>CM057342.1:242618105-243865027 GCA_030015575.1 Agapanthus africanus
GTACGGCTTTCTCGAATCAAGAGTGCGGATCAATCTTCACATCTATGCCTCGTACGGTAAAATCTATCGTACGGCATCCCAATATCGGGGTACGGGTCAAGTATCACTTACGTACATCATCATTCGTATAATATCGGCATCAAATATTATTGTCTACGTACATATACATCGTCAAATGTTCCTCAGAGATACCATGTCATATATATATATTATATATGTATGTATCGTAATCAGGTCACACATATATCATATCGTAACCATGTCACACATATATCATATCATATTCAAGTCACAGGTTACAATCCGGGTTGTATTCTAGAGTCTCGTATATCTCAATGTCATCATCACCTATTATCGTATATGTATACATATCCATTCATTCATTTTCCAACGATCCGCTAAGATCATAATACTGCTGTATAGCCAAGAAATCACGGCATCAAGCCCAGTTATATTATTTCATCCCCATTGTATCATATCACATCCATATATCACATATACATGTTGTGTATATATATACCTACACACATTCCTACATATATATATACACACATACACATATACATCAAGTCTAGTTTCTGTGTGTGCGTGTGCGTGTGTGTCTACCTGAATCCTACGAATCTCCTCCAAGATATTTATCCTCTGGTAAAGTTTTCCTAAATCAGTCTAGTCCAACCTAAGGTCATTACTAGGGTCCTTCTCACCAAGAATCTAAGGTCACGTCTGGCTTCCTAATGACAAAAAGCAATATTCCTATTCTACGTTTGCGGGGGTGCTAAACGCCATCCACCCGACTTCCCACCGTAGATATACATCTACTCACCTGGTCCTCGCTCGCCGGTGCCGACGTTGCCACGCGCTTGCTTATCGTCTCCAAGACCACATGGGGTACCTACATATCATAACGCACCGTATCGCATTAAAACCAAATTCGAAATCGAAACGGCATACGAAAATCAAATCGGCACGCGTATCACGTATAGGTCAAAAACCTATCGTCTACGCAAGAAAGAATAGCCAAACCAACTCTCGATGTCGATGTACAAACGTCGAACCATCGAGAAAAACCTAAACACTCTCATTTGCGCATTCACGAACTCTAATTATAATATAAATATGTTAAAATTCACAAAAACACCAAATTCACCTTAAAAGCCATTTTTCCGAAAATCTAGCAAGCAAAAATTACCCGTTTTAGTACAAAACTCGACGTTTAAACAAATCTAGCGGCCATAATACTTATTAAATATCTTAAATAAGTCATAAAAATAATTTGCACAATTTAATCTCATTAAATTCCATTAACCCCAAAATTCTAGTTTACAAAATACCTAATTTTTAACAATTTATAGTAAAAATGCACAAACAATAATTTAGCTTGGATTTTCATGAACTAAAGGCATTAAACCACTGAAATATAATATTTATAATGACATGAAATCTTAATTTGAATTTTATCTCACAAAAATATAATTATTTTAAAAACCTAGTTTACAATTTATATAAATATCACATTTTAAATCCACAAAAATGCAAACTAGCAACTTAATTTGATTAGCAAAACATTGATATGGCAAATACATCCCACAACCATAGTCGCACAACACAAAACCCTAACTAGATTTTTCACGAATCCTAATCTAAACCTTCTCTTGCAAACCCACAACTTTCAATTAAACCGAAATTAAGCACCTAATAAGCTTCAATAAGAAATTTGAACCAAAAAGAACGATGGGTCAAAAGTTATACCTCACAACCATGAATCAAACTACAAATCTAGACCTCCAATTTGAAATTCTTGCACCAAGATCCATGCTAAAGAAGATGAGGGAAAATGGGTAGGAGTCGGATTTGGATTTTTGCTTGATTTTTGCTGGAATTTGGACATTTTTTTTTAGGGAAAAAGAGATGGGGTTTTGGGGAAATTTCTGGACAGCAAGGAAGGGAGGCTTGGCTGCAGGTGGAGAAAAAGAGGAGAGAGAGGGAGGTGGTGAAATATAACATCTAGTCAAAGTCCACTTTTGTCTCTACATTTCCTTTTCTTTTCTTTTCTTTTATTTGTTTTATTTTTTTGTGAGATGAGAGGCGGAAGAATGGTGGGCTGTCAAGGGGGCCGGCCAGGACTGTAGGGGAGTGGGTGTGGGTTTTGTTTGGGTGAGAAAAAAGAGAATGTTGCACCCCACTTCCATTAACACTAATTTCACCAAAAAAAGTCTTTTTCTTCGATATTTTCTAACACCGCTTAGCAACTTCATTTCAATTTAAAAACCATATGTTAAAATTTTGTTTAATGTGTTATGATACACAAAATTTGTTTCAACTCATTTCAGTTTGTAATTTTCCCTAATTAAATGTATTAGTGACGGCTTAAAATAATATTAAAATAATTAATTTCGGAAAAAATTTCAGAAAATTTGAAATTTCACCAGTGACTCAATAAACACCAAATACTAGCAATTACATATCTAGAATATATATATTTAATTTTATAATAAAGATATTTGTATTTTGACTTTTAACAGAAAACCCCCTTATTTTACCGATTTTCCGAAATTTCACCAAAACGATTTTCAAAACGTTACAATCTTCCCCGCTTAAAGAAATTCGGTCCACGAATTTAAATTAAAACTCCCCCCAACACTAAAACATGCAAGCAAAACCATCAGGTCGTCGGGGCTCCGAAATCATAAATACATAAAACAAATAATAGCGCAGCGCATGCGCATGAAAAATGAGCATATAACTCAAAATCAAAACTCCGTCAAGCATCCCGCAATCATCAGAGTCATAGTAAAGACACAAATGTCAAATCCAATACAAAGCCAGTAAGATATAACTCGAAACTATACACGTAAACGTCAAATCTATATATGTAAATATCCGAAGGAAATGCATGCCAAATCTTTTAAAGTCGGTGTGCAATGCGCATAACACTACACAGTGGCGGACGTCTATCATAAGAAAATAACCATATACATATATACCTTTTGTTTTAAAAATGTACGTTCCGTCGTTTTGGAAAACAATTTAGAAGAGTTTCCTGGTTTTAAACGTTTCGTGTCATATCAGACACGTAGGTAAATACTGAGACTATAGCTCGGTTTTTGGAATTCCCTTCGATAGCTATCAATGCATGCAAAATACATTCAGGTACTTTCCTCTGACTAGTCCTGCTCAGTACGAAAACACATAGCAAATATCATAAAAACGTACTGCTCTATAAGAAATCAGTCCCAAAATACGCATATGAATACTACGTGCGTCTGGTGCGCATGGAAATCAAAATCCATATATGTGTCATACATGCGCACAAAAACAATATCTAAGTGCATCGGGTGTGCACACAACATCTGTCATAGGCAACGTGTGTGCCTGACTGCAAGGATAGGTGCGTCTGACACGCACGAAGAATCTCGATTTAGTTCATCTGGTATGCACAAAATAGCATCAAGTGCGTCAAGTGTGCGCAAGAATCTCAATCAAGTGCACATGGTGTATGAAAAACATACATCGAATATCAAAATCGAAATCACGGTACGAAAAATGCATGAAAACTATGTCGAAGTATACGTCAAAATCATGTGCAACCCATATGCACGAAATCAAATCAATATCTCAAAATGTATAAAACCAAATCGAGTGCACTGGGTATGTACAAAACAACATAAATACAACCGATATATGAAACACACATAGAATATAATGAATGTACATATAAGAAATACCAATCGTAGAACAAAACCCTCAAAATACCAAAATCCAAACAACGGAAGTATGAAATTCAAATCACCAAATCACAATTGTAAACACTATCGTCAATGTGCGTCTCTTTCCTCTGATGTCGACTGCTTCGAACTCGTCTCTTCGTAGCTGTGCTGACTGCGCTACTAACGGCAATACTTATATCTAGAGTCTCCCACGTAATCTATCCCTTCACCTGATATCCGGACTACATTAAACTTTTTGATCGATTCATCAAAATCCCATAATTCCCCGAGAGCTCAACACTCAAGTACAGTTTAAAAATATCCAGTACATACCCCAGAATCGATGGTCCAGCCGTAGAAGAGCAAACCCAAGCCTCACTAATGGCACCGCGGAACTGCCGTAAATCCTAAGGTTCAAGGGCGTTCTCGTGGTCATTATGTCGAATTAGGGTTTCATTCTTCTAGAGGGTCCATAGAAATACCTGCATGTTCTTCCGAATACCTTAAACTTGGGAAAATGGGTTTCTGACAATCGTTCGAATCCTTTAACTTCGTCTGGACGGCATGTGAATACCCTTCGTCCGCACACTAAACAATGCTTCAAACCTCAAGAATAAACGACACCCTAATGGTTATCACATTCGAGCCGCAGCTCCCTCTGCCCGTGCGACCGTGGTAACAGAAACCACCATCCGATATCAACGAAGATAGATCAAAGGAACGAATGAAATGCGGTGCAAAGAAATGTACATCCTAAGGCTCCTAAAGCAGAGTAGCGTATCGTAAGTATGCCGCAGATCATACCCACGGTACTTCACTCTACCTAAGTCACCTACTCCATCAACCAAGGGTCACCCTAGACTTATACAAGGTTAAACCTAGCGCTCTGATACCAACTTTGTCACGACCCGAAGGTACAGAACGTGACCGGCACTTAAATTACGAAGCGTCTAAAGGCGCAACGTAATCTAAGTAAGCCGAAGCCCAGAAATCTAAACCATATAAAAGAAGAAGTAAGGGAAAACATATAGGAAAACAAGTTTAAAAGCAACGTCAAATTTCTCAAAAATTTCGGCAGAGTCTCCTTTGTAAAAACTGGCCCCAAACGGGTACAAACAAGTATAATATATACAAACGATAAAATGGCATCCCCAAGCGGGAGCTAGCTCTACGCCAACAGGCGGAAACAAACACACCAAGCACAATAATATACAACGCCAAAGGGCGACGCTCAAAACTCAAAAGAAAACGAAACCACCAAACCAGAATAATGCATGCGCGACTCTAAGGTCGAAATAAATAACTGGTCCCTTAAACTTATCAAGTAATACAAGTTTGGGTGATGGAGCTTACTAGATACAAGTGAAATAATAAAAGTACAATGGTGGTCCTGATACAAGTGAACCAACCTACCGTGCAAATCACCCTGAATGAAAAGATGTGCCAGCAAGCTGCCAAGGAAACCTGTACGACGAACCTGTAATAAAATTTGGCACAACGGGGGTGAGTTGCAAACTCGTGAGTAGAAGATATCTGCAAAAAGAAATCGAATGCATGACACTATCCTAGGTCATAATAATATACTAATATATTACTAATCATCTAGTAATGGCAGGGTAATAAACTACGTGTAAGTGCAAATATTCCGTCCTCGTGTCAGTGTCTCAAATAATAATATGTCATGTGAATGAGTATGCATGCACCATGAATGTAAAACAATCAATCCTGAAATCTGGATATATCTGTATAAAGAAAATCTTTAACTTTTATCATGGTAAATTTGTATAGAAATCTGAAATATCATCGATGAAATCCATGGAAATCCGTGTAAAGTATCGACACAAAACATGTAAATCTCAAGTCTCAATACCTCATAGTCTCAATATCTCATAGTCTCAATATCTCGGGCTCCGTCAGTCTGGATCGGCCCATATCATCAAATCTCACGACAACGGTCAGTATCCTCCGGATATCCGCCGCGTCAGACATCACCGGAAGGTAGTCTTCCCCTGCCAGGCTCCTCGTCTACAACTCGATCTTCTTTCCCCGGGGTACCTTACCGGGCCCACCATGTACCCGAGATGGTTCATCCACTCCTCGAATCGGGCCTCGAAATCCAACAGAAAACATGAAATCTCATGGTGGACGACATATACATCACGAGAAAACCGCAATTTATATTTTAAAAAGAGAGGAGGAGAGAGAGAAGTTTTTATATATATTCTTTCGGTTTTCCCCAAAAATCCAGAAATCTCATAGAAATCCAAAATCCCAATATCATGTGTAAGCAAATGATAAGTGTCGGCATAAACCCCACAAAACTGCATGATAACATGAAAATGTGAATGCATGAAATGTCTAAGTAATACATGCAATGTCTAGACTAACACCTGAGAGTAATCATAATATTATATTGATCTAGCCTCTAGCTGATTCTAACAATAAAAGATAATATGTTCTAAGGTGTACGTGACATAGCAATTACCGATGATGATGTGTGTGAGCCGGCAATAAGTGTGCGTGGAATATGCGCATCATCGGTAATGGTGCTGGTGTCCTAACAGGCAGAGTTTCATACTGATTAAAGAAACATATGTACGAACATACAACATGATGATTACGGTCTGAAAGTAAAGACAGATGTGTAAAACCACTCATTTGTAATATACAAGTCTAACTACAACTATATGACTCGAGCCTAAACTAGTATCTATCTAACCCCCTAAGGAACTAAACCTAAGAAACTAGTCGATAAGAAATAAGAATCCACCTAAGGTCTGAGTCCATATCTCTAATAGTCGGCGATCCAGCCTCAATAGCGTCACGTACGTAGTACGGCTTCCTCGAATCAAGAGTGCGGATCAATCATCACATCTATGCCTCGTACGGTAAAATCCATCGTACGGCATCCCAATATCGGGGTATGGGTCAAGTATCACTTACGTACATCATCATTCGTATAATATCAGCATCAAATATTATTGTCTACGTACATATACATCGTCAAATGTTCCTCAGAGATACTATGTCATATATATATATATATATATATATATATATATATATATATGTATGTATCGTAATCAGGTCACACATATATCATATCGTAACCATGTCACACATATATCATATCATATTCAAGTCACAGGTTACAGTCCGGGTTGTATTCTAGAGTCTCGTATATCTCAATGTCATCATCACCTATTATCGTATATGTATACATATCCATTCATTCATTTTCCAACGATCTGCTAAGATCATAATACTGCTGTATAGCCAAGAAATCACGGCATCAAGCCCAGTTATATTATTTCATTCCCATGTATCATATCAGATCCATATATCACATATACATGTTGTGTATATATATACCTACACACATTCCTACATATATATATACACATACACATATACATCAAGTCTAGTTTCTGTGTGTGCGTGTGCGTGTGTGTCTACCTGAATCCTACGAATCTCCTCCAAGATATTCATCCTCTGGTAAAGTTTTCCTAAATTAGTCTAGTCCAACCTAAGGTCATTACTAGGGTCCTGCTCACTAAGAATCTAAGGTCACGTCTGGCTTCCTAATGACAAAAAACAATATTCCTATTCTACGTTTGCGGGGGTGCTAAACGCCATCCACCCGACTTCCCCCATAGATATACATCTACTCACCTGGTCCTCGCTCGCCGGTGCCGACGTCGCCACGCGCTTTCTTATCGTCTCCAAGTCCACATGGGGTACCTACATATCATAACGCACCGTATCGCATTAAAACCAAATTCGAAATCGAAACGGCATATGAAAATCAAATCGGCACGCGTATCACGTATAGGTCAAAACCTATCGTCTACACAAGCAAGAATAGCCAAACCAACTCTCGATGTCGATGTACAAACGACGAACCATCGAGAAAAACCCAAACACTCTCATTTGCGCATTCACGAACACTAATTATAATATAAAATATGTTAAAATTCACAAAAACCCCAAATTCACCTTAAAAGCCTTTTTTCCGAAAATCTAGCAAGCAAAAATTACCCGTTTTAGTACAAAACTCGACGTTTAAACAAATCTAGCGGCCATAATACTTATTAAATATCTTAAATAAGTCTTAAAAACAATTTCCACAATTTAATCTCATTAAATTCCATTAACCCCAAAATTTTAGTTTATAAAATACCCAATTTTAAACAATTTATAGCAAAAATGCACAAACAATAATTTAGCTTGGATTTTCATGAACTAAAGGCATTAAACCACTCAATATAATATTTATAATGACATGAAACCTTAATTTGAATTTTATCTCACAAAAATATAATTATTTTAATAACCTAGTTTACAATTTATATAAATATCACATTTTAAATCCACAAAAATGCAAACTTGCAACTTAATTTGATTAGCAAAACATTGATATGGCGAATACATTCCACAACCATAGTCTCACAACACAAAACCCTAACTAGATTTTTCACAAACCCTAATCAAAATCTTCTCTTGCAAACCCACAACTTTCAATTAAACCGAAATTAAGCACCTAACAAGCTTCAATAAGGAATTTGAACCAAAAAGAACAATGGGTCAAAAGTTATACCTCACAACCATGAATCAAAGTACAAATCTAGACCTCCAATTTGAAATTCTTGCACCAAGATCCATGCTAAAGAAGATGAGGGAAAATGGGTAGAAGTCGGATTTGGATTTTTGCTTGATTTTTGATGGAATTTGGACATTTTTTGGGGGGAAAAAGAGATGGGGTTTTGGGGAAATTTCTGGATTCCAAGGAAGGGAGGCTCGGCTGCAAGTGGAGAAAAAGAGGAGAGAGAGGGAGGTGGGGAAAAATAACATCTAGTCAAAGTCCACTTTTGTTTCTACATTAACTTTTCTTTTCTTTTCTTTTCTTTGTTTTATTTTTTTGTGAGATGAGAGGCGCAAGAATGGTAGGCTGTCAAGGGGGCCGGCCAGGGCTGTAGGGGAATGGGTGTTGGTTTTGTTTGGGTGAGAAAAAAGATAATGTTGTACCCCACTTCCATTAACACTAATTTCACCGAAAAAAGCCTTTTTATTCGATATTTTCTAACACCGCTTAGCAATTTCATTTCAATTTAAAAACCACATGTTAATATTTTGTTTAATGTGTTATGATACACAAAATTTGTTTCAACTCATTTCAGTTTGTAATTTTTCCTAATTAAATGTATTAGTGACGGCATAAAATAATATTAAAATAATTAATTTCGGAAAATTATTCAGATAATTTGAAATTTCACCAGTGACTCAATAAACACCAAATACTAGCAATTACATAGATAGAATATGTATATTTAATTTTATAATAAAGATATTTGTATTTTGACTTTTAACAGAAAACCCCCTTATTTTACCGAATTTCCGAAATTTCACCAAAACGATTTTCAAAACGTTACAATCTTCCCCCCTTAAAGAAATTCGGTCCCCGAATTTAAATTAAAACCCCCCCAACACTAAAACATCCAAGCAAAACCATCAGGTCGTCGGGGCTCCGAAATCATAAATACATAAAACAAATAATAGCGCAGCGCATGCGCTTGAAAAATGGGCATATAACTCAAAATCAAAACTCCGTCAAGCATCCCGCAATCATCGGAGTCATAGTAAAGACACAAATGTCAAATCCAATACAAAGCCAGTATGATATAACTCGAAACTATACACGTAAACGTCAAATCTATATATGTAAATATCCGAAGGAAATGCATGCCAAATCTTTTAAAGTCGATGTGCAATGCGCATAACACTACACAGTGGCGGACGTCTATCATAAGAAAATAACCATATACATATATACCTTTTGTTTTAAAAATGTATGTTCCGCCGTTTTGGAAAACAATTTAGAAGGGTTTCCTGGTTTTAAACGTTTGTGTCATATCAGACACGTAGGTAAATACTGAGACTATAGCTCGGTTTTTGGAATTCCCTTCGATAGCTATCAATGGATGTAAAATACATTCAGGTACTGTCCTCTGACTAGTCCTGCTCAGTACGAAAACACATAGAAAATATCATAAAAACGTACTGCTCTATAAGAAATCAATCCTAAAATACGCATATGAATACTACGTGCGGCTGGTACGCACGGAAATCAAAATCCATATATGTGCCATACATGCGCACAAAAACAACATCTAAGTGCATCGGGTGTGCACACAACATCTGTCATAGGCAACGTGTGTGCCTGACAGCAAGGACGGGTGCATCTGACACGCACGAAGAATCTCGATTTAGTGCATCTGGTATGCACAAAATCGCATCAAGTGCGTCAAGTGTGCGCAAGAATCTCAATCAAATGCACATGGTGTACGAAAAACATACACCGAATATCAAAATCGAAATCACGGTACGAAAAATGCATGAAAACTATGTCGAAACATACGTCAAAATCATGTGCAACCCATATGAACGAAATCAAATCAATATCTCAAAATGTATAAAACCAAATCGAGTGCACTGGGTATGTACAAAACAACATCAATACAACCGATATATGAAACACACAAAGAATATAATGAATGTACACATAAGAAATACCAATCGTAGAACAAAACCCTCAAAATACCAAATTCCAAACAACGGAAATATGAAATTCAAATCACCAAATCACAATCGTAAACACTATCGTCAATGTGCGCCTCTTTCCTCTGATGTCGACTGCTTCGAACTCGTCTCTTCGTAGCTGTGCTGACTGCGCTACCAACGGCAATACTCATATCTAGAGTCTCCCACGTAATCTATCCCTTCAACTGATATCCGTAATACATTAAACTTTTCGATCGATTCATCAAAATCCCATAATTCCCCGAGAGCTCAACACTCAAGTACAGTTTAAAAATATCCAGTACATACCCCAGCATCGATGGTCCAGCCGTAGAAGGAAAAACCCAAGGCTCACTAATGGCACCGCGGAACTGCCGTAAACCCTAAGGTTCAAGGGCGTTCTCGTGGTCATTATATCGAATTAGGGTTTAATTCTTCTAGAGTGTCCATAGAAATACCTGCATATTCTTCCGAATACCTTAAACTTGGGAAAATGGGTTTCTGACAATCGTTCGAATCCTTTAACTTCGTCTGGACGGCTTGTGAATACCCTTCGTCCGCACACTAAAAAATGCTTCAATCCTCAAGAATAAATGACACCTTAATGGTTATCCCATTCGAGCCGCAGCTCTCTCTGCCCGTGCGACCGTGGTAACAGAAACCACCATCCGATATCAACGAAGATAGATCAAAGGAACGAATGAAATGCGGTGCAAAGAAATGTACATCCTAAGGCTCCTTAAGCAGAGTAGCGTATCGTAAGTTTGCCGCAGATCATACCCACGGTACGTCACTCTACCTAAGTCACCTACTCCATTAACCAAGGGTCACCCTAGACTTATACAAGGTTAAACCTAGCGCTCTGATACCAATTTTGTCACGACCCGAAGGTACGGAACGTGACCGACACTTAAATTATGAAGCGTCTAGAGGCGCAACGTAATCTAAGTAAGCCGAAGCCCAGAAATCTAAACCATATAAAAGAAGAAGTAAGGGAAAACATATAGGAAAACAAGTTTAAAAGCAACGTCAAATTTCTCAAAAATTTTGGCAGAGTCTCCTTTGTAAAAACTGGCCTCAAACGGGTACAAACAAGTATAATATATACAAATGATAAAATGGCATCCCCAAGCGGGAGCTAGCTCTACGCCAACAGGCGGAAACAAACACACCAAGCACAATAATATACAACGCCAAAGGGCGAGGCTCAAAACTCAAATGAAAACAAATCCACCAAACCAGAATAATACATGCGCGACTCTAAGGTCGAAATAAATAACCGGTCCCTTAAACTTATCAAGTAATACAAGTTTGGTTGATGGAGCTTACTAGATATAAGTGAAATAATAAAAGGACAATGGCGGTCCTGATACAAGTGAACAAACTACCGTGCAAATCACCCTGAATGAAAAGATGTGCCAGCAAGCTGCCAAGGAAACCTGTACGACGAACCTGTAATAAAATTTGGCACAACGGGGGTGAGTTGCCAACTCGTGAGTAGAAGATATCTGCGAAAAGAAATCGAATGCACGACACTATATTAGGTCATAATAATATACTAATATATTACTAATCATCTAGTAATGGAAGGGTAATAAACTACGTGTAAGTGCAAATATTCCGTGCTCGTGTCAGTGTCTCAAATATTAATATATCATGTGAATGAGTATGCATGCACCATGAATGTAAAACAATCAATCCTGAAATCTGGATATATCCGTATAAAGAAAATCTTTAACTTTTATCATGGTAAATTTGTATAGAAATCTGAAATATCATCGATGAAATCCATGGAAATCCGTGTCAAGCATCGACACAAAACATGTAAATCTCAAGTCTCAATACCTCATAGTCTTAATATCTCATAGTCTCAATATCTCGGGCTCCGTCAGTCCGGATCGGCCCATATCATCAAATCTCACGACAACGATCGGTATCCTCCGGATATCCGCCGCGCCAGACGTCACCGGTAGGTAGTCTTCCCCTGCCAGGCTCATCGTCTACAACTCGATCTTCTTTCCCCGGGGTACCATACCGGGCCCACCATGTACCCGAGATGGTTCATCCACTCCTCGAATCGGGTCTCGAAATCCAACAGAAAACATGAAATCTCATGGTGGACGACACATACATCACGAGAAAACCGCAACGTATATTTTAAAAAGAGTGCAGGAGAGAGAGAAGTTTTTATATATATTCTTACGGTTTTCCCAAAAAATCCAGAAATCTCATAGAAATCCAAAATCCCAATATCATGTGTAAGCAAATGATAAGTGTCGGCATAAACCCCACAAACTGCATGATAACATGAAAATGTGAATGCATGAAATGTCTAAGTAATACATGCAATGTCTAGACTAACACCTGAGAGTAATCATAATATTATATTGATCTAGCCTCTAGCTGATTCTAACAATAAAATATAATACGTTCTAAGGTGTACGTGACATAGCAATTACCGATGATGATGTGTGTGAGTCGGCAATAAGTATGCGTGGAATATGCGCATCATCGGTAATGGTGCTGGTGTCCTAACAGGCAGAGTTTCATACTAATTAAAGAAACATATGTACAAACATGCAACATGATGATTACGGTCTGAAAGTAAAGACAGATGTGTAAAACCACTCATTTGTAATATACAAGTCTAACTACAACTATATGACTCGAGCCTAAACTAGTATCTATCTAACCCCCTAAAGAACTAAACCTAAGAAACTAATCGATAAGAAATAAGAATCCACTTACGGTCTGAGTCCATATCTCTAATAGTCGGCGATTCAGGCTCAATAGCGTCACGTACGAAGTACGGCTTCCTCGAATCAAGAGTGCGGATCAATCATCGCATCTATGCCTCGTACGGTAAAATCCATCGTACGGCATCCCAATATCGGGGTACGGGTCAAGTATCACTTACGTACATCATCATTCGTATAATATCAGCATCATATATTATTGTCTACGTACTTATACATCGTCAAATGTTCCTCAGAGATACCATGTCATATATATAAATATATATGTATATATCGTAATCAGGTCACACATATATCATATCGTAACCATGTCATACATATATCATATCATATTCAAGTCACAGGTTACAGTCCGGGTTCTATTCTAGAGTCTCGTATATCTCAATGTCATCATCACCTATTATCGTATATGTATACGTATCCATTCTTTCATTTTCCAACGATCCGCTAAGATCATAATACAGCTGTATAGCCAAGAAATCACGGCATCAAGCCCAGTTATATTATTTCATCCCCATGTATCATATCACATCTATATATCACATATACATGTTGTGTATATATATACCTACACACAGTCCTACATATATATATACACATACACATATACATCAAGTCCAGTTTCTGTGTGTGCGTGTGTGTGTGTCTACCTGAATCCTACGAATCACCTCCAAGATATTCATCCTCTGGTAAGGTCTTCCTAAATCAGTCTAGTCCAACCTAAGGTCATTACTAGGGTCCTGCTCACCAAGAATCTAAGGTCACGTCTGTGTTCCTAATGACAAAAAGCAATATTCCTATTCTACGTTTGCGGGGGTGCTAAACGCCATCCACCCGACTTCCCCCGTAGATATACATCTACTCACATGGTCTTCGCTCTCCGGTGCCGACGTCGCCACGTGCTTGCTTATCGTCTTCAAGTCCACATGGGGTACCTACATATCATAACGCACCGTATCACATTAAAACCAAATTCGAAATCGAAACGGCATACGAAAATCAAATCGGCACGCGTATCACGTATAGGTTAAAACCCATCGCTTACGCAAGCAAGAATAGCCAAACCAACTCTCGATGTCGATGTACAAACGTCGAACCATCGAGAAAAACACAAACACTCTCATTTGCGCATTCACGAACACTAATTATAATATAAAATAGGCTAAAATCCACAAAAACCCCAGATTCACCTTAAAAACCATTTTTCCGAAAATCTAGCAAACAAAAATTACCCGTTTTAGTACAAAACTCGACGCTTAAACAAATCTAGCAGCCATAATACTAATTAAATATCTTAAATAAGTCATAAAAATAATTTCCACAATTTAATCTCATTAAATTCTATTAACCCCAAAATTCTAGTTTACAAAATACCCAATTTTTAACAATTTATAGCAAAAATGCACAAACAATAATTTAGCTTGGATTTTCATGAACTAAAGGCATTAAACCACTCAGTATAATATTTATAATGACATGAAACCTTAATTTGAATTTTATCTCACAAAAATATAATTATTTTAAAAACCTAGTTTACAATTTATATAAATATCACATTTTAAATCCACAAAAATGCAAACTAGCAACTTAATTTGATTAGCAAAATATTGATATGGCAAATACATCCAACAACCATAGTCTCACAACAAAAAACCCTAACTAGATTTTTCACAAACCCTAATCTAAACCTTCTCTTGCAAACCCACAACTTTCAGTTAAACCGAAATTAAGCACCTAACAAGCTTCAATAAGGAATTTGAACCGAAAAGAACAATGGGTCAAAAGTTATACCTCACAACCATGAATAAAACTATAAATCTAGACCTCCAATTTGAAATTCTTGCACCAAGATCCATGCTAAAGAAGATGAGGGAAAATGGGTAGGAGTCGGATTTGGATTTTTGCTTGATTTTTGATGGAATTTGGACATTTTTTTTAAGGAAAAAGAGATGGGGTTTTGGGGAAATTTCTGGACAGCAAGGAAGGGAGGCTCGGCTATAGGTGGAGAAAAAGAGGAAAGAGAGGGAGGTGGGGAAAAATAACATCTAGTCAAAGTCCACTTTTGTTTCTACATTTTCTTTTCTTTTCTTTTCTTTTCTTTGTTTTATTTTTTTGTGAGATGAGAGGCGCAAGAATGGTGGGCTGTCAAGGGGGCCGGCCAGGGCTGTAGGGGAGTGGGTGTGGGTTTTGTTTGGGTGAGAAAAAAGATAATGTTGTACCCCACTTCCATTAACACTAATTTCACCGAAAAAAGCCTTTTTCTTCGATATTTTCTAACACCGCTTAGCAACTTCATTTCAATTTAAAAACCACATGTTAAAATTTTTTTTAATGTGTTATGGTACACAAAATTTGTTTCAACTCATTTCAGTTTGTAATTTTCCCTAATTAAATATATTAGTGACGGCTTAAAATAATATTAAAATAATTAATTTCGGAAAAATTTTCAGAAAATTTGAAATTTCACCAGTGACTCAATAAACACCAAATACTAGAAATTACATAGCTAGAATATGTATATTTAATTTTATAATAAAGATATTTGTATTTTGACTTTTAACAGAAAACCCCCTTGTTTTACCGATTTTCCGAAATTTCACCAAAACGATTTTCAAAACGTTACAATCTTCCCCCCTTAAAGAATTTCGGTCCCCGAATTTAAATTAAAACTCCCCCCCAACACTAAAACATGCAAGCAAAACCATCAGGTCGTCGGGGCTCCGAAATCATAAATACATAAAACAAATAATAGCGCAGCGCATGCGCATGAAAAATGAGCATATAACTCAAAATCAAAACTCCGTCAAGCATCCCGCAATCATCGGAGTCATAGTAAAGACGCAAATGTCAAATCCAATACAAAGCCAGTAAGATATAACTCGAAACTATACACGTAAACGTCAAATCTATATATGTAAATATCCGAAGGAAATGCATGCCAAATCTTTTAAAGTCGGTGTGCAATGCGCATAACACTATACAGTGGCGGACGTCTATCATAAGAAAATAACCATATACATATATACCTTTTGTTTTAAAAATGTATATTCCGCCGTTTTGGAAAACAATTTAGAAGGGTTTCCTGGTTTTAAACGTTTCGTGTCATATCAGACGCGTAGGTAAATACTGAGACTATAGCTCGGTTTTTGGAATTCCCTTCGATAGCTATCAATGCATGCAAAATACATTCAGGTACTTTCCTCTGACTAGTCCTGCTCAGTACGAAAACACATAGCAAATATCATAAAAACGTACTGCTCTATAAGAAATCAATCCCAAAATACGCATATGAATACTACGTGCGTCTGGTGCGCACGGAAATCAAAATCCATATATGTACCATACATGCGCACAAAAACAACATCTAAGTGCATCGGATGTGCACACAACATCTGTCATAGGCAACGTGTGTGCCTGACAGAAAGGACAGGTGCGTCTGACACGCACGAAGAATCTCGATTTAGTGCATCTGGTATGCACAAAATTGCATCAAGTGCGTCAAGTGTGCGCAAGAATCTTAATCAAGTGCACATGGTGTACGAAAAACATACACCGAATATCAAAATCGAAATCACGGTACGAAAAATGCATGAAAACTTTGTCGAAGCATACGTCAAAATCATGTGCAACCCATATGCACGAAATCAAATCAATATCTCAAAATGTATAAAACCAAATCGAGTGCACTGGGTGTGTACAAAACAACATCAATACAACCGATATATGAAACACACATAGAATATAATGAATGTACACATAAGAAATACCAATCGTAGAACAAAACCCTCAAAATACCAAAATCCAAACAACGGAAATATGAAATTCAAATCACCAAATCACAATCGTAAACACTATCGTCAATGTGCGCCTCTTTCCTTTGTTGTCGACTGCTTCGAACTCATCTCTTCGTAGCTGTGCTGACTGCGCTACCAACAGCAATACTCATATCTAGAGTCTCCCAAGTAATCTATCCCTTCACCTGATATCCGGACTACATTAAACTTTTCGATCGATTCATCAAAATCCCATAATTCCCCGAGAGTTCAACACTCAAGTACAGTTTAAAAATATCCAGTACATACCCCAGCATCGATGGTCCAGCCGTAGAAGGGCAAACCCAAGCCTCACTAATGGCACCGCGGAACTGCCGTAAACCCTAAGGTTCAAGGGCGTTATCATGGTCTTTATGTCGAATTAGGGTTTCATTCTTCTAGAGGGTCCATAGAAATAGCTGCATGTTCTTACGAATACCTTAAACTTGGGAAAATGGGTTTCTGACAATCGTTCGAATCCTTTAATTTCGTCTGGACGGCATATGAATACCCTTCGTCCGCATACTAAAAAATGCTTCAATCCTCAAGAATAAACAACACCCTAATGGTTATCACATTCGAGCCGCAGCTCCCTCTGCCCGTGCGACCGTGGTAACAGAAACCACCATCCGATATCAATGAAGATAGATCAAAGGAACGAATGAAATGCGGTGCAAAGAAATGTACATCCTAAGGCTCCTTAAGCAGAGTAGCGTATCGTAAGTATGCCGCAGATCATACCCACGGTCCGTCGCTCTAGCTAAGTCACCTACTCCATCAACCAAGGGTCACCCTAGACTTATACAAGGTTAAACCTAGCGCTCTGATACCAATTTTATCACGACCCGAAGGTATAGAACGTGACCGGCACTTAAATTATGAAGCGTCTAGAGGCGCAACGTAATCTAAGTAAGCCGAAGTCCAGAAATCTAAACCATATAAAAGAAGAAGTAAGGGAAAACATATAGGAAAACAAGTTTAAAAGCAACGTCAAATTTCTCAAAAATTTCGGCAGAGTCTCCTTTGTAAAAACTGGCTCCAAACGGGTACAAACAAGTATAATATATACAAACGATAAAATGGCATCCCCAAGCGGGAGCTAGCTCTACGCCAACGGGCGGAAACAAACACACCAAGCACAATAATATACAACGCCAAAGGGCGAGGCTCAAAACTCAAATGAAAACAAATCCACCAAACCAGAATAATACATGCGCCACTCTAAGGTCGAAATAAATAACCGGTCCCTTAAACTTATCAAGTAATACAAGTTTGGTTGATGGAGCTTACTAGATACAAGTGAACTAATAAAAGGACAATGGCGGTCCTGATACAAGTAAACCAACCTACCGTGCAAATCACCC
Source organism: Agapanthus africanus (assembly GCA_030015575.1). Taxonomy (NCBI): domain Eukaryota; kingdom Viridiplantae; phylum Streptophyta; class Magnoliopsida; order Asparagales; family Amaryllidaceae; genus Agapanthus; species Agapanthus africanus. The sequence continues at coordinate 242,636,321 of CM057342.1, forward strand.
TGAATGAAAAGATGTGCCTGCAAGCTGCCAAGGAAACCTGTACGACGAACCTGTAATAAAATTTGGCACAACGGGGGTGAGTTGCCACCTCGTGAGTAGAAGATATCTGCGAAAAGAAATCGAATGCACGACACTATCCTAGGTCATAATAATATACTAATATATTACTAATCATCTAGTAATGGAAGGGTAATAAACTACGTGTAAGTGCAAATATTTCGTGCTCGTGTCAGTGTCTCAAATAATAATATGTCATGTGAATGAGTATGCATGCACCATGAATGTAAAACAATCAATCCTGAAATCTGGATATATCTGTATAAAGAAAATCTTTAACTTTTATCATGGTAAATTTGTATAGAAATCTGAAATATCACCGATGAAATCCATGGAAATCCGTGTCAAGCATCGATACAAAACATGTAAATCTCAAGTCTCAATACCTCATAGTCTCAATATCTCATAGTCTCAATATCTCGGGGCTCCGTCAGTCCGGATCGGCCTATATCATCAAATCTCACGACAACGGTCGGTATCCTCCGGATATCCGCCGCGCCAGACATCACCAGAAGGTAGTCTTCCCCTGCCAGGCTCCTCATCTACAACTCGATCTTCTTGCCCCGGGGTACCATACCGGGTCCACCATGTACCCGAGATGGTTCATCCACTCCTCGAATCGGGTCTCGAAATCCAACAGAAAACATGAAATCTCATGGTGGACGACACATACATCACGAGAAAACCGCAACTTATATTGTAAAAAGAGAGGAGGAGAGAGAGAAGTTTTTATATATATTCTTACGGTTTTCCCCAAAAATCCAGAAATCTCATAGAAATCCAAAATCCCAATATCATGTGTAAGCAAATGATAAGTGTCGGCATAAACCCCACAAAACTGCATGATAACATGAAAATGTGAATGCATGAAATGTCTAAGTAATACATGCAATGTCTAGACTAACACCTGAGAGTAATTATAATATTATATTGATCTAGCCTCTAGATGATTCTAACAATAAAAAATAATATGTTCTAAGGTGTACGTGACATAGCAATTACCGATGATGATGTGTGTGAGCCGGCAATAAGTGTGCGTGGAATATGCGCATCATCGGTAATGGTGCTGGTGTCCTAACAGGCAGAGTTTCATACTGATTAAAGAAACATATGTACGAACATGCAACATGATGATTACGGTCTGAAAGTAAAGACAAATGTGTAAAACCACTCATTTGTAATATACAAGTCTAACTACAACTATATGACTCGAGCTTAAACTAGTATCTATCTAACCCCCTAAGGAACTAAACCTAAGAAACTAGTCGATAAGAAATAAGAATCCACCTAAGGTCTGAGTCCATATCTCTAATAGTCGGCGATCCAGCCTCAATAGCGTCACGTACGTAGTACGGCTTTCTCGAATCAAGAGTGCGGATCAATCTTCACATCTATGCCTCGTACGGTAAAATCTATCGTACGGCATCCCAATATCGGGGTACGGGTCAAGTATCACTTACGTACATCATCATTCGTATAATATCGGCATCAAATATTATTGTCTACGTACATATACATCGTCAAATGTTCCTCAGAGATACCATGTCATATATATATATATATATATATATATATATGTATGTATCGTAATCAGGTCACACATATATCATATCGTAACCATGTCACACATATATCATATCATATTCAAGTCACAGGTTACAATCCGGGTTGTATTCTAGAGTCTCGTATATCTTAATGTCATCATCACCTATTATCGTATATGTATACATATCCATTCATTCATTTTCCAACGATCCGCTAAGATCATAATACTGCTGTATAGCCAAGAAATCACGGCATCAAGCCCAGTTATATTATTTCATCCCCATGTATCATATCACATCCATATATCACATATACATGTTGTGTATATATATACCTACACACATTCCTACATATATATATACACACATACACATATACATCAAGTCTAGTTTCTGTGTGTGCGTGTGCGTGTGTGTCTACCTGAATCCTACGAATCTCCTCCAAGATATTTATCCTCTGGTAAAGTTTTCCTAAATCAGTCTAGTCCAACCTAAGGTCATTACTAGGGTCCTGCTCACCAAGAATCTAAGGTCACGTCTGGCTTCCTAATGACAAAAAGCAATATTCCTATTCTACGTTTGCGGGGGTGCTAAACGCCATCCACCCGACTTCCCCCGTAGATATACATCTACTCACCTGGTCCTCGCTCGCCGGTGCCGACGTTGCCACGCGCTTGCTTATCGTCTCCAAGACCACATGGGGTACCTACATATCATAACGCACCGTATCGCATTAAAACCAAATTCGAAATCGAAACGGCATACGAAAATCAAATCGGCACGCGTATCACGTATAGGTCAAAACCTATCGTCTACGCAAGAAAGAATAGCCAAACCAACTCTCGATGTCGATGTACAAACGTCGAACCATCGAGAAAAACCTAAACACTCTCATTTGCGCATTCACGAACTATAATTATAATATAAAATATGTTAAAATTCACAAAAACACCAAATTCACCTTAAAAGCCATTTTTCCGAAAATCTAGCAAGCAAAAATTACCCGTTTTAGTACAAAACTCGACGTTTAAACAAATCTAGCGGCCATAATACTTATTAAATATCTTAAATAAGTCATAAAAATAATTTGCACAATTTAATCTCATTAAATTCCGTTAACCCCAAAATTCTAGTTTACAAAATACCTAATTTTTAACAATTTATAGTAAAAATGCACAAACAATAATTTAGCTTGGATTTTCATGAACTAAAGGCATTAAACCACTGAAATATAATATTTATAATGACATGAAATCTTAATTTGAATTTTATCTCACAAAAATATAATTATTTTAAAAACCTAGTTTACAATTTATATAAATATCACATTTTAAATCCACAAAAATGCAAACTAGCAACTTAATTTGATTAGCAAAACATTGATATGGCAAATACATCCCACAACCATAGTCGCACAACACAAAACCCTAACTAGATTTTTCACGAATCCTAATCTAAACCTTCTCTTGCAAACCCACAACTTTCAATTAAACCGAAATTAAGCACCTAATAAGCTTCAATAAGGAATTTGAACCAAAAAGAACAATGGGTCAAAAGTTATACCTCACAACCATGAATCAAACTACAAATCTAGACCTCCAATTTGAAATTCTTGCACCAAGATCCATGCTAAAGAAGATGAGGGAAAATGGGTAGGAGTCGGATTTGGATTTTTGCTTGATTTTTGCTGGAATTTGGACATTTTTTTTTAGGGAAAAAGAGATGGGGTTTTGGGGAAATTTCTGGACAGCAAGGAAGGGAGGCTTGGCTGCAGGTGGAGAAAAAGAGGAGAGAGAGGGAGGTGGAGAAAAATAACATCTAGTCAAAGTCCACTTTTGTCTCTACATTTCCTTTTCTTTTCTTTTCTTTTATTTGTTTTATTTTTTTGTGAGATGAGAGGCGGAAGAATGGTGGGCTGTCAAGGGGGCTGGCCAGGACTGTAGGGGAGTGGGTGTGGGTTTTTTTTGGGTGAGAAAAAAGAGAATGTTGCACCCCACTTCCATTAACACTAATTTCACCAAAAAAAGTCTTTTTCTTCGATATTTTCTAACACCGCTTAGCAACTTCATTTCAATTTAAAAACCACATGTTAAAATTTTGTTTAATGTGTTATGATACACAAAATTTGTTTCAACTCATTTCAGTTTATAATTTTCCCTAATTAAATGTATTAGTGACGGCTTAAAATAATATTAAAATAATTAATTTCGGAAAAAATTTCAGAAAATTTGAAATTTCACCAGTGACTCAATAAACACCAAATACTAGCAATTACATATCTAGAATATATATATTTAATTTTATAATAAAGATATTTGTATTTTGACTTTTAACAGAAAACCCCCTTATTTTACCGATTTTCCGAAATTTCACCAAAACGATTTTCAAAACGTTACAATCTTTCCCGCTTAAAGAAATTCGGTCCACGAATTTAAATTAAAACTCCCCCCCAACACTAAAACATGCAAGCAAAACCATCAGGTCGTCGGGGCTCCGAAATCATAAATACATAAAACAAATAATAGCGCAGCGCATGCGCATGAAAAATGAGCATATAACTCAAAATCAAAACTCCGTCAAGCATCCCGCAATCATCAGAGTCATAGTAAAGACACAAATGTCAAATCCAATACAAAGCCAGTAAGATATAACTCGAAACTATACACGTAAACGTCAAATCTATATATGTAAATATCCGAAGGAAATGCATGCCAAATCTTTTAAAGTCGGTGTGCAATGCGCATAACACTACACAGTGGCGGACGTCTATCATAAGAAAATAACCATATACATATATACCTTTTGTTTTAAAAATGTACGTTCCGTCGTTTTGGAAAACAATTTAGAAGAGTTTCCTGGTTTTAAACGTTTCGTGTCATATCAGACACGTAGGTAAATACTGAGACTATAGCTCGGTTTTTGGAATTCCCTTCGATAGCTATCAATGCATGCAAAATACATTCAGGTACTTTCCTCTGACTAGTCCTGCTCAGTATGAAAACACATAGCAAATATCATAAAAACGTACTGCTCTATAAGAAATCAGTCCCAAAATACGCATATGAATACTACGTGCGTCTGGTACGCATGGAAATCAAAATCCATATATGTGTCATACATGCGCACAAAAACAATATCTAAGTGCATCGGGTGTGCACACAACATCTGTCATAGGCAACGTGTGTGCCTGACTGCAAGGATAGGTGCGTCTGACACGCACGAAGAATCTCGATTTAGTTCATCTGGTATGCACAAAATCGCATCAAGTGCGTCAAGTGTGCGCAAGAATCTCAATCAAGTGCACATGGTGTATGAAAAACATACATCGAATATCAAAATCGAAATCACGGTACGAAAAATGCATGAAAACTATATCGAAGTATACGTCAAAATCATGTGCAACCCATATGCACGAAATCAAATCAATATCTCAAAATGTATAAAACCAAATCGAGTGCACTGGGTATGTACAAAACAACATAAATACAACCGATATATGAAACACACATAGAATATAATGAATGTACATATAAGAAATACCAATCGTAGAACAAAACCCTCAAAATACCAAAATCCAAACAACGGAAGTATGAAATTCAAATCACCAAATCACAATTGTAAACACTATCGTCAATGTGCGTCTCTTTCCTCTGATGTCGACTGCTTCGAACTCGTCTCTTCGTAGTTGTGCTGACTGCGCTACTAACGGCAATACTTATATCTAGAGTCTCCCACGTAATCTATCCCTTCACCTGATATCCGGACTACATTAAACTTTTTGATCGATTCATCAAAATCCCATAATTCCCCGAGAGCTCAACACTCAAGTACAGTTTAAAAATATCCAGTACATACCCCAGAATCGATGGTCCAGCCGTAGAAGAGCAAACCCAAGCCTCACTAATGGCACCGCGGAACTGCCGTAAATCCTAAGGTTCAAGGGCGTTCTCGTGGTCATTATGTCGAATTAGGGTTTCATTCTTCTAGAGGGTCCATAGAAATACCTGCATGTTCTTCCGAATACCTTAAACTTGGGAAAATGGGTTTCTGACAATCGTTCGAATCCTTTAACTTCTTCTGGACGGCATGTGAATACCCTTCGTCCGCACACTAAACAATGCTTCAAACCTCAAGAATAAACGACACCTTAATGGTTATCACATTCGAGCCGCAGCTCCCTCTGCCCGTGCGACCGTGGTAACAGAAACCACCATCCGATATCAACGAAGATAGATCAAAGGAACGAATGAAATGCGGTGCAAAGAAATGTACATCCTAAGGCTCCTTAAGCAGAGTAGCGTATCGTAAGTATGCCGCAGATCATACCCACGGTACTTCACTCTACCTAAGTCACCTACTCCATCAACCAAGGGTCACCCTAGACTTATACAAGGTTAAACCTAGCGCTCTGATACCAACTTTGTCACGACCCGAAGGTACAGAACGTGACCGGCACTTAAATTACGAAGCGTCTAAAGGCGCAACGTAATCTAAGTAAGCCGAAGCCCAGAAATCTAAACCATATAAAAGAAGAAGTAAGGGAAAACATATAGGAAAACAAGTTTAAAAGCAACGTCAAATTTCTCAAAAATTTCGGCAGAGTCTCCTTTGTGAAAAATGGCCCCAAACGGGTACAAACAAGTATAATATATACAAACGATAAAATGGCATCCCCAAGCGGGAGCTAGCTCTACGCCAACAGGCGGAAACAAACACACCAAGCACAATAATATACAACGCCAAAGGGCGACGCTCAAAACTCAAAAGAAAACGAAACCACCAAACCAGAATAATGCATGCGCGACTCTAAGGTCGAAATAAATAACTGGTCCCTTAAACTTATCAAGTAATACAAGTTTGGGTGATGGAGCTTACTAGATACAAGTGAAATAATAAAAGTACAATGGTGGTCCTGATACAAGTGAACCAACCTACCGTGCAAATCACCCTGAATGAAAAGATGTGCCAGCAAGCTGCCAAGGAAACCTGTACGACGAACCTGTAATAAAATTTGGCACAACGGGGGTGAGTTGCAAACTCGTGAGTAGAAGATATCTGCAAAAAGAAATCGAATGCATGACACTATCCTAGGTCATAATAATATACTAATATATTACTAATCATCTAGTAATGGCAGGGTAATAAACTACGTGTAAGTGCAAATATTCCGTCCTCGTGTCAGTGTCTCAAATAATAATATGTCATGTGAATGAGTATGCATGCACCATGAATGTAAAACAATCAATCCTGAAATCTGGATATATCTGTATAAAGAAAATCTTTAACTTTTATCATGGTAAATTTGTATAGAAATCTGAAATATCATCGATGAAATCCATGGAAATCCGTGTAAAGTATCGACACAAAACATGTAAATCTCAAGTCTCAATACCTCATAGTCTCAATATCTCATAGTCTCAATATCTCGGGCTCCGTCAGTCCGGATCGGCCCATATCATCAAATCTCACGACAACGGTCAGTATCCTCCGGATATCCGCCGCGTCAGACATCACCGGAAGGTAGTCTTCCTCTGCCAGGCTCCTCGTCTACAACTCGATCTTCTTTCCCCGGGGTACCTTACCGGGCCCACCATGTACCCGAGATGGTTCATCCACTCCTCGAATCGGGCCTCGAAATCCAACAGAAAACATGAAATCTCATGGTGGACGACATATACATCACGAGAAAACCGCAATTTATATTTTAAAAAGTGAGGAGGAGAGAGAGAAGTTTTTATATATATTCTTTCGGTTTTCCCCAAAAATCCAGAAATCTCATAGAAATCCAAAATCCCAATATCATGTGTAAGCAAATGATAAGTGTCGGCATAAACCCCACAAAACTGCATGATAACATGAAAATGTGAATGCATGAAATGTCTAAGTAATACATGCAATGTCTAGACTAACACCTGAGAGTAATCATAATATTATATTGATCTAGCCTCTAGCTGATTCTAACAATAAAAGATAATATGTTCTAAGGTGTACGTGACATAGCAATTACCGATGATGATGTGTGTGAGCCGGCAATAAGTGTGCGTGGAATATGCGCATCATCGGTAATGGTGCTGGTGTCCTAACAGGCAGAGTTTCATACTGATTAAAGAAACATATGTACGAACATACAACATGATGATTACGGTCTGAAAGTAAAGACAGATGTGTAAAACCACTCATTTGTAATATACAAGTCTAACTACAACTATATGACTCGAGCCTAAACTAGTATCTATCTAACCCCCTAAGGAACTAAACCTAAGAAACTAGTCGATAAGAAATAAGAATCCACCTAAGGTCTGAGTCCATATCTCTAATAGTCGGCGATCCAGCCTCAATAGCGTCACGTACGTAGTACGGCTTTCTCGAATCAAGAGTGCGGATCAATCATCACATCTATGCCTCGTACGGTAAAATCCATCGTACGGCATCCCAATATCGGGGTATGGGTCAAGTATCACTTACGTACATCATCATTCGTATAATATCAGCATCAAATATTATTGTCTACGTACATATACATCGTCAAATGTTCCTCAGAGATACTATGTCATATATATATATATATATATATATATATGTATCGTAATCAGGTCACACATATATCATATCGTAACCATGTCACACATATATCATATCATATTCAAGTCACAGGTTACAGTCCGGGTTGTATTCTAGAGTCTCGTATATCTCAATGTCATCATCACCTATTATCGTATATGTATACATATCCATTCATTCATTTTCCAACGATCTGCTAAGATCATAATACTGCTGTATAGCCAAGAAATCACGGCATCAAGCCCAGTTATATTATTTCATTCCCATGTATCATATCAGATCCATATATCACATATACATGTTGTGTATATATATACCTACACACATTCCTACATATATATATACACATACACATATACATCAAGTCTAGTTTCTGTGTGTGCGTGTGCGTGTGCGTGTGTGTCTACCTGAATCCTACGAATCTCCTCCAAGATATTCATCCTCTGGTAAAGTTTTCCTAAATTAGTCTAGTCCAACCTAAGGTCATTACTAGGGTCTTGCTCACCAAGAATCTAAGGTCACGTCTGGCTTCCTAATGACAAAAAGCAATATTCCTATTCTACGTTTGCGGGGGTGCTAAACGCCATCCCCCCGACTTCCCCCATAGATATACATCTACTCACCTGGTCCTCGCTCGCCGGTGCCGACGTCGCCACGCGCTTTCTTATCGTCTCCAAGTCCACATGGGGTACCTACATATCATAACGCACCGTATCGCATTAAAACCAAATTCGAAATCGAAACGGCATATGAAAATCAAATCGGCACGCGTATCACGTATAGGTCAAAACCTATCGTCTACACAAGCAAGAATAGCCAAACCAACTCTCGATGTCGATGTACAAACGACGAACCATCGAGAAAAACCCAAACACTCTCATTTGCGCATTCACGAACACTAATTATAATATAAAATATGTTAAAATTCACAAAAACCCCAAATTCACCTTAAAAGCCTTTTTTCCGAAAATCTAGCAAGCAAAAATTACCCGTTTTAGTACAAAACTCGACGTTTAAACAAATCTAGCGGCCATAATACTTATTAAATATCTTAAATAAGTCTTAAAAACAATTTCCACAATTTAATCTCATTAAATTCCATTAACCCCAAAATTTTAGTTTATAAAATACCCAATTTTAAACAATTTATAGCAAAAATGCACAAACAATAATTTAGCTTGGATTTTCATGAACTAAAGGCATTAAACCACTCAATATAATATTTATAATGACATGAAACCTTAATTTGAATTTTATCTCACAAAAATATAATTATTTTAAAAACCTAGTTTACAATTTATATAAATATCACATTTTAAATCCACAAAAATGCAAACTTGCAACTTAATTTGATTAGCAAAACATTGATATGGCGAATACATTCCACAACCATAGTCTCACAACACAAAACCCTAACTAGATTTTTCACAAACCCTAATCAAAATCTTCTCTTGCAAACCCACAACTTTCAATTAAACCGAAATTAAGCACCTAACAAGCTTCAATAAGGAATTTGAACCAAAAAGAACAATGGGTCAAAAGTTATACCTCACAACCATGAATCAAAGTACAAATCTAGACCTCCAATTTGAAATTCTTGCACCAAGATCCATGCTAAAGAAGATGAGGGAAAATGGGTAGGAGTCGGATTTGGATTTTTGCTTGATTTTTGATGGAATTTGGACATTTTTTGGGGGGAAAAAGAGATGGGGTTTTGGGGAAATTTCTGGATTCCAAGGAAGGGAGGCTCGGCTGCAAGTGGAGAAAAAGAGGAGAGAGAGGGAGGTGGGGAAAAATAACATCTAGTCAAAGTCCACTTTTGTTTCTACATTAACTTTTCTTTTCTTTTCTTTTCTTTGTTTTATTTTTTTGTGAGATGAGAGGCGCAAGAATGGTAGGCTGTCAAGGGGGCCGGCCAGGGCTGTAGGGGAATGGGTGTTGGTTTTGTTTGGGTGAGAAAAAAGATAATGTTGTACCCCACTTCCATTAACACTAATTTCACCGAAAAAAGCCTTTTTATTCGATATTTTCTAACACCGCTTAGCAATTTCATTTCAATTTAAAAACCACATGTTAATATTTTGTTTAATGTGTTATGATACACAAAATTTGTTTCAACTCATTTCAGTTTGTAATTTTTCCTAATTAAATGTATTAGTGACGGCATAAAATAATATTAAAATAATTAATTTCGGAAAATTATTCAGATAATTTGAAATTTCACCAGTGACTCAATAAACACCAAATACTAGCAATTACATAGTTAGAATATGTATATTTAATTTTATAATAAAGATATTTGTATTTTGACTTTTAACAGAAAACCCCCTTATTTTACCGAATTTCCGAAATTTCACCAAAACGATTTTCAAAACGTTACAATCTTCCCCCCTTAAAGAAATTCGGTCCCCGAATTTAAATTAAAACCCCCCCAACACTAAAACATCCAAGCAAAACCATCAGGTCGTCGGGGCTCCGAAATCATAAATACATAAAACAAATAATAGCGCAGCGCATGCGCTTGAAAAATGGGCATATAACTCAAAATCAAAACTCCGTCAAGCATCCCGCAATCATCGGAGTCATAGTAAAGACACAAATGTCAAATCCAATACAAAGCCAGTATGATATAACTCGAAACTATACACGTAAACGTCAAATCTATATATGTAAATATCCGAAGGAAATGCATGCCAAATCTTTTAAAGTCGATGTGCAATGCGCATAACACTACACAGTGGCGGACGTCTATCATAAGAAAATAACCATATACATATATACCTTTTGTTTTAAAAATGTATGTTCCGCCGTTTTGGAAAACAATTTAGAAGGGTTTCCTGGTTTTAAACGTTTGTGTCATATCAGACACGTAGGTAAATACTGAGACTATAGCTCGGTTTTTGGAATTCCCTTCGATAGCTATCAATGGATGTAAAATACATTCAGGTACTGTCCTCTGACTAGTCCTGCTCAGTACGAAAACACATAGAAAATATCATAAAAACGTACTGCTCTATAAGAAATCAATCCCAAAATACGCATATGAATACTACGTGCGGCTGGTGCGCACGGAAATCAAAATCCATATATGTGCCATACATGCGCACAAAAACAACATCTAAGTGCATCGGGTGTGCACACAACATCTGTCATAGGCAACGTGTGTGCCTGACAGCAAGGACGGGTGCATCTGACACGCACGAAGAATCTCGATTTAGTGCATCTGGTATGCACAAAATCGCATCAAGTGCGTCAAGTGTGCGCAAGAATCTCAATCAAATGCACATGGTGTACGAAAAACATACACCGAATATCAAAATCGAAATCACGGTACGAAAAATGCATGAAAACTATGTCGAAACATACGTCAAAATCATGTGCAACCCATATGCACGAAATCAAATCAATATCTCAAAATGTATAAAACCAAATCGAGTGCACTGGGTATGTACAAAACAACATCAATACAACCGATATATGAAACACACAAAGAATATAATGAATGTACACATAAGAAATACCAATCGTAGAACAAAACCCTCAAAATACCAAATTCCAAACAACGGAAATATGAAATTCAAATCACCAAATCACAATCGTAAACACTATCGTCAATGTGCGCCTCTTTCCTCTGATGTCGACTGCTTCGAACTCGTCTCTTCGTAGCTGTGCTGACTGCGCTACCAACGGCAATACTCATATCTAGAGTCTCCCACGTAATCTATCCCTTCACCTGATATCCGTAATACATTAAACTTTTCGATCGATTCATCAAAATCCCATAATTCCCCGAGAGCTCAACACTCAAGTACAGTTTAAAAATATCCAGTACATACCCCAGCATCGATGGTCCAGCCGTAGAAGGAAAAACCCAAGGCTCACTAATGGCACCGCGGAACTGCCGTAAACCCTAAGGTTCAAGGGCGTTCTCGTGGTCATTATATCGAATTAGGGTTTAATTCTTCTAGAGTGTCCATAGAAATACCTGCATATTCTTCCGAATACCTTAAACTTGGGAAAATGGGTTTCTGACAATCGTTCGAATCCTTTAACTTCGTCTGGACGGCTTGTGAATACCCTTCGTCCGCACACTAAAAAATGCTTCAATCCTCAAGAATAAATGACACCTTAATGGTTATCCCATTCGAGCCGCAGCTCTCTCTGCCCGTGCGACCGTGGTAACAGAAACCACCATCCGATATCAACGAAGATAGATCAAAGGAACGAATGAAATGCGGTGCAAAGAAATGTACATCCTAAGGCTCCTTAAGCAGAGTAGCGTATCGTAAGTTTGCCGCAGATCATACCCACGGTACGTCACTCTACCTAAGTCACCTACTCCATCAACCAAGGGTCACCCTAGACTTATACAAGGTTAAACCTAGCGCTCTGATACCAATTTTGTCACGACCCGAAGGTACGGAACGTGACCGACACTTAAATTATGAAGCGTCTAGAGGCGCAACGTAATCTAAGTAAGCCGAAGCCCAGAAATCTAAACCATATAAAAGAAGAAGTAAGGGAAAACATATAGGAAAACAAGTTTAAAAGCAACGTCAAATTTCTAAAAAATTTTGGCAGAGTCTCCTTTGTAAAAACTGGCCTCAAACGGGTACAAACAAGTATAATATATACAAATGATAAAATGGCATCCCCAAGCGGGAGCTAGCTCTACGCCAACAGGCGGAAACAAACACACCAAGCACAATAATATACAACGCCAAAGGGCGAGGCTCAAAACTCAAATGAAAACAAATCCACCAAACCAGAATAATACATGCGCGACTCTAAGGTCGAAATAAATAACCGGTTCCTTAAACTTATCAAGTAATACAAGTTTGGTTGATGGAGCTTACTAGATATAAGTGAAATAATAAAAGGACAATGGCGGTCCTGATACAAGTGAACAAACTACCGTGCAAATCACCCTGAATGAAAAGATGTGCCAGCAAGCTGCCAAGGAAACCTGTACGACGAACCTGTAATAAAATTTGGCACAACGGGGGTGAGTTGCCAACTCGTGAGTAGAAGATATCTGCGAAAAGAAATCGAATGCACGACACTATACTAGGTCATAATAATATACTAATATATTACTAATCATCTAGTAATGGAAGGGTAATAAACTACGTGTAAGTGCAAATATTCCGTGCTCGTGCTCGTGTCAGTGTCTCAAATAATAATATATCATGTGAATGAGTATGCATGCACCATGAATGTAAAACAATCAATCCTGAAATCTGGATATATCCGTATAAAGAAAATCTTTAACTTTTATCATGGTAAATTTGTATAGAAATCTGAAATATCATCGATGAAATCCATGGAAATCCGTGTCAAGCATCGACACAAAACATGTAAATCTCAAGTCTCAATACCTCATAGTCTCAATATCTCATAGTCTCAATATCTCGGGCTCCGTCAGTCCGGATCGGCCCATATCATCAAATCTCACGACAACGATCGGTATCCTCCGGATATCCGCCGCGCCAGACGTCACCGGTAGGTAGTCTTCCCCTGCCAGGCTCATCGTCTACAACTCGATCTTCTTGCCCGGGGGTACCATACCGGGCCCACCATGTACCCGAGATGGTTCATCCACTCCTCGAATCGGGTCTCGAAATCCAACAGAAAACATGAAATCTCATGGTGGACGACACATACATCACGAGAAAACCGCAACGTATATTTTAAAAAGAGTGCAGGAGAGAGAGAAGTTTTTATATATATTCTTACGGTTTTCCCAAAAAATCCAGAAATCTCATAGAAATCCAAAATCCCAATATCATGTGTAAGCAAATGATAAGTGTCGGCATAAACCCCACAAACTGCATGATAACATGAAAATGTGAATGCATGAAATGTCTAAGTAATACATGCAATGTCTAGACTAACACCTGAGAGTAATCATAATATTATATTGATCTAGCCTCTAGCTGATTCTAACAATAAAATATAATACGTTCTAAGGTGTACGTGACATAGCAATTACCGATGACGATGTGTGTGAGTCGGCAATAAGTATGCGTGGAATATGCGCATCATCGGTAATGGTGCTGGTGTCCTAACAGGCAGAGTTTCATACTGATTAAAGAAACATATGTACAAACATGCAACATGATGATTACGGTCTGAAAGTAAAGATAGATGTGTAAAACCACTCATTTGTAATATACAAGTCTAACTACAACTATATGACTCGAGCCTAACCTAGTATCTATCTAACCCCCTAAGGAACTAAACCTAAGGAACTAGTCGATAAGAAATAAGAATCCACCTAAGGTCTGAGTCCATATCTCTAATAGTCGGCGATCCAGCCTCAATAGCGTCACGTACGTAGTACGGCTTCCTCGAAACAAGAGTGCGGATCAATCATCACATCTATGGCTCGTACGGCAAAATCCATCGTACGGCATCCCAATATCGGGGTACGGGTCAAGTATCACTTACGTACATCATCATTCGTATAATATCAGCATCACAGCATCATATATTATTGTCTACGTACATATACATCGTCAAATGTTCCTCAGAGATACCATGTTATATATATATATATATATATATCGTAATCAGGTCACACATATATCATATCGTAACCATGTCACACATATATCATATCATATTCAAGTCACAGGTTACAGTCCGGGTTCTATTCTAGTGTCTCGTATATCTCAATGTCATCATCACCTATTATCGTATATGTATACATATCCATTCTTTCATTTTCCAACGATCCGCTAAGATCATAATACTGCTGTATAGCCAAGAAATCACGGCATCAAGCCCAGTTATATTATTTCATCCCCATGTATCATATCACATTCATATATCACATATACATGTTGTGTACATATATACCTACACACATTCCCACATATATATACACACATACACATATACATCAAGTCCAGTTTCTGTGTGTGCGTGTGTGTGTGTCTACCTGAATCCTACGAATCTCCTCCAAGATATTCATCCTCTGGTAAGGTCTTCCTAAATCAGTCTAGTCCAACCTAATGTCATTACTAGGGTCCTGCTCACCAAGAATCTAAGGTCACGTCTGGCTTCCTAATGAAAAAAACAATATTCTTATTCTGCGTTTGCGGGGGTGCTAAACGCCATCCACCCGACTTCCCCCGTAGATATACATCTACTCACCTGGTCCTCGCTCGCCGGTGCCGACGTCGCCACGCGTTTGCTTGTTGTCTCCAAGTCCACATGGGGTACCTACATATCATAACGCACCGTATCGCATTAAAACCAAATTCGAAATCGAAACGGCATACGAAAATCAAATCGGCACGCGTATCACGCATAGATCAAAACCTATCGCCTAAGCAACAAGAATAGCCAAACCAACCCTCGATGTCGATATACAAACGTCGAACCATCGAGAAAAACCCAAACACTTTCATTTGCGCATTCATGAACACTAATTATAATATAAAATAGGTTAAAATTCACAAAAACCCCAAATTCACCTTAAAATTCATTTTTCCGAAAATTTAGCAAGCAAAAATTACCCGTTTTAGTACAAAACTCGACGTTTAAACAAATCTAGCGGCCATAATACTTATTAAATATCTTAAATAAGTCATAAAAACAATTTCCACAATTTAATCTCATTAAATTCCATTAACCCCAAAATTCTAGTTTACAAAATACCCAATTTTTAACAATTTATAGCAAAAATGCACAAACAACAATTTAGCTTGGATTTTCATGAACTAAAGGTATTAAACCACTCAATATAATATTTATAATGACATGAAACCTTAATTTGAATTTTATCTCACAAAAATATAATTATTTTAAAAACCTAGTTTACAATTTATATAAATATCACATTTTAAATCCACAAAAATGCAAACTAGCAACTTAATTTGATTAGCAAAACATTGATATGGCAAAGACATCCCACAACCATAGTCTCACAACACAAAACCCTAACTATATTTTTCACAAACCCTAATCTAAACCTTCTCTTGCAAACCCACAACTTTCAATTAAACCGAAATTAAGCACCTAACAAGCTTCAATAAGGAATTTGAACCAAAAAGAACAATGGGTCAAAAGTTATACCTCACAACCATGAATCAAAGTACAAATCTAGACCTCCAATTTGATATCCTTGCACCAAAATCCATGCTAAAAAAGATGAGGGAAAATGGGTAGGAGTCGGATTTGGATTTTTGCTTGATTTTTGATGGAATTTGGACAATTTTTTTAGGGAAAAAGAGGTGGGGTTTTGGGGAAATTTATGGACAGCAAGGAAGGGAGGCTCGGCTGCAGGTGGAGAAAAAGAGGGGAGAGAGAGAGGTGGGGAAAAATAACATCTAGTCAAAGTCCACTTTTGTTTCTACATTTCCTTTTCTTTTCTTTGTTTTATTTTTTTGTGAGATGAGAGGCCCAAGAATGGTGGGATGTCAAGGGGGCCGACCAAGGCTGTAGGCGAGTGGGTGTGGGTTTTATTTGGGTGAGAAAAAGGATAATGTTGTACCCCACTTCCATTAACACTAATTTCACCGAAAAAAGCCATTTTCTTCGAAATTTTCTAACACCGCTTAGCAACTTCATTTCAATTTAAAAACCACATGTTAAAATTTTGTTTAATGTGTTATGATGCACAAAATTTATTTCAACTCATTTCAGTTTGTAATTTTCCCTAATTAAATGTATTAGTGACGGCTTAAAATAATATTAAAATAATTAATTTCGGAAAAATTTTCAGAAAATTTGAAATTTCACCAGTGACTCAATAAAAACCAAATACTAGCAATTATATAGCTATAATATGTATATTTAATTTTATAATAATGATATTTTTATGTTGACTTTTTACAGAAAACCCCCTTATTTTACCGATTTTCCGAAATTTCACCAAAACGATTTTCAAAACGTTACAGTGGTGGTCCAACATTCCTAATTGGGGACGAAGATAGTTTTAAGGACGTTTCGATCCACGAGTTTAAGGACCCTACAGTCCGGGAGTTTAAGGACGCTTAAGTCCATGAGTTGGTTTAAGGACGCTAAAGTCCAAGAGTTTAAGGACGCTTGAGTCCATGAGTTGGTTTAAGGACGCTTAAGTCCGGGAGTTTAAGGACGCTTGAGTCCATAGCAATGTGTGGTTGTCGGGACCCGTCACCTCTCTGACGACGTTGAAGGATTACAACGACAAGTGTCAGAGGAGTTCAGAGATGTACACTTGAACCGGATGTAAATTGATTTAAGGGAGCAATCGTGCTCAGTCAATTTAATTTGAGAACTTATGGCCATGATTGGGTTAAGTCCAGTTGAAATTATTCAACATTTTATTTATCTTCGGCCTATTAGGCCTATTCGAGGGCTTTGCCCCTGTTTAATAATGCACTGCATTTTATTTTGGCCTGTAAGGCCTATTTGATTTGGGCCCTGTCCCTTTATTTTTATGATGTAGAGCATCAGTTTTGGTCTGACAGACCTTTGTTTGGGCTCTGCCCTTTTTAAAATAATGCATGGCATTTTATTAGGCCTGTTAGGCATTTTTTTTTAAAATGGGCTCGGCCCTTCTTTTCAATAATGCAGTGCATTAATTATCTGACAGTGGCCATGTGGCCTGTTAGGCGCTTTGCGCCAATTATTGAGCGAAAGCGCATATGGAGGTGACACGTGTCACGCTCTGGTGAGCGCAAGCGCAGTTAGCGCAGTGCGCTGCACCAGTGCGCTGCGCTGTTGCGCTGCTGACACGTGGCGCGCTCTGGTGAGTTGCGCCAATTTCAAAGAGCAATGCTCTATTTTAAAAGTGTATAGCGCAAGTCGTTCTGGAGCTGACACGTGGCACTCTCTGGTGGCTTGCGCCAACCCAAGAGCGCAACAGTGCAGATTTACAAGTGCAAGGCACCGTTTTAATATCTTGATCCAATTTTGGATTCAAAAAAAGAATCTTTTAAAATTCCAGAACCAGTGGTTCATCAAAAGGAAATGCCTTTGTTATTATTATATATATTTTTTATTGAAGATCTTTGATCTCGTTCTTAGATCAATGATCTTTTTAGAAGAAACTCTTCTTTTATTCAAAGGTTTTTACCTTTTTCTTTCTTTGAGCTCTTCTCAAAATTCTTTAGAGGAATTCTCTGTTTTTCTCTCTGTGTTGATGTGTTTTAGACTTGGAGTCTAGGGGCCTTTATATAGTACCAATAGATTTGTTAAATTAGTTAAAGAGATCTTTCTCTGAGTGATTTGGGGATTTTTCCCCACCGTTGGATCTTTGATCCAAGGGCTTCTATTTTACAGAAGACAATCTTCTTGTGTTAACAAGATCAGAAAGATCTTTCAGAATCTTAATTCTGTTTTGGTGCTGGCATTGGCGCAAATGCATCTGCGCTTGACACGTGTCGCGCAGCGCAACTGCGCTGACACGTGTCGCGCAGCGCAGAGCGCAGCGCCACTGCGCTAGCGTAACTGCGCTGACACGTGTCGCGCAGCGCAGAGCGCAGCGCAACTGCGCTAGCGCAACTGTGCAGCCACGTGTCGCGCAGCGCAGAGCGCAAGTTGCCTGAAGCGTTGCTTCCTTTATTATTATTATTATTATTTTATTATTTTATTATTTTTATTTTAAATAGAGCCTTGCTCTGATTGGGTACGCTGTGCTCCTTGCGCTGGCGTGCCTGACTTCGACACGTGGCGCGTTGCGCCCAGTGCAAGGAATCTGAAGCGTTGCTTCTTTAGTTTTAACTTTAATTTCAAAGCAAAGCTTTGCGTTGATTGGGGGAACAGAAGCGTTGCTTCATCTCCCGCCTTAGAATTTGAACAGAGCTTTGCTCTGATAGGGAGATTTTCTCCTTTATTATTATTATTTATTTATTTATTTATTTACTTATTTATATTTTCTTTTTATTGTTATTATTTTATAAGGAGCGGGTTTTGAGCCAAAATTTTGGCGGGAACAAATGCCCCCCACTATTTTGCCCACGTAAGTATGTACGTGGGTGAAGTAGTGCAAAGTTATGAGTAGCCATGGAATTGAGGGCTTAGGAGACAAGTTTAGGGTCCTTTTAGCCTAAGACTTTTCAATTTTATGAGCCGTGGGGGTCTCACAAAGACTTTTCTCCCTACGGATCGAGAGGATCTCATAGGTGTATTTTCTCCTTAGGAATCGTGAGGATTCCTAAGTGCGTTTTCTCTTGAGAGTCGTAAGGATCTCACAAGAGAATTTACCCTCTTACGAGTCGAGAGGACCCGTAAGCGGTTGTTTCCCTCCTTGTCGAGATTCGACTTTGGAGAGTGAGACCCATGGATAGTATGCAAGAGACCGTTTTGGGCCGACTTGCAGGATCCCAGTGCTTAGGAAGCAGGTTTTTCGTTTTCCCGTCGCCTAAGGCTTTGCCTCATGAGTCGAAATGAATCGAGCATTTCTCTCAAGGATGTCCTAACGTCATAGTTAACCTCTGCTCTTTACGACAGAGGTCCGTTAGGGTCTGTGGTACTTAGGGTTTTGTCCGTCGTACCGTCGCGTTGGAAGATATATTCCTCGATATGCAATCTTGCTGTTCGAGTGGCCTTGCGATTGTCGTGTCTCTGATCCCTTCGGGGGCTGGACAAGACGTCTTCAAGTAATCTTCCAGGTAGTATTACCGTCGTAAGAGCAAGTGTAGGGATATTCCATGTCACTTTTTACTTGAGGTTAGGCTCATTTTGGAGAGCCCCAATGAGTCATAACCACTCCGCGCTGGTGTGGGATGATCTCCGATAGTCTTTCAGGCTTTATATGACTTGCCGTCAAGACCCTGAAGCTAGGAATTTGGCTTTTGCTTCGTTTGCTGACATTGCGTCCTCTATATCGAGACGAATGTCGCGGTTGTCTCTAGGTTGTTGGTGAACCGTAGAGGTTTGGAACTAGGGACTTTGCCGTGGCTCCGCTGTTTGATGATGTTGCGTCTGCTGTTTGAGACGAACGTCGAGGTGGTGACCACTCCGCACTGGTGTGAGACGATTTCCGGTTGTCTTTCAGGCTTTATATGACTTGCCGTTAAGACTTTGAAGCTAGGAATTTGGCCTTTGCTTCATTTGCTGGCATTGCGTCCTCTATATCGAGACGAATGTCGTGGTTGTCTCTAGGTTGTTAGTGAACCGTCGAGATTTGGAACTAAGGACTTTGCCGTGGCTCTGCTGTTTGATGATGTTGCGTCTACTGTGTTGAGACGAACGTCGAAGTGGTGACCATTCCGCACTGGTGTGAAATGATCTCCGGTTGTCTTTCAGGCTTTATATGACTTGCCGTTAAGACCCTGAAGCTAGGAATTTGGCCTTTGCTTCGTTTGCTTTGGCGTGTCCAAATCCTGTTGGAGGGAGAACGCGGGGGTGACATCTCGTCTGCTGTATCGGGACGAACGTCAAGGTGGTGACCACTCCGCACTGGTGTAAGATGATCTCCGATTGTCTTTCATGCTTTATATGACTTGCCATTAAGACCCTGATGCTAGGAATTTGGCCTTCGCTTCGTTTGCTCTGTTGGAGTGAGGAGAAACACCGTTAGCGATCTCTACGTTATCGATATCGACGTCGAGACCCTGAAGCTAGGGATCTTCTTTTGCTCCGTTTGTTGACATCGTTTCTGCAATATTGCGATAAATGTTGAGGTTGTCTCTAGGTTGTCTATGAACCGTCGAGATTTGGCTTCGCTTTCTGGTGGAGTCTGTTGGGAAGGTATGGTTCTCTCTTTATTTGTGCCCCTGGATTGTATACAGGGATCGATGTGATCTCACCTGTAGGGCATAAATTTCATTCATTTTTTTATTATTATTTTCTTTCCGTGATGCTCTATCATTTCAGCTTTTATATCGCGAATGTCGCGATTGCCCAATCATTTCGGCTATTTTTCGTGGTGCCCAATCATTTCGGCTATTTATTTTATTTTTACTTGCTGCTTTTTATTACGAGTTGTCCAATCATTTCGGCTATTTCGCATGCATTTTTAGCTCGCTGATTTTTTATCGCAAGTGTGGAACTTGGAATCTGGTGCCAGTCTCAGCATCAGTATTGCTACAACTGGAATATTGCCAGGAGCGAATCATCATTTGCCATGAAAGGACTTGGAATTTGATACCGGTTTAGGCATCAGCATCGCTACAACTGGGATATTGCTAGGAGTGAATCATCATTTGCCTCTGTCGACGTTGAACAAAGGTGGCTTAGCGAACAGGGTTAGGATCCCGTCGACTAAGGCTTTTGACTTCATGAGCCGTAAGGGTCTCACAAAGGTATTTCTCCCTACAAGTCGTGAGGATCTTGTAGGTGTGTTTTCTCTTTAGGAATCGTGAGGAATCCTAAGTGTATATTCCCCTGTAAGTCGTAAGGATTTTACTAAAGGGTTTTCTCCTTATAAGTCGAGAGGATTTACAAGGGTCGTTCACCATATGGACATATCCCTAGCCACGGGTGGGACTTGGTTAAGGGAATGTTTATTCGCGCCCGTGGATTGTATACAAGGGTCAATATGAGCCGCTTGTAGGGTAATATCGAAGGTTGTGGGAGTTGTTTAAGAACAGGTTCAGATCTCTGTAACTTAAGACTTTCAAATCTTATGAGCCCTGAGGGTCCCATAAGAGAGTTCTCCTTACGAGTCGTGAGGATCTCGCAAGTGTAATTTCTCCTTAGGAATCGTGAGGATTCCTAAGTGTGTTGCTCCCTTGCGAGTTGTAAGGATCTCACGCGGGTGGTTTCTCCTTACATGGTCGAGAGGACCCTGTAAGTGTCTTTTAACGAGATTGCGCCCTTTCGGGTTTTCACAAACACTCGCCGGTAGCCCTGCTGTTTTTACTCACGGAGCCCTTTCAGATTTTCATCCGTGCCCATTTTGCTTATGGACATACCGTTTTTATTTTTTTTATTTTTTTCTTATTCTTTTTTTTTCTAACGAGGTCACGCCCTTTCGGGTTTTCACGAACACTCGCCGGTAGCCGTGCTGTTTTTACTCACGGAGCCCTTTCGGGTTTTCATCTGTGCCCATTTTGCTTATGGTCATACTGTTTTTATTTTTTTTAATATTTTTTTATATTTTTTTTATCACGTCAGCCTGAGGATGCCGCGGTAGTAGTTTAAAGACATTTCGGTCATCGGCTAGTTTTAGGACGTAGTGGTCCGCCGTTAGTTTAAGGACATTTCGGTCCACAGCTAGTTTTAGGACGTAGTGGTCCGTCGTTAGTTTAAGGACATTCGGTCCACCGTCGCCGTATTTGAGGCGAATCTCTAGTTTACTGACTTTTTAGTCTATGGGGCTTTCCCTATGAATGAGCATGATGCCCCCGGTGCATCCGTTTTCTTTGGGGTGTGCGGCTGTGGTGGTTTTACCTTCCATTTTTCAAACAGCGCAAACTTGCCTTGTAGGTATTGGTCTTCAATCCAGTTTTTGAAGACGTAGCAATCCTCAATCGGATGACCCAATACTCAGTGGTAGGGACAGTAATTGAGATCATTGACGTCGTTTGGTTGCAACGGGCGTCTTGGATCTGGCAGATTGATGAGCCTGTTGCGCAGTGCCAGCTTGAACAGTCTTCTCATTTTATTTTGAGGAAACGAGTAAGGACGTGCTAGCTTCTCCTGAAGGGATACGCGTGGACGCATATTGTTTTGACGGACAACCGGCTTCAAGTTGCTTGGCTGTTGTTGAGCATTGGCGACGACGATCACTTTTCCTTTCTCATTCTCATTTCGAGAGTCCGGTTTTGGAGGAGACGGTCTATGGCCCATCTGGTCCATTTGGGCCAACTTGTCGATCAAGGCTTGGAAAGTAACTGGCCTGAAGAACATCATGAACTGCGAGATGGTCGCTTGCGGATCAAGAGTGCCCACGAACATGCCTACCGCTGGCGCTTCTTCGATGCGTTGTTCGCATTTCGACCACAGATTCCGCCATCATGTCGCGTATTGAACCCACGTTTTGCCTGGCCTTATCCTGGCGTTGATCAGTGCTGTTATCGGGGTGCGTTCACTAGCACTCGCGAATCTTTGTGTAAACAGTAGCTCCATCTCTGCGAATGTTTTAACAGAGTCGTTAGGTAGCTCTAAATACCATTCAAAGGCTGTTTCCACAAAGCTACCAAAGAACTGGCGAAGCAACAACTTATCATCACCGCCGGTATTGCCACAAAGAGCCCTGAACTGGGCAACATGTTGATGGGGATTGCCAGTTCCCTTATAGACATGGAATTTCGGTATTGTATAGCCCGGCGGGTACTTGATCTGATCATACCAGCTCGGATATGGTCGTCCTGTTCTGACAACTTGACCGGCTGCCTCAGTCGCCTGATGAACCCGTATCTGCTGAGCTATATATTCTTCCAAGTCAGCTTTGGAGATTGTCTCCTCCTTAGCTGTTGGCAGAGCCGGTGGAGGATTTGACGTTTCTCCCCTGTCATCTTCAAGGACGATCGGAGGATCTTCAGCAGGAGGATCTTGCTGGATCATCATACCCACCATGTCCTGGAACAGAAGGGCCATTCGTTTTATATTGGCTGCTTGTTCCGCAGCCTCTTTATCCTTCTTTTCCAGTATCCTGCGAAGGAATTCAGCGTCAGTTTCTTGCTCCTGGCGTTGATCCGAGGACGCTTCGGGGCTTTCTTTTGGCCCAGTGAGTGCGGCCATCGCATTCATCATTTCTTGGAGCTTCTGCTGCTGCTCCTGAGCTTTAGTCACCGATCGCGTAAGCGGTCTATGACCTGTAGATGTACGGTTGTCCTCTTTCCCGGACGCCATGTAGACGGTATGGACCACAATGCCCCCGAACTTAGGGCGTTTGGGCTCACCGCCTTTGACATTTGCCGCAGGAGTGGGGATTTTCTCTGGCCTTCTTCTTTTGTGGGCCGTCGAAGTTGAGGGGGCCGTTGCTGCGGGCACCCAAGTAGTTGTCGTCCCTTGCTGTTTGACAGGACAGTTCTTTTCTTCCTGAGCCTTCACCCACTTCTGCCGGCGAGAGTGATCTTGGTCGATTACTGAGTCCTGGACCCGTCGCCAGACCCTGTAAATCTTGGAGGACAGCCGTTGAGGGGGCTGCTCCGGCTTTGTTCCCGCAGCACTCTCCGCAGGTGGAGGAGATCTTTTCAGCGTGGCAGTTGGGGAGTTCTTGCGTACCCTCCTTAATGGTTCAAAGCTGTTCCCAGTCAGAACAGCAGCATTGACTTCCACCATTGGAGCCGGTGGAGTTAACCCAGAGGGGGAGTTGCACCCGGCCTTCCTTACTCGGCGCTAGTGGCGACGTCGAGCGTGATGAGCAGTTGGGGCTGGCTCGGTGATAGGGATAGTTTCGTCTTGCCCCCTGTCTGGATGAGGTGCCGCTGGTGCCAGCCTCTTAAAAACTGATGTTGTCTTTTCAGTAGCGGTATCCAATCTGTCAAAGACAGACCTTCGAGCAGGAACGGGAGCCGGAATAGTCAGCCTTGAAAAGACCGACTCTTTAGCAGGAGAAACCGTCTTGACAACTTCAGGAATAGAGATGGCTGTCTTCTTTGCGATGGCCACGTCACGGGTCATGGGCTTCCTGGCAGGCCCCTCGGAGTTCAGGTTCAACCTGGTAAAGACCGAGGCTGCCAGCTTGGCATTGGATGACCCGTTGAGAGGGGCCGTGGTAGTAGTGAGCCGATCGAAGACCGACTTCTTTTGCGCCTCCGGCACGGGCACCGGGATGGTGAAGCTTGCAGGCGGGAGCATGGTCCCGAAGAACAGACCGGTGGTGGCCTGAGTCACTTGTTCCAATGGCATGGCAAGGATGGAGGCCACTTGAGGCCCATAGGCTGCACCTCCAGGTGAGGCGGAGCGTCGGTTGCACTTGCATTTCGAGCGGCTCGAGCAGTTGGATGCCATTGATGCTTGATTTCTACAGCAAACGAAACACCAAATCTTAGTACCTTGAAACCCAAGGGCAACCATTAGCAAACCGCGATTGGTCCGCGAATCACGACACACGAAGTGTGGAGTGGAAAGAGGAAAAGGACCCACCGGGCGTGCCAGAATCTGTTCCCCTCCGAACGGCGGCCAAGACGTGGAAACGTCTTGACTGTAATTCGGGGCAGATGCTATTTGGTTTTATCCGTCCACCTCTCCGAAGATGCCAAGTTGATTTATGGCACCGTGTATCGGAGGTTTAGACGGATGCGGCCGATGTAGAAAACTTCGTCAGATTCCCCCTTGCTTGAAGGGTTTTTGATTGTGGGGACGCTCTTCCCTGTAGGCGCAAGCCCCTGCAGTTAATTACGCTACCGCATCGCGGTAACAACTTTCTCCTTCTCCAGAATTTCACTTCGTGTCGTAGGTGTTTATTTTGTTTGTGGTTGCCCGTGGATTGTATACGGAGACTAATTTGTGTCTTCGCCCGTAGGACGTGGATTAGTCCAAATCCGTATTCTCTTAGATTTGGGTTTGGGGTTTTGGTTTGAGGATATGTTAGCCATATTTGAGGCTAAGATCAACTCAAACGTTCGTTAAGGATACGTTAGTCCAATTTGAGACTAAGATCAACTTAACGGGATCGTTTAGAACCGACAAAAGAGCATTTGGGCTCTATTGTTCCAGTTTAGTGACATAGTGGTCCATTGCGTGTATGGCCGTCGGGACCCATCACCTCTCTGACGACGTTGAAGGATTACAACAACAGGTGTCAGAGGAGTTCAGAGATGTACCCTTGAACTGAAGTTGATTGGGGGGGGTCTATAGTTCAATTTGGGACTAAAGTCTGTTTGAAGGTTTAAGAATACGTTAGCCATATTTGAGGCTAAGATCAACTTAAACGGGATCATTTAGATCCGACAAAAGAGCATTTGGAGGCTCTATTGTTCCAGTTTAGGGACATAGTGGTCCATGTTCCAGTTTAGAGACGTGGTGGTTCAACATTCCCAATTGGGGACGAAGATAGGTTTAAGGACGTTTCGATCCACGAGTTTAAGGACCCCGCAGTCCGGGAGTTTAAGGACGCTTAAGTCCATGAGTTAGTTTAAGGACGCTTATGTCCGGGAGTTTAAGGACGCTTGAGTCCATGAGTTGTTTTAAGGACGCTTAAGTCCGGGAGTTTAAGGACGCTTGAGTCCATAGCAATGTGTGGTTGTCGGGACCCGTCACCTCTCTGACGACGTTGAAGGATTACAACGACAAGTGTCAGAGGAGTTCAGAGATGTACCCTTGAACTGGATGTAAATTGATTTAAGGGAGCAATCGTGCTCAGTCAATTTAATTTGAGGACTTATGGCCATGATTGGGTTAAGTCCAGTTGAAAATATTCAACATTTTATTTATCTTCGGCCTATCAGGCCTATTCTAGGGCTTTTCCCCTGTTTAATAATACACTGCATTTTATTTTGGCCTGCAAGACCTATTTGATTTGGGCTCTGTCCCTTTATTTTTATGATGCAGAGCATCAGTTTTGGTCTGACAGACCTTTGTTTGGGCTCTGCCCTTTTTAAAATAATGCATGGCATTTTATTAGGCCTGTTAGGCATTTTTTTAAAAATGGGCTCGGCCTTTCTTTTCAATAATGTAGTGCATTAATTATCTGACAATGGCCATGTGGCCTGTCAGGCGCTTTGCGCCAATTATTCAGCGCATACGCATATGGAGGTGACACGTGTCACGCTCTGGTGAGCGCAAGCGCAGTTAGCGCAGTGCGCTGACTGCGCTTTTACGCTGCGCTGTTGTGCTGCTGACACGAGGCGCGCTCTGGTGAGTTGCGCCAATTTTAGAGAGCAATGCTCTATTTTAAAAGCGCATAGCGCAAGTCGTTCTGGAGCTGACACGTGTCACTCTCTGGTGGCTTGCGCCAACCCAAGAGCGCAACAGTGCAGATTTACAAGTGCAAGACACTGTTTTAATAGCTTGATCCAATTTTGGATTCAAAAAAAGAATCTTTTAAGATTCCAGAACCAGTGGTTCATCAAAAGGCAATGCCTTTGTTATTATTATATATATTTTTTATTGAAGATCTTTGATCTCGTTCTTAGATCATTGATCTTTTTAGAAGAAACTCTTCTTTTATTCAAAGGTTTTTACCTTTTTCTTTCTTTGAGCTCTTTTCAAAATTCTTTAGAGGAATTCTCTATTTTTCTCTCTGTGTTGATGTGTTTTAGACTTGGATTCTAGGGGCCTTTATATAGTACAAATAGATTTGTTAAATTAGTTAAAGAGATCTTTCTCTGAGTGATTTGGGGATTTTTCCCCACCATTGGATCTTTGATCCAAGGGCTTCTGTTTTACAAAAGACAATCTTCTTGTGTTAACAAGATCAGAAAGATCTTTCAGAATCTTAATTCTGTTTTGGTGCCGGCATTGGCGCAAATGCATCTGCGCTTGACACGTGTCGCGCAGCGCAACTGCGCTGACACGTATCGCGCAGCACAACTGCGCTAGCGCAACTGTGCTGCCACGTGTCGCGCAGCGCAGAGCGCAAGTTGCCTGAAGCGTTGCTACCTTTATTATTATTTTATTATTTTATTATTTTTATTTTAAATAGAGCCTTCCTCTAATTGGGTGCGCTGCGCTCCTTGCGCTGGCGTGCCTGACTTCGACACGTGGCGCGTTGCGCGCAGCGCAAGGAATCTGAAGCGTTGCTTCTTTAGTTTTAACTTTAATTTCAAAGCAGAGCTTTGCTCTGATTGGGGGAAACAGAAGCGTTGCTTCATCTCCCACTTTGGAATTTGAACAGAGCTTTGCTCTGATAGGGAGATTTTCTCCTTTATTATTATTATTATTTATTTATTTATTTATTTATTTACTTATTTATTTTTTCTTTTTATTGTTATTATTTTATAAAGAGCGGGTTTTGAGCCAAAATTTTGGCGGGAACAAACCCTAGAATGGTATAAGTCTCATACATATATGTTGCAAGTGTAACCTAACATGACACAACAATATATATCACATATATATTTTGTGTGCAAAAAGAACACAATACATTTAACACATATCACATATATATCAATGTATCATAAGTGAGAAAAATAATTACTTAAGTGAGCAAATATTAGTTAATGTAATTTAATATATCAAATATATAATTCTATATTAAATTATTAAATCAACACTTGATTTAATAATCCGGCAATATTACATATAACCGACTAATATCAAATGCAACAACTTATCGAATCAACACTTGATCCGATAACTTGGCTATATCACATGTAACCGACGATGTCACAAGTCGCGAGAATAGAATGCGGTATCACATACTCGCATTAATCTCGGTCCCGCACATATCACATATGTGCTCCTACTCTTTTCGCATGAACCAGGAAACCTCTGTGTAGGGCTCTAAAGACTCGTCAATACGTCGGCAGTAGGTGATGATCATATCAAACACTCGCAAGACGCAAGCGGTCTGCTAAACGTAACGGCCACCCGAGTATTGAGCGATCAGAAGATCAACAAGCAAGGCTGCTCGTACTCCTGCGAATCCAATCAGTAACACTACCGTATAGTCCGATCTTTTCATCTGATATGTCGCATATCAACAGCCTAGGGGTGGTATAATGTCAGACTCCAATATCCTAATAAGTCATGCCGATGCAAGGTCTATAACGGTTCGAGAAACTACTGATAACACTTACCAGTAAATCTCAGCAACCCTGGCCAGGGATTTAATGTTATGGCCAATCGAGTATAGCGCAACATCAACTCCCAATACCGGGAGAGACGAAATCCCTCCAATTGCTCATTGCCTCCATGTGACTCGGGACTGTACCCAAAAACCACCTTTTTGCACGATCTCTTGACCGTGGTATGGTGAAAATCAAAACACAGTGGGAATCACACAAGACTCTATGACGATCTCGGGTCTACAGACTAACCTGTACCAGTGTCACCAGAGAACTGCTATCCAACGATTGGTATAATACCAACTAGGAGTTCTCGGCGAGTCCGTCCAGTGTACCCAGTCTCCACTGAGCACCCGTATACCTTCTCTGATGTCAAACACCAATGGATATGGGACCATCCATCACCCATCATATGGGTCGAGAAGCGTATATGCTAGTCTACTCTGGAGTATCGATGCCCTGTCTCGATACTCTCACGACTAGGAACATTTGAAGGATGTACTTATCGACTACCCTGTCCCCACTAGTATGATCTGCATCATAATCCTGGTAGTCAAGTACTCATCCTTGTTAGTTGTATGTATGCCCTAGAGGCCAGTATTGTACAGATGATGTATATTATATTAGATGCTTGGACATATATAGAGATGACTTTCTTGCTCGATATGATAGTATGCTATCTGGTTGCTCTTTATCTTAACATGTATACTAGTCTCTTTAAACTGTCTTATAGTTACATGTTGGTAAAGCCCTTAGGATGTGTACTTGACTACCTGGACTATGATTCAGCTCATACTAGTGGGGACATGGTAGTCCATAAGTACATCCTTCAAGGTCCCTAGTCGTGGGTGTATCGAGACGGGGCATCGATATACCAGTGTAGACTAGCGTATACGCTTCTCGACCCATGAGATAGGCAATGGATGATCCCATATCCATTGGTGTTTGACATCAGAGATGGTATACGGGTGCTCAGTGGAGACTGGGTACACTGGACGGACTCGCCGAGAACTCCCAGATGGTATTATACCTCGCGTCAGATGGCAGTTCTCAGGTGACACTTGTACAGGTTAGTCTGTAGACCCGAGATCGTCATAGAATCTTGTGTGATTCCCACTGTGCTTTGATCTCCACCTTACCACGTCCATGAGGGCGTGCAAAACGGTGGTTTTTGGGTACAGTCCCGAGTCACATGGAGGCAATGAGCGATAGGAGGGGTTTCGTCTCTCCCGGTATTGGGGGTTGATGTTGCGCTGTGCTCGATTGGCCGTAACAGGAAAGTCCCTGGCCAGGGCTGATCAGAGATTTGCTGGTAAGTGTTACCAGTAATTTCTCGACCCGTTATGAGCCTCACATCGGCACGACTTATCAGTTATTGGGGTCTGACGTTTACCACCCCTAGACTTGATATGCGACATATCAGACGAGGAAACCGGACTGTACGGGAAGTGTCGCGGATCGGCTCGACGGGAGTTGTAGCAGGTTCGCTTGTTCTCTTCTGATCGCACAATACCCGGGTGGCCGTTACGTTTAGCTGACCGCTTGCGGCTTGGGGGTGCTTGATATGATCATCACCCACTGCCGGCGTATTGACGAGTCTCAGAGTCCCACAATGGAGTTTCCTAGTCCAGGCGAAACGTTGTGGTGCGCGTATGCGATATGCGCATGGACCCGATTAAAATGCGCGTATAGGATACCGTATATTGATCGGGCGTCATGCTTTTGGTAGGGGTCGTATGTGATATGGCCGGATTGATAAATCAAGTGTTGATTTATCATTTAACCATTAGCTTCTCACTTGAATTCTTTTCTTGTGTTGGATGGATGTATGCATGCATGCATGTTTTTCTTTCTTTCTAGTTTCATGCACATATGGATGTGTATACATACATACATGCATACATACATTTATCATGGTTGGATGTATATGAAAATGGTGGCAATATAAGACTCACACCATGGTATTTTTTATGAATTATTATTGTATTTATACTAAAACATAAAAGGAAAGAAAAGGTGCATTATTGATTTGTTCTACACACTTCTTTTGACCTAACCATTCTCACCCACCACTTAACCTTAGGTTAAGTTTCCTTTTGTGTTTTAACCCTAGTACAATAATGATTCAACCATGGTTTGAGATGATAGATTTAAAATATATATTGATATATTTTTCATTTGCTTTTGGATGAGAGTTGAACTTATCATCTTCTAATGTTGCCATCATCTTCTTCCTAGCTCTCTAGATTTTTGTAGTGAGCTATATAATCAACAAGTTAGGATTTTGAAGTGAGAAAGAGAACCACAACACCATTCTACACAAGCCTAGTCCACTTGTTTGGAGTGTTGACTCGATTTCGTTCACTTGATCGGAAAAAGTCGCAAGCTTAGACAAAGCGGACTCCGGGTAGATCATCGGTGACGTCGAGGAGTTCAAGCGGAGTCCTTTCAAACCCCGAGTAGCCGAGGAGTCTAGCGTAGGGAGCTACAAAGGTTGTACTCTCTAAACCCTAGCATTTCTTTCATATGTCGATATGAAAATTTTGAAACCCTAATTGATTCTAGGAACGATTCTTTGTTCATTAGCTTAGCATCCTAAAGACTACATATTTGGTTCATGTGTTGCTTCCAAACCCTTCATGAGGTGCTATGCTTACACAACAATCCTAAGGGCTTTATCAACATGTAATAGAGAGACAATTAGTGTACATGTTAAGATAAAGTGCAACCATATAGCATACTATCATGTCGAGCAAGAAAGTCCTCCCTATATATGTCCAAGCATCCACTACAATATACATCGCATGTACAGTAATGGCCTCTAGGGCATACATATAACTAACAATCTCCCACTTGCACTAGGGCCATCTGTTGCAGTATCCAATACCCAACAATATAGCAGTGGTTGTAGTATCCCATACTCAACCATCTCATAGAAGTCTCTCTAGGGGTAGAGCCTTTGTGAGTGGATCCGCTGTGTTATCCTTCGTGTCTAATCTCCTTACCTTGATCCCTTGGAGATCAACCATCTCCCTGATCAGGTGATACTTGCTTTAGAATATGTTTGGAACGCTGATGGGATCTTCGTTCCTAGGCCAAAGCCACAACTCTATTGTTGTCACAATAACAGTTATTGGACGCTCAATGGTAGGAACCTTGTTCATCTCATGAACAAGAAATGCCCAGATAGCCACTTTGGCAGCATCATTGGTAGCAATGTATTCATCCTTTATTGTCTAGTATGTCACGATATCTATCTTGGAACTCTTCCAACATAGCATCCATGCACTGAGGGTAAAGACAATGCCTGTGACTGACTCTCAGTCGAACTTATCACTCTGGAAGGTGGAGCCAAGAACTTTCTTTTAATGCTTCTCAAGTACTTAAGAATGTCCTTCACAGCTTTCCAGTGATTGTCCCAAAATCCGATTGATTCCTGATCACTACACCTAGTGAGTCATCTACATCTAGTCAGGTACATAACATCGCATACTCTGATAGAGC
This sequence comes from Agapanthus africanus, assembly GCA_030015575.1. Taxonomy (NCBI): domain Eukaryota; kingdom Viridiplantae; phylum Streptophyta; class Magnoliopsida; order Asparagales; family Amaryllidaceae; genus Agapanthus; species Agapanthus africanus. Next base: position 242,668,542 of record CM057342.1, read on the forward strand.
CTACTGCCGAAGCATAGGTTATCTCTTGCACGCGAGCCTCTCCAAATCAGTCTCGAGAGACATCTTTTTGGAGAGAGTGATCCATGAGTAAGTGGGCGAACCACCACGCATAGAATCGTCCATACTAAACCCTTTTAGTATGGTGTTAATATACCGGATTTGGGACACTCCTAACATCCACTTAGATCTATCACCATAGATCATTATCCACAAGATGTAGCAGGTATCATCCAAATCTTCTATTGAGAATCCCCGTGATAAGAGGAGCTTGATCGAGTGTAGTATAAGAAACCCTTTCCTATCAAAAGTATGTCATCTACGTACAATACGTGGAAGACAACCTTACTCCCTATAACCTTCTTGTATATACAAGGTTCATCTACCATTTTGATGAAGTCAAACTCTTTGACTGTCACATCAAAACAGATATTCCATCTCCGCGATGCTTGCATTTAAGCATAGTATTTGAAAGTCTCAATTTTTCCATCTACACCAAGAATCTTCTCAAGATCCAATTGCTCCCAATGGGTTTTACCCCTTCAGGTGCAACATGCAAAGTCATACTTTGTTGGTGTACATGGATTACATCTGTGATCGCATAGCATCCAGCCATTTCACTGAGTCCCCACTCGTGATGGCCTGCCTGAACCTAGTTGGGCCATCATCTCATGATGCAATCCTCACTTCCACTGTCACCGAGAAGACCATGGTATCTTTTAAGTGAATGAGGAACCCTACCAGATTTGCGGAGAGGCTGAGATTCGTTGGAGACTATTGAATCCTTTGGTTTCACCAAATTATCAGCTGTAAGTTTGTTTAGCTGGAACAGCTTCCAGTTCTACCTCATGACCACTAATTTCTTCACAAGAAATTCCCTTTCTAAAAAGGTGGCATGCTGAGAAACAAAACACCTTTTTCTCCTCAGAGTGGTAGAAAATATTTCCTCACTAATGTTTGGGATATCCTGACAAAATTATACAGATCTGACCTTGCCTCGAGCTTGTCCGGATTCTGCCTTTCAACATAGGCCGGACAACCTCATATCTTAACTCGTTTAAGACATGGTCTCTTCCCACACCATATCTTATATGTAGTGGTAGGCCCTGATTTGGACGGAACCCCATTCAAAAGGTATGCAGCTTCTCAAGTGCATAACACCAAAAGGAAACAGGTAACTCAGCAGTACTCATCATAGAGCGCCATATCCCATAGGGTGCGATACCTCCGCCCCGGTACACCATTGTGCTGTGGTGTATACAAAAGAGTATGCTGAGAGAGAATCCTATTCTCTGTTTAGAAAATCCAGGAACTCCATGCTCAAGTGTTCTCCTCCTCAATCACATCATAGGACTTTAATACTTCTACCCGTCTGGTTCTTAACTTCAAGCTTATATTCTTTGAATTTCTCAAAAGTTTCAGACTCATGTTTCAACAGGAATATATGTCCGAATCCTGAGAGATAGTCGATGAATATAACAAAGTACGAAGAACCAACCTCAGCATTTGTAGACATAGGACCGTATACATCATCATGCATTCGTCCGAAGAGTTCACTAACTCTTTCTCTATTTCCAGTAAACGGAGTATTGGTCATATTACCTTTGAGACAAGACTGGCAAGTATCATAAGATGAAAATTCGAACTGATTCTCATATTCATCCTTACGTAAGTTAGCTGGCCGTGTCGCATAGATATGACCTAGTGTACAATGCCTCAAGAAGGATTTGTTCATTTCTGAATTAGTCCTCTTGCGGGTGTTCTAGATACTTTGAACTGTGTTTTGATTCAGAACGTATATGCTATTATATAACGTGCATGATCGAATCAACTCTTGATTTAGGAAAATGTTCACAACATTATCCTCCAATACAGAATTATATCTTTCTTTAACTTAATAAAGAACATGATATAATGTTGTATATCAGGTTCGGTATGTAATAACATTCGTTTAGAATCAATGTATCTAATACAATGCGATATCTCCCAACTGATTTGGCTGCAACAATTGCACCATTCTCTAACACTTAGAGACATATCACCCATTCTCAGTTCTCTACCTTTCTGTAGCCCATGTAACATATTACATATGCGGGATCCTGATCTGGTATCATATACCCATGACGCATAGGATACTGAAAAACAGTTCTTGGTAATAAGGACACCCGAAGAATATGCATCAACATGTACTTTCTTCGAATTGGGTGGTATGGGAATCCGGATATTCCCTTATTTCCTGCTCAGACTTATAGCAGTTATAAGATTGAGCGGAACCAACGTTCCTTAGCTCAGTATAATAAGCATGTTCGGTCAATGCATCCATATTATTATCTTGATTAAGGCGTGACATGGTCGCTACCAGGAGAGAGGGAGAAGAAAAATATACTGCATGCGCTCTTACAGGATTAGATTGGTTATTAGTTTATCTGATCAGGATGGCTCTCACTGTTTTAGTCAAATCTTCCTTCAAATCTTAAAAGGTAAGACTAACCGGGATTAATTACACCCTACAAGTTCGCCAATCTTTCAGCCAGGCCAATGTCGGTACTTTGAGGTAGGTTCCCCGTACTTTCGTACGGACTTAATTAAAATAAACCTCATTTTCCCAGGGGCGTAACCCCATTAATACCTTTCTAGACACCTACTTGATCGGCTAATTGTAATGTGTAAAACTCTCCCAGGAATAACTCTTACTCGCAGTGGGTATCGGGATCCAACTATCTCATAGAAGGTATGCAATCTCATTACAAATTTCAACACTTGAAATTCCCGATAATGTTTTACCCCTAGCATCCTATGACCTTGACGGAGGTCAACAAAGCATAGACTGCTAGTCAAGTTCTACCCGTACATTTCATGATTGAATTAAACTCACTCGCACGACCCTTGACGGAGGTCAACAAGGCCGCACGACTACCCTAATCCAATCACATCTCATGCTGCAGATAAGCACTAGTCAGCTACCACACACTACGTCTTGACGGAGGTCAACAAACGTAACACGAATACTAAGTACTACTTATCTGAAATGGAGGAGGGTTACGACAGGTTTTTAAGAAAACCCTTTGCGTAATGAACTTGATATCGTCGTAGAATCGAGTGATTTTGAAAATGGAGTGTTTTTGAGGCTTTTACTAGTTTCGCTAAAGAGGTCACTCCCGGTGAAGGGATCTCGGCTCTTTTCTTATCGAATAAGGTGCTGAATATTTCACAAATACCACTATGCAAAGAAAAAACCATAAAAGCAATCAAAAGACAAACCGATTTTGTAGCATCTGCTAGTTTCGCTAAAAAGGTCACTCCCGGTGAATGGATCTCAGCTCTTTACTTATCGAATAAGGTGCTGGATATTCTACAAAGAATACCTCTATGCAAAGCAAGAACTAGAGTTACCGGTTTTTAAAACAAGTTTCTACAACATTTTTAGGTTTCTTTTTCTTTTTATTTCATTAATCTCATTAATGAAGTCCCATCAATATATGCTTCCTAAGCATCTTATATGAAATGAAAGCAGCAATATTAATTATATCTCATATATATAATATAGGCATTCGTCTGAACATATCACAGTGATCACATCACAGAGCAGCAGAAGATAACATATGAAATATTGGATATACTAGGATTTCCGTGTTTTATTTTAAGCCAGTATAAAACACGGATTCCACGGTCGCGATGAATAGCCAAACCCACATCCCTAAGCCCCAACGAGAGCGTCAAGCAACCCTACCAATTCTAGAGTTAGGAGACCCGGTCTCGACTCCTCGAGATGGTCTCCCACTGGACCCTAGAACCTGGTTACTCGTGCTCCCCGCCTTGGGTCTATCCTAATATGGAAAAGTAAATAATATACATCAATGGTGACATCATCCTCAACCCGAAAGTGCCCCAATAAAAGAATATTACATACAATGAATTTTACATGAATGAAAATGAAAAACTCTCATCTCACATAAAACCCTCGGCTATTCAAAACACGACGATCCAATATAACATATCACAGCAACACATAACATCTCATGTTATCAACGTAAGTAAATATGCGTATCCCAGTTGTCGTTGACATATAGCACCGAAACAGGCGATACACCACATATTACACTTACGGTCGCATAAAAGAAAGTGAAAAACTACAACAGTTGGAATCTGCAATCACCTTAGACATCATAAACCTAACATATCACATATATTAGATTTCATGCCTAACCAAATGAATTCCTTAGACATCACATTCCTAACAATTATAAACCCCGTATTTTAGTCTCGATATTGAAAACACTTTCCAATAGCATGTCGGGTAATTCAACAAGATTTCCGATAACCTGATCGAATGCTCGTCGAAAACTTTATTAGACGGCCGCACCCCCCGATGCCGTCGACGAAGTTCACTAAGGTGGAACACCACTGCCACGATCACCCGAACAGATGCTTTTGGCGACGGGGTTCTCCTATAGTCACTTGGTCGGGGCAATGGGCGTGGCTATCTAGTAAGGTTACCTGGCGAGTATCCGCGTACACTACGTGATTGCGACGAACTTTATATCAACATCAAAATCCCGTGGCAACCGATCAAATGAGACTAAACGGATAGATTTATAAAATTCAAACTAGTTATCTCATAACCAATTCTGTCGATTCCAAATATTGTATCACAATCAAAGATAGGTAGGCGAAGTTAGATAATTCAATCGATGCAAAGAAATCCCAAAAATTCCCAGAGAGCTCAACACTTGAGCACAATTAAAGTTAACCAGAGACATGCCACAGCACCTACGGACCAACAGCTGAAGGGCGTGACCCAAGCCTCTCAAGTGGCGCTACGGATCCGCCGCCAAAGCCTTGTTTTGGCCGCGGATCCGCGTTCACTTGGACGAGTTAGGGTTTCGTTCTTCAAGTGTGTCCATAGAATTCTCTGCATAATTTTCTGAGTATTTTTAACATGGAAAATCCAACTTTTTGAAAAATTTCCAGAGAGAGGGTATAATCAGGTTTTCGGAGTTTCGATCGGACTTTAAATTTCGTCCAGACAACGCCAAATACTCTAGCTTGGCTCTGATACCACTGATGGGTTAGCTTAGCACCTTAGCAAGGTTTTGGCAAGCATTAATCATGCTACTTAAAAAATTTTAGGGTGCTAAACAAACCATCCAAGTAATCGAACTAGAGAATTAAGGTTAAATATGATATGCAAACTCTTTACATCTAAGTGAACAAGGAATACTACCTTTGTAGACCAGTCCTTCACTTCAATAGCTCCATGTAGTAGTCCCTTCGCTGCGATCACGATCCAAAGGACTCTAGAAAGGCTCCCATGAAGAAACGAACAAGCTTGCTTCGAAGTCTTCGAGGCCGAAGATGATCTACGTCGAGGAGACAATAGCTAATGCTATCTCTTCACTAATTGTGTAGATTAATGAAGCAAATACCCTAAACTAAATGGAAAGTAGTAGAGGATGATGAAGTAGGAAGTGGGCTCACTTTAGTTTTATTTTTCTCACAAGATTTCATCACTTAGAAAAAACTAGCAAGCTTTTCTCTTGAAGAAGAAGAAGTGATGAAGCAAATGAATGAGAGAGTGATGTTAGAATTGCAACCATGGGTGAGTTAGTGTCATGCCAAACTCATGTAAAGAATAAACCATAGCTATGAGTTAAGGGTTGGGTTAAGAAATATCTTAAGCAATGACAAAAGAGTGGACTTGGTCAATGTTTTCTACAGGCTTCTTCATGCTTCAACCATGACTCATTCCAAATCTTTTGTGAATTACTTAATGATAAATAAAACCCAAACATAAACCCTAGAATGGTATAAGTCTCACACATACATGTTGCAAGTGTAACCTAACATGACACAACAATATATATCACATATATATTTTGTGTGCAAAAAGAAAGCAATATATTTAACACATATCACATATATATCAATGTATCATAAGTGAGAAAAATAATTAATTAAGTGAGCTAATATTAGTTAATGTAATTTAATATATCAAATATATAATTCTACATTAAATTATTAAATCAATACTTGATTTAATAATCTGGCTATATTACATATAACCGACTAATATCAAATGCAACAACTTATCGAATCAACACTTGATCCGATAACTTGGCTATATCACATATAACCGACGATGTCACAAGTCGCGAGAATAAAATACAGTATCACATACTCGCATTAATCTCGGTCTCGCACATATCACATATATGCTCCTACTTCGTTTCGCATGAACCAGGAAACCTCTATGTAGGACTCTAAAGACTCGTCAATACGCCGGCAGTAGGTGATGATTATATCAAACACTCACAAGCCGCAAGTGGTCTGCTAAAAGTAACGGCCACCCGGGTATTGAGCGATCAGAAGATCAACAAGCAAGGTTGCTCGTACTCCTGCGAATCCAATCAGTAACACTACCGTACAGTCCAGTCTCTTCGTCTGATATGTCGCATATCAACAGCCTGGGGGTGGTATAACGTCAGACCCCAATACCCTGATAAGTCATGCCGATGTAAGGTCCATAACGGTTCAAGAAACTACTGATAACACTTACCATAAATCTCAGCAATTCTGGCCAGGAATTTCATGTTATGGCCAATAGAGCATAGCGCAACATCAACTCCTAATACCGGGAGAGACGAAACCCCTCATATGGCTCATTGCCTCCATGTGACTCGGGACTTTACCCAAAACCACCATTTTTCACGATCTCTTGACCGTGGTATGGTGGAAATCAAAACACAGTAGGAATCACACAAGACTCTATGACGATCTCGGGTTTACAGACTAACTTGTACCAGTGTCACCAGAGAACTGCTATCCGACGATAGGTATAATACCAACTAGGAGTTCTCAGCAAGTCCTTCCAGTGTACCCAGTCTCCACTGAGCACCCGTATCCCTTCTCTGATGTCAAACACCAATGGATATGGGATCATCCATCGCCCATCATATGGGTCGAGAAGCGTATACGCTAGTCTACTCTGGAGTATTGATGCCCTGTCTCGATACTCCCACGACTAGGAACATTTGAAGGATGTACTTATCGACTACCCTGTCCCCACGAGTATGATCTGCATCATAATCCTGATAGTCAAGTACTCATCATAAGGGCTTTATCAACATGTAATAGAGAGACAATTAGTGTACATGTTAAGATAAAGTGCTACCAGATAGTATACTATCATGTCGAGCAAGAAAGTGCTCCCTATATATGTCCAAGCATCCACTACAACATACATCGCATGTACAGTAATGGCCTCTAGGGCATACATATAACTAACATGTGAGGGGGCCCAGAAGGGCTCCTATTTACTCCCCCTCACGTGCTAGAAAGTGATGGCGGCAAAAAAGGCTCCCACTTAATGGGAGCCCTCCCCTTCACGTGCTACTACGTGAGGGGGTCAAAGAGCTCCAAATAATTTTTTTTATACATGGAGTTCAACTCCAAAAGAAATTTTTTTTTGGAGTTAAACTCCAAAAGAATTTTAAATATAGAGTTCAACTCCAAAAAGATTTTGAATTGAATTTAACTCCAAAAAGAATTCTATTGTGGAGTTAAACTCCAAAAATAGTTTTAAATGGAGTTCAACTCCAAAAAAAAGAATTTTAAATGGAGGAAAACTCCTAAAGAATTTTAAATGAAGTTTAACTCCAAAAAGACTTTTATTGCGGAGTTAAACTCCAAAAGAATTTTAAATGGAGTTCAACTCTAAAAAAATTTAATGTGGAGTTAAACTCCATAAAAAGATTTTTAATTGGAGTTCAATTCCAGAAAGAATTTTATTGTGGAGTTAAACTCCAACAGAGTTTTATTTGTGGAGTTAAACTCCAAAAGAATTTAAATGGAGTTGAACTCCGAAAGAATTTTTAAATGTGGAGTTAAACTCCGAAAGAATTTTAAATGGAGTTCAACTCCAAAAAGATTTTTATTGTGGAGTTAAACTCCTAAAAGAATTTTTGTAGTGGAGTTAAACTCCAAAAGAATTTTAAATGGAGTTCAACTCCAAAATGATTTTTATTTGGTGTGAAATTAAACTCCACTAAATGGGGAGTCTTCCCCTCACATGAGAAGAAGGGAAAGCTCCCACTTAGTGGGAGCTCCCCTCTCTCTCACGTGAGAGGAAGCAGGAGCTCCAAAAAGAAAAAAAATTCTGTAATGGAGTTAAACTCCAAAAAAATTTATTTGGAGTTAAACTCCCAAGGCAATTTTATTCAGAGTTAAACTCCAAAAAAAAAGGTTTTTATATAGAGTCAAACTCCAAAATAATTTTATTTGTGGAGTTAAACTCCAAAATATTTTCTCCTTTCTCTTTTGAGAAGAAATCCAAAATGGGTTATCTTAAAACTCCAAGATCTAGATCTTGGATGATAAAAAAAGAGACCCTTTTTCTTCTTTTGATGGAGTTTTGGAAGGTGGATTTAGGGTAAAGTTTATTTAGTTTTTTTTATAAAAAAAAAAAAAGCTAAGCTCTTAATTTATTTGGAAAATGGAAAGGAAGATGAAGAACTTGAAAAAGAGAGAGTGGAGGCACAAACCCTAGTTTTTGGGAAGAATGAAATTGTATTTTTTATTCATCATCATGTTGTCTTATATAGGCTTACACATTTACATATATCCCCTTGGGCTTTACAAAATGGCAATTTGCCCATCTCATGCCTCATGTGCTCATTTCTTTTGCACATAAGCCATGGGATTTACAAAAATTTGGCTTTATACCCATTTTGCTTACATTCATGTATAAAAAATTACATCAAATTTATTTATTTCAAGATTTTTATTTTGGCATAGGGGAGGCCGGCCGTGGGGCTCGACTTGGGCATGGGCTCACTTGCTTGGCCTTAGGCCCGCTTACTTAGGGTTGACCTTGATTTTGACTTGGTCAACTGGGGTGCAAATTTAAACCCCAACACCGTATTGCGATAACCACTTTCTTCTTCTCCAGCAGTTCACATCGTGTCGTGTGTATTTTTGCTTATTTTGGTTTGCTCGTGGATTGTATACGGAGACTGGTTTATGTCGTCGCCCGTAGGGCATAGATTAGTCCAAATCTGTATATTTTAGATTTGGGATTTTGAACTTAAGTTAAATTTTTCCTTTAGTTCAAAAATATTTTGTTTGGATTAAGGACCGTTAATCTAGTTTGAGATTAAGATCAACTTAAACATAAGAGCATTTGGGCCCAATTTATTTTTAGCTAAGGATACATTACTCTTATTTGAGACTAAGATCAACTTAGTAATATTTTAAGGATCCTTAAATTTTATTAAGATCCAACAACAGACCATTTGGGCTCAACTGCAAGAGACTTAGCCAATTTGGGCTTACTCTGCTCAGTTTCGTTTTTTGTTCAAAAGTGCTAAGCGGTTATTTGGGTTCCGTTTGTTCAACCCCTTTTTTATACAAAATTGCTAAGCACTTGTTTGACGCTCTGGCGCAAATATGAATATCATGTGAAGCCTTCAGTTTTGGGCACTCCCCAATCAGTGCTAAGCACTCAGTTATATATAGTGCTAAGCACTTTTTTATATGGCGTCCACATGAAGAGCACGTGCGGCGCTGGGCGCTGCCCAATTAGTGCTAAGCACTCTGCCGATTTGGCTGTATATGAAGTGCTAAGCACTTTTTGTGTACCGTCCATGTGAGGAGCACGTGAGGTGCTGGGCGCTGCCTAATCAGTGCTAAGCACTCAGCCGTTTTGGCTGTATATGAAGTGCTAAGAACTTTTTGTCCAGCGCTCACGTGTATTTCACATGAGGAGCTGGCCTTCTGTTTTGAGCGCCCGCGTATTTTTCACTTGAGGCGCTGGGCGCTGTTGGGAGGGCACCCACGTGGGAAACACGTGAGGTGCTAAGCTCTTTTTATTTGAGATTAAATCTCTGTTAATGCTATTTTTGTCCATTAATGTTCATCAAGATCTCCATTTTGAAGACCTTGGATCGTTTTTTCTTCATTGGAGAACTAAGTTCTTATTTTCTTTTTATAAGAACTAATTTCTTTATTTTGGGTTATACCCTGATTTCAGAGGAATTAAATTACCAGAATATATGTTCTTTTTCTTTCTTTCTTTCTTTTAACCTAGTTCTTTTCTAATTATTTGATTCTCAAGAATAAGATCTTCCCGATGAAAATTAAATTCTCAACTTGTGGAAGACCTGTCTTGTAGATCTCTGATCCAGAGAAAGAACTAAGTTCTTTAAGAAGGGTTAAACTCTCAGATAGGTAGAAAGAGATATTTTTATCTGTGTGTTTTTCTTTACCTAGGGTTTTGAGAAGTCAAGTCTTCTTCTTCTCCGTTGTTTTTAAAGCTTTCTGTATTTTTCAGAAGTTTATGGGGGTTTCCTCTATATAAGACTTGAAGTCTCGGGTCCTTTATATAGTAGAGCCAAATTGTTAATTAGTTTTGAGAAAATCTCTCATTGAGAGATTCCAATTGATTTAGTTGGTCTCAAAATTGATTTGGTGAATTTTACCTACCGTTGGATCTTTGATCCAAATGTTTCTGTTTTACAGAATATGTTTTCTTATTTTTAGCAAAATTGGGGAAATATTTTCCCATATAAAGAATTTATTCTATAAAACGGTGATTTTTAATCACCATTAGATTTTTAATCTAAGAGCTCTCTATTTTAAATAGAGCAATCTTCTTTTTTTGTTTTTTTTTGTAAAGATTGAGGAAAAATATTCTTCATAATAGAATTTAATTCTATTATTTGATGATTTATCATCACCATTGGATTTTTTATCCAACTTCTCTGTTTAACAGAGAGTATCCCAATTTTTTGGGAAATATCCCTATATAAAATTTAATTCTACTTGATTTTAATTTGGACACCGGCGCTCACGTGTCATATACGAGGGCGCCATTTAAGAATTTAATTCTAGGCGCTCATGTGCTTTGCACATTGGCGCCCACATGAGCTTCACGTGTAGTGCCACCATAGGATTTAATTCTAAGACGCTGGTGCTGGCGCCCTCGTGAGGGGCACGTGAGGCTCTGTCTCAACAAAATTTTAATAGAGCTTAGCTCTTTTATTATGTTTAAATATTGGGGGAACAATCGCATACCCCAATTCTACCTTATTTTAAAAGATCCTACCATAATTTCGATATATTTATGATTTTTAGCCTTAATTCTCTTTACTTCTAATTTAGCCTAATAGTTTCATTGTAGTTAGTTGAGTCGGGTGGCGTGAAATCTATATGCAACATTTCGGAAAAAAGTTTAAATGTTATTTTAGAATTTTAAATAATGAAAAAGGGGTTTTATTAAGATTTTAGTATTTATTTGTAGAAAGTAATTATTTGTAGAAGGTATTTATTTGTAAAGGGTATTTATGTGTAAAAGAGAGTGTTATGGTTTAGGTTAGGTTTATGTTAAACCTTCACAAACAACATACCATATCACACATCAACAAGCCAACACCTCCTCCTTCTTCCTCTACACCTCTACTTTTCTCTACACCTCATTCTTCTCTTACTTCTCAAGTTCATTTCATCATCAAAATAAACATATCATTTCATTTCTACCCTCATTTCAAACCATAGCCATCTCTCACCAAATCACAATGAGTTTGGGTGATTCCTTCACATAAATTGTTCAAAAGCTCAACCTAAACCCATACAACTTCATGGAGCCTCAAGTAATCACTTCAAGGGTTTGAACTTTCTTGGTGATCCATCCAATTAGGTAAAGATTCATCTTTTTTAAGTTTTCCATGTGTTTAAGCTTTAAAACACTTTGATAGATGTCATAAAAATAGGGGTTTTGTAAGGTTTTTGGTGTTCAAATGAATTCTGGGATGAACTAGAACCTTTATAAAATATTTTGAGTATAGAATTGACCTAATAGGATCATCAGAAGACACCCATAGAAGCACCAACCCCTGAATCCTATTTCAAACTGCAAATTACGATTTTATCTAATTTTTTGACGGGCAAGTTTTCGAATTAGGGCTTGGGTTTTGGTCCACAACATGATCTTTTGATAAATAAGCCTCTTTTATACTTCGTTTTTCTTCAGATTCCCCGAGTCAAAATCTGAGAGTGTTTTAGTGTGATTTTGGCGATATTTTAAGATTTTTAAACATGCATATTCGTATTTATAATTCTGGTTTTATTGGATTTGGTTGAATAGAGATGCCGGGAGATTAATTTCTTATTGTTAGCACTCGCCTAGCTCTTGTTGGTCATAGGTTTTAACCAATGGACCTTTATTTGATATACCAGTTCCGATATAGTTTCTTATATACGTTGTGATGTTACATGAATGTTAGGTTATATTGCAGAGACCTCGGAGGCAACAATGATCCGTAAGGAGGTTGTCGGATATGATTAGCATGATCGTACAAAATGAATAGATATCTACGAGTGGGGAAATCGGGTGGATGGCGTATAGCACCCCCATGAAACATAATGTTATATTATCATTGAAATTGCATAGGATGCATACCGCATATGTTTTGACATGTCTGATATGTAGCGTAATTCGTTAATATCGTTTAATAGCCATATAGTAGAAACACTTGGTAGAACACAAGCACAAATACGAATGATTGCCTTGTCACACAATCACAGACTCGTATATTACACTGCACATCATTAGTACCGCCATGCCACGTAGAACGACCCTACTTCATATCATAGCAGAATTGACATTATAATAGAATTCTGTTATTATACGAGTTATATTGGGTGCACGCACGAGACTAGATGTTCGTACATATTGTTGGGCGAGTATGTGACTAAAGGTCCGTACTGTTTGCTGTGTGTGTACGTGACACGAGATATCCATACCGATCATTATTATTATATAATGATATATCTAGTGGTCATCGTACGAGGCGGAATTTCCGTACTTGATGATATGATGATGATGAGAATTAGCAGAATACGGCCTTATTTACTTTGAATCGTGGAGTCTTGTTTTACACTGATTGGGAAATTATGATATTCGGATTGTAACCCCTAATTTCACAACAAAGATTTGTTTCATATTTTCAAAAGAGATAATAAAGGCGTGTCGTTGGGTTTCAAAAGGGCATTTACATATTTTAAAACACTGCGGTCTCCTTATTTACAACCAACGTTTCGTTATACTTTACAAATATATATATATATATATATATATATATATATATATATATAGGGTTACTTGTAATATATATTCATTTACTATTCGTTTATGTTACGCTTACCGTACATATTATTCGGTTACGCGTTATTCATTTTATCCGATATGCTACACTTAAATTATCATTTGTGTTACTATTATTATATTCACTGATGATGTTATATACTACCCATTTGTGCTATGACTAGTTCACACCGATAAAAAGGGTACGAGGATATGATGTGATATGATATCAATCCTAAGAGATTGAGTGTGTGTGTGTGTGTATGGAAAGAATATGAGAAAGAGAATTATGATTTTGACACGGTGGATATAACCGAGTATCCATGATACATATTGACTGTGATCGATCTATGAGTGATTGAGGGTAGTTGACACATGATGTCTCTACGAATATGTGTGTGTGTGTGTGTGTGTGTGTGTGATCAATTCATGAGTGATTGAGGGTAGTTGACACATGATGTATTATATATTTGTGAGGGATCGATATAGATGCCCTGCACTGAGATGGATGTATTATATATATTTAAGGGATCGTATGTACATGAGACAGTACCTGACTAGTATCTTCCTTGCGCTAAGTCTTCCTTGGCTCTCCCCTATATCTTTTGTTTGAGATGATGAAATTGAAAGAACGCGAAGCGCTATAGGTCGGTTTTTTTTTGGGGTGGGGGAAAAAGCTTGCTTCTTCACAGATATGAGTGAAATTCTGGAACGGGAGTCAATTTCTATCAAAATTAGATAGGTGTTTAGGCAGATACCCTGCATGATAAGATATAGTATGCTATATATAAAGTAGCCGAACAGGACTGGTCCACGAGACAGTACCTGACTAGTATTTTCATATATCGATGTATATTGAAGAGAGTTTTATAAAGATCTATAGTTTCATATTTTTCACGTGTCTATGATCAGCACAAAAACTTTCAAAAGAAAACCCCTTCTAAATCAATTTCAAATAAACAAGAGCGAGACGTATATTTAAACGAAACACCTATTTTCTTCTTACATCAACGTCCACTACTAGTGCCATGATATAGACGTCATATGGCTATTTTGAAAAGTTTAACATACATGTATCTTTCAGCTAATTTTATAGGATTGCATATGGATGTGTGCTATATGTATTATAGCTTGACTTTATTTAGGTTTGGTCGTGGGCTATAGATATTGCACTACGGCTACAGTGATTGTGATTTGACACCGGTATATTTGTACGCAGTGTGTTACCATTTATTAATGATGGATCATCATTACGTTGCATAGTATTGCATTTATTTCTGTGACTTACACGTTTTCATATGCTTGTGGTTATGTTATGCCCATATCGGGCTTGATATTGTTCATATAATGTTGACATGATAACCACACACAGATTCATATGCAGGATAGCGGCACATGAGTTGTACATGAAGGCTTATCATCATATATTTCATTGCTCAAACTCTAGTTTCGATGCATGTCATTTTACCCTCCTTGATGTACACATTTATTTTATTTAGATGTTTCACCGCTTATCCATACAATTTTTAGCTTGGTATATAATATTATTCACGAGTTGGCAACTCACCCCTGTTGTACCCCTATTGTGCCATAGTTTTGTGTAGATTTGACTGATTGGATCAGTAGCGGCCAGTTTGGGCACATCTTTTGTCTTGTAGGCGTGATTGCGCATCCTTTGAGTGGTGGGTTGTTTCTGTATTGGTATTTGCCTTGTACCTATTGTATCTAGAAGTACTCAATCAAAAAAAAACAATTCTGGCTATTTATCGAGACCTTAGAGTTGTATATTTTTTTTGTTTTCGGACTCGTTTGGAGTCGACTTGATGTATATTTATTCTATTTACCTTACGCATTTTAATCCTTCACCTGAGGCATTCTATATATTTATTGCATGATTGTTGATCCACCGTTGGGCGTTGATTTTGCTCCCGTGTTAGGGATGCTTTATTATTATGTCATTGTATTTGTTTTTATCAAAATTTACAAAGGAGGTGCTGCTTGATTTTTAAAACGATAGTAATGTTTTCAAACCAAACTTAATTCATGTTAGTAAAACCATTTCAAAACTTTACCTCCGCTATTTCTTATAAAAATGGTTTAGATTCCTGGTTTTTGGCTTACTTGGGTTAATGTGGGGTCTTATAGATTTCACGTGATTCAAGGGCCGGTCACGTGTTATTTCCGGGTCGTGACACTATAATTGTGCTCATTGTTAGTATATTTGTTACCTTAGACTTCTTTATGTCAAATAGCTTTAGGTCATGTTAGTTTGGGTGGGGAGTTAAGGTTAGACTTGAGATAACCAGAGTTTCATAAAGTTACCTAGACTTAACCACCAAAAAAGTCTATCTATTCTCTGTTTAGCTTTCATCATGGAGTTTAGAAAACTTTGGTTATCTACACTCCAAAGTTGAGAAAACTGGAATTTAGAAAACTTCAATCCAACAAACTCCAAATAGTGTAAAGAAAACACCTGTTTTGAGCAAACACCTTATCAAAGCTAAACTTTTAAGTGGAGGTAGGGCCTTACAAACTTGAATTTGCATAGCTTCTACCTCTACCCAAAAATAAACTCTGATTTTCATAACTCCGTATTTGAAAGCTAATGGTTTTTTCTTCCAAGAAATTCTTCTCTCATCTTTGCTATCATGCGAACGCTCTCATCTTGTAAGGATTTCTTATAGACTTAAATTAAATCAAAACAAAATAAAAATAAAAATTGTAGTATCTTGTTTAATTGGAAACCTGATATCAACAAGAAACCTCGTGCGCACTCGCCATTGCGAACCTGATGGTTAGGTTAGGTAATGATATTTATAGATTAACCCGATGAAGGCTAATTGTTGGATGGAGACTATAAAAGTGTGAATATGGAGTAGGTTAAGAGATTTAAGGCTAATTGTTTGGTCATGGTTTCATTCCTGAACCTGGAAGAATGGCTCCTCATCTGGTCA
This sequence comes from Agapanthus africanus, assembly GCA_030015575.1. Lineage (NCBI taxonomy): Eukaryota > Viridiplantae > Streptophyta > Magnoliopsida > Asparagales > Amaryllidaceae > Agapanthus > Agapanthus africanus. The sequence goes on from CM057342.1 coordinate 242,684,631, forward strand.
TGAACGAGTTTTTCTTGGTGAAGCTCCCTAGAAACTACATGCGCACGCATAGGTTCCTGCTATTCTTAGCTTATAAACTTAGACACCATGTGCTTATTACTGCAAATATTAACTTTTTTGTATGATTTTATCCTTTTCTTTTACGAAGACTAAAGGTAAGCTTGACAAACTTTTCTTTTGTGGTATATAAGTGTGAGATAAAAGTGAGTGGTGATATTCATGTCATGAAGAATAAGATTGAGTAGAATAGATAAATTTGCTATTATTTATGTGCTTTATTTTACCATCTTCACAAATCTGTTTCCCCCCTTTCTCTCTTTCTTTCTTAGATGGTCTTAAACGTGATATGGATACAATTTTAGATGGTCTTATATGTTTTTATGAGATGATTTTGCCACCGCCTCTTCCTCGATCCAGTGGAAAAATTCGCAGCATTCCTCTCTCTAGCTAGTTTTAAGTACACCCCCACTCTCTCACTATATATTTAAAAATTTATAGATCTATTTTTATTTTGTATGGGGGCCCTTAAATTTAAGGGAACTTAACATGCTATTGATACACAAGCGACTTGTTTAAATAAACTTTATAGCTTAACATCTTTAAGACTGTATCATGTTCATGGTTTTAAATTTAAATAATAATATCATGTATTATTATATAATCCTTATCTCTTTTTAAGACAAAAGAGTATATTCCCTCCAAAAAAATAATTAATAAATAATAACCTATTGGACTTAAGTCCGTACGCCAGAAGAGAATGGCGCTGCCAAAGGCATGCGCCAATGATCCCTGGTGCTGCGCAAATCTTCGAAACTCTGCTTCCTTAAAGATTAAACTTTAATGTCGGAAATTAATTTCCAAAATCTTTCCTAAACAGAAAGATATATATTTTAATTAACAATAAATCAATCATGTATTTTTCTAAACAAAAAAAATATAAACCGGGTTAATAAAAAACTCATGGATCGAAATCCAACGATGCTTAAGCATCTGGATTAATCTTAAGATCAATTAGAGAAATATTCCCAACAATATTCCATACCCTATATAAAGGACCCTTGAATTCAAATTTCATATACGAAATCGACCCTATAAGATTGATCAAGAACTTAAGTTCTTTGCAATCAAAACTATCGTCTTCTTTCTCCTTCTCATCATCAACCGAGATAAGAAAAGAAGATCAATCTCCATATAAAAAGCTTAAGCTTCGTCCATAAAAGAAGGTTAACATTCTTCACAGAACTTAAGTTCTTCTCGTCGATCTTAAGATCTTTAGATCAAATTTCGGCTTGAGAAAACTTAAGTTTTCATTAGAGAGATTCTTTTGATCTTAAAATCTAGGGTTTGAGAGAAGAACTGAACCCCTTCATAAAAAAATGCAATGATGATGAACGAGAAATTTTTAATTAGTAAAGAACCGATCATGTGATCCAAACATAAACAAAGAGATCCCAGATCATAAAATATTGATCTCGGCGATCATTAATAGCTAAAATACCATTAACAGGAGCTTAAGCTTCATGAAACTTAAATTTCAAAAAGGATGCAGAAATTATTCTCTGCAGAAAGCCTAAGTGATGCGCCCCTGGGCATGCGCCATATGATATGCCACGTGGGCATACGCTAAATTAATAAAGTGTGCTAGAACTTAAGTTTTGTTGTGGGCATGCACTAATATGGGCATACATTGATACCTCCTTGCGTCACGTGATATCCACGTGACATGCGCGAGAGGCATATGCGCCAACATGATGTGCACCAGTATAAGTGGGGCACACTATACCCCTAGGCTGATCTCTTGAAGCTTAAGCTTCTTTGATCTTAAGATCAATTGAGCCTGTATGCTCAGATATTGTTTAAATTGATCTTAACCCCATATGCGACTAATGATCCTTAGCATAGATGTTTAAGTTGATCTTAATCTAAAAAAATTAATGATCCTTAAATAAATAAAATATCCCCTTAAATTGATGGACCTCATTCATATAAGATATACTATCTGGGTTTAATCCCAAATCTAATATATATAGATTTAGACTAATCTACGCCCCACGGATGACGACATATATTAGTCTCCGTATACAATCTAAGAGCAACCCTAAAAATAATCAAACCATAACACGACACGTAGTGATATAACTAGAGTAGAGAAAATTATTATCGCTTTGTGATAACGTAATTAACTGCAGAGGCTTGCGCCTGCGGAAAAAAGCATCTCCACAATAAAAAAAAAACCTCATCATTGAGGGAGAATCTGAAAGTTCAGCTACAACGGTCACATCCATCCAAACCTCCGATATACGGTCCCATAAATCAACTTGGTATTTTCGGAGAGGTGGATGGATATGTTCCATATAGCATATGCTCCCATATTCAAGCTAAACGCGCTCCCCGCGTCTCAGTCCGGTTTTCGGTGGTAAACAGATTCCGGGACGCCCGGTGGGACCTTTTTCTCTTTCCACTCCACACGTCGTGTGTCGTATTTCATTAACCAGATCACGGTATATCATGTTTATGTTGCCTTTAGATGTTGGAATACTAAGAGTTGGTGGTTCATCTCCATGCAGACTTTAATGGCATCATCCAGTAAAAAGTGTGACTGTGCCACCGACTGCTACTCGAACACCATCCCATCGAGCATTGTCATCTCTGGACAAACTCTAACTCCCCTACTCTGCATACCCGCTGCTCAAGTGATGTAGACATTCAATAGCCTTCAATTTGAGAAAATGCCTATGCTCTCTACCTTGGATGCTGTAACCCAGAAGAAGTCGGTCTTCGATTGGCTACCCATCTCAGCAAGCCCTGTTGCTAAAACTGCTAGCCTGAAGGCTCTGTCTTCAACAGAGTGAATACAAGTTCCGTGGGCACCGCTAAGAAGCCCATGATCCTGAAGAAGTTAGTCTTTAAATGATTGGCATTTTCAGCGCGTGTTACAGCTGAGGCTCCCAAGAGTGCTTCTCCACCAAGGCAGTCTGTTTTCTACAAACTGGATCCTCAAGTTCCCGTCACTCCTATGCATAGACAGTCGAATTTCAAGCTACTGTCACCTGCTGAAGCTTCATATAAACACAGGGGGAAGGATAGTCCAGGCCCAGAAAAACACTGGGGCAGGTTCATGAAGCCCCTAAAACTGTAGAAGTCCCAATTGCAAGGCATGCCCGACGTCGATATTGGAGCCAAGTGAGGCAGACTCGGGGAAGCTCTCCATCTAGGATAACCCTACCGCTACCGACTGTACAGGCTCTTGTTCTAACTGGGAACTGCTTTGAACTGCTCAAGATGGTGAAGCGCGACTCTCCAACCACTGTACTGAAGGAATATCCATCTCCCATGGAGGTGCCAAGCGAACCGAAGCCGGCCCGCTCTATCAAACGACTTTCTTCGACTATCCATAAAGTCTGGAAAGAAGTACAGGGGTCTGTCATCAATAAAGATTACTCTCCCCGATATAAGAAGCCGAAGAGTTATGCTGGAAACTTTTCTCCCAAACTGTAGGTGTCTCCTTCTATAGTGACTCTTTTGAAGATAGTTTCTCCCAAGAAGACTTCTCACAAAAGAGAGAGCTCACAGAAGGTTCAAGCGTTCGAGGCAAATTCTAAGGGCCAACATTCCGGACACCCCAAGTATGAGGGTTTGGTAGTTCATACAGCATATATGATGAAATCCAAGAATGAAAGCCGGGCTTCTGTTTCTCACAGACCAATTTCTCGGTCTCTGACGAAGGATCAGCATAAGCTCCAAGAGATACTCGCTCAAGTGGCAGAACTTGCTAGGCTACCGCCTGATGCGCACTCAGGAGATGCACCCGAAGAAAGAATGGGGCAAGAGTCTAATGTTGACTACCTGAAGCGCATACTTGAGAAGAAAGATGAAAGAGCGGCGGAGATGACTGCCAAGATGGACAAGATAGCCCTCCTATTTCAAAGCATGGTTGGGATGATAGTTCAACTAGAAGCACCGGCAGATGAACTGTCAATAGTCATTATTGACCATAAATGAGATACCTCAAACCCTTTGCAGGCCTCATCAGCGGTTAAAGAGGAAATGATCTCCAAAACAAAGTTGAACCAATATATCACTCATCAATTTAAAGCTAATCATGCCAGTGAAGCAGCAAGTTAGCTGATCAAGACTGGTCGACCATATCTAGCATGGTATGACCAGATGCCATACCCACCAGGATACACAATCCTGACATTCACTATATACAAAGGGACCATCAATCCTAAATAGCATATTGTGCAGTTTAAGTCCAAATGCGGTAACACATGAAGCAATGAAATACGGCTTCTTCATCAATTCGTCAGTAGTCTGTCGGACACTGCTTTCGAGTAGTACTCGAAGCTTCCAAACGACTCCGTCAACACTTTTGCTAAGATGGAAGTACTCTTCGCTCAGACTTCGCTAGTGCAGGTGAACGCACCACCATGACTGCGTTGGTCAATGAAAGACCTAGATCGAATGAGACATGGGTTCAGTACACTATCTGATGGCGAAATATGTGGTCTAAATTGTTGGATATATGTATGCCCTAGAGGCCATTATGAGATAGTGGATGTATCTATACATGTATATATATTCAGTATGCATTCTTGCTCGACATGATAGTATGCTATCTGGTTCTTCTTTATCTGACGTGTTGATTTGATCATGCTTATTATTCAATCATACATGCTGATAAAGCCCTGAGGATATTAGCTTGACTGCTCTGATTATGATGGAGATCATACTAGTGGGACATCTGTAGTCTATAAGCATATCCTGGAAAGTCCCTAGTCGTGGGTATATCAAGACGGGGCATTGATATACCAGAGTAGACTAGCGTATATGATACTAGACCCATACGATGGGCGATGGATGTTCCCACATTCATCGATGTTTGACATCAAGATCATATACGGGTGCTCAGTGGTGACTGGGTACACTGGACGGACTCACTGAGAACTCCTGTATGGAATTATATCTATCGTCGAATAGCAGTTCTCAGGTGACACTGGTACAGGTTAGTCTATAGACCCGAGATCGTCATGGAGTCTTGTGTGTTCTCCCACTGTACTTTGATTGTCACCCTACCACGGCTCTACTGAGTCGTGCAAACAGGCGGCCGTTGGGTACAGCCCCGAGACACACAAAGGCGATGAGCGATAGGAGGGGTTTCATCTCTCCCGGTATAGGGAGTTGATGCTGTGCTGTGCCCGACTGGTTATATCAGAAAGTCCCTGGCCAGGGCTGATGAGATTTACTGATAAGTGTTATCAGTAGTTTCTCGAACTGTTATAGACCAGTCAACGGCACGACTTATTGAGTCATTAGGGTCGACGTGACCATCCCTAGACTCAATATGCGGCATATCTGACGAAGAGACCGGACTGTACGGTAGTGTTGCCGGATGGCTCGACGGGAGTTGTAACAGGTTCGCTTGTTTTCTTCTGATCGCTAAATACCCGGGTGGCCGTTACGTTTAGCTGACCGCTTGCGGCTTGGGGGTGCTTGATGTGATCATCACCCACTGCCGGCGTATTGACGAGTCTTAGAGTCCCACATAGGAGTTACCTAGTCCAGGCGAAACGTTGTGGTGCGCGTATGCGATGTGCGCGTGGACCCGATTAAAATGCGTGTATAGTATACCGTATATTAATTGGGCGGCTTGCTAATGGTCGGGTCGTATGTGATATGACCGGATTAGTGAATCAAGTGTTGATTTATCATTAGCTTCTCACTACAAATCCTATCTTGTTTATTTTGGATGTATGCATGCATGTATGCATTCATTCTTGTTCATGCACATATGGATGTGCAAGCACACATGCATACATACATCATTTTATCATGGTTGCTTATACAATGAGAATGGTGGCAATATAAGAATCACACCATGGTTATTTTTATGGATTATTATTTCTTTTAAATTAAAACAAAAAAGGAAATGGAAATGGGTTAAATCATAAAAGGTTTCTACACTCTTCTTAACCTTACCATGCTCACCTAACATTTAACCCATGGTTCATTTTCTTTTTGTGCTTTTAACTTTAATCCAATAATATCTTTAGAGTTAACCATGGTTGGATATGAGGAAGGAAAAATATATATGCTTATTTTTCATATTTTTTTTTCAATGGTTCATTATTCTCTTCTTCACAAAAAAAACCACCATCTTCATCAACCTTGATCCTTTGCTCTCTAGTTCTTTCAAGAGAGCAAAATACTCATAAAAATAGGATTTTGAAGTGAGATCCTTAGCCACAACATTATTCTACTCAAGTTTAGCCAACTTGATTAGAGTGTTCTCTTTGTTTTACAAAGTTGCGAGCTTGGACGGGGAACTCCGTGGTGGATCGTCGTGGACGTGAGAGGACTACAAGAGAACCTTCTTCCAACACCTAAGAGACTAAAGAGTCAACCAAAAAGGGAGCTACAAAGGTTGTAGTCTCGAAACCCTTATTTGATTAGCTTTTTTTTGTTACCCTAATTTTCTAGGATCGATTCCTTTGCGTGTTTGTTTAGCACCATCAAAATACATACTTTGTGACATGTGATGCTTCAAAACTCATTATAGGGTGCTAGGCAAACCTTACATTGGTATCAGAGCCGACCTAGAACATTAGGCGATGCTTTAGCGAAGTAAAAACTCCGATCGAACCAAAATACGGAATTACGGGACACTCTCTGGAATTTTTTTAAAAACTGACATTTTTCAGAATTAAAAATACTCAAAAAATATAGCAGGTAAATATAAGACAAACTGGAGAATTCGAGCCAATGAACAGTACTTTTGGCCGCGGAACCGCGGCGCAAGCAGGCTTAGGCCGCGGATCCGCGGCCATACAAGGGGATCTCTCACTCCATTTTGTACAATGTTTTTCCTTACCTGCTGTTGTATATTTTGAGCATGGTTAATCTGAATCTACTGTTGAAAATTCTGGAGATGGTTTTGGACTCGTGGTTTCGATCGGAATTTTCATTTCGTTTCCTTTTCGGGGTAAAGTAGAAAGTATTGAAGTGTTTGAACGAGTATCATTTGCTCACTATTCACGGGGTTTAAATACTTTGGAGATAGGTGCAAGTCTTTTTGTGGTGGTCCCTCTAGAAGACAACAAACCTTAACTCGATTATGTGACCGTCTTGAACTGCCCTTTGAACCTTAGGGTTTGGGGCAGTACGGCGTGCCACATGTGAGGCGTTGGCTTGACCCTTCTACGGCTGGACCGCTACTACTGTGTCACACTCCGGATTTTTGAACCCTGCTCAAGTGTTGAGCTTTAGTGAATCTTGAGTACTTGATCGTTCGTTCGAAAAACTTTAATAATGTCTGTTTATCTGGAATGTGATACAATATGTGGAATTCATAAAGTTTAGGCATGAAATACGGAATATGTGATATGTCGCATTTATGATGTCTAAAGAGAATGTGGATTCCAAATATTGTAGTTTTACACTTTCTTTTCTGTGACCGTAAGTGTAGTATGTACGATATCGCCGGTTTTCGTTGCTATACATCAACGACAATTGGGGTATGCATACTTACTTACGTTGATGATATGAGATATTATGTGTTGCTGAGATATGATGTGCAGGATTGTCGCGATTGAATAGCCGGGGGGGTTTTATGTGAGATGAGAGTTTTATATTTTCATTCATGTAAATTCAAATGTAATGTAATATTCTTTTATTTGGGGCACTTCCGGGTTGAGGTTGTGTCACCAGTGTTGTATATTATTTACTTTTCCGCATTAGGATGGACCCAAGGAGGGGAGCACAGGTGACCGGGTTCTGGGGTTCAGTGGGAGGCCATCTCGAGGAGTCGAGACCGGGTCTCCTAAACTCCAGAATTGGTAGGGTCACTTGCCGTTCTCGTAGGGGTCCAGGGTGTGGGCTTGGCTATTCATCGCGACTGTGGAATCCGTATTTTCTATTCTGGCTAAATACTAAATACGGACGTCCTAGTATATCCCATATTATATCTATGTTTCTGCTGCCTGTGTTCTGTGATATCTGAGACGAATGACATATTATATATATATGATATATAGTAGACGTTGCTTATGTTTCACATCCGCGCTAGTCCCGTCCCGGTATGCCGTTAGTTAAGTAACCTAACGGTGCATAACGGAACATTGCGGCGAATGCGGATGGCATAAGCGTACGTGTTATTTTCGTTTCTTTTCTGTGATTGGCTTAAGGACATAAATGATGGGATTACATTAATGTGATTAATGTAAAGAAAATAAACCTAAAAGATGTTGTAGAATCGGATTTGAAAAACCACTCGGCTTTTTATGAAAAAGCTATATTTCAAAACTGCGGAGCTTAAGCCACTCCTTTTAAAAACCACTTGATTCTACAACGATATCAAGCTCAAAGCGTTAAAGATTTTCTTAAAAATCATCCGCAACCCTCCATCATTTTAGGAAGTAGAGTACTTAGTATTCGTGCTACGTTTGTTGACCTTAGCCAAGGCGTAGTGTACGGTAGCTAAGTGATGTCTTCCTACAAACGCATATGATGCAGATTAATTAGGACGGGCATATGACTTTGTTGACCTTAGCCAAGGGTCATGTGAATGGGTCTAATCAATCAAGAAATGACGGGTTGAGCTTGACTAGTGCTCGTGATTTGTTGACCTTAGCCAAGGTCACGAGTATTAGGGGTAAAAACCACATCTGGAATTTCAATAGTTGAAATTTGCAATGAGATTGCATACCTTCCATGTGATGGTTGGATCCCGATCCCACTGTGAGCAATAGTTGCTCCTAAAAGAGTTTTACAGTTTACAATTAGCTAACTCATTAGGTGTCTAGAAAGGTGTTAACGGGGCTCCGCCTCTGGGAAAACGAGGTTTACTCTAATTAGGTCCGTGCGAAAGCACGGGGAACCTCCCTCAAGTACCGACACTGGCCTGGCTGAACGGTTAGCGAAGTTGTAGACTGTAATTAATCCTGGCTAGTTTTTATTTTTAAGGTTTGAAAGAAAAACTCGATAAAAGCAGTGGGAAACATCGATTAGACAAGATAATAACCAATCTGATCTATGCAAGAGCTTTCACTGAGTGTATTCTTTTCTCTCTTTTAATGGCAGATACCCATGACTGGACTCAAGCTTTTACTAGATAAAAACAAACTGAATGGGACCAACTATAAAGACTGGCTGAGGAATCTGAAAATCGTCTTGACTTATGATAAAGTATCATATGTCCTCACGGCTTCAGCCCCGCCCGTCCCTGGTCCAAAATCCTCAGTTGCGGACATTGAAGTCCGCAAGACATGGGACGCTGACTGTGCCACGGCCACATGCCTCGCGCTTGCATCGATGGATAACACACATTAAAAGCAGCACGAGGACATGAAAATTCACGGTATATTGCTCCATACAAAGAAGTTGTATGGGGAGCAATCCCGCGTATTACGATACGAAGCATCAAAGAAATTGTTTCAGATGCGAATGGCCCCTGGCACACCAGTAGGAGACCATGTTCTGAAGATGATAGCTTTTATAGAAGAGCTTGAGGACCTTGGATGGACGATGGACAATGAACAATATATAGATATTATTCTGCAGTCCCTCCCCTCCACCTTTGCTCAGTTCATAGTGAACTTCAACATGCATGGCATGGAGAAGGAACTCCCTGAACTCCCTAATATGTTAAGGAGTGCAGAGAGCACCATGAAGTTAGCAAAAACTCCCGTTATGACTATTGGACAGTCTTCCTCTTCTCGCCCGAAAGCTAAGTCCAGGGGAAAGAAAAAGAAGAAACCCACTAATCCTAAGGGCGGAGTTAAAAAGGTGAAGGGAAAGGGAAAGTCCAAGGCTGGAGACTCGGGGAAGGGCGAATGTTTTCATTGCCACAAGACAGGACATTGGAAGCGCAATTGCACGGAGTACTTAAGTCTCAAGAAGAAGCATGTTGATGCTTCTGCTTCAGGTGCGTTTGTGACTGAAAACTGTTTTTCTATAAACTCTGCTTCCTTGGTATTGGATACCGGTTCAGGTTCTCACATTTGCAATTCTATGCAGGGGTTGAGAAATAGCAAGGTTTTGAAGACAGGTGACCATACTCTCCGCGTTGGAAATGGTTCCAATGTACATACAGTCGCAGTGGGAGAGTATCACTTGGGGTTGCCATCTGGATGTATTTTGGTTTTAAATCCATGTTATTTTGTACCAAGTATGCTATGTAATATAATATCCGTTTCTTTGTTGGACAATGAAGGATATAATTTTGTATTGCAGAACAATATTATGAACATTCACCTGAATCAAATGTTGGTTGGGTATGGTACTCTTAACAACGGAATATATGTCCTAAATCAATACACAGTTTTCAGTATACAACACACTAATAAAAGAAAACTTTCAGAATTAAATGAAGCTTTTCTTTGGCACTGTAGACTTGGTCATATTAACGAAACAAGACTAAACAAGTTACACAAAGATGGATATTTAAATTCTTTTGAATATAAATCTTATGCGACTTGCCAGTCTTGTATCAAGGGTAAAATGACCAAAACTCCGTTTACCGGACACGGAGAAAGAGCTACTCAGCTCCTGGGCCTCATACATAGTGATGTATGTGGGCCAATGTCTACACAGGCTAGAGGCGGTTTTTCATACTTCATTACATTCACTGACGACTTCTCAAGATTCGGTCATGTATTTTTATTAAAATACAAGTCTGAAGCTTTCGAGAAATTCATTGAATATAAACAAGAAGTAGAAAAACAAACCGGCTTGAGTATCAAGATGCTTCGATCAGATCGAGGAGGTGAGTATCTCAGTGCAGAATTTGCAAACTTCTTAAAAGAGAATGGGATTCTCTCTCAACTCACTCCTCCTTACACACCACAGCACAACGGTGTGTCAGAATGACGGAATAGGACCCTATTAGATATGGTCCGGTCCATGATGAGTGACGCTGAGTTACCAGTCTCATTTTGGGGGCATGCATTGGAGACTGCAGCGTTTCTGCTAAACAGGGTTCCAACCAAAACCGTGTCTACCACGCCATATGAGATATGGCATGGGAAGAGACCATCTCTTAAGAGAATTAAGATTTGGGGTTGCCCGGCCTATGTTAAGAAGCAGAATCCGGACAAACTCGAGACACGGTCAGTCATGTGTAACTTTGTGGGATATCCAAAGAATTCTTATGGATATCTATTCTACCATAAAGAGGAACAAAAGGTGTTCGTTTCTCAACATGCCACATTCTTGGAAAAAGAGTTTTTCACAGACAAAGATGATGGCAAGGTGGTGGATCTAGAAGAGGTTCTAGAGACACAAACTACAAATGACGATTTGGTTGAACCGGCTGTTGCAACAGAAACTGAAGAACCTCGGCCACTCCGTAGGTCTGGTAGGACTTCTCGCCCACCGGAGAGGTACTACGGTTTCCTTATTGATGGTGACAGAGAAGACTGTATCATGGATGATGATGATCTTACCAGTTTTCAGCAAGCTATCACGAGTAGGGACTCTGTGAAGTGGCTGGATGCCTTGAGATCCGAAATGGAGTCTATGTACACCAACAAAGTATGGACTTTGGACGTTGTACCCCCTGGGGTAAAACTTGTGGGGTGCAAATGGATCTTTAAAAGAAAGATTGGTGTAGATGGGCAGGTAGAGACCTATAAGGCAAGACTTGTGGCGAAAGGCTTTCGTCAAAGACCAGGTTTGGACTATGACGAAACTTTTTCGCCCGTAGCCATGCTTAAATCCATTCGGATCCTACTTGCTATTGCTGCTCACTACGACTATGAAATCTGGCAGATGGACGTTAAAACAGCATTTCTAAATGGAGATTTAGAAGAATGCGTTTATATGGATCAGCCAGAAGGCTTCATTGACAGTGGGAGCAGCGGGAAAGCATGTAGATTGCTTAAATCCATATATGGGTTAAAGCAGGCATCTCGGAGTTGGAACATCTGTTTCGATGATGTTATCAAAGAGTTTGATTTCATCAAAAATCCAGATGAACCTTGTGTTTATAAGAAAGCTGTAGGAAGAGCTGTCACATTCCTCGTATTGTACGTGGATGACATTCTTCTGATAGGAAATGATATTCCTATGCTACAGTCGGTCAAATCTTTCTTATCACTGAGGTTCTCCATGAAGGACCTGGGTGATGCCACATACATCCTGGGCATAAGGATCTATAGGGATAGATCCAAAAGGTTATTGGGATTGTCCCAAACCAGGTACATTGACACCATCCTAAAAAGGTTTAGTATGGAAGACTCCAAACGGGGTGCCTTACCCGCTTGCCATAGGGTCACTCTCTCCAAGGATTCTTGCCCAAAAACCGATGAAGAGAGAGCTCGCATGAGTATTATACCCTATGCTTCGGCTGTAGGATCTATAATGTATGCGATGTTATGTACACGCCCAGATGTAGCTTATGCACTTAGTGTTGTAAGCAGGTATCAATCCAACCCAGGGGAGAATCACTGGACAGCTGTGAAGAATATTCTTAAGTACTTGCGAAGGACTAAAGAATTGTTCTTGGTGTATGGTAATGGAGATCTCCAAATGGAGGCCTTTACTGATTCGAGCTTCCAGAGCGATAAGGACGACAGCAAATCTATCTGTAGGTTTGTATTTACCCTCAATGGAGGGGCGGTGAGTTGGAAGAGTTCCAAACAAGATACCGTTGCAGACTCTACGATGGAAGCAGAGTACATTGCTGCAAATGATGCTGCCAAGGAAGCCGTCTAGATGAAGAAGTTCGTCTCGGAGCTAGGAGTAGTTCCAACCATTATTGATCCAATACCTTTGTATTGTGATAATAATGGGGCTATGGCGTTAGCCAAGGAGCCCAGATCCCATCAGCGGTCCAGACACATCCTGAGGCGTTTTCATTTGATCCGGGAGATTGTAGATCGCCGCGAGATCGAGATTAGGAGGGTAGACACAAAGAATAACGCCGCGGATCCATTCACCAAGGCCCTCCCTCAGCCGCAGCATGAGCGACTTTTTGAAATGTTGGGTATGAGATACGCCAATAACTGGCCTTAGTGCAAGTGGGAGATTGTTGGATATATGTATGCCCTAGAGGCCATTATGAGATAGTGGATGTATCTATACATGTATATATATTCAGTATGCATTCTTGCTCGACATGATAGTATGCTATCTGGTTCTTCTTTATCTGACGTGTTGATTTGATCATGCTTATTATTCAATCATACATACTGATAAAGCCCTGAGGATATTAGCTTGACTGCTCTGATGGAGATCATACTAGTGGGACATCTGTAGTCTATAAGCATATCCTGGAAAGTCCCTAGTCGTAGGTATATCGAGACGGGGGATTGATATACTAGAGTAGACTAGCGTATATGATACTAGACCCATACGATGGGCGATGGATGTTCCCACATTCATCGATGTTTGACATCAAGATCATATACGGGTGCTCAGTGGTGACTGGGTACACTGGACGGACTCACTGAGAACTCCTATATTGAATTATATCTATCGTCGGATAGCAGTTCTCAGGTGACACTGGTACAGGTTAGTCTGTAGACCCGAGATCGTCATGGAGTCTTGTGTGTTCTCCCACTGTACTTTGATTGCCACCCTACCACGGCTCTACTGAGTCGTGCAAACAGGCGGCCGTTGGGTACAGTCCCGAGACACACGAAGGCGATGAGCGATAGGAGGGGTTTCGTCTCTCCCGGTATAGGGAGTTGATGCTGTGCTGTGCCCGACTGGTTATATCAGAAAGTCCCTGGCCAGGGCTGATGAGATTTACTGATAAGTGTTATCAGTAGTTTCTCGAACTGTTATAGACCAGTCAACGGCACGACTTATTGAGTCATTAGGGTCGACGTGACCATCCCTAGACTCAATATGCGGCATATCTGACGAAGAGACCGGACTGTACGGTAGTGTTGCCGGATGGCTCGACGGGAGTTGTAACAGGTTCGCTTGTTTTCTTCTGATCGCTCAATACCCGGGTGGCCGTTACGTTTAACTGATCGCTTGCGGCTTGGGGGTGCTTGATGTGATCATCACCCACTGCCGGCGTATTGACGAGTCTTAGAGTCCCACATAGGAGTTACCTAGTCCAGGCGAAACGTTGTAGTGCGCGTATGCGATATGCGCTTGGACCCGATTAAAATGCGTGTATAGGATACCGTATATTAATTGGGCGGCTTGCTAATGGTCGGGTCGTATGTGATATGACCGGATTAGTGAATCAAGTGTTGATTTATCATTAGCTTCTCACTACAAATCCTATCTTGTTTATTTTGGATGTATGCATGCATGTATGCATTCATTCTTGTTCATGCACATATGGATGTGCAAGCACACATGCATACATACATCATTTTATCATGGTTGCTTATACAATGAGAATGGTGGCAATATAAGAATCATACCATGGTTATTTTTATGGATTATTATTGCTTTTAAATTAAAAAAAAATGGAAATGGAAATGGGTTAAATCATAAAAGGTTTCTACACTCTTCTTAACCTTACCATGCTCACCTAACATTTAACCCATGGTTCATTTTCTTTTTGTGCTTTTAACTTTAATCCAATAATATCTTTAGAGTTAACCATGGTTGGATATGAGGAAGGAAAAATATATATGCTTATTTTTCATATTTTTTTTTCAATGGTTCATTATTCTCTTCTTCACAAAAAAAACCACCATCTTCATCAACCTTGATCCTTTGCTCTCTAGTTCTTTCAAGAGAGCAAAATACTCATAAAAATAGGATTTTGAAGTGAGATCCTTAGCCACAACATCATTCTACTCAAGTTTAGCCAACTTGATTAGTGTATTCTCTTTGTTTTACAAAGTTGTGAGCTTGGACGGGGAACTCCGTGGTAGATCGTCGTGGACGTGAGAGGACTACAAGAGAACCTTCTTCCAACACCCAAGAGACTAAGGAGTCAAGCAAAAAGGGAGCTACAAAGGTTGTAGTCTCGAAACCCTTATTTGATTAGCTTTTTTTTTGTTACCCTAATTTTCTAGGATCGATTCCTTTGCGTGTTTGTTTAGCACCATCAAAATACATACTTTGTGACATGTGATGCTTCAAAACTCATTATAGGGTGCTAGGCAAACCTTACATAAATGTGAATAGCGCATTGCTGAAGCTCCGGCCATCGAAATGTTCGTGGCCACCATTGACCTAAATTCAAAGGTTTTCCCATATATGGCCTTTTTCAAGCCCATTACATTTCAAGAGCTTATTGATAAATTAGCTCAACTGGATTCAATGGGGAAAAGCCCTTCCTTTTTTGGTGGAGACCCACGAAACTTCAAAAGCAAGGGAAAAGTAGCGTTTGTCGCCAATGCGCAGTAGCAGATCGGTCCTAAAGCATCCGTTCGCCAAAGCAACAATCCCATGGGTCTGACTCTCTAAGAAAGGATGGGGCATGAATATTCGTTTCCTCACAATGAAATAAAGAAGCTGTTCAAGCTCTCCATGAAGAACAGCATGCTGACGTTATCTGAGCCATGGCGACCAACCCAGGCTAGTGAAGTCAATAATCTCAATTATTGCCCTTATCATCGAGTGGTAAGCTACCCGATAGAAGACTTCTATGTCTTTAAGAACTGGGTCGAGTACCAGTATAAATAAGAAAAGGTCATGATGTCGGATAAATGGAAAGTGAATCCGCCTCAAAGAAATACTCTCAAAAGGGCTAATACGCATAGGGCATCCTGCTCGCTAGTGGAAGAAGTTGCCGGGGAGATGGTCCTCTCGCGAAAAACAAAAAGGATGTTGGAAGACCTACTAGCATACCCAGCAATTAAATGGAAGAGTCCGCTCGAGTCCGAAATCATCGAAGGGATGTTAAAGCCGCGTCCTATGCTGGAGATTGTTGATAAGGGGAAAAGCCTTCAAATTCAGTCTTCTAGGAAAAAGAAAAAGAAGGCGAAGAAGCCCGAGCAGTCGGCCGAATATGTAGACAGCCGGACAAATCTGCAGAAATATATTGACACACTGGAGGAATATAACCAGAAAGTTTGATCGCTGTTTACCGCCGAAAACAGAGAAGAACCGAGATAGATCGTCTTGCATGAATTTGGGGGCAGATACTATTTGGACTTATCCATCCACCACTCCAAAGATACCAAGTTGATTTATGGCACCATATATCAGAGGTTTGGACAGACGCGACCGTTGTAGCAGATTTTATCAGATTCCCCCTCATTTATGAGGGTTTTTTTTATTGTGGGGACGCTCTTTCCTGCTGGTGCAAGCCCCTGCAGTTAATTATGTTATTATATTGTGATAACCACTTTCTCCTTCTCCAGCAGTTCACTTTGTATCATGTGTATTTTTGTTTATTTTGGTTGCCCGTGGATTATGTACGGAGACTAGTTTATGTCGTCGCCCGTAGGGCGTAGATTAGTCTAAATTCATATATTTTAGATTTGGGTTTGTTTTATTTAAGGACCGTTAATCTAGTTTGAGATTAAGATCAACTTAAATATATGAGCATTTGGGCTCAATTTATTTTTACCAAGGATACGTTAGTCTAATTTGAGACTAAGATCAACTTAGCAAAATTTCATGGATCATTTTTATTTTAGATTCAACAATAGAGCATTTGGGCTCAGTTGTAAGAAAACCTTTTCAGAGAGGCTAAACCAATTTGAACTTAGTCTGCTCAGTCTTTCTTTTTTTTCAAAAGTGCTAAACACTTGTTTGGAGCTCTGGCGCTCACATGTGAAACACGTGAGGCGCTCAGATATGGGCGTTGCCCAATCAGTGTTAAGCACTTAGTCATTTTGACTGGATATAGAGTGCTAAGTACTTTGTATGGCACTCACGTGGGAAGCATGTGAGGCGCTGAGTATTGATTTCGGATTTTTTTTGTTCACCCCTTTTTCTCTATACAGAAGTGCTAAGCACTTGGTTAGAGCTCTGGCGCTCACGTGTGAAGCATGTGAGGCATTCAGCCTCTCTTTTTTTGTTTCACGTATATTTCACGCGATTGCTTAATTTTTGGGGTGCCGGGCTGCTTTATTTGGTGGCTGCCCAATCATTTCGGCTATATTTCTTCTTATTTACTCGCTACTTTTGATTGCGAGTTCCCAAATATTTTGGATTTTTTATATGCATATTTTGCTCGCTGATTTTTGTCGCGAGTTGGGGACTTGGTCCTGATACCTATTTAAGCATTAGCATCGCTTCAACTGGGATATTGCCATGAGCGAATCATCATTTGCCTTTGTTAATTTGGACAAAGGTGGCTTAGTAAACAGGGTTAGGATCCTGTCGACTAAGGCTTTTTGACTTTATGAGCCGTAAGATTCTCATAAAAGTGTTTCTCCCTACAAGTCGTGAGGATCTCGTAGGTGTATTTTCTCCTTAGGAATCGTGGAGATTCCTAAGTGATATTTTCTCTTATAAGTCATAAGAATCTTCCAAGAGTATTTTCTCCTAGTAAGTCGTAAGGACTCACAAGTGTTGTTCACCATATGGGGATATTTCTTACCATAGATGGAACTTGGTGGGGGATATATTTACTTATGCCCGTGGATTGTATACAAGGGTCAATATAGGATCTCCTGTATGGCAATATTAGGGGAATATGACGGTTTAAGAACAGATTTAGATCCTTGTAGTTTAAGTCTTTTGAATCCTATAAGCCGTAAGGGTCTCATAAGGGGGAAATTCTCCTTACGAGTCGTGAGGATCTCATAAGTGTAATTTCTCCTTAGGAATCATTGGGACTCCTAAGTGTGTTGCTCCTTTGTGAGTCGTAAAGATCTCATGCAAGTTTTTTTTTACAAGATCATGTCCTTTTGGGTTTTCGCAAAGATCGCCGGCAGTTCTGCTGTTTTTACTCACGGCGCCCTTTCGGGTTTTCATCCGTGTCCATTTCGCTTGTGGACGTACCATTTTTTCTGAACGATGAAACTCTTGAAAGAAGCTTCGTCGCAGGTGACCCATCTGCTTGCCGGTGGGATTTAGGGGTGGCTTCATCGCTGGAGTAACTATGTAACCAGTAGGACTTGAGTTTCAACCTTCACCGTTAGGACTTTGATTGCAATATAGATCTCAAGGTATCATATCACCATATTTGGGGACGATGTGCTAGTTTAAGGACATTTCGGTCCATTATCGCCATGTTTGAGACGACGCACTAGTTTAGGGATGTCTCAGTTCGTTGTCAGTTTAGGGATATCTCGGTCCGTTGTTAGTTTAGAGACATCTTGGTCCGTTGTCGCCGTTTTTTAGGCAACGGAGATTTTTGGATACTACTCTCAGAGTTCTGACTCAGGAAGATAGCGAGCGGAAACAAGCGTCGTCATCTATCATTGACCTAATTCGTGACCCGTCAAGCGTAGTATTTTTTTAGTAATCAGCCGTTTATTGGCCGGAAGGGTCTTTCGCCATACATATCCATGAGAAGGTAGGCTCTACCTTGGTAGACTTTGTCTATGATGTATGGACCTTCATAGTTCGGCTCGAACTTTCCTCATTTTGTACGATTGGGGATCCTTAGTCTTTTAACGACTAGTACGACTTCGCCTTGATGGAACGTTCTTGGCCTAGCCAGTTTTTCGTGTGACCATGTCATCCTTGCCTTATAAGCCTCCAGATTTTGCTGTGCTATAAAGCGAATCTCATCAAGGGCGTCGAGCTCTTCGATCCTAAGATGAGCATTTTTTTCATCTGTCAGCTCGTATCGAACCGCTACTCATAGAGAAGGGAGTTATATTTTTAGGGGGAGCACTGCTTCCGTGCCGAACACCAACGCGTATGGTGTTGTATTCGTGGCCGTCTTAAACGTTGTTCGGTACGCCCAGAGAGCTTCATGCAGCCTTTCGTGCCAGTCTTTTTTTGTTTCTGGAAACTGTCTTCTTTATAATCTTTATCAAGGTCTTGTTGAAAGCTTCAGTGAGACCGTTGGCCTTAGGATTATAGACTGAAGAGTATCTCCAAGCTATTTTATTCTGCTGTTCGAAGCAGCTTATTTTATGACTTCTATAAGCTGGCCCATTATCTGAGATAATTCGTCGTAGAGTGTCGAACCGATAGATGACATAGGTTTTGAAGAAATAGGGAATATTCTCCGTCTTCATCTCCCTTAGTGGTACTGCTTCTGCCAACTTAGAGAAGTAGTTGGTCGTTGCCAATATAAACCGATGTCCTTGGGACGATGCCGGTTCAATGGGGCTAATTATATCGATTCCCTACATTTCGAACAGCCAGCTAGCCAATGTTGGGTGTAGCGGGTTTGGATGTTGGTGGATAAAGTCTCCGTGAATTTGGCACGAATGACACTGCTTCGCATATTCGAGACAGTCCTGGATAATCGTGGGCCAATAGTAACCCATTCTTTTAATCTTTAGCTTCATCTTTGGTCTTGCTTGGTGAGAATCGCAGAGTCCATTGTGAATTTCTTTAACGACTTTCTTTGCTTCTTCCGGCCCCAGGCATCTTAGCCACAGACAGTCGAACGATTTCTTATAAAGAGTATCATTGAGGAAGGAAAAAGACAAAGCTCGTTTTATGAGCTAATGTCTAAACGACGCGTTTTTTGGTGTTCGTTGGGATTTGAAGTAGTCTATAAAGACTTCCCTCCAATCTTTAATCTTTTCTTCATCCTCTATTTGAAGGGCTACTTGTTCGGTCGCTTCTTTTCCTTTGGGTGGCTCTATTAGGTCTTCCGAAGATATATCCGTTGGCGTGAGAATCTTGCGGTTTTGCACAATGATCCTTACGTCATCGAGGTCTTCATCGGCCAATTCCTTAACCAATTTGGCCAATGCATCCGTCTTACTGTTTTCCGCTCGCGGTATATTTTCCAGGGTGTAGGAAGGGATTTTTGTCAGCAGTTACTACACCCTTTCGCTATATTTTATCAGCTCTGGCTTGCATGTCCGATAGTCGCCATTTACTTGGTTAATGATCAGCTGGGAGTCTCCATATATGAGGAGGTCTTTGATTCTCATGTCGATAGCGATCTCGAGACCTTCTATCAAAGCTTCATATTCATCTTCGTTATTAGTCCTTGGCTCTGTTAAGGGAAGGGCGTAATGCGATATCCCTCTTTGCGGAGTCATAAAAATAAGGCCCACCCCGGCTTTGATTATGGGGGTGTTTCGCTTTCGTTGCTTCATGGAAGATGTTCCATCGAAGTAGAGTTCCCATTGGAAATTATTTTCTTCTCTTTCTTTTTCGATTGCGTCGAACGCATGTTCATACGGTAACTCGCAATTCAAGGGGGAGTCGGCCGGTATCGGATGTTCCGCGAGAAAGTTGGCGATGGCCTAACCTTTCACTGCTTTAAGGGGTTGATACGTTACCGAGAACTCCATCAGGAGGAGGGCCCACTTGGCAAGCCTTCCTGTTAGAATGGTCCTTGACATCAGATATTTGAGAGGATCCACCTTTGATATAAGATGGACTTCATGTGCCATGGCGTAATGTCCGAGCTTTGTTATTGTGAAGATCAGCGCCAGGCAATACTTTTGAATGGGGGAATAGTTGTTTTCTGCCCCCAGGAGGACTCGACTTAAATAGTATAGAGCTCTCTCCTTTCCCTGATCGTTCTCTTGTGCCCACAGTGTGCCTAGAGAACCCTTAAGGGCCGTTGTATATAGGATAAGAGGTTTTCCTTTAATCGGAGCGGTCAATACCGGTGGATTTTGCAGGTATTACTTGATTTCGTCTAGTGCATTTTGGCACTTTTGATCCTAGACGAATAAGGTCCCCTTCTTCATCAAATGATTATAGGGACGGCATTTCCCGGAAAGGTTAGCTATGAACCGCCAGATATACGCAAGCTTTTCTTAGAGAGACCGCAGTTGTTTGAGGGTTCTTGGCATGGGCATTTCCATAATCGCCTTGATCTTTGAAGGGTCGATTTCGATACCCCGGTGAGGTATGATGAATCCTAGGAATTTGCCTGAGGAAGCTCCAAACGCATATTTTAAAGGATTCATCTTCAGATTATACTTCCGAAGACGTCGGAACACTATTTTTAGATATTCCCAATGTTCCTCGTGAGATTTTCTCTTCACCACAAGGTCGTCGATGTAGCATTCGACGATCTCGTGGATGAGGTCATCAAAGATCTTTGTCATGTCCCTATGGTAGGTAGCGCCAGCGTTCTTCAAACCGAAGGGCATCATCTTATAACAGAATATGCCCAGTGGGGTCTGGAAGGCGGTATGCTTTTGGTCTTATGGATGCATTTTTATTTGGTTGTATCCTGAATATCCATCCTTGAAGGAGAAGACCTCATGGGTAGACGTGTTATCGATCATCATCTCGGTAACAGATACTGGGAAACTATCCTTCGGGCAAGCTTTGTTGAGGTCCCGAAAGTCCACACAGATGCGCGCCATCCCATTTTTCTTCATCACTGGAACGATGTTGGCGATCCAGTCAGGGTATTGAACTTTTTGGATGAAGCCGGAGTCGATTATTTTCTTGAGTTCAGCGTTGATACTCATCTCAAGTTCAAGCCGCATCCTTCTTGGCGCCAGTTTGACTGGCTTTATGTCCGGCGATATGGCCAGTTTATGTACCACTATTTTTGGATCTAGATCCGGTATCTAGGAATAGTTTCATGCGAAGCAGTCTTTATATTTCATGAGCACGTCTTTTAACGCGGCAACCTGTTTTTCAGATAGTAGCTCACTGACGAACGTCGGCCTCGGATCGTTTTCTGTCATGCCCCGCTTCCCAGTGTACGAGAAAAGAGACGTTACGGGCACGCGACGTATTTACTCAGAAATAAATACGTTAAGAATAAATAAACAATTTATGAAAAGCACAAGAAATGACAAAGGATATAATCTAGACAACAACTTTTATTAACATTCATCTTTACAATACAACTGATTTGAAAAGGAAATGTACAATGATAAAAGCAATACCTAAACAGCGGTATACAAACTGGAAGCTAAGTAAAAGTAAAACTAGAAGTCTGGCAGTGCCTCAATCTGATCCAAGTACTCCGAACTGGGCTCGATCTCCTGAGGGTCCTATCCTCTTGACGAACATTCCAAAAAAGAAAGAAACAGGAATGTCGTCAGCGAACTAGCGCTCGATAAGTCCCAAAAGTAAGGGAGGAATACAACAAGTAATATAGAAGGAAATTGGTAAATTATACAGGTATCAGTTTAATATTCTAACGTAGCTGTTTGTAGCTTGGTACAGAAGGTATCAGTGTATACGAGAGGAGTCCAACTGTTCCGTGGACTAGGTAACATGTAAGTATAAGGCCCCGTCAAAACCTAAGGGACAACGACACGAGAGTTCATGTAGGTGTGTTTTAGTGACCATCATCGTGCCACTTTTAATACATTCCGTACCAATATACCCCGTTAACTCTGTGTAAAGTATTGTATAGATTATAATTATCCGACTTGCCGAGACCAGATACAAGCTGTTCGTGTATGTAACGACCGTGTTTTCTAATACCCAATAAAAGGTCTTTTATTTATTACCAAGTAATTAACTGCGTATTTGCTTGATGGAAAAATATTTTATCTTAATGATCTTATTTTTAAAAGTGATGCGAGTAATTTTTAAAGCATTGAAATATAATTAAAGGAATTTTCTAAAATCTATTTATATGTTTTTGGGCTTAAAATGTTTTAATGAAATTTTATGATGCCTTAAAATAATTTACATATTTTTATTATAAATTAAAATAATTATTTCGTAATTAAAATATTTCCGAGAATAAAATAGATTTTTAAATATTTATGATAACTAACAAATATCATATATATATGAATATTATTTAATTTTAGCCCAAAATCATTTTTAAACTGAAGATAATAATAAAATATATTTTCTGGAATTTTTCTCATATTTTTCCCATATTTTAAATATTTTAAACAAAATTTTTAAAAAGCAAATTTGATTTTTAAAAAAAATAATAGTTAGAATTTTTTTTATAAAGAAAAAAATATTAAAAACCACCTTTAATCAGGAAAGTTGGATGGGAGATCCAACGGCCCAGAAACGCCGGCGGCGCCCATGTAGAGGAGACCATGTGAAACCGCGTGATCCCTCACGCGGCCACGTGGCGCGTGCGGCGGCGGCTCGTGAGCCATTGGATCCAGATCCAACGGCCATGATGAGACGGCGGCGGCGGCTGAATCATCAGCGAATGATTGGGGCGCGTAATTCTAGAGTATTATTACAAGAGTTTTTGGATTTTATTGTTGGAGAAAGACCCTATAAATAGAGACCTCAAACACTGATTTCTTACTCTACCGAACTCCGAAAATTCTGAAAAAAATACCCACACCTTCGTTTCGATGACGCAGACCTTGTGGTTCCGCCCTAAGATTGAGGAAAAATCCAACGGCTGAGTTATTTAGATCGTATTACAAGTCTACGCTTTCGACCCATCGACATCCAACTCAAACCAAAGGTAGGATCCGCTTCTCTCCACTTGTCTGTCACCTTCTTATGCTTTAATGATCTTAATTTCAAGTTCTACTCCCCAACCTTGTTGCAAAATGATGTTAAAAATTATTTCTACAAGCCTATTTTGGTACCCCTTTATTATATATTTCGACACATGCTTAAAATTGTTTAATTAACTTATCCCTATATGCGTAAATATTGCACTTTCACCCTACATGGAAAATGATATGCTTGATATTATAACCCAGGGGGGTATCAATCCACCATTTATGTACACACACTTACCTATGATACCAATAATATCTCGATATAGGTTACTTCCACAAAATACCATCATTTTATTAAAATGTGGTACGTATTTAAAACACCCATATAAAATAAGAATATTTTGAATAAAATACCTTAGTCACACTAAAACGATATATTTTTACTCCCGCTCTCATCCCCCAATTACCTTAGTTTTATTAAAATCCTTTTTTCCTTCTAAAAAGGGGTAATACTAATTTAAATAATTATGCTATGTTTTCAACTTAACCCCCTTCCACTTAGAGGGAATAATTTTATATAAATTTTTTCTTAGTTTATTTACTAAGGTTTAATAAGATACCCTAATAGGGTAATATTTCACATGAAACACCCCGTAGTTACTAAACAATCGTCCCTGAAAAGAACATAAATTCTGCCGTCCATATGCAACGGTTGTCAACGCGGAGTTGTTCGTGTAGAATATCACCCTTAATAAAACACCTAAACTTTTAAAGGATAATGTTTTATTTAAATATCTCATGGTTGATAGGCAATCGTCCCTAAAAAGGACACAAATCCTGCCGTCCATGTGCAGCGGTTGCCAACACGGACGTATTTCTAAAATGTTATCTCCAAATAGAAAAAACCATAACTTTATAAAATTATTAATTACAATAAAATACCTAAATCCATCCTAAAAGAATATAATTTCATTTAAATACCTTGATCTTTACTAAAATACTATTTTCAAATAAAAACCATAATCATTATAAATGTTATTTTCCAAAAATAATACCTAAAATTTTATTAAAAGATAATTTCAAATAAATTCCATAATCTTTCATTAAAAAGATATTTTCACTAAAATACCATGAGTTTTCAAAATGATAATTATTCTAAATATCATGGTTTTCTTATAAACAATAACTATCATTAAAACGCTATGATCTTTATTAACTAAGCGTTCTATAAAATAATATGATGTACCTTACAGACTTTAAAAGATAACAAGATAAAATGGGTGGTTGTGGAAGACCATATTAAATGAGATCAACTTTTCGAATATAAGCTTACGACATACATGACACAAGATACGGTTAGGGTTAGAATGTACGAACCTAGCTATGGAATACTTATAAATGAAGATCACTGCAGGTAAGACGAATGGTCCAAGGTGTGGACGAATACTAACCCGATATTCGGGCAAATACTAACCCTACTTTCAGGACGAATGGCCTAATGTGTGGACGAATACTAACCGTAATTTAAGGGCGAATAATCCAATATGTGGATGACATACAATGTGGAAATTTCATGCCTAGATGATATACGCACTAACTCTAATTCGTCAAAACCCTTTTCACAGAATAACAGGGATGGGTAGTTTGATTAGGCAAGGAGATGCGGAACTTGGATTCCCCTACTACTCGATCATGATCCCGGGAAGTGAAACGGTACATTTTACTTCCCCCGTTGTTGTTCCGTGGCCACAACGGAATAATCGCGAGTATCCGGACCCTTATTTAACAAACTAATGCGAACTTTTACCTAACATATACCTTATACAAACATACTCATATTCACATATATCTCGGCCAACATGTATTATTTGTATACACCTCATACTCTTATACCCGTATACATCATATCGGCTCATACACATCATACTTATATACACCTGCTCGTTTCTATACTTTTACTTCCTTATGAGGCAATCCTACCCGAGTACAACTCGCTGACAGACTATCCTTTTCTCTCTCTATCTTTGGAATGTCCGTCAGATGAGAATGAGTTTTATGACGATGATCAAGGTGTGGAGCCAACTAATGAAAATTATGCGGACTTGACGACGGAAGATTAGCTAGTTTATTTTTGTTTTGTTTCCCACGTGTTTAAGGCTTTTTGCTTCTGCTCTTCTTCGATGTAATTAAACTAATTGGTTCATTTTACTCTTTCTTTTGGGATGTAATAAAGTTTGGTTAATAGAAATAAATGCCTTTTTCTTTTATTATTTTGTTTTGGTACATATCTTGCATGTTATAGATATTCATACGTTTAATGTAAATGTATTGAATAGATCATCTTCAATACAGTTAGGTTGCGGACCATACTACATCACCCTTCACTTTCTTTTGGGAAGTGGGACGAGACAGGTTTTAGTGGTGGCCCATGAAAGTCCTCAATATATTAAAATGAAAATGTTAACTGACTTATTATATTTATGAATCTCATCCACTTATATCGATTTCATAATTTTCCCATGTTCCTTGTCCTTTCCTTGGCATTCTGCATCCTGACCATGGCCATCCTTTTCAGGTCATGGCCAATCTTTCGGACAAGGACAACATGTCAGACATCACCTTTGAGTCTATGCTTGGATTTTCGGATGACGAAGTATTAAGCCCCCAGACAGTTATTTCTGACAGCGACTTGGAGGATGAGGAAGTCGATGCTACAGCACCGAAGCCTATGATGGCCAATGACTCCGAAGACGAAGAAGAAGATCCTATAGAAGATGAACCTATGGAATATGATCCTGAGGGGGGGCTCCTGCAGAAGAAGAAGACCATATGGAGGGGGAATCCGAGAACGAGGCACCTGCCGAGGATGAGTCAAAGGATGAAGCTTCGAGTGAGGAGGGACTCGAGGCCGAAAAAACTCAGGCAGTTGTTACCGCAAGATACCGTGGGAATGGCCATCCCTCTCTTAGTGCAAGAGCCTATCGCAACATGTTGAACTCTCATAATCGAGATTAATAAGACTTATTTTTTCTTTTGGCCGAATAAAACGATGTATAGCAGTAGGGATATGTCCTTCCTTTTCAGTTGTACTCTCCTTACTAAAGTTGAATAATAAAATCTTAATTTCGAGAAAAATCTCTCTTGTGTCTCTTGCCCTTCTTTTTTATTAGTTTTCATCTTGCATTAATTGTTGTTCTTTCATGCAAGTTACTATCTTGTATCACCCCTCAGTATGTTTGCAACCTGATCCCTTATAATTAGATCACAATGGCCGGACGACACCCTAACCGCAACAGAAGAGGAAATAGGGTCAATGAATCCGCTGCTCAAAAAGAAGCTATGTTACAAATGATGCAAGGACTACTAGAACAGCAGCAGCAGCAGACGGCTGCCCTTCATCAGGAGCCACGAGAAGGTAGGCAGCAACTAGCGGAGGTTTTAAGGAAGGCACTAGCTCCCGTTCCTTATAGTGTAGCAGGAGTGAAACAATTCAGATCACTTCACCCTAAGGCCCTTTCAGGGAAGGAAACTCCCTTAGAAGCTGAGAAATGGCTCAAAGGAACAGTCAATGATCTCAGTGCCGCTCAAAGTCCTAAGGACGCGTGGGTGAACATTGCTAAACTACAACTCACGGATAATGCCAGGATATGGTGGGAGGTAGAGGAAAGTAGATTGAAGGAGCTCATCGATTGGGAAACGTTCAAACAGCGTTTTGATACCCAGTACTTTCCAGCCGTGGCATACCTAAAGATGGAAAGGGAATTTGTAAAACTCCAACAAGAGAGCTTGTGGGATAAGCTTGTAGACGAGTACACTTCAGAGTTCGCAAGGTTAAGTCGGTTCACACATCATCTGATGGTAACCCCAGAACTATATCTAAGAGGTTCCGACAAGGGTTGGACATGAAGACGCAGTCCTCCATGTCTTCCGCTATCCTTTCGACGTATGACGCAATCTTAGATGCAGCGCGAAACTTTAAAGATCTACAGAAACACATAAGGAAGAATGACCATTCGTCATGTGTTAAGCGACCGGCAAGTCAATTTTCTGGAGAATCGTCTTCCAAATTCAACGGAAGGCAGCTATTCAAGAGGCCAGTAGGACCATCTGTCTTCGGAAAACCAGCCGTCATATGCAACCATTGCAGTAGAACCGGACACTACATGAGAGACTGTCGCATTTTGAACAAACTCTGCATAGACTGTGTGTCTCCGGATCATGCTATTGGGGACTGTCCTCAGAGAAGGAGACAATTGGGCCCCGTCAATAAGCCGGCTAAGTATGGGGCACCACAACAAGGAAACTGACCACTTTCCGCCACTAAAACAACCAGTCAAGGGACGTCACCAAAGGGACCACAGTTGCCATCACAGGAGCGTGTTTTTCAGCAAGCACAGCGGAATAGACCCAAATGCCAGACCTTCACCATGACAGCCTAGAAGACTGATGCAACAGGGCAAGATGGCAGAGGTACTCTTTTCTTTTTCTCAACCTTCCTTTTCTATACCACACTTATTTATCCTTCGATGCAAATCTTAGTTAGACTCACAATAAATTTTCTTAAATCCATAGTTCGTCCAGCTGCACTTATACTTCTATCTCTCAAGTTTTCTTGCATGTCCTATTATACATTTTCCATTAGTTTAGAAATACCTCTGACCTTCCTTCAGCTTCCAAACATTTCTATCCGGAAGAAACTTCCGATTTTACACTTTCCGATTCATTATATCTAAACCATTCATAGACTTTCCATGCATCAAGCGATAAACCAACTCCGAGGAGCGAAACATGCAGTAAAAGAGGATTCCTGACAACATTACTGATTTTCGTGCCTAGTAGTGACTAATCCTTTGAAAATTTCAAATATGAAATTTTTCTAAGGAGGGTAGATCGTAACTACAGCATCCATTCTTTCCATTTCTAGCAGATCTGGAAGTTTTAACATCCACTACGATATTTCGGGGATGGGACTTGGTGGTGCGATGTATCAGCATGGCTATATAGTTGCATATGCGTCAAGATAACTAAAGACCCGTGAACGCAACTATCCTATCTCGATTTACAACTAGCAATTGTGTTGTTTTCTTGAAGATATAAAGACACTACCGTAAGAAGGATGTGTGAACACGGATGGTGAAAGCATATGAAGAAGATTGAGAGGGGTCAAGTTTTATATGGGAGAAGTGGCGATCTATTAGGACGACCCTGAAGATGGAGAACTTGTAAAATTGAGATGATTATAGAAACAATGGAGATGGTGAAGATGCAGAAAGCGCGGAAAGCTCAGCCCACGACTCATCGGCCGTTTAACATCCTGAAAAGAGATGGTGGGATTGCGTGTAGCCTAGCTTTGCTACCTTCTTTAGAGAGCGTGCATAATGCTTTTATATCTCGCAGTTAAGAGGGTATGTTAATGACCCTAGTCACATTTTTTATCATTCCGAAATCACAGTAAGGGCTGGCGTAACCTACAAGCAACAACCGGTCGGGATACTAGAAGGATGAGACCTTGAGGGACAAGTCGATCCAGCTGGTTAGAGTTATGAGGAGGAAGAACACCCAGGCAAATATATGCAGAAACGAGGATACGGGACGAGAAAACGAGACCTAAATTTTTTTTATCCACGATAATCCCTTCTTGGTGATTTTTCCTTGACCCACCTTTTGAAATTTTGAAGACGAAATTATTTTAAGGAGGGTAGATTGTAACGACCGTGTTTTCTAATACCCAATAAAAGATCTATTATTTAGTACCAAGTATTTAACTGCGTATTTGATTGATGCAAAAATATTTTATCTTAATGATCTTGTTTTTAAAAGTGATGCGAGTAATTTTTAAAGCATTGAAATATAATTAAAGGAATTTTCTAAAATCTATTTATATGTTTCTGGGCTTAAAATATTTTAATGCCTTAAATTAATTTACGTATTTTTATTATAAATTAAAATAATTATTTCATAATTAAAATATTTTCGAGAATAAAATAGATTTTTAAATAGTTATGATAACTAACAAATATCATAGATAAAGGAATATTATTTTGTTTTATCCCAAAATTATTTTTAAACTGAAGATAACAATAAAATATATTTTCTGGAATTTTTCATATTTTTCCTGTATTTTAAATATTTTTAACAAATTTTTTAAAAAGCAAATTCGATTTTTTTTTAAAATAACAGTTAGAATTTTTTTATAAAGAAAAAAATATTAAAAACCACATTTAATCGGGACCTTTGGATGGGAGATCCAACGGCCCAGAAACGCCGGCGGCGCCCACGTGGGGAGGACTACGCGAAACCGCGTGATCCCTCACGCGGCCGCGTGGCGCGTGCGGCGGTGGCTCGTGAGCCGTTGGATCCAGATGCAACGGTCATCATGAGGCGGCGGCGGCAGCTGAATCATCAGCAAATGATTGGGGCGTGGATTTTTACCAGATTTTTGGATTTTATTGTTAGAAAAGACCTTATAAATAGGGACCTTCAAACACTGATTTCTCACACAACAGAACTCCGAACATTCTGAAAAAAATACCCAGGCCTTCGTTTCGACGACGCCGATGCTTTCCTTCCACCCCAACATCTAGGATAAATCCGAGGGCAGAGTTATTTAGATCGTAGTACAAGTCTACACTTTCGACCCATCGACATCCAACTCAAACCAAAGATAGGATCCGCCTCTCTCCACTTATCTGTCACCTTCTTATCCTTTAATGATCTTAATTTCAAGTTCTAATCTCCAACCATGTTGTAAAATAATGTTAAAAAATATTTCTGTATGCTTATTGTGGTACCTCTTTATTATAAATATTGGCACCTGTTTAAAATGGTTTAATTAACTTATCCCTATATGCGTAAATATTGCACCCTCACCTTATATGGAAAATGATATGCTTGATGTTATAACCCAGGGGGTATCAATCCACCCTTTATGTATACACACTTACCTATGATACCAATAAGATCTCGAAATAGGTTACTTCCACAAAATACCCTCATTTTATTAAAATTTGGTACGTATTTAAAACACCCATAAGAAATAAGAATATTTTGAATAAAATACCTTAGTCATACTAAAAAGATATACTTTTACTCCCGCTCTCATCCTCCAATTACCTAAGTTTTATTAAAAATCCATTTTCCTTTTAAAAAAGGATAATACTAATTTAAATAATTATGCTATGGTTTTCAAATTAACCCCCTTCCACTTATAGGGAATATTTTTATATAAAAAATTTCTTAGTTTATTTACTAAGGTTTAATAAGACACCCTAATAGGGTAATATTTCACTTGAAACACCTCGTGGTTACTAAACAATCGTTCCTGAAAAGGACACAAATTCTGCAGTCTATGTGCAACGGTTGTCAACGCGGAGTTGTTCATATAGAATATCACCCTTAATAAAACACCAAAATTTTTAGAGGATAATGTTTTACTTAAATACATCATTGTTGATAGGCAGTCGTCCCTAAAAAGGACACAAATCCTGCCGCTCATTTGCAGCGGTTGCCAACACGGACGTATTTCTAAAATGTTACCTCTAAATAGGAAAAAAACCCATAACTTTATAAAATTATTAATTTCAATAAAATACCGAAATCCATCCTAAAAGGATATAATTTCATTTAAATACCTTGATCTTTACTAAAAGACTATTTTCAAAAAAAAAAACCATAACCTTTATAAATGTTATTTTCCAAAAATAATACCTAAAACTTTATTAAAAGATAATTTCAAAAAAATACCATAATCTTTCATTAAAAATGTATTTTCACTAAAATACCATGGTTTTTCAAAATGATAATTACTCTAAATATCATGGTTTTTTTTATAAACAATAAATATCATTAAAACGCTATGATCTTTATTAACTAAGCATTCTATAAAATAATATGATGCACCCTACAGACTTTAAAAGATAATAAGATAAAATGGGTGGTTGGGGAAGGCCATATTAAATAAGATCAACTTTTCGAATACAAGCTTACGACATCCATGGCACATGATACGGTTAGGGTTAGAATGCGCAAACCTAGCTATAGAATACTTATAAATGAAGATCTCTGTAGACAGGATGAATGGTCCAAGGTATGGACGAATACTAACCCGATATTCGGGCAAATACTAATTCTACTTTCTGGGCGAATGGTCCAATATGGGGACGAATACCAACCCTACTTTGAGGGCGAATAATCCAATATGTGGATGATATACAATGTGGAAATTTCATGCCTAGATGATATACGCAGTAACTCTAATTCGTCAAAACCCTTTTCACTGAATAACAGGGATGAGTAGTTTGATTAGGAAAGAAGATGCGGAACTTGGATTCCCCTACTACTCGATCATGATCCCGGGAAGTGAAACGGTACATTTCACTTCCCCAGTTGTTGTTCCGTGGCCACAACGGAATAATCGTGAGTATCCGGACCCTTATTTAACAAACTAAGGCAAACATTTACCTAACATATTTACTAAAGTTATTAAATGTAATTTTATATAACTCGAAGGGGTTTTATGAAAAATGTTTTTAATATAGTTTCAAAATAATCTCGAGAAATTATTTATATTATTTAGGGTTACCATGGATGTGTATTTTAAGAATTGAGATAATTTAGTGATAATTACCTTAACTTGAATAGTTCATGGTATTTTACTGTAAACTTGTCTTGTATTGATATCTTTGATGGTATTTTGATGAAACTTGTAATTCTTTTATTTGAAAAAAATATAAATTATTATATTTTGAAAATATATGGATTTTATAATCTTTATATAATTATTAAAAATTAATTTTTATTATTAAGTAGAAAATCAAGTTTTTCATAAAAATCGTATTAAAAACCTTTCGAGACCGAATGCTCCGTGAGGAGTTCTGCATCTTGCTCTACTAGCCTAAGGATGTGTGATAATCCACACCATCCAATAGCGGGTCCCCTAAAAAGGGTAGTGGAGGCATATTTGCAAAAGGATTTTAAATACAATCTAAAAAAAACTGTTTTTATAGTACATGGTATTTTGATTTAATATGGTAACAAAAATATGTTCAAGAGATATCGTGGTATGGAAACATGTGTGTATGTGAGGGGTAGGTCATTATCCCATGAAGTTTTCTGAAGGTATGTTCAACAAAGAAATAAAAGATGACGTATATAAAGTTCATGGTATTTTTATGTAAAAGCTAGATTAAAGTTATTTAGCATAATGTTTTTGAGTGAAAGCTGGTTCTAAACATTAGTTTTATAGTTATAAACGCAGGGTAAGAATTTGGATGAAAGATATAGAAGAAATAGTGAAATTTTTAGGATTTAGAATAAGATGTCGGTATTAACTCCACTTACCGACATGTTTTGAAAAATAGAACTTTTCAAGAAGAAAAAGGGTGATAGGGAGGGACTTACTAGCTAGTTATCCTCAGGAAATGTAGACAAGGGAATGTTGATCTTCGAGGTGTCACGGGGTCGCCGGAATAGCCTCGATTCCTTGCCGGAAATTGGTCATTGGCTAACTCCTATTTTACTCCACTTGTACTTGAGAAAATTTGAGAGTTTTGGCTAGAAATTTCAGAATGAGGAAGGGCTAGGGCATGGGATAATATTTATACTTTGGAATTAGGGTTTTGGAATTAAAAGAGTGAATTAAAATACATTAAAATATGATAAATTAGGGAATTGAGGGGTCTCTATTTGATTGCAGAGTAATCAAACAGTGTAAGGATCATGGGGGTAGGCCAAGGGACTTGTGTACAAAACCCGGGGCTTATTGCCCACAATTGTCCCGTCGGCGCCGGCTCAAATGCCTATCTCGCTGGTCGTTCTTGAAGAGGGGGCCGGTGGATTGTTTCCATATGTCCATGTTTGTATTTATACCATTTTGCACATGTTTATTTTTCCAGAGTTTTCATTTTTATGTGCATTGAACGTGTAAACTATTGGGCTTCCAAAAAGTTTAAAAGAAAAATCAGAAAAAATATAATGTGTCTGATGGGATTCGAACACAGGGGCTACGTTACAGCAGTGCAAGGCTTTACCAGTAAGCTACAAGTGGTTTCTTACTGTTCTTAAACAAAATTAACTTTTAAATTGTACTCAGGCTTGCAAACTCTTTTCTGTACATTAAATTGAAAAAATTTCGTACAGTAAATTCATAGTCATTACATTCTACCCTCCTTATAAAAATTTCATTCTCGAAATTTACAGTTACATAAGAACTAATTTACAAATAAGAAAGGGTATATTGCACGCATGTCGTCTTCTCGTTCCCATGTTGATTCTCCTGGTGAATCTTTTCTCCACATCACTCGGACCAAGTTTACTTTCTTGTTCCGTAGTGTCTTTACCTTTCTGTCTAGGATCTTAACAGGTTGTTGCTCGCAAGTTAGGTTCGTCTGCACGGTGAGCTCGAAGTGATCAAGGATGTGGCTGGGGTCGCTCACATATCTTCGAAGTTGGGATATGTGGAATACGTTTTGCACTTCTTCCAATGAGGGTGGTAGTGCCAAACGATATGCTACTTCTCCGACTCGTTTGAGAATGTCGAACTGTCCTATATATCTCAGACTGAGCTTACCCCTCTTGCCAAAGAGGATTACTCCTCGGTTTGGAAAGATCTTCAAGAAAACATGATCTCCAGGTTGGAACTCCAGATGTCGGCACTTTGCATCAGCCCAATGCTTCTGTCGTTCTTAGGCTATGCGTATTCTTTCCCTGATAGTGCGAACTACATCCACAGTTGCCACGATCATCTCTGGTCCAAGGAGTTCACGAACTGCGATGTCGTCCTAACTTACTGGTGAACGACACTTCCTTTTATAGAGAGCTGCAAATGGTGTCATTTCAATGCTCGCCTGATAGCTATTGTTGTATGAAAACTCCACAAGGTGTAGGTGATCTTCCTACGAACCTCCAAAATCTAACATACAAGCTCTTAGCATATCCTCCAGAATCTGAATTATTCGTTTAGACAGTCCATCCGTTTGTGGATGGTAAGCCATGCTGAAGTTCAGACTCGTTCCCAAGCTAGCTTGCAAACTCTTCCAAAACTGTGATCGGAATCTGGTGTCATGATCAGAGACGATGCAAACCGGTACTCCATGTAATCTCACAATCTCCTGCATGAGTTCATGGTTATTAAAAAATAGTACACTTTGAGGTTAAATCTTACTTTAGATTCATGCTTATCTCCATGTACTTCTTTGCTAAAGTCTTGGTAGATTGACCAACTCGAAAGGGAATAAAGTGAGCCGACTTGGTGAGTCGATTCACAATAACCAATACTGCGTCGTTACCCTCCGTGCTGTGAGGAAGGGCAGTCACGAAGTCCATGGTAATGTGCTGCCATTTCCATTCTGGGATAGGTAACGAATGAAGTAGACCAGCAGTTCTGTGATGCTCAACCTTCACTTGCTGACACACCAAACAATTAGCTACACTTATAGCTACTTCGCGCTTCATTCCATGCTACCAGTAGTGTTGCCATAGATCCTTATACATTTTGGTACCACCGGGGTGTACTCAGTACGGAGAGCTGTGAGCTTCTTTCATCAACTCTCCTCGAACAGGACCTTGTGGTACACACAATCTACTTCCATATCTCAAGGATCCGTCTTCGTGAATGATGAAGTCTGTTCGAAGTCCACTTTCTACCTGTTTTCGGAACTTTTGCAGCTTGGCATCACTTGCTTGAGCTGTCTTGATCGGATTGACAATAGTATACTGAACTTGTAAGTTCATCAACTCTGAAGCATTACCTGGCATAACTACCTCGATCTCTATCCCATGTTATTCCTGCTGTAGCTTTCATTCAGAGGTGAGATTCATTGATAATGGCTGACGGCTAAGTGCATCAGGAACTAAATTCACCTTCCCTGGATGATACTGTAGGTTGATGTCAAAGTCTGCCATAAGTTCTAGCCATCTTCTCTGTCGCTTTTTTAACTCCTTCTGAGTAAATACATACTTCAGAATTTTATGGTCCGTGTATATATCTATTCGTTCTTCCAGAAGATAGTGGCTCCAAATCTTAAGTGCAAAGAAAACGGTTGCCAACTCAAGATCATGTGTTGGATAGTTGCGCTCATGAACCTTCAACTGTCTTGATGCAAAAGCCACAACTTTTCCATGCTAGTGTAGAACACATCCTAATCCCTTACTGGACGCATCATAATGCACAACGAAACCTCCAGAGTGATCCGGTATTACGAGAATAGGAGCGGATGTCAATCTTGACTTGAGATCTACAAAAGATTGTTCACATGCTTTTGACCACACGAATGCTTCATTTTTACGTGTGAGCTTGGTCAGGGGTGCTGCAATCTTCAAGAAACCATCAATGAATCTTCGGTAGTATCCTGCTAAACCCAAGAAACTTCGAATATTCTTCACCGTCTTTGGTGTAGGACATTCTCTGACAGTTGCCACTTTAGCTAGATCTACTGAGATTTTTTTGCCTGAAACAATATGTCCGAGAAATCTGACTTGATCTAGCCAAAATTCATACTTGCTGTACTTGGCATAGAGTTGATACTGTCGCAATGTCTCCAAGACAATCCGTAAATACTCATTGTTCTCTTTCCGATTCTTTGAATACAACAGGATATCATCGATGAAAATAACAACAAACCTGTCTAACTACTCTCGGAAAAATTGGTTCTTCAGATTCATAAATATAGCAGGTGCATTGGTCACTCCAAATGGTATCACAAGATATTCGTAATGACCATAACGAGTCCTGAACGCCGTTTTACGAATATCAGACTCTTTGACCTTCAGCTGATGATAACCCGTACGAAGATCTAGCTTTGAAAATACGCAAGACCCACTTAGCTGATCGAAAAGATCATCGATGCGCGGTAGTGGATACTTATTCTTTATCGTCACTTCGTTCGGTGCTCAGTAATCTATACATATTCTGTATGAACCTTCTTTCTTCTTCACAAGTAAAACTGGGGATCCCCAACTTGAAGTACTGGGACGAATCCAACCTTTTCTCAGAAGTTCGTCCAATTGAGTATGGATTTCCTTCAATACTTCAGGCCTTAACCAGTACGGAGCTTTGATCATCGGTTGCGCACCAGGTAGTAAATCAATGCTGAAATCAAGAACTCGATCGGGAGGCAAACCTGTTCTGTCTTTAGGAAACACATCCTCGAACTTTCAAACTACCTTTGGCTTTTCTTCTTCCGCCGGTAGAGTAAATACTTCTGCATCCTTCAACTTAGCACGGAAGATTCCTGGCTCCAAAGTTCTATCTCTACTCTTGAAGTAAAAGACTGGGTGATCTGATATCTCAAATACTACCCTCCTTTGACGATAGCCAATCGTAGCATAGAAAACACCCAGCCAGTCCATTCCCAACACAACATCGAAGTTTAGGATATCCAGTACTTTGAAATTCGCGTAGAATTCTTGTCCGCAAACTACAAATGGACACTGATCCAATCCAATAGTTGCTTTCAATACTCCATTCCCGAAACTTACAGTTCAGCTTGAAATGAGTGGATTGATCGTTCGAATTGTGTTTTGAAAAGTAATCACAATCAAAGAATTATATAATCCGCAATCAATTAACGGTGTCAATTGTAGTTTCGTTAGCGAGAGCAGATCGTCCACTGAGATGTGTGTACTTGTTCGAATTTGTTTTAGTTGAGTCGAAAAGAAAATATAAAAGAAGATGATTCCAGATTTGTGAGATTTAATTTCAAGAACATAAAGAAAATAGATCTAGAATCAAGAATCAAGAAGTTATCCCTAATCAATTTGATTATCAAGATTATGAAGAATAGCTTGTAGGATTCGATTGAGTTAATAGCTAATGATGAATCTAATAGTTCTTAATCTTATCTATTGATAATTTGTAGCTAGATTGATGATGATGAATGAAGATTAGGGATCAATTGAAGAAACTAGGGTTTCTCCTTCACTATCCCTTGTCTTTTCAATCATAATCATTCGGATCTAGCCTCTAGCAAAGAAAATCATCAATCGTTTGATCCCTAATTTGCAACGAAATAATCAAGAAGTGATCTCGCTCCAAATTAGGTCATCAACGATTCTTTTTGCTAAAGTTCACAAATCTCATAAGACTTAAGATTAGTATTAAGATTTGATCATCATTAGATCTATCAATTCTCTCGAATCCTCCACAAGTGGAGATTACTCACACAGTATGAAAATTGATGAATTAAGAATGAGAAATTTCATAATGCAAGAATGTAAAGAAAGCAAGAATTACAATTATCACCATTATTAAATCTCCTTCAAATTATACCTCTCAATTGAGTTTACAAGACAAGCTCTCGAATCGCTCCTTGAAAGAGAATTTGTCGTCGATCTTTATGTAGCTCGATCGTCTTGAGTCGTGGATCGGATGCGGATCTCTTGCTCTTGATAACGACCGGCATTGCGATAAAGGATCATTGATTTCTTGCTTGATTTGTTCTCGATGGACCTTGATTTGGCATTGGATTTGGATTTGGGTTAGGGTTTGGATCATAAGTTTTGTCACTCAACTTGTGTGTGATTTGGTTCAATATTCAACAACAACTTTTGAATGAAGCCCTAGGTATCCTTTTATAGTTTTTCTCCTCTCTTCCCCTAGAAACTAGGTTGTTATGAAGCTTGCATAGGAAGCTAGGTAGGTACCAAGCTTATACAAGAAGCTTGGCTGTTGTAGCGAAGCTTCTAGAGAAATCTAGGGTTTTTGAAGCGTCTTGAGGAAGTTTGGTAGTTGAAAGGAGGCCTCTGCAAAAAGTTCCAACCGCTGACGAGTCAGATCGGCCGTGAATCCGCGGCGGATCGGCCTGACTCGGCCGCGGATCCGCGACCGTTTGATGGACTCATTGCATAAATTTCTCTGGCTTGTTTGCTGTTGTCTTTGGGGTGTTCTTTTGATATCTGGAATCTTATAATTCTTTCTTGGTTGCTGCCAGATTTCAAGTCTTTGACTTGCTGCGCTTTATCGGCACTTTTGCGATTCCAGTTCTTTTAGTTGAATAATTTTCTGCACACAATCTTGATAAAATATGTTGAGATATACAAAATCATGCACGTAGTAATAAACACACAATTTCCCTCATATTGTCGGTTATAATGTATAACACATGTTATTTGATATTTTGCAGACGAATTGCTAATAGGTGCTATATTTATACCAAACACTTTTAGATGATTAGAAAGAGTAGGGAAATTGATGTGTTAAGAATGCAATATTTTCGACAGATCAAATTCCCCCAAACTTAATTTTGGTCGTCTCGAGCTAAAATCTTTTATTCAAGAGAAGGAGAAAATATAAAAAAGAAAAAGAAAAAACTAACTAGCACACTTTCGTAGGCAAACACGATTGCACTGAGCACGTGCAACAAGCCTTTAAATCTCTAGATGTCCCTAGTAGGAGGAGTGTTGTCTCCTGAGGGTTTTCAGCGGATTGCACCCACAAAATTGCATAATAAAAGGAAGACTGTGAAAGTTACATATAAAAATAAGAATTGTAAAAGAAAGACTTTGAAAATTAGAGTTTCCAACTACACTAGCTTTTCAGTTGTCATGAGCCCTATCTTAATAGTCATGAAAAGATGTTAGAAATCACATCATCCCTCAATAAAACATCGTCTTTATTCTTCATTCCTACTTTGCTTCCAAACACTGATCATATACCCTACGTGTGTAAAGAACATCCCTACACTCGGAGAATTCAATTCAAGCAATCATACTCTTGTCCATCTACCACAGTACTTTTTAATCAGTGAACATTTAGATGGGATTGCTCACAAATTTTTCATGCGACCGTAAATACTTCTTGAGGTACTAACCGACCGATTACTCATGTGCTTGCAGATTAGGCGTATTTAGTATTTTCCTCGTCTTGCAACACCTAAGGCTTAGCAGTGACTCCCAAACCAGTTGGTCTAAGGCACTAGATGATGAAGCACCCTTGCTATATTTTTTTATTGCTGCCTTGGTGATAACAAAACCAGTGTTCATTTTTCTTTTCACCATTTTATCTTTTATACTCCATTTTTTTATTTCCTTCATACTTTGGCTTTTAGATAAGAGCATTTCAAGGTATCCTCTATTATCCCGAGTTTCAAGACGTGTGTAAGTGTGTATAGTAGGGTATCAGCATTCAAATGTTTGGCGTCCAGAATAAGAACTATTTTTCAGACTTATTTTTATCCGCAGATTAGTGACTTCTTTCATCTTACTAACCTTTGGGACAACGGCTCATAACTACTTATTACAAGTTTCGTTTTAAGAAAACTTCTAACTTTCTTGGTTTTCTTAAATTTTTCTAATCTTTTGGATGTAATTTTTCACTATCTAATCTTTTATTATAAAATTAAATTTAAATTTTTTTATATATATTTTGTGCTTATGCAAAGTATGATGCAAAGTGATGCGTAAATAAGCACAAACCTTCCCCGAACCTGTTTACAATAGTGTCCTCACTGTTGTCATCTGTTAAATCTCAGAAAACTGTAGACTTGGAAGGAAATTTATTAACGGGGGCAATAATATATGAACATGAAAATCTCCCCCAAACTTATTCTTTTCACTCACCTCCATTCTAAAGATGATACAGTATTTTTCAAGACATGGAAGTGAGACGGAGGAATTTTAGTCAAGATAAAGTGGCTCCTGTAAAAACAGGACCTCCTCCGTGGGGTCAGTGGAAAAATACGGTTTTAATCTATATCCATTTACTTTAAAAATTGTACTATTTTCAACATTTTCAATCTCAACTGCCCCGTGCGGGTATATATACCGCACAACAAAAGCTCCTTTCCACCGAGATTTTAACTTACCCGCATGAAGATGGAGACGTGAATCATAAAGAAATACTTGTTGACCAGGTGTAAAAGTTTTTCTCAAAATGTTTTTATCGTGAAATACGTTAGTCCGGTTCTTTACAATTACAGTATTATCGTAAGCTTCATCGCGGAGTTCGCTTAGCTCGTTTAATTGCAGCTTCCGAAAGTTATTTAAGTCAAAGTTAAGTTCTTTAATAGCCCACATTGTTTTATGTTCAATCTCGACCGGAAGGTGGCAAGCCTTACCAAACACTAGACGATAAGGAGACATACCTAGATCGGTTTTATATGTGGTACGAAATGCCCTAAGAGTATCCGTCAATTTGGTTGACCAATCTTTTTGATTTTTAGAAACCGTTTTCTCCAAAATTTGTTTGATTTGTCTGTTGAAAATCTCAGCTTGCCCACTCGTTTGGGGATGATAGGGTGTGGAAAGTTTGTAGTTGATTGCATATTTGTTGGGCCACGGCGGCGCCCCGGCCGTCTAACCGACGCCAAATGCGGAACAAAAACTTTTTACGAAACCGGCGCCACCGCAACCCAAAAACCCGGATCGTTCCATTAACCATAAACTAGCAAACCGTAAAAGAGTTTGTAGAGATTATACCGATCGATCCGTGTCCTTCGGTCTTTAATCTCTGCACCAAACTCCCGCTGATGCGCCGACGAAGTTCGCTTCCCGATCTCGCACGTCGACGTGGCACCACGTCGATGAATCTTAATACGGGCTCCCACTTCAAACTGAAGCAACTCGGACATGAAGTTTGCCAGCCGACATGTCCAAGAATGAACTAGAGAAGATGTAGAATATTTTGTCTCAATATACCCAAGCATTTGGATAGAGGTTGATGAAGTTGCCATTTTGGAATTGTGATGAATTTAGCTAAAGGAATTTAACAATGAAGAAATATCCTCACTCAAAGGGGCTTGGCCACTTCCTGCACATCATGTGCTCGGCCAGAATGAGGAATTGGTGCTCTGGGGATATTCATCAAGTGGTGATGGCCACAAAAAAAATCCTTGCTGTGAATGAAGTGGCAGCCCCTTATATTCCAAATGGCGATCAATTAAAAAAAAGGGTCACACAATAAATTAATCACCACTCCAAAACTCATCCCTCATAAATGACCATGCCACATGCACAGTGCTTGAAATGGGCAGCCCCAAAAAAAGAATGGTCAAAGTCAAAAGCAAATGGCTCACAATAGATTAAATATGGACCACGATGTTTAAGACGGAAAAAGAAAACTGGCAACTCCGAAATTAATCCCGTAACGAATTATGAGATTACCCCTCAACTGTAAATACATACCAGCATTTGTATTCCGACCGAATACGAATGCAATGAGACAAAATTATTCCTACAATATAATACTAGGATCCGGCTTAAACCAAAGCCCGCCAGTATTATCCGTCCGATCATGATCCGTGCACAAGTGCACGAATATGATCGAACCCTTCTATATAACCATACGGCCTCTACAACGTTTCGCCCGAACTTGGGAAACTGTCTGTGGGGGACTCTAATGACTCATCAATACACTAGCACTGGGTATAACCATTAGCGCGTCAGAGGTACCAGCTGTACGTAACGGTTGCCTATGTATTGATCGGAAGGGAAGCTGACGAGCGAACTCATCCAGAAACCCTACTAAGCCTGACAGTGACAATATCCGTACAGTCCGGTCCGTTCGTCTATGAGTATCGCATATAGGGCCTAGGGGCTGGTAAACGTCAGACCCTTAATAGCGGTGTAAGTCGTGTTAGAGTGAAGCCCAGAACACCCTGAGACACTACTGGAATACCTACCAGTAAATCTCGATTACCCTGGCCAGTGATTTCATGTAATGGCTCTCCTAAACACAGCGCGATCTCACCCCCAATACCGGGAGAGACGAATCCCCGACGATCCGCTCACTGCCTCCATGTGGCTCGGGACTATACCCAACTAAAACCTGTTTGCACGACTCCTTTGAGCCGTGGTAGGGTAGTAATCAAAGCACAGTGGGAACTCACACAAGACAAATGGCGATCTCAGGTCGACAGACTAACCTGTACACATGTCACCTGGGAACTGCTATCTGACGATATGTATAATACCAACTAGCATGTTCCCGGCGAGTCCTGTCCGGTGTACTCATAACGTAATGAGCACCTGTATACATCTTAGGTGAACCAACTGACCCCAATGGATTGTGAGAACGGCCACCGCCTCTCGTCGGGGTCTCGACTGTATACACTAGTCTACTCTGGAGTATCGATACCTGGTCTCGAAACTCCCTCAACTAGGGACCATTTAAGGATGTGCTTATAGACCCCAGCTCCCACGTATATGATCGCCATCATACTGCTGGCAGTCAAGAAAGAATCCTATGGGCTCTATCAACATGCAATAGTGAACTAAAGCATGTACACAATGATAAAGACAAACCAGATAGCATGCTATCATCTCGAGCAAGATTGTCCTATAGGTATAGGTCCTCCCTCAATCATTGCAATCACATACCTGTGATCCAATAATTGATTTTGAGGGCACTATATCCAACAATATTTCCGCATCAAGGTCTCGAAAGACCGATTTCAGAAATGCGTCCCGTTATCGCTAATGATAGTACGTGGGTGTCCAAATCGCGAAAAGATATTTTCTTTTAAGAACTCAATGACAACCTTTTTGTCATTAGTGCGACAAGGAACAGCTTCCACCCATTTCGAGACGTAATTAACCCCAAGCAATATGTACAAATTCTCAAAGGAGTTGGGAAAAGGACCCATAAAATCAATACCCCAAACGTCAAAAATTTCAACCACCAGGATCGGTTGAAGTGGCATCTCATTTTTCCGAGAAATCCTACCCGTGTGTTGACACCGTGGACATGTTTTGTAATGATCAAATGCATCTTGGAATAAAATCGGCCAACAAAAACTGCATTGCAAAACCTTTTCCGCCGTCTTTCAAGGACCAAAGTGACCTCCACATGCCTGATTATGACAGAAAGATAGAACGCTCTTGAATTCATCATTGGGGACACATCTGCGAATGATCTGGTCAGGACAATACTTAAACAAATAGGGTTCATCCAAGTAAAAGTGTTTTACTTGGGAAAGAAATCGATGTTTGTCCTGTTTCGACCACTCATGGGGAATAAGTCCCGTAGCAAGATAATTCACAATATCCACGAACTAAGGTTCGTCGGATACTTTCAAGAGTTGTTCATCCGGAAAAGAGTCATTAATTGGCAGGGTCACATGTGAAGAAGAGATGCACGAAAGATGGTCGGCTACCACGTTTTCATATCCTTTCTTATCTCGAATAACAAGATTAAATTCTTGTAATAGAAGGATCCAACGTATTAACCTACCTTTAGCATCCTTCTTCGCCAAAAGATGTTTTAAGGCGGAGTGGTCAGTGTACATAACAATTGGTGAGCTAATCAAGTAAGGCCTGAATTTTTCTAATGCAAATACAACTGCCAAAAGTTCCTTTTCGGTAGTTGTATAATTAATTTGAGCATCATTCAGGGTCTTGCTTGCATAATAAATCACGTGTGGTATTTTTTCAATGTGCTGTCCTAAGACTGCACCAACTGCAAAATCTGATGCATCACATATAAGCTCAAACGGGTGGTTCCAATCTGGAGATGATAAAACGGGGGCTGTAGTGAGGGAATTCTTAACTGAGTCAAATGCAGCCTCACAATCCGAGTCAAAGTGAAAGGTTGTGTCCTTGGCCAAGAGAAGAGTTAAGGGTCTAGCAATTTTGCTAAAATCCTTAATGAATCTCTGATAAAAGCCTGCATGGCCAAGGAAAGATCGTATATCTTTGACGCATTTTGGATGAGGAAGGTTATGAATGACATCTATTTTAGCTTTGTCAACCTCAATGCCTTTCCGTGAAATAACATGTCCAAGCACAATTCCCTCTTGGACCATGAAATGGCATTTTTCCCAATTCAAGGTTAAGTTCTTCTCTTTACAACGAGTAAGAACTGTGTCAAGATGAGATAGGCAATCATCAAAAGAATCTCCGAATATCGAGAAATCGTCCATGAAAATCTCCAGAAAATTCTCGACCATGTCCGAGAATATCCCCATCATACGCCGCTGAAATGTAGCGGGAACATTGCATAACCCAAAGAGCATGCGTCTATAAGCAAAAGTACCGAAAGGACAAGTAAATATGGTTT
Source organism: Agapanthus africanus (assembly GCA_030015575.1). Taxonomy (NCBI): domain Eukaryota; kingdom Viridiplantae; phylum Streptophyta; class Magnoliopsida; order Asparagales; family Amaryllidaceae; genus Agapanthus; species Agapanthus africanus. The sequence continues at coordinate 242,728,977 of CM057342.1, forward strand.
TGTCTTGATTCTTTTTGGCAATAGGGACCTGGTTATAGCCAGAGTATCCGTCCATGAAGCAATAATATTCCTGTCCAGCTAAGTGTTCTAACATCTGGTCAATAAAAGGTAGAGGAAAGTGGTCTTTCCTCGTTGCAGCATTGAGTTTTCTATAATCAATACATACACGCCACCCAGTTTGAGCGCATTTCTGGATTAACTAATTAGCCTCATTTGTTATGACCGTGATGCCAGATTTTTTAGGGACTACATGAATTGGACTTACCCATTGGCTATCAGAGATTGAGTAAATGATACCATTGTCAAGGCATTTGACGATTTCTTTCTTTACTGCCTCCTTCATTACGAGATTCAACCGTCTCTGTGGTTCTCGGGTTGGCTTGGCATCATCCATCAGATGTATATGATGTTCAACAATCAAGGGACTAATCCCTTTGATGTCAGCCATATTCCAACAAAAGCCTGACTATTAGATCTTAATACCATCAAAAGAGCATTCTCTTGCTCTGAGGCTAGAGAAGCGGATATGATCACAGGTAAAGAATCATTCTCACCTAAATATGTATATTTAAGATGAGAAGGTAATAATTTGAGATCTAATGTCGGCAGAGAAATAATAGAAGGTGGGGTAAAAGAATGACATTCAGATTCACGAAGAAGCTCGTAGCCTGCAAAGGATACAAACTCGGAAAGTGATGAGTCAAAAGGTTCAGACTCAAGAGTGGGAAAAGTGTCCTCACTAAGATGTGTAAGATCAAACATTGATGTGCTAATGTTGTCGAGATTATCAAAGCAAAGTTCATCAACTTCGCATCTTTCGAGAGCTATCTCATGGACAGAACAGACATCAAGAATGTGAGCAGAGGGTTCAGACGACTGACTTCCAATTTTGTAAATGTTCAGTTCAATTGTCATTTTTCCAAAAGATAGGTTCATAGAACCGTTTCGACAGTTAATGACTGCATTGGAAGTAGCTAGGAAAGGTCGACTCAGAATCACCGGAATTTGGTTCTGTGGTTTCGCTACTGGTTGTGTATCGAGTGCAATAAAGTCCATGGGGAATATAAATTCTCCGACTTTTATCTACACATCCTCTAGTTCACCCCTAGGTTTGGTGATTGATCGATCTGCCATTTGGAGAGTGCAATGAGCTGGTTTCAACTCTCTAATCCCTAACTGCTCGTAGACCGAATATGGAAGAAGGTTAACACTTGCGCCAAGGTCAAGTAAAGCACTGTTAATGTTTTTACCCCTAATAGAAATCGAGATTGTAAGACAGCCAGAGTCCTTACGTTTCTTTGGTAATTGTGGGGTAAAAGCAGTTCTAACATTATTTTTCATGAAGACCTTTTTGGGCAGTTGGGTCTTCCTCTTCCTAGTGCACAAGTCTTTTAAAATTTTCGCATAAGACGGAACTTGTTGGATAGCATATAGGAGAGGGATGTTGATGTTAACCTGTTTGAACATTTCCATAATCTTCTCCATATATGGACTCGATTTGTTTCCCCTTAACCGATTCGGATGAGGAGCTTTAGCAATAATAGCTGGGTCCAAACATTGGAGAAGGTGGTGTGTGTGTGGAACTGATCCCAGAATAGGAGTGGGGATCGTCTTTGGTGGACTAGAAGGAATATGCTGAGGGTTCGAGCCTTGAGGAAAACGAAGAATAGGCTCGCAAGAAGGTGGTGGGGTAGACGAACAAGGGTCAGAAGTAGAAGTGGATGTGGAAGTGGAAGGAAAAGTGGAAGTGAAAGCCGGGGTGTTATTGATTAATTCATCATGATTATAAATCTCTTCACCGACTTGATTATTCAGCACTCTTCTGGATCTCAACGTTGTAATAGTATTCACATTGTAGTGTTGTGAATGTCTAAGATTCGGTAGGGGTTGAGACGGAAGTTTCCCTTTCTCTCTAGCACTCATTTCAGCATTTATTCGTGCAATTTGTGCTTCCATCGATTTAATACTCTCGCCGTGTGAGGAGGAGTTCTTCTTTATGTCATCGACAGAAGACTTTATCTCAGCCAAAACTTGCATGAATTTTTTCAGAATCAAATTCATGGTTTGTGCGAGTGAAGAGGAGTCATCAGTACCGGTCAATTGCAAAGAATTATACGGTGCAGAAGTGTTGACCAGATTTTGAAAGTTTTGTGATTGATAGGGGTGCTGAGTCAGTTGTAGTGGTTGCTGTTGTTGTGGAAGGACCCTTTGAAAGTTGTTTTGGTTTGGAACCGTATTTTGATTTTGGTGTTGGTTCCAAGCAAAGTTAGGGTGATTCCTCCAACCCTGATTATAAGTGGAAGAATACGGATTTTTTCTAGGTGTTTGCTGGAAAGCAGCATTAGTATGCTCTTGACCTTGAAACGAAAAATTCAATGGACATTCTTCCGTCAAATGTGATGGATCAGAACAGCATCCACAGACAGTTTTGGGGAGTGTCATCGGATTTAGGGAGGCCAATAAAAATTTGTGTTCCACAGCTTCGAGTTTCTTTTGCATTGTTGCCATTTCAGCTCTACTCCTATGGAAACATCCAGTTGATGGATACCACCCCTAGACGATGGTTGACTTACACTCTCCCACTGCAAAGATTTTTCAGCGAAATTTTCTAAAAATTTCCAAGTTTCACCATCGTCTTTAGACATGAAGTTGCCTTGACACATGGATTTAAGATTCTGTTTTATTGTAGGATTAATGCCCTTATATATGATTCTGCACAGATCCCATCGGTGGATTCCGTGATCAGGACATTGAACTAACAGATCCTTGAAGCATTCAAAACACTTCGAAAATGGTTCATTGGGAAGCTAGGTAAATTGATTTATTTCGCTACGGACTCGGGCTGTCTTATGATTGGGATAAAATTTCTTTAGGAAAGCTACGACGAATTCATCCCAGTTTGAAATAGAATGTGCAGCTGTGTTATAAAGCCACTTCTCGGCTAAATCGCACAAAGTGAACGTGAGAAGACGTAGACGCATAACATCCATAGAAAGTTGTGAAGTACCCATCATAGCGCATACGTTTTCAAATTTGGTAATAAAGACGTATGCGTCTTTAGACTCGAGACCGTGAAATTTGGGTAAAAGATTGATGTATTGAGGTTTGATTTCGAAATTGTCCCCATTGGCTAGTGGAATGGAAAGACAGGTAGAAAGAGGACCTCGAATAGGATAGCATCTCTCTTGGAGAGAGATGCGAGGTGGATTCTGCGCACTTGCGGACGGTGGCAGAGTGGTGTTAAAGAAGTTCGATGGAGATCCGTCAATCGAAGTGGATGTGGTGTGTGGTGAGGAAAAAGAAGATGTAGAAATACCGACTTCGGAGTCGATAGAAGGAATGCGGACAAGACGGGCACTAGAATCCCGTGTCCAGCCGAGCATGCACTAAATGGTTTAGCACAAGTGGCAGCGTAAGTGATAATTAGAGAAAAGATGGATTTGGTGTTTGTTTTTGAAAAAATACGGATTTTTGAAAAATCACACAAAATCCGCACAAGCAACCCTAGATCTAATGGTCACCTAGGTCAAGTCTCTAGACCGCTCCTAGACTTCTAGAAGACAAATTGCAGGATAGACCCTCTACTGCCTCTTTATCCTAAGTAAGTGCCAGGTAAGTGGGAGGTTCTCCACTACGTAAATAGTGGGCCTAATTAAGTAACCACTTGCTTTAGACACACTTGCTTTAGACACCACAAAAGAAATGCGGATAAACAGTAGATTACCCACAACCTCCTTCTGTCCTAAGTGAGCGCGACGGTCCTTAGAGTCATGTCTAGATATTTTTTAGTTAATGAGGGTGATGCGGATGCAAGTTTTGTGATTTCCGGAGCTTAGGAAGGGTAATGAACTCCCCACCTAATCTGAATTTAGTCTTTGCCCCTTAATTTCCGTATTAAAAGATGCAAACAACTAAGATCAAACACACAACAATTTTTCTATAGCAGCGCTGCGAATTTTTGTAAAGAATCCTGCAGAAATTGGTTAATGGACAAGAGCAGGGAGGAGATAAGAAAGTCAGAAATATACCTGAGAAAAATGAAGCACTAAAACCTCAAGATTGTCGTCGTTCTACCGCGAAATGCTACCAAGTGCCGCGATTCCGCGGTCTGATGATGTGATTTCTGCACAAGATTTGGTACAAATGCTCCTATTGCCTCACTGGACTTCCTGAGATGATCTGAATATTTTTTCTCTTACTCCAATGATTTCAGATTCCCTTGCAAAAATCACAACAAATCGTTAAGTACTTGATGCGATTTTGATCTAAAAATTCTGATGGAATAATAAAATTTCAACTCAAATAACAAAAACGAACAAATTAGCACACGATCCCCGGCAACGGCGCCATTTGATTGATCGTTCGAATTGTGTTTTGAAAAGTAATCACAATCAAAGAATTTTATAAACCGCAATCAATTAACGGTGTCAATTGTAGTTTCGTTAGCGAGAGCGGATCGTCTACTGAGATGTGTGTACTTGTTCGAATTTGTTTTAGTTGAGTCGAAAAGAAAATATAAAAGAAGATGATTCAAGATTTGTGAGATTTAATTTCAAGAACATAAAGAAAATAGATTTAGAATCAAGAATCAAGAAGTTATCTCCAATCAATTTGATTATCAAGATTATGAAGAAAAACTTGTAGGATTCGATTGAGTTAATAGCTAATGATGAATCTAATAATTCATAATCTTATCTATTCATAATTTGTAACTAGATTGATGATGATGAATGAAGATTAGGGATCAATTGAAGAAACTAGGGTTTCTCCTTCACTATCCCTTGTCTTTTCAATAATAATCATTTGGATCTAGCCTCTAGCAAAGAAAATCATCAATCGTTTGATCCCTAATTTGCAACAAAATAATCAAGAAGTGATCTCGCTCCAAATTAAGCCATCAACGAATCTTTTTGCTAAGGTTCACAAATCTCATAAGACTTAAGATTAGTATTAAGATTTGATCATCATTAGATCTATCAATTCTCTCGAATCCTCCACAAGCGGAGATTACTCACACATTATGAAAATTGATGAATCAAGAACGAGAAATTTCATTATGCAAGAAAGTAAAGAAAGCAAGAATTACAATTATCACCTTTATTAAATCTCATTCAAATTACACCTATCAATTGAGTTTAAAAGACTAGCTCTCGAATCGCTCCTTGAAAGGGAATTTGTCGTCGATCTTTGCGTAGCTCGATCGCCTTGAGTCGTGGATCGGATGCGGATCTCTTGCTCTTGATGACGACCGGTGTTGCGATAAAGGATCATTGATTGCTTGCTTGATTTGTTCTCGATGGATCTTGATTTGGCTTTGGATTTGGATATGGGTTAGGGTTTGGATCACAAGTTGTGTCACTCAACTTGTGTGATTTGGTTCAATATTCAACAACAACTTTTGAATGAAGCCCTAGGTATCCTTTTGTAGTTTTTCCTCTCTCTTCCCCTAGAAGCTAGGTTGTTATGAAGTTTGCATAGGAAGCTAGGTAGGTACCAAGCTTACAAAAGAAGCTTGGCTGTTGTAGAGAGGCTTCTGGAGAAATCTAGGGTTTTTGAAGCGTCTTGAGGAAGTTTGTTAGTTGAAAGGAGGCCTCTGCAAAAAGTTCCAACCGCTGACGAGTCAGATCGGCCGCGGATCCGCGGCGGATCGGCCTGACTCGGCCGCGGATCCGCGACTGTTTGATGGACTTATTGCATAAATTTCTCTGGCTTGTTTGGTGTTTTCTTTGGGGTGTTCTTTTGATATCTGGAATCTTATAATTCTTTCTTGGTTGCTTCCAGATTTCAAGTCTTTGACTTGCTGCGCTTTATCGGCACTTTTGCGATCCCAGTTCTTTTACCTGAATAATTTTCTGCACACAATCTCGATAAAATATGTTGAGATATACAAAATCATGCATGTAGTAATAAACACACAATTTCCCTCATAATGCCGGTTATAATGTATAAGACATTTTATTTGATATTTTGCAGACGAATTGCTAATATGTACTTTATTTATACCAAACACCTTTAGATGATTAGAAAGAGTAGGGAAATTGATGTGTTAAGAATGCAATATTTTCGACTGATCGTGGCTCCACGGGAATCGTATATGTTCTCACAAAACGTTAGGACATGAAGCAGTGTGACGCTCCAGTGTCGAATAGTGCTAGTGCAGGAAGGGTGGCTACTAGTATAGTACGCAAGTTGTATGAGATTGGTTTAGATATATAAAAAAAATATACAAATATACAAGGATTTGAAAAGATGAAAGGATTCGGAATTACCAGTGATAACTTAGCCAGTGGCTTCGGCTTCCTCAACTGTCATGGTGAAAGCCTGACGTCGGGGTACATTCCTCCTGGCTGGTGGCACATTCCTCTATCCTGGGGGCATGTTCCTCTGCCCTTGAGGCATGTTCCTCTATGCCTGATGGAACTGACGAGAAGGCTGTGCAGGAAGTCCACGTGGAGGTGGAGCAGGTAGGGCTAAATGAGGTGCAGGAGCCTTAATAGCTGGCCGTTGTGGAACTGTAATTGCTGGTCTAGGTGCGGGAGCTAGGTTGAGACGATATGGACAAGCTCCTATGGCATGAGTGGATGCGCCACAAACTAAGCATAGGCCATTTGCATGCCTGCAGTCTTTCTCCAGGTGTCCATTCCTTTTGCATTAGAAGCAAAAGTCTGGACTGGGCCGGTTAAAAGTTACTCCTGGTCTCCTTGGTGCAAAAGGTGGCCTGGAAGAGCCTCCTCCTGCCATCTGAGTGGCATGGCGTTTCATACGGGCAGTCTGAGATCTGCCCTTCTTCTTCACCACTGCCTTATAGTGTCGGGCAGCCTTTAGAGCGAGATCATGGGTTGGAAAATCCCCTGTAGCGAATGCAGGTTGGATTTCCGGGTCCAACCCTTTCTAAAATCTTCATGCCCGGATCTCAGTCGTCGGGATCAGGTGTGCCGCGAACCTGTTATGACCTTGTGTTAGCAGTGTAGTATGTGATATCAGAAAATTGAATATTGAGACATATCTTACCTGCTAAGCATGGTAAACTCAGTATTGTATTCATCTATAGATTTGTTCCACATTGAACCTTGCTGTAAGTGGATGAACTGTTGTTCCATGTCGAAACGGGCAGTCTCAGGGAAATATTTCGCATTGAACATATCGCAAAACGTCCTCCATTCAATCTGTTGGGCGAGCGGCTTTCTTCAGCCTTCCACCAGACTCTGGCGTTATCTGTTAGTTGCAGCTTCGCAACTCTCACCCAAGCAACCTCTGGCATTTATGCTGCTGCCAGATCATCCTCGATAGACTGAGCCCATTCCTCTGCCTCTAGTGGGCTCACTTTTCCAGAGAAATGTTTTAGGTGCAGTGCCCGAAATTGTTTGATTCCGGGTGCCTCGACCTCTGGGCGGCGCATGAGGATAGCAGTCTGCTGCTGCTGACTTTCCAAGATGCTCTTGATCGCCTCAAGAAATACCGTTTGCTCGTTGATGGGAGCTGCAATAGTAGGTGGTGGTGGTAGGATAGGAGGTGGAGTATTTCCATTAACGTTTGTGCTTGTGTTGTTGGAAGAATATATGACCTTGATAGAAAGAGAAAGGTTAGGATAGATTCAAGGAATTTGAAATGTAAAGAATATATAGTTGCTGATTCTTATTATTCTTATGATATATTGCTTAGGATTTCATGCAGAACTGACCTGCATGGGCCACTAACAAAACCTATCATGCCCCGCTTCCCAGTGTACGAGGAAGGAGACGTGACGGGCACGCGATGTATTTGCTCAGAAATAAATACGTTAAGCATAAATAAGCAATATATGAAAAACACAAGAAATGGCAAGACATATAATGTAAACAACAACTTTTATTAACATTCATCTTTACAATACAACTGTTATGAAAAGGAAATGTATAATGATAAAAATAATGCCTAACAGTGGCATACAAACTGGAAGGTAAGTACATGTAAAACTAGTAGTCTGGCTGTGTCTCAATCTGATCCAAGTACTCCGGACTGGGCTCGATCTCCTGAGGGTCCTATCCTCCTGATGAAAATTCCAAGAAAGAAATAAACAGGAATGTCGTCAGCGAACTAGCGCTCGGTAAGTCCCAAAAGAAAGGAAGGAATATAACAAGTAATGTGGAAGGAAACTGTTAAATTATACATGTATCAGTTTATTATTCTAACGTAGTTGTTTGTAGCTTGGTACAGAAGGTATCAGTGTATACGAGAGGAGTCCAACTGTCCTGTGGACTATGGTAACATGTAAGTACAAGGCCCCGTCAAAACCCACGAGACAACGGCACGAGAGTTCATGTAGGTTTCTTTTAGTGACCATCATCGTACCACTTTTAATACATTCTGTACCAATCTACCCCTTTAACCCCGTGTAATGTATTGTATAGATTATAATTATCAGACTTGTCGAGACCATGGATACAAGTTGTTCATGTAATCAGGTTCAGGATGTAAACAAGTAGTCATGTAATCAAGTCAAGTTATAGCTATGGTTCGGTCAAGTCAAGTCATGCTTGTATGTTGATATTGTTCTGGTATTCAGGTTCAGGTTCAAGTACATATGTTAGAATTTGGATTCATGTTTGAATTGGATTCTGGTTTGAATTTAGATTCAAGTTTGTTTTAGACTCAGACTTGAGTCAGACACTTAGAACTGATTTGGATCTTGAATTATGTTCGGGAGTTAACGGTAACTGCTGCACATGGATGACATGATTTGTGTCTTTTTCCAAAGCAATTACCATTGATAACACCGTTAAGTTTTTCTACCCTAAATAGGCAAGCACTCACTTTCTCCGGCTCCCTGAGGCTCTAGAGAATTGATTCCGCTTAAACCTATATTTACTAAAGTCCTTAAATGTAATTTTATATAACTCGATAGGATTTTTTGAAAAATGTTTTTAATATAGTTTCAAAATAATCTCGAGAAATTATTTATATTATTTAGGGTTTCCATGGATGTGTATTTTAAGAATTGAGGTATTTTATTGATAATTATCTTAACTTGAATAGTTCATAATATTTTACTGTAAACTTATCTTGTATTGATATCTTTGATAGTATTTTGATAAAACTTGTAATTCTTTTAGTTGGAAAAATATAAGTTATTGTATTTTGAAAATATATGGATTTTATAATATTTATATAATTATTAAAAATTAATTTTTATTATTAAGTAGAAAATTGCTTTTTTCTTAAAAATCATATTAAAAACCTTTGGAGACCGAATGCTCCGTGAGGAGGTCCGCATCTCGCTCTACTAGCCCAAGAATGTGCGATAATCCACACCGTCCAATAGCGGGTCCCATAAAAAAGTTTGTAGAGGCATATTTGCAAAGGGATTTTAAATACAATCTAAAATAAAACCGTTTTTATAGTACATGATATTTTGATTTAATATGGTAACAAAAATATGTTCAAGGGATATCGTGGTATGGAAATATGTGTGTATGTGAGGGGTAGGTCATTACCCCGTGAAGTTTTCTGAAGGTATGTTCAACAAAGGAATAAAAGATGACGTTTATAAAGTTCATGGTATTTTCTTGTAAAATCTAGATTAAAGTTATTTAGCATGATATTTTTGAGTGAAAGTTGGTTCTAAACACTAGTTTTATGGTTATAAATATAGGGTAAGAATTTGGATGAAAGATATGGAAGAAATAGTGAAATTTTTAGGATTTAGAATACGATGTCGGTATTAACTCCACTTACCGACATGTTTTGAAAAATAGAACTTTTCAAGAAGAAAGAGAGGGATAGGGAGGGACTTACTAGCTAGTTCTCCTAAAGAAATGTAGACGAGGGAATATTGATCTTCGTGGCATCGCGGGGTCGCCGGAATAGTCTCGATTCCTCGCCGGAAATTGGTCGTTGGCCATCATCTACTCCACTTGTAGTTGAGAAAATTTGAGAGTTTTGGCTAGAATTTTTAAAATGAGGAAGGGTTAGGTCATGGGATAGTATTTATATTGTGGAATTAAGGTTTTGGGATTAAAAGAGTGAATTTCAATACATTAAAATGTGATAAATTGGGGAATTGAGGGGTCTCTGTTTGATTGCAGAGTAATCAAACAGTGCAGGGATGATGGAGGTAGGCCAACTGACTTGTGTTCAAAACCCGGGGCTTATTGCCCATGGTTGGTTGGTCGGCGCCGGTTCAAATGCCCATCTCACCGGTCGTTCTTGAGGAGGGGGCCGATGGATTGTTGCAATGTGTCCATGTCTGTATTTATACCATTTTGCACATGTTTATTTTTCTAGACTTTTCATTTTTATGTTTATTACACGTGTAAACTTTTGGGCTTCCAAAATGTTTAAAAGAAAAATCAGAAAAAATATAATGTGTCTAATAGGATTCGAACACAGGGGTTACGTTACAGTGGTGCAAGGCTTTACCAGTGAGCTACAAGTGGCTTCTTTCTATTCTTAAACAAAATTAACTTTTAAATTGTACTCAGGCTTTCAAACTTCTTTCTGTAAATTAAATTGAAAAATTTTCATACAGTAAATTCATAGTCGTTACATTTTTTGTTCCTAAGTCAAATTTTCTTAGGTTGTTCGCTGTAGTGTGTATTCTATCTTCTAGCTCTTTTGGTGCCGGTGGAAACTCTGAGACGATCCCTTCCCCGTCTTCATTTGTCAAGCACATGTGGAGGTCATCCATATTCTCATGCCCTCCCTCTTTTGAGAGTGTTATCATATGGTAAGTACGAGTTCGCTTCCATTCCTTATGTTGAAATCGTCCCATCCTGACAGTATAGGTCCTTTTTGGCTCATTCTTTTGCGGCGGGGTTACCCTCCAACTGTCGGATAAAGCGAACCTGCCTTATTGATACTGGTCTTCGACCCAGTGTTTGAAGGTAAAGCAGTCTTCAAGGAGATGACCTATTACTTGGTGATAGGAGTAATAATCCGGATGATGGACCGCGTTTATTTGTTCGGGATGCCGAGACTCCGGAAGTGTCATCATTTGGTACTTCATGACAAGGTTGAATATTTTCCTTGTCTTATTTTAAAGGAAAGAATATTGCCGACCCATCTTCTTTATAAAAGACAGGCTCTAATCGAGTTTTTCTCGATTGCATGGTGTCTTGGATGCGCTTTGTTGTTTTCGAATGTTGTTTGCTTTATTTGCCTTGTTTTTACCTCTATTTCAGGATTTTACCTTTTCGCGAGAACATACAGTGGGCCGGGGATGAAGAGCATTATAGTCTATCATCTCCACAGATTGCTTGCTGAGATGCTGCGTTCTGACCTTTTCATAAATGGCCATTTTTCGGCTGTGATTGTCCTGACTCGTTTGACAAGCTTCTTTTATTAACCTATCAATTTGTTCTTCCAATGATGGACTTAATGTTTTTAGAGTGGGATCTCGTTCCGGTTTGACGTCACGGCTATTTGGAAGTGCGTTTTCCGCTTCACTGGAGCTGTTTACGACGCGACAACTGTGGATCTTCTTCCATTGCTTGGACCGAACGTATCCGAGCCCGGTTGTCTCCATCTTCCTGTTGGTCATTTTTCACTGAGTCCAGGGAATATCCTAAATCTTTTTATAGAATTGGGCTTGTCGAACAATTTGTTCGAGAGGTACACCTTGGCATCTTAACAGCTTTTTCAATCCCTCCGCGTAATATCTGGGCAGCTGGATTGGTTGAAACTTGTCGAGTGCAAAATCGGCACCACGCCAGACTTCTTTTTCTATTTTGGTCTCCGTAGATTGGTAGAAGAGGATCTCCTTTTCACCTTTTCGTCTGGGAGGGACATAAAAAGTTTGCAGTTCTTGTACGCCGTATGTAGCGAGCGCATTAAGTTCCTTATAATACCAAGGCGGAGCCATTGTGATTTGCAGACTCTGATCTGCTCCGGCAAAGGTTTGCATTGACGGGCGGATTGAGAACACTGCGTTGGCCTCGTCCTCTGAGTCGCTGCCAAAGACCAAAATAGGAGTAGATGGTCTGGGCTTATTGTTTTCTTTCTGGGGTTACCCTGAATAGACTATTTCTTTGTCTTCCTCGGTATCGCTCCCAAATATCGGGATAGGAGCGACGGACTTCTGTTTTTCCTCCGGCTTATGACCCCTTTCCGTATCTTCAAAGCGTGGTAGGAAGTAATTTGCGTCTTCATATTTCCGGACTTCGTTTACCGAGAACGGGTTTACTTCTCCTGTGACGGTGTACTCCGAGCCATCCTTGAAATACTTTATACACTGATGTTGTGTAGAAGGTGCTGGACGTTCGTGCAAATTTCCATCAGCACTCTTACGTTGAGAAGGTTAACGGAGAATCCGTTGTCGACAAGGATTTTCCCTATATTAATGTCATGGCAGTACCTAGTGACATATAACGGGCGATTATCCTCGCATATACCGAGGAGGAGATCTTCATCGCTGAATGTAATGTTAGCCGTGTGGGCTCCTGACATTTCATTTTTCATCTTCTCTTCTGGAAAGAAAGTTTGGAACTGATCGGGCCTATGTAATGCCTTGATCAGGGAATCTCGTGCCTCTTTGGACAGGAGGAGAGCATCCAATATACTCAGTTGTGAGGGTATTTTGCTCAGATGTGCTAGGACGTTGTAATCCACCTTATTTTTCTTAGGCGGGTCCCTTGTTGCGAGCTCTTTGACAACTCCATCGTCGAGGGCAATTTTCTTAGAGATTTTTTCTTTCCCTTTGTCCTTTTTGCTCGAACCTTTGTTTGTAGGTCCGAGATTCTTCTTAAGCAGCGTGCGGTTACGCAGCAGAATATTTTCGCAGTTCTTCTCCTCCTCTTCTTTTTCGGAGGGGGAGCCTTTGAACAGAGGGATGAGGGGTGTTTCGTCCTCAGAATCTTTCCCGAAGGTAAGAACTTGGGGGTTTTCCCCTTCTGAACTGGTACCAACCATATGACAGTTGCCATTCATTTCTTCATACGTGATTGTCGCACTATTTTGCCGCTGACGGGCATGAGCTTCGCGCTTCATCCTCTTGAAGTGTTTTTGATGGTCAACATATCCTTGCCACCACTTCTTGAAGGTACTGCATTCCTCGGTGGAGTGGTTGACCCTCCGATGATATAAACAGTAGCTTAGATGCGATTCTTCTCCATCGAGGCATATGATCCCGGGAGTGTTCCTCACGAGAGAAGGAAGCTTCATTCCCATTGATAGGGCTTTGGCGAACCGCTTCTCTGTTTCGATCCTGATCTTATTTGCAGTAGGTGTGCTTTGGTTTGGTTGGAGTACTTTATGACTTATCCTTATCGCAACTTCTTTGTCCTGACGCTGACGCTTAGCCTCTACATATATGGCTGTTTCGCGTTCTCGGTCAACTTTGCTTTTTTGAAAGGCTTCGTTTACCAGCCTATCGATCGGGTCTTCTGGCAGTTCCGGGGATTTTAGAGCCGATTCTGCCCCTAGTTCCTCTGTGTTGTTTTCTGACGCTGAGGGAGCTTCTTCGCCATATAACGGCGAATGGGGGGTCATATGGAAACTTGCTACATAGTCTTCGGTGTCTTCTGATAAGTTATTTTCCTCATCGATGTCACTATCTTCGTCCTCAAGAATATGCTTGAGGAACTCTTCAAGCATAGCAGGTTTCCTCACCTTCTGGTTGTACTCCTCCAGCGCGTCAATGTATTTTTGTAGATCTGTGCACTTGTCGTCATACTCGGCAGGCTGTACAGGCTTCTTGGTCTTCTTCTTTTTCTTTCAAGACTTTGAAGGCTTGACTTAGGGTTTTTTCCCCGTCAATAATTTTCGGTGTGGGACAAGATTTTAACATCCCTTCGATGATTTTGGGTTCAAGTGGGCTTTTCCATCTGACTGTCGGACATGCTTATAGATCCTTCAGGATTCTTTTGGTTTTTGCTGAAAGAACGAATTCCTACGGAGTTTCTTCTACGAGTGAGCATGATGCCCCCTGCGCGTCCATCTTTTTTGGAGTGTGCTTTTTGGGTGGGTTTACCCTCCAGTTATCAGACAGCGTGAATTTCCCCTGTTGATACTGGTCTTCGACCCATTTCTTGAAGACAGCAATCTTTAATTGGGTGGCTCACCATTCTGTGATAGGAGAAGTAATTAGGGTTGTTGACGTCGCCGGGTTGCGGTGGACGCCGTGGGTCTGGCAATGTGATGAGTTTATTACGCACTGCCAATTCGAATAGTCTCCTCGTCTTGTTGCGGGGAAACGAGTAAGCGCGTCTTAGCCTCTCCTCCAAGGATGGGCGAGGGCGCGTGTTATTTTGGCGAGCATCCGGTTTTAGGACGCTCGGTTGTTGTTGCGTATTGGCAACGAAAGCCGCTTTTCCTTTACCCTTGGCATTTCGAGGGTCCTTATTTGAGGAGGAAGGCTCATTGCCTATCTGGTCTATTTGGGCCAGTTAATCTATCAGAGCATGGAAGGTGGTTAGTTTGAAGAATGTCATGAACTAGGACACGATCATTTGAGGATCAAGGGTCCCGTTGAATATGCCTACAACATGAGACTCTTCAATACGCTGTTTGCACTTAGACCACAGGTTCCGCTACTGGATCGCATATTGGACCCAGGTTTCTCCCGGCTTTACCCTGGCATTGATTAATGCCGTAATTGAAGTGCGCTCGCTCGCGCTGGCAAAACGCTGTGTGAACAGCAGTTCCATCTCTGTGAATGTTTTTACGGAGTCATTTGGGAGCTCCGAGTACAATTCAAAGACAGTTTCTGACAGGCTGCCAATGAACTGGCGAAGCAATAGTTTGTCGTTGCCTCCAGTATTGCCACACATAGCTCTGAACTGAGCGACGTGCTGATGAGGGTTGCATGTCCCTTTGTATACATGGAATTTGGGGATCGTATACCCCGGCGGGTACTTGATTTGATCATACCAGCCAGGATACGGTCTCCCAGTTCTGACGATTTGGCTAGCAGCTTCATTAGCTTGTTGAGCTCTTATTTGTTGAGCAATATAATCATCAAGGGCGGCCTTGGAGACCGTTTCCTCCTTGGCTGCCGATAAAGCTAGAGGAGAGTTTGATGTTTCCCCTCTGTCATCCTCGATGGTTATTGGTGGATCTTCAGTTGGGGGTTCTGACTGGATCATCATTCTAACCATGTCTTGAAACAAGAGAGCCATTTGCTTCTTGTTAGCAGCTTGTTCAGCAGCTTCCTTGTCCTTTCTCTCGAGCACCCTTCGCAGGAACTCTGTATCGGTCTCCTGCTCTTGGCGTTGTTCGGCCTCTTTGTCCGGACTTGTTTTATGTCCAGTGAGTGCCATCATTTTGTTCAGCATTTCTGGGAGCTTTTGCTGTTGCTCCTGAGCCTTTGTCAGTGACCGAATTTGCAGTCGATGACTCGCCGAAGCACAGCTCCCTTCTTACCCATTGGTCATATAGACCATATGGACGATAATGCCCCTAGGCTTGGGGCGTTTGGATCCATCACCTTTGGAATTTTCCATGGGCGGTAGAGTTTTCTACAGCCACGTTCTTTTATGGGAGATTGTAGTTGAAGGAGCTGTTATGAAAAGCACCATCT
The DNA here is from genome assembly GCA_030015575.1 of Agapanthus africanus. Classification (NCBI taxonomy): domain Eukaryota; kingdom Viridiplantae; phylum Streptophyta; class Magnoliopsida; order Asparagales; family Amaryllidaceae; genus Agapanthus; species Agapanthus africanus. The sequence continues at coordinate 242,744,470 of CM057342.1, forward strand.
TAGGAGAAGTCCTCCGTTGCATGGCGGAGGAGTAGTCTTTTTCTTGTCGCGCCTTCGATTTCTTTGGTCGACGAGAGTGGTTTTGGTCAATCACAGATTCCTGGACTTTTCGCCAGACCCTATGGATTTGCTAGGAGAGCCGCTGATGAGGCCACTCCGGCTTTGTCAACACTGTAACTTCTGCAGGTGGGGGTGATTTCTTTAGCACCGCTGTTGGAAAGTTTTGCGCACCCTCTTAAGCGGATCAAAACTGTTCCCAGTTGGAACAGCAGCGTCAACTTTCTCCATTGGAGCTGGTAGGGTGAGTCCAGAGGGGGAGTTGCCCTCAGCTTCTCTCACTCGGTGCCAGTGGCGACGTCGAGCGTGCCATGTTGAAGGGACCGCATCAGTTTTGGAAGCGGCTTCATCACACCCCTGGTTTTGCTGAGGAGCTGCAATTGGCGTCAGCCTATTAAAGACCAACATCCTTATTAAAGTTTGGGGAGGGCCGACCAATCTTTCAGAGACTGACTTCCTTATGAGGGAAGCACTTTTGACGGCTTTGCCTGTAGCAGGAGTTGGGAGAGCTATCCGTTTTGGGATATCCCCTTCACGTATCATAAGCTTCTTTGTAGGCCCGTTTGTGCTTTTGCTCAGCTTGTTGAAGACTGAGACGCCAGATTTGAATGGCTCGTTGAGATGGACCGTTATGGTTGCCAGTCGATCAAATACCGACATTTTGGGAGCTTCTTCTTGTGGCGTTGAGGCACCGAAACTCACAGGTGGGAGCATGGTCCCAAAGAACAATCCAGTAGTGGCTTGTGTGACTTTCCCAACTGGCATTAAGAAAATTGAGGCCGTGTTGGGTCCATAGGTCACTCCTCCAGTTGGGACGGAACAAGAGTTGCTGTTGAAAGAGGTGCAGTTGGAAGCCATTGATTTTTCTAAGGTTCTCTGCACAGGAGCAAGATACCAAGTTTTAGTACCTCGAATCCAAAGGAAACCATAGAGAACCGCGATTTTGTTCACGAAACACGGCACACGAAGTGTGGAGTGGAAAGAGGAAAATGTCCCATCGGACATTCCAGAATCTGTTCACCGCCGAAAACAGAGACGGACTGGGATAGATCGTCTTGCCTGAATTTAGGGGAAGATGCTATTTTGACTTCTCCATCCACCTCTTCGAAGATACCTAGTTGATTTATGGCATCGTATATTGGAGGTTTGGATAGATGCAACCGATGTAGCAGACTTTATCATATTCCACCTCATTTCTGAAAGGTATTTGATTGTAGGGACGTTCTTCCCTGCAGGCGCAAGCCCCTGCAGTTAATTATGTTATCGTGTTGCGATAACCACTTTCTACTTCTTCAGTAGTTCACTTTGTGTCGTGTGTTGTTTTGTTTAATAAGGTTACTCGTGGATTGCATATGGAGACTGGTTTATGTCGTCGCCCGTAGGACGCGGATTAGTCCAAATCCGTATATTTTTTATTTGGGCTTGTTTTATTTAAGGACCGTCAATCTAGTTTTAGATTAAGATCAACTTAAATATATGAGCATTTGAGCTCAATTTATTTTAGCTAAGGATAATTAGTCTTATTTGAGACTAAGACCAACCTAGCAAAATCTTAAGAATCATTTTTATTTAAGATCCAACAACAGAGCATTTGGGCTCAGCTGCAAGAAAACCTTTTGAGAGAGACTAAACCAATTTGGGCTTAGTCTGCTCGGTCTTTTTTTGGTTCAAAAGTGCTAAGCACTTATTTGGGCTCTAGCACCTACATGGGTATCATGTGAAGCCTTCAATTATGGGTGATGCCCAATCGATGCTAAGCACTCAGTCATTTTGACTAATATATAGTGTTAAGTACTTTTTATGTGGCGTCCACGTGAAGAGCACGTGCGGCTGTAGAAGCTGGCCAATCAGTGCTTAGCACTTAGCCATTTTTTCTATATATGAAGTGCTAAGCACTTTTGGTGTGGCGTCCACGTGAGGCACTGCCCAATCAGTGCTAAGCACTCAGCTGTTTTGGTTGTATATAAGGTGCTAAGCACTTTTATTCTACGCTGATGTGTATTTCATATGATGCGCTAGCCTTCTGCTTTGGACGCCCGCGTATTTTTCACGTGAGGCGCTACGCGTTGTTGGGAGGGTGCCCAAGTAGGAAACACGTGAGGCGCTAAGTTCCTTTCTTTTTCAGAGATTAAGTCTCTATTAATGACATTTTGACCATTAATGATCACCAAGATCTTTGTTTTGAAGATCTGGGGTCAGGATTTCTTTAAGAACTAAGTTCTTTTATAAGAACTAAGTTTCTTTTAGGGTTAAACCCTATTTTTAGAGGAATTAAATTCCCAGAACATATGTTCTTTTTTCTTTCTTTCTTTTTAACATAGTTCTTTTCTGAATCTTTGATTTTCAAGAACAGGATCTTCCCAATGAGAATTAAATTCTCAACTTGCGGGAGACTTGTCTTGTGGATCTCTGATTTGGAGGAAGAACTAAGTTCTTTGAGAAGGGTTAAACCCTTAGATAGGTAAAAAGAGATATTTTGATCTCTGTGTTTTCTTTACTTAGGGTTTTGAGGAAGAAAGTCTTCTTCTTCTTTTCTTGAGAATTGAATTCTCTGTTATTTTGAAAGCTTTCTGTTTTTTTCAGAAGCTTATGGAGGGGTTCCTTCTATCTGAGTGCGTTTTTCCCTCCTTGTGTGTGCGAGACTTGAAGTCTCGAGTTCTTTATATAGTAGAGGCAAATTTGTTGATTAGTTTTGAGAAAATCTCTTATTGAAAGATTCCAATTGAGTTAATTGGTTTCAAAATTGATTTGGGGAATTTTACCCACCATTGGATCTTTGATCCAATTTTTCTATTTTACAGAATATGTATTCTTGTTTTTAACAAGATTGGGAAAATGTTTTCCCATATACAGAATTTTATTCTGTCAAACGGTGATTTTTAATCACCATTGGATTTTTAATCCAAGGGCTCTCTGTTTTACAGAGAGCAATGTTTTTCGTTTGTAAAGATTGAGGAAAAATATTCCTCGGAATAGAATTTAATTCTACTATTTGATGATTTATCATCACCATTGGATTTGTGATCCAACTGCTCTGTTTAATAGAGAGTATCTTGGTTTTTAGGAAAATATCCCCATGTAGAATTTAATTCTACTTGATTTTAACTTGGGCGTCGACGCTCACGTGTTGTGCACGTGGATGCCCCTTAAGAATTTAATTCTTATTTATGATAGGCGCTCATGTACTTTGCACATTGGCGCCCACGTGAGCTTCACGTGTGGCGCCACCATAGGATTTGATCCTAAGGCGCGGGCGCTGGCGCCCTCGTGAGGCGCAGCCTCAACAAAATTTTAATAGAGCTTAGCTCTTTTATTATATTTAAATATTGGGGAAACAATCGCCAGTCACACTCGAAGAGTTCCTTCAACATCTCTTTGAGAATGGCAATGCTGAGGAAGAAGAAAACATGGCTGAAGAAGAAGAGGAGAGAGTGGAAAGGTGTCATATGGTTTCCCACTCCTTCATATATGACGATGATGCTCCATCGGCATCAGAAAGCGACGATGATGAGTAGAGGCCCACACAGAGGACTCCGAGCCCAACACAAGATCAAGTTGAAAAGCTGTTAAATGATGCTTTCCAAGTGAGCAAAGAGAATCAAAGACGTGAAATGACCGTATATGAAAAATCCAGGCAACAGCATCTTAATAGGCAAGCGGTGCAAGAAATGAATGATAATACCTCCCGATAGAAATGAATGATAATACTGCCGGAGAAGCAATTTGCCAAAGCCCTATCAATAAGAATGAAGCGTCCGTCTCTTATGATGTATACCCCGGGAGTGCCCTATTTCGAAGGCAGAGAGGAAGACCCGAGATATTCCCTATACCACCAGAGGGTCTTGCATCATATCGACGAGTGCAAACCCTTCAGGAAATAATGGCATGGATATGTGTCCCACAAAAAACACTGTAAGAAGGACAAGCGAAAGGCTAAGGCATGCCAACTCGAAGATAAGGACTCGGAACAAGGTAGGGTCAATGACAGAAAGTCTCCATATGACCAAAACTCTATCCTCATAAGAAGGAGTCTCGAATGTTCCACCTTCGAAAGCGACTCCGAAGATGAGATATTTTTTCACCCATTGTTCGAAAGCTCAACCTCAGCAGAAGAAGTGACAAAGGATTATGGCAACATACAGCTGCAAAACCGCACAATACCCGAGAAAAACCTTGGACTTTTGAAGAAACAGGAAAAGGGAAAAGGAAAGGAAATTGAAGAAATCGAGGTAGACAAAGACGTCGCCAAAGAGCTCGCTGATAAGGTGAAAGATTCCTTAGCACCCTCACCATGTTTTCTAAGGCATTTAGGAGCAATTTTAAAAAACCTAAAGTGCTAAGCAACCCATAACCAAGGATCTAACTAGAGGATTAAGAGTAAGCTAGCATGTAATCAAACATTACATTAAGTAAATGAGGAATACAACTTTTGTAGACCGGTCCTTCACTTCTAAAACTCTATGTAATAGTCCCTTCGCTCCAAGTAATGATCTCCCAGACTCTAGTAAGGGTTCACAAGGCGAAAGGAACAAGCTTGCTTGAAGTCTTCGAGGCCGAAGATGATCTACGTCGAGAAATCTCCAACTTAAGTTACCTCTTTACTAATTGGGTATTAGTGAAGTAAACAACCTAAACTAAATGGCTAATCTAGTGTAGGTTGATGAAGTAGGATTTTTGCTCACTTTAGAATTATTTTTCTCACTAATTTTCTTCACCTCTTGAAAAACTAGAGAGATTTCTTGAGATGAAGGAGAAGATCAAGTGGAGAATGAAATCAATGAGAATGGCAAACATGGGTGAGATAATATCTCATATTACCATTGTAGAGACTTAACCATGGCTATAGATAATGGTTAGGTTAATAAATATCTTAAGTAAAACAAAATTGGTAGACTTAGTCAATGGTTCTGCATGCTTCTAAAAGCATCTTGAACCATGACAATTCTCCACTAATTTTGTATTTATCTTAAATAATTAATAACCTTTAATTATCTTTAGCATGGTATAAATCTTATGCATCCATGTACAATGTATCATCAAGCATGACACAAAGAAAACACAATAATATATATCACATATATATTAAATGCACAAGTGAGATAAAGAAATTCTTAAGTGAGCTAATATTAGTTAATGTAAAATTAATATATCAAATACATAATCATACATTAAATCATTAAATCAACACTTGATTTAATAATCCGGCTATATCATATTTAACCGACTAATATCATTTGTATCAACTTATCGAATCAACACTTGATTTGATAACCCGGCTATATCACATATAACCGACCGATATCACATATCGCGAGATTAGAATACGGTATCACAAATGCGTATTAATCTCGGTACCGCACATATCACATATGTGCTCCTACTTCATTTCGCCTGAGCCAGGAAACCTCTGTGTAAGACTCTAAAGACTAGTCAATATGCCGGCAGTAGGTGATGATCATATCAGTCACCCATAAGCCATCAGCGGTACTAGCTGGACGTAACGGCTCTCCGGGTATTGAGCGATCAGAAGATCAATAAGCAAGCCTGCTCAAACTTCTGTGAATCCAATAAGTAACACTATCGCACAGTCCGGTCTCTTTGTCTGATATGTCGCATATCTAGTCTAGGGGTGGTAAACGTCAGACCCCGGTAACTAGATAAGTCAGCCGATGTGAGACTCATAACGGGTCGAGAAACTACTGATAACACTTACCCGTAAATCTCCGTATCAGCCCTGGCCAGGGACTTCCTGTTATGGCCAATCGAGCACAGTGCAACATCAACCCCTAATACCGGGAGAGACGAAACCCCTCCTATCGCTCATTACCTCCATGTGACTCGGGACTGTACCCAAAAACCACCGTTTTGCACGCTCTCTTGAACGTGGTAAGGTGGAAATCAAAGCACAGTGGGAATCACACAAGACTCTATGACGATCTCGGATATACAGACTAACCTGTACCAGTGTCACCTGAGAACTGCTATCTGACGTCAGGTATAATACCATCTAGGAGTTCTCGGCGAGTCCTGTTCAGTCTACCCAATCTCCACTGAGCACTCGTATACCATCTTTGATGTCAAACACCAATGGATGTGGAAACATCCATCGCTTATCAAATGGGTCAAGAAGCGTATACGCTAGTCTACTCTGGAATATCGATACCCTGTATCGATACACCCTCGACTAGGAATAATTAAAGGATGAACTTATTGACTACCCTAGCCCCACTAGTATGATCTCCATCATAGTCCTGATAGTCAAGTACACATCCTAAGGGCTTTATCAACAAGTGAGAGCAAGATAGTATCACAATACAAGTCTACATGTTAAGATAAAGAGCAACCAGATAGCATACTATCATGTCGAGCAAGAAAATCATCTCTATATATGACCAAGCATCCATTATGATATACAATCATGTACAACAATGGCCTCTAGGGCATACATACAACCAACATAAGGACCCGCTTAGGAAAACCAAGATGGATTATAACGTCCTAGCCCATCTAAAGAAGCTTCCGTCACACATGAGCATATATGATGCTCTCCTCTTGTCCAAAGAACTTCGGGAGACTCTAATCAAGGCTTTGGAAGCACCTGATCAGTTCCAGGTGTTCTTTGCAGAGAAAAAGATGACGGATGAGCTCGCAGAGATCAATACCGCTGATATTACCTTCAGTGAAGAAGATCTGCGGTTGGGAATATTCAAGCATAACAGGCCCCTCTATGTAGCCAGGTACTATGAAGACAAGAGGATAAATAAGATCCTCATTGACAACGGCTCCTCAGTTAACCTGTTGAATGTAAAGGTGCTCAAAGAACTGTCTATAGATGCTCAATACCTTGGCCAGGAGAAGATCACCATCTTAGGGTTCGACTACAGTCTTCGCGAACACTTGGTTCCATAGTGTTGACGCTTTGCTTCAGCCAACTCATCACGGATGTAATGTTCCATGTCATTGAAGGCAAAACATGTTATAAAGCATTTGTCGGTAGAGCTTGGCTACATGAGTACAATGTCATCCCTTTTACATAACACCAATGTATGAAGTATTTCAAGGATGGCCAAGAGCATATCATCACAGGGGAGCTCAACCCGTTCTTTGTGAATAAAGTACGGATATATGAAGACGCTAAGTACTTCTTGCCAGACTTCGAGGATACTGAGAAGTGCGGCAAATCGAAGGAAAAACAAGTACAAGCGGCCACTATCCCAGTCTTTAGAAGCGATTCTGAATAAGAAGAAAAGATAGTGTTCATAGGTCAACCTCCGAGAGAGACCAATGAACCAATCTCATCAACCCCATTTCGGTCTTTAGCAGTGACTTGGAAGAAAAAGCTGATGCGGTGTTCTTTATCCACCCGCGGGTGAAGGTTCTTGATGAAACGGATCAAGCTCTACATGTTACAATGGCTCCACTACATCACTATAAAGAACTCGATGCACTCAGCACCTACAGTGTACAGGAGCTGGTGACTTTTCACGTACCTCCCAGATATAGAGGTGAAAAGTCGATTCTCTTCTACAAATCGAAAGAGACTAGAGTGAAGAAAGAGATCTGGCTTAGGCTCGAGCCAAACCTTGACAATTTACAGTCCATCTGTATGCCGAGATACTTCATGGAGGGATTAAGGGAATTCTTGAAGCATCAAAGAGTACCGTTCGACAAGCCCGATTTTATAGAAGAATCTGGGAAGTGCCCAGGACTCATCAAATCAAGCTGAATAGGAAGATGGATACTACTGATTTGGGATATGTACAACCCAAGAAGTGGCAGCAAATTTACAGCTGTCATGCCATAAATAAAAAGGAAGAGCCTCTGCCGATATACAGCATAGCCGAGCAGGAGGCAGGGCCCGTAGAAAGAAGTCCAAGCCCGTCTCTAGAGGAGCAGATTGATAGGATGGTGAGGAAAGCTTGTCAAGCGAGCATGGAAAACCAAAGCCGGGAAATGGCTATCTATGAAATGGCCAGACAACCAAGCTTACGCGAACAAGCTGCGGAAAGAACGAGTCGTGTATCTCCCCAACCAAGCTGCCTCTATCTTCCCTTATGAGAGGAGGATTTCGAGACAAGAGAAAAGCGATGGTCCCTGTCAATACTCAAAGACAACAGAATACTCCGAGATGCCTATCCACCAGAATAAGGTCGGCTATAGTCCCTCCCAAATAAATAAAATGGGGGTGAGAATACTCGTTCCCTCAAGACAAGAAGAGGAAAATATTCTCCCTCGTCATGAAATATCATATGTTATCACTTCCGAGACCTCGGTGACCCGAACAAGTAAATGCGGTCGATCACCCGGATTATTGCTCATATCATTAGGTTACAAGCCACCCAATCAAAGATTGCTTCGTGTTCAAGAACCGGGTCGAAGACTGATACAAACAAGGCAGATTCTTGTTATCTAACAGTTGGAGGATAGACCCTCCTAAGAAGCACAAGCTGAAGAAAATTTATGCCATCCAATTGGGACCTGTTCAAACTAAAAAGCGGAAGTGGACTCATATTTGCCACACGATAAGCCTCACAAATGAGGGAAAAGATGAAGACATGTCTGAGCTTTCCAAGTGCTATGTTCATATAGCAGTTCCCAGGCGACATGTGTACAGGTTAGTCTGTCGATCTGAGATCGCCATTTGTCTCGCGTGAGTTCCCACTGTGCTTTGATTGCTACCCTACCACGGCTCAAATGAGTCGAGCAAACAGGTTTTAGTTGGATACAGTCCCGAGCCATATAGAGACAGTGAGCGGAACGTCGGGGATTCATCTCTCCCGGTATTGGGGGTTGATATCGCACGGTGAATGGGTGGCCATCACCAGAAATCTTTGGCCAAGGTAGACAAGAATTACTGATTTGGATCAGTAGTTTCTCAGTGGGTGATGGGCTTCATGCCGACACAAAATATCGCGTTATTAGAGGTCTGACTTTATCCACCACCTAGACTCGATATGCGTGCAGGGTTACCTAGCATGGCAGCAAGGTTTCGGGAGGAATCTTCCATACCAAATTAAAATTTTGCCGTTCTGGCTAACCCTAACCCTAGAATCTTCTGCTAGAAAAAGCGACGGAATGAAATGCAAATAACTTTGCAAGTAAAGTGTGCAAGGAATACAACCTTTGTAGACCGGTCCTTCACTTCAATAGCTCCGTGTAGTAGTCCCTTCGCTGTGATCATGAACTCCGGACTCTAGAGAGGCTCCCATGAAGAATGAACAAGTTTGCATCGAAGTCTTCGAGGCCGAAGATGATCTACGTCGAGGAGACACTAACCCAAGCTATCTCTTCACTAATTATGGAATTAGTGAAGCAAACACCCTATACTAAATGGAAAGTAGTAGAGGATGATGAAGTAGGAAGTAGGCTCACTTTAGATTTTATTTTCTCACATTTTTTCTCTCATCTCCATTGAAGCTAGAAAGCTTGAGAGGAAGAAGAAGAAGAAAAAACTCATGATAATTATCCAAAGGATAATTGCAACCATGGGTGAGTTAAACATCATATGCTAACCCTTGTAGAGACATAACCATGGCTAGGTTTAATTGGTTGGGTTAATAAATATCTTAGGCGAAATAAAAGAGTGGACTTGATCAATGCAAACAACAAGCTTCTACAAGCTTTATGCCTTGACAATTTCCAACCATTTTGTAATTACCAAAATAAATAAAACCCTAGCAATTAAACCAAACATGGTGTAAGTCATACACACGCCCAAGTTGCATGTATCATCAAACATGACACAAAAATATGTACACAAATATATATCACATATATACATATGCACAAATCAAGTGAGAAAAAAATCTTAAGTGAATGAATATTAGTTAATGTAATGTAATATATCAAAATATAATTATACATTAAATTATTGAATCAACTCTTGATTTAATAATCTGGTTATATATAACCGACTAATATCAAATGTAACAACTTATCGAATCAACACTTGATTCGATAACCCGGCTATATCACATATAACCGACTGATATCACAAGTCGCGAGAATAGAATACGGTATCACATATCTTATTAATCTCGGTCCCGCATATATCACATATGTGCTCCTACGCAGTTTCGCTTGAGCCAGGAAACCTCTGTGTAGGACTCTAAAGACTCGTCAATACGCCGGCAGTAGGTGATGATCATATTAAACACCCACAAGCCGCAAGAGGTCTGCTAAACGTAACGGCCCCCCGGGTATTGAGCGATCAGAAGATCAACAACCAAGCCTTCTCACACTCTTGCGAATCCAATCAGTAAAATTACTGTACAGTCCGGTCTCTTCGTCTGATATGTCGCATATCTTGTCTAGGGGTGGTAAACGTCAGACCCCAGTAACTCGATAAGTCGTGTTGATATGAGGCTCATAACGGGTCGAGAAACTACTGATAACACTTACCAGTATATCTCTGAAGCAGCCCTGGCCAGGGACTTCCTGTTATAGCCAATCGAGCACAGCGCAACATCAACCCCCAATACTGGGAGAGACGAAACCCTTCATATCGCTCATTGCCTCCATGTGATTCGGGACTGTACCCAAAAGCCACCGTTTTGCACGTTCTCTGGAACGTGGTAAGGTGGAAATTAAAGCACAATGGGAATCACACAAGACTCTTTGATGATTTCGGGTCTAAAGACTAACTTGTACCAGTGTCACCAGAGAACTGCCATCTGACGTGAGGTATAATACCATCTGGGAGTTCTCGGTTAGTCCGTCCAGTGTACCCAGTCTCTACTGAGCACCCGTATACTATCTCTGATGTCAAACACCAATGGATATGGGATCATCCATCGCCCATCTATATGGGTTGAGAAGCTATACGCTAGTCTACTCTGGTATATCGATGCCCTGTCTTGATACACCTACGACTAGGAACATTTGAAGGATGTACTTAGCGACTATACTGTCCCCACTAGTATGATCTACATCATAATCCTGGTAGTCAAGTTCTCATCCTAAGGGCTTTATCAACATGTAACATAGAGACAATCGGTGTACATGTTAAGATAAAGAGCAACCAGATAGCATACTATCATGTCGAGCAAGAAAGTCCTCCCTTTATATGTCCAAGCATCCACTACAATATACATCATATGTATAGTAATGGCCTCTAGGGCATACATAAAACTAACAATCTCCCACTTGCATTAGGGCCATCTGTTGTAGTATCCAATATCCAACAATCAGCAGTGGTTGAAGTATCTCATACTCAACCATCCCATAAGTGTCTCTATTGGGAAAAGGCCTTTGTGAGTGGATCCGCCGTGTTTTCCTCTGTGTCTACTCGCCTATCCTTGATCTCCCTGGAGATCAACCATCTCCATGATCAGGTGATACTGTCTAAGAATATTTCTGGATCACTGATGGGACGGGGGTTCCTAGGCATAAGCCACAACTCCCTTGTCACACAATGGTAGGAACGAAGTTCATCGCATGAACTTATATACATCCAGACTGCCTCTTTGGTAGCATCCTTGGTAGCGATGTATCCATCCTTTATCGTCTAGTTTGTCACGGTATCTAGCTTGGAACTCTTCCAACAAACCGTCCCTCCACTGAGGGTAAAGACAATACCTTTGACTGACATTCAGTCGTACTTACCACCCTGGAAGCTATCCAGTGATTCTCCCCAGGATCGATTGATACCATCTCACTACACCTAGTGAGAATCCTAACATCTATTTAGATCTATCTCATAGATCCAAAACCCAAGATTTATGAGGTATCACCTTGATCCTATATGGAGAATCCTTGTGATAAGAGGAGATTAACCGAGTGTAGCATAGGAAACTCTTTTCCTATCAAGAATATGTCATCCACGTACAATACGAGGATCACCACCATACTCCCTACTACCCTTTTATATATACAAGGTTCATCTACCATCTTGATGAAGTCAAACACTTTGACTACCACATCAAAACAGATGTTCCAACTCTGCGATGCCTGCTTTAACCCATAAAGCAACTTGCACACGTTTCCGTTGCTCCCACTGTCTACGAAGGCCTCTGACTGTGTACTTATAGATGCTCTCTTCTAAATCACCATTTAGAAAAGTAGTCATGACACCCAACTGCCAGATATCGTAGTCATGGTATGTAGCAGTGGCAAGTAGGATCCGGATGGAATTAAGCATAGGCACTAGAAAAGGTTTTATCATTATCCGCACCTGGTCGATGACGAGAACCTTTTACAACAAGTCTTAGCTTTGAAAGTCTCAACATTTCCATGTACACCAAGTAATCTTCTCAAGATATACTTGCTCCTGATAGGGATTTAATCCTTCAGATAAAGCAACCAAAGTCCATACTTTGTTGGTGTACATGGATTCCATCTCAGATCGCTTAGCATCCAGCCATTCTCACAGAGTCCTCACTCTTGATGGCCTGCTCAAAACTAGTTGGGTCATCATCTCATGATGCAATCCTCACTCCCACTGTTATTGAGAAAACCGAAGAATCTCTCAGGCGGATGAGGAACCCTACCCGATCGGCGGAGAGGCTGAGGTTCGTTGGAAGCTATTGAATCCTCCGGTTCTACCAAATCATCAGTTGTAGTTTGTATAAATGGAACTCCTTCCAGTTCTACCTCATGACCACTAATTCCTTCACAAGAAATTCCTTTTCTAAAAAGGTGGCATGCCGAGAAATAAAACACCTTTTGTTCCTCAGGGTGGTAGAAGATATTCCCTTGCAAATGCTTTTGATATCCAACAAACTTCCACAGAACTGATCTTACCTCGAGCTTGTCCGGATTTTGCTTTTAGACATAAGCCGGACAACCCCAAATCTTAACATACTTAAGAGATGGGCTCTTCCCATACTATATCACATATGGAATGGTAGGTACTGATTTGGTTAGAACCCTATTCAATAGGTATGTAGCTTCTCAAGTGTATAACCCCCAAAAGGAAATAGGCAACTCAGTAGTACTCATCATAGAGCATACCATATCACATAGGGTGTTATTGCTCCGCCCCGATACACCAACGTGCTGTGATGTATACGGAGGAGTAATGCTGAGAGAGAATCTTATTCTCCCTTAGAATAGTTCAGGAATTCCGTGCTCAAGTATTCTCCTCCCTGATCTCATCAAAGGACATAATACTTATACCCGTTTTGGTTCTCTACTTCTAACTTATATTCTTTGAATTTCTCAAAAGGTTCAGACTTGTGTTTCAACAAGAACACATGTGCGAATCTTGAGAGATCATCAGTGAATGTAATGAAGTACAAAGAACTAATCCTGGCATGTATAGACAATGGACCTACATACATCATCATGTATCAATCCCAAGAGTTCACTAACTCTTTCTCTGTTTCCAGTAAACGGAGCAATGGTCATCTTATCATTGTGATATGACTGGCAAGTTTCACAAGATGTAAATTCAAACTGATTTAAATATGCATCTAAATGTAACTTGGCTAGTCGGGTCACATTGATATGACCTAGTCTGCAATGCCTCAAGAAGGATTCGTTCATTTCTGAACTCTTCCTCTTGTGTGTGTTGTACGTTAAGAACCGTGGTTTGATTTAGAATGTGTATGCTTTTAGATAACGTGCCTGAACCGATCAACTCTTGATATAGGAAATGTTCAAAACATTATCCAGCAATACAAAATTATATCCTTCTTATTAAATAAAAAGACTGATATGATGTTGTATATCAGGTTCGGTATTTAATAACATTCGTTCAGAATCAAAGTATTTGGTAATACAGGGTGATAACTGCCAACATACTTGGCTGCAACAATTGCACCGTTTCTAACTCTTAAAACTTATCACCCATTCTCAGTTCTCTACCTATCTGTAGCCCATGTAACAGATTACATTAATGGGATCCTGATCCGGTATCTCATACCCAGGACGTAAAGGATACTGAGAAACAGTTCTCTGCAATGAACACACCCGAAGAAGATGTATCATCATGCACTTTCTTCGTTTGGGCGGCACGGGAATCCTGGTAATCCCCAATTTCCTACTCGGTCTTATAACAATTATAAGTTGGAGCGGGACCAACGTTCCCTAGCTCAGTATAACAAGCGGGTTCGGTCAATACATCCGTATTATTATCTTGATTAAGGCGTGACATGGTCGCTACCTGGAGAGAGAGAGGAAAACACTCAGCGTATACTTTTGCAAGATTAGATTGGTTATTATTTTATCTAATCAGGATGGCTCCCACTATTTTTGTCAAATCTTCCTCCAAACCCTAAAAGGAAATACTAGCCAGGATTAATTACACCCTACAAGTTCGCCAATATTTCAGCCAGGCCAGTGCCGGTACTTTGAGGGAGGTTCCCCGTGCTTTCGCACGGACCTAATTAAAATAAACCTCGTTTTCCCATGGGCGTAACCCTATTGACACCTTTCTAGATACCTACTTGATCAGCTAATTGTAATGTGTAAAACTCTCCCAGGAGTAACTCTTAATCGCAGTGGGTATCGGGATCCAACTATCTCATAGGAGGTATGCAATCTCATTGCAAATTTCAACACTTGAAATTCCCATTAATATTTTACCCCTAGCATCCTATGACCTTGACGAAAGCCAACAAACCATAGGCTACTAGTCAAGTTCAGCCCGTACATTTCTTGATTGAATTAAACCCACCCGCATGACCCTTGACGAAAGCTAACAAAGTCGCATGACTACCCTAACTCAATCACATCATATGCTTTTGCAGATAAGCATAAATAGCTACCGCATACTACGCCTTGACGAAAGCCAACAAACGTAGCACGAATAGTATGAAGTACTTATCTGAAATAACGGAGGGCTATGACAGGTTTTAAGAAAACCTTTTGCGTAATGAACTTGATATCATTGTAGAATCAAATGATTTAAATCGAGTGTTTTTAAGGCTTTTACTAGTTTTGCTAAAGAGGTCACTCCGGTGAAGGGATCTCGGCTCTTTCCTTATCGAATAAGGTGCAGGATATTTCAGAAATACCACTATGCAAAGTAAGAACTAGAAAAGCTATCAAAAGACAAAACCGAGGGTTGTAGCATCTGCCAGTTATTGCTAAAGAGGTCACTCCCGGTGAAGGGATCTCGGCTCTTTCCTTATCGAATAAGGTGCTGGATATTCTACAAGGAATACCGCTATGCAAAGCAAGAACTGTAGCTACTTGTTTTTGAAAATTCAATTCCATAACATCTTTAGGTTTATTTTCTTTCATTAATCTCTTTAATGAAGTCCCATCATTTAAGTTACCTAAACATCACAGATAAATATAATGTACGCTTATGCCATCCGCCTGCGCCTCGATGTCCCGTCATGCACCGTTAGGTTAGGTAACTAACGGCAGAGCGGGGCAGGGCTAGCACGGGTGTAAAATATAAGCAATGTCTATATAATATATCACATATACTATATACAGTATCTATCTCATCATATAAAGTGATCATATCACAGAATATCGCAGCAGAAATATCAACATATGAAATATTGGATATACTAGGATTTCTGGGTTTTAAATTAAGCCATTATAAAACACGGATTCCACGGTCGTGATGAATATCCAAATCCACATCCCTAGACCCCTACGAGAGCGGCAAGCAACCCTACCAATCCTAGAGTTAGGAGACCCGGTCTCGACTCCTCGAGATGGTCTCCCACTGGACCCTAGAACCCGGTTACTTGTGCTCCCCGCCTTGGGTCTATCCTAACGCGGAAAAGTAAATAATATACATCAACGGTGACATCTTCCTCAACCCGGAAGTGTCCCAATAAAAGAATATTACATACATTGAATTTTACATGAATGAAAATGAAAAACTCTCATCTCACATAAAACCCCCGGGTATTCAAAACACGACGATCCAATATAACATATCCTAGCAACACATAACATCACATGTCATCAACGTAAGTAAATATGTATCCCAATTGTCGTTGACATATAGCACCGAAACCGGCGATACACGACATATTACACTTACGGTCCCAGAAAAGAAAGTGAAAACTACAACAGTTGGAATCCGCAACCACCTTAGACATCATAAACCCAAAATATCACATACTTTGGATTTCATGCCTAACCTAATGAATTCCTTAGACATCACATACCTAACAATTATAAACCCTGCATTTTAGTCTCGATCTTGAAAACACTTTTCAATATCAAGTCGGGCAATTCAACAAGATTCTCGACATACTGATTGAATGCTCGTCAGAAACTTTAGTAGACGGCCGCACCCCCCGATGCCGTCGATGAAGTGCACTAAGGCGGAACCGCACACACGAGCACCCGAACGGATGATTTTAGCGACGGGGTTCTCCTACAGTCACTTGGTCGGGGCTATGGGGCGTGGCTATCTAATAAGGTTACCCGGCGAGTATCCACGTACGCTACGTGATTGTGACGGACTTTTGATCACATCAAAATCCCGTGGCAACCGATCAATTAGACTAAATTGCTACATTTATAACATTCAAATTAGTGTGGATTCTAAGTATTGTATCCATTCACATGATACCCGGACGATGTTAAACTTTTCGATCGAATCATCAATGTCCCACAATTCCCCGAGAGCTCAACACTTGAGCACAGTTTAATAATACCTAGAATATGCCACAGTACCTATGCACCAGCCATAGAAAGGTAGACCCAAGCCTCACTCATGTCGCCATGGAACTGCGGCAAACCTTAGGGTATGACCGCGATTCCGCGATTCAAAAAGTCGAGTTAGGGTTTCATTCTTCTAGAGGGTTCATAGAATTACTTGCAAGTTTTTCCGAATACGTTAGACTTGGAAAAATAGGTTTTTGACATTCGATCGAACTTTTTAACTTCGCCTAGACAACATGCGAATACCCGAAACAATGTTCAAACTACGAACGTGAAACACTCCAAATTGCTTATAGTGTAAGATCACATCACATGCAAACTTAGAAAAAACAAACACCTGAAACACCAAAACCCAAAGACTGGAACACAGGCAAAAATTGAAGCCCAGAATACACTATTCACCCGAGCAAGCCGGATTTTAGCCTCATGTAGCCGGCTAAATTTTTCCAAAATTGCATCAATTTTTGTCTGTGTACATGTTATATCTTATATAACATTCTGCAGTTGTTTAAAAAAAATTTTGAAGACTTTTTAAAATTGACAGAAACTACATTTTCGTGTTTCAAGTTTCGGAGTCGTTTCGGTTTCGTAATCTAAACAAAATCTGTCTAATTTTCTAGCATGGCTCTGATACCACTGCAGGGTTGCCTAACACAGTAGCAAGGTTTCGGGAGGCATCTTCCATACCAAATTAAAATTTTGCCGTTCTAGCTAACCCTAACCCTAAAATCGTCTACTAGAAAAAGCGATGGAATGAAATGCAAACAACTTTGCAAGAAAAGTGAGCAAGGAATACAACCTTTGTAGACCGGTCCTTCACTTCAATAGCTCCGTGTAGTAGTTCCTTCGCTGCGATCATGAACTCCGGACTCTAGAGAGGCTCCCATGAAGAAATGAACAAACTTGCATCGAAGTCTTCGATGCTGAAGATGATCTACGTCGAGGAGACACTAACCAAATCTATCTCTTCACTAATTGTGGAATTAGTGAAGCAAATACCCTATACTAAATAGCAAGTAGTAGAGGATGATGAAGTAGGAAGTGGGCTCACTTTAGATTTGATTTTCTCACATTTTTTCTCTCATCTCCATTGAAGTTAGAAAGCTTGAGAGGAAGAAGAAGAAGAAGAAAAGCTCATGATAATTATCCAAAGGATAATTGCAACCATGGGTGAGTTAAGCATCAAATGCTAACCCTTGTAGAGACATAACCATAGCTAGGTTTAATTGGTTGGGTTAATAAATATCTTAGGCAAAACAAAAGAGTGGACTTGGTCAATGCAAACAACAAGCATCTACAAGCTTCATGCCATGACAATTTCCAACCATTTTGTAATTACCAAAATAAATAAAATCCTAGCAATTAAACCAAGCATGGTGTAAGTCATACACACACCCAAGTTGCATGTATCATCAAACATGACACAAAAATAAGTACACAAATATATATCACATATATACATATGCACAAATCAAGTGAGAAAAGAAATCTTAATTGAATGAATATTAGTTAATGTAATGTAATATATCAAATATATAATTATACATTAAATTATTGAATCAACTCTTGATTTAATAATCCGGTTATATATAACCGACTAATATCAAATGTAATAACTTATCAAATCAACACTTGATGCGATAACCCGGCTATATCACATTTAACCGACCGATGTCACAAGTCGCGAGAATAGAATACGGTATCACATATCGTGTTAATCTCGGTCCCGCACATATCACATATGTGCTCCTACTCCGTTTCGCTTGAGCCAGGAAACCTCTGTGCAGGACTCTAAAGACTCGTCAATATGCCGGCATTAGGTTATGATCATATCAAACACCCACAAGTCGCAAGCGGTCTGCTAAACGTAACGGCCACCCGGGTATTGAGCGATCAGAAGATCAAAAAGCAAGCCTGCTCACACTCCTGCGAATTCAATCAGTAACACTACCGTACAGTCCGGTCTCTTTTTCTGATATGTCGCATATCTCGTCTAGGGGTGGTAAACGTCAGACCTCAGTAAATCGATAAGTCGTGTCGATATGAGGGTCATAACGGGTCGAGAAACTACTGATAACACTTACCAGTATATCTATGAAGCAGCCCTGGCCAGGGACTTCCTGTTATAGCCAATCGAGCACAGCGCAACATCAACCCCCAATACCGAAAGAGATGAAACCCCTCCTATCGCTCATTGCCTCCATGTGATTCGGGACTGTACCCAAAAGCCACCGTTTGGCACATTCTTTTGAACATGGTGAGGTGGAAATCAAAGCACAGTGGGAATCACACAAGACTCTATGACGATCTCAGGTCTACGGACTAACCTGTACCGGTGTCACCAGAGAACTGCCATCTGACGTGAGGTATAATACCATCTGGGAGTTCTCGGTGAGTCTGTCCAGTGTACCCAGTCTCCACTGAGCACCCGTATACTATCTCTGATGTGAAACACCAATGGATATGAGATCATTCATCGCCCATCTACATGGGTCGAGAAGCTATACGCTTGTCTACTCTGGTATATCGATGCCCTATCTCGATACACCTACGACTAGGAACATTTGAAGGATGTACTTAGCGACTACACTGTCCCCACTGGTATGATCTGCATCATAATCCTGGTAGTCAAGTACTCATCCTAAGGGCTTTATCAACATGTAACATAGAGACAATCAGTGTACATGTTAAGATAAAGAGCAATCAGATAGCATACTATCATGTCGAGCAAGAAAGTCTTCCTTATATATGTCCAAGCATCTACTATAATATACATCGTATGTACAATAATGGCCTCTAGGGCATACATATAACTAACAATGCGATACTCTTAGACGAACAGACCGGACTATACGGAGATTGTCACGGACAGACTCAGTAGGGTTCGGATGAGTTTGCTCATCGGCCTTCCTTTCGTTCAATGCCTAGGTAGCTGTTACGTACAGCTGTGTCGCTGACGTGCTTGTGGTTAAACCCACTGCTAGCGTATTGATGAGTCTTTAGAGTCCCACACAGAGGGTTTCCCTGGTTCTAGCAAAACAATGTAGTAGCCTTATTGCATACGTGCAGGGTTCCGATCGATTGATTGTACTATGTACCAGGACTTTCGATCGGACAGTTGATAATACTAGCCGTCTCGAGTTTGAGCCGGATTATTAAATCAGGTATTGATTTAATAATTTACGTATATATATTTTGATATGTATATTCTAGTATTATGTTCTTTGTGTTATTCTATCTCTTCGGGTATTCGTATTTCGGTACGAATACATGTATGTATATACTGTAGAATGTAATCCGTATTTTTTACAGATAATATTTTAGAAAGTGGAAACCTCATTTAGTTTTTATCCATTTATTATTAAATGGAAATGAGGTGTAAAGGATGTGAGAGGGGAGTATGATGAGAACCATGCTTGCATAGTGTGCACAAATGAATTATTAATTCATTTGTGCAAACTATTCAAGTATGGGCTTGATATTATATTGAAAGAATTGGTTTTACAAAACCTAGCTTCTCATTTTCTCTCTATGAATGGCTCATTATTTTTTGAGAGATGAGTTTTCTTCTCACTATCATGCTTCACTCTCCTCTCTAGTATTTTCTTGAGCTCCTCCACCTTCGAGCTTAATCTCCTCATTACAATCTCATGAGTTGAGAATCAAGAGAGGAGGTGAGATGGATAAACACTTAGAACACTCACTACATCCTAGGTATTCTAGATTAGCAACCTAGAATTCCTAGTTGCTTCATTTGCTTTTGATATGGAGCAAGAACCATGAGCTACATCCCTCGGGTGGATCATCTTCGACGAAGGAAGACCTGCAGCCAAGTTCAATCGAGCACGCCTCAAGGAGCTAAGGAAGATGATGGAAGACCGAAGGACTTGTTCGTTTGGTATAATACTTCTATCACCATAGTGTAGCTCTTTGTTAGTTTGCTAATATAGGTTTATGGTCCGATTCTAGCGGGTTTCGTTTGTGCCAAGTTTTTAAACGCCATTTTTTGTTCCGCACTGGCCATGGCAGATGGCTAGGGCTCTGACGTAACCCAACATGAAGAAGATCAACTTGGGAATGGAAGATGATCTGAAACCAACGTTCGTTAGTGAGCTGTTGTCTGATGAACAAGTAGCTGACTTAAAAGTCTTGCTCATGGAATATAAAGATTGCTTAGCCTGAAATTACTCCGAGATGTCAAGTCTTGATCCAGATGTAACGGTTCAGAAGCTGACCATAACCCCCAGGATAAATCCAATTAAACAAGCACCAGAAGGATGTGGCTCGAACTCGAGATGAGTATCAATGCCGAAGTCAAGAAACTCATAATTCTGGCTTCATCCATGCAGTCCAGTATCCCGTTGGATTGCCAATATTGTTCCCGTGATGAAGAAAAATAGGATTGTTCGCATCTGCGTGGACTTTCGGGACCTCAATAAGGTATGCCCGAAAGATGACTTCCCCATACCAGTTACCGAGTTGATGATCGGCAATACGTATACCCACGAAATCTTCTCATTCATGGACGGATCTTCATAGTACAATAAGATAAAGATGGATCCCCAAGACCAGAAGCATACGACTTTTCGCACACCATTAAGAGTCTACTGTTATAGAGTGATGCCTTTCGGCCTGAAGAATGCTAGAGCCACATATCAAAAATGTTAGGAATATGTATGCCCTAGAGGCCATTATTGTATGATATAGTGGATGCTTGGACATATATATAGAGAACTTTCTTGCTCGACATGATTGTATGCTATCTGGTTGCTCTTTATCTTAACATGTACACTAGTATTATTATACTGTCTCTCTGATACATGTTGATAAAGCCCTTATGATATTAGCTTGACTACCAGGAGTATGATGCAGATCATACTAGTGGGTCTTGTATATTCCACAAGCATATCCTTTAAACAGCTCGTAGTCGAGGGAGTATCGAGACAAGGCATCGATATTCAAGACTAGACTAGTGTGTACGTTTCTTGACCTGTATAGGGCGATGGTTGATCCCGCATCCATTGGTGTTTGACATCAAAGATTGTACACAGGTGCTCATTAGAGAATGGGTACACCGAACAGGACTCACCGAGAACTTCTAGATAGTATTATACCTATCGTCAGTTAACAGTTCTCTGGTGACACTTGTATAGGTTAGTCTGTAGACCCGAAATCGTCATAGAGTCTTGTGTGGTTCCCATTGTGCATTGATTTGCTCCCTACCACGGCTCAAAAGAGTCGTGCAAACAGGTGGATTTTGGGTACAGTCCCGAGTCACATGGAGGCAATGAACGATAGGAGTGGTTTCATCTCTCCCGGTATAAGGAGTTGATGTTACGCTATGCTTGATTGGCTATACCAGCAAGTCCCTGGCCAGGGTTGATGAGATTTACTGGTAAGTATTATCAGTAATTTCTCGAACGGTTATAAGCCACACATCGGCATGACTTATCAAGTTACTGGGGTCTGATGATTCCACCCTTAGATTTGATATGCGGCATATCAGACAAAGAGACCGGACTGTACGGTAAGTGTTGCTTATAGGCTTTGCGGGAGTTTGGATAAGCTTGCTTGTTGATCTTCTATTCGCTCAATACCTGGGTAGCCGTTACGTCCAGCTAGTACCGCTGACGGCTTATAGATGACTGATGTGATCATTACCTACTGCTGGCGTATTGATGAGTCTTTAGAGTCCTTGATGAGTCTTTAGAGTCCCACACAGAGCTTTCCTAGCTTAAGCGAAATGAATTAGGGCACATTTGGTGATATGTACGGGAGCTTGATTAAATACGAGTATGTTATACCGTATTCTAATATCGTGATATTTGATATCGGTTAGGTTATATGTGATATAACCGAATTGTTGAATCAAATGTTGATTCAATGATATGTTAGATATACATATAAATGATATTAGTCAGTTATATATGATATAGCCGGATTATTAAATTAAGTGTTGATTTAATAATTTGATATATATTTTTATTTGATATATTAACTAATATTAGCTCACTAATGAATTTCTTCTCTTGTATATACATATGATGATATATATATATATATATATATATATGATATATATATTTATTTATATATATTATTTACTACTATGTCATGGTGGATGATACATAGAACATGGGTTTATGAGACTCACACCAAGACTAAAGATAATTAGGGTAATTATTTATTTAGAGTAAAATCAAAATGAAGTGGAAATGAGCATGGCTTAGATGCTTGAAGAAGCATGTAGAAGCCATGACTCATTCCACTAATTTTGTTTTACTCTAGATATTTTTTAACCCAACCATTATTTTTAGCCCATGGTTAACTCTCTACTTAATCTCTTGAGATATTTCTTCACCTAACTTCATCTTCTTCCCTCTCTAGGTTTTCTTGAGTTGGAAAAGAAAAAGAGAAAATAATTTCTAAAGTGAGAAAAATTCCTACTTCATCAACCTACTCTCATCTAGCCCATAAGATTAGGTTGTTTGCTTCACTAATTCCTTGATTAGTGAAGAGATAGATTAGTTAGAGAAACTTCAAGGTGGATCATCTTCGGCCTCGAAGACGACGTAGCAAGCTCGATCCTTTCTTCAAGTGGAGCCAAGAAGAGTTCTAGGGACTACTACTTGGAGCTTAGGGACTACTACTTGGAGCTATTGAAGTGAAGGACTTGGTCTACAAAGGTTGTAACCCTATTCACTTAGTGTAAAACTTTTTTACATGTTTAGAAAACCCTAATTCTCTAGTTAGATTCTAGATTAGTGTAGCTTAGCACTCTAGATTTTTTAAAATTACATACTTGATGCTTGTCTAAACCTAGTAGTAGTGCTAAGACACACAATCATAGTATCAGAGCCAAGCTAGAGCATTAGGCGAGGTCTTGACGATGTTAAAGTGTTCGATCGAAATTCAAAAACCCGCATTTTGTCAAGTTTCTGTCCATTTTTCAAAAGTTGTAATTTTTCAGATTAAAAATAGTCAGAAATTCGTGCAGGGTATTTGATGGAGCCCTAAGAAATTCGAGGGCCCAACACAAACAAATGGCCGCGGAACCGCGGCATAACCTAGGGTTTAGCCGCGGTTCCGCCGCATATTTGGTGACTTTGAGACTCCCCTTTCTTGTGCTGCTCCGTAGTGATATTTGGCACTTTCTGGGTGTTTTTGTTGAGGCTCAAGTTGTTGAGATCTCTGTAATTTGTGGGTGTTTAATGAATTGATCGAAAAGTTTAACATCGTCTAGATTTTTATGATATGTGATACAATATTTGGAGTCCACATTAATTAGTTTTGTGAAAACTAGTTTGTGTTTTGTAAATCTCGCATTTTAGTCTCTTTTGATCGATTGCCATGGAGTTTCGATTCGGATCAAAACTCCGTCACAATTACGTATTGTACGCGAATAGTTGCCGGGAAACACTACTAGATAGCCATGCCCTAATGCGTCGACCAAGTGACTATAGGAGAACATCGTAGCCAAAAGCATCCACTCGGATGCTCGCGGCTGCGGTATTCTACTTAAGTGCACTTCGTTGACGGCATCGGGGGTGCAGCAATCTATTAAAGTTTCCGACGAGCATTTGATCATTATATCGAGAATCTTGTTGAATTACCCGATTGACTATTGAAAAGAGTTTTCAATTTGAGACTTAAATGCAAGATTTATTGTGTTAGGCATGAAATCTGAAATATGAGATATTCCGGGTTTACGATGTCTAAGGATTGATGCAGATTCTAATTATTGTAGTTTTCATTTCTTTTCTGCGACCGTAAGTGTAATATGTGGTGCATCCCTAATTTCGTTGCTATATGTCAACGACATTCGGGATACGCATATTTACTTACGTTGATGACATGCGATGTTATGTGTTACTTGTGATATGTTATATTGGATCGTTGTGATTGAATAGCCGGGGGTTTTTGCGTGAGATGAGATTTTTCTATTTTCATTCATGTAAAAACTGTATGTAATATTTTTTTATTAGGACACTTCCGGGTTGAGGATGATATCACCATTGATCTATGTTATTTACTTTTCCGCATTAGGATAGACCTAAGGCGGGGAGCACAAGTAATCGGGTTCTAGAGTCCAGTGGGAGACCATCTCGAGGAGTCAAAATCGGGTCTCCTAACTCTAGAATTGGCAGGGTCACTTGCCGCTCTCGTAAGGATCTAGGGATGTGGGTTTGGCTATTGATCACGACCGTAGAATCCGTGTTTTTCATTACTGGCTTAATTTAAAACACGGACCTCCTGGTATATCCTATATTTCATATGTTTGTTTCTTCTGCCTGTGTTTTGTGATGTGATCATATAACTGCGTGAGACGAATGCTATATATATATATATATATATATATATATATATATATGATATATAATAAACGTTGCTTATTTTTTGCGCCAGCGCTAGTCCTGCCACCGCTCTGCTGTTAGTTAAGTAACCTAACAGTGCATGACGGGGCCCCGTGGCGAATGCGGACGGCAAAAGCGTACATTCTATTTTCGTTTCTTCTGTGATGTCTACGAAACATATATGATGGGACTTCATTAATGAGATTAATGGAAAGAAAAGAAACCTAAAGATATTGTAGAATCAAATTTTTCAAAAAGGTAACTCTAGTTTTTGCTTTGCATAGCGGTATTCTTTTATGAATATCGAGCACCTCATTCGATGAGGAAAGAGCCTAGATCCCTTCACCGGGAGTGACCTCTTTAGCAAAACTAGCAAATGCTACAACCCACTCGGTTTGTTTTGAAAACTATTCGATTTCAAAAGCGGAGTTTAAACCACTCATTTTCAAATCACTGAAATCTACAACGATATCAAGTTCATTACATTAAAAGGTTTTATTCAAAACCAGTCGTAGCCCTCCGTCATTTCAGATAAGTGTTATTTAGTATTCGTGCTGCGTTTATTGACCTTGTCAAGACGTAGTGTACGGTAGCTGATTAGTGCTTATCTGCCGCATATAATGCGATTGGATTAGGGTAGTCGTACGGCTTTGTTGACCTTATTAAGGGTTGTACGGGTGGGTTTAATTCAATCATGAAATGACGGGTTGAACTTGACTAGCACTTATGATTTGTTTACCTTGTTAAGGTCATAAGTTGTTAGGGGTAAAAACAGATGTTGGGAATTTCAAGTGTTGAAATTAGTAATGAGATTGCATACCTTCTATGAGATTTTTGGATCCCGATACCCACTGCGAGTAAGAGTTACTCTTGGGAGAGTTTTGCACTTTATAATTAGCTAATCCAGTAGGGGACTAAGAAAAGTGTTAACGGGGTTATGCCCCCGCGGAAACGAGATTATTTAATTAATTCCATGCGAAAGCATGGGGAGACTCCCTCGAAATACCAATACCCGCCTGATTAACTGATTGACGAACTTGTAGGGTGTAATTAATCCCGGCTAATCTTACCATTTAGGGTTTGAAAGAAGATTTGATTAAAAAAGTGGAAGCCATCCTGATTAGATA
This sequence comes from Agapanthus africanus, assembly GCA_030015575.1. Taxonomy (NCBI): domain Eukaryota; kingdom Viridiplantae; phylum Streptophyta; class Magnoliopsida; order Asparagales; family Amaryllidaceae; genus Agapanthus; species Agapanthus africanus. The sequence goes on from CM057342.1 coordinate 242,770,586, forward strand.
AGATAATAAGCAATCTAATCTTGCAAGAGTGCATGCAAAAAGTGTTTTCTTCTCTCTCTCTCTCCAGGTAGCGACCATGACACGCCTTAATCAAGATAATAATATGGATGTATTGACTGAACCCACTCATTATACTGGGATGGGGAACGTTGGTTCTGCTCTATCTTATGATTGTCATAAATTTGAGCAAGGAATAGGGGAATATCAAGATTCCCACGCAACCCGAACGAAAAAGAGCATGCTGATGCATCTTCTTCGGGTGTGTTCGTTACTGAGAACTGTTTCTCAGTATGCTCTACGTCCTGGATGTTGGATACCAGATCAGGATCCCACGTTTGTAATTTGTTACATCCGTTAAGGAAAAGTAGAGAACTAGGAAAGTGTGATATGTCTCTCAAAGTAGGGAATATGGTAATTGTTGCAGCCAAAGCAGTTGGCGAATATCACCTTGTATTACCACACCTTGTATTACCAAATAGTAATACATTGATTTTGAACGACTGTTATTTTGTACCAAAAATGATATGCAATATAATATCAATTTATTTATTAGATAAAGAAGGATATAATTTTGTATTAGAGAAAAATATTGTGAACATTTTCTTAAATCAAGTGTTGATTGGGTTTGGTACGTTATATAACGGTATATACGTTCTAAATCAAACTACAGTTCTAAATATACAGAACACACACAAGAGGAAAAGTTCAGAAATTAACGAATCCTTCTTGTGGCATTGTAGACTTGGTCATATCAATGCGACAAGACTAGCTAAGTTACATAAAGATGGATATTTGAATCCGTTCGAATTTATATCTTATGAAACATACGAGTCATGTCTCAAAGGTAAGATGACCAAAACTCCGTTTACTGGACACGGAAAAAGAGCTACTGAACTCTTGAGTCTGATACATAGTGGTCTATATGGTCCTATGTCTACGCATGCCAGGAATGGTTCCTCGTACTTGTTGGATATAGTGCCCTCAAAGTTAATTATTGGATCGCAGGTATGTGATTGCAATGATTGAGGAAGAACCTATACCGATATGAGTCTTGCTCGAGATGATAGTATGCTATCTGGTTTGTATTTATCATCGTGTACTTGCTTTAGTTCACTATTGCATGTTGATAGAGCCCATAAGATTCTTGCTTGACTGCCAGCAGTATGATAGCGATCATATACGTGGGAGCTGGGGTCTATAAGCACATCCTTAAAGTGTCCCTAGTCGTGGGAGTTTCGAGACAGGGCATCGATACTCCAGAGTAGACTAGTGTATACAGTCGAGACACCGATGAGGGGCGGTGGCCGGTCTCACAAGCCATTGGTGTCAGTTGGTTCACCTAAGATGTATACAGGTGCTCATTGGGTTATGAGTACACCGGACAGGACTCGCCGGGAACATGCTAGTTGGTATTATACATATCGTCAGATAGCAGTTCCCAGGTGACATGTGTACAGGTTAGTCTATCGACCTGGGATTGCCATTTGTCTTGTGTGAGTTCCCACTGTGCTTTGATTACTACCTTACCACGGCTCAAAGGAGTCGTGCAAACAGCTTTTAGTTGGATACAGTCCCGAGCCATATGGAGGCAGTGAGCGGATCGTCAGGGATTCGTCTCTCCCAGTATTGAGGGTAAGATCGCGCTGTGTTTAGGAGAACCATTACACGAAATCCCTGGCCAGGGTAATCGAGATTTACTAGTAGGTATTCCAATAGTTTCTCAGGGTGTCCTGGCTACTCTCCGACACGACTTATACCGCTATTGGGGGTCTGACGTTTACCAGCCTCCTAGGCCCTATATGCGATACTCATAGACGAACAGACCGGACTGTATAGATATTATCACTGTCAGGCTCAGTAGGGTTTTCTGGATGAGTTCGCTTATCAGCTTCCCCTTCTTTCAATACATAGGCAACTGTTACGTATAGCTAGTACCTTTGACGTGCTAATGGTTATACCCAGTGCCAGTGTATTGATGAGTCATTAGAGTCCCCCACAGACAGTTTCCCAAGTTCGGGCGAAACGTTGTAGAGGCCATATGGTTTTATGGCAGGTTTCGAACATACGCATGCACTTGTGCACGTGTCATGGCTCGGACAGATAATACTAGTGGCTTTGGTTTAAGCCGGATCCTAGTATTATATTGTGTGGGTATATTTTTGCCTCATTGTATTTCGTATTCGGTCGGAATACAAATGCGGGTATGTATTTACTATTGAGGGGCAATCTCATAATTTGTTACAGAATTACTTTCGGAGTTGACAGTTTCTTTTTTCGCCTCAAACACCTTGTTTAATTATTGTGAGCACTTGATTTTGACCCTTTTTCCCCCATTCATTTTTCTGTCCATCCTCTGCCCCATGCTGCATTTAATGGGCATGGCGGCATAGGCTAGGGGGCAGCATGGGCTAGGCATGGGCTAGGGGGCAGCATGGGCTAAGGGTGGGGTCTTTCTGCAATTTCTCTAGCCTTGAAAAGGCAAGGGTGTTTTTGTGGTGGAGGGCTGTGCTTTCTTTTAAATAGGAATTGTTTTTCCTGGGTGGTTTTTATTGATTCCACACTCACTTGTTCAAAACAATTTTTCCAGTGAGCATTCTTAGTTCTTGGCCGACCCCATTTTCTATGCTTGGTTCTTGATTCTTAATGTGCTCACAATTCACTCATTTTGCCAACTCCGATTTACCTCCACCCAAACGCTTGGATGCCTTGAGACAAAAGATCTTATACTCTCTCTACTTCAATCTTGAACATGTCGGCTAGCAAACTTCATGTCCGAGTTGCCTCGGTTCAAGGCGGGAGCTCGTATAAAGATTCGATGACGTAGTGCCTCTTCGACGGACCTGATCGGGGAGCGAACTTCGTCGGTGCAACATCGGGGAGTTTGGCGTAGAGATAGAAGACCGAAGGACACGGATCGATCGGTATAATCTTTCCAAACTCTTTTACAGTTTACTAGTTTACGGTTAATGGAACGATCCGGGTATTTGGTTGCGGTGGCGCCAGTTTTGTAAAAAGTTTTTGTTCCGCATTTGGCGTCGGTTTAACGGCCGGGGCGCTGCCGTGGCCCAACATAGTATCAGAGCCACCCATTAACCTTAGCTAGCTTGTTTTAAACAATGTTAATCTATCGAAAACGAAACTAAACCTGAACAATGCCCTTGCAGTTTTGCTCTCTGTTAATTTTTTAAAAGTGTTCAGAAAAAATTTTCAACAAGTGAAGGAGACCACCCATGAGACCATATGACCACTGCCTAAAGATGAGCCCCTGCCATCGGAAAAGAACCGGCCAGCTTTCTTGTTTTTCCGGCTAGGCCGGCCATGGTGATAATTTTGGGCTTCGTATTTGGGCTTTTGTCTGGTCTCTGGGAAGTTGGTGCAGTGGTATTGTTTGTTTGGCCCAATTTGGATATGGTTTTATCAGTTTGTGTGGGCTATTCGGGGGTTATTTCGGATTCGATATTTTATAATATTGTTTAAAGTTTACAGTGCTTTACATTATATCTGCGACCGTGAATGTCATTTGATCGGTAAATCTTGTCAAATCGCTATAGTCCCTTTAGACGGATTTGCAAACGTGACATTCACGTTGATGTTCTGTGTTGTGCTGTGATGTTGCGGATTTGTCGTGGTGGATAGCCTGGATGCAATGTTAGTACAATTTGGTTATATTTGTACATTTGATATTGCGGGGCGAGCGTCCGACATGTGGACTGCCGTCACTGCTTGTTTGTATATTATTCTTTTGGGGCATGACCGGGTTGAGGTCGATGTACCCGTTGTACATATTTTATTTTCTGTACTAGGATTACCCCGCGGTGGGGTGCACGGATAGCCGGGTTCTAGAGGGCAACGGGCCCGTATCTCATGGCGTTAAGACGGAAGGGTCTTCACTCTAGAATTGACGGTCTATTCGCCACACTCGTAGGGGGTACAGGTTGACCCAAGGAGGGTTGCTCAAGTTACCAGATTCCGTGAAGTGTTTGGTGGTCCATTCACTTTACTGAAGAGGGCTGCCTCGCTTCAGGTTTTGGCGGGTAACTTGCCGCACTCGTAGGGTGTTCATATCAGATTTTTGCGTTTTCATACCGCCCAATTTTTATCACATTGCATGTCGGTAGATACTCTTGAGCCGTGTTTGCTAGTCAATTGCAGGATACAGGTTCCCGGTTCTCAAACGGAGAAATTCATGGAAAACACGACAAAAATCCGGTTCCTGCCAACCACAGATAAAACACGGTCTCCGCTCTCCATCCGTATGCTGCCAGATACCTGTTTAGGAAGACAAAATGTCAAATCAATGTCGTTTTCAGGCACAAGGCTCAATGGTAGCACAAGATCCAAGAGATCTACGCGGAGCTCGAGACAATCATGACAAAATCTTAACAAAAAGTCCACCTTTCCTTCAACAGAAATTCTGGAAAAATCGTGAAAACAATTGGAGAAAATACATATTCCAGAAGAAAGTGCTCAGAAAACCAGGCCACCACAAAAAGGACAAAAGCCCAACTCCACAATTCGGCCGCGGAAGGGCGGCCAAAAGGGGGTATTGGCCGCGCTTCCGCGGCCGTTCTGGCGCCAGACAATTAGGGTTTTCAGGGGGTGTTTGGTAATTTCATATGGGCCAGTATTTTTGCCCTAGTTTCTCATTTTCCAGCCTATAAATACCCCAGAATTCTGTGAAGGAAAAGGTCCATAATCTTGTATTTCTTTTGCTAGGTTTTAGTTACATGTTCTTCTTCCTCTTCTCACCTCTTCTCCATTAAACTTGTAAGTGAGCTTTTGAGTGAAGAGTGATGAATAAAGAAGACCATTTTTATTATCATGCTTGTCTCTTTCTTTACTTGTTATAATTGTTGTAATTTTAATTGTTAAGTAGTTGTTGTTATTTCCTTGTTGTTTGTTTCTTCTCTCTTTTTCTTTATCCTTACATACGACAATGATACTTACGCTTGATCCTCGCCAAGGTGAGGTCGCAAACAGTTAGTCGTATTCTTCTAATCTCTTTCTTTCTATCTTCCTCTTTTGTGTTGTTTTATTTTTCCGTATTATGAAGTGTGAGTAGTTCTATACTTGTTAGGGTAGGATAAGGGAAGTTTGAGAGAAGGAAATCTCTCTCACTCTTTCCTTGCCCAACAACTTAAATCAACTCCCGTTAACCCAACCAAAATCCGCTCCTTACGGCACCCTATCCTACATGATAGCGGTGATTCCGTAGTGAGACCGGTTGTGGTTGAATTAACCGGAGGTTATGGATAAGAGCCAAGAACGGACGGACAAGCACCAAAAGGAAGGACTATGCGTTGGAAAGCCTAGCTTATACTCGCAAGTTCCTTCCTAGTCGTGCTAATCCCCGTTGTTGCCGATTACCGTAACACCGATATTAAGTGGGGCAACGAAAGATGTGGAGACTCCTAACTCAAACTAACCTAATCCTAACCCTAACAAGCTCTCTTTAAATATCAACTCAACACTTAGATAACTACAAACAAAATCTGAACAACCGGACTTAACTCGTCGAAAAACACATAGAAAAAGATTCCCATCTCCCTGCGGACGACTCGTACTCAACCGGCTAGCTACGTGCGAAACCGTCTTGATTGCGGTATTTAAACTAGAACTTGAACACGCTCCCAGCCTAACAATCAAATGGCGCCGTTGCCGGGGAGACGGTAGTCTATTTCTAAGTGAAATTTCGGGTTAATTTGTGAATATAAAAACAACCAAAAAACCAAAAAAAAAAATATACTTTGTAGAAACCATCTTGTTATTCTTGATTAGTTTTTGTGCAAGCGTGCAGGAAATACGAAGCTCAAGATCGACGCCAAAGACGTTGGAAATACGGAGTTCAAGTACAGTGCCAAAGACGTGGGAAGATAGACCCACATTTCGCGGCTACACCGCGACGGACAAAACGAAGCATACGGTCTACTGTCAAAATCTGGAGCAGATACAGTGAGAACTAAAAATTCCACACATCCATAAAGGCAGAGGACACCAAACAGAGACCACACCAGAAAAATGAACCACCAACCCCTCATTTGCGCCGCGGAACCGCGGCATTAGGGCCTTTTTGCCGCCCTTCCGCGGCCACTTGGTGGGGTAAGGCTGCCATATTTTCTCTGTAAGTCCCTCTTTCTCTCTCCACTCCTCTAAGCTCCACTGAATTGTGTTTTCTGCAGCCTTCTTTGCGCAAATTCTTCTCCCCCTTCCAATAAACTGTTCTTGTGCAGGATTCTTTGCGCCGCAAATAAAAATTGTTTGCTGTTGATATTGTTACTGTTTTGCATTCTTTAATACGGACTTAAGGGGCTTGAAACTAATCCAGATTGGGTGGGGATTTCATCACCCTTCCCAGGACCCCGGAAATCACTAAAGCATATGCATTGTCCATTGTAAATTAAAAAATACTAGACTTCAGCCCTAAGGACTTCGCGCTCATTAGGAGAAGATAAACCTTGTTTAGAACCTTGCTTAACCGTATATTGTTTACGGGGTGTCTAGGAAAGTGTTAAAGGCGCAACCGCCGAAAGAGAAAGGGTTATTTAATTAAGGAACTTCGCGAAAGCGTTGGACAACCTCCCCTTATCTCTGCACTTACCTGGCCTCGTGATCAGTGTATTTTTAAGCCTGTTTCTCGACACTGTTTAACTTCGACAATCAAGTTCAAGAGCAGGTCTAGTAGACCTAGGTTACCCTAGATCTAGGTGTGATTGTGCATATCTTGTTTGTGATTGCTTAAGCCGTATTTCCGTACATACTTCTGTAAATCTCTTTCTAAAAACAAAATAAAAAAGAAAAAATCAAAAACTTTTATAAAAACTTGCCCTTTTGTCGCCAAATCCATTTTCACCCAACACCCATCGCCTTTCTTCATTGACGTTTTCTTACCCTCACCTTCTCCGCTTTGACTATACTAAACTCGTTTAGTGTATGTCCGCTTGGACTCGGGACACTAGCGCCCGTCTAGTCCGCGTTTCGTTAGTCGCGACCGACTACGCGATCGACTCCGAAGTCGATACTCCGTCCACTCCTCTTTCACCCCTTCCTTTGCCGGCCAACTCCGACGTTGACCGGAATTCTGTTCATACATCTTCACCTTCACCTTCACCAACCTCTTCTTCCGCGATGTCGGGATTTAATCCGAACATCTCTTTGACCACCCCTGGATTGGCTCCACCTCCTACGGAGACCAATCTTCCACCACCTCCGCCTGTTGTAGCGCCGCAGCGAATTGCGCTCCAGGATCGTTTCTACCCTACCCGTTCTGCACTTCCAACCTGCCTTTCTCTTCCTCCGGCCAATGGGGACAACTTTGAAATTAAGCCCCATTTCATCAACATGCTTCCACGTTTTCATGGGCTTGAATCTGAAGATGCCTATATCTTCATTAACAAATTTCAAAACGTCTGTGCCATGATGAAAACAACCCAGCTGTCGGACGATGCTATACGTCTACGGGTCATTCCGTTCACTTTATGCGATCTCGCAGAAAAATGGCTGTATAGCACCGCTTCCCACTCAATCACCAGCTGGGACGAGTTTGTTAAAGCGTTTCTGAAAAAATTCTACCCAAATCATAAGACCGCAAGAATTCGAAATGAGATCAACCAATTCTCCCAGCTTCCTTCTGAACCCTTTTGGAAGTGCTTTGACCGATACAAAGACCTTCTTGTTCAGTGTCCTCACCACGGTATAGAGAAATGGCAACTCTGCCAAACCTTATACGAGGGACTGAACCCAGCAACGAAGCAGTTGCTGGAAACCATCTGTCAGGGCCACTTCCTATCCAAATCTGACGAGGAAGCGTGGCAGTTCTTTGACGATCTTGCGGAGCAAACGCTACAGTGGGAAAGCACCAGACCGACTTCTTCTTCTTCTACCTCCACTTCTACCGGTCAGTCTAGGGTAGGAATCCACCAACTCGATGTCTCTATTGCGATGAAAGCTGAAATGGCTGCAATAACACGAAAGCTTGAAGCAATAGAGAGCAAATTTTCTGCTCCTGCCCCCACACCTGTTCTCCCCCTTCGTACCATCTGCGCTTGTTGTTCCGATCCGTCCCACTTGACCGAAGAGTGTCCTTACAATCCACCCTCGCAAGGACAGGATCAGGTTAATGCTGCCTTTCAGCAAAGACCAAGGAATGATCCATACTCTTCCACCTTCAATCCCGGTTGGAGGAACCACCCCAATTTCGCCTGGAATCAGAATCAATTCCAGGGCAACAATTTCCAAAGGGGCCCTCCACCGCAACAACAAGCGCAACAACAAACTCAGTATCAGCAGCCCTTCCAACCCCAACCTTACCAAAACCAGACGAACAACTTTGCACCGAACAATTCCTTTCCACCAAACAACTTTGTTCCGTCGAACAACGATAAGGTTTCCTCGCTCGAGCGAAGTCTGGATGCGTTTGTTAAACAATCAACTCAATCCACCGCCAACATCCAGTCTTCGATCCAATCTTTAGTGCAACACACCGCCGCACACGGGCAGAGCATCAAGACCATCGAGGCCCAGATTGCACAGCTGAACGCGGCCTTGAGCGAGCGAGAGAAGGGGAAACTCCCGTCCCAGCCACTTCCAAATCCCGGCCACCCACATAATGCACATGTTGCTCTTGAACAACAAAACCATAATGTGAGTGCCGTGACCACACTGAGATCAGGGAAGGTGCTGCAAAACAACATTGGCAAGCAAATCAACGATGACACCCCGGCCGCTTCTTCTTCTGCTTCTTCTCCTTCTTCTTCTTCGTCTTCCGAGCCTATTCTCCGTTCTTCACAAGGCTCTCCCTCTTCTTCTTCTGCCCTGAACGGACCCGCTTCTCACTCCACGAAAACACCTATTCTGGGATCTGTTCCAACTCCAAAATCTCCTCCTCCAGCTTTAGACTCAACCAATTTTCAAAATGCTCCATTTCCAAACCGGTTGAGGTCTAACAAACAAAATCCACAAATGGAGAAGATTTTGGAGTTATTCAAGCAAGTTAACATTAACATTCCTCTTTTAGATGCTGTCCAACAAGTCCCTTCTTACGCGAAAATCTTAAAGGACTTGTGCACGAAAAAGAGGAAGTCTCAGGTACCCAAGAAAGTTTTCTTGGCTAGTGCTGTGAGTGATGCCCTTACCCAATCTTTACCACAAAAACGGAAGGACCCTGGCTGTCCTACGATTTCAATTACCATTGGGGATAAGAACATCAACCGCGCACTATTAGATCTTGGTGCCAGTGTTAACTTGCTTCCGTATTCAGTATACGAGCAATTAGGCGTCGGAGAGCTGAAACCCACACACTGCACTCTCCAGATGGCCGACCGATCGATCACCCATCCTAGGGGTGAGCTAGAGGATGTGTTAATCAAAGTCGGGGACTTCATATTCCCCGTCGACTTCATTGTCTCAGATACACAGCCTGTAGCTAACCCCCGGAATCAAATTCCGGTGATACTCGGTCGCCCATTTCTCGCAACCTCAAATGCTGTGATCAATTGTCGCAATGGTTCGATGAACCTCTCTTTTGGAAATATGACAATTGAACTCAACATTTTTAGGTTGGGGAATCAGCCCGCCGAACCTAATGCTCATATACTGGATGTCTGCTCGATCCAGGAGATCACACCAGAAGAGTGTGAATTCGAGGAGTTTCTGTTTAAACACGATAATCTTGACGCCACTAGTGCGTGTCTCTTCGAACCTGCTGCTGTTTCTGCGCCCGATAACGACTACGAGTGTTTCACGTTCACGAACGATCTTAGCCGCGCACAACCCGAGTTTGAATCTTTTGACTTTTCGGATGAGTTACCTGAACCATCCGACTCGGTTGCCTACACTCGTTTTGAACCTTTGCTGGAGTCCTTTGAGTTCGAGACCTTTGCACCAGTCTTGCCTTCCATCATTTCACCTCCAACGCTCGAACTCAAGCCGTTGCCGTCTCACCTTAAGTATGCTTACTTAGGTGAGAACGAGACCCTTCCTGTCATCATCTCGGCTTCTCTAGCTCCCGAGCAAGAGAAAGCCCTTCTCGCGGTCTTGCACGACAACAGGCAAGCTTTTGGCTGGTCCATGGCGGACATCAAGGGGATTAGTCCCCTCATCGTTGAGCATCACATTCATCTGATGGATGATGCCAAACCAGCCCGGGATCCACAAAGACGTCTTAATCCAGTCATGAAGGAGGCTGTGAAGAAGGAGATCGTCAAATGTCTAGATAGTGGTATCATTTACCCTATCTCTGATAGCCAGTGGGTTAGCCCCATTCACGTTGTCCCCAAGAAGTCGGGCATCACGGTCATAACCAACGAGGCGAATGAGTTAATCCCTACTCGCACCCAAACTGGGTGGCGAGTTTGCATTGATTACAGAAAACTCAACGCCGCAACGCGGAAAGACCACTTTCCGCTACCTTTTATTGACCAGATGCTCGAACGATTGGCCGGACATGAGTACTATTGCTTTCTTGATGGCTACTCTGGCTATAATCAAATTCCCATCGCCGAAAAAGACCAGGACAAAACCACTTTCACTTGTCCTTTCGGCACGTTTGCATATCGACGCATGCCCTTTGGGTTATGCAATGCGCCCGCTACCTTCCAGCGGTGTATGATGGGAATTTTCTCGGACATGGTGGAAAAATTTCTGGAGATTTTCATGGATGACTTCTCCATCTTCGGCGACTCCTTTGACGAGTGTCTGCTGCATCTCGACGCTGTCCTTACCAGATGTAAGGACAAGAATCTCACTTTGAACTGGGAGAAATGCCACTTCATGGTGCGCGAAGGTATTGTCTTAGGACATATCATCTCGCAAAATGGCATAGAGGTTGACAAAGCAAAGATTGAGGTCATTTCCAATCTGCCTCCTCCCCGATGCGTCAGAGATATCCGAGCCTTCCTTGGCCATGCCGGTTTCTATAGACGGTTTATCAAGGACTTTAGCAAGATTGCTTGGCCCTTGACGCTTTTGCTGGCCAAGGACACGCCTTTTGACTTCAACTCGAGCTGTGTGACTGCATTCGAGTCACTAAAACGCTCACTCACTTCTGCTCCCGTTCTTTCTTCTCCTGACTGGACGCACCCATTCGAGATCATGTGCGATGCATCCGACTTTGCCATCGGTGCTGTCCTTGGACAGCACATCAACAAGATGCCGCACGTAATCTATTACGCGAGCCGAACCCTGAACGACGCCCAACTTAACTATACAACAACTGAGAAGGAATTCTTAGCTGTTGTATTTGCCTTAGAAAAGTTCAGGCCCTACCTCATCGGCTCTCCAGTCATTGTCTACACTGACCACTCAGCTCTGCGCCATCTTTTTGCGAAGAAAGATGCCAAATCTCGGTTAATCCGTTGGATCCTCTTGCTTCAAGAGTTTGACCTTGTCATTAAGGACAAACGGGGATGTGAAAACGTGGTTGCCGACCATCTCTCGCGACTTCCTTCTTCGCCTTCGCTTCCAATTCCGATCAATGACGTTTTCCCGGATGAACAGCTCTTGGCAGTATCTTGCGAACCCTGGTTCGCAGATATTGTGAACTATTTGGCCACGGGATTGCTACCGACCGAATGGTCACGTCAGGACAGACTTCGCTTCTTATCCCAAGTAAAACACTTTTACTGGGACGAACCCTACTTGTTCAAGTACTGTCCCGACCAGATTATTCGTCGGTGTGTCCCTGATGAGGAATTCAAGAGTGTGCTGTCATTTTGCCACGACCAAGCATGTGGCGGGCATTTTGGGCCCAGGAAGACAGCTGAGAAGATCTTGCAATGTGGTTTCTACTGGCCACAACTTTTCAAAGACGCTCACGATTATTGCAAGACTTGCTCCCGGTGCCAACACATGGGCCGGATATCCCGGAGAAATGAGATGCCGCTCCAACCAATCTTGGTTGTGGAGATTTTCGATGTTTGGGGGATAGACTTCATGGGGCCGTTTCCCAGCTCTTTTGGGAACTTGTGCATTCTTCTAGCTGTTGATTACGTCTCTAAATGGGTCGAGGCTGTGCCCTTAGGTTCCTTAAAGAAAACATTTTCTCACGGTTTGGGCACCCCCGAGCAATCATTAGCGACAATGGAAGTCATTTCTGCAAAAGGACTTTCGAGGCCTTGATGCGGAAATACTCCATTAATCATAAGCTTTCTACGCCCTACCACCCCCAAACCTTCGGGCAGGCCGAAGTTTCAAATCGGCAAATCAAGCAGATACTGGAGAAAACGGTTTCCAAGAACCGTAAGGATTGGTCTTTGAAACTCACTGATGCCCTTTGGGCATTTAGAACCGCTTATAAGACCGACCTTGGCATGTCTCCCTATCGGCTTGTGTACGGAAAAGCCTGCCACCTACCTGTCGAAATCGAGCATCGCGCATTTTGGGCGATCAAGGAGCTGAATCTGTCTCTGGAGGACGCGGGCAGCCATCGGAAGCTGCAGCTGAACGAACTGAGCGAACTTAGGGATGAGGCTTACGACAACGCGGTTGTCGTTAAGAATCGAACGAAGGTGTTTCATGATAAACACCTTGTGCGCAAAACCTTCGTACCTGGTCAGCAGGTACTTCTTTACGACACCCGACTTCATTTCCATCCTGGAAAGCTCCGATCTCGCTGGAAAGGGCCGTATTTTGTGCGGAATGTGTATCCGCAGGGCGCTGTGGATTTGGAGAATCCAAAGGATGGTTCGATTTTCAAAGTGAACGGACACCGATGCAAACCGTACCTTAGCGCCGAACCAACAGAGGAGCTCCTGTTCTTACAGGAGCCGGTTTACCCTGAATGATCTTCCTCTGCCTACCTCCAGACTTCGGTTATCCAGCCAAGAACAGTGGACACTGTTCCAAATAAGTTTGGGGGTATGTACAAACCATTTTGTTTATATTTGTGTATATTCTTTTTCTTTTCTTTCAAAACAAAAACAAATAAAAATTGTGTATCGCTAACCAACAATTTTGAACCTTCAAACTGCTCTCTTCATGCAACGACAGTGAGGACACTGTCCAGTTTAAGTTTGGGGGTACGCTCGGTACGCATTTCTTACCTTCGCATTCATATGTATATTTTGCATCTGCATATTAATATTCATAAAATCCATAAAAATTTGAAAATTTTCTAAAAATATAAAAACTTTTTGTCAAGTTAGCTTGTGGAAGAACTCTGATTCAACATTCGACGGTTTTTGTTTGAAACAATAGGAATAACTAGATCTTCTGTTTGGATTTTGAAAACCTGAAAGATAACTCTCCTTTGAAGTTAACTATAGCTGATATACGTCTTTACATCACACTACACGTGTCATAAGATTTTGGGAATTAGATGACAAGTCTTTCATGTTTGAACTTTTAAACAGATAAATGATTTTCTGAGGATCAAATAGGTTTGTTCTGAAATAAGTAATGTCAAGAATAGTTTATGAAGTAAAGCGAATATGAAGGAATGTTATTGATGCCGTAATTGGAGCTAAGTCTGAAAAATAACCCATCGGAAACTTGATTGGAATGATTACACACCAAACCCACTAGACACGTCTTTTATCCAAAAAAATATTTGAACTGCCGGTTATATCTCCGTTCGTATTAAATCATCTGATTTTCACGCCAAACTGTCTTTTGTTTTTGGACCTAGGTAACTTGAGTAATTAAGTCCGCTGGGGTGTTTCTACACCTAATGCCCTAAAACCAACTGGTTTGGGTGCATTGGCCCAAAGCTCGCTAAGAAGCCTAGAAAGTCCAGTTTAAAACAAAGTCAAGCAAGTGTTCTCTCCGAGTTAAAATTCCTAACGGTTCTTTGTGTGAGAATAATCTTGATAAAAGACAGGCTTTTATAAAAAAAAAATTTAACGGAGATATGAAGGTTTTATTCTATGATAAAGACTATTGCACGTTCACAGAGGTGTGTATGAAATGAAAACAAGTAAAAGGTGGAGTGAAAAATACGACTTAGCTTCCTGTTAAGGAAGATAGAAATTCTAAAGTTGAAACCTTACTGGAAAACGAAACTTGAAAAATGCTTAACTCTTTATAAAACTTATGTGATCCTTTTTAAATTGTTATCTGGGTTTTATTGTGCGACATGATGACTTTAATCGATCCTTCTGGAACTTAACGACACTATTTGCACTGCACGTAAAGACATATAAAATCTGTAGTTAAATGAGAAGCGAGGTGTGAAAAATAAAGGTTCGATGGTCTAGACTTAGGATTATAGAATTTTTATTTTCTAAAACAAAACTTTAGGGTTTGAAACTTAGTCATTTTTACAAACCAACTTGACCGGATTTTGTGGGTAGTATCTGCTGAATGTTGGAGTTAGTGCCCTCAGAGTCAATTATTGGATCACAGGCACGTGATTGCAATGATTGAGGGAGGACCTATCCCGGTAGGACAGTCTTACTCGAGATGATAGTATGCTATCTGGTTTATCTTTATCATCGTGTACTGCTTTAGGTGACCTGACATGTCGCTATTACACGTTGATAGAGCCCCTAGGATTCTTGCTTGACTGCCAGCAGTATGATGGCGATCATATACGTGGGAGCTGGTGGTCTATAAGCACATCCTTAAAAGGTCCCTAGTCGTAGGAGTTTCGAGACAGGGCATCGATACTCCGTTAGTAGACTAGTGTATACAGTCGAGACCCCGACGAGGGGCGGTGGCCGGTCTCACAAGCCACTGGTGTCAGTTGGTTCACCTAAGATGTATACAGGTGCTCATTGGGTTATGAGTACACCGGACAGGACTCGCCGGGAACCTGCTAGTTGGTCTTATACCAGATGTCAGATAGCAGTTCCCTGGTGACATGTGTACAGGTTAGTTCATCGACCTGAGATCGTCATTTGTCTCGTGTGAGTTCCCACTGTGCTTTGATTACTACCCTACCACGGCTCAAAGGAGTCGTGCAAACAGGTTTTAGTTGGGTACAGTCCCGAGCCACATGGAGGCAGTGAGCGGATCTGCAGGGGTTCGTCTCTCCCGGTATTGGGGGTGAGGTCGCGCTGTGTCTAGGAGAGCCATTACGCAAAGCCCTCGGCCGAAGCAGGAGATTTACTGGTAGGTATTCCAGTAGTATCTCAGGGCGTTCTGGGCTACGCTCCGACACGACTTGTACCGCTTTTGGGGGTCTGACTTTTACCAACCCCCTAGGCCCGCCATGCGATACTCATAGACGAACGGACCGGACTGTACGGATATTGTCACTGACAGGCTCAGTTGGGTGTCGGGGTGAGCTTCCTCATCGACGTCCCATTTGGTCAATAGCTGGTGGCCCGTCACGTATTGGCTTATACCTCTGACGTGCCAGTGGTTAAATCCACAGCCATAGTATTGACGAGTCTTTAGAGTCCACCACACTCAGTTACTCAAGTTTCGGGCGAAACGCTGTAGAGGCCGTATGGAGATATGGCAGGGTTCGATCAGATACGTGCGGTATTGCACGGATCGTGATCGGACAGTTTTTACTAGCCGGCTTTGGCTTAAGCCGGATTCTAGTATTTGATAGTGTAGTTTTGTCTCTTTGCATTTGTGTTCAGTGGGAATACAAATGCGGGCATGTATTTGCAGCAGTGGGGTTTTCCTGTAATTTATTACGGGATCGGTTTTCTGAAGTTGCCAGTTTGCATTCCGTTCCGTCCGGTTTTCCTTCATTCCTTCTCGGTCGGACTTTCTTGGTGGAGGGTGTTAATTGCAAGTTCGCAATTAACATTTAGTGGAGGGTTTTCTTGCAAGTTTGCATTATGATGAGACTTGTTTCATCATGAGATGCCTTTCTAGTCTATTCTTTTCTTTTCATTTGATGGTTTGAAGAAAAGAAATGAGAGTGACCTTTTTTTCTTTATTGGTTTTTCCATTTTATTTGATATCCTTGGAGAATTCTTTTTCTCTCTCCAATCTCATTCTAGAGAGAGGAGGCCGGCCATTCTTGTGAGGGAGAGATGAGAGGATCATTTTTCTAGTGGTGGAAATATATCATCTCATTCTTGCTTGCTTCAAAAATTACCCTTCTCCAAAGTTCTTTCTTGTTTCCTCCACATCATGGCAACCTCAAAACCCCAAGAGACAAGTTCACTACACTATTTCTATAGCAAGCCTTGGACGCGTCGGCTAGCCTACTTCGCGCCCGAGTTGCCTCGGTCAAGAGGCGGGAGCCCGTAAAAGATTCCGGCTACGTGGTGCCCTTTCCGACGAGCGAGGAGGTGACGGAGATTCCGCGGGAGATCGGAGTGGAGACGAAGACCGAAGGACACGGATCGCTCGGTATACTTCTCACCCCATCTCTAGATTGCTAGCATTAGGTTAATGGTTTCGATCCGGGTTTTTTCTTTGTCCGCGGTAGCGCCGTTTTGCAAAGTTCGCAAAATTTTTATTCCGCATTTTGGCCTAGGAGTACGAGGCCGGGGCGCTGCCGTGGCGCAACACTGAAAACCCTCAGGAGACAACACTCCTCCTACTAGGGACACCTAGAGGTTTAACGGCTTGTTGCACATGCTCAGTGCAATCGCGTTCCCTGCGAAAGTGAGGTTAGGAAATTTTTTGAGAATAAATGGACTTTGCTCGGGACGAGCAAGTGATAAGTTTGGGGGTATTTGTTCATATCAGATTTTTGCGTTTTCATACCGCCCAATTTTTATCACATTGCATGTCGGTAGATACTCTTGAGCCGTGTTTGCTAGTCAATTGCAGGATACAGGTTCCCGGTTCTCAAACGGAGAAATTCATGGAAAACACGACAAAAATCCGGTTCCTGCCAACCACAGATAAAACACGGTCTCCGCTCTCCATCCGTATGCTGCCAGATACCTGTTTAGGAAGACAAAATGTCAAATCAATGTCGTTTTCAGGCACAAGGCTCAATGGTAGCACAAGATCCAAGAGATCTACGCGGAGCTCGAGACAATCATGACAAAATCTTAACAAAAAGTCCACCTTTCCTTCAACAGAAATTCTGGAAAAATCGTGAAAACAATTGGAGAAAATACATATTCCAGAAGAAAGTGCTCAGAAAACCAGGCCACCACAAAAAGGACAAAAGCCCAACTCCACAATTCGGCCGCGGAAGGGCGGCCAAAAGGGGGTATTGGCCGCGCTTCCGCGGCCGTTCTGGCGCCAGACAATTAGGGTTTTCAGGGGGTGTTTGGTAATTTCATATGGGCCAGTATTTTTGCCCTAGTTTCTCATTTTCCAGCCTATAAATACCCCAGAATTCTGTGAAGGAAAAGGTCCATAATCTTGTATTTCTTTTGCTAGGTTTTAGTTACATGTTCTTCTTCCTCTTCTCACCTCTTCTCCATTAAACTTGTAAGTGAGCTTTTGAGTGAAGAGTGATGAATAAAGAAGACCATTTTTATTATCATGCTTGTCTCTTTCTTTACTTGTTATAATTGTTGTAATTTTAATTGTTAAGTAGTTGTTGTTATTTCCTTGTTGTTTGTTTCTTCTCTCTTTTTCTTTATCCTTACATACGACAATGATACTTACGCTTGATCCTCGCCAAGGTGAGGTCGCAAACAGTTAGTCGTATTCTTCTAATCTCTTTCTTTCTATCTTCCTCTTTTGTGTTGTTTTATTTTTCCGTATTATGAAGTGTGAGTAGTTCTATACTTGTTAGGGTAGGATAAGGGAAGTTTGAGAGAAGGAAATCTCTCTCACTCTTTCCTTGCCCAACAACTTAAATCAACTCCCGTTAACCCAACCACAATCCGCTCCTTACGGCACCCTATCCTACATGATAGCGGTGATTCCGTAGTGAGACCGGTTGTGGTTGAATTAACCGGAGGTTATGGATAAGAGCCAAGAACGGACGGACAAGCACCAAAAGGAAGGACTATGCGTTGGAAAGCCTAGCTTATACTCGCAAGTTCCTTCCTAGTCGTGCTAATCCCCGTTGTTGCCGATTACCGTAACACCGATATTAAGTGGGGCAACGAAAGATGTGGAGACTCCTAACTCAAACTAACCTAATCCTAACCCTAACAAGCTCTCTTTAAATATCAACTCAACACTTAGATAACTACAAACAAAATCTGAACAACCGGACTTAACTAGTCGAAAAACACATAGAAAAAGATTCCCATCTCCCTGCGGACGACCCGTACTCAACCGGCTAGCTACGTGCGAAACCGTCTTGATTGCGGTATTTAAACTAGAACTTGAACACGCTCCCAGCCTAACAATCATAGGGGTCTAGGATTTCATTGCACAGGCTATCCACACGACCAAGGGAACGTCGGGTTTCACTTGCGGCTCAAAGGAAACCCGGGGATCCCAGATTATCTGTATTGTTCTGTGATGCTTATTAATTTTCTGTGATGTTGCATTTATCATGCCTGGAGCGATTATTATATATTGATATATATCTACTAGTAGATGTTTTATATGTTTTACACCCGCGCAAGTCCAGTCCCCGCTCTGTCGTTAGTTAAGTAACCTAACGGGTGATGACGGGACCCAGTGGCGAATGCGGATGGCATATACATACATTTTATTTTCTTTCTTTTCTGGTGTGATTAATTGATGGGTGTTCCCGCCAAAAATTTCTGCGCAAAAAAGTCCAAGGTATCAAATGGCAGCGATACGCTTAAGAAAATGCGAACCAGTATCTTTCGGCCTGTATTTTGATAAACTCCTAAAGGAGAAACAGTTAAATTCTGATGATATTGGAAGCATCTCGAAAAACCCTTCGATTTGATATATTATGGGCTTCATAATTCATCCGGGATCAAACGTTATGAGCAAATATGCTATGCACTGTTCCCTGATTAAAAAATCAGGAATTACCTCAATGAGGTATCATGTGCTCACACGGGATCAATGGTCACGTGTTGACACGTGATAGTTAAAACAGAAATAAAAACAAACGGCTGAAGAAGGACCCAATTTGGGGTCACGTGCTCACACGTGACCAATGGTGTGTTGACACGTGATAATTAAAACAGAAATAAAAACAAATGGCTGAAGGAAATAGCTCAATGAGGTATCACGTGCTCACACGTGACCAATGGTCATGTGTTGACACATGATGGTTAAAATTGAAGCGTAAATAAACGTTGAGAAAAGGACTCAATTGGGGGTCACGTGTCAGCATGTGACTGGCTTCGAAAGCCTTACAGTTTAATAGAATTAAATTCTAAAGGCTTCTCAATCTTTCCAAATGGAAAACGATTATGGGGACCGTTGGATTAAAGATCCAAGGGTGATTAAAAATCACCAATTTATGGAAAAAATCTTAGTCAAGGAAAGATTTCCCATAAATCTCACCGAAAACAACAAACAGAATATTTTTGGACTTAAAATCCAACGGTGAATAAAATTCACTGAATGATCTAAAGGATCATACTAATTATGAAAACAAACAAAATCTTTCAATGAAAGATTTACTAAACAAATTGATTCTTTTCTTTCTCCTATAAATAGGAGCCAAGAGAAAGAAAAAAAAAGATATAGAGTTTTGGAATCTTAAAATTTCAGGGAGAAAAGAAAGGAGATTTTAATTCTCAACAAAGAAAACCCTATGTGAGAAAAGAAAGGGGATAAAAACTTCAAACAGAGAATTTAATTCTCAATCTAAGAGTTTAACTCTTCTAAAAAAGAACTTAGTTCTTCTTCTGGTTGAAGATCTGCACAGAGCACATCTCCCCATAGGATGAGAATTTAATTCTCATCGGGTTGAGATCCTGCCATGTAGATCTAAAACTTAGAGGGGGAAATTGAGTTTTGAGAATTTAATTCTCCCAAAGTTATAGGAATTTAATTCCTCCAAGACAACCTTATACGAGAATTTAATTCTCCCAAAGTTACAGGGATTTAATTCCTTCAAGATGAAATTAAGGTTTAACCCTATATGAGAATTCAATTCTCCTAAAACTCTAGGAATTTAATTCCTTCAAGATGGACAGAACTAGGGTTTAACCCTAATTGAGAATTTAATTCTCTTAAATTCACAGGAATTTAATTCCTCTTAAAATGAAATTAGGGTTTTCACCATTTATAAAGAATTTAATTCTTTTACATATATGGGAATTTAATTCCCCTAAAAAGAAATTGGGGTTTAACCCTACATAAGAATTTAATTCTTCCACATACATAGAAATTTAATTCCTCCAAAATCATTATCAGGGTTTAACCCTACAGAGAATTTAATTATCAAAATAAAATAAGGAGACTTAAAAGATCTCCATGCATGCAGAGAACTAAGGTCACGTGGTCCCACGTGACCCCTGAAAAGGTCCACAAAAATAAGAAAGAATCAGTTCTGAGGCGATGCCTCACGTGCTCCCACGTGATCTCCAAAACACAGAAAGAAAAAGCAAAGGAAATCTAAGCTTTGGGCGCTCTCACATGTTATCACGTGACCCCTCAGCAAATGCTTTAACAAGTGGCACACAGACCTCCATCACGTGCCGACACGTGATGCTCAAAATAAAAATATAAAATGTGTTTAACACTCAATTGCAGAACGAAGAAAAGGAGATCTGGCCCCACCTTTGGGCGCCCTCACGTGTCCCCACGTGACCCCCTTTTCTTTAGTGTTTAAACACTAATTCGAGAGCTTATACTCAGTGTTTAACACTGGTGTTTTCTAGTGTGTAACACTAATTTGGGGACTATATTTCCAGTGTTTAACACTGTTACCTTCTAGTGTTTAACACTAACTTGAGAGCTTTAACACTGTTGTTATCTAGTGTTTAACACTAGTTTTAACCAAATTGGTTAATCTTCCAGAGGCAAAGCCTCCCATTCAAAATTGAGCAAAAATCAGAGCTCTAATGTCTACCGCTCAATCACAGATCAAAATATTACTAAAGACCTCAAACTCTTGTTTAGCATTGCTAAATAATGTGGGCTTGAACCCAGACAAATGTCTAATGGTCCAACAAAGGGCCAAAACTTCAAATCCAATTGGATTTAGCCCAAGTTGGCCATAAGACCTCAATTCAGATTTAACTGAGCCCATGCGCTCATAATTCTAATTAATTGATCTTAGTTCCAAATTGGACTACAGATCACTTAATCCACTTTGGTTCAAGGGTACATCTCTTCACTCCTCTGATATTTGTCGTTGTAATCCTTCAACGTCTTCAGAGAGGTGACGGGTTTCAACAACCACACATTTCACAGACTATGACGTCTCTAAACTACGGACTGTGGGATCCTTAAACTCATGGACTATGATGTCCTTAACCTTGACTGTGAGGTCTTTAAACTCACGGACTATGATGTCCTTAACCTTGACTGTGAGGTCCTTAAACTTACGGTCTATGATGTCCTTAACCTTGACTGTGAGGTCTTTAAACTCATGGACTATGATGTCCTTAACCTTGACTGTGAGGTCTTTAAACTCACAGACTATGATGTCCTTAACCTTGACTGTGATGTCTTTAAACTCACGGACTATGATGTCCTTAATCTTGGACCACCATGTCCTTGAACTGGTAATGGACCACCATGTCCCTAAATTGGTAATCGACCGCAATGTCTCTAAATTAAACAATAGAGTCTCAATTGCTCTTTTGTTAGATCTAAACGATCCCGTTAAGTTGATCTTAGTCTGAAATGAGACTAACATATCCTTAACAAACGTTTAAGTTGATCTTAGTCTCAAATGAGGCTAACGTATCCTTAAACCCAACCCCCAAACCCAAATCTAAGAAAATACGGATTTAGACTAGTCCACGCCCTACGGGCGATAACATAACTTAGTCTCCGTATGCAATCCATGGGCAACCAAACGCAAAACAAACACCCACGACACGAAGTGACCATCTGGAGAAGGAGAAAATTGTTACTGCGATGCGGTAGCGTAATTAACTGCAGGGGCTTGCTTCTGCAGGGAAGAGCGTCCCCACAATCAAAAACCCCTCAAATGAGGGGGAATCTGACGAAATCTGCTACATCGGCCGCATCCGTTTAAACCTTCAATATACGGTGCCATAAATCAACTTGGCATCTTCGGAGAGGTGGATGGATAGAACCAATTAGCATCTGCCCTGAATATCAGGCAAGACGAACCTACGCGGTCGCGTCTCTGTGTTCGGAGGGGAACAGATTCTGGCTTGCCCGGTGGGACCTTTTCTTCTTTCCACTCCACACTTCGTGTGTCGTGTTCGCGAATGAATCGCGGTTTGCTATGGTTGCCTGTGGATTCGAGGTACTAAGATTTGGTGTCTTGCTCCATGTAGAAAACAGAAGATCCATGGCTTCAAACTGCACTAACTGCAACTGCAACTCTCGCTCCGTCCAGTCCGGAGGAGTGACTTACGGGCCCCAAGCGGCCTCCATCTTCGCTATGCCAGTGGAACAGGTGATTCAAGCCACCACAGGATTGTTTTTCAGGACCATGCTCCCGCCAACGAGCCTCACCGCTCCTGTGCCAACACCGGAAGCTCCCAAGAAGTCGGTCTTTGATCGGCTTACAACTACTGTGGCCCCTCTGAATGGGTCATCCAGCTCCAACACCTCGGGCTTCTCCAGATTGGACCAAAGTTCAGGTAGGCCCAAGATGAAGCCTGCACCTCAAGAAAAGGTTATTCCAAAAAGAGTAACCAACCCTGCTCCCGAAGTCGTCAAGACGGCGTCTCCTACCAAAGGATCAGTTTTTACAAGACTGGCTGTTCCGGTTCCCACTATGGTTCCTGTCCCTGCTCAGAATTCTGTTTTTGACCGGTTGGGTACCGCTTCTCAACGGACATCAGTCTTCAACAGGCTGACGCCAGCAGCAGCCCCTTACCTGGACAGGGGGCAAGACAAAGCCATTCCCATCACTGAACCAACACCAACGGCTCGACACGCTCGACGTCGCCACAGGCGCCGAGTAAGAAAGGCTGGGGGCAACTCCCCTTCTGGGCTAACTCCACCAGCTCCAACGGTGGAAATTAATGCTGCTGTTCCAACCGGGAACAGCTTTGAGCTGCTACACAAGGTGCGCAGGAACTCGCATACCGCCGTACTGAAAAGATCTTCGCCACCGGCGGAGACTACTATAGAAATAAAGCTGGAGTGGTCCCCTCAACGGCTATCCTCTAAAATCTACAAAGTCTGGCGTCAAGTCTAAGACTCAGTGATTGATCCAAATTTCTCCCGCCGATAGGAAAAGATAAAGGTTCGGCAAGAAAAGGACTACCCTGTCAAACCACAGAAGGCGACGGCTACTTGGGTGCCCACCGCAACGGCCCCCTCAACTTCGACCGCTCATAAGACGAGAAGGTCGGAGAAAATCCCCATGCCTGCGACAAATGTCAAAGGCACTGAGCCTAAATGCCCTAAGTCTGGGGGCATGGTGGTGCATACCGTCTATATGGCATCCGGGAAAGAGGATAGCCGCGCTTCTACGGGCCACCGACCGCTCACCCGATCCCTCACCAGAGCTCAGGAATAACAGCAGCAGAAGCTTCAGGAGATGCTGACTGCGATGGCCGCACTCACCGGACCAAAAGAAAGCCCGGAAACATCCTCAGAGCAGCGTCACGAACAAGAAACTGATGCTGACTTCCTTCGTAGAGTCCTCGAAAAGAAGGACAAAGAAGCCGCAGAGCAAGCGGCTAACATAAAGCAAATGGCACTTCTCTTCCGAGATATGGTCGGGATGATGTTGCAGCCGGATCCTCCAGCCGAAGACCCTTCGATCATCATTGAAGACGACCGAGCGGAGACATCAAATCCCCTTCCGGCTTGTTCAGCA
This sequence comes from Agapanthus africanus, assembly GCA_030015575.1. Lineage (NCBI taxonomy): Eukaryota > Viridiplantae > Streptophyta > Magnoliopsida > Asparagales > Amaryllidaceae > Agapanthus > Agapanthus africanus. The sequence continues at coordinate 242,794,254 of CM057342.1, forward strand.
GCCAAAGAGGAGACCATCTCAAAAGCTGCGCTGGATGAATATATTGCCCAGCAAATAAGAGTTCACCAGGCAAATGAAGCAGCCGGCCAAGTCGTCAAAACTGGGCGACCGTATCCAGGCTGGTATGATCAGATAAAGTACCCGCCGGGCTATGCGATCCCTAAATTCCATGTATACAAAGGGACAGGCATTCCTCACCAGCACGTCGCCCAGTTTAGAGCTCTTTGCGGCAATACTGGAGGTGATGATAAACTTCTACTTCACTAGTTCGTCGGTAGTTTAGCAGACACAGCTTTTGAATGGTACTCGGAGCTTCCCGACGACTCCGTCAAAACGTTTACAGAAATGGAGTTGCTATTCACTCAACAGTTCGCAAGCGCCAGCGAACGCACCCCGATCACGGCATTGATCAACCCCAGAGTGAAGCCGGGAGAGACGTGGGTGCAATATGCAATCCGGTGGAGGAACCTATGGTCGAGATGCGAACAACGCATAGAATAAGCTCCTGCCGTGGGCATGTTCGTGGGTACTCTCGACCCTCAAGCGACCATCTCCTAATTCATGATGTTCTTCAAGCCGACCACCTTCCAGGCCTTGATTGACAAGCTGACCCAAATGGACCAGATGGGCCATAGGCCTTCCTCTTCAAAGACAGAGCCTTGGAATGAAAATAGCAAAGGGAAAGCAACCTTCGTTGCCAATACTCAACAACGGACGAGCAACTTAAAGCCAGTTGTTCGCCAAAACAACGTGCGTCCATGCCCATCCCTTGAGGAGAGACTGGGACGTCCTTACTCGTTTCCCCAGGATAAAACGAGGAAACTGTTCGAGCTGGCAGTGCGTAACAAACTAATCAATCTGCCAGATCCAAAACGTCCGTTGCAGCCAGGCGATGTCAACAATTCTAATTACTGCCCCCACCATCGAGTATTGGGCCATCCACTCGAAAATTGCTACGTCTACAAAAATTGGGTTGAAGACCAATACCAACAGAGCAAGTTTGCGTTGTCTGAGAAGTGGAAAGTAAGCCCACCACAACCGCACTCTCCTAAGAAGATGGATACGCCAGGGGCATCGTGCTCTTTTATAAAAGAAGCTCCATGGGAGGTTGCTATTTCAGCCAAGACGAAAAGAATGCTGAAGGATCTCCAAATATGCCCGGCAATCAAGTAGAAAAATCCATTGGAACCTGAAATCGTCGAGGGAATGCTGAAACCGCGTCCAACTACAAAAATTGGTGGTGATAGTCAAAGTGCTCACACCCAGTCGTCAAAATCTTCAAAGAAGAAGAAGAAATCCAAGAAGTCTGTGAAGCCTGGTGACAAGCGCACGGACCTACAAAAGCAGATTGACGCGCTGGAAGAGTACAACCAGAAGGCGCGGACTCCAATCACACTTCAAGAACTTCTCAGCCACGTCCTTGAGGACGAAGATGATGACAATGGAGAAGACTCGTCGGATGAATCTAAAGGTTACGTAGCAAGTTACAATGTGATCTCTCACTCATAGATAAACAATGAAGACGTTCCTTACACAGAGAAACCGAGGGCAGATCCTGAGCCGGAACTTCTAGGACCATCAGACGAAATGATTGATGCATTCCTAAACAAAACCTGTCAGGAAAGCAAAGCCAATCGAGAGCGTGAACTGGCTATATTTGAAAGTGCCAAACGCCGACGACTAGAGGAAAAAGTCGAAACACCCCGACTGGAGCAAAGCATCCCTATCGCCAGCAAAAGCAAGCTTAAAGTAAGGAAACGATTCGCTAGGGCCCTGGCAATAGGAATGAAGTTGCCATCTCTCGAAGGAAATTCCCCTGGCAATATACGTCTTGATGAAGCAGACATACATCCTAACTTCTGCCTATACCATTAGAAGATTGCACACCCCACCGAGGAGTGCATAGCCTTTAAAAACTGGTGGCAGGGATATGTTGCCTATCGACGACACGTTCAACGAGTGAAGCGCAAAGCTCGTCGGGAACAGAAAAGCATGACAGATGAGCGCGAAAGAGCTGCTGGCAACTGTCACATAGCCGACACCAAGGGATTGCAAGTTATCACCTTTGGAAGCGACTCTGACGAAGAAGTTGCCATCAGCCCTCTCTTCAAGGAATCCACCACCGGCACTAAACATACGAAGATTTGTGGCAAAGTCTAGCTGCATAATCGTACGTTGACCTATGACCGAAACGTCGTTAAACTACTACCAACCCACGACATTCTCAGGCTGAGGTGGTAAAAAAAAGGTACGTCCGCAAGCAAAATAGGCACGGATGAAAACCCAAAAGGGCGCCATGAGTAAAAACAGCAGGACTACCGGCGATATTTGTGAAAACCCGAAAGGGCACAGACTCGTAAAAAAATGGGGAAAACGGTATGTCCATAACCAAAATGGGCACGGATGAAAACCCGAAAGGGCTCCGTGAGTAAAAACAGCAGGGCTACCGGCGAGTGTTTGTGAAAACCCGAAAGGGCGCAATCTCGTTAAAAGACACTTTCATGGTCCTCTCGACCTTGTGAGGAGAAACCACCTGCGTGAGATCCTTACGACTCACAAGGGAGCAACACACTTAGGGATCCCCACGATCCCTAGGGAGAATTACACTTGCGAGATCCTCACGACTCGTAAAGAGAACTCTCTTATGGGACCCTTATGGCTCATAAGATTCAAAACTCTTAAGTTACAGAGACCTGAACCTGTTCTTAAGCACCCCCCAACCTCCACTACTGCCCTACAAGCGGCTTAATGCTGACCATTGTATACAATCCATGGGCGCGAATAAACATTTCCCTAACAAGTCCTATCCGTGACTAGGGATATGTTTACACAGTGAACAGCCCTTGTAAGTCCTCTCGACTTATAAGGAGAAAGCACTCTTGTAAGATCCTTACGACTTATAAGAGACCATACACTTAGGAGTCCTCACGATTCCTAAGGAGAAAACGTGCCTACGAGATCCTCACGACTCGTAGGGAGAAATACCTTTATGAGACCCTTACGGCTCATGAAGTCAAAAGCCTTAGTCGACAGCATCTGAACCCTGTTCGCTAAGCCATCTTTGTTCGACATCGACAGCGGCAAATGATGATTCGCTTCTGGCAATATCCTAGTTGTAGCGGTGCTGATGCCGAAATCGGTGTCCAGTTCCAAGCCTGCAGCAAACAAACTAGCGAGCCACACATGCATGCGAAATAGCCGAAATGATGGGGCAACTTGCAAATAAAAAGTCAGCATGTAAAAATGTATGCATGCAAAATAGCCGAAATGATTGGGCAACTCGCAATAAAAAACAGCGAGTAAAAATAAAACAAATAGCCGAAATGATTGGGCAACTCGCAATAAAAAATAGCGAGTAAAAATAAAACAAATAGCCGAAATGATTGGGCACCGCGAAAAATAGCCGAAATGATTGGACAATCGCAATTTTCGCGATATAAAAAGCTAAAATGATAGAGCATCGCGGAAAGAATTAAAAAAAAAGATGAAAGAATGAAACTTTGTGCCCTATAGGTGAGATCACATCGACCCCTGTATACAATCCAGGGGCACAAACAAAGAGAGAACCATACCTTCCCAACAGGCTCCACCAGAAAGCGAAGCCAAATCTCGACGGTTCATAGACAACCTAGAGACAATCTCGACATTTGTCGCAATATTACAGACACAATGTCAACAAACGAAGCAAAGAAAGATCCCTAGTTTCAGGGTATCGACATTGATATCGAAAACTTAGAGATCACCAACGGCGTTTCTCCTCACTCCAACCAGATGCAGACGTGACGTCAACAACCGACCACAGAGTTGCAACGAAACGGAGCCATGGCAAAGTCCCTAGTTCCAAATCTCAATGGCCACATCTACAGCCTGGAGACCAACAACGGTGTGCCTCCTCATTCCAGCAGGACATATATGCTACACCATCAAACGGAGCCACGGCATAGTCCTTACTTCCAAATCTCGACGGTTCACAGACAACCTAGAGACCATCTCAGCAATCGTCTCGTTACAGCAGACAAGATGTCAACGACGGTGTTCCTCCGCAGTCCAGCAGGATGCAGATACAACGTCAACAAAAGACCTCACGGTCGAAAGAAAGCGGAGCGACGGCAAAATCCCAGCTTCACCTCAGCATTCGTCTCGATACAGCAGACAAGATGTCAACAACGGTGTTCCTTCGCAGTCCAGCAGGATGTAGATGCAACATCAACGAAAGACCCTATGGTCAAAACAAAGCGGAGTGACGGCAAAATCCCAGCTCCGCCTCAGCATTCATCTCGTTACAGCAGATGCAATATCAATAACGACATTCCTTCGCAGTCCAGCAAGATGTAGATGCAACGTCAACGAAAGACCCCATGGTCAGCAAAGCAGAGTGACGGCAAAATCCTAGCTCCACCTCAGCATTCGTCTCGTTACAGAAGACGCAATGTCAACAACGGCGTTCCTTCGCAGTCCAGCAGGATGTAGATGCAACGTCAACGAAAGACCACATGGTCAGCAAAGTGGAGTGACGGGGAAATCCTAGCTCTACCTCAGCATTCATCTCGTTACAGCAGACGCAATGTCAACAGCAGCGTTCCTTCGCAGTCCAGCAGGATACTAATCTTTATGAGATTTATGATCAAAAATATTTAGTAACCGCAATCAAGAACGGCGTCGCTTGGTAGCTAGCCGGTGAGTACGGGTCGGTCCACAGGGATGTTGTGTCTTTTCTAATTTACTCAAACGAGTTAATTCCAAATGTTGTGAATGGATTATCTCTAAAACCTAAATTTATATTAAAACTAGAATTTTGCTAGGGTTAGGTTTAGGGTAAGTTGGGAAATTGAATGTTTCCTCACCGCTTTCAATGCCCAAATTTAGATCTATTAGGTGTTATGGTAATAATTAATAAAGAGGATTAGTACCATCGGGAAGAAACGGTGTTTCTTCCTCTAGGTTCTTGTCCTTCCTTTCTCAATTATTACCCTAATCTCCATGGAAAACATACAAAACTGGTCCTTTATACTACGGTATCACTGTTACCTCGAGGGGTAAGGTGCCGCAGGGAACGGTGTGTGTATATATGCATGGAGTCCTAATTATTATGTGTGATGGGGCAAGAAAGGGGTGAGAGATTTCATCTCTCAAACCTTTCCCTAAAGCTAACCCTAACAAGCGAGGAGACTACTCGCTCATTAGGGAATTTAATGACATTCTAACTATCTAACTAGGGCAAATAATTAAAAGTAAACTAAGGCAATGAAATAGAAATCTTACTTTATTGATGGCTCTCTCCAAACATCAACACAGGAATTACAGATCTGAATTTATGAAATGAAAAGAGGCATGCCTAATACAAGATTTAGGGTTCCTATTTATAGATTCATAGAAACCCTAGGTTACAATCGCGTCACATCTGCTTTTACAAAAATACCCCCTAAGAAAAAGATCTAGTCAACGCACTGCCAGCGCCTCAAACTTTCTGCACCGACACGGGCCCCACACGGCCGCGGTTCTGCGGCCAAAGCCCACGTTTGGCCGCGGTTCCACGGCCGTATATTGGGTTTGTGGGCTCATTTTTCCAGGGTTTGTTCTGGTTGGCTTTATCTTCTGCTTTCCATAGTTTGTTCTTCAGAATGTCTTTTGGTTCTCTTCCAGATCTCCACAGTGAATAATTGTAGTGGACTTTTACCGTTGCTTCGTGACGAAGTCTTGAACCTTGCGCTGCCTTTGTACTCTGTGAACTTATTTATTGATCTTCATTGTCCTTCAAAATGTGGCATGATCAAGATTCCTCCATTTATCGATCGTAGTCTCACTTTTGTATCGTCTTTTCTTCAATTTCACTGTTTTTGTTCCGAGAACCTGTAACCTATAACTATGTAGCAGACATGGGTCAAAAGCACCTGTTTATTTATAAACTGAATAAGAATGGAGAATAAAATAATGCAAAATTATGGTATGAACAAATACCCCCAAACTTATCTTTTGCTTGTCCTCGAGCAAACCTAGTTTTTATTCTCAACAAAATACCTAGCCTCACTTTCGCAGGGAAACGCGATTGCACTGAGCTCGTGCAATAAGTCGTTAAAGCTCTAGGTGTCCCTAGTAGGAGGAGTGTTGTCTCCTGAGGGTTTTCAGCGGATACTACCCACAAAATCCTATCAATTTGGCCCATTAACTTTTATTCTCCAATTAGGTTTTCCAACAAGGAATTCTATTATCTTCGACTCATAAATTATCCACCCATATTCTTCACGCTTCCTTATCATTTAACTTAAGATTATATATATTCTTGTGAATTTACTTAGCTTTTGGCATCTCTTAAGTTTTCCGAGTTCCATCTCAACTTAGGAATTTTTATCATCTCTATTAAAGATATAAGTCATATTCTTCATTCCTATCTCTTATCTAAACCCCAATCACATACCCCTACGTGTGTGTATATATCACCCCTACACTTGGAAATTCAAATCAAGCAATCATACTCTTGTCCATTGTCCAAAGCACTTCTTAATTGGTGAATTTTTAGATGAATTTTGCTCACACATCCTTCATGCGACCGTTAATACTTCTTGAGGTACCAACAACCGATTAAAAGATGTGTTTGCACATTAAAGCGTAATTCCTAGTCTTGCAACACCTAAGACTTTAGCAGTGACTCCCAAACCAGTTGGTCTAAAGCACTAGGTGATGAAGCACCCTTGCTAAATATTTTTCTATTTTTGCAGCCTTAAGTAATCACAAAAACCAGCGTTCATTTTTTTTATTATCTCTTTATTCACACTTGTATTTTTATTTTATTTTTTTCTTAAGGACTTTAGACAAGAGCATTTCAAGGTCTCTTCTACTATTCCAAGTTTCAAGGTTCGTGTTTGTGCAATTTGTAGGGTATACATTTTCAGAATTTAGACTTACCCGTGTTTTAACATAGCCCAAGAACTGAACTCAAAATTTGCCTATTTCTAAATAAACTACAAAGACATATACTTTCTACCGTTAAACTTTAAAAAAAGTTATTTTTAGGGTTTTTAATTTACTAAGTATAAGATCTAGTTGTTCCTAGCTAGTCAACTTTTTTGTCAAACTCAAGTCAATTATGGCCAAAATTGAATACTTTAATTTTTATAATTTTTAAAATTTTCATTTTTTATGGGTTTTAAAATAAGTATGCAAATGCAAAAAATATACACATGAATGCGAAGGAAGAAGGCTTACCGAGCATGTCCCCAAACTTAAACTTGACAGTGTCCTCACTGTCATGCTACACCAAGAAGGTCAAGATATCGGCACTCCCCTGTTTATTTATTTATTTTTAATTTTTTACCTTTTATTTATTTTTTATTGTTAAAATAAAACAAAAAATATATATACATATATACAACAAGGTCCTCCCCAAACTAAACAAGGCCTTACACAGGCCAAAGGTTGGCACCAACCATTCAAAAATCTTATCGTGGTAATGGTAGGGTTTGTGAAAGAATGGAGTGTAGAGAAAGGAGTTGAGAAACACACGAGACCGAATGGGAAGAAGAGTGGAATATGGTCTCGGTGGAGGAGAAGAATGGCGGAAAAGAGAAAGAAGTGTAGTGCGATCTTGAGGGTGTAAATCGAGTGAATAAATTAGCGCAATTTGTGATGACCGATATGTAAAAAGTGATTGTGCTAATCTACCAACCCTTCAAGAAATGGGGTCAAATCGCTCAAGATTCGCGAGAAAACATGGGTACGTCGAACTTGGTAAACCCTCCATTGAAAATGGAAACGCGACGAAGTCTTGCGTGGTCGAAACGAAAGGAAGGACGAAAGGGAGTGATTTAGGGATAGTTTTATTCTCACCTAGGTAATCTGTCTCGAACTTGAAAGATTCCATCAATGGTTCGAAATGACTATAAGCAACCGAGTCTGATGGTTCAACAAACTCATCTGAAAATTTAAAGGACTCAAACTCGGGAGGTGAGTTTTCAACATCGTCCGAAAAAGTGAAACACTCATAATCGTTATCGTCTGTGAGAACTGTGTCAGATTCAAAGAGGAACGCACTAGTGGCGTCAAAACTGCTGTGATCGAATAGAAATTTTTCAAGCTCACAGTCCTCCTGCGTGGTCGGAACGATTGAAAGGAGGGGTGATTTAGGAAGTAGAACAGTTAAAGGTTCATGAGGATGAATTGGAAAATCCGACACATCAAACAAAAATGGTTCATCCTCAATATTATCCTCAATACTCTCCTCAATACTATCCTCATAATTCTCCCCAATATTTAGCTTATCCATGCAATTATCATCAAAATTAAGACACACATGAAGTTCGGGAGAAACATTTAATGACTCGGGATGATGAATTGGGGATAAAATTTCAATGAAATCTACGGGTTCATCATCCAAAATATTCCCGGCGTCAATATCCTCAATCAAGTGAAAATCAATTTTTTCAGACACCTCATCAAAAGCATGGATATCTATTAATTTAGGCTCTAGAGTGGAGGTGTAAAGTTCAAAAGGATTAAGTATGGTTTCACTCGAAAGAGACTCTTCACAATCTGGCAAATCAAGCACTACAAAGTCGCACAACTCATTAGACGTTCTATCTTCAACTGGTGAATCATTTGGAACACTTGTTTGAAAACTGGAGTTGTAGAATTCAATTGGGTATGGGTAGGTTTGATTTGAAAGGTTGCACAGCTCACTCTCACCACTCAAATTCTCACTCTGTCCAACCGCTTCCTTATACATTGGAATTTTTGGAGCTAGTTGGAAACTAGCTACCGGGTCACTAAGTTGCACAAGGGCGTGTTCATACCAGAATATTGCATTCTACACCGCCCATTCTTACGCTCGTTTGTTTATAGGCAGGAGCTTTTTATCCGTGTTTGCTAGTAATTGCAGGATACAGGTTCTCGGCTCTAAACGGTGAAATTCATGAAAAAACACGACAAAATCCGGGTTCCTGCCATTCACAGATAAAACACGGATCTCCGCTCTTTATCCGTCTGTTGCCACACACCAGTTTAGGAGACAAAATGGCAAATCGATTGTCACCTTCATGCACAAGGCTCAATGGCAACACAAGATCCAAGAAATCTACGCGGAGCTCGAGGAAATCATGACAAAAAGATACACATCAAATCACCTTTCTCTCAACAGAAATTCTGGAAAAATCGTGAAGCAAGTTTAAGAAAACACATATACCAGATTGAAGGGCACGACAAACCAGGGAAAATCACCAATTTTGGTGGCCTAAATCCCCCATAGGGCCGCGGAACCGCGGCCTAAGCATGCTTAGGCCGCGGAACCGCGGCCGTACGGCCTCCACAGAGCATCATTTTTCAGGGGTATTTAGGTATTTTTATGTAGGTTCTGAATGTTGCCCTAGATTTCCAGCTCCCTGCCTATAAATACTCCAGAACTGAGCTAAGCCAAGGGTCCAATTTTTGAAGTTCATTCTTTGTTCTTCTTTCTTTTTAGGAATTAGTCTTTTTCTTCTTCTTCTTCATTCTTTTTCCATGAAAATTGTAGTGAGAGCTTTTTGAGTGGAAGATCAATGAAGATGAGGGCTTTTGTATCATTCTCTTTTGTTTCTTCTTCCCCTTGAGATTCTTGCTTTCTCTTGATCATTCAACCTCTTCATTGAGCTTGAATGGTTAAGGGTTAGTTATTGATCTCAAGGGTCGTATTTTCTTATGGAATTAGCGCTTCATTTCACATGCGTTCTCTACCCTTCCCTTGATCTTGCAACCTCTTGATTGAGCTTGCAAGTTTAAGGGTTGGCTATTGATCACATGCTTGTCTTGAGTTCTAGTTTCTTGTTCTTTTTATCGCTTTTTATTACTTGCTTATTATTATCTTGCTTTACTTTCTTACAATTTAATTCATGCACTTAATTACTTGTAATCTTTTCTTTTCTTTGTTCTTTTCTTTTGCTCTCTTTTGTTCATTTTGTGAATGAATGTAATTATTATTGTTAAGAAGAAATACGATATTATAAGTTAACGTTTCTTTGCTCATTTCCTTTTCCCGTATTTTCCATTGAACTCCGCCCAAACGATACGCAAGCGCTCCGTTAGGCACCCTATCCTAACAAGGTAACGGTGATTCCTAACCGCGACCGGTTGCGTTCGGTTTGGCCGGAGGCGAAAGCAAGAGACAAGAACGGAAGGACAAGGGTAAATAAGCCGGATTCCACGAATACCGCGCTTAAATCCCCTAATCCACGTTGTTGCCGATTGCTCTAGCTTCAATTGGTCAAGACCCGGCTCAAAGGTTTTGAGTACGGATTTCCTTAGCTTCTAATCTCGTATCTTTTTCTTAACAACTTTATACTTGCAAATAATACACATAGGATAGTCTCGAACAAACATACACAAATTCTTTATTGACTCGTTTAAGACAAGAAAGGACATACAACCATCTCCCTGTGGATCGACCCGTGCTCAACCGGCTAGCTGCATAGCGACACCGTCCTGATCACGGTAAACTTTAGAACTTTGAACATACGACACGCCAAAAGCGTGCGATCAAATGGCGCCGTTGCCGGGGAGACGGTAACGTATTTCTTTTCTTGTTATTCGGGTTAATATTCTTTTTTGTATATATTTATAAAAAATAAAAAAAAAAGAAAATATTCTTTTTGTTTTTTTTTGATCAATTTTGTGGGCAAGAGTGCAGATTTTTGCAAATTTGCAAACTGCGATTGTGGGGAGCAAAGTGTACATTCAAGGCTAAGGTGATTGCAAAGTACAGTGCCAAAGATCCGGGTAGTTTGACCCGCGCAAGCGAACTTTTCAAGCTTACCGGATTTGATTCAACGGGGGTTTTCTAACCCAAAAACTTAACGGTACGTACTTTACTAACACCTTCTTCTCAAATCCGACGCATCCAATATACTATTCTTTGCAGGATTCTTTGCAAGTTCGCTAACAAACGCTAAAAATTGACTAACCCGTATTTGTTGCAGTGCCGCGCTTAAACTAAAAAACGATTTTTTGATTCTTTATAGAATTTTTATTGAATTGCGCATTGCATACATTAATACGGACTTAAGGGCAAGCGAACCCCACAATATACGGTAAAGGATTTCACCACCTTTTCCGTGGCCCACAAATCACGAACTTGAGCATAACGTTTACCCGCACAAATTTTAAAAGAAATTAGACTTTAAGCCTTAAGGACTTCGCGCTCACTAGGAGAAGTTAACTGTGTTTAGAACCTCGTTTAACGGTATATTGTTTACGGGGTGTCTAGGAAAGTGTTAACGGCGAAACCGCCAAAAGAGAAAGGGTTATTTAATTAAGGAACTTCGCGAAAGCGTTGGAAAACCTCCCCTTATCTCTGCACTTACCTGGCCTCGTGATCAGTGTATCTTGAGCCCGTTTCTCGACACAGTTTTACTTCGACAATCAAGTTCTGGAGCAGGTCTAGTTGACCTAGGTGAACCCTAGAACGATTAGGTGTGTGGTATCTTCGTGTCGTGATTGTTTTTGTCCCTATTCTTTTTTGTGTGTATATTTCATTCTTTTGTTAATATCTATAAAAAAAATTAAAAAAAAATATTTAAAAAATCACATTCTTTTCCCCCTCCTTGTCTCTGCCTTTCTTTCTTTCTCTCTTCATATCATGGGTACCCCACCTCGCAAAACTCTTGCCGAACTTTGGTACCCACAACCAGACATTACTTCTTACGGTTCTTGCTTTGGCCGAACGTCAAACGATCCCTCCATGCCCAAAATCTCTTTGAAAGATCGCATAGACGCGTCTAGGACAAACACTTGCCCTTCGCAATCCACTCTGTATCAACCTTTTCAACCTCCCCCACCCTCTTATGTTGATACCCCTTTTGCAAGTCGTCCTTTGTCCATCGCTGAACGTATTGAACAATCCCGTAGCCGATCTTTCACTCCTTTCACCACTTCAAATTCTTGGGATCAACAATTCCATTCACCTTCCTATCCAAATGTTGCTCCTGCTCCTATCCAGCCATGCAATTCCTACCAATCCTACCCTACTTTTTCACCTTCCCTAGACATTGCTTCAGAACCGCCATTTGGGAGTTTTCAGTATCCAAACAACTTTGAATCTTTTACTGAAACCCCTTCCCAACCCATGTCTAGTCTGGAACAGTCTTTGGAAGACTTTAGGGTAGCGTCGTACCAACAGATGATGGATTTGGATGCGTCCATGGCCGCTCTCATACAACCTAGTGACCCGGTAGCTAGTTTTCAACTAGCTCCAAATTTTCCAATGTATGAAGAGGCGGTCGGACAGGCTGTGAATTTGAGTGGAGAGAGTGAGCTGTACCCCCTTCCAAATCAAACCTACCCGTTTCAAATTGAATCCCACAACTCCTGTGTTGAAAGTCTATCAAGTGTCCCAACTGAATTATCAATTGAAGATAGAATGTTTAATGAGTTGTGCGACTTTGTAGGGTTTGATTTGCCAGATTGTGAAGGGACCTTGCCAAGTGAAACCACAAACAATCCTTTTGACCTCTACACCTCCATCTTAGAACCTGAATTGATTGAAATCCATGCTTTTGATGAGATGTCGGAGAAAATTGACTTTCACTTGATTAAGGATATTGACGCCGGGAATATTTTGGATGATGAACCTGTAGATCTGGCAGAGTTTTTCTCTCCAATTCATCATCCCGAGTCATTAACTGTTTTTCCCGAACCCCATATGCGTCTGAATTTTGAAGAGAAATGCATGGATGTGCTAAATTTTGAGGACAATTTTGAGGATAGCTTTGAGGATGAACTAGTTCTAATTGATGAGTCGGATTTTCTAATTCATCCTGTTCCTTTCATTGACTGTGTGCTCCCTCCCGAAACCTTAACCGATACCCCTCCTCGATCACTTTCCTCCATCCTTTCCATCGTTCCGACCTTGCAAGAACCTGTCTCACTTACATTTCATATGTCTGGTTTACCAAGTTCGGCGTACCCATGGTTTCTTACGAATCTTGAGGGATTTGACCCAATCTCTCGCCGGGTTAATAGATTAGCACAATCGCTGTTTACACATCGCTCATCACAAATTGTGCTAATCTATTCACTCCATTTGCACCCTCAAGTTCGTACTCCACTTCTTTTTCCCTTCCGCCACTCTTCTTCTGATATACCGAGACCGTATCCCGCTTCTATCTCCATACGGTCTCGCGTATTCTCCATTTCTTACCTCTTCACCTTCTTTCCCCAACCACTGCTTCACCATGATAAAATCTTTGAATGGTTGGTGTTAACTTTTGGTCTGTGTAAGGCCTTGTATAGCTTGATACTGTTCTTTCCCCCCAATCCTCAACTTCATCGCTTAACAGTGGAAACACTGTTTTACTTAAGTTTGGGGGGGACACTTTTTTTTGTATATATTTTTGTTTTCCTTTTTGTTTTGTATATAATTTGTTTTTAGGGAGCGCCGACAATTTTGACTCTCTTGGTGTAGCCTGACAGTGAGGGCACTGTCAAGTTTAAGTTTGGGGGTGTGCTCGGTAAGCTTTCTTCCTTCGCATTCATTTGTATATTTTGCATTTGCATACCTTATTAAAAACCCACAAAAATTAAAAATTTTCCAAAAAAAAAATATAAAAACTTTTTCGTCAAGTTAGCTAATAGGGTAACTTAGATCTTTATTCCGAAAGTTTAGTTGATATGATAGAAATAACTAAATTCTAGGCTTAGGGATTGAAAACCCTGAAAATAACCCTCATTCTGTCTAACTTTGGTAAGTATACGTCCTTACAGTTTTTTTTGAGGAATAGGAAATCTTGAGTTCAGTTCTTGAGTTAGGTCAAGATGAAGGGAAAGTATTGAAGCTTTACTGAAGGATAAGTCTGAAAAATAGTTTCTTTTCTTGAGTTCAAATTTAGAATGTATATACCCTACAAACTGCACTTACACGCATCTTGAAACTTGGGATAGTAGAGGATACCTAGAAATACTCTTGCCTGAAAGCCTAGTATGAAAGAAAAAACGGTATTTAAAGCTAAACACCAAAAGAGCATGTTGAAAAATATATCCGGTCTTGAAAAATAAAAAGAAAAAGAAAAAGAAAAAGAAAAATAGAATAAAGTCAAGACCTGGAAACTGCTATTTACGCTTTAAAGTTCACACATTCAGTAATCGGTCGTTAGTGCCTCAAGAAGCATTAATAGTCGCATGAAAAGTGTGTGAGCAAATCCGTCCATCCTTAATGAAAAAAAGTAGTATTAGGTATTAGGGCAAGGGTATTATAGCTTGAATTAAATTCTTGAGTGTAGGGGTGCAAATATACACACACGTAGGGGTATACGATCGATGTTTGGACAAAAGATAGAAATAAAGAATAAGACTTGTGTTTTCTGTAAAGTTGATAAAAATCCATGATTTGAGGCCGCACTTTAGAAGGAAAACTCAGGAGAACCAACATCTTTCTAAACTTTTTGGGAACGTATAGGATCTAAAGTTAAAACAAATAGGAGGTATGAAAAATAAGGGTCGGATATTTCTAACTTAGGATGATAGAGTTTCTAACGTGAATACTAAACTGTAGGAGTAGAGTCGATGTTAACTTATGACACTAGCTTGACGGGATTTTGTGGGTGTAATCCGCTGAAAACCCTCAGGAGACAACACTCCTCCTACTAGGGACACCTAGAGGTTTAACGGCTTGTTGCACGCGCTCAGTGCAATCGCGTTCCCTGCGAAAGTGCGGTTAGGATTTTATTTTTGTGAATAATTGGTTTTGCTCGGGACGAGCAAAAGTTAAGTTTGGGGGTATTTGTTCGTACCAGAATATTGCATTCTACACCGCCCATTCTTACGCTCGTTTGTTTATAGGCAGGAGCTTTTTATCCGTGTTTGCTAGTAATTGCAGGATACAGGTTCTCGGCTCTAAACGGTGAAATTCATGAAAAAACAAGACAAAATCCGGGTTCCTGCCATTCACAGATAAAACACGGATCTCCGCTCTTTATCCGTCTGTTGCCACACACCAGTTTAGGAGACAAAATGGCAAATCGATTGTCACCTTCATGCACAAGGCTCAATGGCAACACAAGATCCAAGAAATCTACGCGGAGCTCGAGGAAATCATGACAAAAAGATACACATCAAATCACCTTTCTCTCAACAGAAATTCTGGAAAAATCGTGAAGCAAGTTTGAGAAAACACATATACCAGATTGAAGGGAACGACAAACCAGGGAAAATCACCAATTTTGGTGGCCTAAATCCCCCATAGGGCCGCGGAACCGCGGCCTAAGCATGCTTAGGCCGCGGAACCGCGGCCGTACGGCCTCCACAGAGCATCATTTTTCAGGGGTATTTAGGTATTTTTATGTAGGTTCTGAATGTTGCCCTAGATTTCCAGCTCCCTGCCTATAAATACTCCAGAACTGAGCTAAGCCAAGGGTCCAATTTTTGAAGTTCATTCTTTGTTCTTCTTTCTTTTTAGGAATTAGTCTTTTTCTTCTTCTTCTTCATTCTTTTTCCATGAAAATTGTAGTGAGAGCTTTTTGAGTGGAAGATCAATGAAGATGAGGGCTTTTGTATCATTCTCTTTTGTTTCTTCTTCCCCTTGAGATTCTTGCTTTCTCTTGATCATTCAACCTCTTCATTGAGCTTGAATGGTTAAGGGTTAGTTATTGATCTCAAGGGTCGTATTTTCTTATGGAATTAGCGCTTCATTTCACATGCGTTCTCTACCCTTCCCTTGATCTTGCAACCTCTTGATTGAGCTTGCAAGTTTAAGGGTTGGCTATTGATCACATGCTTGTCTTGAGTTCTAGTTTCTTGTTCTTTTTATCGCTTTTTATTACTTGCTTATTATTATCTTGCTTTACTTTCTTACAATTTAATTCATGCACTTAATTACTTGTAATCTTTTCTTTTCTTTGTTCTTTTCTTTTGCTCTCTTTTGTTCATTTTGTGAATGAATGTAATTATTATTGTTAAGAAGAAATACGATATTATAAGTTAACGTTTCTTTGCTCATTTCCTTTTCCCGTATTTTCCATTGAACTCCGCCCAAACGATACGCAAGCGCTCCGTTAGGCACCCTACCCTAACAAGGTAACGGTGATTCCTAACCGCGACCGGTTGCGTTCGGTTTGGCCGGAGGCGAAAGCAAGAGACAAGAACGGAAGGACAAGGGTAAATAAGCCGGATTCCATGAATACCGCGCTTAAATCTCCTAATCCACGTTGTTGCCGATTGCTCTAGCTTCAATTGGTCAAGACTCGGCTCAAAGGTTTTGAGTACGGATTTCCTTAGCTTCTAATCTCGTATCTTTTTCTTAACAACTTTATACTTGCAAATAATACACATAGGATAGTCTCGAACAAACATACACAAATTCTTTATTGACTCGTCTAAGACAAGAAAGGACATACAACCATCTCCCTGTAGATCGACCCGTGCTCAACCGGCTAGCTGCATAGCGACACCGTCCTGATCGCGGTAAACTTTAGAACTTTGAACATACGACACGCCAAAAGCGTGCGATCAGGGCGGCAATGGACGCATCCACATTCCTAATCATTTGGTTTGTCATTACCATATAAGCCTCCAACGACTGTTCTAGACTAGACATGGGTTGTGAAGGGGTTTCGGTAAAAGATTCAAAATTGTTTGGATACGTGAAACTCCCAAATGGTTGTGTCGAAGCAATGTCTAGAGAAGGTGGGAAAGTCGGGTAGGACTGGTAGGAATTGGATGGTTGGACAGGAGTAGAATCAACATTTGGATAAAAAGGTGAAAGGACTTGTTAATCCCAAGAACTGGATGTGCTGAAAGGAGTGAAAGATCGGCTACGAGATTGTTCAATATGCTCCGCAATAGACATTGGTTTCGGAGTGACAATAGGACGTGAAAAAGGAGTATCAACGTAAGAATGTGGTAAAGATTGAAATGGTTGATACAAAGTGGATTGCAAAGTCGAACTGTTTCTCCTAGACGCTTCTATTCGATCTTTCAAAGAAATTTTGGGCATGGAGGGGTCGTCCTTAAATCGACCGAAACAATTCGCGTAAGAGGCAAAGTTTAGTTCAGGGTACCAAAGTTCGGCAAGAGATTTGTGAGGTGGGGTACCCATGATGTAAGAAAGGAGAAGAAAAAGAATGTGGGGTGCACGGATTTCTTAGCGACAAAATTTTGCAAGTATTTATAAAAAAAATTCCTTTTTTTTATGTGGAGCTTTTTGCAAAATGATTTTCGATAAAAGGCTTAAACACACATTCATTCAACCACAAATGCACAATTAGGCCTAGATCTAGGGTCACCTAGGTCAGCTAGACAGCTCCTAACTGTTCCAAAGGGCTAGAAATAGGACCTTAAACCGCCTCTTCACCGGCAATTGCGGCCAGGTAAGTGCCAGGTGAGTGGGAGGCTCTCCACTACAAGTAGTGGCCCTAATTAAGTAACCACTCGCCTTAGACACACTTGCCTAGACACCGCAAAGTCAGGTTAGGATCAACGGCCGATACCTACAACTAGTCCTCTGTCCTATTGAGCTCGACGTCCTTAGGGCTGAGTCTAGTATTTTTTAATTAATGATGGTCAATGCATATGCCTTATGTGATTTCTGGGGTCCTGGGAAGGGTGATGAAATCCCCACCCAATCTGGATTGGTCTCAAGCCCCTTAAAGTCCGATTAAAAATATGCAAAACTGTAACAACCAGTTGCAATCAAATTATTTTATTTTAAGCGCGGCGCAAAGAATCCTGCACAAAATCAATTATTGGAGGGGGGAGAGATTTTTTAGCGCAAAGAATCCTGCAGGAGATTTTTCAGAGGAGATATTGGGATTTACAGAGGAGGAGGGAGAAAGCTCACAGAGGGGATTTGGTCAACTGATGAGGTCACCAGACCGCGGTTGCGCGGCCAAATAGCAGCTCCAGCGGCGGTTCTGCGGCTTTAATGTAGGATCAGGCCTCCAATCTTCGCTGACGTCACCAACGCACCGCGGAAGCGCGGTCGGAGCAGGGATCTTGCGGCGGTTCCGCGGTGGAGGTGACGGTACAGTTCCCAAATTTTTTTCTGTTGTTCTCTTGGTAAAATCCTCTGCTGTTCAGATATACCTTTCTCTGTTTTGATCTCTGGATTTTTCGAGATCCGAACTCGATTGTAGATCCTGCAAAATTCACACGAAAAATACCCTTCACAAAATAAAAGATGATAAATATTTTTTTTCCAGTTTTTATGATTTTTTAATTTTAGATTAACCCGAAATTGAAAAAAGAAAATAACACGCCATCCCCGGCAACGGCGCCATTTGATTTGTATGAGATTTATGATCAAAAATATTTAGTAACCGCAATCAAGAACGGCGTCGCTTGGTAACTAGCCGGTGAGTACGGGTCGGTCTACAGGGATGTTGTGTCTTTTCTAATTTGCTCAAACGAATTAATTCCAAACGTTGTGAATGGATTATCTCTAAAACCAAAATTTAAATTAAAACTAGAATCTTGCTAGGGTTAGGTTTAGGGTAAGTTAGGAAATTGAATGTTTCCTCACCGCTTTCAATGTCCAATTTTAGATCTATTAGGTGTTATGGTAATAATTAATAAAGGGGATTAGTATCATGGGGAAGAAATGGTGTTTCTTCCTCTAGGTTCTGGTCCTTCCTTTCTCAATTATTACCTAACCTCCATGGAAAACATACACAACCGGTCTTTTATACTACGGTATCACCGTTACCTCGAGGGGTAAGGTGCCGCAAGGAACGGTGTGTGTATGTATGCATGGAGTCCTAATTATTATGTGTGATGGGGCAAGAAAGGGGTGAGAGATTTCATCTCTCAAACCTTTCCCTAAAACTAACCCTAACAAGCAAGGAGACTACTCGCTCGTTAGGGAATTGAATGGCATTCTAACTATCTAACTAGGGCAAATAATTAAAAGTAAACTAAGGCAATGAAATAGAAATCTTACTTTATTGATGGCTCTCTCTAAACATCAACACAGGAATTACAGATTTGAATTTATGAAATGAAAAGAGGCATGCCTAATACAAGATTTAGGGTTCCTATTTATATATTCATAGAAACCCTAGGTTACAATCGCGTCACATCTGCTTTTACAAAAATACCTCCTAAGAAAAAGACCTAGTCAACGCACTGCCAGCGCCTCAAACTTTCTGCACCGACACGGGCCCCACACGGCCGCGGTTCCGCGGCTGTATATTGGGCTTGTGGGCTCATTTTTCCAGGGTTTGTTCTGGTTGGCTTTGTCTTCTGCTTTCCATAGTTTGTTCTTCAGAATGTCTTTTGGTTCTCTTCCAGATCTTCACAGTGAATAATTGTAGTAGACTTTTACCGTTGCTTCATGACGAAGTCTTGAACCTTGCGCTGCCTTTGTACTCTGTGAACTTATTTATTGATCTTCATTGTCCTTCAAAATGTGGCATGATCAAGATTCCTCCATTTATTGATCGCAGTCTCACTTTTGTATCTTCTTTTCTTCAATTTCACTGTTTTTGTTCCGAGAACCTATAACCTATAACTATGTAGCAGACATGGGTCAAAAGCACCAGTTTATTTATAAACTGAATAAGAATGGGGAATAAAATAATGCAAAATTATGGTATGAACAGATGCAGACGCAACGTCAACAAAAGACCTCACGGTCAAAGCAAACGAAGCGAAGACCAAATTCCTAGCTTCAGGGTCTTGACGGTAACTCATATAAAATCTGAAAGACTATCAAAGATCATCCCACACCAGTGTGGAGTGGTCACCATCTCGACGTTCATCTCGATACAGCAGACGAGATGTCACTACAGCGCCCTTCCTCCAACAGGATTCGAACGCGCCAAAGCAAACGAAGCAAAGGCCAAATTCCTAGCTTCAGGGTCTTGACGGTAACTCATATAAAACCTGAAAGACTATCGGAGATCATCCCACACCAGCACGGAGTGGTCACCACCTCAACGTTCATCTCGATACAGCAGATGCAACGCCAAAGCAAATGAAGCAAAGGCCAAATTCCTCGCTTCAGAGTCTTGACGGTAACTCATATAAAACCTGAAAGACTACCGGAGATCATCCCACAGCAGCATGGAGTGGTCACCACCTTGATGTTCATCTCGATAAAGCAGACGCAACGCCAAAGCCAATGAAGCGAAGGCCAAATTCCTAACTTCAGGGTCTTGACGGTAACTCATATAAAACCTGAAAGACTACTGGAGATCATCCCACACGGAGTGGTCACCATCTCGACGTTCGTTTCGATACAGCAGACGAGATGTCACCAAAGCGTCCTTCCTCCAACAGGATCCGGACACGCTAAAGCAAACGAAGCAAAGACCAAATTCCTAGCTTCAGGGTCTTGACGGTAACTCATATAAAACCTAAAAGTCAATCGGAGATCATCCCACACCAGCGTGGAGTGGTCACCACCTCGACGTTCATCTCGATACAGCAGACGAGATGTCACTACAGCGCCCTTCCTCCAACAGGATTCGGATGCGCCAAAGCAAACGATGTAAAGGCCAAATTTCTAGCTTCAAGGTCTTGACGGTAACTCATATAAAACCTGAAAGACTATCGGAGATCATCCCACACCAGCGCGGAGTGGTCACCACCTCGACGTTCATCTCGATACAGCAGATGCAACGCCAAAGAAAATAAAGCAAAGGCCAAATTCCTAGCTTCAGGGTCTTGACGGTAACTCATATAAAACCTGAAAGACTACCGAAGATCATCCCACAGCAGCATGGAGTGGTCACCACCTTGACGTTCGTCACGATACAGCAGACGCAACGCCAAAGCCAATGAAGTGAAGGCCAAATTCCTAGTTTCAGGGTCTTGACGGTAACTCATATAAAACCTGAAAGACTACCGGAGATCATCCCGCACGGAGTGCTCACCACCTCGACGTTCGTTTCGATACAGCAGACGAGATGTCACCACAGCGTCCTTCCTCCAACAGGATCCGGACACGCCAAAGCAAACTAAGCAAAGGCCAATTTCCTAGCTTCAGGGTCTTGACGGTAACTCATATAAAACCTAAAAGACTACTGGAGATCATCCCACATGGAGTGGTCACCACCTCGACGTTCGTTTCGATACAGCAGACGAGATGTTACCACAGCGTCCTTCCTCCAACAGGATCCAGACACGCCAAAGCAAACGAAGCAAAGGCCAAATTCCTAGCTTCAGGGTCTTGACGGTAACTTATATAAAACCTAAAAGACTATCGGAGATCATCCCACATGGAGTGGTCATCACCTCGACGTTCGTCTCGATACAGCAGACGAGATGTCACCTCGACGTTCTTCTCGATACAAGATGCATACACAACAACAACAACAACGGAACCACGGCAAAATCCCTAGTTCCAAACCTCGACGGTTCACCAACAACCTAGAGACAACCGCGACATTTGCCTCGTTACAACAGACGCAATACCAGCAAAATGAAGCAAAGGCCAAATTCCTAACTTCAGGGTCTTGACGGTAACTCATATAAAACCTGAAAGACTATCGGAGATCATCCCACACCAGCGCGGAGTGGTTATGACTCATCGGGGCTCTCCAAAATGAGCCTAACGTCAAGTAAAAAGCGGCATGGAAAAATTCCTAACACTTGCTCTTCCGACGGTCAAACTGCCTAGGAGGATTGCTTGAAGACGTCTTGTCCAGCCCCCGAAGGGATCAGAGACACAACAGTCGTAAGGCTACTCGAACAGCAAAATTTCCTATCGAGGGATACATCAGCCAATGCGACGGTACGACGGGCAAAGCCCTAGTACTACAGACCCTAACAGACCTCTGTCGTAAATAGCAGAGGTTAACTGTGACGTTAGGACATCCTTGCGAGAACTTCTCGATTCGTCTTGAATCATGAGGAAATTAGTGTCCTTGCGAGAACTTCTCGATTCGCCTCGACTCGTAGGGAAAAGCCTTAGGCAATGGGGATAAAAACCTGTTTCCTAAGCACTGGGGCCCTGCAAGTTGGTCCAAAATGGACTCTTGCATACTATTCACGGACTACACTCTCCAAAGTTGAATCTCGACAAGGAAGGAAACAACCACTTACGAGTCCTCTCGACTTATAAGCGGGAAAATTCTCTTGTGAGATCCTTACGACTCTCAAGAGAAAACACACTTAAGAATCCTCACGACTCCTAAAGAGAAAAGACACCTACGAGATCCTCACGACTCGTAGGGAGAAAAGTCTTTATGAGACCCTCACGGCTCATAAAGTTGAAAAGTCTTAGATGGCAGATCCTACCCCTATCTCCTAAGCCATCACTGCCCTGTAAAGAGGTCAAGATGGACCATCTATGAGCCACACTTGCCAAAACTACATGCCACTGAAATGGAGAAGTTACTCATGAGCATATAAACTACTTCACGCCAGAGTAAGACATAAAGAGATAGAAGGGTGCGGCTCATGGAGTTAAGGGTTTGGAACTATATCTCTTAAGAGTCGAGATTTGAGTCAATGATAAATGACGACGCTTGTATCCGCTCGTTATCTTCTCAGATTAAGATTCCGAAAATTATATACCAACCCAAAACTGGTCATACGCTATGCATAACTCTATACTACTTCACCCATGTACATACTTACGTGGGCAAAGTAGTAGGGGGCATTTGTTCCCGCAAAAAATTTCTGCGCAAAAGAGTCCAAGGTATCAAATGGCAGCGATACGCTTAAGAAAATGCGAACCAGTATCTTCCGGCCTGTATTTTGATAAACTTCTGAAGGAGAAATAGTTAAATTCTGATGATATTGGAAGCATATCGGAAAACCCTTCGATTTGATATATTATGGGCTTCATAATTCATCCGGGATCAAAAGTTATGAGCAAATATGCAATGCACTGTTCCCTGATTAAAAAATCAAGAATTACCTCAATGAGATATCACGTGCTCACACGTGATCAATGGTCACGTGTTGACACGTGATAGTTAAAACAGAAATAAAAACAAACGGCTGAAGAAGGACCCAATTGGGGGTCATGTGCTCACACGTGACCAATGGTCACGTGTTGACACGTGATAGTTAAAACAGAAATAAAAACAAGTGGCTGAAGGAAATACCTCATTGAGGTATCACGTGCTCACACGTGACCAATGGTCACGTGTTGACACGTGATGGTTAAAACTGAAGCGTAAATAAACGCTGAGAAAAGGACTCAATTGGGGGTCACATGCTCATACCTGACCAAGGGTCACGTGTCAGCACGTGACCGGCTTCGAAAGCCTTACAGTTTAATAGAATTAAATTCTAAAGGCTTCTCAATCTTTCCAAATGGAAAAGGATTATGGGGACCGTTGGATTAAAGATCTAAGGGTGATTAAAAATCACCAATTTATGGAAAAAATCTTAGCCAAGGAAAGATTTCCCCTAAATCTCACCGAAAACAACAAAGAGAATATCTTTGGATTTAAAATCCAACAGTGAATAAAATTCACTGAATGATCTAAAGGATCATATTAATTATGAAAACAAACAAAATCTTTCAATGAAAGATTTACTAAATAAATTGATTCTTTTCCTTCTCCTATAAATAGGAGCCAAGAGAAAGAAAAAAAAGGATATAGAGTTTTGGAATCTTAAAATTTCAGGGAGAAAAGAAAGAAGAATTTAATTCTCAATAAAGAAAACCCTAGGTGAGAAAAGAAAGGGGATAAAAACTTCAAACAGAGAATTTAATTCTCAATCTAAGAGTTTAACTCTTCTTAAAAAAGAACTTAGTTCTTCTTCTGGTTGAAGATCTGCACAGAGCACATCTCTCCATAAGATGAGAATTTAATTCTCATCGGGTTGAGATCCTGCTATGCAGATCCAAAACTTAGAGGGGTAATTGAGTTTTGAGAATTTAATTCTCTTAAAGTTATAGGAATTTAATTCCTCCAAAACAACCTTATACGAGAATTTAATTCTCCCAAAGTTACAGGAATTTAATTCCTTCAAGATGAAATTAGAGTTTAACCCTATATGAGAATTCAATTCTCCTAAAACTCGAGGAATTTAATTCCTTCAAGATGGACAGAACTAGGGTTTAACCCTAATTGAGAATTTAATTCTCTTAAATTCACAAGAATTTAATTCCTCTTAAAATGAAATTAGGGTTTTCACCCTTTATAAAGAATTTAATTCTTTTACATATATGGGAATTTATTTCCCCTAAAAAGAAATTAGGGTTTAACCCTATATAAGAATTTAATTCTTCCACATACATAAGAATTTAATTCCTCCAAAATCATTATTAGGGTTTAACCCTACAGAGAATTTAATTCTCAAAATAAAATAAGGAGACTTAAAAGATCTCCATGCATGCAGAGAACTAAGGTCACGTGGCCCTACGTGACCCCTGAAAAGGTCCACAAAAATAAGAAAGAATCGGTTCTGAGGCAATGCTTCACGTGCTCCCACGTGATCTCCAAAACACAGAAAGAAAAAACAAAGGAAATCTAAGCTTTGGGCGCTCTCACGTGTTATCACGTGACCCCTCAGCAAATGCTTTAACAAGTGGCGCACAGACCTCCATCATGTGCTGACACGTGATGCTCAAAATAAAAATATAAAAAGTGTTTAACACTCAATTGCAGAACGAAGAAAAGGAGATCTGGCCCCACCTTTGGGCGCCCTCACGTGTCCCCACGTGACCCCATTTTCTTTAGTGTTTAAACACTAATTCGAGAGCTTATACCCAGTGCTTAACACTGGTGTTTTCTAGTGTGTAACACTAATTTGGGGACTATATTTCCAGTGTTTAACACTGTTACCTTCTAGTGTTTAACACTAACTTGAGAGCTTTAACACTGTTGTTATCTAGAGTTTAACACTAGTTTTAACCAAATTGGTTAATCTTCCAGAGGCAAAGCCTCCCATTCAAAATTGAGCAAAAATCAGAGCTCTAATGTCTTCTGCTCAATCACAGATAAAAATATTACCAAAGCCCTCAAACTCTTGTTTAACATTGCTAAATAATATGGGCTTGAACCCAGACAAATGTCTAATGGTCCAACAAAAGGCCAACATTTCAAATCCAATGGGACTTAGCCCAAGTTGGCCATAAGTCCTCAATTCAGATTTAACTGAGCCCATGTGCTCATAATTCTAATTAATTGATCTTAGTTCCAAATTGGACTACAGATCACTTAATCCACTTTGGTTCAAGGGTACATCTCTTCACTCCTCTGATATTTGTCGTTGTAATCCTTCAACGTCTTCAAAGAGGTGACGGGTCCCGACAACCACACATTTCACAGACTATGACGTCTCTAAACTACGGACTGTGGGGTCCTTAAACTCATGGACTATGATGTCCTTAACCTTGACCGTGAGGTCTTTAAACTCACGGACTATGATGTCCTTAACCTTGACTGTGATGTATTTAAACTCACGGACTATGATGTCCTTAA
This sequence comes from Agapanthus africanus, assembly GCA_030015575.1. NCBI lineage: Eukaryota > Viridiplantae > Streptophyta > Magnoliopsida > Asparagales > Amaryllidaceae > Agapanthus > Agapanthus africanus. Next base: position 242,819,591 of record CM057342.1, read on the forward strand.
CCTTGGACCACCATGTCCTTGAACTGGTAATGGACCACCATGTCCCTAAACTGTAATCGACCGCAATGTCACTAAACTAAACAATAGAGTCTCAATTGCTCTTTTGTTGGATCTAAACGATCCCGTTAAGTTGATCTTAGTCTGAAATGAGACTAACATATCCTTAACAAACATTTAAGTTGATCTTAGTCTCAAATGAGGCTAACGTATCCTTAAACCCAACCCCCAAACCCAAATCTAAGAAAATACGGATTTGGTCTAGACCACGCCCTACGGGCGACAACATAACTCAGTCTCCGTATACAATCCACGGGCAACCAAACGCAAAACAAACACCCACGACACGAAGTGACCATCTGGAGAAGGAGAAAGTTGTTACCGCGATGCGGTAGCGTAATTAACTGCAGGGGCTTGCGCCTGTAGGGAAGAGCGTCCCCACAATCAAAAACCCCTCAAATAAGGGGGAATCTGACGAAGTCTGCTATATCGGCCACATCCGTTTAAATCTTTGATATACGGTGCCATAAATCAACTTGGCATCTTCGGAGAGATAGACGGATAGCACCAATTAGCATCTGCTCTGAATATCAGGCAAGACGAACCTACGCGGTCGCGTCTCTGTGTTCGGAGGGGAACAATGGGACTGCGTTGATTCTTATCAATGCAAGAAAAACAAACCTATATTTGATGTTGTTGGAACCAATTTTTCAAAAAAGCTGTTATTACAGGGGCGTTCTCTTTTGTTTTGCACAGTGGTATTCGGTTATGAATATCCAGCATCTCATTCGACGAGGCAAGGGCTGAAATCCCTTCATCGGGAGTGACCCCTTGGACAGAGGTTTGCGTCAGGGTAATAACTTCACTATAGTTGATTACTTTTTGTTTTGCATCGTGATATTCAGTTTGGAATATCCTGCACCTCATTCGACGGGGAAAGAGCCGAGATCCCTTCACCGGAACTGACCTCTTTAGCAAAGGTTTTCGCCACTATATTTCTATAAATGTTATCCGGTTCCTTCAACGATATCAAGTTCATTACGTTAAAGGTTTTTCGCCAAAAACCAGCCGTAGCCATCCATCATTTCGGATAAGTAATGCATAGTATTCGTGCGGTGTTTGTTAGCCAAAGTCAAAGCATCGTGTGCGGTAGCTATGTGTTGCTTGTCCGTTTCATGGATATGCATTGGTTTAGGACAGTCGTACCACTTTGTTGGCCAAAGTCAAGGGTGTGTGCGGGTGGATCTAAATCAATCAGGACAATGACGGGTAGAACTTGACTTGCGGGTTATGATTTGTTGGCCAAAGTCAAGGTCATAAACCATTTGGGATAAAAATCATATCGGGAGTTTCAAACATACAGGAAACTTGCCAGGCATGCGCATACCTTCTGGAGTGTGATAACGTGAGTGGATTCCATCCCGTTATCATGCGATAATAGTTGGATCCCGATTCCTACTGATGAGTTAGTTTACTCCTCGGGCGATTCCGACTAATTCTTCTTTCAGGTTTAGAGGAGAATTTGAGAAAACAGTGGGAGGTTTCCTGATTAGATAAAGTGATTAACCATTCTGATCTAGGTTTGAGTGCACGCAGAGTGTTTCTTTTCTCTCTCTCTCTGACTGCGACCATGACCCGACCCAAGGCAATAACTCAGTAACCAAGTTAACCGAACTTTCTTAAAACACCGGCTTTTGGATTGTCTGAGTTGCATACATCATTGCCACTCCTTCTCTTACCCTTTGCATTTCTCCAGAACACCTCGTATCACTACGAACATCCAATTCCATTGGATAAATCCATCGTATGGTTATATACGAACTCGGAGGAACTTCTTCGAGGATGGATTCTGGTTCTGGAGAGATTGAATAGGACTTTTCAATTGTCTTTTCCTTTTACCTTCTCTCAGGCTGTGAGGGCTCCTAGGATTAGGAGAGGGTACACTTATTACGCTTATTGGATAGTCTTCTTCCAAACTATAGGCAGGTGCCGAAAGGTAGGGAATGAAGAAAACTAATCAGCCTAAGTTGGGTGTGCAGAAGGTAATAAGTAAAGACAAATAAAGGGATTAGAAAGAGGGCAAAGTAAATTGCAACTGCTAACATTCACGACCAAACCACGTATTTCATCGCCACTCCTACTTCACCTTTATATTTCTCCAGAACACCCCGTATCACTATGAACATCCAATTCCATTGGATAAATCTATCATATGGTTATATACGAACTCGAAGGAACTTTTTCGAGGATGGACTCTGGTTTAGGAGAAATAGGAATAAGATTTATTCAGTTATCTTTTATCTTTACCTTCGCTCAGTTTACGAGTGCTCTTAGAATTAGGAGAGTACACCTATTATGCTTATTGGATAGTTTTCTTCCAAAGCATAGGCTGGTGCCGAACGGTAGGGAAGGAAAACCATTTATCCTAACAATGGTGTACAGAAATTAATGAGTAAAGACAAATAAAGGGAATTGGAGAGATGGCAACGAAATATACGGTTACAGTCATGAATCTGGATAATGGAAGAGGCATTACTAGGAATACCCGGATACCCCTTCGAAACATTTTAATGTTTCAGTTTCACTATGCGTTGTTAATAGAAAACTGATTTCCCAATTAGGTCCTTACTCCAGGGTGTGTATTTACCAGGTTTGATTCTCACATCTGTATGGTTTTACAGATGATGAGTGGGAGTAATCTATTGGGAATTAGGTGATCATCCTCATTATATCGAAATTCGTTGTAATTGGTAATATTTGAGGAAATCACCTGGGTACAGTTTTCAACGATGCACAGGATTTGAGTTGTTCAACTCACAGGACTTATACAAAGTATTGTATGTTGTCCAGTGTCCATTAGGACAAAGGGGTTGGTCCTCGTACTGTATTCTGTTTACTTGTGACTTCTCAATTTTTTGACAAGTGTTTTCATAGAAATACAAGGTCTAAGTTTTGAGAAGTTATAGGTACAGGAATAAAGTAGAGAACCATGTGTTGCAAGTATCGGGATTCTTCAAGATGATCGAAAATATAGATACTTGTGTATGGTATTCAGTTGATAGCAATGGTTTTGAGAAACTTATTTCTCTTTCAGGTTACTCATAATTAGATGCACTCCTAAGTTGAGTAATGATGATCGGACTCTCTCCATTTAGTTGACATCCACTGGAGACAGCTGCATGATTTGAATCTTGTTCCAATTAAATCAGTGCCACTGTTTCTATATGGTATATAGAATGGTTCATATCTTAACGATGTTAAGGTACGGAGAGTTGTCCGGCTTATGCTTAAAACCAGACTCTAGATAACTCAAGACACATTTCTGTAATGGCAGTTTGTAGGTTAACCCGGGCTTTGACGAGGGTTAATTTTCTACCATCTGGAAGATCAATAGTGATATTGTTCTTGACTCTCCGCGGTTTTAGTAAAATGGATTTTTTCAGAAAACAGTAGTGGGAGTATGGTAGAACTGGAAGAGATTCCAGAACTGCAAACGATTACTGAAAATTTAATAGGACCTAAAAATTCGATCAGGTTTGACATTCTATTAGCCACTCCGCAGATATGGTGGGTAACCTCAGGCGCCCGAGAGGTACTCCGGTATCCTCAAGGATGGTGACAGGGAGGTTCTTGTTTATCCAGACTTGACACTACTGTTGTTCCAGACTATGAGACCCGGCAGGAGGATGGGTATAGCGTCATTCTAAACTAGCTTTAGAAGTGCACGTGTATATAACTCTGCCAGAGGGTTGTCGTAGTCAGTGGGAGCAGCAGAAGCGTAGTGGACAAGTAGCTTATGTCTATTTATAGACTAAAGAAGATAAAGCGGAGATAGATCATTTATTTCTAATGTGACAGTCATGGGCTTTGACTTCATCAGAATAGGGGATGGATCTGTTAAGAAGGTAGTAGGGTATGAAGTCCTGGTATTTGGACGGCATACACACAGTAGGAAGTGAAATTCCTACACTACGATCTGTTATACTGTGGTTGTCACACAGTGTTTTCTCCACATAGGATATGGATATAATATCAGACATTCTGGTTACTGGATCTATGGTTTTAGATCTTGATTTGGGTAGTTTCCCAATCTGGGTACTTTGACAGCATTCTAAAGGTATTTTCGAATGAACAACTCCTGGCATGGTGGTGTACCTGCAGGTGATGGAGTCACCCTCTCTAAAGGTGTCTTACAGAGTAAAAGGGAGAGGGATGTGCATGATTGGCAGATCACTTGCTTAGGCAATTGAGTTGATAATGAGATGTCATGTACCACACCAGATATTGTTTTTGCACTAGATGCAATAAGTTGATATTAATCCAATCTTGGAGAAACGTTCGGAAGCAGTTTTAGAACATAAGTGGTTGTTCTAGGGATTTGATAACGACAGCCTCCTTCGGGAGACGGTTATCATTCCAGGCTTCCAAGATGACTCGGATGATAGAGTGACTGTCAGAGTTATAGTTTTCCCTCTGACGAGGGGCAGTAGTTTGGACAGGTGGTCCAAGCGGATACTGAGGGAGGCATGGTTGAGGATACTGATTAAATTCAGTTGACGATACAATCTAAGAAGTTTGCTGGATTTGGAGTTCATTTATGAACTGGGTCCCATCAGATATCCAGACATATTCTAAGACACGTATTGCTCATTTCGGGAGATGGCTTTCTCAACGAACTTAAGACAAAGAGAGACATAGAAAGAAACTTCAGGGCGGATCCACTCACTGAGGCTATTTCTCGAAAGCAATAGTTTTACAAACGAGCTTTGTGAGAACGATTAGTACAGAAGTTGGGTGTTCGGTATCACACGGGCTGTGAGTACGCGACATCACAATAATTAGCCTTAAGTGCAAGTGAGAGATTGTTGGATATAGTGCCCTCAAAGTCAATTATTGGATCGTAGGTACGTGATCGCAATGATTGAGGGAGGACCTATACCGATAGGACAGTCTTGCTCGAGATGATAGTATGTTATCTGGTTTGTGTTTATCATCGTGTACATGCTTTAGTTCACTATTGCATGTTGATAGAGCCCATAGGATTCTTACTTGACTGCCAGCAGTATGATGGCGATCATATATGTGGGAGCTGGGGTCTGTAAGCACATTCTTAAAATGTTCCTAGTCGTGGGAGTTTCGAGACAGGGCATCGATACTCCAGAGTAGACTAGTGTATACAGTCGAGACCCCGACGAGGGGCGGTGGTTGGTCTCATAAGCTATTGGTGTCAGTTGGTTCACCTAAGATGTATACAGGTGCTAATTGGGTTATGAGTACACCGGACAGGACTCGCCGGGAACATGCTAGTTGGTATTATACATATCGTCAGATAGAAATTCCCAGGTGACATGTGTACAGGTTAGTCTGTCGACCTGAGATCGTTATTTGTCTCATATAAGTTCCCACTGTGCTTTGATTACTACCCTACCATGGCTCAAAGGAGTCGTGCAAACAGGTTTTAGTTGGGTACAGTCCCGAGCCACATGGAGGCAGTGAGCAGATCGTCAGGCATTCGTCTCTCCCGGTATTGGGGGTGAGATCGCGCTGTGTTTAGGAGAACCATTACACGAAATCCCTGGCCAGGGTAATCGAGATTTACTGGTAGGTATTCCAGTAGTTTCTCAGGGTGTTCTGGGCTACTCTCCGACACGACTTATACCGCTATTGGGGGTCTGACGTTTACCAACCCCTAGGCCCTATATGTGATACTCATAGACGAACAGGCCGGACTGTACGGATATTGTCACTGTCAGGCTCAGTAGGGTTTTCTGGATGAGTTCGCTCATCTGCTTCCCTTTCTTTCAATACATTGGCAACCGTTACGTACAGCTAGTACCTCTGACGTGCTAGTGGTTATACCCAGTGTCAGTGTATTGATGAGTCATTAGAGTCCCCTACAGACAGTTTTCCAAGTTTGGGCGAAACGTTGTAGAGGCCGTATGGTTTTATGACAGGGTTCGAACATGCACATGTACTTGTGCACGTGTCATAGTTCAGACAGATAATACTAGTGGGCTTTGGTTTAAGCCGGATCCTAGTATTATATTGTGTAGGTATATTTTTGTCTCGTTGCATTTCGTATTCGGTCGGAATACAAATGCGGGTATGTATTTACTGTTGAGGGGTAATCTCGTAATTTGTTACTGGATTACTTTCGGAGTTGCCAGTTTCTTTTTCCGCTTCAAACACCTTGTTTAGTTATTGTGAGCACTTGACTTTGACCCTTCCCCCCCTTCATTTTTCTGTCCATCCTCTGCCCCATGCTGCATTTAATGGGCACGGTGGCATGTTGAGGGGGCAGCATTGGCTGAGGGGGGCCTTTCTGCAATTTCGCCAGCCTTGAAAAGGCAAGGGTGTTTTTGTGGTGGGGGGTTGTGCTTTCTTTTAAACAGGAATTGTTTTTCCTAGGTCGTGTTGATTGATTCCATACTCATATGTTCAAAACAATTTTTCCAGTGAGCAATCTTAGTTCTTGGCCGATCCCATTTTCTATGCTTGGTTCTTGATTCTTAATGTGCTCACAATTCACTCATTTTAGCAACTCCGATTTACCTCCACCCAAACACTTGGGTGCCTTGAGACAAAGGATCTTACACTCTCTCTACTTCAATCTTGGACATGTCGGCTAGCAAGCTTCATGTCCGAGTTGCCTCGGTTCGAGACGGGAGCCCGTATAAAGATTCGATGACGTGGTGCCTCTTCGACGGACCTGATCGGGGAGCGAACTTCGTCAGCGCAACATCGAGGAGTTTGGCGTAGAGATAGAAGACCGAAGGACACGGATCAATCGGTATAATCTTTCCAAACTCTTTTACAGTTTACTAGTTTACGGTTAATGGAACGATCTGGGTATTTGGTTGCGGTGGCGCCAGTTTTGTAAAAAGATTTTGTTCTGCATTTGGCGTCTGTTTGACGGCCGGGGCGCTGCCGTGGACCAACAGTACTTTATTATATTCACTGATGATCTCTTAAGATTCGAACATGTGTTCTTGTTGAAACACAAATCTGAATCTTTTGAGAAATTTATGGAATACAAGTACGAAGTAGAGAACCAAACGGGTAAAAGTATTAAAATCCTACGATCTGATCGGGGAGGAGAATACTTGAGCACGGAATTCCGAGACTATTTAAAAGAGAATGGGATTCTCTCTCAGCTTACTCCTCCGTATACACCACAGCATAATGGAGTTTCGGAGTGGAGGAATCGCACCCTATTAGATATGGTGTGCCCTATGATGAGTAATGCTGGGTTACCTATTTCCTTTTAAGGTTATTCACTTGAGACAACTGCATACCTATTAAATCAAGTTCCATCTAATTCAATGTCTAAAACACCATATAAGATATGGAGTGGAAAGAGACCATATGTTAAACGAGTTAGATATGGGATTGTCCGGCCTATGTTAAAAAATAGAATCCGGACAAACTCGAGGCACGATCAGTTCTTTGTAAGTTTGTGGGATATTCAAAGAATTCACATGGATAAATCTTCTACCACACTAAGGAATAAAAAGTGTTTGTTTCTCAATATGCCACCTTTTTAGAAAAGGAATTTCTTATGAAAGAAATTAGTGGTAATGAGGTAGAACTGGAAGAAGTTCCAGCTACACGAACTACAACTGATGATTTGATAGAACTGGAGGATTCAATAGTCCCCGACAAACCTCAGCCGCTCCGCAGATCTAGTAGGGTTCCTCATCCATCTGAGAGATACTGCGGTTTTCTCATAGACGGTGGGAGCGAGGAGTGCATCATGGAAGATGATGACCCAACTAGTTTCGAGCAGGCCATCACAAGTAGGGACTCTATGAAATGGCTGGATGCTATGCGATCTGAGATGGAATCCATGTACACCAACAAAGTATGGACTTTGGAAGTTGCTCCTAAAGGGGTAAAACCCATTGGGAGCAAGTGGATCTTTAAGAAGAAACTTGGTGTAGATGGAAAGGTTGAGATCTTCAAAGCTAGACTTGTAGCAAAAGGTTTTCGTCAATGACTAGGTATCGACTATGATGAAACCTTTTTTCCAGTGGCTATGCTTAAGTCCTTCAGGATCCTACTTGCCATTGCCGCATACCATGACTATGAAATCTGGCAGATGGACATCAAGACCGCTTTTCTAAATGGTGATTTAGAAGAGAGCGTGTACATAGCACAGCCAGAGGGCTTCGTAGACAGTGGGAGCAGCGGAAAGGTGTGCAAGCTGCTTAAATCAATATATGGATTAAAGCAGGCATCACAGAGCTGGAACATCTGTTTTGATGTAGCGGTCAAAGAGTTTGACTTCATCAAAACGTAGATGAGCCTTGTATATAGAAGAAGGTTGTAGAAAGTAAGGTTGTCATCCTCGTATTGTATGTGGATGACATACTCTTGATAGGAAATGATGTTCCTATACTACACACGGTCAAGCTCTTCTTATCACAAAAGTTCTCCATGAAAGATCTAGGTGGTGCCTCCTACATTCTGGGGATTAAGATCTATAGAGACAGATCTAAACGGATGTTGGTATTGTCCCAATCCAGGTACATAGACTCCATACTAAAGAGGTTTAGTATAGAACATTCTAAGCATGGTAATTTACCCACTTGCTCAGGAATCACTCTCTCCAAAGAGATGTCTCCCAAGACTCCATTTTGCAAGTTCGTTATTACGGGTAGTAGATCTTTTTTCCTTCTTTCTATAGTGGAGATGATTTGGAGAGGGCTCTCATACAAGGAATACCCTATGCTTCTGCAGTTGGGTCAATCATGTACGCGATGTTATGCACCAAACTGGATGTAGCTTACGCACTTAGTGTGGTAAGTAGGTATCAATCAGATCTTAGAGAGAAACACTGGACAGCTGTGAAAAACATTCTTAAGTACTTGAAAAGGACTAAAGAAATGTTCTTGGTGTATGGTAATGGAGAACTCTAGGTGGAGTCCTTTACCGATTCGAGCTCCCAGAGTGATACAGACGACAATGAGTCATTCTCAGGTTTTGTCTTCACCCTTAATGGAGGGGCGGTTTGTTAGAAGAGTTCCAAGAAAGATACCGTGGCAGACTCGACGATGGAAGCCGAATACATCGCTGCCAACGATGCTGCTAAAGAAGCTGTCCGGATAAAGAAGTTCATAGCTGAACTTGGTGTGGTTCCAATCATTGAGTATCCAATACCTTTCTATTGTGATAACAATGGAGTTGTGGCTTTAGAAAAGGAACCCCGGTCCCATCAGCGATCCAGACATATTCTTAGGTGGTATCACCTAATCCGGGAGATAGTTGATCTCCGAGAGATAGTTAATCGCCGGGAGATCGAGGTCAGGAGAGTTAACACGAAGGACAACACAGTGGATCCACTCATGAAGGCCCTCCCCCAGACGCAATTCGAAAGACTTTTTGGGATGTTGGGTATGAGATACTACAACAACTGGCCTTAGTGCAAGTGGGATATTGTTAGAAATATGTATGCCCTAAAGCCCATTATTGTATGATATAGTGGATGCTTGGACATATATATAGAGGACTTTCTTACTCGACATGATAGTATGCTATCTGGTTTCTCTTTATCTTAACATGTACACTAGTATTATTATACTGTCTCTCTGATACATGTTGATAAAGCCCTTAGGATGTTAGCTTGACTACCAGGACTATGATGCAGATCATACTAGTGGGGTTTGTGTAGTCCACAAGCACATCCTTTATACAATTCTTAGTCGAGGAAGTATCGAGACAGGGCATCGATATTCCAAAGTAAACTAGTGTGTATGTTTCTTGATCCTGTATGGGGCGATGGTTGATCCCACATCCATTGGTGTTTCAAATCAAAGATTGTACACAAGTGCTCATTAGAGAATGTGTACACCGAACAGAACATGCCGAGAACTCCTAGATGGTGCCATACCTATCATCAGATAGCAGTTCTCTGGTGACACTTATACAGGTTAGTCTGTAGACCCGAGATCGTCATAGAGTCTTGTTGTTGGATATGTATGCCCTAGAGGCCATTATTGTATAGTACTAGTTTGTATATTACATTTTGGAAGCTTGGGATATATACACGGATTGACGACAATCTTGCTCGATATAGTAGTATGCTACTTGGTTTGTATCTATCTTAATATGTGTATATTTTCTTTTAACATATCGCTAATACATATTGATGGAGCCCTTATGATCTTTGCTTGACTATCAGCGTTGTGATGGCGATCACACTAGTGGAGGGTGGGTAGTCTATAAGCACATCCTTATACAGGTCTCTAGTAATAGGATTATCGAGATAGGGCATCGATACTCCAGAGTAGATTAGTGTATACGTTTCTCATCCCAGCAGGGGAGATGGTCTGTCCTACAGCCATCAGTATGTCTTACTGAAGATAGTATGCAGATGCTCATTGGGTTATGAGTTACACTGGACGGACTTGTAGGGTACTGCTGTTTGGTATTATACCTATCGTCAGGTAGCAGTTCCCAGGTGACATAAGTACAGCTTAGTCCGTTGAATTGACACTGCTACTTCTCCTAAAGTGTGTTCCCACTGTTCTTTGATTGCTGCCCTACCACGGCTCTATTGAGTCGTGCAAATAGGTAGTAGTTGGGTACAGTCCTGAAGCACTTGGAGGCAGTGGCGGTTAGATAGGATTCGTCTCTCCCGGTATTGGGGGTTGATATCGCTCTGTGTTTGGAGGGCCATTACACAAAGACCCTGGCCAGGACAAGTGAGATTTACTGGTAGGTGTTCCAGTAGTTTCTTAGGGTGTTCTGGGCTACACTCCGACATGACTTATACCGCTATTAGGGGTATGACGTTTACCATCCCCTAGGCCTGATATGCGAAACTCTTAGAAGAACAGACCGGACTGTATGGAGATTGTCACAGATAGGCTCAGTAGGAGTTTGGATGAGCTTGCTCGTCGACCTTCTTATCAACAGATACCTGGGTAGCCGTTACGCACAGCTAGTGCCGCTGACGTGCTTGTGGTTAAACCTACTGCCAGAGTACTGTCGAGTTTTTAGAGTCCCACAAAGAGGGTTTCCCAGCTTCGGGCGAAACGAGTAGAGGTCGTATGGTTTTACGACAGGGTTCGATCACATACGTGTACTTGTGCGCGTGTGGTGTTCGAGCGAACAATACTAGTGGGCTTTGGTTTAAGCCGGATCCTAGTATTTGATTATTGGATTAGGTTCGTCTCAAAGTATTTGTGTTTCTCGGAACACGGATGCGGGTATGTATATACGGATGAGAGGGGGTATAGAAGGAGATACCTCATTAGGGTTTTGACCATTGACTTGGTCAAAACAAATATAAGGTAAAGAAAAGAATTTGTGATTTTTGATAAATGATAATTTTATTTGGCATGGCTACTTGGTTTGAACTTTTGACTTGGCTTGACTTGTTGATCTTAGATATTTTGATGAGATATTTTTGACCTAGATATTTTTGAGAAGATATTTTCCATGCCATGCTTATGGTCATATAGAAGATAGCCATTCCATTTTTTATTATCATTATCACAAATACTTTCTCTTTCTTCAAGCTTGCTCTCTCCTTCTTCCTCTCTCAAACCCTAGTGTGTCATGTGTTGATAATCAAGGGTTAATGAGACTTAGCTACTCTAAATCACACTCTACTCACACTAGTCTACTTAGATTAGCAAGCTAATAGTTACCTCAAGTTGGAGGTTTAGCTCAAGGTTGGAACTCTCGGGTGGATCATCTTTGACACAAGTAGGCCGAAGTTCAAGCACGATCCATACTTCCATCGAGGAGCGTAAGGAGAGGATTAAAGACCCGAAGGACTTGTTTTCTTTAGGTATACATTCTATGAACCCTAACATGCTAACTAGGTTTATGGTTAAAGATCCAGTTTTTGTGTTATCCTAGCGCCAAGTTTTGTATCATAGTAAAAATTTTGTTCCGCATTTGGCCACGGAAGTTGGCCAAGGCGCTAGCGTAACCCTTCACTTGTGTGGTTCCCACTGTGCTTTGATTTCCTCTCTACCACGGTTCAAAAGAGTCATGCAAACAGGTAGATTTTGGATACAATCCCGAGTCACATGGAGGCAATGAGCGATAGGAGGGGTTTCGTCTCTCCCGGTACAGGGAGCTGACGTTGCGCTATGCTCGATTGGCTATAATAGAAAGTCCCTGGCTATGGCTGATGAAATTTACTGGTAAGTGTTATCAGTAGTTTCTCGAACGGTTATAGGCAACACATCGGCATGACTTATCAAGTTACTGGGGTCTAACGATTCCACCCCTAGATTTGATATGCGACATATCAGACGAAGAGACCGAACTGTACGGTAAGTGTTGGTTATAGGCTTTGCGGGAGTTTGGACAAATTTGCTTGTTGATCTTCTATTCACTCACTACCTGGGTAGCAGTTACGTCCAGCCAGTACCGCTGACGGTTTGTAGGTGACTGATGTGATCATTACCTACTGCTGGCGTATTGATGAGTCTTTAGAGTCCCACACAGAGCTTTCCTAGCTCAAGTGAAACAAAGTAGGGAATATATGGTGATATGTGTGGGAGCTTGATTAAATACGAGTATATGATACCGTATTCTAATCTCGTGATATTTGATCTCGGTTAGGTTATAAGTGATATAACCGGATTGTGGAATCAAATGTTGATTCAATGATATGTTAGATATACATATAAATGATATTAGTCAGTTATATATGATATAGCCGGATTATTAAATCAAGTGTTGATTTAATAATTTGATATATATTTATATTTGATATATTAATATATATTAACTAATATTAGCTCACTAATGAATTTCTTCTCTTGTGTATATATATGATGATATATATATTTATTTATATATATTATTTACTATTGTGTCATGGTGGATGATACATAGAACATGGGTGCATGAGACTCACACCAAGGCTAAAGATAATTAGGGTAATTATTTATTTTGAGTAAAATCAAAATGAGGTGGAAATGAGCATGACTTAGATGCTTGAAGAAGCATGTAGAAGCCATGACTCATTCCACTAATTTTGTTTTACTCTAGACATTTTCTAAACCAACCATTATGTTTAGCCCATGGTTAACTCTCTACTTAATCTCTTGAGATATTTCTTCACCTAACTTCATCTTCTTCCTTCTTTAGGTTTTCTTGAGTTGGAAAAGAAAAAGAGAAAATAATTTCTAAAGTGAGAAAAAATCCTACTTCATCAACCTACTCTCATCTAGCCCATAAGATTAGGTTGTTTGCTTCACTAATTCCTTGATTAGTGAAGAGATAGTTTAGTTAGAGAAACTTCAAGGTGGATCATCTTCGGCCTCGAAGACGACGTAGCAAGCTCGATCCTTTTTTTAAGTGGAGCCAAGAAGAGTTCTAGGGACCACTACTTGGAGCTTAGGGACTACTACTTTGAGCTATTGAAGTGAAGGATTTGGTCTACAAAGGTTGTAACCTTATTCACTTAGTGTAAAACTTGTTTACATGTTTAGAAAACCCCAATTCTCTAGTTAGATTCTAGGTTAGTGTAGCTTAGCACTCTAGATTTTTTAAAATTGCATACTTGATGCTTGTCTAAACCTGGTGGTAGTGCTAAGACACACTTTCAAAAACGCCATGAAGAAGATATTTGACGACCTTATACATGATATCGTTCAATGTTACGTCGACAGTTTGTGTTCAAGAGAAAATCTAATGAAGAGCACTGGGAGCAATTAAGGATAGTCTTCAAGCACCTTCGAAAATTCAACCTGAAGATGAACCCTCTGAAATGCGCCTTCGGAGTCTCTTCCGAAAAATTCTTGGGTTTTATAATCCGTCACCGAGGGATCGAGATCGACCCCACCAAAATTAAAGTAATTATGGAAATGCCCCCGTCAAGAAATCTCAAGCAGTTGTGATCTCTCCAAGGGAAGCTTGCCTATATTCGACGGTTTATCGCCAAACTCTCCGATAAATGTCATCCGTTCAGCCATCCGATGAAGAAGGGAACACCCTTTATATGGGATCAGAAATGCCAAAAAGTATTGGAGGAAATCAAGCAATACCTGCAAAATCCACCGGTATTGGCTGCTCCGGTTATGGGAAAGCCCCTTATCCTCTATACCACTTCCCTTGATGGTTCCATATGCATGCTATGGGCATAAGAGAATGACCAAGGAAAGGACCTTGTACTATCTAAGTCAAGTCCTGCTGGGAGCAGAAAGCAACTACTCCCCTGTCGAGAAGCACTGTCTAGGGCTGATCTTCATGATAACGAAGCTCGGACGCTATGCTTTGGACCATGAAGTGCACCTCATATCAAAGGTGGATCCTCTCAAGTACCTAATGACGAAAGCAATATTGACAGGAAGGCTTGCTAAATGGTACCTTCTGTTGATAGAGTTCATAATCCTCTATCGCCCGCTTAAAGCGGTAAAAGGACAAACCATCGTCGACTTCCTTGCGGAACACCTGATTACAGCTGACTCTCCACTGAATTGTGAGCTTCCAGATGAATATGCGTTCAACGCGGTCAAAGAGAAAGAAGAAACAGAGAAGCCTTATTGGGAGTTGTACTTCGATGGAGCCTCCTCGATGAAAGGGCGAAAGAAGAATGTCCTGGTAATCAGGGCTAGGATAGGCCTCATCTTCGTAACCCTTCAAAGAGGAATAACCCACTACACCATTTCGTTGACGAAGCCTAGGACCAACAATAAAGCCGAGTATGAAGTGCTTATAGTTGGTCTTGAGATCGCGATCGATATAGGAATCGAGGATCTCCAAAAATATGAGGACTCTCAATTGATCGTCATGCAAATCAATGGAGATTACAAAACATGTAAGCTAGAACTGATAAAGTATGATGAAAAGATGCAAAAACTGCTGACGCAGCAGCTGCCTTCATATGCACTGGAAAATGTGTTGTGAGCGAAAAACAGTGAAGCGGATGAATTAGCCAAGTTGGCCGATGAAAACCTTGACGATGTAAGGATCATCGTCCAAAATCATAAGATCATGGCCCCGGCGGAGATATCTTCAGAAGCTCTAGCCGAAACCGTAGATGTAAATGTCTTTCAAACGGAAGAAGCTTAAGAAGAAGAAGATGACTGGTGAGAAGTCATTATAGACTACTTCAAGTCTCAACGGATGCCTGAAGATACATCACAAAGGTATCAACTCATGAAACTAGCTTTATCGTTGGTCTTAATCGATGGGACTCTATATAAAAGGTCCTTCACCATATATGGCTAAGATGTTTGGGACCGAAGGAAGCCAAAAAGGTCGTCCAAGAAATTCACGACGGATTTTTTAGATTCTATCAGACCGGTCCAAAGATGAAGCTGAAGATCAAAAGGATGGGTTATTACTGGCCTACGATGATTCAAGATTGCATCAAATATACAAAACAATGACACTCATGCCAAATACATAGGGACTTCATACATCAGCACCCCAACCCGCTGCATCCGACCATAACGAGTTAGTCGTTTGAAATGTGGGGGACCAATATAATAGGCCTGATTAATTGTTAAAAAGTGTGTTATAAAATAACCGCAATCAAGACGGTGTCGCTAGTAGCTAGTCGCAATGAGTACGGGTCGTCCGCAGGGAAATGTGAACTCTTTTCTTGTTTTAGACGAGTTGATCAAAGATCGGTGATTGTTTGTCGTTACGGATATAAGATTTATAATGAAAAAGGCTTGTAGGGTTCATAGGACTTAGTAGTAATGGATGAGTAATTAAAAATGACTCCTTTATCTTTTAATAGTTTAAAACTAAATCGATAATGATGAATGTAGATTAGGATTTTTGGAAGAAACTAGAGTTTCCCCACTATTAACCCTTGTCCTTGCATTGATCTCTATTCATGTCTAGCTCTTAACAAAACCAGTGTTAAACCAATCTCAAATCGTGGTTGTGACTACCAATAAATTGGTAGCACGCCCGATAAGGATGTTACCATTTATTTTGCTAAAGTTTATAAGCTTTAAAATGTATAAAAGAAGTTAAAAGATTTTCTCATCCATTATTCTACCCTATCCTACAAACCCTAACAAGTTAGGGATTACTCGCTCATGGTTAAAGATTTAGAAGAAAGGTTGAAGAATGAAATCATAATGAAGATGCAGAATAGTAAGTGCAGAAATTAAATGCCAAAAATAAATGCAAAGAGAATTAAAAACAACTACCTTTATTAATCAACTATTGCATTTACAATTCTCCTTAAAAAGTAGAATACAAGAACCCTAGTTTGCACTAGATCTCTCTCTTATTAAAGGTAGATGAATAGATGATGATCACTCGGATACGTGGATCTCTTAATCTCTTCGGTGATGATCTTCAATGTACAGCTCTCGGTCCCTTATATAGTCCCTCAAACCAAAAACCCTAGATTCCATAAGTAGGGATATGAAGTTAATATCTAAACCAAAAAATCTTACATCCAATGGCCCTTATTGAGCTGCGGTTCCACCGCATATCCCCTTTTTAGCTGCGGTTCAGCCGCATATTGGTGGAACTAGGTTTTGGGATTTCTTCTGGTCACTTGTGTTGACATGTGGAGATCCTCTTGTTGTCTAGATTCTTAAAATAATAATCTGAGTCTCTGTCATTGCTAGATCTCTCGATTTGCTTCTAAATTTTGGCAGATTCGGTTTCGATATCCCGATTTGACTCGGATCTCATGCTTGGACCTCAGACTTGAGCTAATATCTGCAAAATATCTCAAATCAAAGTGTTAGTAGTATTTGGTATTTTTGATATATTATTCTAACCATTTTATATGATATTAAATCTTAAGAATATTGATTAGAAATATTTGATATGATATGCATATTTTAATTACTAAGATTTCATTTAAATATTATATGCATATATTTTCCCTAATTATGTTAATATAATGTAGAAACATATGATAATAAACTTTTACAAATAAACCCTCATATGTTCTATATTTACAATAAATACCTTTTAGTACTTAACATTAGTAGGGAAAATATTCATTCAAAAGTGCAATATTTTAGACTAATCAAATACCCCCAAACTTAACTTTGATCGTCCCGAGCAAACTAGTTATTAAAGAGAAAAAAAAACCTAACTAGCACACTTTCGTAAGCAACACGATTGCACTGAGCACGTGCAACAAGCCTTTAAACCTCTAGGTGTCCCTAGTAAGAGGAGTGTTGTCTTTTGAGGGTTTTCAGCGGATTACACCCACAAAATCCTATAATAAAAAGAAAGAAGATGAAAGTTACATACAAAGATAAGGAACTTATACAAGAAAGAATTTGAAAATAAGAGTTTCAAACTACGCTACCTTTTTAGTTGCCATGAGCCCTATCTTAATAGTCTTGAAAAAAAGTCAGAAATCACATCATCCCTCAATAAAACATCTTCTTTAGTCTTCCACCCTACCCTTTCTTCCAAACATCGATCATATACCCCTACGTGTGTGTAAAAGACATCCCTATATTTAGAGAATTCAATTCAAGCTATCATACTCTTATCCATCTTCCTTAGTACTTTTTAGTCTGTGAATATTTCAGATGGAATTGCTCACATATTCTTTATACGACTGTTAATAATTCTTGAGATACTAACCAACCGATTACTAAATGTGCTCACTCATTAAGACGTAATTAGCAATATCCTTGTCTTGCAATACCTAAGGCTTAGCAGTAGCTCCCAAACTAGTTGGTCTAAGACACTAGGTGATAAGGCACCCTCGCTATATTTTTTTTATACTGCCTTAAGTAATTACAAAACCAGTGTTCATTTTTCTTCCCCATTTTTTTATGTTATTTATATTTTTGTTTATATATATTTTCCTTCATACTAAAACTTTTAGACAAGGGTATTTCAAGGTATCCTCTACCATTCCAAGTTTCAAGATGTGTGCAAGAGCGTATAGCAGGGTATCAACGTTCAGATATTTGGACTCAAGAATAGGGACTAATTTTCAGACTTATTTCTATTCTCGGATTAGTGATTCCCTTCATCTTACTAACCTTTGGGACAACAGCTCATGACTACCTATTACTAGCTTCATTTTAAAAATTCGATTTTTTTGCAATTCTTGAATATCTTCCTATCTTTCATAAGTATTCTTCACTTTCTAACTTTTATTATCAAAAAAATTTTTGTGCTTTTATTTAGTATAATACAAAATGATGCGTGAATAAGCACAAACCTCCCCTAACCTATTTGCAGCAGTGTACTCATTGATGTCACCTTTTAAGCTCAAACCCTATAGACTTGGGAAGAAAAGTTCTCAATTACAAGTAAAAGAGGACAAAAAGTCAATGACAGTGAAATTCTCCCCCAAAGTTATTTTTGGTTCACAATTGTGTAAAAATTTATTTTTCTTTCAAGAGCCAAAATATTTTTCTCCCCCCAACTTAAGTGAAACTGTGTTTTAAGCATTTAAAATCATAAGAAGGGTTGGTAAAATTATTGGTTTATGCAAAACTTTACAAAGATCAAAAGTTAACACAAACCATTCGAATATTTTATCAATGTGACACCATGGTTGCTAGAAAATCATGTCACAGATAGATATGAAGAACTGGGGTGGAGATAAGAGGTGTAATTGAATGGATTTACGTCTCGGTTAATAGAGACGAAACAATGATGGTGGATGAAAACGCGAATGTAAAAGATAAGGAAAGTTGGAATATTTGCATTCTCGTACTTGATAAGAAGAAGGGGTGGTAGTTCAACTTCTTTGGGTAGAGGTTGATTCATCACAACATCTATGTCTTTTAAGAATGCGATTTTTTCGGTAAAAATGTCTTCAAAACTTTCATTGATATTCCGAATGATAATCTCATTGGACATGAAGTTATGATACTCAGATAGCTCGACTAAATTATTCGACAAGTCAAACGATTCAAACATAGGTGTGGAATTGCTGACAGAAGGGTCTTACGTGTATATAAATAGGAGGATCAAACAATAACGCACTAGTGGCGTCGAGATCAATATCGTGAAGCTCCTCAAATTCGCAACTGTCAGAAACTATCTTTTCAACAGAACATACATCAACTATATGACCATAAGGTTCGGAGGGTTGACTTCCTAACATATAGATATTAAGCTCAATTGTCATCTTTCCAAAAGATAGGTTCATTGAACCGTTATGACAATTGATTATCGCGTTGGAAGTTGCTAGAAAATGTAGACCTAGAATCACCGGAATTTGGTTTCATGGGTTTGCTACAGGCTGTGTATCTATAACTATAAAGTCCACAGGGAATATAAATTCATTGACTTTGATTAACACGTCCTCTAGCTCACCCCTAACTTGGGTGATAGATCGATCAGCCATCTGGAGAGTGCAGTGCGCAGGTTTCAACTCTCCTAAACCTAATTGCTCATAAATAGAATACGGAAGCAAATTAACACTAGCACCTAAATCGAGTAGAGCACGATTGATATTTTTACCCCTAATATTTATAGATATTATAGGACAACCGAGGTCCTTACGTTTCGTGGGCATCAATTGGGTAAGAGAATTGCTCATATTACTCGTTAAGAAAACTTTTTTAGGCACTTGAATTTTTCTTTTCCTAGAGCACAAGTCCTTTAGAATTTTCGCATAGGAAGGAACTTGCTTGATAGCATCTAGGAGAGGAATATTTATGTTAACTTGTTTAAAAATTTCCACAATCTTCTCCATTTGGGGACTTAGTCTGTTGGCCCTTAACCTGTTTGGAAAAGGAACTTTATCAATAAGAGTTGGGTCCAACTTTTGAGGAGAAGTTTGTGGGGATATAATGGATCCCAAAATTTGATTTGGGATGGTTGTAGATGATAATTCCTTCAAGGAAGTGGGCTGAGAGTTCGAGTCTAGAGGAAAACGGAGAATAGGTTCGGAAGAAGACGTTGGATTAGACGAAGTAGGAGTAGAAGTAGTAGCCGGGGTTTCATCAATATCATCAACTTCAACTTGTTCACCAACTTGGTTATTCAGCACTCTTCCCAATCTTAACGTAGTTACAGCGCTCACGTTATGATTTTGTTAGTTAAAGGCGATGTTTGCACTTTTTGAGTGGCCGGGATTTGGTAGAGCTTGAGATGGAAGTCTCCCTTTCTCTCTTTCATTCATTGCAGCATTTATCTGTGCAATTTATGCTTCGATCGATTTTATGCTTTCATTGTGGGAAGCAGTGTTTTGCTCTAACGTCTGGATAGAAGATGTTAAATTAGTTGTCGTTTGTGTGGAGTGTTTAATAAACGTTTCTAAGCTTCTTTCGAGTGCAGAGGTTTTTTAAGTACCGACGGTTAGAAGATTAGTCTGTGATTGGAAAGAATTATTATAAGGAGCAACGTTATTGGTCGGATTTTGAAAAGATTGCGGTTGAAAGTGTTGGATATATATGCTCTAGAGGCCATTATTGTATATGTATACATGTGAATGCTGGGGATATGTATGTATGGGACAATCTTGCTCAGTTATATAGTATATTATTTGAGTTATCTTTATCAGGATATGTGTATTTCTTTCTTATGATATTTTATGTTGCTTGCACATATTGATAAAGACTCGATACAGTAGTATACTATTATGGTTTGACTTTATCTTAACATGTGCATATGTTATATATGTCGACCATATATTGATAAAGCCCATAGGATCTTGTTTGACTACCAGCGTTATGATGGCGATCATACTTGTGGGAGCTGGGTAATCTAAAAGCACATCCTTAAATGTCCCAAGTCGCAGGAGTAATGAGATCGGGCATCAATACTCTAGAGTAGACTTGCGTACATGTTTCTAGATCCCGACGAGGGGTGGTGGTTGGTCCCATAACCATTGGTGTGATCACCTAAGATTGTATACGGGTGCTCACTGGGGGTGAGTACACTGGACGAACTCGTTGAGAACCATTAGATGGTATTATACCTATCGTCAGATAGCGGTTCTCATGTGACATGTGTACAGGTTAGTCTTTAGACCTGAGATCGTCATTTATCTTGTGTAAGTTCCCACTGTGCTTTGATCACTACCCTACCACGGCTCTACTGAGTTGTGCAAACAGGTTTTGGTTGGGTACAGTCCCGAACCATATGGAGACAGTGAGTGATTGTCAGGGATTCATCTCTCCAGGTATTGGGAGTCAATATCACACTGTGTTCGATTGGCCAAGACCATACGACCGTGGCCAAGGCAGTTGGGATTTACTGATAAGTTGATCGGTAGTTTCCTAGATTGGTCCTGAGCCGCATCAGCACGAATTATCGGGTTATTAGGATCTGACGTATACTACCCCCTAGACCTGGTATGCGATACTCTTAGATGAAGAGACCGGACTGTACAGATATTGTCACAAATAAGCTCAGTAGGGATCCGGATGAGTTTGCTCGTCGGCCTTCTTTTTCGACCAGTACCTGGGTAGCCGTTACGTAAAGCTAGTGCCGCTGACGTACTTGTGATTATAGATTTATCCAGTAACTCACTGCCAGCGTACTGTCGAGTCTTTAGAGTCCCGCACAGAGGGTTTCCCTGCTTCGGGCGAAACGATGTATAAGCCGTATGGTTTTACGGCAGGGGTTTGATCACATTCGTGTACTTGTGCATGTATGATGTTTGGGCGAATAATACTAGCGGGCTTTGGTGTAAGCCGGATCCTAGTATTATATTCTTGGATTATTTTGTCTCTTTGTATTCGTATTTTTCGGAATACGGATACGGGTATATATATACGGTGAGGGGCATTCTTGTAATTGTGCAAGATGCTTCCAGAAAAAGACACCTCATTATTTTTTTAATCGTTTTTGTTAATGGTTAATAAGGTGGAGGTATGAGGTGTTCATTTGTGTTAAATGAAGTATGGCTACTTGGTGACTCATAGCATGACTAATTGTTTACTATTGGAGTATGCTTGATATTTTGTGTTGTAAACTAATTTTTAATGCAAGGTGGCTTGAAGTTTTTTTTTGTGGCTTCACGATATTTTAGCTTTGCATTATTAGTTCACAACACTTGGCCATTCTTCATTCTATTCTATCAAAAACACTCTCTCTCCTCCAAGCTCTCTTCTTCTTCCTCAAACCCTAATTTGTCTCATGAGTTAAAAAACCTAGGGTTCTTGAGACTAAACAATCCATAATCACTCTCTACATCCTTTAGGCTACTTATATTAGCATACTAAGTAACCTAGTTACCTTGGTTTAAAGGTAGAAACTCAAAGTAGACACTCTCGGGTGGATCATCTTTGACGCGAGGAGGCCAACGATCAAGCTCGATTATAGAGGCTACTAAGAGCACACTAAAGGAGAGGAGTGAAGACTCGATGGACTTGAGCCTCATGGTATATACTTCTTTCATAGTAGATAAAATCCTTTAGCTTGCTAGTTAGGTTTATGATAGATCCGGTTTCGGGTTATTCTAGCGCCAGTTTAAAACGTTATAAAAAATTTTGTTCCGCAAATGGTTACGGATGATGATCAGGGCGTTAGTGTAACCCAACAGAAAGGGGTGCTGAATTTGGTGTGGTGGGTGTTGTTGGCTGTGGGGGAACCCTTTGAAAGTTATTTTGGTTTAAGAACTGATTTTGAGTTTGACTTTGGTTTTAGTTCTAAGCAAAATTAGGATGTTTCCTCCATCTCTGATTGTATGTGGAAGAATAAAGATCGTTTCTAGGTCGTTGCTGAAAAGCAGCATTGGTTTATTCTTGACCTTGAGACGGAGGATTCAAAGGACATTCTTCCGTTAAATGTGATGGGTCAAAACAGCAACCACACACGGTTTTAGGGAGCATAACTTGTTTTACGGAGGCTGACGAGAATTTGTTTTCTATAGCTTCGAATTTCTTTTGTATCACGGCCATTTCGGCTTTTACTACGATGGAAAAATCGAGCTGATGGATACCTACCCTAGATGAAGACGATATGGTAGATCTAGTGCTCTCCTACTGTAATGTCTGTTCGGCTAGATCTTCTAGAAATTGCCAAGTTTCGCCATCGTCTTTTGATATGAAATGGTATTGACAAATGGTTTCAAGCATTTGTTTCGTGGCTGGATTAATACCCTCATATATAATTCGGTAAAATTGCCATCTATCGATTCCATGATGAGGGCATTGGAAAAGAAGATCTTTAAACCATTCAAAGAAATTCCAAAATGGTTCGTTGCGAAGTTGGGTAAACTGGTTAATCTCGCTTCGAACACGGGCGATTTTGTGATGAGGATAAAATTTCTTAAGAAATGCTATAACGAATTCATCCCATTTAGCGATAGAATGTGCGGTAGTGCTATAAACCCATTTTTCTGCTAGATCGCACAAGGTAAAAGGGAGAAGACGTAATCGCATAGCATACCCTGAAAATTGGATTGTGCTCATCATTGCACATACGTTCTCGAATTTGGTTATAAAAACGTATGCGTCTTCGGATTTAAGCCCGTGAAATTTGGGCAACAGGTTGATGAAGTGGGGTTTAATTTCGAAATTATCTCCATTGGTTGGTGGAAGAGACAAACAAGTAGGAAGGGGTCCACATACGGGGTAGTATCTTTCTTGGAGAGAGATACGCGGTGGATTCTGTGTACCTACGGGTGGTCGCAGGGTGGTATCGTTAAATCTGGAGGGAGATCCGTTCATTTTGGGAGATGTGATGGGTGGAAGGGAAATAGAAGATGAAGAAGTACTGACTTCAGAGTCGATAGAAAAAACGCGGATAAGACGGGGACTAGAATTCCGTGTCCAACCGATCATGCACTAAGTGGGTTTATGCACGTGGCAGCGTGTGTGAGAATGATTATTTTAGAGGGTTTGTTTTGGAAAATAGTCGGCCTTGAGGCCTGACTCAACAAATCAAAAAATGCACAATCAATCTCTAGAACTAAGGTCACATATGTCAAGTCACTAGACCGCTCCTAGATTTCCAAAGGAAAAGTCGCAGGATCAATCCGCTACTACCTCCTTATCAATCTTGTGGCCAGGTAAGTGCCAGGTAAGTGGGAGGTATCCGCTATATGAATCACCGAAATAGCAGACCTAATTAAATAACCACTTTCCTTAGCAACACTTGCTTTAGACACCATAAGAGGAATGCAGATAAGCAATCGATTACCCACGACCCTCCTATGTCCTAATTGAGCATGAATGTCCTTAAGGGCTAGGTCTAGATATTTTTTAATTAATGTAGGGTGATGCGTATGCTCGTTTGTGATTTGTGGGGCCAAAGAAGGGTGATGAAATCCCCACTTAATCTTAGTTTAGGTTTATTGCCCCTTAAAGTCCGGTTTAAATATGCAAAAACAAACCGAAATCAAAACACACAAAAAGATTTTTTTTAGTGGCGTTGTTTGCAAAGAATCCTGCAAGTAAAATCAGATTATTGGAGTTTTAGAGGAGAGAGAAAGATAATAGGGGGTACCTGAGAATTTTTGGTGGCCCAACTCCACCAAGAAGCCGCGGTTCGGCCGCCAAACCTTACCAAATGCCGTGGTTCCACCGCAAGGTGGAAAGTTCTTTTGCTAAATTTTTCTGCAAGGCCCTCCTATACTCCTCTGGTCCAAGTTTAAGGTATCTGGCTCTCTGTTGGCTTGCTCCAGTTACTCAAGATTCCCTTACAAAACTCGCACAATAATCGTTATAAACAAAAGATACGGTTTGGTTCTCTTTTCTTTTGTGTTTGCTGGATTTAATAAGAAATCAAGCCGAATAACAAGAAAAAAAATTACGACCGTCTCCCCGGCAACGACGCCATTTGATTGATTCTTAAAAAATGTGTTGTAAAATAACCACAATCAAAACGGTGTCGCTAGTAACTATCCACGATGAGTACGGGTCATCCGCATGGAAACGTGGACTCTTTTCTTATTTTAGACGAGTAGATCAAAGATCGGTGATAGTTTGTTATTACGGATATAAGATTTTTAATGAAAAGGCTTGTAGGGTTCATAGAACTTAGTAGTAATAGATGAATAATTAAAAATGACTCATTTATCTTTTAATAGTTTAAAACTAGATCGATAGTGATGAATGTAGATTAAGCTTCTTGGAAGAAACTATGGTTTCCCTACTACTAACCCTTGTCCTCGCATTGATGTTTGGTGCCGAAGCAGTGCTCCTGCTGGAAACAGAACTCCCCTCACTACGGATGGCGGTTCAATGTGAGCTTACAAATGAAGAGAATACCTATCTTCGGATCGAAAAACTCGATACTCTTGACGAGACTCGTCTCGTAGCTCAGCAAATCTTGGAAGCCCATCGGGCAAGGATGACACAATCATATGAAAGACTGACCAGACCGAGGACATTCAGCCAAGGCGAACTCATACTGGTTGTCAAAAGACCGATGATCCCCAATCGCGTGAAACGTGGAAAGTTCGAACCAAATTATGAAGTCATGTATGTCATAGATAAAGTCTATCAAAGTGGAGCTTACCTCCTAATGGATATGCATGGAGAAAAGCCCTTCCGGCCAATAAACGGCCAATTCCTTAAGAAGTACTACGCTTAAAGACTCACGACCTAGGTCAATGATAGATGACGGCGCTTGTGTCCGCTCTCTATCTTCCTGAGTTGAAACTCTGAAAGGCCTTCCGAATGATATGCGCCCCCATTATGTCAATGATAGACCGTGATGTCCCTAAACTAGCACCTCGCCCTATGGTATGGATCATATAACCAACCGTATACAATCCACGGGCATAAACAATATGTACCCCATGTTTCCCATGGACTGTGATGTTCCTAAACTAGCATGTTGCCCTACAACATGGATCATATAACCAGCCGTATACAATCCACGGGCACAAATGATCTATGTCCCACATATATTCTCCATGTCTCCCGTGAACCGCTATGTTCCTAAACTGGCACTTTGCCCTACGGTGGATCTCTATATTGATCACCGTAAACAATCTACGGGCACAAACAATATGGCCCCATGCTATGTTTTCGATAAACCATGATGTCCCTACACTAGCATCTTGTCCTACGGTTTGTCTTTATATTGACTACCGTATACAATCCATGGGCACGAGCGATATGTATCGCAACCATGCTATTCCAAATAAACGTTGCCCTATGGGATCCTTGAGACCCACGTTGCGCCTCAAGTCCTACCGGGGAAGATTGCAACTGAAGTCCCACTTGCGAGGGTCCACCTGAAGTCCCACCGGGCATGCCAGAATCTATTTACTGTCGGAAACCGTGTCTGAGGAGAAGGAAGCGCTTCCATCCTCAATCTGGTGTCAGATACTATATGGAACATATCCATCCAAACCTCCGATATACGGTGTCATAATCCCTTGGTGTTTTCGGAAAGGTGGATGGATATGTTCTATATAGTATCTGCCCCAAGATTCAGGCTGGACGCGCTCCCTGCGCCTCAGAACCAGTTTTCGGCGGTCAACATAGTACATGTTATTGACGAATTAAATGTTAAATTCAAGAAATTTTCAATGTTGTTAAGAAACATATTAATGTGTAAACTTATTAATGTTATATATGAAATTTTGGTAAGGTTTATTACAGTTATTCAGTAATAGTTTTTAGTTTTTTTATCTCATTGTATTCCGATTTAGGAAATTTTATAAATACAGAGAAGGTGCTGCTGAAATGGTCAAAAACGTCTTTTACCTACACACACCACACAACATACACACGCAAAACACACACATATAACACGCACACACAACACACACAACACATATACACAAAGCACATACACACTAACAACTCTACACCTAATCGAAACTTAGATTATCAAACTAAATTACGCGTCATACACCCCGTCTATCGGGTAACATACGTTCGGTGTTCGTCGTATCATAAAACTATACGAAGGTTGTTAAAAATCGGATGGTATTGTTCAGTGCTAACCACCGTGGTGTAGTCTATATGACGAGAAAATTCAATCGTAGAATTCACAAGAATCCGATATTGATACGAATCCGACACAAATCCTATACATCAATAACACATCATTTCAATTCGCAAGGCTTGATTTATAGATTTAGAATTTTACAACAAGACATATAGACTAAATCTAATACACCGTTTCTTATTCTTTTATTATACAAACTTAAAAACTTTACGGCTTCATTCTTACATTTGTCCTGGTCTGGTTTCCGGTATACCGTCGACGGCTCCGCAGGCTATGCCTTCGGCTACGGCTTTGCAGGTCACTCCTCTAGGTTCTTCTGCTCCAGCTCCAACTACTTCGACTCCAGCTCCAGGTAGTACCCCAGCATCAATTCTGGAGCATTCCAGGCTCATAGGCTACAGCGCGGACCGGCTTCACCAGACGCGCTAGATACTTGGAGATGGAGCACTTGGATCGAGCCAGCAGTGATTATTTTTATATTTTTGAGATTTTTATAGGATGTCTGTATTAGATTTGCGACATGTTGTATATTTTGGATATCGGTTGTTATATATGATAATTATGATCATGATGTTATAGTGATTTTGTATTGTGTTTGTTTATTTGGTATTTTTACATTTCTGTATTTCGTTATATATATTATGCGTATGATATTATTGATATATATTTTTGTATATAATATAGCGTGTGATATATTATTATGTAAAGAGCGGACAAAAACAGCAGATAGTATTTTTTTTAAAAAAAAATTTAAAGTTTGTACCTACGGTTTCCACTGTAGGGGCAAACTTAGCCCCTTCCGGTTCCACCGTAGGGGCAAGTATCAGAAAAAAAAACTGATACTATGCAGGCTAAGTTTGCCCCTACGGTAGAAACTGTAAGGACAATATATTATTATTTTTTTTAAAAAATAATTTCCCCTACGTTATTAACCGTAGGGACAGTGACTCCTAAGTGTTTCTCCGTAGGGACAAATTTGTAACAGTAAGGGCGTTTATTTGCCCCTACGGCTTTTGGCCTTACGGATCATTTTTTTCCTTACGGTTCCAACCGTAAGGACAAGCCATATTCGAAGTATTGATACAAAAATAAATATAAATACTGACTTTATATATTAATTTTTCTAAACCTTTAATGTTTATGAAGAGGTGTCACATGCCATTAAAACTTTTATTCCTCAAAATTATTTTGCAGTAGAATAAGTTGGATCAATACATACTTTTTATCTCCTATTGCTTAAATATTAAAATGCAACGATTATGTGTAATATACAGATTCGGTTATAAATATTTTAGCTCATCTTCAGTCCCACGGATTACGCGTGGGATCAAATTCCAGTACCATGAAAATCCAAGCAAAAAATGATCTTAATAGGCTGAAAAAAGATATGTTTTCTTATTATTAGTTCTAGTTGTTCTTCATTAGTTCATTTCCTTTAATGAATTTCGCTTTAGCTTTAATTTCAACATCTAATTTCTTGCAATTAGTTGTTATTTAGGATTATAGCTAGGTTTAGATGGCTAGTACCATACCATTGAGCCACCTATAATAGGTTGAGATGTTGGATTTTTCATAGTAAAAATTGAAAAATGAGCCGTTCTCAAGAAATAAAAAAACATGAAAAAGAACAGCTTAAAGATATTTTATTCTCATTATAGCATATTTAAATGATTGTTAAAATATACCAATTATTGGTTAGGGATATGTGTAAGTTGATATCCGGACCAAACTTTACAAAAATCTCTCTGGTAAGTTAAGATATATTTGCCAAAAGAGCCTTAGCTTGAACAGTGATGATGGAGGCCTTGATCTTCTTCAGATGCTGTCCTCCATTGATTTGTCGCGAGCGTTACTGGACGATTGAGATTGGATTCGGGGGTTGCCTCCTTGAGTGTGTGGATCTCAATGGATTGAGTTTGAAATGGAAGCCGAGCTACCTGCAAAGAAGTCCCGGGGTGGATGACCACCGTAGGACCCTCCGACGATCAAGTTAGCCGAGAAATTTGAGCAAAGTAGTGGCTTATTGGGTTCCAATTGCCGTACCTAAGTCGTCTGAGAGAGGGGCTTTATAGTGGTCGCATGGAGCGAGCAGGCGCGAGATCTTCGCCTTCGGTTACGCTCCTGACGTTACGCGTGCGTGAATGACGGGATCCCGTCAATAATGATGGGATACGCTCATTAGGGGGGACGCGGGATATGGGGCAGCGGTTATCCCGCTTTGGCAAAATACGCGGAGCCGTTGCAGAGGCGATAGGGCTCTACGATCTCAGTTGATCGGGGGAGGCCGAGGAAGCTCGGCAAGCTTGGAGCTCGGAGACAAGCGGGAGGCCGAGGAAGCTCGGCACGAGAGAAGACTCGGAGGCGAGTGAGAAGACTGAGGAAGCTCGGAGACGAGCTGTTGGTAGTCTCCTAGATGAAGGTGGAATGTCTTCAGACAGTTTCCCGAAAGGTCGGGTACATCCACCGAGAAGGGGCCTCGGGGAATGTCTCCGATGTGGCTCATTTATTCCACCCCCGTAGACTCCGGGACACGTTATCTGCCACGTGTCGTATTATGAGGAGACACCACTTACGAGCATCATCATTAGCCCCCCACTCTCGTTCCGACCTATCCAAGGGTCGGGTCAAGAGTGGTCCGCTCGGTCTTTCTTCTGCTCAATTTAGCGTCAAGGAATCGTAATGCGGATCGCCCGGGAACGGCAGGGCATTTGGTAGTTATGTTGTTTCGATCCTTGGGCCCACGTGTCGTCTCGTCGTTCGCCTGAATCTTCACGTATATCCACGACGGCATCAGCGGATCAATGAAATGATCGTGCTTTAAGGAGGGTGCGCCGTTTCGCTCGTTCGTCTATTGGGCTGCAGGCCACGTGTCCGACACGGGTTGGCGGACGTGAAAGGCTGTCGCTGTCACCTGCAAACGAATGGGCGTCTGATCGCCACATGGAGTTTTGACGGCTGGCAGGCGCGACGCTTCGTTTTGGCGGGAATTGATCTGGGCCGTTGGATGCTTTCCGTGGAGTGCATAAATAGGAGGGGACCCCTAGGGCCGACACTTCCACCATAATTCACCCTCATTGTCAGAGATTGCCAGGCGCTCCTTCCTTTTAGATCGGATCACCCATGCTTTTTCCTCGGCCAGCCCATTCCTTTGAGTCAGATTAGTTGTCTTCATCTGAGGAGTCTGTAGAGATAGTTAGGGTAGGGTCGGACGATGAGGCTCCAGTTGTTGGAGCCGAGTCCAGAGGGTCTTCTTCTTCTTCGGCTTTAGATAGCCAAGAGGGTTCATCTTCTTTTTACACTCGACTCGAGTGGTAGGCCGTAGGTCGATGCTCGGCTTTTTAGATGAAGATCGTGCATCGAACGTAAGTCGATTAATTGCCAAGTGTAGAAAAGTCGGTGCCCTCCCGCTCCCCGGAGTCGAGGTGACGATCGTTCATTTACGATGAACCGAAAGATATCCAAGTGTAGGAAGGTCAGTATCAGTCCATTCCTCAGAGTCGGGTTGACAACCACGTCTCTTAGCATGAGCTGAAAAACATAGAATAGGTTAGCATTGACTGATTGCCCCCTGTTGTGGTTCCTAGACTCGTGTCTTCGTAGGGTAGGAACCTACCCCTCAGAGACTGGCCAAGCAGGAATCTGCACAGTGGCCTCTTTAGGAGGGCTTTAGCTCTTGAGCATTGATGGGTAGGAAGCAACCCGCTCGGGATGTACCGAGAAGGGAAGCTTCTCGGTGGCCTCGTGAGAAAGGCTTTGATCCATAGCGTAGATGGGTAGGAATATGCCCGCTAGGGATGGACCAGGAAGAGAAGCTGCTCGGTGGCCTCGTGAGGAGGGCTTTGATCCTTAGCATGGATAGGTAAGAAGCTACCCACTAGGGATGGACCGGGCAGGAAAGCTTCCCGGTGGCCTCGTGAGGAGGGCTTTGATCCATAGCGTAGTTGGGCAGGAACCTACCCACCGTGGATGAACAGGGCAGGAAGCTACTCGGTGGCCTCAAGAGGAGAGCTTTTGAACCTTAGCGTTGTTGGGTAGGAAGCTACCCGCTAAGGATGACCAAGCAGGAAGCTACTTGGTCTCCTCGTGAGGAGGGCTTCGATCAACAGCGTAGTTGGGCAGGAAGCTACCCACCGCGGATGGACCGGACAGGGAAGTTGCCCTGTGGCCTCGTGAGGAGGGCTTTTGATCCTTAGCTTGGATGGGTAGGAAGCTACCCGCTAGGGATGGACCGAGCAGGAAGCTACTCAGTCGCCTCGCGAGAAGGGCTTCGATCCAGAACATAGTTGGGCAGGAAGCTACCCACTGCGGATGGACCGGGCATGAAAGCTACTCGGTGGCCTCGAGGGGAGGGCTTTGATCCTTAGCATGGATGGATAGGAAGCTACCCGCTAGGGATGGACCGGGTAGGGAAGATGCTAAGTGGCCTCATGAGGAGGGCTTTGATCCACAGCGTGGATGGGTAGGAAGCTACCCGCTAAGGATGGACCGAACAGGAAGCTACTCGATCGCCTCGCGAGGAGGGCTTCGATTCATAGCTTAGTTGGGCACGAAGCTACCCACTGTGGATGGACCGGGCAGGGAAGCTGCACGGTGGCCTCGAGGGGAGGGCTTTTGATCCTTAATGTTGTTGGGTAGGAAGCTACCCGCTAGAGATGACCGAGCAGGAAGCTACTCGGTCGCCTCACAAGGAGGACTTCGATCCAAAGCGTAGTTGGGCAAGAAGCTACCCAATGCGGATGGACCAGGAAGGGAAGCTGCTCTGTGGCCTCGAGAGGAGGGCCTTTGATCCTTAGCGTTGTTGGGTAAGAAGCTACCCGCTAGGGATGACCGAGCAGGAAGCTACTCGGGCGCCTCGCGAGGAGGGCTTCGATCCACAGCGTAGTGGGGCAGGAAGTTACCCGCTGCGGATGGACCGGGTAGGGAAGCTGCTCGGTGGCCTCGAGAGGAGGGCTTTGATCCTTAATTTGGATGGGTAGGAAGCTTCCCGCTAGGGATGGACCGGGCAGGGAAGCTGCTCGGTGGCCTCATGAGGAGGGCTTTGATCCACAGCGTAGTTGGACAGGAAGCTACCCACTGCGGATGAACCGGGCAGGGAAGCTGCTCGGTGGTCTTGAGAGGAGAGCTTTTGATCTTTAGCGTTGTTGGGTAGGAAGCTACCCACTAGGGATGACCGAGCAGGAAGCTATTAGTCAGCCCTACAGGGAGCTTTAGCACGGAAACAAAGAGAAGTAGTTCAAATTGCAGGGAAGAGAGAATCTTTATTATTGAATAAATTCTCCTGTATTGAATATAAATTTTGGTAGGTGTCCTTGTTACTCGGATTTGGGTCAGTCGGCGATGACCATAATCTGTCTGATCGTCAACTCTCCGTCTTTAATTTGATCGGCTTGACGTTTATCTTGCAGGTACTTTGCCAACTGACCGGAGCGGATCAGCGCCTCGTTGTAATCGCGCAGCTGTTTACAATCCTCGGTCGGATGTCTTTGCATCCGGTGATAGGCACAATACGGGCCTCGGAGCCGCTTGCCCGTGCTTCGGGTAGCCAGCGGGAGCGTGAAGAACCTCTGGCCATTTTCTTCCTCTAGCAGCTCAGTCTGGGAGATGTTAAGAGGAGTGTACTCCTGGAACTTCGGGGAGTAAGTTTTTGGTCGGTCGACTCTCTTTTTCTCTTCTCTGCCCCGCTTCTTTTGGACGGTTTAGTCGCCTCTTGGCAGATTCGAGTTCACCTCGGACTCGAGTTGGATCTTCCACTCGGTCCAAGCTTTTACCTCGGCCATGGTCTTAGGTTGCAGTAATGAAAAAGAGCGGAGCCACTCTTTGTGCCGAAGACCCGACCTTAGTGTGGTGATGACAGTTTCATCCCGGTGCTCGGGGACCTCGAGGAGAGTGTTGTAGAAACGAGTGACGTATCCCTTAAAGGATTCCTTGTCCCACTTTTTATGGTGAACAG
Source organism: Agapanthus africanus (assembly GCA_030015575.1). Classification (NCBI taxonomy): domain Eukaryota; kingdom Viridiplantae; phylum Streptophyta; class Magnoliopsida; order Asparagales; family Amaryllidaceae; genus Agapanthus; species Agapanthus africanus. The sequence continues at coordinate 242,852,325 of CM057342.1, forward strand.
GTAGTCGAATGTTCTCTTTTATCATCGATTCCCGATGAAGTGGCTAAGGAATTAAGTGGCCAGCTCACCGAAGGTTAAGATGGAGAGTGGCGTTAGTCCTCGAAACCAGTCCCAGCCAGCCCGGATGAAGGTGGCGGGAAAAGCTCGGCATTGGGCCGTGCCAGAGTTATCCTGGAAGCTCATGCCCGCCGTAAAGGCATCTAAATGGTCCTTCGGGTCGGATTTCCCATCAAAGAGGGCCACCTTGGACGGTTTGTTCCTAGACGAGACATGCTCAGCAAGCAGTTCTTCCGTAAAGGGTTTCATCAGCGAATCGGCAGAGTATCGGGCCCCTGCGCCAGATGCTTGGCCGTCCCGGTGTATGCCCTCGATTTTCTTCTCGAGGGCCTTGAGTCGGTGGTGGTAACCCGAGGATTCTGCGCAATCGGAATGGTGACTGTCCACGCTCCGGGTCTATGCCAGTGTACGGCTTCGATTCTGCTCCATCAGATTTCGTGAATCCTCGGGCGAGATCCTTCTCGAGTGGCCCCGGCGTTCTTCGTTCGCGCGACCCCGGCGAGAGGGGAGGTTTCGGTCATGCCTAGAAGAAGGCGAGCTAACCGATACCTCCTGGGTGAGAACGCACGGTGTGGATTAAAACGACGGCCCAGTCATCCCTAGGACCATGGCGTGGAGCTGTCCGGCGCCCAGCGGATCATAGAATCAGTCGCCGCGCATAGGTTAAGGTGGCCGAAGTCGTCCCGTCGGTGCTCAGTGCGCTGTGACGAGGAAGAGGTAGATCGAGAGCTTGAGCGTGCCCGTCCGTCCTTCGGCGGACGTTATTATCTCGGGGAGGGGGAACTGCGGCCTGGTGGGTGTGGCCCACTGCTTGGACGCGAACGAGGGCATCCACCAGCGATCTGAGCCTGTCTATCCGAGCGGATAAGGCGCTGATGGCGTTAAGAGGGGGAGGCGGGCTGCTTCCGCCTCCGTTGTGGCGGCTCGTATTTAGATCGTTGTGGTCATCGCTCGCCATTGGATCGAGGGCGGAGGATCAACTTTTGTTGGTGGAACAAGATAAGTCTTTTGTTCCCACAGACGACGCTCACTGATGGAAGCCTTGATCTCTTTCAGATGCAGTCCTTTGTCGATCTGTCGCGAACATTGTTGGACGGTTGAGATTGAATTCGGAGGTTGCCTCCTTAAGTGTGTGAATCTCAATGGGTTGAATTTGAGGTGGAAGCCGAGCTACTTGCAAAAAAGTCCCGGGATGGATGACCACCGTAGGACCCTCTGACGATCAAGTTAGCCGAGGAATTTGAGCAGAGTAGTGGCTTATTGGGTTACAGTTGCTTTACCTGAATCGTCTGAGAGAGGGGCTTTATAGTGGTCGCATGGAGAGAGCAGGCGCAGGATTTTTGCCTTTGGTTACGCCCCTGACGTTACGCGTGCGTGAATGACGGGATCCCTTCACTAATGACGGGATACGCTTATTAAGGGTGGACGCGCCAGCATGGGAAGCGGGACGTGGGGCGGCGGTTATCCCGCATTTGCGAGATACGAGGAGCCGTTGCGGAGGCGCTAAGGCTCTGCAATCTCGGTTGATCGAGGGAGGCCGAGGAAGCTCGGCATGCTTGGAGCTCGGAGACGAGCGGGAGGCCAAGAAAGCTCGGCACGAGAGAAGGCTCGGAGAAGACTGAGGAGACTGAGGAAGCTCGGAGACGAGCAGTTGGTAGTCTCCTAGATGAAGGTGGAATGTCTTGAGGGGGGTCTCTCAAAAGGATGGGTACGTCCACCGAGAAGGGGCCCTGGGGAATGTCCCCGATGCGGCTCATTTATTTCACTCTCATAGAGTCCGAGACACATCTTCTGTCACGTGTCGTAATCTAAGAAGACACCACTTGTGAGCATCATCAGGTAAAGACACTCTGCCGCTTGGTGAGAGGTCCTTGGTTCGAATCCATCCCTTATGGTGGCAAAAGGAAAAATTTCCATCAGATATGTGAAGCAATTTTCAACGAATTGCAATGTCACGTTCCAGTGCTTAGTTGCTTTGCTTTCTATACAGAAGTCAAAAGATTTAATTGCCAAAGCTTACATTTAGTTTGATTTTTTTTCTTTTTAAATAAAACATTATCATGAATTTGTTAAAAAAGGAAAATTTAGTCCCACATTTGAAGTTTGATCTCACGTTACAAAATAACTAAGTTCTTTCACGAGCTATGCATGTGGATGTAATCTAATTTGGTTATAGATAATCATGTTAAATATTCAAAAAGCATATTTGAATTATAACCTCTGCTAATTAAAGTACTAATTTTTGAAAAGGTCTATTTTCTAAATTATTCCTTTAATATATTATTTTGGGAGTATGGATTTTCATACTTTTTCCTTTACAATTTTTTTTTCTAAATTATTTTTAAAATATATCTTTTCAGAAAGTTATCTTTAAATCATTGCTTACCATTTTATATAGTTTCTAAGAAACACAGTGATAATATAAATCTTCTAAATCTCTTTAAAACTTTTCTAAATTTTTAATTTTCTTTTGTATTTTTAAATCTTTAAAATACATTTTTCTTTCATTTTTGGATTCGAAATTTTCTAGCTTTGTTAATCATCATCATCATCATCATCATCACCACACACACACACACATGTTTTTGCCATTAATACCTTTCTTTGTATTCTTGGCATTGTTTTAACATTTATAAAATAATAACAGTAATAGTAATAATATTAATATTTATAATATATATATATATATATATATATATATATATATATATATATATTGGAGGAAAGAGGCCATAGGAAGGAATTTACTCCTATGGCGTCGAAAAAATATACCCTCCGTCATGTTTTTCGACGATCAGAATCCATCATCTTCATCGTTATCATCTTAAGATATCGGTACGCCAAATTTCAGGCGATTCTACAACTTTTTCACCGTTGATTTAGCAATGTAAAATGTTCTATTGTCGGTAAACCGTTAATTTTGAACCCACTAATTCAATGGTGAAAAAGTTGTAGAATCACATGAAATTTGGCATACCCACATCTTAGATGATAACGATGAAAATGATGGGTGTCGATCGTCGGAAAACACTACGGAGAGCGTACTATTTCGACGCCACAGGAGGAAATTTCCTCCTATGGCATCTTTCCTCCATTATTCTCATATATATATATATATATATATATATATATATATATGAGAATAATGGAGGAAATTTATATATATATATATATCCATTAATATCTTTCCTTATATTTTTGGTCATGTTTTAACATTTATAAAACAATAACAGTAATAATAGTAATATTGCTAATGATAATAATAATAATAATAATAATATAATAATCATAGTTGCAGTAGTATAATAATAATAATAAAATATTTTTTCCAAATATATAATATACCATACATATAATCTAAATCTATATATTTATCAAAATTTAGATTTTTGCCATTAATAGTAATAGTTATAAGAATCTATATAATATAAATAATAATAGTAATAGCAATAATATAGTAATAGTAATAATAATCTATATGTATATATATAAATAAATTTAGGATTTTGCCATTAATAATAATAATAATAATAATAATAATAATAATAATACAGTGATAGTAATAGTAATAGTAATAATATAATAATATAGTAGTGGTGGTGGTAGTAATAATAATAATAAAATTAGGTTTTTATACCATGGCATTCTTAATAAATTAAGGTATTTATATTTGGTTTTTTTCACTAATAATAATAGTAACCGTAATGGTAATGTTCTAACAATAATAATAATAATAATAATATATAGTAATAATAAAACCTGCTTTAGATATAAATTTTGGGGGTTTTCCCTATAAATCTATACTATATGTATATGGAAGATCTATATCAATCTATAAAGATTTGGGGTTTTTCCATTTCTAATAATAATTGATTTTATAATTTGTTAATTATCTATATAAATTTGGTTTTTCCCCATAAAACTATATTTAGACATATATAAAATGATAATAATAAATTCTAAAGGTTTAATAATTGATTTAAAATATAGAAAAATGAGAAGCTGTTAATAATTGATTTTATAATTTGTTCAATATAGATTTGAGTTTTTGTCATAAATCTATATTTGCGTATTTATAGAAAAAAAGATTTAATATATATATAAGATTTGTGTTGTTGCCATAAATTTATATCTTTATATACATAGATATACAAAAATAAATTTACTCTCCCCCCTCCCCTCTCCCACAAATTAATTTTTTCATTGCTTTTCAATTTAATTTATGTTATTTTTTATATAAATTTTTATCATCTTCTAATATCTTTAATTGACAAAATGTAATATGGTTGTTTTTATTTTGCAGACAATTTTCAGTCAATAAAAGGTTGAGAAAGAGAAGTTATATAGGTATTTATTTTTCTTCGATCTAAAAAATATAATTTTTCTCATTTAAAATACATAGTTTATATTTAGATTATGTTTTTACGATTACATGAACTATGTTTTTTTAAAGTATTTTCCGTAAACAATATTTGTGGTTATCTTATTGCGTGTCTAACAAAATCATCCAATATTCAAACTTGAACTTACCTAACCATTCAAATTTTAATTTTTTTCTAAATGGCTAGAATAATAGTAGAATATCTTCTTCATTTAAATTCATATGTTATAAAAAAATATTATATTTTTAAAATTGGAAAAGTTTCTACAGTATAACATTTTTTATATATTTTTATATCATTGCATCAACGGTTGGAAACCGAAATATATATATTTTGATAATTTAACATTTTTAATAATAACGATATATTTTAAAATTTTAGAATTCAGAATAATGAACATAACCGTGCAACGCACAGGCCTTAAAAACCTAGTTTATATTTATTTTAGGGAATATTAAAAATTAAAAATAAATCCTTTTAAAATTCTTTTTGCTTCCGTTTAACAATTTCTGAATCTGCCACTTTTTAATTTTAACTTTTGGATTTGAAATATTTAAAAGACTTTAGACTTCTTACTTTATTTTTCGGAGTTAATAATATTTTCAAATGTCTCTAAATTTATTTTATTTTTTTATATCTGAATATATTATCATTTAAAAATAAATCATTTCAAATCTTTATTGTTATTTGTTGTTAATTTTTATATATTTCTCTCTTAATTTTAATTTTGTACTTTTTAACAGGCTTATTATTTTAATTATTTAATAAATTGAGATATTTTTAAGAAAATTGTCATTAATTTTTTATTTATTTTTATAAGAAAAATAGTAAATGAGAAAATTTCTCACATTGCAAATCTTCTAAGAATTATATTTCAAATCTTTCTATACTAGAATCTGGCACGTGCGATCCATGTGTTCAAATAAAAATTATGTTTATTTTTTTTAATTTGAGTTCAAAAAATTAGAGATGATTAAAATTTATATGATACACAATGATTTTGGAAGTTATTTATGATCAGTAGAGATGATTGTATAGTTATAATTGATTTAGTTGATAATCGTATTTTTTAAATATTTGTTATAGAAAATTTTAGATTTAATTTTGTTTCTTAGTATTTGAGGTTGCGTCAGGCCATCAAATTGAAATCAATTTGGGGACTCCAGGTTTTGTTGTTATAACAATAGAGATTTTTAACTATTTTTTTATTTTAAAAAAAAATTTCAAATGTTTTTATATTTCTATTTTTGGATGTCTTAAAAATGAAAAATAAATATTTTTAGAAAAGAATTTGGTTTTATTTATTATTATTATTATTATTATTATCATTTAAATCATACCATTTTAATTTATATTTTAGGATTTTAAATCTTTAAAATATTTAAGTTTTTTATTTATTTCCGTCTTAATAATTTCTTGAAGTGTTTGTAAATCTTTTTATAATTTTATTTTTGTATTTGAACCCGTAATATTTTGTATCCAAAACAAACGGGCTACCAAGCAAAGCTATATCCCTATTTAAAAATTGTTGTACATTTTCGTAGCACAAAATCCATGTCTTGCTTTCCACACTGTTATTTTCTCCCCTATCCATACGGGTATTTTACACGTGCGATGCACGTTAGTAATTGAGATGGATTGGTGGAGTTGATTATCACTTATCTAATGTTATAATGCTAAAAGGAGGCCGGTCTCAAAATTAAGAATCTAATTTCAATTACAGCCTTCAAAAGAGCAATAAAATTTACTCATTTTTCTAGCAAAAATAAAAAATAAAATTTGATAACTACTCTTTCCCTCTAGGTGTGGAAGAATCATTCCTTCACTATCTCTTCCAATAACCATCTTCACAAATATTTCTCAATTACTAACGTGCATCGCACGTGTAAAATACTAGTGGGAAGATATTGTTCACACCGGAATATTGCATTTAATACCACACATTCCTATGCTTGTTTGTTTATATATAGGTGCTTTTAATCCGTATTTGCTACATATTTACTGGCTACAGGTTCCTAGTCCAAAATAACGCAAATGATACAAAATCTCCACAGTTATGCCAAAATACAGAACATCTGTTGCCAACAGATAAAAGCCGTGTTACGGTCATCCATATCCGTTCAGTTCCGCGTACCAGTTTCAGAGACAAGACAAATGACAATGGTCATTCGTGTCTCGGTCAAGCACAGAGCACGAGAGAGGCTGCACAAGAATCATTGGATGCGCGGAGCTCGAGGGAGATGAGATCAAAAGAATTATTTTTGAAGCCATTTTGGACTGTTGCGGATCTGAAGAAATTGTGGACGCAATTTGTAATTTGGAGCATGTAGAACAACAGAAAAGAGCAACACAAGAAAACCCAGAAAAAACGGCAACCCAACTCCCTCAAAGAAGCGCGGATCCGCGGCCAAAATGGCCGATCCGCGGCGGATCCGCGGCCGAGTTGACTCAGTGTCAACTCGGATTTTGGAGGTAGTTTAGACATTTCATTTGGGCTCAGAATCTTACCCTAGGGTTTCAGCACGCAGCCTATAAATAGCCCAATTTTGTGCCAACCCAAGGGTCTTCTTTTTATGCTTCTTTTGTTAGGATTTAGTTTAGCTTTAATTCTTCTTCTTCTTCTTCTTCTTCTTCTTCTTCTTCTTCGTGTATTCTTCCATTAAAATGTAGTAAGAGTATTGAGTGGATGATGAAATGAAGATGAGGTTTTTTTATTTAACTTGTATCTTTTAATTCTTGCATTGTTATTTTAATTCTAGTATAATTTTATTTCTTGTTGTTAATTAGTTGTTGTTATTTCTTGCTCTTTTCTTTTCTTCTTTTCCGTATTATTTTCAAGCGATGATATTTCGACGGAGTTCTTTGCTTAGGTGAGGACCCAAGAGTTAGCTTGTAAAACCGTATTTTTTCCTTTTCCTTCTTTTCTTCCTTCTTATTTTGTTTTATTTTTTTTATAATGTATGAATAATTCCGTACTTGTTAAGGCTAAGGAAGGTGGTATGAGAGAAGGAAAAATCCCTTGTGCTTCTCTTCGCCAAATATCTTGAAACGAACACCGACCAAACAAACGCAACCCTCTCACTTAGGCACGCTATACGTGACATGTAGCCGCGACCTAAGTCGAAAAGTCCTTTAAGCGCACTACAACGTGACATGTAGTTGTAACTTAATTGGATACATGGTTGCGGGTGTTTGGCCGAGGGTTGGAAATAAGCACATTTAGCGGACGGACAAGGGGCACTAGGAATGGATTTAGCATCGGAAAGCTCGCTTAAACTCGCAAATCCCATTCCTATGTCCTCCCAATCCCCGCTACTTTCGATTATCCCAACATCGTTTTATGAATGGCAAAAGATAAGCACAAGACTAATCCTAACTCTACTAACCGACCTTAACCTTAACAAGCTTACTTGAACATAAATACAAACACTTAGGATAGAAGTGAACACAAACATATACATTCTATATTGACTCGTCTAAGACTCGAACGGACATACTACCATCTCCCTGCGGATCGACTCGTGCTCAACCGGCTAGCTGCAAAGCGACACCGTCTTGATCACGATTATAACTTTAGAATTTTGAACTCCGATACGCCGAGTGCGTGCGATCAAATAGCGCCGTTGCCGAGGAGATGGTAACGTATTTTCTTTCTTGTTATTCGGGTTAATATTCTTTTTGTATATATATAAAATTATAAATATAATAAAAAAATCTTTTTGTTATTTTTGATATTTTTTGTTTGCAAGTGTGCAGGTTATCTGAAGCAAGTACAGTATTCAAATCCAGAGATAGAGGTTTCTATTCTGTCTTACAAGGTAAGAGGAGTGCAGGACCAAAGTTTCAGACCACAATTCCACATTTTGACCACGGAACCGCGGTCAAAGCGTGGGTTGTGCGGCGGTTCCGCGGTTCAATTGTGGGTTCATGGCCCCAATTTTTTTTCACCCCTTCTCCTTCTTCTAATATTCTCTGTGAACTCCACTGAATTGCATTTTCTGCAGGTTTCTTTGCAGAGATTGCGCCGCCGCCAAATAAATTTTTTATTGTTTTAGATTTTGTTTGTTTATACGCTTTGCATATAATAATACGGACATTAAAGGGCTTGAACACCAATTAAGATTGGGTGGGGATTTCATCACCCTTCCTATGACCCCACAAATCACTAATTGCATACGCATTATCTTGAGCTAATAAAAAATATCTAGACCAAATCTTTAAGGACATGTCGCGCTCATTTAGAACAAGTGAAGATTACGGGGAATCGGTCGTTTATCTAAACTTGACGTTGTGGTGCCTATGCTAGACAAGTGAGGAGGTAATTTTGAAAGGCCCGTCTCACGGTGATTCGTGAGCGGAACCCTCCTTCCCTCACTTGTGCTTACCTGGCCATAAATGGCAATGAAGAGGCGATTCGAGAGTTATCCTGCAACTTGTCGTTTGGCAGTCTAGGAGCGGTCTAGTTGGAATTTAAAGACCCTAGCTCGAAGTGTGTTTGTGCATATTGTGATTATGATTGTTCTTGAAAAAAGTTTAGTCCCATAATTCCGTATTCTCTTTCAAACAAACAATTTTTAAAACTCCAAAAACAAACAATTTTTTTTCTAAAAAAAATTTAAAAAAAATATATACCATTTCCCTCCCTTCCTATCTTTTCACTCTTCCAACATGGGTACCCCACCTCGCAAAACTCTTGCCGAACTTTTGTACCCACAACCAGACATAACTTCCTACGGTTCTTGCTTTGGCCGAACGTCGAACGATCCATCCATGCCAAAAATTTCTTTGAAAGATCAGATAGATGCGTCTAGGATAACCAATTGGACTCCGCAATCCACTTTGTATCAACCATTTCAACCTTCACCGCCTTCCTACGTTGATACCCCTTTTGAGAGTCCAGTTGTAACCCCAAGACCCTTGTCTATTGCTGAACGTATTGAACAATCCCGTAGCCGATCTTTCACTCTTTTCACCACTTCAAATTCCTTTGATCAACAATTCTAACTACCTCCTTATCATAATGTTGATCTTCATCATGTCCAACCATTCAATTCCTATCAATCCTACCCGACTTTTACACATTCCCTAGACATTGCTTCTACACAGCCATTTGGGAGTTTCCAGTATCCAAACGAGTTTGAATCTTTTACTGAAACCCCTTCACAACCCATGTCTACTCTGAAACAGTCATTAGAAAACATTCGGATAGCGTCGTACCAACAGATGATGGATTTGAATACATCCATGGCCCCCCTCATACAACCCTAGTGACCAGGTAACTAGTTTCCAACTAGCTCCACATTTTCCAATGTATGATGAGGCGGTAGGATAGGCTAAGAATTTGAGTAGTGAGAGTGAGTTGTACACCCTTCCAAATAAAACCTACCAGTCCTCAATTGAATCCCACAACTCCGGTTCTGAATGTCTATCATGTGTCCCAAATGAATTATCAATTGAAGATAGAATTTTTAATGAGTTGTACGACTTTGTAGTGTTTGATTTACCCGATTGTGAAGGGACCATGCCAAGTGAAACCAATCCCAAACCTTTTGACCACTACACCTCCATCTTAGAACCAGAATCGATTGAAATCCATGTTTTTGATGAGGTGTCTGAGAAATTTAATTTTCACTTGATCGAGGATATTGACGCTAGGAATATTTTGGATGATGAACCCGCAGATTTGGATGAGTTTTTCTCTCCAATTCATCATCCCGAGTCATTAACTGTTTTTCCCGAACTTCATATGCGTCTAGATATTAATGATAATTGCATGGATAAGCTGAATTTTGAGGAGAATATTGAGGATATTTTTTAGGATGAACCAGTTTTGCTTGATGAGTCGGATTTTCCAATTCATCCTATCTCTTTCATTAACCGTGTACACCCTCCGGAACCTTTAACCGATAATCTTTCTCAATCACTCCTCTCTATCCTTTCCATCGTTCCGACCTTGCAAGAAACCGTATCATTTTCCTTTCCAAAGTCTGGTTTACCAAGTTCGGCGTACCCATGTTTTCTCACGAATCTTGAGGGATTTGACTCGATTTCTCGACGGGTTGATAGATTAGCACAATCACTTTTTACACATCGGTCATTTTAAATTGTGCTAATTTATTCACTCCATTTTCACGCTCAAGTTCGTATTCCACTTCTTTCTCCCTTCCGCCATTCTTCTTCTCCACCGAGACCGGGCGCCGCTTCTATCCCCACACGGTCTCGCGTGTTTTTCATTTCTTTTCTCTACACTCCATTCTTTCACCAACCGCCGCTTTATAACGATAAAACTTTTGAATGGTTGGTGCTAACTTTTGGCCTGTGTAAGGCCATGTATAGCTTAATACTGTTCTCTTTCCCCCTAACTCTAAACTTCAACGCTTAACAGTGGAAACACAGTTCCACTTAAGTTTTTGGGGGGACCTTTTTTTGTGTATATATATTTTTTGGTTTGCTTTTTGTTTTGTATAAAATTTTCTTTTAGGGAGCACCGACAATTTTGACCCTTTTCATGTGCCTGACAGTGAGGGCACTGTCAAGTTTAAGTTTGGAGGTGTGCTCGGAAAGCTTTCATCCTTCGCATTCATTTGTATATTTTGCATTTGCATACTTATTAAAACCCATAAAAATAAAAAAAAAATCCAAAATATAAAAGTTTGTCGTCAAGTTAGTTAATAGGGTAACTTGGATTTTTATTCCGATAGTTTGGTTGATACGTTAGAAATAACTAAATTCTAAACTTAGGAATTGAAAACCCTAAAAGTAACCCTCATTCTGTTTAAACTTGGTAAATATACGTCCTTACAGTTTTTTTTATAGAAGTAGGTAATCTTGAGTTCAGTTCTTGAGTTAAGTCGAGATGAAGAGAAAGTATTGAAACTTTACTGAAGGATAAGTCTGAAAAATAGTTTCTATTTTTGAGTTCAAATTTAGAAAGTATATACCCTACAAACTGCACATACACGCACCTTGAAACTTGGGATAGTAGAAGATACCTAGAAATACTCTTGCCTGAAAACCTAGTATGAAAGAAAAAACGGTATTTAAAGCTAAACACCAAAAAGAGCATCATTGAAAAATATATCCGGTCTTGAAAAAGAAAAATAAGGAAAAATAAAGAAAAGAAAAATAAATAAAGTCAAGACCAGGAAACTGCTATTTACGCTTTAAGCTCGCACAATCAGTAATCGGCCATTAGTGCCTCAAGAAGCATTAATAGTCGCATGAAAGGTACGTGAGCAACAACGTCCATCATTAATGAAAAGAAGTAGTATTAGGTATTAGGCCAAGGGTACTATAGCTTGAATTGAATTCTTAAGTGTAGGGATGAAAAATTATACACATGTAGAGGTATACAATCGATATTTGGATAAAAAATAGAAATAAAGAATAAGACTTATGTTTTCTGTAAAGTTGATAAGAATCTCTGATTTAAGACCGCACTTTAGAAGGAAAACTCAGGAGATACCATCATCTTTCTAAACTTTTTTGGAACGTATAGCATCTAAGGTTAAATAGATAGGAGGTGTGAAACATAAGGGTTGGATATTTCTAACTTAGGATGATAGAGTTTCTAACGTAGATACTAAGCTGTAGGAGTAGAATCGATATTAACTTATGACACTAGCTTGACGGGATTTTGTGGGTAATATCCGCTGAAAACCCTCGGGAGACAACACTCCTCCTACTAGAGACACCTAGAGGTTTAACGGCTTGTTGCACGTGCTCAGTGCAATCGCGTTCCCTGCGAAAGTGAGGTTAGGACTTTTTGTGAATAATTGGTTTTGCTCGGGACGAGCAAAAGTTATGTTTGGGGGTATTTGTTCATGCCAGAATATTGCATTTAATACCGCCCATTCTTATACTCGTTTGTTTATAGGTAGGTGCTTTTAATCTGTGTTTGCTACATATTTACAGGTTACAGGTTTCTAGTCCAAAATAACGCAAATGATACAAAATCTCCACAGTTATGCCAAAATACAGAACATCTGTTGCCAACAGATTAAAGCCGGGTTCTGGTCATCTATATCCGTCCAGTGCCGCGTACCAGTTCCAGAGACAAGACAAATGACAGTGGTCATTCGTGTCTCGGACAAGCACTGAGCACGAGAGGGGCAGCACAAGAATCAATGGGTGCGCGGAGCTCGAGGGAGATGAGGTCAAAAAGATTATTTTTGAAGCTATTTTGGACTGTTGCAGACCTGAAGAAATTGTGGAGGCAATTTGCAATTTGGAGCATGTATAACAACATAAGAGAGCAACACAAGAAAACCCAGAAAAAATGACAACCCAACTCCCTCAAAGAAGCGCGGATCCGCGGCTAAAATGGCCGATTCGCGGCGGATCCCCGGCCGAGTTGACTCAGTGTCAACTCGGATTTTGGGCGTAATTTGGACATTTCATTTGGGCTCAGAATCTTGCCCTAGGGTTTCAGCACGCAGCCTATAAATAACCCAGTTTTGTGCCAAACCAAAGGTCTTCTTTTTATGCTTCTTTTTGTTAGGATTTAGTTTAGCTTTAGTTCTTCTTCTTTTTCATGTATTCTTCCATTAAAATGTAGTGAGAGCATTGAGTGGATGATGAAATGAAAATGAGGTTTTTTTATTTAACTTGTATCTTTTAATTCTTGCATTGTTATTTTAATTCTAGTATAATTTTATTTCTTGTTGTTAATTAGTTGTTGTTTTTTCTTGCTCTTTTCTTTTCTTCTTTTCCGTATTATTTTCAAGAGATGATATTTCGATGGAGTTCCTTACTTAGGTGAGGACCCAAGAGTTAGCTTGTAAAACCGTATTTTTTCCTTTTCCTTCTTTTCTTCCTTCTTGTTTAGTTTTATTTTCTTTTATAATGTGTGAATAATTCCGCACTTGTTAAGGCTAAGGAAGGTGGTATGAGGGACGGAAAAATCCCTTGTTCTTCTCTTCGCCAAACATCTTGAAACAAACTCCGACCAAACAAATGCAACCCCCTCACTTAGGCACGCTATACGTGACATGTAGCCGCGACCTAAGTCGAGAAGTCGTTTAAGCGCACTACAACGTGACATGTAGTTGTGACTTAATTGGATACATGGTTGCGGGTGTTTGGCCGAGGGTTGGAAATTAGCGCAATTAGCGGACGGACAAGGGGCACTAGGAATGGATTTAGCGTTGGAAAGCTCGCTTAAACTCGCAAATCCCATTCCTATATCCTCTTAATCCCTGCTACTTTCGATTATCCCAATATCGTTTTAAGAATGGCAAAAGACAAGCACATGACTAATCCTAACTCTACTAACCGACCTTAACCTTAACAAGTTTACTTGAATATAAATACAAACACTTAGGATAGAAGTGAATACAAACATATACATTCTTTATTGACTCGTCTAAGACTCGAACGGACATACTACCATCTCCCTGCGGATCGGCCCGTGCTCAACCGGCTAGGTGCAAAGCGACACCGTCTTGACCGCGGTTATAACTTTAGAATTTTGAACCCCGACACGCCGAGTGCGTGCGATCAGATATATAAATATATAGAGAGAGTAGTTATCAAATTTTATTTTATTTTTATCTTTTTTCTTGAAAAAATGAGAAAATTTTATAGCCATTTCGAATGATGTTATTGAAATTGGATTCTCAATTTTGAGACCCGTTTCTTTTAACACTATAATAGTATAGATACAATTTTCTTATTATTTCACTCAACCTCGTGAAGAAGATCCTCTTGTTGAGTTATTTACTTAATTATGAACAGGACCAGTACCCGGACACATCATGAATGAATGAAAAATGTTTTTTTATGTGTATGCACACACCAGTTCCTACAGCACCTACACCTAATAGACTTGTTTAATGTTTTCCTAACTATTTTTGGATGAATTAAAACTTAAGGATAAATCCATTTCAATTCATTTCAATCTTTTATTTTCATTTTTATTTTTTCTGATCAAAATCTTGATACTTTTTTATGGAGGTTTGGATCTTCTTCAGATATTGTCCTCTGTCGATCTTATTACCAGCGGTGCCGAATGGTTGAGATTTTCTGTAAGAGCTGAGCGTATGGATCTCAATGGATTATTGGTAGCCGTTAATGCCGAGCTACCTGCAAAGGAAGTCTCGGGTGGGAAACCATCGTTGAACCCTCCGACGATCAAGTACCGAAAAAATAACGACAGGGTAGCGGCATATTGGAATGGATTTCAGTTACCTGATTCATTTGGAAGAGGGGTTTATATAGCGGTCGTATAGAGCGAGCCGATTCTCGCCGTTCGTTATGCCCTTACGTCACGTTCACGTTGATAGCGGGATATTCTCATTAATGGAGAGATGAGCCAGTGTAGCACGCGGGACGTAGAGCGGCGGAGATCTCGTTTTGGTGAGATATACGAAGCCGTTACGGGGGCGCTTGGGTTCCGGGCTCTCGGATGAACAGGGAAGCCGAGGAACCCCCAGCTCGGTGGATAGCTCGAAGGCGAGCTATTGGCTGGCCGTTAGGCGCATAAGGAAGGTACTCCGGGGAGGTCTCCAAAAGGTCAGATACAGCCTCGGAGACGAGGTCCTGTTCAGTCGAAAATATTGCAATCTTTAACATAACAATTTCCTCACTTTTCTATTCATCTTAGAATGTTTGTTATTAATATAACATGTATTATAAGTTCGTTTGGAAAATATCAATTACCACGTGTTATACATTATAAACAACATTCTGGAAAGAAATTGTGTGTTTATTATTTCAAGCATAATATTGTATATCTCAACAATCTTCAGTGAGATTTTGTGCAGAAAATTATTTCAGGACAGATATCGGAATCGCAAATTCGCCGACAAAATGCAGCAAATCAAAGAGTTAAAATCTGGCAGAGATTCAGAAGAGATAAAAAGATTCCAGATATCAATTATAAACCCTGAAACCAACATAAGAAGACCACAGAAAAATGAAGCAGTGATCACACTAAACGGTCGCGGATCCGCGGCCGAGTTAGGGTATCGGGTGACTATAGCTCTCCAGAAGCTTCATTCTAACTACCTAGCTTGTTGAAGATGCTCCATTGTAACAAACTTGTTCTGGAAACTTCCCTCCAACAGCCTAGCTTCTTGAAGAAGCTTGATAACTACCTTATTTTGGAAGTTTCCCTACAACTACCTAGCTTCTTGGGGAAGATTGACCTAGTTTCTAGTGGAAGATTGGTGAAGAGCTATAAAAAGGGACCTTAGCCTACGTTGATTGATCGTTGATAGTAGCCGATTTCTTGCACACAATTAACACACAATTATTACACAAGTTGAGTGACATAATTTGTGATCCCAATTCCTAATTAAGATCCAAATCAACAATCATTGAGAATAATATCGAGCGACGACATTCAAGATCCTCTACGTGAAGCCGATCATCATCAAGAGCACGAGATCCTTGACAGGTCCAAGTCTCACGGAGATCGAGCAAAGCGAAATTCGACGGAACAGTTACCTCTTCAAGGGAGCGATCGAGAGCACTACTTGTAACCTCGGATTGAAGGAATATGTAATTAGAAGTTGATTAATAAAGGTGATTCAATTGTTAATTCTCGCTTTCTTTACATTTTCGCATTATGAAATTTCTAATTCTTGATTCTTTTATTTTTATGATGCGTGAATGAAATCTCCGCTTGTTAAGGATTCGAAGGAATTCGGTAGATCAAATGGTGATGAAATCCTAAACTCATCTTAAATCTTATGAGAATTATGAACTTTAGGAAAAAGAATCATCAACGACCAAATTTGGAGCGAGATCACCGTTCTTGATAATTTCGGTGCAATTTAGGATTAAATGAGTGATGAATCTCTTTGCTAAACACTAGATTTGAATGATGATCAATGAAAAGACAAGGGATAGTGAAGGAGAACCCCTAGTTTCTTCAAAAGATCCCTAATCTTCATTCATCGCCATCGTTCTAGCTATAATTCATCAATAGATAAGATAAGTAATTTTTAGTATTCATCAGTGTTACTAATTCCTATCGAATCCTACAAGCTATTCTACATATTCTTGATAAACTAAAATTGATTTTGGACACTTTCTTGATTACTAAATTGTAAACTCTTTCTTGATTTTTTTTGAAAATATTTCATCTAATAAATCTTGATTTATCTTCTTGAATTGTCTTTACTATTTTCTTTCGACTCAACTAAAACAAGAACGAATAAATACACGAATCTCAGTGGACGACCCGTACTCATTAACGAGCTACATCGACACCATTATTGATTGCGGCTATAAATTCTTTGATTGTGATAACACTTTTTCAACACAACATCGAGAAAAACGATCAATCAAATGGCGCCGTTGTCGGGGATCCGTGTGTAATTTGTTCGTGCTTGCTATTTGAGTTGAAATATTATTATTCCATCAATAATTTGAATCAAAATCCCATCGTGTGCTTAACGATTAGTGTTTGAATTTTTGCGAGAGAATCTGGCATCACTGTGGCAGAGAGATCAAGATTCAGAGACATCCTAAAGACGCTAGAGGAGCAAAGGAAGCTCCAGTAAAAAGTAAATCACCTAACTCTTCCATTCCACCGTGGAACCGCGGTGGAGTTAGGGTTTTTGCGGCGGTTCCGCCGCCGTTTAGGTGATTCAGTGCCTAAAAATTCTCTGGTATATTCTATACTTTCTTATCTCTTCTCTGATCTGTCCAATAACAACTTTTCTGCAGGATTCTTTGCAAAAATTCGCAGAGCTCAAAAAAAATATTTGTTATGTGTTTTGATATTGGTTGTTTTGCATATTTCAATACGGAAATTAAGGGGCAAAAACAAAATTCAGATTAGGTGCGGATTTCATTACCCTTTTTAAGTCCCGCAAATCACAAAACTAGCATCCACATCACCCTCATTAACTAAAAAATATCTAAACAAGACTCGAAGGACCGTCGTGCTCAATTAGGACAGAAGAAAGTTGTGGGTAATCTATTGCTTATCCGCATTTCTTTTGTGGTGTCTAAGGCAAATGTGTCTAAGGCAAGTGGTTACTTAATTAGGCCCGCTACTTACATAGCGGATACCTCCCACTTACCTGGCACTTACCTGGCCACAGGAGGGATAAAGAGGTAGTAGAGAATTTATCCTGCGATTTGTCTTCTGGAAGTCTAGGAGCGGTCTAGTGACTTGACCTAGGTGACCGTATCTCTAGGGTTGATTGTGCATTTTGTTTTGTGATTTATTCTAAATCCGCCTTTTTCAAAACAAACCAATTAATTTTTTTTCCTTTTTACTCTTTCCCCTCTTTCTTTCTTATAATGGGAAACCCACAAAGAAAAACTCTTGCCGAGCTTTGCTATCCACAACCAGATATTTCTTGTCTTCGTAGTCGCTTCGGTATACCATCCGACTCTCTCATGTCTTTGAGAGATCGGATAGCGCAAATGGATAGGAACAGTTGGCCATCTCGGTCCAGGTATTATCAACCGTATTCAAATTCTACAACTGTTTCAGTTGATACTCCGAGTGAGGATTGTTCATATCAGATTTTTGCATTTTTATACCGCCCAATTTTTATCACATTGCTTATCGGTAGATACTCTTGAGCCGTGTTTGCTAGTCAATTGCAGGATACAGGTTCTCGGTTCTAAAACGGTGAAATTCATGGAAAACACGACAAAATCCGGGTTCCTGCCAACCACTGAGATAATACGGTCTCCGCTCTTCATCCGTATGTTGCCAGATACCAGTTTAAGAAGACAAAATGTCAAATCAATGTCGTTTTCATGCACAAGGCTCAATGGCAGCACAAGATCCAAGAAATCTACGCGGAGCTCGAGGAAATCATGACAAAAAGTCCACATCAAAACACTTTTCCCTCAACAGAAATTCTGGAAGAAATGTGGAAGTATTTTCAGAAAACACATATGCCAAACTACAGACAACATCAGACCAGGGGGGCCCACAAAATTCGAGGAGTCAACTCCTCCATTAGGCCGCGGAACCGCGGCCTAAGCATGCTTAAGCCGCGGATCCGCGGCCGTATGGTGGCGGCAGACAAAGATTTTCCAGGGGTATTTTGGTCTTTTTATTTGTGTTCTGGTGGTTGCCCTAGGTTTTCATTTTTCAGCCTATAAATAGCCCAAAACTTTGTGAAGGAAAAGGGTGCATAATCTTGTATTTTATTTTCTAGGTTTAGTTGTGTTTCTTCTTCCTCTTCTCATCTCTTCTCCATTAAAACTTGTAGTGAGCTTTGTGAGTGAAGAATGATGAATAAAGAAGACTCTTTTGCTATTATATCTTGTCTTGTTCTTTTATAATTGCTTGTAATTTTAATTTGTTAATTTAGTTGTTGTTATTTCTTGTTCTTTCTTTCTCTTCTCTTTTCCTTTATCATTAAAACAACCATGATGCTTACGCTTGATCCTTGCCAAGGTGAGGTCGCAAATAGCTAGTTGTTATTTTCTAATCTCCTTCTTTCTATCTTCCTCTTTTGTTTTGTTTTCTTTTCATTATGATGTGTGAGTAGTTTCATACTTGTTAGGGTAGGATAAGGGAAGTTTGAGAGAAGGCAATCTCTCTCACTCTTTCCTTGCCCAACAACTTAATTCGACTCCCATTAATTGAACCACAATCCGCTCCTTACGGCACCCTATCCTACATGATAGCGGTGATTCCGTAGTGAGACCGGTTGTGGTTGAATTAACCGGAGGTTATGGCTAAGAGCCAAGAATAAAACGGACAAGCACCAAAAGGAAGAACTTATGCGTTGGAAAGCCTAGCTTATACTCGCAAGTTCCTTCCTAGTCGTGCTAATCCCCGTTGTTGCCAATTACCGTAACACCGATTTTAAGAGGGGGCAACGAAAGATGTGGGAGACTCCTAACTCAAACTAACCTAATCCTAACCCTAACAAGCTCTCTTTACATATCATTTTACCACTTTGATAATCACGAACAAAATCTGAACCTTCAGACTTAACTCGTTAAAACACATAGAAAAAGATTCCCATCTCCCTGCGGACGACCCGTACTCAACCGGCTAGCTACGAGCGAAACCGTCTTGATTGCGGTATTTAACTAAAACTTAAACACGCAGAATCCCTACCAATCAAATGGCGTCGTTGCCGGGGAGACGGTAGTTTATTTCTTTGTGTAATTTCGGGTTAACTTGTGAATATAAATATAACCAAAACAAAAAATATATATATACATTGTAAATATAACCATCTTGTTATTCTTGATTAGTTTTTGTGCAAGTGTGAAGGAAAATACAAAGTTCGAGTTCAGTGGCCAAGACGTGGAATATACGAAGTTCAAGTTCAGTGCCAAAGACGTGGGAAGATAGACCCACATTTCGCGGCTACACCACGACGGATCAAAACGAAGCAAACGGTCTACTGTAAAAATCTGGAGCATATACAGTGAGCAAACACAGATTCCTCAACTCCAGACAAGCAGAGGAGACTTATACCAGCACACCCCAAAAACTTGAAGCTCCAATTCCTCCATATAGCCGCGGAACCGCGGCCTAAGGTGGTGTTTGGCCGCAGAACCGGGGCCATTTAGTGGCTTCAGGAGCCCAAAATTTCTGGGTAACTCTTTCTTCTCCTCCCCACTCCTCTGGACTCCAATAAACTGTGTTTTCTGCAGCCTTCTTTGCGCAAACTCTCTTCCCCCTTCCAATAAATTGTTCTTGTGCAGGATTCTTTGCGCCGCGCTGAAAATAAAAATTATTTGCAGTTGATTTGTTACCGCTTTGCATTCTTTAATACGGACTTAAGGGGCTTGAAACCAATTCAGATTGGGTGGGGATTTCATCACCCTTCCCAGGACCCCAAAAATCACAAAAGCATATGCATTGTCCATTGTAATTAAAAAATACTAGACTTCAGCCTTAAGGACTTCGCGCTCATTAGGAGAAATTAAACCGTGTTTAGAACCTCGCTTAACGGTATATTGTTTACGGTGTGTCTAGGAAAGTGTTAACGGCGCAACCGCCAAAAGAGAAAGGGTTATTTAATTAAGGAACTTCGCGAAAGCGTTGGAAAACCTCCCCTTATCTCTGCACTTACCTGGCCTCGTGATCAGTGTATCTTGAGCCCGTTTCTCGACACTGTTTTACTTCGACAATCAAGTTCTGGAGCAGGTCTAGCAGACCTAGGTGACCCTAGATCTAGGTGTGATTGTGCATATCTTGTTTGCGATTACTTAAGCCGTAAATCCGTACATATTTCGGTAAAGCTCTTTCTAAAAAAAAAAAGAAAAAGAAAAAAATCAAAAACTTTTATAAAAACTTGCCCTTTGTCGCCAAAATCCATTTTTTCACACACCACCCATCGCCTTTCTCCATTGACGTTTTCTTACCCTCACCTTCTCCGCTTTGACTATACTAAACTCGTTTAGTGTATGTCCGCTTGGACTCGGGACACTAGCGCCCGTCTAGTCCGCGTTACGTTAGTCGCTACCGACTACGCGATCGACTCAGACGTCGATACTCCGTCCACTCCTCTTTCACCCCTTCCTTTGCCGGCCAACTCCGACGTTGACCGGAATTCTGTTCATACATCTTCACCTTCACCTTCACCAACCTCTTCTTCCGCGATGTCAGGATTTAATCCGAACATCTCTTTGACTACCCCTGGATTGGCTCCACCTCCTACGGAGACCAATAACCCACCACACCCGCCTGTTGTAGCGCCGCCGCGAATTGCGCTCCAGGATCATTTCTATCCCACCCGTTCTGCACTCCCCACCTGCCTTTCTCTTCCACTGGCCAATGGGGATAATTTTGAAATTAAGCCCCACTTCATCAACATGCTTCCACGATTTCATGGGCTTGAATCTGAAGATGCCTATATCTTCATCAACAAATTTCAAAACGTCTGTGCCATGATGAAAACCACCCAACTGTCGGACGATGCTATACGTCTACGGGTCATTCCGTTCACGTTATGCGATCTTGCTGAAAAATGGCTGTATAGCACCGCTTCCCATTCCATAACCAGTTGGGACGAGTTTGTTAAAGCGTTTCTCAAAAAGTTCTATCCGAATCATAAAACCGCAAGGATTCGCAATGAAATCAACCAATTCTCTCAGCTTCCTTCTGAACCCTTCTGGAAGTGCTTTGACCGGTACAAAGACCTTCTTGTTCAGTGTCCTCACCACGGTATAGAGAAATGGCAACTTTGCCAAACCTTATACGAGGGCCTGAACCCAGCAACGAAGCAGTTGTTGGAAACCATTTGTCAGAGCCACTTCCTATCCAAATCTGACGAGGAAGCGTGACAATTCTTTGACGACCTTGCGGAGCAAACGCTACAATGGGAGAGCACCAGACCGACTTCTTCTTCTTCTACCTCCACTTCTACCGGTCAGTCTAGGGTAGGAATTCACCAACTTGATGTCTCTATTGCGATGAAAGCTGAAATGGCTGCAATAACAAGAAAGCTTGAAGCGATAGAGAGCAAATTTTCTTCTCCTGCTCCTGCCCCTGTTCTCCCCCTTCGTACCATTTGCGCTTGTTGTTCCGATCCTTCTCACTTGACCGAAGAGTGTCCTTACAATCCACCATCGCAAGGACAGGATCAGGTTAATGCTGCATTTCAGCAAAGACCGAGGAATGATCCATACTCTTCCACCTACAATCCCGGTTGGAGGAACCATCCCAATTTCGCCTGGAATCAGAATCAGAATCAATTCCAAGGCAACAATTTCCAAAGGGCCCCTCCGCCGCAACAACAAGCGCAACAACAAACTCAGTTTCAGCAACCCTTCCAACCCCAACCTTTCCAAAATCAGACGAACAACTTTGCACCCAACAATTCTTTTCCACCAAACAACTTTGTTCCGTCAAACAACGATAAGGTTTTCTCGCTCGAACGAAGTCTGGAGGCGTTCGTCAAACAATCGACTCAGTCCACCGCAAACATCCAGTCTTCCATTCAGTCCTTAGTGCAACACACTGCCGCTCACGGGCAAAGCATCAAGACCATCGAGGTCCAGATTGCACAACTGAATGCGGCCTTAAGCGAGCGAGAGAAGGGGAAGCTCCCGTCCCAACCACTCCCAAATCCCGGTCACCCACATAATGCATATGTTGCTCTTGAACAACAAAACCATAATGTGAGTGCCGTGACCACACTGAGATCGGGAAGGATACTGCAAAAAAACATTGGCAAACGGATCAACGATGACATCCCGGCCGCTGCTTCTTCTTCTTCTTCTTCTTCCTCCTCGTCTTCTGAGCCTATTCTCCGTTCTTCACAAGGCTCTCCTTCTCCTTCTTCTGCTCTGAACGGACCCACTTCTCACTCCACAAAAACACCTGTTCTGGGATCCGTTCCAACTCCACAATCTCCTCCTCCAGCATTAGACTCAACCAATTTTCAAAATGTTCCATTTCCAAACCGGTTGAGGTCTAATAAACAAAATCCTCAAATGGAGAAGATTCTGGAGTTATTTAAGCAGGTTAACATTAACATTCCTCTTTTAGATGCTGTCCAACAAGTCCCGTCCTACGCGAAAATCTTAAAGGACTTGTGCACGAAAAAGAGGAAGTCTCAGGTACCCAAGAAAGTTTTCTTGGCTAGTGCTGTGAGTGATGCCCTTACCCAATCTTTACCACAAAAACGGAAGGACCCTGGCTGTCCTACGATTTCAATTACCATTGGGGATAAGAACATCAACCGCACACTATTAGATCTTGGTGCCAGTGTTAACCTGCTTCCGTATTCAGTATACGAGCAATTAGGCGTCGGAGAGCTGAAACCCACGCGCTGCACTCTCCAAATGGCCGACCGATCGATCACCCATCCTAGGGGTGAGCTAGAGGATGTGTTAATAAAAGTCGGGGACTTCATATTCCCCGTTGACTTCATTGTATTAGACACACAGCCTGTAGCTAACCCCCGGAATCAAATTCCGGTGATACTCGGTCGCCCATTTCTTGCAACCTCAAATGCTGTAATCAATTGTCGCAATGGTTCGATGAACCTCTCTTTTGGAAACATGACGATTGAACTCAAAATTTTTAGGTTGGGGAATCAGCCCGCCGAACCTAATTCTCATATACTGGACGTCTGCTCGATCCAGGAGATCACCCCAGAAGAGTGTGAATTCGAGGAGTTTCTGTTTGATCACGATAATCTTGACGCCACTAGTGCGTTTCTCTTCGAACCTGCTGCTGTTTCTGCGCCCGACAACGACTACGAGTGTTTCACGTTCTCGAACGATCTTAGCCGCGCACAACCCGAGTTTGAATCTTTCGAATTTTCGGATGAGTTACCTGAACCATCCGACTCGGTCGCTTACACTCGTTTTGAACCTTTGCTGGAGTCCTTTGAGTTCGAGACCTTTGCACCAATCTTGCCTTCCATCGTTTCACCTCCAACGCTCGAACTCAAGCCTTTGCCGTCTCACCTTAAGTACGCTTACTTAAGTGAGAACGAGACCCTCCCTGTCATCATATCGGCTTCTCTAGCTCCAGAGCAAGAGAAAGCCCTTCTCGCGGTCTTGCACAGCAACAGGCAAGCTTTTGGCTGGTCCATGGCGGACATCAAGGGGATTAGTCCCCTGATCGTTGAGCATCACATTCATCTGATGGATGATGCCAAACCAGCCCGGGATCCATAAAGACGTCTCAATCCAGTCATGAAAGAGGCTGTGAAGAAGGAGATCGTAAAATGTCTAGATAGTGGTATCATTTACCCTATCTCTGATAGCCAGTGGGTTAGCCCCATCCACGTTATCCCCAAGAAGTCGGGCATCACGGTCATAACCAACGAGGCGAACGAGTTAATCCCTACTCGCACCGAAACTGGGTGGCGAGTGTGCATTGATTACAGAAAACTCAACGCCGCAACGCGGAAAGACCACTTTCCGCTACCTTTCATTGACCAGATGCTTGAACGATTGGCCGGACACGAGTACTACTGCTTTCTTGATGGCTACTCCGGCGATAATCAAATTCCCATCGCCGAAAAAGACCAGGACAAGACCACTTTCACTTGTCCTTTCGGCACGTTTGCATATCGTCGCATGCCCTTTGGGTTATGCAATGCGCCCGCTACCTTCCAGCGGTGTATGATGGGAATTTTCTCAGACATGGTGGAAAAATTTCTGGAGATCTTCATGGATGATTTCTCCATCTTCGGCGATTCCTTCAACGAGTGTTTGCTGCATCTTGACGCTGTCCTTACCCGATATAAGGACAAGAATCTCACTTTGAATTGGGAGAAATGCCACTTCATGGTGCGCGAAGGTATTGTCTTAGGACATATCATCTCGCAAAATGGCATAGAGGTTGACAAAGCAAAGATTGAGGTCATTTCCAATCTACCTCCTCCCCGATGCGTCAGAGATATCCGAGCCTTCCTTGGCCATGCCGGTTTCTATAGACGGTTCATCAAAGACTTTAGCAAGATTGCTAGGCCCTTGACTCTTTTGCTGGCCAAGGATACGCCATTCGACTTCAACTCGAGCTGTGTGACTGCATTCGAGTCATTGAAAAGCTCACTCACTTCTGCTCCCGTTCTTTCTTCACCTGACTGGACGCACCCATTTGAGATTATGTGCGATGCATCCGACTTTGCCATTGGTGCTGTCATCAACAAGATGCCGCACGTAATCTATTATGCGAGCCGCACCCTGAACGATGCCCAACTCAATTATACAACAACTGAGAAGGAATTCTTAGCTGTTGTATTTGCTTTAGAAAAGTTCAGGCCCTACCTCATCGGCTCCCCAGTCATTGTCTACACTGACCATTCTGCTCTGCGCCATCTTTTTGCGAAGAAAGATGCAAAATCTCGGTTAATCCGTTGGATCCTCTTGCTTCAAGAGTTTGACCTTGTCATTAAGGACAAACGAGGATGTGAAAACGTAGTTGCCGACCATCTCTCACGACTTCCTTCTTCGCCTTCGCTTCCAATTCCGATCAACGACGTTTTCCCGGATGAACAGCTCTTGACAGTATCTTGTGAACCCTGGTTCGCAGATATTATGAATTATTTGGCCACGGGATTACTACCGACTGAATGGTCAAGTCAGGACAGACTTCGCTTCTTATCCCAAGTAAAACACTTTTACTGGGACGAACCCTATCTGTTCAAGTACTGTCCCGACCAGATTATTCGTCGGTGTGTCCCTGACGAGGAATTCAAGAATGTGCTGTCATTTTGCCACGATCAAGCGTGTGGCGGGCATTTTAGGCCCAGAAAGACAGCTGAGAAGATCTTGCAATGTGGTTTCTACTGGCCACAACTCTTCAAAGACGCTCATGACTATTGCAAGACTTACTCCCGGTGCCAACACATGGGCCGGATATCCCGGAGGAACGAGATGCCGCTCCAACCGATCTTGGTTGTGGAGATTTTCGATGTTTGGGGGATAGATTTCATGGGGCCGTTTCCCAGCTCTTTCGGGAACTTGTACATCCTTCTCGCTGTTGATTACGTCTCTAAATAGGTCGAGGCTGTGCCCAGCCGGACTAACGACAACAAGGTTGTTGTTAGGTTCCTTAAAGAAAACATTTTCTCCCGGTTTGGGCACCCCCGAGCGATCATTAGCGACAATGGAAGTCATTTCTGCAACAAGACTTTCGAGGCCTTGATGTGGAAATACTCCATTAATCATAAGCTATCCACGCCCTACCACCCCCAAACCTGCGGGCAGGCCGAAGTTTCAAATCGGCAAATCAAGCAGATACTGGAGAAAACGGTTTCCAAGAACCGTAAGGATTGGTCGCTGAAACTCACGGATGCCCTTTGGGCATTTCGAACCGCTTATAAGACCGACCTTGGCATATCTCCCTATCGGCTTGTGTACGGAAAAGCCTGCCACCTACCTGTCGAAATAGAGCATCGCGCATTTTGGGCGATAAAGGAGCTGAATCTGTCTCTCGAGGATGCGGGCAGCCATCGGAAGCTGCAGTTGAACAAACTAAGCGAGCTTAGGGATGAGGCTTACGATAACGCGGTTGTCGTTAAGAATCGAACGAAGGTGTTTCACGATAAACACCTTTTGCGCAAAACCTTCATACCTGGTCAGCAGGTACTGCTTTACGACACCAGACTTCACTTCCATCCAGGAAAGCTCAGATCTCGCTGGAAAGGGCCGTATTTTGTGCGGAATGTGTATCCGCATGGCGCTGTGGATTTGGAAAATCTAAAGGACGGTTCATTTTTCAAAGTGAACGGACACCGACTTAAACCGTACCTTAGCGCCGAACCAACAGAGGAGCTCCTGTTCTTACAGGAGCCGGTTTACCCTGCATAATCTTCCTCTGCCTACCTCCAAACTTCGGTTATCCAGCCAAGAACAAGTGGACACTGTTCCAAATAAGTTTCCGGGTATGTACAAACCATTTTTGTATATATTTGTGTATATTCTCTTTCTTCTCTTCAAAAACAAAAACAAAAAAATAAAAAATTGTGTATCGCTAACCGACAATTTTGACCCTTCAAATGATCTCTTCATGCAATGACAGTGAGGACACTGTCCAGTTTAAGTTTGGGGGTATGCTCGGTACGCATTTCTTACCTTCGCATTCATATGTATATTTTGCATCTGCATATTTACATCCATAAAATCCATAAAAATCTGAAAATTTTCTAAAAACATAAAAACTTTTCTGTCAAGTTAGCTAGTGGGAGGACTCTGATTCAACATTTCGACGGTTTTGTTTGATAAAATAAGAATAACTAAATCTTATGTTTAGATTTTGAAAACCTGAAAGATAACCCTCCTTTAAAGTTAACTATAGCTGATATACGTCTTTACATCACACTACACGTGTCGTGAGTTTTTGGAAATTAGATGACAAGTCTTTTTATGTCTAAAAACTTTTAAACGGATAAATGATTTTCTGAGGATCAAATAGGTTTGTTCGGAAATAAGTAATATCAAGAATAGTTTATGAAGTGAGTGAATATGAAGGAATGTTATTGATGCCTTAATTGGAACTAAGTCTGAAAAATAACCCATCTGGAACTTGATTGGAATGATTACACACCAAAACCCACTAAACACGTCTTTTATCCAAAAAATAACTGAACTGCCGGTTATATCTCCGTTCGTATTAAATCATCTGATTTTCACGCCAAACTGTCTTTTGTTTTTGGACCTAGGTAACTTGAGTAATTAAGTCCGCTGGGGTGTTTCTACACCTAATGCCCTAAAATCAACTGGTTTGGGTGCATTGGCCCAAAGCTCGCTAAGAAGCCTAGAAAGTCCAGATTAAAACAAAGTCAAGCAAGTGTTCTCTCCGAGTTAAAATTCCTAACGGTTCTTTGTGTGAGAATAATCTTGATAAAAGACAGGCTTTTATAAAAAAATTTAACGGAGATATGAAGGTTTTATTCTATGATAAAGACTATTGCACGTTCACAGAGGTGTGTATGAAATGAAAACAAGAAAAAGGTGGAGTGAAAAATACGACTTAGTTTCCTGTTAAGGAAGATAGAAATTCTGAAGTTGAAACCTTACTGGAAAACGAAACTTGAAAAATACTTAACTCTTTATAAAACTTATGTGATCCTTTTAAAATTGTTATCTGGGCTTTTTTGTGCGACATGATGACTTTAATCGATCCTTCTGGAACTTAACGACACTATTTGCACTGCACTTAAAGACATATAAAATCTGTAGTTAAATAAGAAGCGAGGTGTGAAAAATAAAGGTTCGATAGTCCAGACTTAGGATTATAGAATTGTTATTTTCTGAAACAAAACTTTAGGGTTTGAATCTTAGTTATTTTACAAAACCAACTTGACCGGATTTTGTGGGTAGTATCCGCTGAAAACCCTCAGGAGACAACACTCCTCCTACTAGGGACACCTAGAGGTTTAACGGCTTGTTGCACATGCTCAGTGCAATCGCGTTCCCTGCGAAAGTGAGGTTAGAAAATTTTTTGTGAATAAATTGGTTTTGCTCGGGACGAGCAAATGATAAGTTTGGGGGTATTTGTTCATATCGGATTTTTGCATTTTTATACCGCCCAATTTTTATCACATTGCTTATCGGTAGATACTCTTGAGCCGTGTTTGCTAGTAAATTCAGGATACAGGTTCTCGGTTCTAAAACGGTGAAATTCATGGAAAACACGACAAAATCCGGGTTCCTGCCAACCACTGAGAAAACACGGTCTCCGCTCTTCATCCGTATGTTGCCAGATACCAGTTTAAGAAGACAAAATGTCAAATCAATGTCGTTTTCATGCACAAGGCTCAATGGCAGCACAAGATCCAAGAAATCTACACGGAGCTCGAGGAAATCATGACAAAAAGTCCACATCAAAACACCTTTCCCTCAACAGAAATTCTGGAAGAAATGTGGAAGTATTTTCAGAAAACACATATGCCAAACCACAAACAACATCAGACCAGGGGGGCCCACCAAATTCGAGGAGTCAACTCCTCCATTAGGCCGCGGAACCGCGGCCTAAGCATGCTTAAGCCGCGGATCCGCGGCCGTATGGTGGCGGCAGACAAAGATTTTCCAGGGGTATTTTGGTCTTTTTATTTGTGTTCTGGTGGTTGCCTTAGGTTTTCATTTTTCAGCCTATAAATAGCCCAGAACTTTGTGAAGGAAAAGGGTGCATAATCTTGTATTTTATTTTCTAGGTTTAGTTGTGTTTCTTCTTCCTCTTCTCATCTCTTCTCCATTAAAACTTGTAGTGAGCTTTGTGAGTGAAGAATGATGAATAAAGAAGACTCTTTTGCTATTATATCTTGTCTTGTTCTTTTATAATTGCTTGTAATTTTAATTTGTTAACTTAGTTGTTGTTATTTCTTGTTCTTTCTTTCTCTTCTCTTTTCCTTTATCATTAAAACAACCATGATGCTTACGCTTGATCCTTGCCAAGGTGAGGTCGCAAATAGCTAGTTGTTATCTTCTAATCTCCTTCTTTCTATCTTCCTCTTTTGTTTTGTTTTCTTTTCATTATGATGTGTGAGTAGTTTCATACTTGTTAGGGTAGGATAAGGGAAGTTTGAGAGAAGGAAATCTCTCTCACTCTTTCCTTGCCCAACAACTTAATTCGACTCCCGTTAATTGAACTACAATCCGCTCCTTACGGCACCCTATCCTACATGATAGCGGTGATTCCGTAGTGAGACCGGTTGTGGTTGAATTAACCGGAGGTTATGGCTAAGAGCCAAGAACGGACGGACAAGCACCAAAAGGAAGAACTTATGCGTTAGAAAGCCTAGCTTATACTCGCAAGTTCCTTCCTAGTCGTGCTAATCCCCGTTGTTGCCGATTACCGTAACACCGATTTTAAGAGGGGGCAACGAAAGATGTGGGAGACTCCTAACTCAAACTAACCTAATCCTAACCCTAACAAGCTCTCTTTACATATCATTTTACCACTTTGATAATCACGAACAAAATCTGAACCTTCGGACTTAACTCGTTAAAACACATAGAAAAAGATTCCCATCTCCCTGCGGACGACCCGTACTCAACCGGCTAGCTACGAGCGAAACCGTCTTGATTGCGGTATTTAACTAAAACTTGAACACGCAGAATCCCTACCAATCAAGGATACCCCTAGACGCATGTCCATTGCTGAGCATGTAGCAAGGGCTAACAGCTAAAGTTTCAATCCGGACCAATATCAACCATCACCACCACTTTCTAAAGAAGAATTTCATAAACGGTTTGTGGCATATATGATGTCTATTGAAAATAGCCAGCCAACCAATCAACCAATATCAATATTCTTCTTATCATAATGTTGATCCTACTCCTGCCCAATTTTCGTAACCATTCTATTCCTATCAATCCTATCCGACTCTTACACCTTCTCCAAACAGTCCTTCTAATCAGTCATTTGGGAGTTTTAATTATCCACAAGAATTTCAATCTTATACTGAAATCCCTTATCAACCCAAGTCTAGTCTTGAGCGGGCATTAGAAAAATATGTGGAAATGTCGCACCAAATTAGAAAGGAAACAACAGAGTGGATGCAAGAAAATAATTCAAACCGGCCCGAATATTTCAGTATATAATACGGCCATAGGACAAAATGAGAATTTAAATAGTGAGACAGAACTGTATACCCTTCCTAATCAAACCTTCCCATTCCAAACTGAAATCCACAACTCCAGTTTCACAGATTCATCGAGTACACCAAATGATTCACCAATTGAAGATAGAATGTCTGATAAGTTGTGTGATTTTGAAATGTTTGATTTACCCGATTGTGAAGGGTACATTTCAAATGAAACCATACCTAATCCTTATGATCTCTACACCTCCACTCTTGAACCAAAATTGATTGAAAACCATACTTTTAATGAGGTGTTTGAGAATTCTAGCCTTCACTTGAATGAGGAGATTGACGTTGGAGATATATTGAATGATGTACCCGAAATTTTGGATGAGTTTGTCCCACCAATTCATCAGGTTCTTTCACTTCCTTGTGGTCATCATCTTGAGCCTTTAATTATTCTTCCCGAACCCCAAATGCGTCTTGAAGTTAATGATAATTGTATAACCGAACAGCAGACCGAAATTCAGCTTTCATCTCCCACATACTTTCATCTCCCACATATGGTTCAGCGATACTCGATACACCAATTTGTGTAACCATTTCACCTTCTACTTTTTTAGGCTTCTATTCTTCCTATAATTTCAGTGAGTGTTGATGAATCACAATCCGATAATTCATGTTCGATAATTTCAGAAAGCCAACTTTATTTAGATATTTTTGAAAATGAGGTAGATGAGTTTTTCGAGTCTCCTACCTCCATAATTTTTGACAAATCAAGTATGATAAATTCTGGCACAAAACTTATTGACAACAAAATTTTTGAAGAACTTTTTGCTGACGAACTTGCATTTCTAAATAACACGGATTTTGTGATTAATCAACCTCCACCTATAGAAGTTGAACCACCACCCTTTCTTCTTATAAAATACGAGAATGCCAATATTCCACTCATTTTTTATCATTCACATTCTCGTTTTTATTTATCATCAACTCTTATCTCTTCACGTTCACGTTCACGCAAACCCTTTCCATACCACAACTTATCCCTTCCCCACTTCTTCTTGGCTCTATATAACATGTTCTTCCACCAACCTATACGTTACATCGATAAAATCTTTGAATGGTTGGTATTAACTTTTGGTCTTTGTAAAGTCTTATATTGACCAAATAAACTTTACCCACTCTTAAAATGATTAATATTGTTTAACTCAAGTATTTTTTCTTTGGGGGGGAGGGGTTATATTTTTGGCTCTTGAAAATAAAAGTTGTCCTCAAGATTGTGAGCCAAAAATAAGTTTGGGGGAGGATGTTCACGTTCATTCTTATCCCCGTTAACAACTTTTTCTCCCAAGCCTACAGGTTTTTTGAGATTTAAAAGAGACAACAGTGAAGACACTGCTGTAAACAGGTTTGGGGGAGGTTTGTGCTTATTTACGCATCACTTTGCATTACATTTTGCATAAGCACAAAATTTTCAAAAAAAAATTCTTTTATAATAAAAGATTAGAAAGTGAAAAATTACATTTAAAAGATTGGGAAAGTGTAAGAAAACCAAGAAAGTTAGATATTTTCTTAGACGACACTAGTAATAAGTAGTTATGAGCCGTTGTCCTAAGGGTTAGTAAGATGAAGGAAGTCACTAATCTGAGGATAAAAATAAATCTAAAAAATAGTTTCTATTCTGGAAGCCAAAAATTTGAACGTTGATACCCTACTATACGCACGTACACACGTCTTGAAACTCGGGATAGTAGAGAATACCTTGAAATGCTGTTGTCTAAAAGACAAAGTAAGAAGAAAATAATAAATGAAGTATAAAAGTATAAAATGGTGAAGAAAAATGAACACTGTTTTTGTAATCACCAAGGCAGCATAAAAAAAATATAGCGAGGGTGCTTCATCACCTAGTGCCTTAGACCAACTGGTTTGGGAGTCACTGCTAAGCCTTAGGTGTTGCAAGACGAGGAAATTGCTAATTACGCCTAATATGTGAGCACATTTAGTAATCGGTCGGTTAGTAACTCAAGAAGTATTAACGGTCGCATAAAGAATGTGTGAGCAATTCCATCTAAAATATTCACCGACTAAAAAGTACTGAGCTAGATGGACAAGAGTATGATAGCTTGAATTGAATTCTCCGAGTGTAGGGATGTCTTTTACACACACGTAGGGGTATATGATCGATGTTTGGAAGAAAGGTAGGGATGAAGAATAAAGACGATGTTTTATTGAAGGATGATGGGATTTCTAACATCTTTTCATGACTATTAAGATAGCGCTCATGACAACTGAAAAGCTAGTGTAGTTGGAAACTCTGATTTTCAAATCCTTTCTTTTATAGTTCTTATCTTTATATGTAACTTTCACAGTCTTTCTTTTATTATAGGATTTTGTGGGTGCAATCCGCTGAACACCCTCAGGAGACAACACTCCTCCTACTAGGGACACCTAGAGGTTTAAAGGCTTGTTGCACGTGCTCAGTGCAATCGTGTTGCCTACGAAAGTGTGCAAGATAGTTTTTCTTTCTTTCTATTTTCTTCTTCTCTTGAATAAAAGAAGTTTGCTCGAGACGATCAAAATGAAGTTTGGGAAAATTTGTTCAGTCGAAAATATTGCAATATTTAACATAACAATTTCCTCACTTTTCTATTCATCTTAGGATGTTTGTTATTAATATAACACGCATTATAAGTTCGTTTGGAAAATATCAATTACTGCGTGTTATACATTATAATCAACATTCTGGAAGGAAATTATGTGTTTATTATTTCAAGCATAATATTGTATATCTCAACAATCTTCAGTGAGATTTTGTGCAGAAAATTGTTTCAGGACAGATATCGGAATCGCAAATTTGCCAGGTCCAAGTCTCACATTCAAGATCCTTTACGCGAAGCTGATCGTCATCGAGAGCACGAGATCCTTGATAGGTCCAAGTCTCACGGAGATCGAGCAAAGCGAAATTCGACAGAATAGTTACCTCTTCAAGGGAGCGATCGAGAGCACTTCTAGTAACCTCGGATTGAAGGAATGTGTAATTAGAAGTTGATTAATAAAGGTGATTCAATTATTAATTCTTGCTTTCTTTACATTTCCGCATTATGCAATTTCTAATTCTTGATTCTTTTATTTTCATGATTCGTGAGTGAAATCTCCGCTTGTTAAGGATTCGAAGGAATTCGGTAGATCAAACGCTGATGAAATCCTAAACCCATCTTAAGTCTTATGAGAATTATGAACTTTAGAAAAAACAATCATCAACCACCAAATTTGGAGCGAGATCACCGTTCTTGACAATTTTGTTGCAATTTGGGATTAAATGAGTAATGATTCTCTTTGCTAAAGGCTAGATTTGAATGATGATCAATGAAAAAACAAGGGATAGTGAAGGAGAAACCCTAGTTTCTTCAAAACATCCCTAATCTTCATTCATCGGTATCGTTCTAGCTATAATTCATCAATAGATAAGATAAGTATTTTTTAGTATTCATCATTACTAATAATTCCTATCGAATCCTACAAGCTATTCTTCATATTCTTGATAAATTAAAATTGATTTTGGACACTCTCTTGATTACTAAATTGTAAACTCTTTCTTGATTTTTCTTGAAAACATTTCATCTAATAAATCTTGATTAATCTTCTTGAATTTTCTTTACTATTTTCTTTCGATTCAACTAAAGTAAAAACGAATAAATACACGAATCTCAGTGGACGACCCATATTCATTAATGAGCTACAACGACACCGTTATTGATTGCGGCTATAAATTCTTTGATTGTGATAACACTTTTTCAACACAACATCGAGAAAAATGATCAATCAGGTCCAGAGGAAAGTCCCCAATGTATCATACTTATTCTAGCTCTATAGCCCCCCAGGAATCTAGCGGGCTTACGTGGAGTACACGTTATCTGCTACGTTTCACGATCTGGGGAATTCCCACTTTTGAGCCTCATCACTAGCCCCCCACTCTCGCTCTAACCTATTTATGGGTCAGGTCGAGAGTGATCAGCATGGTTTTTAATGGTTCAGCTGAGAATTCTACGTAATGGGTTGTCCAAGGATGATGCGACGTTTGGCTGCTATGCCTCTTGGACTTATGGATCTACATGGCGATTCACGAAGCGCCTTCATTCCCGTGCGGATCTTTGGTGATGTCAGCGGATCAGTGAAATGATTGCGCTTTAAAGGGGGCGCCGCTTCGCTCGCTTGGTATGTTGGCTTTCGTGCCACGTGTCCACTACAGGGTGGTGGGACGTGAGGGGTCGTCATTCGAATCTGAGTGAGGGAGGACGTGTCAAATAGCCGATCGCCCTGCAGAGTCTCTGTGGTCGCTGGGTGTGACGCTTCGTTTCGACGGGAATAGATTTGGGCCGTTGGAAGCTTTCTTGCTAAGCGTATAAATAAGGGGGTTCATCCCATGGTAGATACTTTGCCCTAGTTGTCTCTTTCTGTCTGAAGATTGCCCGGCACACGTCTGCATAGGTCGGAACTTCAGCTTAAAAAAACTTTCTTCGGCCAATCCTTCCTTGAATCGGGTTAGAGTCTTCCTCCGAAGTGTCTATTGATGTAGTTGGGGTCAAGTCGGGCGATGAGATTTCAACTTCCGAAGCCGAGTCCAGCGGGTCTTCTTCCTCCTCATCTTTCGATAGCTGAGAGAGTTCTTCTTCCTCTTCATCTTCGTCTTCTGCGTTCGGCTCCCCTCTAGAGGGAGCGATGCCCTTGTCCTTTATCGTCGGGGGGCGAAAAGGGCCCCAAAGGAGCGCATCGGAAATACTCGTGATGCGCCCTCAGTTTTGAACCGTTTGGATGAGCTTTGCGATATCCGGGATCGTTTCCACATTCCCCTTGGCTATTCAGTTCGTCTGGCCAGGGAAAGCGAGCAGGCAGACCAGGTGCAGGGTAATGAGATTGCCCTATACTTGGAAGCGTTCCGGGCAGGGATGTGTCCGCCCTTCTCGCCTGAAGTTTGCGCCGTGCCCCATTGTTTCCGTCTTGCTCCGGGCCAGCTGGTGCCGAATTCGTGGAGAATCCTCCTCGGGTTTCTGGTCCGGTTGAAAATTGATCGGATCCCTTTCGACTTGAGCCTTCTCCTCTCCATTATTTATTATAAAAATTACCCTAGTACCAGCAAGGATGAACCGAGCAGGGTGTACCCTTTCTTCAAAAAACATAAGGGTAGGACGGCCGGGTCTGGGGTAGTGGTCGTCCCATCATCTATCCACGAATGGAAGGAGAAGTTTGTCTTCGTCGGGCCTCCGGAGGGTGAGGATTGGCCCAAGCCAATCAAGTGGCATAGGGCTAATTGCCCTAGGGTTAGACAGTCGAATGCCCCAGAGGCGAGGGTGGTGTCGCAGTAGAAACCGATCCAGCGGGCCGATATCCTGCTTTCCGAGCAGGCTTTGAGCTGGGCGGGATACAGTCCCGCATGCTTTGGGGGTAAGTTAGGGCTTCGCTGATCTATTTGGACTTAGCATGATTTTATCATAGTTTTGATGTTTTTAGTTGCTGATCTTTTTCTTATGTGTATCTCATAGAGCCGATGGATCGCTCGAAGATCATGGCTGCCATGGCCGCCAAGGCTTAGGGGAGGAAGGGAGGTAGCGCGAGCTCGTCCCGACCCGCGTCGAGCATAGCCCCTCGACAAGTTCCTTTGGCCAGGGTTTCCTCAGCCGCTCCCATTCTGGAGGAAATCCGCGGAGGAGGGAAGAAGCATGCATGGGATCCGGCATCCCGAGCTAGGACGGAGGTGCCGCCCTCTGCTGAATCTCCGCTCAAGAGGCAGAAGAGGGTGATTTCCCTGCCGCCCCCGACCAGGATATGTAATGACCCTGAATTTTCTGTACATATTTTTTTTTTCAAAATACAGAAATGTGCACCTAAGCCTGAGCACAAGTTATAAATTTAAATTGCTTTAGAACAGAAAGAAAGCACTTGTAGCTCACTGAAAAAAGGCTTGCACTACTGTGACATAACCCCTGTGTTCAAATCCCCCCAGCCACATATTATTTTTGCTAATTTTTCTTTTAAATTTTAGAAGCTCAAAAGTTTGCACGTGCATTGTACGTAAAATGAAAAGTCACACAAAAATTAAACATGTAGAAATTTTTATTTATACAGCCGAAGACACGTGGCAAGCATCCAAGCCCCTACCCATCAACAACGACCTACGAGATCACACAAGGGGTCGGCACCGCCGGTCCCACCCATCCCAAATGCCTCCATCTCTTAACCCTAGCATCATTTGTCCTATCCCACTAATCCTAGTCTGCTTGATTTCCCTGCATATTTCCAGAGAATTAAAATGAGATATTAATCCAAAATTTAAATGCATTTTAATTCTCATTTTAATACCCTAAATCCTAATTTTCTCTTATAAATACCACACTACACTTTAGCCTTCTCTATTCTAAAATCCAGTATCAAAACTCTCAAAAAAAAATTCTAAGTCTAAAAGTTGTACAAGTGGAGTTAGCCAAGGTCGAAATTCTAGCGATATTTCGGGACAAATCCGGGGACGACGCGACTCCACGACGCCTTCGAAATCTTCCTCTACATCCCCCCTCTAGTCTCAAACTGTAAGTCCCCTCTCCCCTCCTCGCTTTTTATTAAAAAGACTTCTCTTTTCAAAACTCGTCGGAAGCGGAGTTAATCCGACTTCCGATTCTAATTTATTTAAAAACTCAACTTTTCTTAACCATCTATTCATATATTGTTTAGCAACCATAAAACAACAATTTGACCAAGTTTTAATTCAAAATTTAATGTTAAACAAATTCTATTTTACTTTTTCGTTAAAATACCACCAAGTTTACCGACGACAATATTTCTTCATTTTGCTCATATTACCTTCAGAAATTTCACGAAGTAATGACCTATCTCATCACAACACTCATCTTGATATAGCACAATGGCTTTTAGAACAATATTTTGTGGGACAATAAAATTTTACATTTAAATACCTTAAACTATCAAAACCCGTATTCTTTAAATTGTTTTAATTAATTCCTTGCAAATAAGCCTCTACAACCCATTTTGGGGAACCCGATCGGGATGGTGCGGGTTATCGTATGTCCTCAGGACTAGTAGATCTCGCAGATCTCCTCACGGCACATACGATCTCAATGAAATTTTTATTACAAATTTTAAGAAAAAACGAGATTTCCAGTAATAAATAAATTCTATTTTTAATAAATATATATGTATATATTATCAAAATATCTATTTTTAATATATAATATATTCCATGTTTCCTAATCAAAAGAAAATAATCACAAAAGTTCATGAAAATACCATCAAGAATCAATACAAATCAAATTACATGAAAATACAAATACGATTCAAGTTAGGTTTATATCCACTAGAGTATTTTATCACTCTTAAAAATTACATCTATGAAAACCCTAAATACGATAATTAAATACTTGAGGTGTATTTTGAAAATATATCAAAACTATTTTTCATAAAACACCCTCAAGTTATATTAAATTACAATAAGGACCCTAGTAAATATAGGTTTAAGCGGGACCAGTTCTCTTGAGCCCCAGGGAGCCGGAGAATATGGGTGCTTGCCTATTTAAGGTATACAAACTAAAAACGGTGTTATCAACACGGTAATTGTCTTGGAAAAAGACACAAATCCTACCGTCCATGTACAGCAGTTACCGATAACATCAAAACTAATTTAGGACTTCAATTCTGTTTAAAGAGTCTGACTCAATCTGAGTCCCAGTCTAACCTGAAAACAATCCGAATACAATCTATACTTGAATACAATTCAAATATAACTGCAATACAACATGAATCCATGTATACCAGAAATTCTGTCTATATCAATATAACTTGATTTGACCGAACCTTTGATATTCATTGACTTGATTACATGACTATCCGTTTACATCCTATCCGTTTACATGAACAATTGATATCATGGTTTCGACAAGTTTTACATCTATAATTTACTTCAATACAATCAATACAAAAGACATTACGGGGTTTTAAAGGGGTAGACTGGCACGGAATGTGTTAAAAGTGGCACGAGATGGTCAATAAAAGACGTAACTATACATCCATTGCCGTTGTTCGGTGGTTTTATCGATGGAGCCTTATAATACGGGTTACCATAGTCCACGGTGTAAATTAGACTCCTCTCGTATACACTGGCATATTCTGTACCAAGCTACAAACAACTGCGTTAGCATAACAATCAAACATTATACCAGTTATATCCACTTATCTGTCTATTCTATTTATATCTCTCTTTGGGACTTACCGAGCGATTGTTTGCTGGCGACATTCCTATTTCTCTTCTTTCTTTAGAATGTTGTCAGGAGGACCCGATTCTGAGGAGTTCGAGACCAGCCAGGAGCAATGGGAGAAGACCACTGAGCAGTACGAGCACTAGGCTTCACTTTTACTCACTTTTCTTTCAGTTCATGCCATTGTTTAGGCATGCTTTCCATTC
The DNA here is from genome assembly GCA_030015575.1 of Agapanthus africanus. Classification (NCBI taxonomy): domain Eukaryota; kingdom Viridiplantae; phylum Streptophyta; class Magnoliopsida; order Asparagales; family Amaryllidaceae; genus Agapanthus; species Agapanthus africanus. The sequence goes on from CM057342.1 coordinate 242,891,165, forward strand.
TTGTATTTACATTTTCAGTTGTATTGTAAAGAAATATTTAATAATTTAAAGTTGTTGTTTATTTACATCTCATGTCTTACTTGTGTACTTTACTATATTGCTTATTTACGCTTAGCGTGTTTATTTCTGAGTAAATACGTCGCGTGACCCGCTACGTCTCCTTGTCCGTACACTGGGAAGCGGGGCGTGACAGGATACATGTGTAGGAACGCGAATTCTACATCGAGGTGCCTTCGGGGCTCTCTATGGCCGATAGTTTACTGGCAGACATGGAGAAGATGGCGGGGGCCAAGATTCCCTAAGGCACCATGAAGACTCAAGTGGCGGCGATCGCTCAGGAGGCCGTTCTGGTCGGTAAACTTTCAAAACAATTCTCAGTAAACTTTCAAAAAATTTCTCCAAGTATTTTTTCCTCTGTTTTTGCTCCTAACACGATTTTTGTTTTCCGCAGGTCTTGTAGCATTGTGCCCATCTCGTTGCCATGGAGGCCGAGGAGGTGGCCCCGGCGATAAAGAAGGCGAGTGAATTTTCCTCACGAGAGGAAGAGCTCCTCGCCCAACTACAACAGGCGAAGGAAAAGGCGGCCCTCTTTGACACGAGGTTGGTTGCGGAGGGCCCGACGGTCGCTAAACTGAAGGAGTCCCATCGACTCCTAACCGACTTTAATCGGGCTATTCAGGCCCAGATGGAGGAGGTCAACGGGATCTTCGACACCATGAAGAAGCAAAGGGACTCATTCAAGAGAGATGCCCGGGCGTCCTACGAGGCGGCGAAACTTGCCGAGGGTAGAGCAGAAAAGGCCGTGGAGGAGTACAAGGTTTCCGATCAATTCTACATCGACCTTGTCGACTCCGCGACCGTCGGGTGGCACAACATCCTTGACGCCGTCAAGGAAGCCCTGCCCGCGTTCGATGACCAGGAGCTTCATGCAAGATATCCCCTTGCCGAGGTGGTACCCCAGGGAGGCAGCGCCGAGCCAGCAAAGGGAGGCGAAGTGGCGGGCGGAAGCGCTGAGCCAGAGGTCACCATCGTAGTTCCTGACGAAACCGCTGGACAGGGAGAAGTGGCAGCCGAGAAGGCAGCTTAAGCTACCCCCGCTGTTCACCGCCGAAAGCCGGGAAAGACAAACGTCTTGCCTGAATTTGGGGGCAGATGCTATTTGGGTTTTATCCGTCCACCTCTCCGAAGATGCCAAGTTGATTTATGGCACAGTGCTTCGGAGGTTTGGACAGATGCGGCCGTTGTAGCAGACTTCGTAAGATTCCCCCTCGTTTGCGAGGCGTTTTTGATATTGGGGATGCTCTTCCCTGCAGGCGCAAGCCCCTGCAGTTAATTACGCTACCGTATCGCGGTAACCACTTTTTCCTTCTCCAGATGTTCACTTAGTGTCGTGTGTGTTTATTTTATTTTTGGTTACCCGTGGATTGTATACGGAGACTAATTTATGTTTTCGCCCGTAGGGCGCGGATTAGTCCAAATCCGTATTTTCTTAGATTTGGATTTTGGTTGATTTAAGGATCGTTAATCTCGTTTGAGATTAAGATCAACTTAAATGTTTATTAAGGATACGTTAGTCTAATTTTTAGACTAAGATCTACTTAACGGGTTTTTTTAGTTTAAGGACATCATAGTCCGTGGTTTAAAGATATCATAGTCCGTGGTTTAAAGACATCATAGTCTATAGAGTTTAGTTTAGGGATATTGCGGTCCATTGTGTTTAAGGACATCATAGTCCATAGAGTTTAAGAACATCATAGTCCATGGTTTAAAGACATCATAGTCTATAGAGTTTAGTTTAGGGACATTGCGGTCCAAAATTTAAGAACATCATAGTCCGTGGAATTTAGTTTTTAGGGACGTTGCGGTCCGCAATTTAGTTTTAAGGACGTTGTGGTCCATGGAGTTTAGTTTTAAGGACATTGCGGTCCACAATTTAGTTTTAAGGGCGTTGCGGTCCACAATTTAGTTTTAAGGACGTTGCGATCCACTGGGTTGTTGGTTTGGGGGGTATACCAAGAATTATTGGTTATTGGGACCCTCCACCTCACTAAAGACGTTGAAGAATTACAACGACAGGTATTAGAGGTGTGGAGAGATGTACCCTTGAACCAATGAATGTTCATCAAAGATTTGATAACTTTGTTTGGGACAAAGTCCAATTTTGAAGAAGACCTATGGGCTCGGTCGATTTTGGGGTTTGGCCAACCTTAGGCTCAGCCCACTTAGTCTTTTTCATTTCTCTTTTTTTATAAAGTATTAGACACTTGCTAGGACACGGTTCCTTTCTCTATGCACATAATACTAAACATATATGTGAATACCGACACCCACTTTTTTGTTTTTTATGAGTGTTGAACACTTTTCATGGCGCTAGGCTCTTCTTGAGGAGCGCAGAGCGCTCTGTGTTAAGTAGCGCACACGTGAGGGGCACATGGGGCGCTTGGCGCTGAGCGCCAGCATTTGAGTGCTAAGCGCGCTTTTTATTTTGAGCAGCGCCCAAGTGAGGGGCGCGTGGAGCAGTCGGCGCTGAGCGCCAACATTTGAGAGCGCACTTTTTATTTTGAGCAGCACCCACGTGAGGGGCACATGAAGTGCTCGGCGCTGAGCGCCAGCATTTAAGAGCACTCTTTATTGAGCAGCGCCCACGTGAGGAGTACATGGAGCGCTAGATTTGAGTGCTAGGCACTGAGTTTTTTGTTCTACCCAATTCAATTCTCTGAGAATTTGGTTCTCCCTTGTGAAAGACTTTGTCTTATAGATCTGAGATCTGGAAAAATAACTAAGTTCTTCTGATGTGAGAGTTAAACTCTTTGATGTGGAGAAGATGCTATGATCTCTTTTCTTTTTATGAATGACTTTGCCCTATAAATTTGTGATCTGGAAAAAGAACTAAGTTCTTCTGATGTGAGAGTTAAACTCTCAAATATAGAGGAGATGCTATGATCTCACTTATTGTTATTTACCTTGAAGAAAATTCTTCTTCTTAGAGCTTGCTCTTCTCTTTTTCTTTTTTGAGAATTTGAAGTTTATGGGGAGGGGTTCTTCTCTGCAGAACTTGAAGTCTTGGGTCTTTTATAGGGGAGGCTAATTTGTTAAATCAGTTAAGGAAATCTCTCATTGAGAGATCTCTGATTGATTTGGGGATTTTATCCACCGTTGGATCTTTGATCCAAGGACTTCTGTTTTACAGAAAACATCTTTCTTGTTTTTAGCAAGATTGGGAAAATATTTTCCCATACATAACTTATTCTGCATCTTGGTGATGTTTAATCACCATTGGATCTTTGATCCAACGGTGCTCTGATTTACAGAGCACAATCTTTCGTGTTTGGAAAGATTTGAAGAGTATTTCCTTAACAGAATTTTATTCTGGTTTCGTTGGATCTTTGATTCAAGGGTGGAGAACATTTAGTTCTAGCGCTGGCGCTCTCATACTTTGCACGTAAGGCGCTACATCAGAGTCTTTTGACTCTTAGCGCTGACGCTCTTGGCGTTAGCGCTCTCATGCTTTGCACGTGAAGCGCTGACTCAGAGTCTTTGACTCTTGGCGCTGGCGCTCTTGGTGCTAGCGCTCTCGTGCTTTGCACGTGAGGCGCTGCCTCAGTTCAAATTTTGAACAGATCTTTGCTCTCTTATTGGGAGAAACAAATATCCCCCCACCGTTGCGCTCACGTGGCTTACACGTGAGTGCAGCGATGGTAGCTTTTCCACCGTTGGATCTTCTTAGAAGTTGAATCGGCTTCCCCTGCCTATAAGTAGGGCCTTTGGCCCTTGAGATGACTGCTTGTTTATATTCTTGCTTTCTTATTCTTGAGAATTTAATTCTCCTTCAGAGCTAAGCTCTCTGCCATAAGAAACTCTTCTAGAGTCAGAACCTTGCCAAAAATTTTGGTAAGGATCAAATCTTTGAAGAAATCATTTCATATTCTAGGGTTTTACCCATTAACAGAGCCTTGCTCTTCTTAGATCATAGATCTTAAAGTGGATTTTAGGGTTTCTTAACCCGTTAAACAAAAACAAAGCTTTGCTCTTCTTAGATCATAGATCAAAAAATCTTCTTTTAGGGTTTCTTAACCCATTAATGAAGAACACTTAGAGTTCGTTTTGCAGATATTAGAGATCTTGGAGTTTTTAACTCAGTAAAAGCTTTGCTTTTTATGGTTTTTGATGGATTACTCCATCATTTTCACAGAGCATAGCTCTTTAGAATTTTTGGGGGTATTTTTATTCCCTTCAACATTAATTTTGACAGATGTCATTTCTGTTGCAGAGCGTTGCTCTCGAGGGAGTTTAATTCCTTGGGCCGAGGAGTCTCTCATTAAATGAGGATCTTCTTTTAAGTTTTCTTTTCTAATGAGTGACCGTCTCATCAATGATGATCCGCCGCCTTGATTTTGTGGGTCCCCTTTGGTCCATTTCCACTGCATTGCAGTGTGGTATAAATTTTAAGTACTAAGTGTTAAAATTTGGACTGTAGCATTGACAGCTAACCCTTGTTCCTTTTCGCACAAGTACTATGTCTTTCGACACTTCTTTCCCCTTCGTTCGTCCGGAGAGTGCATTTGCTGACGCGCCCGTAGACCGGAAAGTTTTTGCACTGATCAAAGATCACGATCCAGAGCAGAAGTCTCTTCATTTATGGGGGTTGTGGTATAACCAAATCATTCAGGGTCGACACAGCTTCTCTTGTGCGACGCCTTCAGAGCCGATCTCCGCTATTCACTATGCCGACTCACCCCAAGTGAACTATAACGTAGAGGAGGTAAACTGGACTTCGGAGGGTCGCCTTCAGCCCTCTATGGCTTCAATACCCATACAGCCTCCAATGGCTTTAGATATCTTGGGGTGATGCATATGTCAGGGCGAGTCGCGCCCTTGGGGACAGGTGTATATGATTGGCTTGAATTCTCGCCATTCGGCCGGATACCTGCAGTGGGCCCGGTATATCTTATTGGCCAAGAAGTCGTTGTTGCTGAAGCTCGGGCTGTACCCTGCCATCTACGTGTCTCTTTTCCAGTATCCGGTGCCTCCCGTGTGGTGGATTAAGGCTTTCTTGGAACAATGGAACATCCCGACTCACACCTTTCTCTTATCGGATCGAGAGGTTTCGATTTTTTTGGAGGAATTTGCAGAGATTTCGGGCCTACCCGTCAGAGGGGAATGTTAGGAATTCACCCGCACACGCTTTTGTGAAAATGGAACGTTTTATGGAAATGGATGCGGACGCGAGATCGTTCTCGTTTTAAATATTTATAAACCGCAAGTGCACGGTGCGTTGTAGTGAGTCGACAAGCACGGGTCGATCCGCAGGAAATTGTGTATTAAGTATTGTAATTTTAAGGTTTAATAAATTAATGAATTGTTGGTTTTGTCACGAAAAATATAAAGAATACGAAAATACGGAAAACAAGCAAATAAGGTTAAGGAAGAAGTTGGTCGTGGCTTTGGTTCGGAAGAATAAATCGCGACGATTCCCTCGACGCTCCCTTGTTCATGAGTTGTTCATTTTTGTATCGATCCCGGCACGAAGCATGACTTGTCAAGGCAGTAGCGAAGCACAAATCATAAACTTACCGATATTCGACGCAAACCCGAAACGAGTCTGTTTGTGCACTTACCATTTGTATGTCCAAGCTTGGGGTATCAACACTAATCACAAGGGTTAGCAAGTATACCATAACAATAAAAACACAAATAGTGAGTGAGAGCAAATGGTTTTAGTGTTGAGTTTGCTAGGTGTTTGTGATGGTATATCGTATATGAAACCAAGAGGTTGTCAAGCACTTGATAACAAAATACGATATCCAACCTACCACCCTTAACACTAAGTTGATTTTAACGTAAATATTGAAATGGGGAAAGGGAGTGAATATGGTATATGAGGAGGTTACAAAGTAACCGTGTGTCAAAATACCATATCACATCTAAACATAAGCAATATTTAAGTTAGAATCATAAAGTTAAGCATATTAAACACAAGCAAATGGTGGAGGAGGAAAAAGCCTTTCATCTCACTTCCTCACCATTACCACAACCAAATAGAATTAGTTAAGCATAATGAAAGAAAAGAAGCAAGTAAAGAAAGCAAGAAAGAAAAGAAAGCTACAAATATTATTACACTTGAGAAAAGAGATACAAGATTTTGGTTATTTGTTCAACCTCCTTGATGAAGCTTTCCAAAGAAAGCTTCAAGAGCGAAGAAGAAGAAGAAGAAACCAATGATGAAGCCCACTCACCCTCAAGCTAAACAAAAACAAGAGAAACTAACAAAAACTATGGTAGAATTTATGAGAATGAGAGAGAGCTCCCCTTTCTTCACTGGTCTGCTTATATAGGCACCAAAAATGATTAAACAAACAATAAGAATGAAGTGACAAGGCAGCAAGGGAGGCTCTGTGAAAAGATGGGGTCTATTGGACAGGGGGGCCGGCCTGCTCGGTTTTAGGGGGCGTGTGCTCGGCCAAAATCTGAGAACCTAGTCTCGTGCTTGTTGTGTAGACATGTGTGCATCCCAATATCACTTTGGTGCTGCTGGTTTTTGCTGTTTTAGCTTGGTCTTCTTATAGAGAATTGGAGGGAACTAGATGCCATATATCAAATCAAACCTTTATGCATTCAATGCTCATTAATGCACATCACACCCATGCCCACTTGTGCCTTGCATCATGGAAGCCCCATCATGGACTAGTACCAAAGAGCTAGTATCACACATGCATGTGTTGGACCATTTTTAGACAAAAAGTGTGTGTACAAATTTTTTTGCAAAACGAACTCTTTGGTTATCGGTCGGTTTCCTGTTCTGTTTGCAGAGTCAGCTCCCAAATGTTATATCCGTGATTTTGAATGTGTTTCCAGTTATTTTATCACGAATACCTGTTATCTGTAATTACTGAGCAGACACTGGTTAATAGCACCGATATATAACAAAATAGATAATGAATGAGCGGTATTAAAATGCAGTTTTCTGTGATGAACAGGGAACATTATGAGGAAATACTTCCCCCTGACGAGTACATCTTCGCCACCCGATCAGTAGTGATGGGTCTGGCTCCAGAGAATGTCATTCAACACCGATTCCCAAGCTTAATCAAGGTGTTAAATATTTATGAAAGTCTGTTCCTGGAGTCCGGAAGGCACAGCGTCAGCTTCACAGATTTTATCGCCCGCTTTCTCCCCCAAGAAGTCCTGTTGAAGGAAGCCGTGAAATTCGCCAAACTCGACGATCCCTTTGGCTTTGGCTTAGACAACCAACCGGCAACGGAATCGGATCAGAGGAATTTCTTTCTCCCGGACACCCCGGTCGCCTCTTTCACAGAGCTCGCAGCTTCTGACGTCAACGAAAAGATGTTCTTTTTGGGGTTCCTCGGGTTATAGCTAAGTTGCTTTGTGTTTCCAACGCACACTCGCTATATGAGGCCGTCCGTTTTCTACCCGGTTCAACGAATGGTTGAAGAGACGTGGGTTGCCGTCGGGGTCGCTGGGCTGGCTCATTTGTATCATGGCCTGAGCATAGCGGCAGACACGACTCAGCCGGGGGTATATCCCGTATATCTCCCGCTGCATTATTTTACTTCGTGGACCAAGCTGCACGTGCTTGGCGCTTTTGGAGTCCACAAGCGGCCCTGCTTCTATGACAGTTATAACTTCCCCGAGTGATGCTTCTAATTGACGCCTCCGCTTCAGAACCGTCGCAGCGAGAGGCTCGACGACTGGTCCTCCACTCGCGCACGGCCAGGGATAGCATGACTTTTGTCGATAGGGTCTTGACTATCGGCAAGGAGTCCACTAAGGTGGTGCAACCGCTGCGTGACACCTTTAAAGATGGGGCTCCCACATTGAAAGCTCGGGAGATCTTGCATTTGTACTCGATCAGGCCGGGTTTCTTAGTGTTTAGGCAAAACGACTCAGCGCTTTTCATGAGGTATAACCCGCACCATTTTGCCCAACAGTCAGGTTACAACCAGGGTGTTCCCCTAGAGGCCTTCCTAGCAGAACCGGTTGCTACTAAAGAGGGTATCCAGAGCGTGTTGCACCACTTCATGCATCTAAATACCGGGTCCAACTTCCTTATCAGTGAGCCGAGATATGTTCCAAAAGCCTCGAACGCATACATGGCGTGGTACCAGCATGTGACGGGTGCTGTCATTAGAGAAGAAAAGCGGTTGCTGCTCGATCATAAGGGTGCAGCCCCTGCTGGTAATCCAGCTGTTCCCCTAAAGCGACGGACCATTGTTCGTCCTCCCTTAAGAGAAGTTTCTGCGGTTGCGGTTCCACGCGCTCTTCCTGAGAAGCCTCTACCCCGTGCTCCTATGGAAACAGCAGCTGCAGCGTCCCCAGAGTCTGGCGTTGGTGCAGAAATCGGGACTCGTCGGCCAAAAATGCCCGCCAAGCGCAAGCTTGTGTTATCGGCTGTCGGCGCTTGTCCGAAGAAAAAGAAGAAGTTGCTCTTTTCTGCCGACGTTATACTCGGCCAGGAGCCCCACGCTCCCTACAGCGAGGGCCTGTATGAGTACGGCACTAATGAGGGTTTACTCATCACGCCTGCGGATGATACTGATCTCCAGGCTGCCTTTCTGGCCTCCGAACGACCGGCCCGCGATGAAGCGACACTGATCACCATTGCGAAGTCAGGTGCACCTCAGTTGTATTTTTCCCTTTCATTCCTTCCTTATTATTATGCTTTCACTGATGTTTTCTTCCTTAATAGGTATATCCGCCGAAGATGCTCTCGCGGCCTCCCTCAAGATATTCGAAGAGGAAGAGAGGCTCTGCGCTTCTCTGGGTTTTAGTAAAATTCTGTTCACTATGCTTTTATTCCATTCTTTACTCGTGCTCTGACTCTTCCTTCCCTCCTGTTTCAGGGACTACCTCGACTCGGGTTATCCTAAGTGTAGCGCCAATCGTGAGTGGTGACGCAGCGGCATCGTTAGAGCCGGCTACCGCAGCCACGACTATCCCTAAGTCACCGCAAGGGATCTCGCTAAAGCAGCCGATGATGGACTTCGTAACAGCGCCGGAGGCAGAGCTTGGTTCAGATGACGGTATACCCTTGTCGGAAGTCCTGAGGAGGTCAGCTCTCACGGCCCAGGCCGAAAGGAAGCGCAGGAGGCATGCAGCAAAAGAACGTGATGCCGCCTTGCCTGTAGGAGTAGGCTCAAGCACCACTCCCCATGTCGCTATTCTTTCAGAGGGTGCTCCTGTTGCCATGTCTACCGCTCATAGACAGGTTGCACGTGCTGCTCGAGAGGCAACCGAGAATCCAACGCAAGGTAATGTAATGCCCGGTATATTTTTATTAGAACCCGATCCGCAAATTCTGATACATTATATCCTGCAGAGCCAAGTCCTGATGATGGGACGGCAGGCGAGACGTTGGCGAACACAGAGCCCGAAGTGGCTACTCTCGAGAGAGAGTCTGGGACTGCCTAAACCGCCGCTCTTTCCCTTGTGGCTCCCTGATATCGGCAGGCATCGCAAGCGTCACGACGGCCCTTATCGAATCAGGGGATGAAGCTACCGGTGTAGAAACCATTCCATCGAAGGAGAGCGAAGAAGCCACTACGCCTGGTGATGCTTCCATCACGGTTTTGGTTGATGACCCATCAGGTAGGTCTTGGGTCACTGTTCCCTTTTATTCTTCAATTCCGTTCAGTCCCCTCTGATGACATTTTGTTCATTTTGAGTGTAGGTGTGGTGAACGCTGAGCTTGTGCCACACGAAGAAGCGTCACCAGTTGCTGCTCTGACGGTCGCCGTCTCTTCGCCTTCTCTCGTGTCCTCTCAAATGCTGGAAGGTATGGGTTTGCGATTTATTTAATTTAAATTGTGGATACCATCTTCCTTGTATTGACAGTATATTGTCGCAATTCTGCAGGAGTCCTTTTCGACCACCTATACCAGGTGCTTAACCCGCATTTCTCCTTCCAGTCGGAATTCATTCCATCTGCTGGTACTAGTTAGTATATCCTTCAGCTGTTGTCTCCTTCTTTCTTTTATGGACAGCCGTATCTTTGCTAAGTGTTCCTTGTATCGATCGTAGTGTCACGGATCAGAGGAGGGGACGAGAGGATAGCCTCGCCTCCGGTGCACCCAATTTTGCCGTCTGCCATAGCCGGTATAGTAGACTCGATTGCTCGTGTATTTTCCTTACCTCCCGAGTCGATATCTGACCATAATTTATTTTGCAGCAATCGCACCGGCTCCAGCTCCCTTTGAGTCTCGCATCCTAATACCGGCAAGGCCCTTCGCTAGATGTCCATCTTCCAGGGGCGCTGTGACTAGCCTACGAATGTTGAGCGAATTCATCGAGGATCTTGACGCCGAGGCCCTTGTATTCGCTGCAGATTTTGCTGCTGAGCTTAATCCTATGCTGGCGACGCTCGTGAATTTTCATGACGAAGGTGTAGTCGATTCTTGGGTTAATCACTGCAGAAAGATCGAGGCCTGCCTGAAACATTTCAGAAAATATAAAATATTATTTTCGGAATTTAATATTAAAATAATATATTTCCCGAAAACTGTCCGATTTTCGAAATTGGTATTTTTGAAAAAGGGTATAAATATATAACAATAATTATGAAATAATTGGGAATTAAAATGATTTATTCATTTAAAAATATATTTAAAAGATTTGGTATTTTTAAGATTTATTATATGCAGTTTGAATGAAAACCCGATTAGTGCACTGCTAATCGTGATTAGGCCAAAACCGTGTTTTTACAGTTTTTCATTGCTAGTGTACCATGGCATGTCGCATTCTGGTTACATGTTGTTTCTTGTGTTGTTTTGGGGTATTATATGGTTTGGTTTTAAATAAATAGGAAAAGGTTAAAAAGAGAAAGGGTAAAAGGGTAAATATTGGGAGAGAGGGTTAGAATAAGTAAGGAGAGAAAGAGAAGGGCTGCCTCATTTCTTTTTCTCCCCATCTCTTTTCATCTTCTTCATCTTCACCTTCACTCCACCTCCACCCAAGGTATCATCTCAAAAACTCTATCAAAACCCTAAACCCCTTTCACAAAAGTTGATCTGCTCCTTCTTCTCTACATATTGGACCAAGAAAAGTGGGATTTTGATAACATTGGGGAGCTAGGGTTTTTCTTGTGTTGCCCAAGTGAGGTATAAATTATTCCATCTGGTTTAATTTAAAGTGTAATAGCACCTTCTTGTAGTTTAGAGTTAAATTGGTATTGATTAGTGAGGTTAGAAAATTTCTAGAGAAGGATTAGGGTTTGAGTGGTGTTGTAGTGATATAGTGTCTGTTAACAAGACTTGAGTGATGTCTTTACTGACTTAGAACAGAGGATAGAACCCAAAACACGGACTTAGAAACCCCGACATCGGATAATTGTGTGAATTGTGAGGGTATTTTGGAATCTGCTAACACCCGGGGACCCTAAAAATTATTTACCGATTACTGTGAGTCATGCAGGCACCCAGGAAGCTACCATAGAGACCCGAGACCCCAACTCCATCTAATGGCCTTAGATTTAATCATTCCGGCCGCAATTTGCGGCCAGAGTAGGGTGGATTTGGTCCATGTTGGTTCCAGGGCTTTATCTCCAGTAAATTAGACCCTCCATATGTGCAGAATTGACTAATTTGATCTAGGGTAAGATCTGGGATCATTTTCTTGAGTTGTTGCCTTGTATTTCGTGATGTTTTTGAATTTAAGTTTTGGTATTTGTCATTGTATTCCGTCGTGTGGTGTTTGAACGCCAACGACTAGGGTTATTGGTCGTGTTTTGCAGGGGTAAGCTATAGGTTTTAACCTATGAGCGAAACATGTGCCGTTTTGGATTTCCGACTTGATTTTAATACGCATTTACGATATTATGTGTGATATGTAGGTATCCCCACGTGGACTTCGAGATGACAAGGATGAGCATGGCGTTATTGACTCCAGAAAGCGACGATCAGGTGAGTAGATTTATATCTACGGGGGAAGTTGGGTAGATGGCGTATAGCACCCCTGCAATTTCATAAGATTTTGATGTGAAGTGGTATAGATATACATATATGGGTTATTGTGAGATATGAACCTTAGCAAGAAAAGCATTAGGAGATTTGAAGAAAAGGATTTAGTTAGGTTCTTAGTCGTGAGCCCTAGAGTAAGGTTGACAAACACACACGGGCATTCACGGGATATGGTTTGGGTGTAGATGTTTATGTGTGTGTGTGTGTGTATGTGTGTGTGGATGTATTAGGGGTGTGTGTGTGTGTGTGTGTGTGTATATATATACATATATACATATACTTATATTCGGTTGATAAGGATAGTATATGGTATTTGGAGATGAGTCGATGAGGATTGGGCATGGTGCTATGAGATCGATGGTGTGATTTGGTTCGTATTAGGAGATATGACATGATAGTATAGCGGATCTTTAGGCGATGTGTTTCAGACACGCGCACATATATTTGTTGATAGTATCAATTTGTACTAAACTTAGATCCGTACCCCAATTCATAATATATGATGATAAGGATCCTAGATGAGTAATGAGATAAATATGATATTTGACCCGTACCCAGATTTGGGATACCGTATGATAGATTTACCGTACGAGATATAATTATGATGTTAGATCTGCACTCTTAACTCGAGAATGTCATATTATTTATTGTATCATACGCGATACTATTGAGGCGAGATCACCGACTACTAGATATATATATAGATCGACTCAAACTTAGGTGGATTCCCTTACCCTTTTGACTGGGCTCACATCATACTCATTTTCAAAAGTGGAGAATTGTGATTAATTTAAATACTATACTGTATGACTCGTATATTGGGTAGGTATATTTTCAGTGTTGCTGTTACTACATCATTTTCTGTATATTCATGATGTTTCATCGGATTGCATGCTTGTACATATGTTATCTGTAATTATTATTGAAACCCTACTGTCAGGACACCAGCACCATTACCGATGATGCGTATGTTCCACGTACACCTGCTTGCCGGCTCACACACATCATCATCGGTAATTGCCATGTCACGTACACTTTAGAGAATACTATTTCATTGACATAGCTTGCTAGCTGATAGTTGCAATATGTTATAGCTTTCATATGCTAGTTTAACTATTGCATTCATTGCATGATATCAGATGCATTCATATATTAATTGGTTATGCAGTATTATGGTGATTTATGCCGGTTTTCACTGTTTATTGACATGGTGATTTGATGATTTCGGATCCTTCTTGAGATTTTCTGGATTTGGAAACCGCATGTGAAAGTTTTATAAACTGATGATTTATTTTAAATAGAAAAATATGGTTTTCCTTAATATGATGAGTCTTTTCCACTATGATGGTTTTTCTCTGTTCTGAGATGGTTTTCGAGACCCGATTCGAGGAGTTGGATGAACCGTCTGCGGGTATATGGTAGACCCGGTATGGTACCCGGGGCAAAAAGCTCGAGTTGTAGACGATGAGCCCGGTAGGGGCAGGCTGCCTACCGGTGATTGTTTGGCGCGGAGGATATCTGGAGGATACCGTTCGTGGTCGTGTGATTGGTGATATGAGCCGATCCAAAATTACGGAGCCCGAGGTATTGAGATATTGAGATTTGATAATATAGGCCAGTCCGGATAGCCGGAGCCTGAGATATTGAGATTTATGTTTTGTGTCGATGCTTGACACTGATTTCTCTGTTGATTTCATTAATGATACTCAAGTTATATACATACAGAAATCCCATTAAATAAAGAAAACAGTTGTCTCATTCATAATGTATTCTGTTTCCATTAGTAATGCATTCATACATCATATATCTGATATGTTGCTATCTGAGGCACTGACACGAGCATGTGGTATTGCACTTATATGTAGATGGATCAGGATATTACTTGATATGACCTAGGATAGCATCATACATTCGATTTCTGCTCTGTGATATTTTCTACTCACGAGTTGGCAACTCCTCCCTGTTGTGCCACAGTTTCTTGCAGGTTTTGCCGTACAGGTATCTTGACGGCTTGCTGGAACACTGCTTTCATTTTGGGTGTTTGCTTTGGTAGGTGGGTTCACTTGCATCATGACCACCATTATACATTTATTATTTCAGTTGTATCTAATAAACTCCATCAACTAGACTTGTATAGTTGATAGACATAGAAAATCAGTGTATTTTCTTTCGACCTTAGAGTCGTGAGCTGTATTATTGTGGTGTTTCTCTGGTTTTCTTGATGATGATGGTTTTCATTCTGTGTTTTGATCCTCGCCCTTCCGCGTTTTATATTATATTGCATTGCGTGGTTTTGTCCGCCGGTTGGTGAAGAGCCAGCTCCCGCTTGGGGATGCCTTTATTCATTATGTATGCTTTATCAGGTTTGTACCCGTTTGGGGTCAGTATTTACAAAGGAAACTCTGCCGAAATTTTCAGAAAAGACTTGAGATTTTAAAAATGCATACTTCGGCTTATGTTGTTAAACTTCTTGCTTTAAAATTGGTTTTTCCGTCACTCTACTGCTTTATTGATTTTGATTTCTGGGTTTTGGGTTACTTAGATTACGTACGCATCGAGAAGTTTCGTAATTTAAGTGCCAGTCATGTTCCGTATTTTTTTTGGGTCGTGACAAAGTTAGTATCAGAGCTTTAGGTTTTACCTTCCGAGTGTAGGATAACCCTTGGTTGATGGAGTAGGTGACTTAAGTAGAGTGACGTACCGTGTGAATGTTCCGTGGCATACTTACGATACGATACTCTGCTTAAGAAACCTTAGGATGTACATTTCTTTACACAGTATTATCTTCATTCATATGATCTATCCTCTTCAGCATCGGTTTATAGTTTTGCTGCCATGATTACACGGGCAGTGAGAGCTACGGCTAGAGTTGCGTCAGCACGAACTCGTCACGGACGAGGACTGACCAGGGCGTGATTCCAGGGACATACGATTTGCATAGATGCGTCGTTTAGTTGTGTTTTCGCGCCATGAGCGTTTGACGGATCGCTTCTACGAGATTTCTCGGACGTGCAGATCAGCACCAGAGGATTTTGGCTACCGCTGGAGGCCAGCCAGGATGTGATGACCGTCAATGCACCGATTATCTTAATGATTGAGGCACTGTTCAGCGTGCGGGCGAATGAACCAGTTGTTGTTGCGAATAACAAGATATCGCCTCAGATGTTTGGAGCTAATGCCGCACGAGTTATACTTTGGGATATGATAGAAGATCGCTAGTCACCAAAGATGAAAGACTAGGACATGTGATTCATTGCCTACCCCAATGTGAGGTCATCAAATTGATTGATTCTAGATAGAGACGACTTCACGCAGGTATGTTGAGAGTCGATAGAGACGATCAAATGTCAGGAACCCATTTTCCAAATTTAAAGTATTCGGAAAGCAATGCAAGTAATTTTACGGACCCTCTAGAAGAATGAAACCTTAACTCGATATAATGACCATGAGAACGCTTCAAAACCTTAGGGTTTACAGCAGTTCAGCGGTACCATTAATGAGGCTTGGGTTTGCCCTTCTACGGTTGGTCCATAGGTGCTGTGGCATATATTCAATACTACTAAACTATACTCAAGATGTTGAACTCTTGGGGGATTATGGAACCATTACGAATCGATCAAAAGTTTGACATCGTTCGGATATCATGTGATGGGATACATTGCTTGGGAGACTCCAGATATGAGTATAGCTGTTGGAGCGCAGTCCATGCAGCCATGAAGAGACAATTCCGAATCAGTCGACATTAGAGGAAAGAGGAGTAAGAGGTTCGTACGAGATCTTGATGAGATGACGTTCCACTCCGCTGACATCCAAGATGTGATACGCATGCAGAGGCATTGTATATGGATATATCTTCCAGAAGGAGTCGTGAAGAGTATGCAGCTGTTCCGGAACAAGAAACGGATTTAGTAAAGGATGATAACTTCCGGGCAGTTCGGTAGAAACGAGATTCGGGAGAGACCCCGACAAGATCTTTTTGGAATACTATACGAGAAGACTTGGACCCAGGAAAGGTCATATTGTGGACACCCAGTAGGCCAGAGTTCGACATCGTCGACGAGGCATGTTATGAGTGACCATGACAGTTGGCCAGAGATCTGCCTGAGCGGGACTGTTTCCACCATATTTGATTTCAGTATTTTGAGTGATTTATTTGCATGATTGAGATTTTGTGCACCACAGTTGCACTTGACTTCGATTTGAAGTCATTCGAGATGTTGATTTTGATTTCATGTCTGATATTTTGGACGATTTATATTCATGATTGAGATTTTGTGCACTACATTTGCACTTGACTTCGGTTTGATGTCATTTGAGATAGTGATTTGATTCCATACTTATGGTAGGCATGTGATTTGACATATGATTTCGGCATAGTTTTCATGCACTTTTAGTATTTTCATTCGATTTTGTGCATGCCGATACACATGGTTGTGAGATTATATACCACGGTATACCGATTTGGATTTGGATTGAGATGCGTTGTATACCGTCGATTTTGATTGTGATATTTGATATTTGTTTTCGTACAGCTTGTGCACTGGATTTGGATTCTTGCGTATGCTTGGGCGCTTAATATGATTTTGGTGCACACCATATGCACTAAATCGAGATTTTCATGCATATTACATCCACCTGGTATTGCAGTCGGCACACACCGTTGCCCTTGACAGGTGTTTTCATGTATACCTGTTGCACTTAGATTTTGTTTTTGTGCCTATGTACAGCACATTCATGGATTTTGATTTCCCTACGTGCCGGACGCACGGGATTGTTGGATACGCCTTTTGAGGCTGATTTTGCTTTTGAGCACCTTGTTTTCATGATGGGCACTATATTATGTAGTAGCCGAACATGACTGATCTGAGGACGGTACCTGAGCACTTTGCATGCATTAAAAGCTTACCAAGAGGTTTTCAAAAAGGAGCTATAGTCTCGCTATTTCTTACGTGTCAGTGAGCGACACGAACGTTTACAAAAAGAAAACCATTTGGATATTTTAGGAACGATGGAACACATATTTATCAAAACATATATGAAGGTATATTTATTACTTTACAAATGAGCGTCCGTCACTTGTGCCGTGAGTTACGCATCGAACGGCAATTTAGAAAAGATTTTGCATATGTTGTATTCAGTTTTAAGATTTTTTCAAGTATGCGTACTATATATATGTTATAGTATTTGACTAGTGTATATTGGATTTCAGCATTGGATTTCGAGATCTGTGTCTCCATTGTAACTCCGATGATATGCGTGCAAATCCGGTGATTTGCGTGACGCTTGACGGAGTTTGATTTCGAGTTTTATACTCGTTTTGCAGGCGCACGCGATGCGCTGTAGTGTTTTTATATCTTCCGTGATTTCGGAGCCCCGTTGATTTGATCTGATTATTGAAATGTTTTAGAATTTGGGGGTTTTAAATTTAAATTCGGGGACCGAATTTATTTAAGGGGGAAGATTGTAACATTTCAGAAAATATAAAATATTATTTTTGGAATTTAATATTAAAATAATATATTTCCCGAAAACTGCCCGATTTGCGAAATAGGGTTTTTCGAAAAAGGGTATAAATATATACCAATAATTATAAAATAATTGGGAATTAAATTGATTTATTCATTTAAAAATATATTTAAAGGATTTGGCATTTTTAAGATTTATTATATGCAGGTTGAATGAAAACCCGATTAGTGCACTGCTAATCGCGATTAGGCCAAATCCGTGTTTTTACAGTTTTTCATGGCTAGTGCACCATGGCATGTCGCATTCTGGTTACATGTTGTTTCTTGTAATGTTTTAGGGTATTATATGGTTTGGTTTTAAATAAATAAGAAAATGTTAAAAAGAGAAAGGGTAAAAGGATAAATATTGGGAGAGAGGGTTAGAATAAGTGAGGAGAGAGAGAGGGGCTGCCTCATTTCTTTTTCTCCACATATCTTTTCATCTTCTTCATCTTCACCTTCCCTCCACCTCCACCCAAGGTATCATCTCAAAAACTCCATCAAAACCCTAAACCTTTTTCACAAAGTTGATCTCCTCCTTCTCCTCTACACATTGGACTAAGAAAAGTGGGATTCTGACAACATTGGGGATCTAGGGTTTTTCTTGGGTTGTCCAAGTGAGATATAAATTCTTCCATCTAGTTTAATTTAAAGTCTAATAGCACCTTATAGTAGTTTAGAGTTAAATTGGTATTGATTAGTGAGGTTAGAAAATTTCCAGAGAAGGATTAGGGTCTGAGTGGTGTTGTGGTGATATAGTGTCTGTTAACAAGACTTGAGTGATGTCTTTACTGACCTAGAACAGAGAACAGAACCCAAAACACAGACTTAGAAACCCCGACATCGGATAATTGTGTGAATTGTGAGGGTATTTTGGATTCTGCTAACACCCGGAGACACTAAAAATTATTTAGCGATTACTGTGAGTCATGTAGGCACCCAAGAAGCTACCATAGAGACCCGAGACCCCAACTCCACCCAATGGCCATAGATTTAATCATTCTGGCCGCAATTTGCGGCCAGATTAGGGTGGATTTAGTCCATGTTGGTTCCAGGGCTTTATCTCCAGTAAATTAGACCATCCATATGTGCAGAATTGACTAATTTGATCTAGGGTAAGATATGGGACCATTTTCTTGAGTTGCTGCCTTGTATTTCGCGATGTTTTTGAATTTAAATTTTGGTATTTGTCATTGTATTCCATCGTGTGGCGTTTGAACGCCAACGACTAGGGTTATTGGTCGTTTTTTGCAGGCATAAACTATAGGTTTTAACCTATGAGCGAAACGTATGCCGTTTTGGTTTTCCGACTTGATGTTAATACGCATTTCCGATATTATGTGCGATATGTAGGTACCCCCATGTGGACTTCGAGACGACGAGGATGAGCATGGCCTCATCGACTCCAGAAAACGAGGATCAGGTGAGTTGATTTATATCTACGGGGGAAGTCGGGTGGATTGCGTATAGCACCCCCGCAATTTCATAACATTTTGATGTGAAGTGGTATAGATATACATATATGGGTTATTGTGAGATATGAACCTTAGCAAGAAAAGCATTAGGAGATCATGGAATAGCGTTAGCGAGATTTGAAGAAAAGAATTTAGTTGGGTTCTTAGTCGTGAACCCTAGAGTAAGGTTGACAAACGCACACGGGCATACACGGGATATGGTTTGGGTGTATATGTTTATATGTATATATATATATATATATATATGGATGTGTTGGTGTGTATATATATACATACACTTATATTCGGTTGATGGGGATAGTATATAGTATTTGGAGATGAGTCGATGAGGATTGGGCATGGTGCCATGAGATCGGTGGTGTGATTTGGTTCGTATTAGGAGATACGACATGATAGTATAGCGGATCTTTAGGCGATGTGTTTCAGACACACGCACATATATTTGTTGATGGTATCAGTTTGTACTAGACTTAGATCTGTACCCCAGTTCATGATATATGATTATAAGGATACCAGATGAGTAATAAGATAAATATGATATTTGACCCGTACCCAGATTTGGGATGCCGTACGATAGATTTACCGTACGAGATATAGTTATGATGTTAGATCCGCACTCTTGACTCGAGAATGTCATATTATTTATTGTATCGTATGCGATACTATTGAGGCGAGATCACCGACTACTAGATATATATATAGATCGACTCAGATTTAGGTGGATTCCCTTACCCTTTTGACTGGGCTCGCGTCATACTCATTTTCAAAAGTGGAGAATTATGAGTAATTTAAATACTAAACAGTATGACTCGTATATTTGGTAGGTATATTTTTCGGTGTTGCTGTTACTACATCACTTTCTATATATTCATGATGTTTCATCGGATTGCATGTTTGTACATATGTTATCTGTAATTATTATTGAAACCCTACTGTCAGGACACCAGCACCATTACCGATGATGCGTATGTTCCACGTACACCTGCTTGCCGGCTCACACACATCATCATCGGTAATTGCCATGTCACGTACACTTTAGAGAATACTATTTCATTGACATAGCTTGCTAGCTGATAGTTGCAATATGTTATAGCTTTCATATGCTAGTTTAACTATTGCATTCATTGCATGATATCAGATGCATTCATATATTCATTGGTTATGCAGTATTATGGAGATTTATTCCAGTTTTCACTGTTTATTGACATGGTGATTTGATAATTTCGGATCCTTCTTGAGATTTTATGGATTTGGAAACCGCATGTGAAAGTTTTATAAACTGATGATTTATTTTAAAGAGAAAAAAGCGATTTTCCTTGATATGATGAGTCTTGTCCACTATGATGGTTTTTCTCGGTTCTGAGATGGTTTTCGAGACCCGATTCGAGGAGTTGGATGAACCGTCTGATGGTACATGGTGGACCCGGTATGGTACCCCGGGGCAAAAAGCTCGGGTTGTAGACGATAGGCCCGGCATGGGCAAGCTGCCTACCGGTGATTGTTTGGCGCGGCGGATATCTGGAGGATACCGTTCGTGGTCGTGTGATTCATGATATGGGCCGATCCGGACTGACGGAGCCCGAGGTATTGAGATATTGAGATTTGAGACACTGTGATATTGAGATTTGATGATACAGGCCAGTCCGGGTAGCCAGAGCCTGAGATATTGAGATATTGAGATTTATGTTTTGTGTCGATACTTGACACTGATTTCTATGTTGATTTAATTGATGATACTCGAGTTATATAGATACAGAAATCCCATTAAATAAAGAAAACAGTTGTCTCATTCATGATGTATTCTGTTTCCATTAGTAATGCATTCATACATCATATATCTGATATGTTGCTATCTGAGGCACTGACACGAGCACGTGGTATTGCACTTATATGTAGATGGATCTGGATAATACTTGATATGACCTAGGATAGCGTCATACATTCGATTTTTGTTCTGTGATGTTTTCTACTCACGAGTTGGCAACTCACCCCCGTTGTGCCACAGTTTCTTGCAGGTTTTGCCATACAACTATCTTGACGGCTTGCTGGCATACTGCTTTCATTTCGGGTGTTTGCTTTGGTAGGTGGGTTCACTTGCATCGTGACCACCATTGTACATTTATTATTTCAGTTGTATCTAGTAAACTCCATCAACCAGACTTGTATATTTGATGGACATAGAAGACCAGTGTATTTTTTTCGACCTTAGAGTCGCGCGCTGTATTGTTGTGGTTTTTCTCTGGTTTTCTTGATAATGATGGTTTTCATTCTGTGTTTCGATCCTCGCCTTTCGGCATTGTATATTATATTGCATTGCGTGGTTTTGTCTGCCGGGTTGTGAAGAGCTAGATCCCACTTAGGGATACCTTTATTCATTATGTATGCTTTATGAGGTTTGTATCCATTTAGGGTCAGTATTTACAAAGCAAACTCTGCTGAAATTTTCAGAAAAGACTTGAGATTTTATTATGCATACTTCGGCTTATGTTGTTAAACTTCTTTCTTTAAAATTGGTTTTTCCTTCACTCTACTGCTTTATTGGTTTTGATTCCTGGGTTTTGGCTTACTTAGATTACGTACGCCTCGAGACGTTTCGTAATTTAAGTGCCGGTCATGTTCCATATTTTTTTAGGGTCATGACACTGCCTGCATGAGATTGAGCTCAAGCATTCCGCTCCTGAAGTATCAGCTTTGAACTCCCAGCGGGCTGCGTGGATCGAGAGTAGTGTTCCTTTCATTTGCCATTTTGAACAAGAGGCGACCCTGAGGCGAAAGGAACATGAAGTAGCTTCAAGCGAATCTGCTCGGTTGTGCGCTCAGGTTGAAACGAACGCTGCGCAGTTGAAATCTGTCTTTGACAATCTTCAGCGGTGCATTTCGGATGGGTAGACGCTGAGACGGGCGCTTGACTCTGCGGAGCGGGTCATGTAGGACTGCGAAGCTGTCATGCGGGGAACTGACGAAAAGCTTTCGTCCTATTTGCAACAGCGGGCCCGATTCAAAGTGGAGCTGGCCGCGGCGGCTGGCCATGAAAAGGAGTTAAGAGGAGTGTGCAAGCGGCTTGCTGATTTGTTGAAAATGCCTCCTCCTCAATAACCGTCATTGTATCGAGTGAAAATTTGTAATCTATGAATAACATGCATTCATTCATTCATTTTTTATGATGTATCTTGTATTCAATTGAATTTATGAATAAAAGACACATTTTTTATCTCCTACTATCGCCTTCTTTTCTTTGCTGTGTTGTTGGCATGTTACTTTAGCAAGTGTGGCCTGTAGATGATAAATAACGGTTCATCTTGAACTCTTTGTGTGGTAGCGATGGCTTAGGAAACAGGTTCAGGTCTGCTGCCTAAGACTTTTCAACTTTATGATCCGTGAGGGTCTCATAAACACTTTTCTCTCTACGAGTCGAGAGGATCCCGTAAGTGTATTTTCTCCTTAGGAGTCGTAAGGATTCCTAAGTGCATTTTCTCTTGAGAGTCACGTTCGCGTCAAAAATTTTGGCCAAGAGCTACTTATTCCCTTATAAAAAAGGGGGGAGAGTCCTCAAAATTTGGTCTCACGTGTTAAACACGTGGGCGCTCATATGCAAAACATATAGGCGCTGAGAATAAAATAATTAAGGGCCAAATAGGCCTCACGTGTAAAACACGTGAGCGCTCATATGCAAAGCATATAAGTGCTGAACATAAATCACCAATGGTCAAACAGGCCTGAGCGCTCATATGCAAAACACGTGAGCGCTCATATGCAAAGCATATGAGCGCTGAACATAAACACTCTTCGGTAGGGTGAGTGATCCTCCGATGGTATAAGCAGTAGTTTGGATGTGCATCCGGTTCATCGGGGCACGTACTTTCTGAAGTGCTTTCTTTGAAAGGTGGCAACTTCATTCCCATTGACAGGACCTTAGCGAATCGTTTCCTCGTCTTAAGCCTGCTTTTGCCGGTAACAAGGGCACTTTGACCCGGTTGGGGTATTTTATGGCTTCTCATTACCAGAGCTTCTTCAGCTTGACGCCGATGTTTGGCCTTTTCGTATATGGCCGTTTCACGCTCTCGGTCAGCTTTGCTCTTCTGAAGAGCTTCGCTCAGCAGCCTGTCAATCAATTCGTCTGATGGGTCCAGGGATTTTGGTTCCGGTTCTGCCCCCAGTCTCTCTGCATCAGGAGCTTCTTTACCATCTATTGACGAGTAAGAGATCATGTGGCAGCTCGCCACATAATCCTCGGGCTCTTCTGAAGAATTGTCTCCTTCATCAGCGTTATCGTCTTCATTCTCATGAATATGCTTGAAGAATTCGTCCAATGTAATTGGGGTCCATGCCTTCTGGTTATATTCTTCCAGTGCATCGATATATTTATGCAAACCTGTACGGTTGTCGTCGGGTTGGACGGGCTTCTTGGCCTTCTTCTTTTTCTTTAAAGACTTCGGAAGCTTGGCCCGAAGTTTCTGTCCATCATCACCAACTTTCAGCATTGGGCGCGGCTTCAGCATCCCCTCAATAATCTCAGGCTCTAGCAGGCACTTCCACCTAATCGCCGGATAAACTTACAGCTATCTTGACGGCTTGCTGGCATACTGCTTTCATTTCGGGTGTTTGCTTTGGTAGGTGGGTTCACTTGCATCGTGACCACCATTGTACATTTATTATTTCAGTTGTATCTAGTAAACTCCATCAACCAGACTTGTATATATGATGGACATAGAAGACCAGTGTATTTTTTTCGATCTTAGAGTCGCGCGCTGTATTGTTGTGGTTTTTCTCTGGTTTTCTTGATAATGATGGTTTTCATTCTGTGTTTCGATCCTCGCCTTTCGGCATTGTATATTATATTGCATTGCGTGGTTTTGTCTGCCGGGTTGTGAAGAGCTAGATTCCACTTAGGGATACCTTTATTCATTATGTATGCTTTATCAGGTTTGTATCCATTTAGGGTCAGTATTTACAAAGCAAACTCTGCTGAAATTTTCAGAAAAGACTTGAGATTTTATTATGCATACTTCGGCTTATGTTGTTAAACTTCTTTCTTTAAAATTGGTTTTTCCTTCACTCTACTGCTTTATTGGTTTTGATTCCTGGGTTTTGGCTTACTTAGATTACGTACGCCTCGAGACGTTTCGTAATTTAAGTGTCGGTCATGTTCCATATTTTTTTAGGGTCATGACACTGCCTGCATGAGATTGAGCTCAAGCATTCCGCTCCTGAAGTATCAGCTTTGAACTCCCAGCGGGCTGCGTGGGTCGAGAGTAGTGTTCCTTTCATTTGCCATTTTGAACAAGAGGCGACCCTGAGGCGAAAGGAACATGAAGTAGCTTCAAGCGAATCTGCTCGGTTGTGCGCTCAGGTTGAAACGAATGCTGCGCAGTTGAAATCTGTCTTTGACAATCTTCAGCGGTGCATTTCGGATGGGTAGACGCTGAGACGGGCGCTTGACTCTGCGGAGCGGGTCATGTAGGACTGCGAAGCTGTCATGCGGGGAACTGACGAAAAGCTTTCGTCCTATTTGCAACAGCGGGCCCGATTCAAAGTGGAGCTGGCCGCGGCGGCTGGCCATGAAAAGGAGTTAAGAGGAGTGTGCAAGCGGCTTGCTGATTTGTTGAAAATGCCTCCTCCTCAATAACCGTCATTGTATCGAGTGAAAATTTGTAATCTATGAATAACATGCATTCATTCATTCATTTTTTATGATGTATCTTGTATTCAATTGAATTTATGAATAAAAGACACATTTTTTA
Organism: Agapanthus africanus; assembly: GCA_030015575.1. NCBI lineage: Eukaryota > Viridiplantae > Streptophyta > Magnoliopsida > Asparagales > Amaryllidaceae > Agapanthus > Agapanthus africanus. The sequence continues at coordinate 242,915,857 of CM057342.1, forward strand.
TCTCCTACTATCGCCTTCTTTTCTTTGCTGTGTTGTTGGCATGTTACTTTAGCAAGTGTGGCCTGTAGATGATAAATAACGGTTCATCTTGAACTCTTTGTGTGGTAGCGATGGCTTAGGAAACAGGTTCAGGTCTGCTGCCTAAGACTTTTCAACTTTATGATCCGTGAGGGTCTCATAAACACTTTTCTCTCTACGAGTCGAGAGGATCCCGTAAGTGTATTTTCTCCTTAGGAGTCGTAAGGATTCCTAAGTGCATTTTCTCTTGAGAGTCACGTTCGCGTCAAAATTTTTGGCCAAGAGCTACTTATTCCCTTATAAAAAAGGGGGGAGAGTCCTCAAAATTTGGTCTCACGTGTTAAACACGTGGGCGCTCATATGCAAAACATATAGGCGCTGAGAATAAAATAATTAAGGGCCAAATAGGCCTCACGTGTAAAACACGTGAGCGCTCATATGCAAAGCATATAAGTGCTGAACATAAATCACCAATGGTCAAACAGGCTTGAGCGCTCATATGCAAAACACGTGAGCGCTCATATGCAAAGCATATGAGCGCTGAACATAAACACTCTTCGGTAGGGTGAGTGATCCTCCGATGGTATAAGCAGTAGTTTGGATGTGCATCCGGTTCATCGGGGCACGTACTTTCTGAAGTGCTTTCTTTGAAAGGTGGCAACTTCATTCCCATTGACAGGACCTTAGCGAATCGTTTCCTCGTCTTAAGCCTGCTTTTGCCGGTAACAAGGGCACTTTGACCCGGTTGGGGTATTTTATGGCTTCTCATTACCAGAGCTTCTTCAGCTTGACGCTGATGTTTGGCCTTTTCGTATATGGCCGTTTCACGCTCTCGGTCAGCTTTGCTCTTCTGAAGAGCTTCGCTCAGCAGCCTGTCAATCAATTCGTCTGATGGGTCCAGGGATTTTGGTTCCGGTTCTGCCCCCAGTCTCTCTGCATCAGGAGCTTCTTTACCATCTATTGACGAGTAAGAGATCATGTGGCAGCTCGCCACATAATCCTCGGGCTCTTCTGAAGAATTGTCTCCTTCATCAGCGTTATCGTCTTCATTCTCATGAATATGCTTGAAGAATTCGTCCAATGTAATTGGGGTCCATGCCTTCTAGTTATATTCTTCCAGTGCATCGATATATTTATGCAAACCTGTTAGTGTATATGCCCTAGAGGCCATTACTGTATCATACTAGTTTGTATATTACTTAATGGAAGCTTGGGATATTCACAGTTGTATATACAATCTTGCTCGAAATGGTAGTATGCTACTTGGTTTGTCTCTGCTTTAATATGTGCATGTGTTTCTTTTAGCATATTGCTGGCATACATATTAGTAGAGCCCTTAGGATCTTTGCTTGATTACCAGCGTTGTGATGGCGCTCGCACTCGTGGGAGCTGGGTAATCTATAAGCACATCCTTATACAGGTCCCTGGTCGTTGGACTATCGAGACAGGGCATCGATACTCCAGAGTAGACTAGCGTATGCGCTTCTCATCCCAGTGTGGGAGACGGTCTGTCCCACAGCCGTTAGTACGTCGTACTTGGGATAGTATGCGGGTGCTCGTTAGGTTACGAGTACACTGGACAGGACTCGTCGGGAACTGTTGGTTGGTAATATACCTATCGTCAGTTATCAGTTCCCAGGTGACATGAGTACAGCTTAGTCCGCTGACTTGACACTGTCACTTCGCCTCGAGTGTGTTCCCACTGCACTTTGATTACTACCCTACCACGGCTTGAAGGAGTCGTGCAAACAGGTAGTTTTTGGGTGCAGTCCCGAAGCACTTGGAGGCAGTGACGGTTAGACAGGATTCGTCTCTCCCGGTATTGGGGGTTGACATCGCGCTGTGTCCAGGAGAGCCATTACACGAGTAGTCCCTGGCCAGGGCAAGCGAGATATACTGGTAGGTTTCCAGTGTTATCTCAGGGTGTTCTGGGCTACACTCCGACACGACTTGTACCGCTATTAGGGGACTGACGTTCACCGCCCCCCTAGGCCCGCCATGCGATGTATCAGACGAACAGACCGGACTGTACGGAGACTGTCACATACAGGCTCAGTAGGAGTGCAGATGGGGTTCACCTCGTCAGTCTTCTTATCGACATCTACCTGGGGACCGTTACGTACAGCTAGTGCCGCTTGCAGTCTGTGGTTAAACCCACTGCCAGCGTAGTGTCGAGTCTTTAGAGTCCCACACAGAGAGCTATTCGCCTTTAGGCTAAATGAGTAGAGGTCGCATGGTTTTGCGACAGGGTTCGTTCACATTCGCGCACTTGTGCACGTTTGCTGTCCGGACAGTTTATACTAGCGGGCTTTGGTTTAAGCCGGATCCTAGTATATGATTTGAGATTGGTTTTTCTCATTGTGTTCGTGTTCCTCGGATCACGAATGCGGGTGCGTATGCACAGTTGCTTGAGATTGAGGGAGAGGACCTTGATTAGGGTTAATGGTTATTGTCATTTTATTAACCCTAATATTTATGTGTGTGTTATTGTTAATTAGTAATTAGTTTAATAATTATCCATGGTTGTGGTTGTTGACCATTTGACTTCTTTGACTTGTTGACCTAGGTTGACACTTTGACCATCATAATTTCTTTTGGAAGATACTTTTTGATCTTTGCAATTTGAAATGATAATGGTCATGTCATGATTTACCATGATAATTATCTAGCTAATTATTCAATTAAATTAATTCACACATATTAGTGAGAATGGCTCTATTATTTTCTCATTCTCTCATATCATTTCTCTCTCTTGTTCATCCTCTCCCTTAAGCTCTCTCCCTCTCATGTGTTGAGAAACAAAAAGCTTGAGAAAAACCTTCACTTGATCCTCTCTACTCTCTTCTAGGGTTCAAGTCTTAGCATTTCTTGCACTCTAGTTACTCCTAGCTTGGAGTTGAAGCTAAAGGTGGTGGCTTTCAAGTGGATCCTTCTTTGACGGGAGAAGACAAGCAAGGTGACCTCTTTCTACCATTCCTAGGAGCAAGGAGAGAAGGACTAAAGACCAAAGGTATAACCTTTCCATCACTTAGCTACTTTGTAGTTAGGGTTAGCAAGTTTATGTTTAGCAAAGATCCTTAAAGCATAGTCCATGTTGCCTATAGTTGATAAAAATCAAATTTTTATTATGTTTTCCGCCTCCCCGTAAGCACCGGGGTGGGCAACACGGACTTACAGTGGTATCAGAGCCTAACTAAACCTAAACTAGCTAAGTAGTTAAGTGTAACGAAGTTTCGAAACCGAAAAACCCAAAAACCAAACTTTTTCAAAATCCAAGTTTCTGTTAAAATTTTTTCTGGTCAAAATGAAAAACTTTATACTTGTAAAATTATCTTAGGGTTTTGTGTGAAACACCACCAAAGACGAACCAGAGAGGAGTCTAGAGGACCGCGCTTCCGCGGCATAAGGAAGCTCTTGCCGCGGAAGCGCGGCCGTCTTGTCCCCTCTCTGCATCGTTTTTGGTGCAGTATGTTTCTGTGTTGGTTTTGGGATTTTTGAAATATATTATATGTACCCAGATATTCCAGAAAAGAAATTTCCTTTTGGGGTCCTATAATTCCGTATTTTTTTTCGGAACTTCACTACACTTTAACTATATCGGTTATATCTGTGATGCTTGTATGTATTGAACGTCGGCTAATCGCTATAAGTCGATTAGTCGGGGTTATACATCTCTGTGATCTGTGATTGTTATTGGTTTGTGGATATGAATGGATTGGATCGTCGCGGGTGAATAGCCGGGTTGGATGTGAGATGAGCGTTATTTTTTCTTTCATTCATTTGTAACATGTAAATTGATGTAATAATATTGTTTGTATGGCCGCACAACCGGGTCGGGGTTGTAGCCGTCATTGTATAATTCTTTTTACTGTTTTTGCTCCTAGGATAGACCCATGGAGGGGGTGCACAAACTACCGGGTATCTCGAAGTGCCGAGTGGCCTACTCACGGTGGTGAGGGAGGTTGCTTCGCTTCGGGTGCTTGGCGGGTAGTTTGCCGCACCCGTAGGGGTCTTGGGTGGGGTTTTGGCTATTCACCGCGACCGTGTAATCCGCTTTGCGTTGCAGGCTCGAACGCATTGCGGATTCCTAGTATATCCAATGTATTCATCTGTGATCTGTAATGTCTATCATTGCTATATATTTATATATAATAACTATTTAGGCGTTGCTTATGTTTTACAGCCGCGCTAGCCCAGCCCCCGCTCTGTCGTTAGTTAAGTAACCTAACGGGTGATGACGGGGCCCCGTGGCGAATGCGAATGGCATAAGCGTACGTCATATTTTGGTTGTTTTCTGCAATGGTAGGATTAAATGATGGGACGCATTAAAAGAACTAATGCAAGAAATAAACCAAGTAAAAGTCGATTGGAACACTTTGAAAACCACTCGGTTCTTTTCAAAACTAAACTTTTAAACGCGGAGCTTGAACCACTCCTTTTAAAAGCTATCTCGTTCCATCGATTATATCAAGTTCACTACGTTCACGGTTTCGCCAAAACCATTCGTAGCCCTCCGTCATTCCACATGAATGGTCAAAAGTATTCAAGCTATGTATTTTGGCCAAAGTCAAGGCATAGTGATTGGTAGCGTTTGGGTATTCATGTGCAGCATAGATAGATGCGTTGATTTGGGACAGTCGTGCTGCCATTTTGGCCAAAGTCAAGGGTAGGTACGGGTGGGTCCAAATTAACCAGGAGAATGACGGGTAGAACTTGACATGTGACTTATGATATTTTGGCCAAAGTCATGGTCATAAGAGCATGGGGCAAAAATCCACATCGGGAGTTTCATAAGTACTGAAACTTGCTAGTGTTGCATACCATTTGGAGTGTGATGATTCTGGTAGGATTCCTTCGGCTTTATCACGCGATGATATTTGGATCCCGATCCTACTGTGAGTATATGCTACTCCTCGGGAAAACTCTCACTTAACGATCAATGCTATAAACCTAGTAGGTGCCTAGAAAGGTGTTAGCGGGGCTACGCCCACAGGGAAAAGAGGTTACTTAATTAAGGAACTTCGCGAAAGCGTTGGAAAACCTCCCTCGAAGTACCGACACTGGCCTGGCTGAACGGTTAAGCAAGTATTGTACGGTGAGAATGATCCCGGCTAATCCTTTTCTTTACGGTTTGAGAAGGGATTCGAGAGACAGTGGGAGCCATCCAGTTTAGACAAACTAAAAACCACTCTAAACTTGCAAGAGTATCATGCTAAAGTGTTTCTTTTCTCTCTCCTAATTGCAGCGACCATTCAAGATGACCGGACTTAAGTTACTATTAGATAAAAACATATTGACAGGGCCAAACTACAAAGATTGGCTCAGGAATGTCAAGATGGCTATCACTTATGACATGCTGGGGTATATACTTACCACCAAAGCTCCCCCTGTCCCAGGTCCCACCTCCAGCGTCGCGGATGTTGAAATCCGTAAGACATGGGAGATAGATTGCGCGAGGGCCAGATGCCTCGTACTAGCCTCGATGGACAACGAACATCAGAGGAGGCACGAGAATATGGACCTAGAGTCCATATTTCTCCATACAAAAGAACTGTATGGAGAGCAGTCTCGTATCGCTAGATACGAAGTGTCGAAGAAGCTCTTTTCGGCAAGGTTGGCCGTCGGATCATCGGTAGCGGACCACGTGCTTAAGATGATCGGCTACATAGAGGAGATCGCGGACCTTGGGACCACGTTGGAGAATGAACTCTATACCGATTTGATTCTCCAGTCCCTTCCTTCCACTTACGCCCAGTTCATTCTTAACTTCAACATGCAAGGAAAGGAGGTTGAACTTGCTGAACTTCTGAACATGTTGAGGACTGCTGAGGGCACCCTACAGAAGGGTAGGGAGACATCCACTTTGTTTGTAGGAGGATCTTCCTCTTCTAGGTCCAGGGCGAAAGCCAAGGGCAAGAAGAAGAAAGCCCCCGCCAAACCAAGAGGCGGTGTCGGTAAAGTGGATACGAAGGGAAAGGGTAAAGCAACAAAGGTAGCGGGGAAGCTGGTGGGGAAGGAAGAATGCTTCTATTGTCACAAAAGTGGTCACTGGAAACAAGATTGCAAGGCTTGGAAAGCCAGAACACAGGATTTGAAGCGAGTTGCAGCTTCAGCTTCAGGTGTGTATGTTATTGAAAACTGTCTATCAATAAACTCTACTTCCTGGGTATTGGATACCGGATCAGGATCTCATATCTGTAATTCTTTGCAGGCGTTGAGAAAGCGTAGAGTTTTGAAGGCAGGTGACATGACCCTCAGAGTTGCGAACGGTGCTAGCATGGATGCTGAGGCCGTGGGGGACTATCACCTGGGATTATCAGATGGACACTTTTTGGTTTTGCGTAGTTGTTATTATGTACCAAATGCAACCTGTAATATCATTTCTGTATCTTTATTATCTAAAGAAGGTTATGAATTTGCATTTGTAAGTAATGTAGTGAACATTCACCTTAATCAAGTGTTGATTGGGTCAGGTACATTGAACAACGGTATATACGTTTTAAACCAACCACAGATTTTCAATATCCAGAATACACACAAAAGAAAGTCTCCAGAAATTAATAAAACTTTCTTATGGCATTGTAGACTGGGTCACATCAACGAGAGAAGATTGACTAAGTTACATACTGAAGGATATTTAGATTCGTTCGAATATCAATCGTATGCAACTTGTCAATCCTGTCTCAAAGGAAAGATGACAAAGGCTCCGTTTTCTGGACACGGAGAAAGAGCAAGCGAGCTCTTGGGACTCGTACACAGCGACGTGTGCGGTCCAATGTCTACACATGCGCGACGCGGTTATTCTTACTTCATTACCTTTACGGATGATTTTTCAAGGTACGGTTATGTCTTCTTAATGAAACATAAATCCGAGGCTTTTGAAAAATTCCAGGAATATAAGAATGAAGTAGAAAAACAAACAGGCAAAAGTATCAAGATCCTAAGATCGGATCGAGGAGGAGAATACTTAAGTGACGAATTCCTGAACTATTTAAAAGAGAATGGAATTCTCTCTCAGCTTACTCCTCCATACACTCCGCAACATAACGGTGTATCGGAGAGACGTAACCGAACCCTATTGGATATGGTACGGTCCATGATGAGTAACGCTGAGTTACCGCGATCGTTCTGGGGGTATGCGCTAGAAACAGCTGCATATCTTTTGAACCGTGTTCCCACTAAGACTGTGCCTACCACACTATATGAGTTATGGAGTGGGAAGAAACCCTATCTTAATCACATTAAGACATGGGGATGTCCAGCTTTTGTAAAAAAGCAGCATGCGGACAAGCTCGAGGCACGCTCAGTACAGTGCAAGTTTGTGGGATATCCAAAGAACTCCAAGGGATATTACTTCTATTGCGAAGAGGAACAAAAAGTCCTTGTTTCTCGCCATGCCCACTTTCTAGAACATCAGTTCATAGAAAAAGAAATAAGTGGGAGCGCAATAGAACTGGAAGAAATTCCAGAACCATAAACTATTACTGAAAGTTTAGTGGAACCAGAAGGTTCAAAAGAACAGGACATTCCTACGCCGCTCCGCAGGAGTAGTAGGCAGTCTCATCCGCCCGAGAGGTACTACGGTTTTCTCATTGACGGGGATAGAGAGGATTGCATCATAGATTGTGATGAGCCTACTAGCTTCCAACAAGCCATTCAGAGCGTCGACTCGGTAAAATGGCTGGATGCAATGCGGACCGAGATGGAGTCCATGTACACCAACAAAGTATGGACGTTGGACATTGCTCCAGACGGGGTAAAACCCGTAGGATGCAAGTGGATCTTCAAAAGGAAGATTGGTGTAGATGGACAGGTTGAGACCTATAAAGCTAGACTGGTAGCAAAGGGTTTTCGTCAGCGACCTGGTTTGGACTATGACGAAACCTTTTCTCCAGTAGCTATGCTGAAATCCATTCGGATCCTTCTTGCCATCGCTGCTTTCCACGATTATGAGATTTGGCAGATGGACGTAAAGACAGCTTTTCTAAATGGTCATTTAGAGGAGTGTGTCTATATAGACCAGCCAGAGGGTTTCATTCAGGGTGGGAGCAGCGGAAAGGTGTGCAAGTTGCTCAAGTCCATTTATGGACTCAAGCAGGCATCGCGGAGTTGGAACATCTGTTTTGATGAGACGGTCAAAGAATATGGCTTTATCAAAAATCCAGATGAACCATGCATCTATTGTAGATTTGTAGCAAGAACTGTAGTATTCCTCGTTTTATACGTGGATGACATTCTCTTAATAGGAAATGACATTCCTATGCTACAATCTGTCAAGGGGTTCTTGTCACACAGGTTCTCCATGAAAGACCTGGGTGATGCCTCCTACATTCTGGGTATCCGGATCTACCGTGACAGATCCAAGAGGATATTAGGACTCTCGCAGTCCAGGTACATCGACACCATACTGAAGAGATTCAGTATGGAAGATTCCAAGCGCGGTAATCTACCGGCTTGTCACGGGATCACCCTCTCCAAAGAGATGTCTCCCAAGACTGATTTGGAGAGGGATCGCATGTCTATTATACCCTACGCTTCTGCGGTAGGCTCTATAATGTATGCGATGTTGTGTACCAGACCGGATGTGGCTTATGCACTGAGTGTGGTAAGCAGGTATCAGTCGAACCCTGGGGAGAAACATTGGATAGCAGTAAAGAACATTCTCAAGTACCTGAGAAGGACTAAGGAGATGTTCTTGGTGTATGGCGGAAAAGACCTGCAGGTTGAGGCCTTTGCTGACTCCAGCTTCCAGAGTGACAAGGATGATTCCAAGTCCATGTCGGGTTTTGTCTTTACCCTCAATGGAGGGGCGGTGTGTTGGAAGAGCTCCAAACAGGAAACCGTTGCTGACTCGACTATGGAAGCGGAATACATCGCTGCATCTGATGCCGCAAAAGAAGCTGTCTGGATGAGGAAGTTCTTGAAAGAACTTCAGGTGGTTCCGTCCATTGTTGACCCAATACCTCTGTATTGCGACAACAACGGGGCTATAGCTTTAGCGAAGGAACCCAGGTCCCATCAGAAATCCAGACACATCTTAAGGCGGTATCACCTGATCAGGGAGATCGTGGATCGCCAGGAGATCGAGGTCCGGAGAGTTGCATCAGAGGATAACACTGCAGATCCACTTATGAAGGCCCTACCCCAGACTCAGTTGGAGCGGCTGATCGAGATGATAGGTCTTCGATACGCCAGTACATGGCCTTAGTGCAAGTGGGAGATTGTTAGTGTATATGCCCTAGAGGCCATTACTGTATCATACTAGTTTGTATATTACTTAATGGAAGCTTGGGATATTCACAGTTGTATATACAATCTTGCTCGAAATGGTAGTATGCTACTTGGTTTGTCTCTGCTTTAATATGTGCATGTGTTTCTTTTAGCATATTGCTGGCATACATATTAGTAGAGCCCTTAGGATCTTTGCTTGATTACCAGCGTTGTGATGGCGCTCGCACTCGTGGGAGCTGGGTAATCTATAAGCACATCCTTATACAGGTCCCTGGTCGTTGGACTATCGAGACAGGGCATCGATACTCCGGAGTAGACTAGCGTATGCGCTTCTCATCCCAGTGTGGGAGACGGTCTGTCCCACAGCCGTTAGTACGTCGTACTTGGGATAGTATGCGGGTGCTCGTTAGGTTACGAGTACACTGGACAGGACTCGTCGGGAACTGTTGGTTGGTAATATACCTATCGTCAGTTATCAGTTCCCAGGTGACATGAGTACAGCTTAGTCCGCTGACTTGACACTGTCACTTCGCCTCGAGTGTGTTCCCACTGCACTTTGATTACTACCCTACCACGGCTTGAAGGAGTCGTGCAAACAGGTAGTTTTTGGGTGCAGTCCCGAAGCACTTGGAGGCAGTGACGGTTAGACAGGATTCGTCTCTCCCGGTATTGGGGGTTGACATCGCGCTGTGTCCAGGAGAGCCATTACACGAGTAGTCCCTGGCCAGGGCAAGCGAGATATACTGGTAGGTTTCCAGTGTTATCTCAGGGTGTTCTGGACTACACTCCGACACGACTTGTACCGCTATTAGGGGACTGACGTTCACCGCCCCCCTAGGCCCGCCATGCGATGTATCAGACGAACAGACCGGACTGTACGGAGACTGTCACATACAGGCTCAGTAGGAGTGCAGATGGGGTTCACCTCGTCAGTCTTCTTATCGACATCTACCTGGGGACCGTTACGTACAGCTAGTGCCGCTTGCGGTCTGTGGTTAAACCCACTGCCAGCATAGTGTCGAGTCTTTAGAGTCCCACACAGAGAGCTATTCGCCTTTAGGCTAAATGAGTAGATGTCGCATGGTTTTGCGACAGGGTTCGTTCACATTCGCGCACTTGTGCACGTTTGCTGTCCGGACAGTTTATACTAGCAGGCTTTGGTTTAAGCCGGATCCTAGTATATGATTTGAGATTGGTTTTTCTCATTGTGTTCGTGTTCCTCGGATCACGAATGCGGGTGCGTATGCACAGTTGCTTGAGATTGAGGGAGAGGACCTTGATTAGGGTTAATGGTTATTGTCATTTTATTAACCCTAATATTTATGTGTGTGTTATTGTTAATTAGTAATTAGTTTAATAATTATCCATGGTTGTGGTTGTTGACCATTTGACTTCTTTGACTTGTTGACCTAGGTTGACACTTTGACCATCATAATTTCTTTTGGAAGATGCTTTTTGATCTTTGCAATTTGAAATGATAATGGTCATGTCATGATTTACCATGATAATTATCTAGCTAATTATTCAATTAAATTAATTCACACATATTAGTGAGAATGGCTCTATTATTTTCTCATTCTCTCATATCATTTCTCTCTCTTGTTCATCCTCTCCCTCAAGCTCTCTCCCTCTCATGTGTTGAGAAACAAAAAGCTTGAGAAAAACCTTCACTTGATCCTCTCTACTCTCTTCTAGGGTTCAAGTCTTAGCATTTCTTGCACTCTAGTTACTCCTAGCTTGGAGTTGAAGCTAAAGGTGGTGGCTTTCAAGTGGATCCTTCTTTGACGGGAGAAGACAAGCAAGGTGACCTCTTTCTACCATTCCTAGGAGCAAGGAGAGAAGGACTAAAGACCATAGGTATAACCTTTCCATCACTTAGCTACTTTGTAGTTAGGGTTAGCAAGTTTATGTTTAGCAAAGATCCTTAAAGCATAGTCCATGTTGCCTATAGTTGATAAAAATCAAATTTTTATTATGTTTTCCGCCTCCCCGTAAGCACCGGGGTGGGCAACACGGACTTACAAAACCTGTACGGTTGTCGTCGGGTTGGACGGGCTTCTTGGCCTTCTTCTTTTTCTTTAAAGACTTCGGAAGCTTGGCCCGAAGTTTCTGTCCATCATCACCAACTTTCAGCATTGGGCGCGGCTTCAGCATCCCCTCAATAATCTCAGGCTCTAGCAGGCACTTCCACCTAATCGCCGGATATACTTGAAGGTCCTTCAGCATTCTTTTAGTCTTAGCTGAAAGGGCCACCTCCCATGGGGCTTCCTCTATAAGTGAGCATGATTCCCCCGGTGTGTTCACCTTTTTAGGAGCGTGCGGTTGTGGCGGGTTCACCCTCCAGTTTTCGGACAGCGCGAACTTGCCCTGTTGATACTGGTCTTCGATCCAACTTTTGAAGATGTAACAATCTTCGATTGGGTGACCCAATATTCGGTGGTAAGGACAGTAATTATGGCTGTTAACGTCGCTTGATTGCGTTGGGCGTCTCGGCTCTGGCAGAGTGGTGAGCCTGTTGCGTAGCGCTAGCTCGAATAATCTCTTCGTCTTATCCGGAGGGAACGAGTAAGGGCGTCTTATCTTTTCTCCGAGTGATCGTTGTTTATCGTTTTTGTGAGCAACCGGCTTCAGGCCACTCGGTTGTTGCTGAGCGTTGGCGACGAAGGTTGCTTTCCCTTTCCCCTTTTCATTCCGAGGATCCATCTTTGAGGAGGACGGTATATGACCCATCTGTTCCATTTGGGCCAGCTTGTCGATCAAGGCCTGGAAAGTGGTCGGTTTGATGAACATCATGAACTGGAAAATGGTTGCCTGAGGGTCAAGGCTCCCCACGAACATGCTCAAGGCAGGAGCTTCCTCTATGCGCTGTTCATATTTTGACCATAGGTTCGGCCACCGAATGGCGTATTGAACCCAGGTTTCTCCCGGCTTCACTCTAGCATTAATTAGTGTGGTGATCAGGGTGTGCTCGCTAGCGCTCGCAAATCTTTATGTAAACAATAGCTCCATTTCTGCAAATGTCTAGACAGAGTCATTCGGGAGCTCGGAGTACCATTCAAATGCTGTCTCCGAGAAGCTGCCAACAAACTGACGAAGCAGCAGTTTGTCATCACGCCCAGTATTACTGCACAGAGCCCTGAATTGAGCAACGTGCTGGTGTGGATTACCCGTCCCCTTATACACATGGAATTTAGGGATCGTATATCCTGGCGGGTATTTTATTTGATCGTACCAACCCGGATAGGGTTGTCCAGTCTTGACGATTTGGCCGGCCGCTTCGCTTGCCTGATGAGCTCATATCTGTTGAGCTATATAGTCGTCAAGGTAGGCTTTAGCGACGGTCTCTTCCTTGGCTGCTGATAGAGCCGGAAGAAGGTTTGATGTCTCCCCTCTGTCGTCTTCAAGGATTATTGGAGGGTCTTCAGCTGGAGGATCTGGCTGTATCATCATCCCGACCATATCTTGGAACAAGAGTGCCATTTATTTTATGTTGGCCGCTTGTTCCACGGCCTCTTTGTCTTTCTTCTCGAGCATTCTTCGAAGGAACTCGGCATCGGTTTCCTGTTCCTGGCGCTGCTCCGACGACGTCTCCAGGCTTTCTTTCGGCTTAGTGAGCGCGGCCATCTTCGTTAGCATCTCTTGGAGCTTTTGTTGTTGCTCCAGAGCCTTTGTCACAGACCGGGTGAGTGGTCGATGACCCGTGGAGATACGGCTATCCTCTTTCCCGGAAGCCATGTAGATGGTGTGCACTACCATGCCCCCAGACTTGGGGCATTTGGATTTAGCGCCCTTGAGATTTGTCACAGACACAGGGATCTTCTCCGGCCTTCTCCTTTTATGGATGGTCGAAGTTAAGGGGGCCGTTGCAGTGGGCACCCATATAGACAATACCTTCTGTGGCATGGCAACGAGATGGTCCCCCTCCTGTCGACCTTTCATTTTCTTCTGTCGGCGGGGGTAGTCTTTGTCAACTACAGAGTCTTAGACTCTTCGCCAGACCCTGTGGATTTTGGAGGACAACCGCTAAGGGGGCTGCTCTGGCTTCTCCTTTGTGACATTTTCAGCGGGTGGAGAAGACCTTTTTAGTACGGCAGTTGGAGAATTCTCGAGCACCCTCCTGAGCGGCCCAAAGCTGTTCCCAGTTGGAACAGCGGCGTCAATTTCCACCATCGGAGCTGGTGGAGTCAATCCAGAAGATGAACTGTCCCCATCTTTCCTCACTCGGTGCCAGTGGCAACGTCGAACATGTTTTGCAGATGGTACTGGCTCAGTTACGGGGCTGGCTTCATCATGCCCCCTGTTCTGGTGAAGGGTTGCTGTTGGTGCCAGCCTATCGAAGACTGACATCCGCTGAGAAAAAACGTCCAACCTATCAAAGACAGACCTTTGGGCAGGGGAAGCAGCCTTGGTGACTTCGCCTGAAGCGGGAGTTGGAATGGTCAGTCTTGTGAAGACTGATCCTTTAAAGGGGGAAGCCGCTTTGACGATTTCATCTACCGGAGTTGGCAAAGCTATCTGCTTCGGGATAACTCCTTCGGGTATTGCAGGCTTCTTCATGGGCCCACTTGAGCTTTAGCCTAATCTGTTAAGACCGAGGTGTTGGACTTGGACGACTCGTTGAGAGGGGCCGTGGTAGTTGTAAACCGTTTAAAGACCGACTTCTTTGGAGCTTCCTGTGATGTCATTGGGGAGTTGAAGCTTATTGGTGGGAGCATGGTCCCGAAGAATAATCCAGTAGTGGCCTATGTCACCTGTTCCACCTGTTCCACCGACATTACGAAAATGGAGGCCGCTTGGGGCTCGTAGGTTACACCTCTAGACAAGGAGGAGTGGGAGTTGTTGTTGCTGTTGGTGCAGTTGGAAGCCATTGACGCCGTCTTCTCTTCTGCACGAGGCAAGGCACCAAATCTTAGTACCTTGAATCTAGGGGCAACCATATTAAACCATGATTTGTTCACGAACACGACACACGAACTGCGGAGTGGAAAGAGGAAAAGGTCTCACCGGGCATGCCAGAATCTATTCACCGCCGAAAGCCGGGAAAGAAAAACGTCTTGCCTGAATTTGGGGGCAGATGCTATTTGGGTTTTATCCGTCCACCTCTCCGAAGATGCCAAGTTTATTTATGGCACCGTGCTTCAGAGGTTTGGACAGATGCGGCCGTTGTAGCAGACTTCGTCAGATTCCCCCTCGTTTGCGAGGGGTTTTGATTATGGGGACGCTCTAACCTGTAGGCGCAGGCCTCTGCAGTTAATTACGCTACCGCATCGCGGTAACCACTTTCTCCTTCTCTGGATGTTCACTTCGTGTCGTGTGTGTTTGTTTTATTTTAAGTTGCCCGTGGATTGTATACGGAGACTAATTTATTTTGTCGCCCGAAGGGCGTGGATTAGTCCAAATCCATATTTTCTTAAATTTGGATTTTGGTTGATTTAAGGATCGTTAATTTCGTTTGAGATTAAGATCAACTTAAATATTCGTTAAGGATACATCAGTCTAATTTTTAAACTAAGATCTACTTAACGGGGGTTTTTTAGTTTAAGGACATCATAGTCTGTGGTTCAAAGACATCATAGTCTATAGAGTTTAGTTTAGGGACATTGCGGTCCATTGGGTTTATGGACATCATAGTCCATGGAGTTTAAGGATATCATAGTCCATGGTTTAAAAACATCATAGTCTATAGAGTTTAGTTTAGAGACGTTGCAGTCCAAAGTTTAAGGACATCATAGTCCATGGAATTTAGTTTTTAGGGACGTTGCAGTCCGCAATTTAGTTTTAAGGATGTTGCGGTCCATAGAGTTTAGTTTGAAGGACATTGCGGTCCACAATTTAGTTTTAAGAACGTTGCGGTCCACAATTTAGTTTTAAGGACGTTGCTGTCCACTGGATTGTTGGTTTGGGGGGTATACCAAGAATTATTGGTTATTGGGACCCTCCACCTCTCTGAAGACGTTGAAGAATTACAACGACATGTATCATAGGTGTGGAGAGATATACCCATGAACCAATGAATGTTCATCGAAGATTTGATAACTTTGTTTGGGACTAAGTCCAATTTAAAAGAAGACCTATGGGCTCGGTCGATTTTGGGGTTTGGCCAAACTTGGGCTCAGCCCACTTAGTCTTTGTCATTTCCCCTTTTTTTATAAAGTGTTAGACACTTGCTAGGACACGGTCTTTTCTCTATGCACATAATGCTAAACATTTATGTGAATATTGACACCCACTTTTTTTTGTTTTTTATGAGTGTTGAACACTTTTCATGGCGCTAGGCTCTTCTTGAGGAGCGCAGAGCGCTCTGTGTTAAGTAGCACCTACGTGAGGGGCACGTGGGGCACTTGGCGCTGAGCGCCAGCATTTGAGTGCAAAGCGCTCTTTTTATTTTGTCAGCACCGACGTGAAGGGCACGTGGAGCGCTCGGTGCTGAGCGCCAGCATTTGAGAGCGCTCTTTTTATTTTGAGCAGTGCCCATGTGAGGGGCACGTGGAGCGCTCGGGGATGAATGCTAGCATTTGAGAGAGCTCTTTATTGAGTAGCGCCCATAAGAGGAGCATATGGAGCACTCGGCGCTGAGCGCCAGATTTGAGTGCCAGGTACTGAGTTTTTTGTTTTACCCAATTCAATTCTATGAGAATTTGGTTCTCCCTTGTGAAAGATTTCGTCTTAAAGATCTGAGATCTGGAAAAAGAACTAAGTTCTTCTGATGTGAGAGTTAAACTCTTAGATGTGGAGAAGATGATATGATCTCTCTTCTTTTTATGAAAAACTTTGCCTTATTCATCTGTGATCTAGAAAAAGAACTAAGTTCTTCTGACGTGAGAGTTAAACTCTCAAATATAGAGGAGATGCTATGATCTCACTTATTGTTATTTTCCTTGAAAAAAATTCTTCTTCTGAGAGCTTGCTCTTCTCTTTTTCTTTTTTGAGAATTTGAAATTTATTAGGGGGTCTTCTTTGTAGGACTTGAAGTCTTGGGTCCTTTATATAGGGGAGGCTGAGCTCAATCTCTTCAATGTCCGGTCCTCCTGACGAACATTCCAAAGAAAGAAACAGAAAGGAATGTCGTCAGCGAACAAACACTCGGTATGTCCCAAAAGAAGAAAGAGAAGATATTATATTAGGTGAAAAGAACGGTAAAGTGTATATGACTGATTACTGGTATATGATAGTTATTATAACGTTGTTATTTTTAGCTTGATAAAGAAGGTATTCATGTATACGAGAGGAGTCCATCTTACCCCATGGAATATGGTAACATGTAGTACAAGGCCGTCATAACCCATGGGACAACGGCACGTGAAGTCATGTAGGTGTCTTTTACGTGACCTCTCGTGTCACGATATACATTCCGTACCAATCTACCCCTTTACCCCCGCGTATTGAATTGTATAGATTTTGTTTACATGTCTTGCCGAAACCATGGATACAAAATGTTCAAGTATTCATGTTCAGGATGTAATCAAGTATTTAAGTAGTCAAGTCAAGTTATAACCATAATTCGGTCAGGTCAAGTCAGGTATACATGTTTGATATCGATGTCTGGATTCAAGTATTCATGTTCATGTTCAAGTATTCATGTTTGATATTAGATTCAGATTTGAATTGGACTCAGACTGAGTCAGACGCTTGTATTGATTTAACTCTTGAAATCTTAGGTTCGAGAATTATCGGTAACTGCTGCACATGGACTGCAGGATTTGTGTCTATTTTCAAGACAATTACCATTGATAACTCCATTAAGTTGTCTACCTTAATAGGCAAGCACTCACTTTCTCTGGCTCCTTGGGGCTCCAGAGAATTGATCCCGCTTAAACCTATATTTACTAAAGTCCTTAAAATATTGTTTTTATATAACTCGAGAGGGTTTTATGAAAAATATTTTAATATATTTAAAAAGCAAACCTCGAGGGTGATTAGTATTACTTAGGGTTTTCATGATCATGGATTTTAAGTATTGGGTATTTTAGTGATAAACACTTAGCATTTGAAAGTTCATGGTATTTTATTGAAAAACTTATCCTTTATAGTATCTTGATGGTATTTTATTGTCATTTGTTAATCTTTCATTTTTAGAAAAACATAAATTTATTATATTTTGAAAATATGGATTTATAATTTTATATAATTTTGCTAAAAATTAATTTTATTTTATTTAGAAAAATTCGTATTTCTTAAAAAACGTATTTAAATCCTTTCGAGATCGAATGCTCCGTGAGGATGTCTGCATCTCGCTCTACTAGCCCAAGAATATGCAATAATCCGTACCATCCATTAGCGGGTCCCCTAAAGAGGGTTGTAGATACATAATCGTAAAGGAAATGAAATACCGCTTTAAAAGAAATCGGTTTTAGAATTATGTGGTATTTTATTGTAATGCGATTCTTCTAACCAAAAATACATACAAGTAGGTATCGTTCTATGAAACCAAGTGTGCGTGTGCGTGTGGGGTAGGTCGTTATCCCGTGAAGTTTTCCTAAAGGTATTATTAAGCAATTTTGTCGAAAAGATATGATAACAAAATTCAAGCTATTTTAATATAAAAGTTCAAATATGATTGTTTTATATGAGATTCTTGATTTAAACTTCATTCTAAACATTGGTATTAAGATTACAAGTGAAGTGGTAAAATTGTTTGACCGAATGATAAAGAAAATGAAGTTAAAGGTTTTAGGAAAAATGATATCGGTAATAACTCCACTTTTACCGATTTTGATTAAATATGAAATTCAATGAAGAGAAAGGGATTTTGGGAGGAACTTATGGTTTAAAAATCTTAGAAAGAGGGTGAGGAAGGGAAGAGGGTCGTCATGGCGTCGTGGGAGCTCCATAATTGGCTTCGATTTTCGCCGGAACTAACTTGCTCGCTAACAACACTTTACTCCACTTGCTCTTAGGAACTTTTTTGAGAGTTTTGGCTAGAATTTTCAGAATGGTGCTGAGCCAAAGTGTGGGGTGGTATTTATAGTGGAGAATTAGGCTTTAGGAATTAAAAATGTGGATTAAAATCATTAAAATTGTGTTTAATTGTGAAATGAAAGGTCTCTTTTTGATTGCAGGAAAATCAAACAGCGCAGAGGGGTTAAGGGTAGCTGAAAAGACAAGTGTGCAAAGCACGGCCTTCATTGGGCTTCATCCGACCATCGGCGCCGGCCTTATAGGCTATTCCACCGGTCGATCTTGAGGCTCTGGCATCGAGATTCATGCCACTTGATCAACCCTCTATTTACTCCATTTTCCATATGTTTGATTTTTCTGAACTTTTCATTTCCCGTGTATTGCACGTGAAATCCTTTAGGCTTCCAAAAAGTTAAAATGAAAAATCAGAAAAAAAATTAATTGTGTTTGATGGGAATCGAACACACATGCTACTTCACAGCAGTGCAAAGGTTTTACCAATGAGCTATAAGTAGTTTCTTGCAGTTATTACACAAAAGTGACGTATCACTCAAACTCAAACTGTAAAACTCATTTATGTATATTAACAGTGAAATTTTCTGTACAAAGATTTTAGAGTCGTTATATTCTACCCTCCTAATAGAAATTTGGTCCTCGAAATTTACAATTTACATAGGGACTAATTTTCAACTAGATAAGGGTATCTTGCACGCATGTCTTCTTCTCGTTCCCATGTTGATTCTGCTGACGAATCCTTTCTCCACATCACTCGGACCAAGTTTACTTCCTTGTTCCATAATGTCTTCACTTTTCGGTCCAGGATCTCAACGGGTTGTTGCTCGCAAGTCAGGTCAGTCTGTACTGTGAGCTCTGAGTGATCAAGTATGTGGCTGGGGTCGCTCATATATCGTCGTAGCTAGGATATGTGGAATACGTTGTGCACACCTTCCAATGAGGGTGGTAGTGATAAACGGTATGCCACTTCTCCAACTCATTCGAGTATGTCGAACGGTCCTATGTATCTTAGACTTAGTTTACCCCTCTTTGGAATGATCTATAGGAATACATGGTCTCCAGGTTGGAACTCCAGATGTCGCCGCTTTGCGTCTGCCCAATACTTCTGTCGGTCTTAGGCTATGCGCATTCTTTCCCTGATCGTTCGAACTACGTCCACAGTTGTCACGATCATCTCTGGTCCAAGGAATTCACGATCTCCAACGTTGTCCCAACTTAGTGGTGAACGACACTTCCGTCCGTAGAGTGCTGCGAATGGTGCCATTCCAATGCTTGCCTGATAGCTGTTGTTGTATGAAAACTCCACAAGGTGTAGGTGATCTTCCTACGAACCTCTGAAGTCTAATATACAATCTCTTAGCATGTCTTCCAGAATCTGAATTGTTCGCTCGGACTGTCCGTACATTTGTGGATGATAAGCCGTGCTGAAGTTCACACTCGTTCCCAGGCTAGTTTGCAGACTCTGCCAAAATTGCGATCGAAATCTGGTATCACGATCGGGGACGATGCAAACAGGTACTCCATATAATCTCACGATCTCCTGCATAAGTTCATGGATATCAGATATGGTACATCTTGAAGGTTTAAATCTTACTTTAAATTTATGCTTACCTACATGTACTTCTTTGCTAACGTCTCGGTTGATTGGTCAACTCGAAATAGAATAAAGTGAGCCGACTTGGTGAGTCGATCCATAATAACCAATACTGCGTCGTTACCCTTCGTGCTGCGAGGAAGAGCAGTCATGAAGTTCATGGTAATATGCTACCATTTCCATTCTGGGAATGGTAACGGCTGAAGTAGACCAGCGGTTCTGTGATGTTCAGCCTTCACTTGCCGACACACCAAACACTTGGTTATGCCCCTTGCTACTTCGCACTTCATTTCATGCCACCAGTAGTGTTGCAATACATTCTTGTATATTTTCGTACCACCGAGGTGTACAGAATAAGGAGAGCTGTGAGCTTCTTTCATCAACGCTTCTCGAACTGGACCGTTTGGTACACATAATCGACTTCCATATCGTAAGAATCCATCTTCGTGGATGATGAAGTCAGTTCAAAGTCCACTTTTTACTTGTTCTCGGATCTTTTGTAACTTGGCATCATTTGCTTGAGCTGCCTTGATCTGATTGACAAAAATGGACTGGACTTGTAAGTTCATCAAATATAAAGCGTTACCTGGCATAACTGCTTCGATCGCCAATTCGTGTGATTCTTGTTGTAGCTTCCACTGAGCGGTGAGGTTCATTGCTAATGGCCGGCGGCTAAGTGCATCAGGAACTATGTTCACCTTCCCAGGATGATACCGTAGGTTGATTTCAAAGTCCGCCATGAGTTCTAGCCATCTTCTCTGCCGCATGTTTAATTCTTTCTGAGTAAATATATACTTCAGACTCTTATGGTCAGTGTATATATCCACTTGTTCTCCTAGAAGATAGTGGCGCCAAATCTTGAGTGCGAAGATGACTGCTGCCAACTCCAAATCATGTGTTGGATAGTTGCGCACATGAACCTTTAGCTGTCTTGATGCAAAAACTATAACCTTTCCATACTGGTGTAGCACACATCCTAATATTTTACCGGACGCATTACAATGCCCTCAAGTCAATTATTGTAATCGCAGGCACGCGATTGTGATGATTGAGGGAGGACCTATACGGGTAAAACAGTCTTACTCAAAATGATAGTATGCTATATGGTTTGTCTCTATCATCATGTACATGCATTATGTGGTATTACAGATCACTATTACATATTGATAGAGCCCATAGGATTCTTGCTTGACTACCAGCATTATGATGGTAATCATATACGTGGGAGTTGGGTGGTCTATAAGCACATCCTTAAATGTCCCTAGTCGAGAGAGTATCGAGATTTGACATCGATACTCCGGAGTAGACTAGTGTATACTTTTCGAGACCCCAACGAGGAGCGGTGGCCAGTTTCATAAGCCATTGGTGTCAGTTAGTCACCTAAGATAGTATATAGGTGCTCATTGAGTTATGAGTTACACTGGACAGACTCACAGGAAACATGCTAGATGGTATTATACATATTGTCAGATGGCAGTTCTCAGGTGACATGAGTATAGGTTAGTTTGTCGACCCGAGATCATCATTTTTCTCGTGTGAGTTCCCACTGTGCTTTGATTACTACCCTACCACGGTTCAAAGGAGTCGTGCAAACAGGTTTTAGTTGGGTACAGTCCCGAGCCACATGGAGGCAGTGAGCGGATCATCGAGGATTCGTCTCTACCGGTATTGGGGGTTGATGTCGTGCTGTGAACGGGTGGCCATCACTAGAAATCCTTGGCCAAGGTAGACAAGAAATTACTGATTTGGATCAGTAGTTTCTCAGTGGGTGATGGGCTTCACACCGACATGAAATATCGAATTATTAGGGGTCTGACTTTATCCACCCCCTAGACCCGATATGTGATACTCTTAGACGAACAAACCGGACTGTATGGAGATTGTTACAGACAGGCTCAGTAGGGGTTCGAATGAGTTTGCTCGTCGTCCTTCCTTTCGCTCAATACTGCCGTTACGTATAGTTAGTGTCACTGACGTGCTTGGGGTTAAACCCACTGCCAGCGTATTGACGAGTCTTTAGAGTCCCACACAGAGGGTTTCCTTAGTTCAGGCGAAATGATGTAGTAGCCGTATTTTGATACGTGCAGAGCTCCAATCGAATGATTGTACTAGTTACCCGGACATTCGATCGGACGGTCGATAATACAAGTCGGCTCGGATTTGAGCCGGATTATTAAATCAGGTATTGATTTAATAATTTACATATATGTATTTCGATATGTATATTCTTGTATTATGTTCTTTGTGTTATTCTATCTCTTTAGGTATTCGTATTTTTGTACGAATATAGGTATGTATATACATTTGAGTGTAATCCGTATTTATACGGAAAACATTCTAGAAGGTGAACACCTCATTTTGGTTTATCCATTTATTAAATTAAATGGAAATGGGCTGCAAAGGTAAAGAAGAGAGTATGGTGAGACCCATACTTGAATAGTGTTGACAAATGAATTGTTAATTCATTTATGCTCACTATTCAAGTATGGTTGCATTATTATATTTGGAAAAAGGTGTTTTACGAACCCATACTTGATGTTTTTCTCTCTCTAGAGTTTTTGCTCACTTGTTTCTTCACTTGAGTTTACACTCACTTGAGTTTTCTTCACTTGAGAGTTTGGGCATGGTCATTTGAAAAAACACTCTCACCATTTGCTTCTTCTCTCTTCACTTACCTTTCTTGACCTCCTCCATCTTCTTGATCTTCTACCCTACCATCTCATGTGTTGAGAAACAAGGGTAGGAGAGAGATAGATAAACGTTTAGAGCCACTCACTACATCCGTAGGCATTCTAGATTAGCAACCTAGAGTCCCTAGTTGCTTCACTAGATTCTTAGTATGGTGCTAGAGCCATGAGCTATATCTCTCGGATGGATCATTTTCGACGGAGGAAGACCGGCGGCCAAACTCAATCGAGGATATCTCAAGGAGTCAAATAAGAGGGTAGAAGACCGAAGGACACAAATCATTCGGTATAAGACTTCATCCTTTTATAGCTAATTTTAGGTTTATGGTTCAATTCTAGAATAGGTTTTTTAGCGCCAAGTTTTTTTTTAAACGCCATTTTTGTTCCGCTTCGGCTACGGTAGATAGCTAGGGCGCTAGCAAACCCCAACAGCCTCGGCTTCGGGACGGTGCATGAAGATAGCAGTCTACTGCTGCTGACCCTCCAACAGGATCTTTATAACCTCAAGCAATACCGTTTGCTCATTGATAGGAACTGCAACGGTATGTGATGGTGGTAGAGTTGGCGGTGGAGTGTTGCCATTGATATTGGTACTAGTGTTATTGGAAGAATCCATGACCTTGATAGAAAAAGGAATGGTTAGGATATATTAAAAAAATTTGAAATGTAAGGAATGTATAGTTGCTGATTCTTATAATTCTTGTGATATATTGCTTAAGAATTCATGCAAAACTCATCTGCATGGGCAACCAACAAAACCTGTCACGCCCCACTTCCCAGTAGACGGAAACGATGATGTGGCAGGCCGCAACCTATTTACTAAGAAATAAATATGTTAAGAGTAATTAAGCAATATATAAAAATATACAAGAATGACAAGAGTATTAAAATAAAACAACTTTATTTACATTCATCTTTACATACAACTGTATGAAAATAAAAGATACAATGAGTAAAGCAGTGCCTAAACAATGGCATACAGGAAATAAGTGCAAGAAGAACACGTAGTCCGGCTGAGCTGTAATCTGGTTCAAGTCCTCCTGGCTCGGCTCAATCTCTTCAGTGTCCGGTCCTCCTGACGAACATTCCAAAGAAAGAAACAGAAAGGAATGTCGTCAGTGAACAAACGCTCGGTAAGTCCTAAAAAAAGAAAGAGAAGATATTATATTAGGTGGTTTTCAATTCCCATATCAATAGCGATCTCAAGACCTGCTATCAAAGCTTCATATTCTGCTTCGTTGTTTGTTCTCGGCTCCATTAAGAAAAGGGAAAAACGCATTATTCCTCCTTATGGAGTCACAAAGATAAGGCCTACCCCAGCTTTGATTATGGGGGTGTTGTGCTTTCGCTTCTTCAAGGAGGATGATCCGTCGAAGTAAAGTTCCCATTGGACATTATTTCCTTCCTCCTCTCTGTCGATTGCGTCAAACGCGTGTTCATCTAGCAATTCGCAGTTTAAGAGAGAATCAGCTGGTATCGGATGCTCAGCGAGAAAGTCGGTGATGGCCTGGCCTTTTACTGCCTTTGGGGTCGATATATTATCGAGAACTCCATCAAGAGGAGGGCCCATTTAGCAAGCCTTCCTATTAGTATGACTCTTGACATCAAATATTTGAGAGGGCCCACCTTTGATATGAGATGAACCTCATGTGCCAAGGCATAGTGCCTGAGCTTCGTTATCGCGAAGATCAATTCCAGGCAATGCTTTTCAATAGGGGAGTAGTTGTTTTCTGCCCCCAAAAGGACTCGACTCAAATAATAGAGAGCTCTCTCATTCCCCTGGTCGTTCTCTTGTTCCCATAGCGCGCCTAGAGAATCTTCAAGGGTTGTTGTATACAGGATAACGGGCTTTCCCTTGACCGGAGCGGCCAGTACTAGTGGGTTCAGCAGATATTGCCTGATTTCGTCCAATGCAATTTGGCATTTAAGATCCCAAACGAAAGGGGTTCCCTTCTTCATTAGATGGCTGTAGGGGCGGCAGTTGCCGGAGAGGTTAGCTATGAACCGTCGGATATACGCGAGCTTTCCTTAGAGAGATCGCAGTTGCTTGAGATTTCTTTGCGAGGGCATTTCCATAATCGCTTTGATCTTTGATGGGTCTATTTCGATGCCTCGGTGTCGTACGGTGAATCCTAGGAATTTTCCTGAGGACACTTCAAACGCACATTTCAGAGGGGTTCATCTTCAGGTTGTACTTCTGAATGCACTGGAACACTATTTTCAGATGTTCCCAATGATTCTCGTACGATTTGCTTTTCACTACAAGGTCGTCGATATAGCATTCAATGATCTCATAGATAAGGTCATCGAAGATCTTCGTCATAGCCCTATGGTAGGTGGAGCCAGCGTTTTTCAAACCGAAGGGCATCACTTTATAGCAAAATATACCGAGCGGAGTCCGGAATGCAGTATGCTTTCGGTCTTCGGGATGCATCTTTATTTGATTATACCCTGAAGATTCATCCATGAAGGAGAAGACCTCATGGGTATATGTGTTATCGATCATCAGCTTGGTAACCGGTATAGGGAAGTCATCCTTCGGGCAAGCTTTATTGAAGTCCCGAAAGTCCACGCAGACTGGCACCGTCCCATTTTTCTTCATCACTGGGACAATGTTGGCGATCCAGTCGGGGTATTGAACTTCTTGGATGAAGCCAGAATCAATTAGCTTCTTGACTTCGGTATTGATACTCATCTCAAGTTAGAGCTGCATTCTTCTTGGCGCCTACTTGACTGGCTTAATGTCTGGCGATATAGCCATTTTATGCACAGCTATCTCCGGATCTAGTCCCGGCATCTCGGAATAGTTCCATACGAAGCAGTCTTTATACTGCATAAGCACGTCTTTTAGTGTAGCCACCTACTCTTCAGACAGCATCTCACTGAAGAACATTGGCCTTGGATCGTTTGTCATCCCCAAGTCGATTTTCCTCAGATTGTCTGCCGTGGTATGTATCACGTCCTCCAGCTTTTTTGGCGCCGGTGGAAATTCTGAGATCACCTCGTCCTCATCTTCATTTGTGAATCACTGGGAGAGGTTGTCTACATTCTCATGCTCCCCCTCCTTTGAGAATGTTATCATATGGTAGGTACGAGCTGGTTTCCAAGCTCGATGTTAATCTGGACTTGCCCTCGTATTATAGGCTGCTTTTGGCTCATGCTTTCATGGTGGGGCTACTCTCCAATTGTCGGACAGAGCGAACCTGCCTTGCTGATACTGGTCTTCGACCCAGCCTTTGAAGGTGAAGCAGTCTTCAAACGGATGTCCTATTACTCAGTGGTAGGAGCAATAATCCGAGTGATGGCCCTCGTTTATCTGTTCAGGGTATCGAGACTCTGGGAGCGTCCTCATTTGATGCTTCATGACAAGGTTGAATATTTTCCTTCTCTTGCCTTGAGGAAAAGAGTATTCCCGATCCATCTTTCTTATAAAAGACGAATTCCAGCTGACTTTTTCTCGATCGCGTGGTTTCTTGGATCCGCTTCGCTGTTTTTGAACGTCATTCCCATTCCTGATCTTGCAGTTGCTTCTGCGTTGGGCTTTCTTCTTGCCACGGGAGCGTACAGCGGGCTGAGGGTGAAGGGCATCATCATCCTCCGTAACCTGCTGAATGATACGTTGCGTCCTGGCATTTTCGCAAATGGCCATTTCACGACTGTGGTCATCCTATAACAACCCTAAAACTTCATGTACAACTTTTTGTACAAATTTTTCAAAAAATACAGAAAGAGGTACTTTTTCCTGAGCACAAATTATAAATTTGTTTTGGTTTTTAATAGCAAGAAGGAGCTTGTAGCTCATTGGTAAGACCTTGCACTTCTGAACCAAAGCACCAGAGTTCAAATCTCATCATCTACATTATTTTTTAATATTGTTTTCTTTTAAATTTTTAGAATCCCAAAAGTCTACACGTGCTAAACCCGTAAAACCAAAAGTCACATATAAAACAAACTAACCTAGGAGACTAACCAGGAGGCGAGGGACACGTGACCCCCTGACCCGGCCCGACTCGGCAGACTTGGGCCGGCGGCGCCGGTCCGACCGAGTCGGATCGCCGAGTCTTCTTCATAACACTTGTGCCTCTTTGTCTTCTTAAAACCCCTGTCATGTTTAATTTTCCTGAATTATTACAGAGAATTAAAAATCCAATTTAAAACCTTTTTTAATACAAAATTAAATACATTTTTCTTTCACACCCTTTCACCTACCCTAACCTTAGTTTCTCCTATAAATACCACCCCTAAACATACACCCCTCACTCACAAATTCTGTCCAAACTCCCAAGAAAACACTCTAGAATTTTTGTGTACAAGTGGAGTTAGCAAAGGGCTAAAATCCGGTGATCTTCCGACGACGACCCTAGGAGCTCCCGGCGACGATACGACGCACCGGAACTTACTTCCTCCCCTTCTTCCTCTCCTCTAAACCAAAAGCCTGTAAGTCCCTCTTCCCCTTGTCTTTTCTATTCTAAAAACTTGTATTTCTAAAACCCGACGGAAGCGGAGTTAATCCGACTTCCGATTCGGTTTTCTTTAAAAAGTTCCATTTTTCTTAAATACAACAATACCAAACTTGCACATCATGACAATTAAACATTAACAAAATATATTGAACAAATTTCATAGCAAAAGAATTTATATTTTAATTTTTATAGCACTTTTACAGAAAAATACCATGAAATTTAGTTTCGACACAAAACATCATTAATCTTGCTATATCTTTTGATAGATCATGAGGTAATGACCTACCTCCTCACAACACTCATATGTAACATAGCACGATGCCTTTCGAGAATATAGAATACGGGAATACGAATTTTATACTTAAATACCTTTTACTATTAAAACCGTTTTCTACAAGATTATGTATTTTAAACAAATCATTGCAAAGCGCCGCTACAACCCATTTGGGGAACCCGTTCGGGATGGTGCGGATTATCGCACATCCTCGGGCTTAGTAGTGCGAGATGCAGAACTCTGCAAGGAGCATTCGGTCTCGAGAGATTTAAAAATACAAATATCTTAAGAAAATAAGATTTCTAGAAAAATAATAAATTAAAATTATTATATATATATATATATCTCATTAAAATGACTAATTTTAATATAATATAAATATTCCAACTTTTCTAAACCAAAAGAATCACTTCAAATGAAAATACCATGCAATTCCATACAAGTTCTATATTACAAATTAATACCCTATATTATGGAAAATAGGTTTTATTCACTAGAAATGTCATATATATAAAATCTACATCTATGAAAACTCTAAAGATGATAATAAATTACTTGAGATATATTTTGAAAATTATACAAAATTATTTTTACATAAAACCCCCTCAAGTTCTCTAAATTACCCTAAGGACCCTAGTAAACATAGGTTTAAGCGGGACTAATCTCTTGAGCCTCAGGGAGCCGGAGAAGTGGGTGCTTGCCTATTTAAGATAGACAACTTAACAAATGGTGTTATCAACATGGTAATCGTCTTTGAAAAAAATACAAATCCTGCCGCCCATGTGCAGCGGTTACCGATAACATCAAAACCTAATTCAGAATTCAATTTCTTTTCTAATTGTCTGACTCAGACTGAGTCTCATTATAAATAAGCTGACTTGAATATGATTCAAGTACAATCTACAATATAACAATTCAACATAAATCTATATATTCAATCTGTTCAATCTATCAATCTATACAACTTGACTGAACCGAACCATGGATATACAACCATCTACATGATTCTCCAGTTACATCCATTTACATGATTCTCCAGTTACATCCATTTACTGATATCATGGTTTCGGCAAGTCGTCCAATTATACAATCTATATTACAAGACATTATAATTTACAATACAATACAAACAATACAATCAAAATATCGCGGGGTTTAAGGGGTAGATTGGTACAGAAGGTGTTAGAAGTGGCACAAGACTGCAACCATTAAGACACTTAACCTGAATCAATCGCCGTTGTTCCGGGCATTCTAACGGAGCTTTGTATTCCATTTGCCTTTAGTCTCTGGCATATAGAGACTCCTCTCGTATACACTTGCCTCTTCTGTACCAAGATACAAACAACAGTGTTAACAATATAACACAACTTTAAAATTTACACTCTCTCTCTTACTCTCTGTCTATTCTACTTCTCCCTTATCTTTGGGACTTACCGAGCAATTGTTCGCTGACGACATTCCTTCTCTTTCTTCTTTGGAATGTTGTCAGGTGATTCGGACCTTCAGGAGATCGAGCCCAGCGCTGAAGACTTGGACCAGTTTACTGAAGATCCCGAGCTGTAGTTTCACTTGTACCTTTTTCCTTTACATTCTGTATTTTCCTTTTATGTTATGTCATTATTTAGGCATTGCTTTCATTCAGATGTATTTAATTTTTCCCATATACTGTAAAAGAATGTTAATAAATAAAGTTGATGTTCATAACATTTGTCTTTTGTGTATATTTCTTTTATATTGCTTAGATATGCTTAGCGTATTTACTTCAGAGTAAATACGTAGCGGGCTCGTCGCGTCCTCTGCCCGTATACTGGGAAGTGGGGCGTGACAGATTTTGTTGGCGGCCCATGCAGGTCAGAGCTGTATGGAACCCTACCATGCAGTTCTGTTCTGCGTGAACAACCTAAGCAATATAACACAAGAACCAGCAACTAAAACATTCTTTACAATTCATATTTCTTGAATCTTATCATTTCATATATTTTTGAATCTGTCCTAACCCAAAATTCCCTCGCCTCTTTTACAATCTTACCAAAACCTTCGCATTCTTTCGTTGTTTCATATATTTTCATACACTATCAGTACTTCAGTCACCAAAATTTCCTTAAATCTGTTATACTTTCCTTTTACAAATTACGAGGACGAAATTTTTATAAGGAGTGTAGAATGTAACAACCCTAAAACTTTCTGTACAACTTTCTATACAAATTTTTCAAAAAATACAGAAAAGGGTACTTTTGCCTGAGCATAAATTATAAATTGTTTTGCTTTTTAAGCAAGAAGGAGCTTGTAGCTCATTAGTAAGACCTTGAACTGCTGAACCGAAGCACCAGAGTTCAAGTCCCATCACCCACATTATTTTTTAATATTGTTTTCTTTTAAATTTTTAGAATCCCAAGATTCGACACGTGCTAAGCCTGTAAAACCAAAAGTCACATATAAAAAAAATGACCCAGGAGACTAACCAGGAGGCAGGGGACACATGGCCCCCCTAACCCGGCCTAACTCGGCCGACTCGGGCCGGCGGCACGGCCGAATCCGACCGAGTCGGATCGCCGAGACTCCTTCATAACACTTGTGCCTCTTTGTCTTCTTGAAACCCCAGTCATGTTTAATTTTCCTGAATTATTACAGAGAATTAAAAATCCAATTTAAAACCGTTTTTAATACAAAATTAAATATATTTTTCTTTCACACCCTTTCACCTACCCTAAACCTAGTTTCTCCTATAAATACCACCCTTAAACACCCCCCCCCCCCTCACTCACAAATTCTATCCAAACTCTCAAGAAAACTCTCTGGAATTTTTTTGTACAAGTGGAGTAAGCAAAGGGCGAAAATCCGGCGATCTTCCGACGACGACCCTAGGAGCTCCCGACGACGAAACGACGCACCGGAACCTACTTCCTCTCCCTCTTCCTCTTCTCTAAACCAAAAGCATGTATGTCCCTCTTCCCCCTTCTCTTTTCTAATCTAAAAACTTGTATTTCTAAAACCCGACGGAAGCGGAGTTAATCCGACTTCCGATTTGGTTTTCTTTAAAAAGTTCCATTTTTCCTAAATACAACAATACCAAACTTCCACATCATGACCATTAAACATTAACAAAACATATTGAACAAGCTTCATAGCAAAAGAATTTATATTTCAATTTTTATAGCACTTTTACAGAAAAATACCATGAGGTTTAGTTTCGACACAAAACATCATTAATCTTGTTATACATTTAGATAGATCACGAGGTAATGACCTACCTCCTCACAACACTCATATGCAACATAGCACGATACCTTTCGGGAATATAGAATACAGGAATACGAATTTTACACTTAAATACATTTTACTATTAAAACCGTTTTCTACAAAATTATGTATTTTAAAAAAATCTTTGTAAAGCGCCGCAACAACCCATTTAGGGAACCAGTTCAGGATAGTGCGGATTATCGCAATCCTCGGGCTTAGTAGTGCGAGATGCAGACCTCGGCAGGGAGCTTTCGGTCTCGAGAGATTTAAAAATACAAATATCTTAAGAAAATGAGATTTCTAGAAAAATAATAAATTAAAATTATTTTATATAAATATATATATATATATCATTAAAATATATAATTTTGATGCAATATAAATATTCCAACTTTTCTAAACCAAAAGAATCACTTCACATGAAAATACCATGCAATTCCATACAAATTCAATATTACAAATTAATACCCTATATTATGGAAAATAGGTTTTATTCACTAGAAATTTCATATATATAAAATCTACATCTATGAAAACTCTAAAGACGATAATTAATTACTTGAGGTGTATTTTGAAAATTATACAAAATTATTTTTACATAAAACCCCATCAAGTTCTCTAAATTACCCTGAGGACTCTAGTAAATATAGGTTTAAGCGGGACCAATCTCCTGAGTCTCAGAGAGCCAAAGAAGTGGGTGCTTGCCGATTTAAGGTAGACAACTTAACAAACGGTGTTATCAACATGGTAATCGTCTTTGAAAAAAACACAAATCCTGCCGTCCAGGTGCAGCGGTTACCGATAACAACAAAATCTAATACAGGATTCAATTTCTTTTCTAATTGTCTGACTCAGACTGAGTCTCATTATAAATAAGCTGACTTGAAAATGATTCAAGTACAATCTACAATATAACAATTCAACATGAATCTATATATTCAATCTGTTCAATCTATCAATCTATACAACTTGACCGAACCGAACCATGGATATACAACCATCTACATGATTCTCTAGTTACATCCATTTACATGATTCTCCAGTTACATCCATTTACTGATATCATGGTTTCGGCAAGTCGTCCAATTATACAATCTATATTACAAGACATTACAATTTACAATACAATACAAACAATACAATCAAGACATCGCGGGGTTTAAGGGGTAGATTGGTACGGAAGGTGTTAAAAGTGGCACGAGACTGCAACCATTAAGAAACCTAACCTGAATTCAATCGCCGTTGTTCCTGGCATTCTAACGGAGCGTTGTATTCCATTTGCCTTTAGTCTCTGGCACATAGAGACTCCTCTCGTATACACTGGCCTCCTCTGTACCAAGCTACAAACAACAGCATTAACAATATAACACAACTTTAAAAGTTACACTCTCTCTCTTACTCTCTGTCTATTCTACTTCTCTCTTATCTTTGGGACTTACCGAGCGATTGTTCAATGACGACATTTCTTCTCTTTCTTCTTTGGAATGTTGTCAGGTGATTCGGACCTTCAGGAGATCGAGCCCAGCGCTGAAGACTTGGACCAGTTTACTGAAGATCCTGAGCTGTAGTTTCACTTATAACTTTTCCTTTACATTCTGTATTTTCCTTTTCTGTTATGCCACTG
Organism: Agapanthus africanus; assembly: GCA_030015575.1. NCBI lineage: Eukaryota > Viridiplantae > Streptophyta > Magnoliopsida > Asparagales > Amaryllidaceae > Agapanthus > Agapanthus africanus. The sequence goes on from CM057342.1 coordinate 242,947,901, forward strand.
TTTAGGCATTGCTTTCATTCAGATGTATTTACTTTTTCCCATGTACTGCAAAAGAATATTAATAAATAAAGTTGTTGTTCATTACATTTGTCTCTTGTGTATATTTCTTTTATATTTCTTAGATACACTTAGCGTATTCACTTCAGAGTAAATACGCGGCCTCGTCGCGTCCTCTGCCCGTATACTGGCAAGCGGGGCATGACAACCTTTTGACTCGCTTCCCTTATTAGCTTGTCAATCTGTTCTTCGAATGACGGGCTTGGCACTTTTACGGCAGAATCCCGCTTTGGCTCGATATCGGCGCTATTTGGAAAAGCATTCCCTTCTCCTCCGGGATTATTTATGTCATGGCAGCCATGGAATCGCTCCTGTTTCTTGGACTGAACGTATCCAAGCCCAGCCATCTCCATCCTCCCGTTGGGCATCTTTCGCCGAGTCTCGGGAACGTCCCAAATTTTGTTGTAGAACTGGGCTTGTCGAGCAGTTTGTTTGAAGGGCGCAACGTGGCATTTTAGTAGCCTTTTCAATCCCTCTGCATAGTATCTGGGCAGACGGATTGGTTGAAACCTGTCAAGCGTAAGATCGGCACCATGCCATACTTCTTTCTCCACTTTGGTCTCCGTGGATTGATAGAAGAGGATCGCCTTTTCACCTCTTCGCCTGGAGGGACGTAGAAGTTCTGCAGCTCTTGTACTCTGTATGTATCAAGTGCATCGAGTTCTTTATAATGCCGCTACGGAACCATGTTAATTTGTAAACTCTGATCAGCTTCACCGAATGATTGTATTGACGGGCGGACGGAGAACACTGCATTGGCCTCGTCTTCGGAGTGACTACCAAAGACCAAAATAGGAGTAGATGGTCCTGGAATGCTGCCTTGGGGTTGCCCCGAGAAGACTATCTCTTCATCCTCCTCGGTATCGCTCCTAAAGATCGGGATAGTGGCGACGGCTTTTTGTTTATTCTCCGGTTTACGACATCTTTCCGTGTTTTTGATGTCTGGTAGGAAGTACTTGGCGTCTTCATATTTGCGGAGTTCATTTATGGAGAATGGATTTAGTTCCCCTGTAACTGTGTACTCGATGCCGTCTTTTAAGTACTTTATACACTGATGTTGTGTAGAAGGGATGATGTTGTATTCGTGTAACCAAGGCCTGCCGAGCAGAGCGTTATAGCAAGTATTGGTGTCAATGACATAAAATTTGATGTCAGTAATGAGCATCCCAAAGAGTAACGTCAGTATTACGGACCCAATCGTCCGTGATGATTGCGAGTCGAACCCAGAGATGGTAATTTTGTCTCGAGCCAAGTGCTGAACGTTCATACAGATCTCCTTTAGTACCTCCACGTTGAGAAGGTTGAAGGACGACCCGTTTTTCGACCAGGTATCTTGATGTCGTGGCAGTACCCGGTGACATACAGAGGACGGTTGTGCTCATACGTTCTGAGGAGGAGATCTTCATCGCCGAATGTGATGTCAGCTGTGTGAACTTCTTCCAACTCGTTCTTCATCTTTTCTTCCACAAAGAAAGCTTGGAACTGATCAGGCTCTTGCAAAGCCTTGATCAGAGAATCTCGTGCCTTTTTGGACAGGAAGAGAGCATCCAGTTTGCTCAGTCATGAAGGTAACTTTCTCAGGTGCCAGGACATTGTAATCTACATTGTTTTTCCTAGGCGGGTCCTTAGCTGTGAGCTCTTCGACGAATATATCAACGAGGGCAATTTCCTCAGGGACTTTTTCCTTCCCCTTGTCTCTTTTTCTTGAACCTCTGTTTGTTGTCCCGATGTTCTTTTCAGGAAACATACGATTACGCAGTTGAATGTTCTCGCAGTTCTTCACCTCTTCTTCTTTTCCAGAGGTGAATTCCTTGAAGAGAGGGCCAAGGGCTATCCCTTCATCAGAATCGTTCCCGAATGTGAGAACTTGGGTTTTCCCATTTGTCGAATTGGTATCAACCATATAACAGCTGCCAGTCATTTTTCCGTGCTCATAGCTTCACGCATCATCCTCTTGAAATGTTGTCGGAGGGCCACGTATCCCTGCCAACACTTCTTGAAGGCGATGCACTCTTCGGTGGGGTGTGTGATCCTCCGATGGTATCAACAGTAGTTTGGGTGTACATCCGCTTCATCGGGGCACATACTCCCGGGAGCATTTCTTTTGACAGGTGGTAGCTTTATCCCTATTGTCAAGGTTTTGGTGAACCATTTCGCCATATTAAACCTTCTTTTGTCTTCCGTGAGTGTGCTTCAATCTGGTTGGAGTACCTTGTGACTCTTCCTCGCCGCAGCTTCTTCATCCTGATGCCGACGCTTGACCTTTCGTATATGGCCGTTTCACGCTCACGGTCAGCTTTGCTTTTTCGAAGGGCTTCGCTTAGCAACCTGTCAATCAAGTTGTCTGATGATTCCAGGGATTTTGACGCCAGTCCTGCCCCCAGTTCCTCTGCGTTTCTTTCCACCGCCGAGGGAGCTTCTTCATCTTTTAACGACAAGTGAGAGATCATGTGGCAACTCGCTACATAATCCTCTGGTTCTTCTGACGAGTTGTTCCCCTCATCATTCTCGCTGTGTCCGTTCTCAAGGATATGGTCGAGAAGCTCTTCGAGAGTGACCGGGGCCCGCACCTTCTGGTTGTACTCCTCCAGCGCGTCAATGTACTTTTGCAGATCCGTACGATTTTCGTCGAACTACACGGGCTTCCTGGGCTTCTTCTTTTTCTTCGAAGGCTTTGAAGGCCTGACATGGGTGTTTTGCCCATCGCTACCAACTTTCGATTTTGAGCGCAGTTTCAGCATCCCCTCAATAATCTTGGGCTCCAGCGGGCTTTTCCACCTGATTGCCGGGTATGCTTGAAAATCCTTCAGCATTCTTTAAGTTTTAGCCGAAAGGACAATTTCCCATGGAGCTTTTTCTACAAATGAGCATGATGCCCCACGGTGTGTTCACCTTTTTAGGAGCGTGCTGCTGAGGCGGGTTTACCTTCCAGTTTTCGGATAGCGTGAATTTGCCTTGCTGATACTGGTCCTCAACCCAGTTTTTGAAGACGTAACAATATTCAATTGGGTGGCCCATTACTCTGTGGTAGGGGCAGTAGTTAGGACTGTTGACGTGACCACGCTGCAGCGGGCGTCTTGGATCCGGCAGAGTGATGAGCCTGTTGCGCACTGCCAGTTCGAACAGTCTTCTCGTTTTATCCTGGGGAAACGAGTAAAGACGTCTTAACTTCTCTTCGAGGGATCGTAGTTTATTACTTTGGCGAGCAACCGTTTTCGGGTCACTCGGCTGTTGTTGAGCGTTGGCAAAGAAAGTCGCTTTTCCTTTCCCCTTTTCATTCCGGGGATCCATTTTCGAAGAGGACGGCATATGGCCCATCTGGTCCATTTGGGCCAGCTTGTCAATCAAAGGCCTGGAAGGTGGTTGGCTTGAAGAACATCATAAATTGGGATATAGTCGCCTGAGGATCAAGGGTCTTCACGAACATACCCACGGCAGGATCTTCTTCTATGCGTTGTTGGCATTTTGACCATAGGTTCCGCCATGGAATTGCGTATTGAACCCAGGTTTTTCCCGGCTTCACCCTGGCATTGATTAATGCCGTAATAGGGGTGCGCTCGCTTGTGCTTGCGAAACACTGCGTGAACAGTAGCTCCATTTCTGTAAATGTTTTGATGGAGTCATTCGGAAGCTCCGAGTACCATTCAAATGCTATCTCCGCCAATCTGTCAACGAACTGGTGAAGCAGCGGTTTGTTGTTGCCTCCAGTATTGCCGCATAGAGCTCTGAACTGAGCGACGTGCTGATGGGGATTGCCTGTCCCCTTATACATGTGGAATTTAGGGATCGTATATCCGGGCAGGTACTTGATTTGATCGTACCAGCCTGGATAAGGTCGCCCAGTTCTGACGACTTGGACAGCCGCTTCGCTTGCCTGATAAGCTCGTATTTGTTGAGCTATGTAGTCTTCAAGGGCAGCCTTGGAGATCATTTCTTCTTTGGCTGCCGAGAAAGCCGGCAGAGGATTTTACGTTTCCCCTCTGTCGTCTTCGATAATTATCGGAGGCTCTTCGGCCGGATCATCATCCCGACCATGTCTTGGAAAAGGAGCGCCATCTGCTTTATATTACCAGCCTGTTCCGCGGCCTCCTTATCCTTTCTTTCTAGCACCCTCCGCAGGAACTCGATGTCGGTCTCCTGATCTTGGCACTGTTCAGACGATACTTCCAGGCTTTCTTTTTTCCCAGTGAGTGCAGACATCCTCATTAGCATTTCTTGGAGCTTTTGCTGCTGCTTTTGAGCCTTCATCACAGACCATGTGAGTGGTCGATGACCCGTGGAAGTATGGCTTTACTCTTTTCTGGAAGCCATGTACACCGTATGTACTACCATGGCCCCAGACTTAGGGCATTTAGGTCTACTGCTTTTGAAATTCGCCGCAGACATAGGGATCTTCTCTGCCTTCTCCTTTTGTGGGAGGTCAAAGTTGAGGAGGCCGTTGCAACAGGCACCCATACAGACAATACCTTCCGTGGTATGATGGCGGGATGGTCCTACTCCTGCCGAGCCTTCTTTTTCTCTAGTCGGCGAGAGTAGTCTTTGTCAATTACAGAGTCTTGGACATTCCGCCAGACCTTATGGATTTTGGAGGACAGCCGCTGAGGGAGCTGCTCCAGCTTTACCCGTGTCATGTTTTCAGCAGGAGGGGGCGACCTTTTTAGTACAGCGGTTGGAGAGTTCTTATGCACCCTCCTGAGCGGATCAAAGTTGTTCCCAGTTGGAACAGCAGAGTCAATTTCCACCATTAGAGCAGATGAGGTAAGTTAAGAGGGGGAGTTGCTCCCAGCTCTCCTTACTCGGTGCCAGTGGCGACGTCGAGCATGTCGTGCAGATGGGATTGCCTCCGTTATAGGAATGGCTTCGCTATGCCCTTTGCTCTGATGAAGGGCTGCTGTTGGTGTCAGCTTGTCAAAGATCGATGTCCGCTGAGAGGGAACGGTCAATCTTGCAAAGGCCGATCTTTTGATAAGAGAAGAAGCCTTGGTGACTTCGCCCGAAACTGGAGCTGGAATGTCTGGTCTTGTGAAGACCGATCCTTTAGTAGGAGAAGCCACTTCAATGACCTTATCTGCCAGAACTGGAATGGCTATCCGCTTCGAGATAACCCCTTCAGGTATTGCGAGCCTCTTTGCAGGCCCGCTGGAACTTTAGCTCAGTCTATCAAAGACCGAGGTGGCAGCCTTGGACGACCTGTTGAGAGGGGTCGCGATGGTTGCAAGCCGATCGAAAACCGACTTCTTCGAAGCTTCCTGTGGTAACATCGGAACGCTGAAGCTTGATGGCAGGATCATGGTCCCAAAGAACAGTCCAGCGGTGGCATGAGTCACCAGTTCCGGTGGCATTGCAAAGATGGAGGCCGCTTGGGGCCCGTACGTCACTCCTCCGGCGGGGACGGAGTGGAAGTTGCTGTTGTGGGTAGTGCAGCTGGAGGCCATCGATGTTATCTCATTTTCTGCAAAGAGCAAGACACCAAATCTTAGTACCTCGAATCCTGTGGCAACCAAATTAAACCGCAATTCATTCACGAACACGACATATGAAGTGCGGAGTGGAAAGATGAAAAAGTATCCTACCGGGCATACCAGAATCTGTTTACCGCCGAAAACCAGGAAGATAAACGTCTTGCCTGAATTTGGGTGCAGATACTGTTTGGGTTTATCCGTCCGCCTCTCTGAAGATGCCAAACTAATTTATGGCACCGTGCATCGGAGGTTTGGACGGATGCGGCCATTGTAGCAGATTTTATCAGATTCCCCCTCGTTTGCGTGGGGTTTTTGATTGTGGAGACGCTCTTCCCTGCAGGCACAAGCCCCTACAGTTAATTAAGTTACCGCATCGCGGTAACCACTTTCTCCTACTCCAGAAGGTCACTTCGTGTTATGTGTGTTTGTTTTATTTTTGGTTGCCTGTGGATTGTATACGAAGACTAATTTATGTTGTCGCCCGTAGGGCGTGGATTAGTCCAAATCCATATATTCTTAGATTTGGGTTTGGGTTCATTTAAGGATCATTAATCTTGTTTGAGATTAAGATCAACTTAAATGTTTGTTAAGGATACGTTAGTCCAATTTTAGACTAAGATCTACTTAACAAGGATTTAGGATCATCTTGATCCAGCAAAAGAGCATTTGGGCTCAATCGTTTTAGTTTAAGGACGTTACGGTCCGTTGTTAGTTTAAGGACATTTCGGTCCATTGTAATTTAAGGACGTTGCGGTCCGTAGCTAGTTTAAGGATGTTGCGGTCCATAGTGGGATGTGCCCGTCAATTTAGGAGTGCACCAAAGATTTATTTGTTACCGGGACCCACCACCTCTCTGAAAACGCTGAAGAATTACAACGACATGTATCAAAAGAGTGAGGAGATGTACCCTTGAACCAATGTCCGTTGGGAGATTTTTAGCCGTGTTTGGGACTAAGACCAATTTGGAAAATGATGAGCGCATGGGCTCGGTTGATCTGAATTGGAGATTTGGTCAGCTTGAATTCAGTCCACTCAGTCTTTGAATAAAGTGTTAAACACTTGCTTGGGTTCAGTCCCTTTTTTGTGCAAATAATGTTTTGTTTTACTTTCCCCTCTTTTTGTTCTTTTATTTTTATAGAGTGTTAAACACTCTTTATAGCGCCCACGTGCAGAGCATGTGGGGCGCTTGGCGCTGAGCGCTAACCACTGAGTGCTAGGCACTCCTTATTGAGCAGCGCCCACGTGAGGCGCTTAGCGCTGAGCACTAAGTATTGAGTGCTAAGCACTCTTTATTGAGCGGCGCCCATGTGAGGGACACGTGAGGCACTTGGCGCTGAGCGCTAAGTGAGTGCTAAGCACTCTTTATTGAGCAGCGCCCACATGAGTGACACATGAGGCGCTTGGTACTGAGCGCCAACCACTGAGTGTTAAGCACTCTTTATTAAATAGCGCCCACATGATGAGCACGTGAGGCGCTTGGCGCTGGGTTTTTTCTTTGGGTGTTCTGTTCTGAAGAGTTCAATTCATTCTTCTTTTCTGGATCTTTGATCCCCAAGAACTAGTTCATCCCCATGAGAATTAAATTCTCATTTGTGGAAGACTTGTCTCATGGACCTCAGATCCAGAGAAAGAACTATGTTCTTTAAGAAGAGTTAAACTCTTGGATATGCAGATGAGATGCTATGATCTCTATTTTTTTTATTTACCTCGAAGAAAGGTATTCTTCTTTTTTCCTTCTTAAAGCTTTCTTCTTTCTTTTTCTCAAAGCTTATGGGGAGTTTTTCTCTAAAAGACTTGAAGTCCTGGGTTCTTTATATAGTAGAGGCAGATTTGTTGATTTGGTTAAAAAAATATCTCATTGAGAGATCTTTAATTGATTTGGGGATTTTATCCACCGTCGGATCTCTGATCTAAGGACTTCTGTTTTACAGCAGATATTTTTTCTCGTTTTTTAACAAGATTAGGAAATATTTTCCCGTACAGAGCTTATTCTGTAGCTTGGTGATTTTTTAATCACCATTGGATTTTTAATCCAACGGTGCTCTGTTTTTCAGAGAGTAATATTTCTTCTTTAGAAAGATTTGAGGAATATTTGCTCAACAGAATTTAATTCTGTACTCTGATAATTTATCATCCCCGTTCGATCTTTGATCCAACGGCTCTGTTTAACAGAGAGATTTGGTTCTGGCGCTGGCGCCCTCGTGCGAGGCACGTGAGGTGCTACCTCAGAGTTTTTAACTCTTGGCGCTGGTGCTCTCGTGCAAGGCACGTGAGGCACTGTCTCAGAGTTTTTAACTCTTGGCGCTGCCTTTCAAATTTTGAACAGAGCTTTGCTCTTTTATTAGGAAAACAGTTGTAGATGTATAATCGCAAAGGAAATGAAATACCGCTTTAAAAGAAATCCGGTTTTAGAATTATGTGGTATTTTATTGAAATGCTATTCTTCTAAACAAAAATAGATATAAGTAGGCATCGTGTTATGAAACCAAGTGTGCGTGTGGGTAGGTCGTTGCCCCGTGAAGTTTTTCTAAAGATATTGTTAAGCAATTTTGTCGAAAAGATGTGATAACAAAGTTCAAGATATTTTAATATAAAAGTTCAAATATGGTTGTTTTACATGAGATTCTTGATTTAAACTTGAATCTAAACATAGGTATTAAGATTACAAGTGAAGTAGTAAAATTGGTTTGACCAAATGATAAAAGAAAATGAAGTTATAGGTTTTAGAAAAGATAATATCGGTAACAACTTCACTTTTACCGATTTTGATTAAAAATGAAATTCAATGAAGAGAAAGGGATTTTGGGAGGGACTTACGGTTTAGAAAGCTTAGGAAGAGGGTGAGGAAGGGATGAGTGGCGTCGTGGTGTCGCGGGAGCTCCGGAATTGTCTTCGATCTTTACCGAAACTAAATTTCTCGCTAACTCCACTTTACTCCAGTTACACTTAGGAACTTTTTAGAGAGTTTTGGCTAGAATTTTCAGAATGGAGTTGAGCCAAAATATGGGATGGTATTTATAGTGGAGAATTAGGCTTTGGAAATTAAAAAAGTGGATTAAAAGCATTAAAATTGTGTTTAATTGTTAAATGAAAGGTCTCTGTTTGATTGCAGGGAAATCAAACAGTGCAAAGGGTTTTGGGGTAACTGAAGAGACAAGTGTGCAAAGCATGGGCTTCATTGGGCTTCATCCGACCGTCGGCGCCGGCCTTATAGGCTATTCCACCAGTCGATCTTGAGGCTCAGGCTTCGAGATTCATGCCACTTGATCAACCCTCTGTTTTCTCCATTTTCTACATGTTTGATATTTTTAAACTTTTCATTTCCCGTGTATTGCAAGTGAAATCTTTTGGGCTTCCAAAAAGTTAAAAAGAAAAATCAGAAAAAAATAATTGTATCTGATGGGAATCGAACACACAGGCTATATCACAGCAGTGCAAAGGTTTTACCGGTGAGCTACAAGTTGTTTCATGCTGTTATTTCACAAAAGTGACTTATAACTCAAACTCGGGCTGTAAAACTCATTTTGTACATTAACAGTGAAATTTTCTGTACAAATATATTAGAGTCGTTACAACAGTGTTGAATATAAATAAAGTAATTTTAGCCCGCTTATGCAATATTTTTATTTTTTTGATAGTGTGGATAGGCCGGTGTCTCGTAGATGCCAAGTATACATGGAGTCGAGTGTCGAGCGAGCGTGACTGTCGAATGAGCGAACACAAAATATAGGTAGGTTGGCGCCCTTCCTCATCCCAGAGTTGAGGTGATGACCGAGTGCGACGTACAAATGAGCGAACGCCAAGTATAGGTAGGTCAGCGCCCTTCCTCATCCCGGAGTCGAGGTGTCGAGCGAGTGTGACTTCTGAATGAGCGAACGCCAAGTATAGATGGGTCGGTGCCCTTCCTAACCCCAGAGTCGAGGTGTTGAGCGAGCATGACTTTCGAATGAGTGAATGCCAAATATAGGTGGGTCAGCACCATTCCTCACCCCAGAGTCGAGGTGACGACCGAGCGCGACGTACGAACGAGCGAATGCTAAGTATAGGTGGGTCGGCGCCCTTCCTTACCCCAAAGTCGAGGTGTCAAGCGAGCGTGACTTCTGAATGAACAAATGCCAAGTATAGGTGGGTCGGCGCCCTTCCTCACCCCGGAGTCGAGATGTCGAGTGAGCGTGACTTTCGAATGAGCGAACGCCAACTATAGGTGGGTCGGCGCCCTTCCTCACCCCGGAGTCGTGGTGTCGAGCGAGCGTGAATTTTGAATGAGCGAACGCCAAGTATAGGTGGGTCGACGCCCTTCCTCACCCCAGAATCTAGGTGACGACCAAGCGCGACGTACGAACAAGCAAACGCCTAGTATAGGTAGGTCGGTGCCCTTCCTCATTCTGAAGTCGAGGTGACGACTGAGCGTGACTTTCGAATGAGCGAATGCCAAGTATAGGTAGGTCGGCGCCTCTGGATTCAGCCTTGGATGAGCCGAGCAAGAAACTACTCGGTCGCCTTGTGACGAAGGCTTTGGATCCGCAGAGTGGTCGGGCAGGAAGCTGCCCCAGCGGATGAGCCAAGCAGAAAACTACTCGGCCGCCTCATGATGAGGGCTTTGGATCCGCAGAGTGGTCAGGCCGGAAGCTGCCCTCAGCGGATGAGCCGGGCAAGAAATTACTAGGCCGCCTCGTGATGAGGGCTTTGGATCCGTCGAGTGGTCGGGCAGGAAACTGCCCTCAGTGGATGAACCGAGCAGAAAACTATTAGTCCGCCTCGTGACGGGGCTTTCGTATCTTAGCCCCTTTTGATTCTTGGGTTTTCCTAGGGATGTCATTCAACCTTCCTTGACCTGCATGGGGGAGAGCAGGCAAGTTAATCGGATGCCACGTTGTCGTGCCTTATCGAGAAGATGCGATATTCCGTTATTCGGACTGTTGCATGTGTTGGGATCCGGCGCCCACACCGCGGAAGAGAAAACAAAAACTTTTTGGGGGCACCGGACACTCACACCCGAGGATTCGAATCAAACACCCAAAACTAGAAAACTAAAACATGAAGGTTGAAGAAATACAACCATTGTCACGTGTCCACCCAATTGTGGAAGACCTCTCCAAGTTCGTAGTCACCGTGAACGCATTTGAGTATCGACCACCCTTGCCGAAGACGATCCACCTGAGGATACGCGGAGGAGGCTCTAACCGACGGTCCAAAGTTGCTAGGTTTGGATGGCCGGTGATGTAGGAATACTTCACTATATTTTCTCTCTAGGATCTTGCTCAAACATGAGAGCAAAAATAAGGAGGAGGAGCTTGGAGAAGATGAAGCATGGAGCATGGTGGAGGAGATGAAGAAAAAATCTCGAGTCAACAAGTGTAGAAAAAGAATGGCTACAAAAATCAGCCATGATGCAATAGTGCATCCAAATCAAATAATCATTTAAAACACATAGCCATGCCTTTCTACATTGTTTGCAACCTTGCGTCACTTTCTACACTTGCCACCTCATTTCCTATTTAATAGAAAATTAAATATGAGGTGTCCATCTTTTAAAAGCATTCCCGTATAAATACGAAATACTTCACCTGGTATATGTATCGTTATACATACGTGTATCCATATAAAAATACGGATAGCACCAACGAGAGAAAATGAATAGTTAACAATAATACTAAAATACATGTATCGAAATACATTTATAAATTATCAGATCAAAACCCGATTTAATAATCCGGCTTAGTCCTAAACCGGCTAGTATTATCAACCGTCCAATTAAAGTCCGTGTATCGCATACACGTATTTAATCGGACCCCTGCACGTACCACCGTACAGCTCCTACATCTGTCGCCTGAACCGGGAAAACCCTCTGTGTGAGACTCTAAACACTCAACAATACGCTGGCAGTGGGTTTAACCACAAGCACGTCAGCGGCACTAGCTGTACGTAATGGCTATTCAGATACTTGTCGAAAGGGGGGTCGACAATCAAGTGCGTCCTTACCCTACTGAGCCTGAATGTGATAATCTCCGTACAGTCCGGTCTCTTCGTCAAAGAGTATTGCATATCAGGTCTAAGGGGTGGATAACGTCAGACCCCTACTAACCCGATAAGTCATGTCTAAGTCTAGCTCACCACCAACTAAGATACTACTGATCAACTATCAGTAAATCTCCCCTACCATGGCCATGAATTTCTGGTGATAGCTAACCGAACACAGCGCGACATCGACTCCTAATACCAGGAGAGACGAATCCCTGACAGTCGGCCACTGCATCCATGTGGCTCAGGACTGTACCCAACTAAAACCTGTTTGCACGACTCCTTTGAGCCGTGGTAGGGTAGTAATCAAAGTACAGTGGAAACTCACACAAGACAAATGACGTTCAGGTCAAAGGACTAACCTGTACTCATGCCACCAAAGAACTTCCATCTGACGATAGGTATAATACCATCTAGAAGTTCTCGACGAGTTCGTCCAGTGTTCTCACCTCCAGTGAGCACATGTATACTATCTTAGGTGACATAACACCAATGGCTTGTGAGACCGGCCACCGCCCCTCATCGGGGTCTCGAAGCGTATACACTGGTCAACTCCGGAATATCGATGCCCAGTCTCGATACTCCCACGACTAGGAACATTTAAGGATGTGCTTATAGACCACCCAGCTCTCACGTATATGATCGCCATCATAATACAGGTAGTCAAGCAAGAATTATATGGGCTCTATCAACATGTAATAGTGATCTTCAATACCACATAATGCATGTACATGATGATAAAGACAAACCAAATAGCATACTATCATTTTGAGTAAGATTGTCCAACCCGTATAGGTCATCCCTCCATCATCACAATCGTGTGCCTGCGATTACAATAATTGACTTGAGGGCACTATATCCAACAGCATGAGAAGATCTCGGCCGTTAGAAGACTTTTGTTGAGGCTATAAATATCGAAGGTATGGCCCTCCTTTAGGACACCCACGTTGATTTCCTTCTAGCCGTTTCGTTTCTTCCTGATGACGGGCCGTGTATATACCATCAGGGAGATCGTATCTCTGGACGACGTATATTTCTATGGTCTTGATCGTTCCGAGGAGACGTATGGGGACGCGATAGGTCATCTGAAGGGCCACTGTGTGCATCTACTTCCCCGTTGATCTTCTCTCCTGCAGGTGCTAATCTACGCGATATGGAGGTCTTTCTCGGGTCTTTATAATGCTCTATCCCCTCAGGCGATGTATGAGGCGTTAGACAAGATACATACGGCCCATGAGCTGGGTCTGATCTCGAAGATCAGGAGGGATCGCTCAACGGATATTCCTCTCGAATGTTTTTAGCAGAGATTGGTCGTGGAGTCGTGTTCGGCGACGGGAACCCCCAGCGAATCCGTAGACTTTAGGGTCTATGGGTACCGACAGAGGGAGCAAACAGAGGCCGCTTAGGCTCGGCTGGAGGAACTCTCCTCCGAGTATCATCGTCAATGTTTTCTTAACCCACTTCCCCCTTTATTATAATAGTTTTGGGATTATGTGATTTCCCCCCTTTTTTGTGAGGCTGGGGAGCCAAGAATACCTCCGAATAATTTCTTAATAAATTTTCTTTCGTCATAAGACCTCACTTTGCTCATGATTACGAAATATTATCTCTCCCTTTTTTTGTGTTGCCGACCTGTGCTTCCTCCCCACCCCTTACCTTGAAACCGCGGACAGGTTAGAGCCCTAGGCCGGTGCAGGAGTCTACTCGAGTGACGGCTTATCTCGGAAATTTTTAATCGAAACGAAAGGGGATTGTATAATTCGAAAAGGGGTATAAGTTTATCTGTACAATTTAAGCTTCTTGGCGTTATATGGCCGAGGAAAATCACGCCCTCCGGAGGCTTGGAGACGGTAGGCTCCACCAGGTAATGCCTCTGTCACGAGGAATGGCCCATCCCATTTCGAGGAGAACTTATATAGCTTCCCTTGGTCCATGAATTCATTTTTTCATAAGACCAAGTCTCCTGTTTTGAAGGCTCGACGTTTAACTCGGGCGTTGTAGTAGCGGGCGGTCTGCTGTTGATAGGAGGCCATCCTGATTTGCGCCCGATCTCTTTTTTCCAACAAGATATCCAGGTTGCTTCATAGCGCCAAGGTGTTAGCCTCGTCGTCGAAGTGTTCGACTCGATAACTGGGCAATCCAATTTCTGCGGGGACCATTGCCTCGGTACCGTAGCAGAGGCTAAACGGGGTTTCTCCTGTGGGTGTTTTTCTTGACGTCCGCAAAGCCCACAGTACCCGAGGCAGTTCCTCGACCCAGCTGCCTTATCTTCCCTCCAGGCGGGCTCTGAGCCCACAGATAACCTCTCGGTTCGCTATTTCGGCTTTCCTGTTTCATTAGGGATGTGCGACCGCGGAGAACTTCATCAATATGTGATAGTCATTGCAGAATTCTCTGACTTTGTCATTTTCGAAGTTGGTTCCATGGTCGGTGACGATGAACCTCAGGATCCCGAATCGAGAGATTATATTATTCTGCAGGAATTTTATCGTAGAGTTGGCGTCTGGTTTTCTGATCGGCATGGCTTCTACCCATTTCATAAAGTAGTCTACAACGACAAGGATGTATTTGTGTCCACCCGTGCTGGTGGAGAACTCGCCCACCATATCCATTCCCCACTGTGCAAATGGCCAAGGGGAGCTTATTGGCGTTAGTTCGGTGGCGGGAAGCCGAGGGATGCTGCCAAAGAGTTAGCAGTTCTTGCATCTTCTGACTAGTTTTCCAGCATCTTAGTGTATTTCCGGCCAGTAATACCCTTGCAGCAGTGTCTTTTGAACCAGGCTGCGGGCCCCTTGATGTACCCCTTCGACCGCTTAGTGTATTTCTCATAAGACGTAGTCTCCTTCGTGGGGATTGATGCATCGGAGCAGAGGTTGAATGTACGACTTTTTGTACAGGTTTCCTTTCCTCCATATGAAGTAGCAAGCTTTTGCTCGAAGCCGGCGAGCCTCGACCCGGTCTGTTTGGAGTACTCCATCCTTTAGAAATTATACAATGGGCTTTCTCCAATCCAGGGCATCCCCTCGAGTCGTGTAGATCTGGAGTGTTGCCTCTTCATCTTCCACGCTAGGTCACGACAGGACTTCGAAGAGGATGTTCTTTTGTGATTGGACAAATAGGAAGAGGCGAGTTTGCTCAGGGCATCGGCATCGGTGTTCAAGTTTCTGGGAATTTTCTCCACTAGGAACTCGTCGAAATTTCTCCGAAGCCTTCTAACCTTTGCCAGGTACTTTATCATTAGTGGTTCCCGGGCATCGAAATGCCCGGTCACTTGGCCGACGACTAGCGCGGGGTCACTGCGTATCCTGATCGTTTTTAGCCCCACTTTGGAGGAGATTCGTAGCCCGGCCAATAAGGCATCGTATTTTGCTATGTTGTTCGACGCCTTAAAACCAAGCCTCAGATAGTACTCTATCTTCGCCTCCGCAGATGATTAGGTCGGACCCACTCCCTTTCTCTGTGGAGGATCCGTCCACATAGAGTGCCCAGTTTGGGATCGGGCCGAGCACCTTATTGACTGAGGGTCGTGGGTCAGGGCCCTGTGCTGACGCTCCTTCCCAAGTTGCAATAGTGTATTCGGCCATGAAATTGGCCAAGGCCTGTGCTTTGATAGCCTGTCTGGGTCGGTATTTGATGTCGAATTGGGACAACTCCCACCTCCATTTCTCTGTGTCGCCTGATGATTCGGGAGAGGCGAGGATATTCCTTAAGGTTCGTTCAGTGAGGACGAGGATCATGTGTGCCTGGAAATGGTTTCGTAGTTTCCTGGAGGTGACGACAACCGCAAGAACTATTTTTTCTATGACCGGGTATCTGGTCTCTGCGTCCTTGAAAACATGGCTGATGTAGTAGTCCGTTCTCTGTATACCTTCGAATTCTCTTACGAGCACTGAGCCGACGGCTTGGTCAGAGACGGCTAGGTATAATAACAACTCGTCCCCCTCGATCGGTCGAGTAAGAAGCGGTGGGGTCGCCAGGTGTGCTTTGAGTTATTCTAAAGCGTTTTGGCACTCCTCAGACCATTCGAACATGGGGATTTTCCTCAGGGCTCTGAAGAAAGGCAGGCACTTTTCTCCGGATCTAGACATAAAGAGACTCAAAGCAGCCACCCTTCTAGTGAGTCGCATGATATCAACATTGCTCTTGGGCGTCGCCATGTTGACGATGGCCCTGATTTTCTCTGGGTTCTCTTCGATTCCTCGGTGGGTAACCATGAATCTATGGAATTTCCCGCTTGTAACGCTGAGTGCACATTTAGCTGGATTCAGCTTCATCTTGTACTTCCATAGGATGCCGAATGTTTCGCCGAGGTATGTAGTGTGCCCGAGTGATGAGGCAGATTTTACGAGCATATCGTCGACGTAGACTTCCATATTTTTCGCAATTTTTGGTTTGAACAGTTTGTTGACCAGTCTCTGGTACGTGGCCCCAGCGTTCTTGGGTCCGAAGGGCATTACCCTGTAGCAGTAGACTCCACGATCAGTGGTGAAGGCGGTTAGTTCTTCGTCGGCCAGGTACATTCGGATCTGATTATAACCGGAGAAGGAGTCCATGAAGCGTAGTAATTCGTGACCGGCCAAGCTGTCTACTAGCTGATCTATTCGAGGGAGTGGGTAATTGTCTTTTGTCTTTAAGGCAAGCCTTGTTTAGATCAATGAAATCGTCGTACATGCACCATTTCCCGTTCGCTTTCTTTACCATGACCACGTTTGCCAGCCACTCCGAGTAGTCCAGGTTCCTGATGAAGTCGGACGTGAGCCGTCAGTCCACTTCCACCTCTATCGTTTTTTGTTTCATTAGCGCGATACTTCTTTTCTTTTGTCGGATTGGCCGGGCTTTCGGGTCGACCTTGAGCTTATGGGATATCACCTTAGGGTCGATCACGGGCATGTCTGCTGCTGTCCAAACGAATACATCTGAGTTGTTCCGGAAAAACTGGATCAGATCGTCGCGAACACGTCCTGTCAAGAGAGAGCCGATCTGAACAGTGCGGCCGTCAATTCCCTCCATGAGGGGAACTTCTACTAAAGCTTCTACCGGGGCATCTCGAATTTCTTTTCGGTCGTCGCGTGTGTCCAGGAACCCCTGAGGATCATGCGCGTCTTCAAAATCGTAGCCCTGTTCCCCGGCGGTAGAAACTAAGGCGAAACAAATCTGGGAGGTTTGCTGGTCTCCGTAGGCCCGGCCTATCCCTCCATTGTCCAAAGGGAACTTGAGCGCGAGGTGGTAGGTTTAGATCTAAGCTCAGAGGGCGTTTAGGATGGGGAATCCCAGGAGGATGTTATAGGACGACGCGATCTTGGCAATGAGAAAGTTCACCGGTACGGTTCAAGTTTTTCCTGCTTCCCTGCATATAGGTAGGTACTCTTGATCCGTGTTTATTAAATAAATTGCAGGTTACAGGTTCTTAGCTCTAAATAGTGAAAATCAGGAAAAGCCGCAACAAATTCAGGACTACTGCCAACCACAGATAAAATACGGATATCCACTCACCATTCGTCAGATGCCGCATACCAGTTCAAGAGACAAAATGGCAAATCATTGGTCATTTCATGCACAAAGAACAAGAACGGCAGCACAAGATCCAAGATTTCAACGTGGAGCTCAAGAAAATCAAGGCAAAAGTCCACATCATTTCACCTTTTTTGAACTGCTGAAAATCTGGAAGAAAATTGAAGAGTTTCTGAGAAACCAAGTGGACCAAACAGAGAAAAATAGAAACATGGAAAACCCTGAAAAACGGAGCCTCCAATTCAACCAAATGGACGCTGAACTGCGGCCAATATGGCACTTAGGCCGCGGATCCACGGCCGAGTCAACTCAGTGTTGACTCGGTTTTTGAGGGTATGTTTGTAACTTCATTTTGGCTCAAATTGTATCCCTAGGGTTTCTTTTATCTGCCTATAAATTTCCCAGTTCCAAGCCAAGTAGAGTGTGCTTTTCTTTGTATTAGATTCTAGGATAAGAGTTTGTATTTTCTTCTTACTCTTCATCTTTCTCCATTGATATTGTAGTGAGCTTCATGAGTGATGATGAATAAAAGAAGAGTTCTTTTTATTAACTTGCATGTCTTGTAATTGTGTTATTATATTTGCTTGTAATTTTCATTTGTTAAACTAGTTGTGTTATTTGTTTGTTTGCTTTCTTTCTTTTTCTCTTTTTCTTTATCCTTACAACAATGATGCTTAAGTATGATCCTTGCCAATGTGTGGTCCCAAATAGCTAGTTGTGATTTTCTAAACTCATTTCTTTCTACCTTCCTTCTTGTTTTATTTTTTTTTAATAGGTGAGTAGTTTCTCACTTGTTAGGGTAGGATAAGGAAAGTTTGAGAGAAGGAAATCTTTCTCACCCTTTTCTTTGCCCAACATCTTGATTCGGACTCCCGTTAATTGAACCACAATCCACTCCATACGGCACCCTATCCTACATGATAGCGGTGATACCGTAGTGAGACCGGTTGTAGTTGAATTAACCGGAGGTTAAAGCTAAGAGCCAAGAACGGACGAACAAGTACTAAAAGGAAGGAACTAAGCGT
Organism: Agapanthus africanus; assembly: GCA_030015575.1. Lineage (NCBI taxonomy): Eukaryota > Viridiplantae > Streptophyta > Magnoliopsida > Asparagales > Amaryllidaceae > Agapanthus > Agapanthus africanus. The sequence continues at coordinate 242,965,977 of CM057342.1, forward strand.
TGGAAAGCCTAGCTTATACTCGCAAGTTTCCTTCCTAGTCGTGATAATCCCCGTTGTAGCCGATTACCGTAACACCGATATTAAGAGTGGCAATGAAAGAAGTGAGCGACTCCTAACTCAAACTAACCTAATCCTAATCCTAACAAGCTCTCTTTATAGATATTTTAGCACATAGTGAAGCTAAACAAACCTGGACAAATTGGACTTAACTCGTTAAAACACTAAGAAAAATATTCCCATCTCTCCATGGACCAACCCGTACTCAACCGGCTAGCTACCAAGCGAAACCGTCTTGATTGCGGTAATTAAAACTAAGCAAGCAAAAACTCTGACAATCAAATGGTGCCGTTGCCGGGAAGACGGTAGTTTATTTCTTTGTGTAATTTCGGGTTAATTTGTGAATATATATAACCAAAAACAAAAAAATATATTGTAAAAATCATCCTGTTTTTTTTATTCGATTTTGTGCAAGTGTGCAGGATAGGAAGAAGGTCAAGTTCAGTGCCAAAGTCGTGGGGAGTTAGACCCATATCTCGCGGCTACACCGCGGCAGATCAAGACGGAACCACGGATTACTGTAAAATTCTGGAGCAAATTCAGTGACCAAATCAAGATTCAGGGGCTCTAACTAGGAAGAAGAGACTGAACTCAGCACTGGGAAGAAATTTGAAGCTCCCAACTGACTGTACAGCCGCGAAACCGCGGCAGAAGTTCAAGTTTGACCGCGGAACCGCGGTCAAGCTGTGACATCAGCACCCAATTTCTTCTGTGAGTATTCCAATCCTCTTCTTTCCACCTCTGAACTCCACTGAACTATTCTTTCTGCAGCATTCTTTGCACAACTCTCTTCCCCTCTCCAATAAAACTGTTTTTTTGCAGGATTCTTTGCGCCGCAGCCAAATAATTTTTTTTTGCAAGTGTTTTAGATTTTTGTTTGTTACTGTTTTGCATAAATAATATGAACTTTAAGGGGCTATAACACCAATTCAGATTGGGTGGGGATTTCATCACCCTTCCTAAGACCCCAAAAATCACTAAAAGCATACGCATTACCCTTGAGCTTAATAAAAAATATCTAGACTCAGCCAACTAAGGACTGTCGTGCTCAATAGGACAGAGGAAGGTTGTGGGCATTCAATCGTTTATCTAAACTTGACTTTGTAGTGCCTAGGCGAGAAAAGTGAGAAAGGTAATTTTTAAAGGCCCGTCTCACGGTGATTCGTGAGCGGAATCCTCCTTACCACACTTGTGCTTACCTGGCCACAATTGCCAGTGAAGAGACGATTTGAGAGTTATCTCACAACTTGTCACTTTGGAACAGTTAGGAGCAGTCTAGTGGACTTTGAAGACCATAGCTCTAGGTATGATTGTGCATGTTTTGACTGTGATTGTTTGAAGTTGTGCCATAAGTCCGTACATATTTTTGCAAAACTCTTTCTAAAAAAACAACAAAACAAAAACTTTTATAAAAACTTGCCCTTTATCGCCAGAATTCCATTTCAACCACCTTTCATCCGCATTTCTCCATTGACGTTTTCTTACCCTCACTTTCTACGCTTTGACTATACTAAACTCGTTTAATGTATGTCCGGTTGGACTTGGGCACTAGTGCCCGCCTAGTCCGTGTTACGTTAGTCGCTACCGACTACGCGATCGACTCCGATGTCGAAACTCCCTCCACACCTCTTTCACCCTTACCTTTTCCGGCCAACTCCGATGTTGACCGAGATTCTGTTCATACATCTTCACCATCACCATCACCAAATTCATCTTCTGAGATGTCAGGATTTCCTCCTCACATCCCTTTACCTGCCCCGGGACTGATTCCACCTCATTTGGGTGCGAATAACCCGCAACCACTTCCTGTTGAAAGGCCACAGCGAATCGAGCTCCAGGATCGTTTCTATCCTACCCGCTCTGCACTTCCTACCTTTCTTTCACTTCCGCCGGCCAATAGGGATAATTTCGAAATTAAGCCCTACTTCATCAACATGTTGCCCAAATTTCACGGGCTGGAATCCGAAGATGTCTACATCTTCATCAACAAATTCCAGAACGTCTGTATAATGACGAAAACAACCCACTGTCCGACGATGCTATACGGCTATGAGTCATTCCTTTCACTCTATGTTACCTTGCTGAGAACTGGTTGTATAGCACCGCATCGCATTCCATAACCAGTTGGGATGAGTTTGAAAAAGCATTTCTTAAAAAATTCTACCCAAATCACAAGACTGCGAGGATCCAAAACGAAATTAACCATTTTTCCCAGCTTCCTACCGAACCTTTTTGGAAGTGCTTTGACCGATACAAAAACCTTCTTGTTCAGTGCCCTCATCACAATATTGAGAGATGACAACTTTGCCAGACCTTATATGAGGGCATAAATCCAGCAACTAAGCAGTTGTTGGAAACAATTTGTCAAAACCATTTCCTATCCAAATTTGACGAGAATGCTTGGCAATTCTTCGATGATCTTGTAGAAAAGACGCTTCAGTGGGAAAGCACCAGACCGAACACTTCTTCTTCTACTACTATTTCTTCCGTTCTTTCCAGGGCAGGAGTTCATCAGCTGGACATCTCAATTGCAATGAAGGCCGAGATGGCAGCAATCACGCGAAAACTGAAAGCAATTGAAAGCAAATTCTCATCTCCTTCTCCTGCACCTGCTCTTTTCCCTCATACCATCTGCGTTTGTTGTTCTAATCCATCCCATTTCACCGAAGAGTGTCCTTACAACCCACCTTCTCAAGGACAGGATCAGGTCAATGCTGCATTTCAGCAAAGATCAAGAAATGATCCATACTCTTCCACTTACAATCCCGGTTGGAAGAACCACTCCTTCGCTTGGAATCAGAACCAGCATCATATCCAAGGGCCCAACAACTTTCAGAGACCTCTTCCTCCTCAACAACAAGCTCAGCAACAAACTCAACATCAATATCAACAGCTCTTTCAACCGTAACCTTTTCAAAATCCGACGAATAACTTTGCACCCAACAATTTTTTTCCTCAAAACAACTTTGTTCCGTCAAACAACAATAAGGTTTCCTAGCTAGAACGGAGTCTGGAGGCGTTTGTAAATCAATCGACTCAATCCACCGCCAACATCTAGTCTTCTATTCAGTCTTTGGTGCAACACACTGCTGCACACGGGTAAAGCAACAAGACCATCGAAGCCCAGATTACATAGCTGAATGCGGCGTTAAGCGAGCGAGAGAAAGGGAAGCTTCCATCTCAACCACTCCCAAATCCTGGTCACCCACATAATGTACATGTTGCTCTTGAACAACAGAACCATAATGTGAGTGTCGTGACTACGTTGAGATCTGGAAGGATGCTGCACAACAACATTGGCACGCGGTTAGATGATGACACTCCAGCAGCTTCTTCTTCTTCTTCTTCTCTTCGTCTTCTGAGCCTATTCTCCATTCTTCAAAAGGCTTTTCTTCTTCCGCTGCTCCGAACGGACCCACATCTCACTCCACTAAAACTCCAGCTCTGGGATCCGTTCCAACTCCACAATCTCCTCCACAAGCATTGGACTCAACCAATTTCAAAAACGTTCCATTTCCAAACCGGTTGAGGTCCAATAAACGAAATCCATAAATGGAGAAGATTCTGGAATTGTTTAAACAGGTTAACATCAACATTCCCCTCTTGGATGCAGTCTAACGAGTCCCTTCCTACGCAAAAATCTTGAAGGACTTGTGCACCAAGAAGAGGAAATCTCAGGTACCCAAGAAAGTTTTCTTAGCTAATGCCGTGAGTGACGCTCTTACCCAAACTTTACCTCGAAAATGGAAGGACCCTGGCTGTCCTACGATTTCAATAACTATTGGGGATAAGAACATCAACTGCGCACTTTTAGATCTTGGTGCCAGTGTTAACCTGCTTCCGTATTCTGTATATGAGCAACTAGGTGTAGGAGAGCTGAAACCCACACACTGTACTCTCCAAATAGCCGACCGATCTATAACCCATCCTAGGGGTGAGCAAGAGGATGTATTAATAAAGGTTAGGGACTTCATCCATTGACTTCATTGTTTTAGACACACAACCTGTAGCTAATCCCCGGAATCAAATTTCGGGGATACTCGATCGCCCATTCCTTGCAACCTCAAATGCTGTGATCAATTGTCGAAATGGTTCGATGAACCTATCTTTTGGAAACATGACAATTGAACTCAACATTTTTAGGTTAGGGAATCAGCCATCCGAACCTAATTCTCATATACTCGATATTTGTTCCATCCAGGAGATCGCCCCAGAGGACCGTGAATTCGAGGAATTCTTGTTCGATCACAGCAATCTTGACGCCACTAGTGCGTTCCTCTTTGAACCTGCTGCTGCTTCCGCTCCCGACAATGATTATGAGTGTTTCACCTTTTCGAACGATCTTGGCCTGTCGCCACCCGAGTTTGAATCTTTCAAATTTTCGGATGCGTTAGCTGAACCAACCAACTCGGTCGCATACACTCATTTTGAGCCTCTGTTAGAATCCTTTGAGTTTGAGACATTTTCGCTAATCATTCCTTCAATCTTCTCACCTCTGACGCTCGAACTCAAGTCGTTTCCGTCTTACTTGAAGCATTCTTACTTAGGTGAAAACGAGACCCTCCCTGTCATCATCTCGGCTTCTCTAGCGTCAGAGCAGGAGAAAGCCCTTCTCAGGGTCTTGCAAAGCAATCGGCAACCTTTTGGCTGGACAATGGCGGACATCAAGGGATTAGTCCACTGATCGTTGAACATCACATTCATATGATGGATGATGACAAACCAGCCAGGGATCCACAGAGGCGTCTAAATCCATTCATGAAGGAGGCTGTGAAAAAAGAGATCGTCAATATCTGGATAGTGGTATCATTTACCCTATCTCGGACAGCCAGTAGGTCATTCATATACACGTTGTCCCCAAAATGTCGGGCATAACGGTTATCACAAACGAGGCAAACGAGTTAATCCTTACTCGCACCAAGACTGGATGGCGAGTATGCATTGATTATAGAAAACTCAACGCCGCAACGCGGAAAGACCACTTTCCGCTACCATTCATTGACCAAATGCTCGAACGATTGGCTGGACATGAGTACTACTGTTTTCTGGACGGCTACTCAGGCTACAACCAGATTCCCATCGCCGAGAAAGACCAGGACAAAACCACATTCACCTATCCTTTCGGCATGTTTGCATATCGCCGCATGCCCTTTGGGTTATGCAATGCTCCCGCTACCTTCCAGCGGTGTATGATGGGAATTTTCTCTGACATGGTTGAGAAATTGTTGGAGATATTTATAGATGATTTCTCCATCTTTGGTGATTCTTTTGACGAGTGTCTGCAACATCTCGACGCTGTTCTTACCCGGTGTAAGGATAAAAACCTCACTTTAAACTGAGAGAAGTGCCACTTCATGGTACGCGAAGGTATTGTCCTAGGACATATCATTTCGCAAATGGCATTGGGGTTGACAAAGCGAAGATTGAAGTCATTTCCAATCTCCCTCTCCCAGATGCGTCAGAGACATCCGAGCTTTTCTTGGCCACGCCGGTTTTTATAGACGGTTTATCAAGGACTTTAGCAAGATTGCTAGACCCTTGACTCTTCTGCTGGCCAAGGATACCACATTCTACTTCAACTCGAGCTGTGTGACTGCGTTCGAGTCACTGAAAAGCTCACCCACCTCTGATCCCGTTCTTTCTTCACCTAACTGGACGTATCCCTTTGAGATTATGTGCGATGCATCCGACTTTGCTATCGGTGCGGTCCTAGGACAGCACATCGATAAAATGCCGCATGTAATCTACTACGCTAGCCAGACCCTGAATGATGCCCAACTGAATTACACAACAACCGAGAAGGAATTCTTGGCTGTTGTGTTTGCTTTAGAAAAATTCAGGCCTTATCTGATTGGCTCTCCAGTCATTTTCTACACAGACCATTCAGCTCTGTGACATCTTTTTGCGAAAAAGGATGCGAAATCTCGGTTAATACGTTGGATTCTCATACTTCAAGAATTTGACCTTGTCATTAAGGAAAAAATAGGATGTGAAAACGTAGTTGCCGACCATCTTTCATGACTTCCTTCTTCGCCGACTCTTTCACTCCCAATCAATGATGTTTTTCCTAATGAACAACTCTTGACAGTATCGTGTGAACCCTGGTTCGCAGATATTGTGAACTATTTGGCAACAGGACTACTACCGACCGAATGGTCAAGTCAGGACAGACTTAGATTTTTAAACCAAGTAAAACACTTCTACTGGGACGAACCCTACCTATTCAAGTACTGTCCCGACCAGATTATTCGTCGGTGTGTTCCTGATAATGAGTTTAAGAGTGTGCTGTCATTTTGCCACGATCAAGCATGTGGCGGGCATTTTGGCCTAAGAAAGACATCCGAGAAAGTCTTGCAGTGTGGATTCTACTGGCCACAACTCTTCAAAGATGCTCATGATTACAGCAAGACTTGCTCCCGGTGCCAACACTTGGGCCGGATATCCAGGACAAACGAGATGCCGCTCTAACCAATTTTGGTTGTTGAGATTTTCGACATTTGGGGAATTGATTTCATGGGGCCGTTTCCCAGCTCTTTTGGGAACATGTATATTCTTCTAGCTGTTGATTATGTCTCTAAATGGGTCGAGGCTGTGCTAAGTCGGACGAACGACAACAAGGTTGTCGTTCGATTCCTTAAAGAAAACATCTTTTCCCGGTTCGAGCAACCCTGCGCGATCATTAGTGACAATAGGACGCATTTCTGTAATAGGACTTTCGAGGCCTTGATACAGAAATACTCCATTAATCATAAGCTATCCACGTCCTACCACCCCAAACTTAGGGGCAAGCCGAAGTTTCTAATCGGCAAAAGCAGATTTTGGAGAAAACGGTTTCTAAGAACTGTAAGGATTGGTCTTTGAAACTCACTGATGCCCTTTGGGCATTTCGAACTGCTTATAAGACCGATCTTGGCATGTCTCCTTATCGACTTATTTACGGAAAGTCTTGCCATCTTCCTGTGGAAATCGAGCATCAGGCATTTTGGGCGCTCAAAGAGCTAAATCTAACCCTCAAAGATGCGGGCAGCTATCGGAAGCTGCAGCTCAATGAACTGAACGAGCTTCGGGATGAAGCTTATGAAAACGCGGTCGTCATTAAGAACCGAACGAAGGTGTTTCATGATAAACTTCTTACGCGCAAAACTTTCACACGTGGATAACAGGTACTTCTTTACGACACCCGACTACATTTCCATCCCGGAAAGCTCAGATCTCGCTGGAAAGGACCCTTTTTGGTGCGGACTGTATATCCGCACGGCGCGGTGGATTTGGAGAATAAAGAGGACGGTTCGCTATTCAAAGTGAACGGACACAGGGTAAAACCGTTCCTCACCGCAAAACCTTTGGAGGAGCTCCTAATGTTGCAGGAGCCGGTTTACATTGACTAATCTTCCTCCGCTTACCACCAAAATTCGGTTATCCATCCATAAACAGTGAAAACACTGTTTCAAATAAGTTTGGGGGTATGTATATTGCCATTTTGTTTTTGCCTGGTGAAATTCCCGCTTGTAATAATTTGTAAAATAAAAAAAAATAAAAAAAATTTAAGCGGGGTGTTTTTGTAAATATTCATAAATAAAATAAAATAAAAATTAAATAAAATTCTTTTTTTTAATTATTATTTTTGAGGGGGCTTTTGCACAAAAAACTAACAGCCCCCATAGATACACCCTCAACCCTTTTCTGCAACTCCCGAGCCCTAATCTTATCCCTCACACAAACCCTAGCCGCCTCTGCAAATTTCCGCCGCCGATCTCCCCTCGCCGCCGCGCTTCCGGCGCCGAAGAGCCCTTCCCGCCGCGCAACCGCCGCCGTCTACCCTCGTCTCCCTCTGAAATTTTCAGAGGATTTGCATCTCTGTTTTTTCTCTCTGTAGATTTAATATTTCAGCATTTGCTCTCTGTCATGGCCCCTACTTTGCAATTTGAATGGGATTTCTCCCACTTATTCGCCCATGATATTTACTGTAGCTATTTCGGTAAAGTGATCCGAAAACGCGAATGGAATTTTCTGTTATTTAACCATCCAAACGCGTTCGCGATTCCGGATCTCGTTGTGTGTTTCTTTGAAAGTGTAGAGGTGGGTTGTTTAGCACAACATGGGTTTATATGATTACTATTGGGGTATTGGGAAATAATTATCGATAGGAACTTCATTCACGAATTCACTTTAATACCACGAATCCCCATACACGATCAACCCCTTCGCTTTGAGGACTACCTACCATTAATGGGTGATGACTGCTAAGGAGCTTAGGAAGGGCATTCAGGCTCGCACGCTATATGCGAACATTTTAACTGTGTGCCGTAGGGCACAAAACAACATTTTCGAAAGTTCACACAACACCACATTTTTTACCCCATCCCTACATATAGTGCACACACTGATGACCAGAAACCCTAGTTATGACATGTGCACTGTGTTACTACACTCGATTGGCGCTGGAAAGGGGGCTGCCAATTACCCATGCCCGATGTTAGTGACACAACCGTGTCACTATTTCCTTCCTGTTGAGGAATTTGACGTTTACATGCATGGTGGGGTTCCCATTCGGCCCCTTCTTGAGGGTGTCTCCACATCTTACACATGATTTCATGGATTATGGTCGCGCACCGAGCCGTCTGAAGATGTGATGACAGAGACACCCAGCTCGAGCTCCACAGCGAGTGATGAAGAGCTCACCCCCGCTGCGCAAGCACACTTAATACGAAATCAATTTTAATCAAATAAGTGAAAATCATTTTTTTCTGACACCTCCTCAAAAGCATGGATATTTATCAATTTAGGTTCTAGAGTGGAGGTGTAACGGTCAAACGGATTAGGTGTGGTTTCACTCGAAAGGGGTTCTTCACAATTTGGTAAATCAAGCACTACAAAATGACACAACTCGTTTTTATTTTCAACTGGTGAATCATTTGGGACAATCGATGGAAAATCGGAGTTGTGGGCTTCAATTGGGTATGGGTAGGTTTGATTTGTAAATCCTCTCAAATTCGCACTCTGTCCAACCGTATCCTCATACATTGCAAAATTTGGAGCTAGTTGGAAACTAGCTGCCGGTTCACTAGGTTGCATAAGGGCGATAATGGACGCATCCACATTCCTAATCATTTTGTTTGTTGCTGCAATGTACGCCTCCAACGACTGTTCCAAACTAGTCATGGGTTGTGAAGGGGTTTCAGTAAAAGATTCAAAACTGTTTGGATACGTGAAACTCCCTAAAGGCTGTGTAGAGGCAATATCTAGTGAAGGTGGGAAAGTCGGGTAGGACTGGTAGGAATTGGATGGCCGGACAGGAGTAGGATCAACAGTTGGATAAAAAGGTGAATGGACTTGTTGACCCCTAAAACTAGATGTGTGGAGAGGAGTGAAAGATCGGCTACGAGATTGAGCAATATGCTCAGCAATGGACATGGCTTAGGAGTTACAACAGGACTCGAAAAAGTGGTATCAACGTACGAAGGTGATAAAGGTGGACATGGTTGACACAAAGTGGGTTGTAAAGTCGAACTGTTTCTCCTAGACGCTTCTATTTGATCTTTCAAAGAAATTTTAGGCACGGAGGGATCTTCCTTAAATCGACCGAAACAATTGACGTACGAGGCAAAATTAGGTTCGGGATACCAAAGTTCGGAAAGTGATTTATGATTTGGGGTACCCATGATAGAAGAAAGAGAAAAGAAAGTAGGTAGGTGGTGCAAGGATTTCTTAGCGACAAAAGTTGCAAGTCTTTTTATAAAAAGATTTTTTTTCTCTTTATTTGGAACTTTTTTGCAAAAATTTTCGATAAAAGTCTAAGACACACTTTCGATCAACCAAAAATGCACAATCAGGCCTAGATCTAGGGTCACCTAGGTCAGCTAGACAGCTCCTAACTGTTCCAAAGGGCTAGAAATAGGACCTCAAACCGCCTCTTCACCGCCAATTGCGGCCAGGTAAGTGCCAGGTAAGTGGGAGGCTCCCCGCTACGAGTAGCGGTCCTAATTAAGTAACCACTCGCCTTAGACACACTTGCCTAGACACTGCAAAGTCAGGTTAGGATTAACGGTCGATGCCTATAACTAGTCCTCTGTCCTATTGAGCTCGAAGTCCTTAGGGCTGAGTCTAGTATTTTTTAATTAAAGATCGGTCAATGCAAATACCTTATGTGATTTCTGGGGTCCTGGGAAGGGTGGTGAAATCCCCACCCAATCTGAATTGGTCAAAAAGCCCCTTAAAGTCTAATTAAAGATATACAAAACAGTAAATCACTTGCAATCAAATCTTTTTTATTTTATGCATGGCGCAAAGAATTCTGCACAAGATTTGTTATTGAGAAGGGGAGATTTTTTAAGCGCAAAGAATCCTGCAGGAGATTTTATAGAAGATATATCTAGATTTGCAGAGGAGGAGATCAGAAGACTTACAAAGTTTTTTTTTTCAAGCCCTGAATCGACCAGGCCGCGGCGGTTCCGCGGCCAGAAGGGGGTCGCGCGGCGGTTCCGCGGCCGGTTGGACGGTTCAACGGGTTTTTTTTTCTTTTTCACCAGTTCGCCGTGGTTGACTTGTAGACTCGGTCCTCCAAATTTCTTCTGTTTCTCGGTTGTTGTGATCTTCTGTTTTTCCAATCTGATTTTTCCTGTTTTGATCTCTGTAGATTTCCAGATCCGAATTTGATCGTAGATCCTGCAAAATTCACACAAAAATACCCTTCCCAAAAATAACAGATGATATAATTTTATATTTTTTTGATTTTTCAGATTTTTATGATTTTTTTAATTTTGATTAACCCGAAATTGCAAAAATAAAATAACACGTCATCTCCGGCAACGGCGTCATTTGATTGATCTCAAAAACTATCTATTAACCGCAATCAAGAACGGCGTCGCTTGAAAGCTAGCCGGTGAGTATGGGTCGGTCCACAGGGATCTTGTGAATTTCCTAGTCGCTCTTACGAGTTAATTACGAACGGTGTGAATGGATTAATTAAATATAAAAACTAACTTAATCTAGGGCAATTGAATTAAAGATCTAACTATCTAACTAGGGCAAGGAATTAAATTTATACTAGGGCAGAGAATGAAAAATTATCTAGGGCAAGAATTGAAATTAATTACTTACTTTACAGATGGCTCTCTCTAAACATCAACACAAGACTTGTCAGATCTGAATTTCTGAAATGAAAAGAGGCATCGATGCTCTCCAAAAGAAATCTAAATTTTATTGATAAAAAGAGGCATGGGGAGGCATGAAAAGAATACAATGATTTGGGCTTTTATTTATAAGACATAGAAACCCTAGGTTACAATTGATTCGCAGGTCTGCATTTACCAAAATATCCTTAGGAAAACCTAGTCAAAGTAGACTCCAAGTTTTGGTAAAATTTTATGTCTGGAAATTTTGGAACTGATTTTGGGCTTCTTGGGCTTTTTATTTCTTTGGATCCTTATTCAATTTGGCTTCTCTATTTCTTCCAGATCTCCAGTGAACAATTGCAGTGGACTTTTAACCGTTTTCTTTGTAATCTTGGACCTTGCGTTGCCTTGTACCGATCTTTTGTGTAGGCTTGATTAAGATCTTTCTATTTGTTGGTCAAAATCCCTTTTTTTGTGTCGTCTTTTGTCTTTTTCACTGTTTTTGCTCCAAGAACCTGTAACCTGTACTATGTAGCAGACATGGGTCAAAAGTACCTGTTTTATTGTAAAATGCATAAGAATGGGGACTGTAATAATGCAATAATATGATATGAACACGTACCCATAGAGGGGTAGAACGAGTGTTAGGGATGCTGACAAATTTTGATCAGCGGTTGACGAGTCTGGAACAGGGAATGTCCACCCTACTAGCACGAGCGGAACGAGCACGATCAAGGGGTCGGGGGACAGACAGGGGAGAGGCTGGAACAAGTTAGGCCGTGTCTAGGAGACGCCGCAGGCAGCAGTGAAGACACTGCTGTCGGTAAGTTTGGGGGTGAGGTTTGGCTGTAAATAGTTATCTTTTCATTGCATCTGCACGTTTTTATTATTTATGTAAATATTTGGTTTGCATGTTTAAATTCCGCATCGCATTTTTCTGCATTGCATTATAAAAAAAATTAAAAAATTAAGAAAAAATCATTTTTTTCAATATTGGCCATTTTTGACTCAACTTCGACATGACGATTGACTAGTTAGAAAAAACTAGATCCTAAATTTAGTAAATTAAAAACCCTAAAAATAACCTTCCATGAGGTATAAATGTAGAAAATATACATCCTTGCAGGTTATTTAGAAATAAGAAATTTTGAGTTCAGTTCTTAGGCTAAGTTGAAATGAGGGAAGAGTATTGAAAGGTTTATTTGAAGAGTAAGTCTGAAAAATCATTTTGAACCTTAAGTCCAAATTTTGAAAATATATACCCTACCAATCGCACATACACGCACCTTGAAACTTGAGATAGTAGAGAATACCTAGAAATACTCTTGCCTGAAAATCTAGTATGAAAGAAAAAACGGCATTTAAAGCTAACTACCAAAAAAGCATCATCGAAAAATATATCCGGTCTTGAAATAAAAAAATAATAATAAAAATAAAAAGAAAAAGAAAAATAAAAAAAGGAATAAAATACAAGACCTGGAAATTGCTATTTACGTTTTAAGCTCACACATTCAGTAATCGGATGTTAGTGCCTCAAGAAGCATTAATAATCGCATGAAAGGTGTATGAGCAAAACCGTCCATCATTAATGAAAAGAAATAGTACTAGGTATTAAGGAAAGGGTATTATAGTTTGAAATGAATTTCTAAGTGTAGGGGTGATAATTACACACACGTAGTGGTATATGATCGGAGTTTGGAGGAGAGATAGGAATGAAAAACAGGGCTTATATCTTCAGTAGAGATGATAGAAATTCCGGATTTGAGATTGCGTTTTAGAAGGAAAACTCAGGAGATGCTGAGAGAATTATAAACTGGAAAAACGTATAGCATCTTAAGTTAAATGAAAAGGAAGTGTGAAAAATATGGGTTGATGATTTCTAAGTCAAGGATGATAGAGTTTTCTTGCTAGAAGCTGAACTGTAGAATTAGAGTCAACGGCCAATTTGATCGGATTTTGTGGGTAATATCCGCTGAAAACCCTCAAGAGACAACACTTCTCCTCTAGGGAAACCTAGAGATTTAACGACTTGTTTCACGCTCAGTGCAATCACGTTCCCTGCGAAAGTGAGGTTAGGATTTTTTGTGAATAAAATGGTTTTGCTCGGGACGAGCAAAAGATAAGTTTGGGGGTATTTGTTCATATCAGATTTTGCATTTTTATACCGCCCATTCTTGATCACATTGCATATAGGTAGGTACTCTTGATCCGTGTTCGCTAAATAAATTGCAGATTACAGGTTCTCAGCTCAAAATAGTGAAAATCAGGAAAAGACGAAACAAATTCAGGACTACTGCCAACCACAGATAAAATACAGATATTCGCCCACCATCCGTCAGATGCCGCATACCAGTTCAAGGGACAAAATGGAAAATCATTGATCATTTCATGCACAAATCACAAGAACGGCAGCACAAGATCCAAGATTTCAATGCGGAGCTCAAGAAAATCAAGGCAAAAGTCCACATCATTTCACTTTTTTTGAACTGGTGAAAATCTGGAAGAAAATTGAAGAGTTTCTGAGAAACCAAGTGGACCAAACAGAGAAGAACAGAAACATGGAAAACCCCAGAAAAACGGAGCCTCCATTTTAACCAAATGGCCGCGGAACCGCGGCCAATATGGCACTTAGGCCGCGGATCCACGGCCGAGTCAATTCAGTGTTGACTCGATTTTTGAGGGTATATTTGTAACTTCATTTTGGCTCAGATTGTATCCCTAGGGTTTCTTTTATCTGCCTATAAATATCCCAGTTTCAAGCCAAGTAGAGTGTGCTTTTCTTTGTATTAGATTCTAGGATAAGAGTTTATATTTTCTTCTTCCTCTTCATCTTTCTCCATTGATATTGTAGTGAGCTTCATGAGTGATGATGAATAAAAGAAGAGTTCTTTTTATTAACTTGCATGTCTTGTAATTATGTTATTATATTTGCATGTAATTTTCATTTGTTAAACTAGTTGTTGTTATTTATTTGTTTTCTTTCTTTCTTTTTCTCTTTTCCTTTATCCTTACAACAATGATGCTTAAGTATGATCCTTGCCAAAGTGAGGTCTAAAATAGCTAGTTGTGATTTTCTAAACTCATTTCTTTCTACCTTCCTTCTTGTTTTATTTTCTTTTTTTTAATGGGTGAGTAGTTTCTCACTTGTTAGGGTAGGATAAGGAAAGTTTGAGAGAAGGAAATCTCTCTCACCCTTTTCTTTGCCCAACATCTTGATTCGGACTCCCGTTAATTGAATCACAATCCGCTCCCTACGGCACCCTATCCTACATGATAGCGGTGATACCCTAATGAGACCGGTTGTGGTTGAATTAACCGGAGGTTAAGCCTAAGAGCCAAGAACGGACGGAAAAGGACTAAAAAGAAGGAACTAAACGTTGGAAAGCCTAGCTTATTGTAATACCCAGTCCCTGTAAATAATTACTGTATTTTAATAAATAACTTCCAAATATTTTTCCCAAATTTTCTACAAATTTTCTATATTTTTCCAATTAAGTTAATTATATTTACCTTATCCAAATTTAACCTAATCCCTTTAAGTTTTCCTAAACTATTCCCTCAGCCCAGCCCATTCCCCTTACCTCACCCCAGCCCATTCCCCTTACCTCACCCTTCACACCCAACCTGGCCCAACACCCTCTACCCGACCCGCTCCGTTCCCCAATCCCTTTCTTCCTCTTCTCTCCACTTCTCTTTCCCGCTCGTTTCCCTTGCTTCTCCCCCGCTCCACACGCCCACTTCCCCTATGACTCACGCCTCGTGACCCCGTCTTTGCCCCCGTTTCTCGCGGTCGCACCACGAGACCCGCACCCACGCCCGCTCGCAACTTCGTCGCGCCAGCCTCCACTCGACCCGCTCACTCCCTAACGGCTCCAAGTCCTCAACGGCGCTCCCACGACTCCCCGCTCCTCGCGCTCGCCTACGAACCAGCCATCTCCAATAGCCACGACTCCCCTCTTCTCTCCAACACCTCTTTCTCCATCTCTATCTCAATCCCCGTCTCCTTTCCTCCCCTGCTCACCGCCAACAGCCACCACACCCGAACTCCTTTCCCTTCTCGATCCCTCACCGTCGAAGAACCATCGCCACAACACCTCCTCGACACCGTTGACCATCACCGTTACTTCCCAGCTGCCTACATCGCCCGACGAGCTCACCACCACCGGCTTCCCCTCGCCACGAGAACCCATGCCTGCGAACTCATCACCGTCGCAGGCACATCGCCTCGCTAATATCCACTGAGCCACCACGTAGACCGCAGCCACCTCGACACCGGCACCTCCTACCGACACGCCGCCCTCACTGCAACCACCTTGCCGACAAGCCGCCGCACTCCCCAGCGCCACCATCACCTTCCTCCTATGCTCCCCACCTCCGAGCCGCGAGGTCCGAGCAGCAAACACCCTCGTTCCCTGCGCCCTCACCTGAGCTCCGACCCCGTCGCCTCCGTGCCTCAAACTGACCACCCCAGCACACCACAACATCCCTTCCCACCGACCTCTGAAGCCCCCGAGCTCCCCTGCACCCACTGCCTCCGGCCGACGTCCAAGCTCACTGCTGTCGCCGCTGCTCGTGCCGTGTTCGTGTCCGTGCGACCGTCGTCGTAGAGCCATCGTATTAGGCAAGTGAACACTAATCACTTCCTATGCATGCTAAGTAATAAATTTTAATTGGAGAAGAATGAACTTACATAATGCGAAGTACATGCTATACATAAATAGACACGCACGCCCGTATACATCGATAAAATCGTAATTCGATTAGTTTAGCGAACCCTTTTAGTTTGATCATATCGAATGGGACCTGACTAGGAATTTACTATCCCGTATCGACATCATTTACAGTTTCATCGAATGACAACTAGCTTGATCAAGTAACCGAAACCGATGTTTTGACCGATAACCGTACATAATATGTGTTCGACGTGATACTTGAGTGGAAACCATATCTTAGATTAATGAAATCTATTATCAGCAAACCCCTTACTGATTGATGATCGTAGTGTAAGGATTTACGTTACATATATCGTGCTTATAATTCTGTAGCATCGCCCCTAAAGACGACGCTAAAACTGAAGTTTACCGCGCAGGTTAACCCACTAAAATCTTTGTAAAATTAAATACTGGTTGGAACATAAAGTTCTACAGCTCATATCGAAGCCGACTCGAGAATATTGAACCATATTTAGTTTATAATTCGATATCGATAAATTACGGCAACGAGATTTGACCGGGGATGCAACTCTGGACTGCAATCCGGGGCGGCATTCTATGGGAGAAACCTGAATTTAAACACCTGTACATACCTGCATAAAACTGAAAATGCACGGAGCCCTATATGGTTGCGTATATAACTTAGTTAGCTAACCCCTGAATCTGGTCCCGTATCGTTTCACCATCGTTTGATATTTAATTTGTATTTCAGAATACCGTGGTGTCCTGCAGCTTTCTGCAGTGACAGTTTGTACACTTTGATATTAAACTTAACATATCTCCCAGCAAACAGCGGAAGTTATCAATCCATCTAATGCGTTGGAAACCCAACTGCTAAACCTAAATATTATCCAACTGTAGCGTCGCCTAATTATGCTCCCAACTGGGAGTAAAACATGTTACGAAAGGACTTCCAGTTCAGGAATTGGATTTCCAGTAGTGAACACTTAAAATGAAATGGTCATAACTAGAGAACATGAAGCCCAATTGACGCGAAACCGATTTTGATGGATAGATAATTAAACATACTGCTTACCCCTTTTTCATTGTTCTGCTTAATTCTGCACATATGATTTATAGTAAATTATTCAAGTGGTAGGACGCTGGCTGCTGATATTTTATTCCTATCGTAATTAGTTGCATTCTCATCATATCATGTAGTAGTGATATCCTCATGTGAATAGTGGTCACAAACATTGACAACCTAGTGATCATGTACATTACCCAGTGATAGATATTAGTGTTTGGATTGTGGCAAGTACGTTAAGCGTGATTGAATAAGTGAAGTGACATGTACCTATACACAATCACCGGATCCAGTTAATTTATTTAATTGTCGACACCTATGGGGTATATGTAACTGTAACTATAACTGGTATAGGACGGTTATGGAAGCACTTAAATTAGTGTCATAGGTAAGGCGTCAAACACAATCCATTTATCTTGGGTACCAGTCGAGACATGCTTGATGGAGATCCTGTCTCCAGTTCTCGCGTAGACTTGTCATTGACCGACTAGTATTTGGGTTTATGGTCGGTGTTTGATGTAGACCACGGGGTGTGGGGTAGTTTGAGTGTGAGTTCAACGTAATCTCGGGAGTCCCATTGCCAGTATATACCGTGATTTTGGGAGTTGTATGGATGGAGTTACTGATTATTATCGTGCGTGATTCGGGCCGTGTTCTCTTGCCCCTGGGGCCCTACCCTTTGGTTGGGGATACTCCTGCGTGGTTGACACTCACACTTGGACTGAAGATAGATTTAGCAACCTGGACAGTGAGACCTAGAGACTGATAGATTTAGTGACATGGTCATACATTGATTACTGATTCGATATACATGCTTTACTGTTTACCTGCTTTATTGGTTACATGTACTGGCTACTTCATGCTCATGTCATTACTCCATGCTTATTGTTTCATGTTCATCATCATTGCACGTGTTTATATTTTTATTTATATATATTGCTATTGTGTCGCTCTGACGACCTGAGTATGCATGCTCAGAGTGAGAAGTGGATTTAGCTTGGATGAGGACCTGACGTACCTCGAGGATATTGCAGACATCTAGATCAGCGACGCTAGCGCTATCTTTCTTTTGACACTATCTAGTTAGTTTTATATCTGTTTTGATTTAGTGACTGCATTTCTCATTACCTGTGCATTGATTACTGATTACCACGTAAAGCTAGAAGCCGAAGTGTGACTACGGTAGGATGTTTCCTCGACCGTAGGAGCATGGATGACCTTGTCAACCCCTCGTATTCCGTATTTTGGGAAGCGGGGCGTGACACTTATACTCGCAAGTTTCCTTCCTAGTCGTGCCAATCCCCGTTGTTGCCGATTACCGTAACACCGATATTAAGAGTGGCAACGAAAGAAGTGAGCAACTCCTAACTCATACTAACCTAATACTAACCCTAATAAGTTCTCTTTATACATATTTTAGCACATAGTGAAACTAAACAAACCTGAAAAAATTGGACTTAACTCGTTAAAACACTAAGAAAAATATTCCCATCTCTCTGTGGACCGACCCGTACTCAACCAGCTAGCTACCAAGCGAAAACGTCTTGATTGCGGTAATTAAAACTAAGCACGCAAAAACTCTGACAATCATTCCCCAATGTTGAGAAGGAGGGTGATCGATCCTTCAGCCAAGACGAAATGGTTAGTGAACCCGGAGAGGACGTGGGAGGTCGGTTGGAGGTCGGACGGGTTTAATCCCATACGTTGGAAACAGTTATAAAACAGGATATCCGCCGGGCTCCCTGAATCGACCAATATTCTCTGGACCCCGTGTCGGTTAACCAGGGCTATTATCACAAGGGCCATTGTGGTGGAGTGATATGCCGTGAAGGTCTTCGTCGGTGAAGGTGATCGGATCATCCTTCTTGCACTTCTTATGGGGTGGATCACCCATGGTCATGACCAGTCGGAGGCGGCGGTCCCCACCGCAGTCCGGAGCCGAACTTACCGAGGCAACCATAATTTGCCCGATCGTCAACTCTTCGAGAGGGGGTTGGTCCGTTTGCTCCAGCTCCGCCTGCCGCTTGTCTCGCAGGTATTTCGCCAGGTGACCGGAGCGAATCAGTTCCTCAATATAGTTACGAAGTTGTTTGCAGATCTCGGTCAAGTGTCCCTGCGACCTATGGTAGGCGCAGTACGGGCCGTAGAGTCGCTTGCCCGGCCTCTGAGTAGCCAGCGGGAGTTTAAAAAACCTCCCGCTCTTACCCTCCTCTAGCAGCTCGGTCTGGGAGACGTTCAGAGGAGTGTACTCATGAAACCTCGGAGAATAAGGCTTTGGACGATGGGCCTTCTTTTTCTCCTCTATGTCCCGTCTTTTTCGGCCCGTTAGATCGCCTCGGGGTAGGTTGGCATTCACGTCCGATCGAGTTAGATTGATCGCTCGATCCATGCTTATATTTCGGCCATGGTTTTAGGTTGCGCTAATGAAAAAGAGCGGAGCCACTCTTTGTGCCTAAGATCCGACCTCAGGGCGGTGATAAACATTTCATCGCGGTGCTTGGGGACTTTTAAGAGGGCATTATAGAAGCGGGTGACGTATCCCTTGAAGGATTCCATGTCTCCGCTCTTGATGGTGAACAAATAGTCAACCGTCCTTTTCTGTAACAACCCCAAATTTCCAATACAAGTTTTCACAAAAAAAATTCAAAAAAATCCATAACGGGGTATTTTAGCCTGAGCACAAGTTATAAGTAATTATTTTGCTTTTTAATTACAAGTTAAAAGAATGTAACAACTCCATTTTTAGTGTACAAAAATTTGCTTTAAAATTAATGTATACTTGGGGTATTTACATTTACTGTTATTACTTTAAGGAATTAATTAGCTCCATAATTACAAAAAGGAGCTGGTGGCTCATTGGTAATACCTTGCACTACTGAACCAAGCCACCAGAGTTCAAATCCCATACCCCACATTATTTTTAATATTGATTTTTTTTAAAACCTTTAGAATACCAAGAGTTTACACGTGCATATCTCACAAAAACCCCACTACACCCAAAGATGTAAAATTTCCAAGAGTTAGATGAACCGTCGGGGGGGATCCCGGCCGCCTGACTCAGCCGGGAATCATCCAAATCGGCCTTGACTCGGTCTGACTCCGTCCTCTGACCGAGTCACGGCCGAGTCACGGCTGAGTCGGCCGATTCCGGCGACGGCCCCAACATGAAAGTTGTGTCTTTTCATATTCCCTATACACCTGCAAAATTTCAGCCTCAGACCATTTCCAGAGCTCTTTAAAAATCCTAATTACTCAACTTTTAATACATTTTTATAACATTTTATCACATTTTTATTTTAAACTTTTCATCTACCCTAACCCTAGCCTAACCCTATAAATACCAACCCTACACACTACCCTCTCACCCTAAAATCTTGAGCCCATTCTCTCAAAAATTTTCCAAAGATCGTGTACTTTGAAAACAAGCTCAAGGCGAAGCTCCGAAGAAATTCCGGCGGAACTTCCGGCGATCATCTTAGAAACTATCGGCGACGACGCAACACACCGACGATCTCTTTAGTTCCCTCTCACTCTCTTGAGTAATCTAAAACCCGTAAGTCCCTTTTCTATCTCCCTTTTCCATTCTCAAAAATATGAAATTACAAAACCCGACGGAATCGGAACAAATCCGATTTCCGATTCGGTTTTCTATAAAATTCCACTTCTCACTAATACAATCATACATAAACTTCCTCATGTTGACTATTAAACACTAATCAAACAATTTGATCAAGTTTCGTCACATGAAATGATAGCTTTTTCAATTTATCGTATTTTTCATTTAAATACCACATTGTTTCAATCCTTCATTTAACTCCATTAAACTTGATATACCTTTAAAGTAGAGCACGAGGTAACGACCTATCTCCTCACACACTCATATACATCCTAACACGATACCATCGAAAACTTAGAATACGGGGAAAACAAAACATTTTCATTTAAATACCCTTTACTAAATAAAGCCATTTCTAAAAGATTTAGTATTGATACACTTTTTAAATAAATACCACTTATTATGAAAATAGGATAAGATGTGGATATCAGTCGTTTATCTAAACCTGACTTTGTGGTGTCTAGGCTAGGCAAGTGAGAAAGGTAATTTTAAAAGGCCCGTCTCACGGTGATTCATGAGCGGATCTCTCCTTTCTTCACTTGTACTTACCTGGCCACAATTGGCGGTGAAGAGGCGATTTGAGGCATCTCACAACTTGTCGTTTTGGGCCAGTTAGGAATAGTCTAGTTGACTTAGGAGACCCTAGAACATAAAATACGGAAAATTGACATCTTTACAAATAAATACCACTTACTTCATAAAACCGTTTTCTAAAGGATTAGTATTTATACAATCTTTGCAAAGCGCCGCGACGACCCATTTTGGGGAACCCGTTCGGGATGGTACGGATTATCGCACATCCTCGGGCTTAATAGAGTTAGTTATATGTATGTCCTAGAGGCCATTACTATACATAGGATGTATATTGTAGTGGATGCTTGGACATATATAAGGAGGACTTTCTTGCTCGACATGATAGTATGCTATCTGGTTGCTCTTTACCTTAACGTGTACACTGATTGTCTCTCTGTTACATGTTGGTAAAGCCCTTAGGATGTGTACTTGACTACCTGGACTATGATGCAGATCATACTAGTGGGGACATGGTAGTCCATAAGTACATCCTTCAAGGTCCCTAGTCGTGGGTGTATCGAGATGGGGCATCGATATACCAGAGTAGACTAGCGTATACCTTCTCGACCCATACAGATGGGCGATGGATGATCCCATATCCATTGGTGTTTGACATCAGAGATGATATACGGGTGCTCAGTGAAGACTGGGTACACTGGACGGACTCGCCGAGAACTCCCAGATGGTATTATACCCTTACGTCAGATGGCAGTTCTCTGGTGACACTGGTACAGAGTAGTCTGTAGACCCGAGATCGTCATAGAGTCTTGTGTAATTCCCACTGTGCTTTGATTTCCACCGTACCACGTCCAAGAGGGCGTGCAAAACGGTGGTTTTTGGGTACAGTCCCGATTCACATGGAGGCAATGAGCGATAGGAGGGGATTCGTCTCTCCCGGTATAGGGAGTTGATGTTGCGCTGTGTTCGATTGGCTATAACTGGAAATCCCTGGTCAGGGTTGCTGAGATTTAAATGTAAGTGTTATCAGTAGTATCTCGAACTGTTATAGACCTCATATCGACACGACTTATCGAGCTACTGGGGTCTGACGTTTACCACCCTAGGCGAGATATGCGACATATCAGACGACGAGACCGGACTGTACGGTAAGTGTTACTGGTTGGATTCACACGAGTGTGAGCGGGCTTGCTCGTTGATCTTCTGATCGCTCAATACCCGGGTGGTCGTTACGTTTAGCAGACCGCTTGCGGCTTGTGGGTGCTTGATATGATCATCACCTACTGCCGGCGTATTGACGAGTCTTTAGAGTCCTACACAGAGGTTTCCTGGCTCAAGCGAAACGAAATAGGAGCGCAAATGAGATATGTGCGGGTCCGAGAATAATATCAGTATGTGATACTGAATTCTATTCTAGCGATTTGTATCAACGGACGGTTATATAAGATATAGCCGGGTTACCGAATCAAATGTTGATTCGATATATTGATACACTTGATATTAGTCGGTTATATACAATATGACCGGATCATTAAATCAAGTGTTGATTTAATGATTTAATGTATAATTATATATTTGATATATTACTTTACATTAACTAGTATTTGTTCACTTAAGATTGATTTTCTTACTTGATTGTGCACATTGTATATATGATATATGTTTGTGCACTAGTTTGTATCATGTTTGATGATACATGCAAACTTGGGTGTGTATGCTTTAAACCATGTTTAGGTTAATGGTTAGGGTTTTAACTTATTTATTTATTTTATTCATTTATTTTTGGCAAGAAATAAAATGGTGGCTTTCTTTGGTTTTTACTTGAAGCTTCATGAAGCTTTGAAAAGTCTAGCCATTTTGTTTTATGTCTTAACCTAACCATTACACCTAAACCCTAGTTTATTCTCTACATGTGTTACTTCACCCATGGTTGCATTATGATAAGTATTCACTTGATTTATTATATTTGAAGAATGATTCTTTTTCCTTCTTCTTCTTCATCATCTTCTTCAAGTGAAGAAGAAAGCTTTCTTGAAAATTCTAAGTGTTGAAATCAAGTGAGAAATCCAAATCCAAAGTGAACCCACTTCCTATTTCTTCATCCTCTACCACTTGCCATATTGTATAGGGTGTTTTCTTCACAAGGTTCATGACCAAGTGAAGATGGAGCTTGAGTTTGAGTCACCTCGACGTAGATCATCTTCGGCATCGAAGTCAACGACCTAGCCCGCTCATTTCTCCGATGAAACCAACGCTAGGGTCCGGGATCCCGATGATCGTGGCGAAGGGGCGTCAACACGGAGCTATAGAAGTGAAGGACCGGATTTACAAAGGTTGTATTCCCATTCACTTAGTAGTAAAGTAGTTTACTAGCTTCTAGTTTCGCCTTTACCTCTAGTTAACGATCTTGCATAGAGTTGTTAGGCACATAAAATTTTGATTTTGGCATGGTTGATGCCTTGTGGAACCTCTTGAGTGTGCCTAGGAACCCTACAGTGGTATCAGAGCCTAGCTAGACCTTTAGGCGAAGTGTAGACGATGTTAGAAATCCGATCGAACCCCGAAACCCTAAAACTTGACCCCTCTCTGTAAATTATCTGAAATTGTGGATTTTTGTGAATTAAAAATTGTCAAAAAATTCAGCAGGGTTTTCTAGGAATTACTTTGGAGCACGTGACCTTAACTCGTCCAATGCGCCGCGGAAACGGGGCCCACCCTGGCTTGGGCGGCGGTTCCGCGGCCATAAAGGTGACTCTGGGCACATGCTTTGCACAGTAATGCCCGACTGTAATTCCTCTGTTTTCTGGGAATTTTTAATTTGCACTCAACAGTTGAGTTTTCTGGGTTGTATTGGGGACTTGGTGTTTCGATTGGAAAGTTTAACTTTGTCTATGTGTTTTTCCGGGTAATTTTAGAACATGTTAAAAAGTTCGACCGGATATAAATACCCACTTTTTTCCCTGCCGGGAAATTTCCAAGTGTTGGATTTTTCCGTCGTTTAAGAACGTTCTAAGTAGTGCAAGTAACGCGATGGACCCTCTAGAAGACAACAAACCTTAACTCGATTATGTGACCATCTTGAACTGCCCTTTGAACCTTAGGGTTTGGGGCAGTACGGCGTGCCACATGTGAGGCGTTAGCTTGACCCTTCTACGGCTGGATCATTGGTACTGTGTCATGAAGTGAATGTTTTTAAACTTATTTCATGAGTTGAGCTGTTTCGGGAAAACTTGGGTGTTTGATTGTTCGATCGGAAAGTTTAACATTTTCTATTTATCTGGAATGTGATACAATATTTGGAATTCACAAGTTGTTATGAGATAACTGAATGAATGTTATAAACATAGCAATTTAGTCTCATTTGATCGGTTGCCATGGGATTTTGATGTGATCAAAAGTCCGTCGCAATCGCGTAGCATACGCTGATACTCACCGATAAACTTAATAGATAGCCATGCCCCATAGCCTCGACCAAGTGACTGTAGGAGAACCCCATCACCGAAAGCATCCGTTCGGGTGCTCGCGGCAGCGGTGTTCCGCCTTAATGTACTTCGTCGACGGTATCGGGGGTGCGGCCGTCTACTAAAGGTTGCGACGAGCATTCGGTCAGGATGCCGGGAATCTTGTTGAATTGCCCGACTTGATATTGAAAAGATTTTTCGATAAATGAGACTAAAATGCTGGGTTTATAATTGTTAGGCATGTGATGTCTAAGGAATTCATTTGATTAGGCATGCGATGTCTAAAGAGTTTGCGGATTCAAATTGTTGTAGTTTTACACTTTCTTTTCTGTGACCGTAAGTGTAATATGTGATATCGCCGGTTTCGTTGCTATATGTCAACGACAATTGGGATGGGCATATTTACTTACATTGATGACATGTGATGTTATGTGTTGCTGGATATGTTATATTGGATCGCCGTGTTTGAATAGCCGGGGGTTTTTATGTGAGATGAGTGTTTTTCATTTTCATTCATGTAAAAACTTGTATGTAATATTCTTTTATTGGGGCACTTCCAGGTTGCGGAAGATGTCACCGGTTATGTATATTATTTACTTTTCCGCATTAGGATAGACCCAAGGAGGGGAGCACAAGTAACCGGGTTCTAGGGTCCAGTGGGAGACCATCTCGAGGAGTCGAGTCCGGGTCTCCTAACCCTAGAATTGGTAGGGTTGCTTGCCACTCTCGTAGGGGTCTGGGGGTGTGGGATTGGCTATGCATCACGACCGTGGAATCCGTGTTTTATACAGGCTCAAAATAAAACATGGACGTCCTAGTATATCCAATATTTCATATGATATTTTCTGCTGCGTTATCTGTGATGTGATCATGTGATATGTTCAGATAGATATTGTATATAGTATATATGATATATTATATAGACGTTGCTTATGTTTTACACCCGCGCTAGCCCTGCCTCGCTCTGGCGTTAGTTACCTAACCTAACGGTGCAGACAGGAGATCGAGGCGAATGCGGATGGCATAAGTGTACGTCGTATTTATCTGTGATGTTTAGGTACTTAAATGATGGGACTTCATTAATGTGATCAATGAAAGAAAAGAAACCTAAAGATGTTGTGGAATCGAATTTTCAAAAACAGGTAGCTACAGTTCTTGCTTTGCATCGCGGTGTTCCTTGTAGAACATCCTGCACCTTATTCGATGAGGAAAGGGCCGAGATCCCTTCACCGGGAGTGACCCCTTTAGCAATAACTGGAAAATGCTACAACCCTCGGTTTGTCTTTTGATTGCTTTTGGAGTTTTTGCTTTGCACAGTGATATATATGATATATCCCGCACCTCATTTGACGAGGAAAGGGCCGACGATCCCTTCACCGGGAGTGACCCCTTTAGCAAAACTAGAAAAGCCTAAAAAACACTCCATTTTAAAATCATTTGATTCTACAACGATATCAAGTTCATTACGCAATAGGTTTTCAGAAAAACCTGTCGTAGCCCTCCGTCATTTCAGATAAGTCCTACTTAGTATTCGTGCTACGTTTGTTGACCTCCGTCAAGGCGTAGTGTGCGGTAGCTAACTAGTATTTATCTGTTTATGCATATGATACAGATTGGATTAGGGTAGTCGTGCGACCTTGTTGACCTCCGTCAAGGGTCATGCGGGTGGGTTTGATTCAATCAAGAAATGACTGGTTGAACTTGACTAGTAGCCTATGGTTTGTTGACCTCCGTCAAGGTCATAGGGTGCTAGGGGCAAAATTATCGGGAATTTCAAGTGTTGAAATTTGCAATGAGATTGCATACCTTCTATGAGATAGTTGGATCCCGATACCCACTGCGAGTAATTGTTACTCCTGGGAGAGTTTTACACATTACAATTAGCCGATCAAGTAGGTGTCTAGAAAGGTGTCAACGAGGTTACGCCTTTGGGAAAACGAGGTTTACTTTAATTAGGTTCGTGCGAAAGCACGGGGGACCTCCCTCAAAGTACTGGCACTGGCCTGGCTGAAAGATTGACGAACTTGTAGTGTGTAATTAATCCAGGCTAGTCTTTCCTTTTAGGGTTTGAAGGAAGATTTGATAAAAACAGTGGGAGCCATTCTGATTAGATAAAATATATAACCAATCTAATCTTGCAAGAGCATACGCTGAGTGTTTTCTTCTCTCTCTCTCCAGGTAGCGACCATATCACACCTTAATCAAGATAATAATACGGATGTATTAACCGAACCCGCTTGTTATACTGAGCTGTGGAACGTTGGTCCCACTCCAACTTATAATTGTTATAAGACCGAGCAGGAAATAGGGGAATACCAGGATTCCCATGCCGCCCAAATGAAGAAAGTGCATTAGATGCATCTCCTTCGGGTGTGTTCATTATAAAGAACTGTTTCTCAGTATTCTCTACGTCCTGGGTATTTGATACCGGATCAAGATCCCAGATATGTAATCTGTTATATAGGGCTACAGAAAGGTAGAGAACTAAGAACGGGTGATAAGTTTCATGAGACAGAAAACGGTGCAAGTGTTGCAGCCAAGTCTGTTGGTCACTGTCACCCTGTATTTCCAAATACATTGATTCTGAACAAATGCTATTAGATACCGAACCTGATATACAAAATCATATCAATCTCTTTATTTATTAAAGAAGGATATAATTTTGTATTGTTGAATAATGTTTTGTACATTTCCTATATCGGTTCAGGCACGTTATCTAAAAGCATTGACGTTCTAAATCAAACTACAGTTCCTAGTATACAGAACACACACGAGAGGAAGAGTTCAGAAATGAACGATTCCTTCTTGAGGTATTGTAGACTAGGTCATATCAATGTGACCCGACTTGCTTAAGTTACATTTTAGATGCATATTTAAATCAGTTTGAATTTACATCTTGTGAAACTTGCCGGTCATGTCACAAAGATTAGATGACCATAGCTCTATTTATTGGAAATAGAGGAAGAGTTAGTAAACTCTTGGGAAGGTCCCCTGTCTACACATGCCAGGACCGGTTCTTTGTACTTCATTACATTCTCTGATAATCTCTCAAGATTCAGACATATGTTCCTGTTGAAACACAAGTCCGAAACTTTTGAGATATTCACAGAATATAAGTTAGAAGTAGAGAACCAAAATACAGGTATAAGTATTATGTCCTATGATGAGATCAGGGAGGAGAATACTTGTGCATGGAATTCATGGACTATTCAAAAGGAGAATGAGATTCTCTCTCAGCATTACTCCTCCATATACACCATAGCACGATGGTATATCGGGGCGGAGCAATAGCACCCTATGAGATATGGTGCGCTCTATGATGAGTACTACTGAGTTACCTTTTTCCTTTTGGGGGTTATGCACTTGAGAAGCTGCATACCTATTGAATTGGGTTCGAATCAAATCAGTGCCTACCACTCCATATAAGATATAGTATGGGAAGAGCCTATCTCTTAAGTAAGTTAAGATTTGGGGTTGTCCGGCCTATGTCTAAAAGCGAAATCCGGACAAGCTCGAGGCAAGGTCTGTTCTGTAGAACTGGAATGGTTCCAGCTATACAAAACTGCAGCTGATGATTTGACAAAACCAAAGGATTCAATAGTCCCCGACGAACCTCAGCCTCTCCGCCGATCTGGTAGGGTTCCTCATCCGCCTGAGATATACTTCGGTTTCTCGATGACAGTGGGAGAGAGGAATGCATCATGAGATGATGACCCAACTAGTTTCGAGCAGGCCATCAAGAGTGGGGGCTCTGTAAGAATGGCTGGATGCTTAGCGATCTGAGATGGAATCCATGTACACCAACAAAGTATGGACTTTGGATGCTATATCTGAAGGGTTAAATCCCCATCAGGAGCAAGTATATCTTGAGAAGATTACTTGGTGTAGATAGAAAAGTTGAGACTTTCAAAGCTAGACTTGTTAAAGATTTGCATCATTGACCAGGTATGGATTATGATGAAACCTTTTCTAAGGAGCTATGCTTAAGTCCATCCAGATCCTACTTGCCATTGCTACATACCATGACTACGATATCTGGTGGTTGGGTGCCATGACTGCTTTTCTAAATAATGATTTAGAAGAGAACGTCTATTAGAACACAGCCAGAGGGCTTCGTAGACAGTGGGAGCAGCGGAAACGTGTGCAAGATACTTTACAGATTAAAGCAGGGATCGCGGAGTTAGAACATCTATTTTGATGAGTTAGTCAAAGAGTTTGACATCATCAAAATGGAAGATGAACCTTGTATATACAAAAAGGTAGTAGGAAGTATGGTGGTAATCCTCGTAGAGTACATGGATGACATACTCTTGATGGGGAAGAAGTTTCCTATGCTACGCTTGATCAATCTCCGCTTATCACGATGATTCTCCAAATAGGATCTAAGTGATACCACCTAAATCCTGAGTTTTGGATCTATGAGATAGATCTAATTGGATGTTAGGATACTCACTAGTTGTAGTGAGATGGAATCAATCGATCCTAGGGAGAATCACTTGAAAAGTTCTAAAGTGATAAGGACGACTGAAAGTCAGTCACAGGCATTGTCTTTACCCTCAGTAGAGGGACGGTATGTTGGAAGAGTTCCAAGCTAAATACCGTGGCATACTAGACGATAAAGGCTGGATACATCGTTACCAAAGATGCTACCAAAGAGGCAGTCTGGGTGTATATTAGTTCATGAGATGAACTTAGTTCCTCCCATTGTGTGACAATGGAGTTGTGGCTTATGCCAAGGAACGCCCGTCCCATCAGTGATCCAGACATATTCTAAGACGGTATCACCTGATCATGAAGATGGTTAATCTCCAGGGGATCGAGGTAAGGAGAGTAGACTCAGAGGACAACATGGCGGATCCACTCACAAAGGCCTTTTCCCAGAGAGAGACTTTTATGGGATGGTTGAGTATGAGATACTACAACCACTGCTATCAGATGGCCCTAGTGCAAATGGGAGATTGTTAGTTATATATATGCCCTAGAGACCATTACTATACATAGGATGTATATTGTAGTGGATGCTTGGACATATATAGGGAGGACTTTCTTGCTCGACATGATAGTATGCTATCTGGTTGCTCTTTACCTTAACGTGTACACTGATTGTCTCTCTGTTACATGTTGGTAAAGCCCTTAGGATGTGTACTTGACTACCTGGACTATGATGCAGATCATACTAGTGGGGACATAGTAGTCCATAAGTACATCCTTCAAGGTTCCTAGTCGTGGGTGTATCGAGACGAGGCATCGATATACCAGAGTAGACTAGCGTATACCTTCTCGACCCATACAGATGGGCGATGGATGATCACATATCCATTGGTGTTTGACATCAGAGATGATATACGGGTGCTCGGTGGAGACTGGGTACACTGGACGGACTCGCCGAGAACTCCCAGATGGTATTATACCTTACGTCAGATGGCAGTTCTCTGGTGACACTGGTACAGAGTAGTCTGTAGACCCGAGATCGTCATAGAGTCTTGTGTGATTCCCACTGTGCTTTGATTTTCACCTTACCACGTCCAAGAGAGCATGCAAAACGGTGGTTTTTGGGTACAGTCCCGATTCACATGGAGGCAATGAGCGATAGGAGGGGATTCGTCTCTCCCGGTATAGGGAGTTGATGTTGCGCTGTGTTCGATTGGTTATAACCGGAAATCCCTGGCCAGGGTTGCTGAGATTTACTGGTAAGTGTTATCAATAGTATCTCAAACTGTTATAGACCTCATATCGAGCTACTGGGGTCTAACGTTTACCACCCCTAGGCGAGATATGCGACATATCAGACGACGAGACCGGACTGTACGGTAAGTGTTACTGGTTGGATTCACAGGAGTGTGGGCGGGATTGCTCGTTGATCTTCTGATCGCTCAATACCCGGAGGCCGTTACGTTTAGCAGATCGCTTGCGGCTTGTGGGTGCTTGATATGATCATCACCTACTGCTGGCGTATTGACGAGTTTTTTAGAATCCTACACAGAGGTTTCCTGGCTCAAGCGAAACGAAATAGGAGCGCATATGAGATATGTGCGGGGCCGAGAATAATATCAGTATGTGATACTGAATTCTATTCTCGCGATTTGTATCATCGGACGGTTATATAAGATATAGCCGGGTTACCGAATCAAATGTTGATTCGATATATTGATACACTTGATAATAGTCGGTTATATGCAATATGACCGGATCATTAAATCAAGTGTTGATTTAATGATTTAATAATTTAATGTATAATTATATATTTGATATATTACTTTACATTAACTAGTATTTGTTTATTTAAGATTGATTTTCTCACTTGATTGTGCACATTGTATATATGATATATGTTTGTGCACTAGTTTGTATCATGTTTGATGATACATGCAAACTTGGGTGTGTATGCTTTAAACCATGTTTAGGTTAATGGTTAGGGTTTTAACTTATTTATTTATTTTATTCATTTATTTTTGGCAAGAAATAAAATGGTGGCTTTCTTTGGTTTTTACTTGAAGCTTCATGAAGCTTTGAAAAGTCTAGCCATTTTGTTTTATGCCATAACCTAACCATTACACCTAAACCCTAGTTTATTCTCTACATGTGTTACTTCACCCATGGTTGCATTATGATAAGTATTCACTTGATTTATTATATTTTAAGAATGATTCTTTTTCCTTCTTCTTCTTCTTCATCTTCTTCAAGTGAAGAAGAAAGCTTTGTTGAAAATTCCATATGTTGAAATCAAGTGAGAAATCCAAATCCAAAGTGAACCCACTTCCTATTTCTTCATCCTCTACCACTTGCCATGTTGTATAGGGTGTTTTCTTCACAAGGTTCATGACCAAGTGAAGATGGAGCTTGAGTTTGAGTCACCTCGACGTAGATCATCTTCGGCATTGAAGTCAACGACCTGGCCCGCTCATTTCTCCGATGAAACCAACGCTAGGGTCCGGGATCCCGATGATCGCAGTGAAGGGACGTCAAAACGGACCTATAGAAGTGAAGGACCGGATCTACAAAGGTTGTATTCCCATTCACTTAGTAGTAAAGTAGTTTACTAGCTTCTAGTTTCGCCTTTACCTCTAGTTAACGATCTTGCATAGAGTTGTTAGGCACTTAAAATTTTGATTTTGGCATGGTTAATACCTTGTGGAACCTCTTGAGTGTGCCTAGGAACCCTACAAGTAATGCGAGATTCAGACCTCCGCAAGGAGTATTCGGTCTTGAAAAATTTAAAATACGACATCTTAAGAAAATGAGATTTTTAGAATATAAAAAAATATATTAAAATTATTTTTGTATAAATATATGTATATTTATCATTAAAATACCTATTTTGTTATGATATAAATATTCCACTTTTTTCTAAAAATCACAAGAATCAATTTTACACTAAAATACCACAAATTCCATATAAATCAATATTACAAATAAATACCTTTATTTCTAAATTTAGGATATTTTCATTAGAAATATCATAATATAAAATCCACATTCATTACAACCCTAAATATGAATAATAAATGTTTGGGGTATATTTGAAAAAGTATATAAAAATATTTTTACATAAAACCTCCTCAAGTTCTATAAATTACCCTAAGGACCCTAGTAAACATAGGTTTAAGCGGAACCAATCTCTTGAGCCTCAGGGAGCCGGAGAAGTGGGTGCTTGTCTATCTAAGGTAGACAAATTAATAAAAACAATCAGGACTTCAAGTTACTTTGCTGATTGTCTAACTAAGTTTGAGTCTCAGTATAATCTGACTTGGATATAATTCAAGTACAATCTACAATCTACAATCTTCAATATTACAATTCAAAATGAATTCATGTCACGGCCCGAAATTGGCACGTGACGGCCCTAATACTTCGCAACGTCTACAGGCGTAGCGTAGTAAAAGAAAGCCAAAACCCAGCAATCTAAACCATCAAAAGTAGTAAGAAAGTAATAATAGTATTTTCAAAACCTTTGAAATCACAACCCAAATTCTTTAAAGTCTCACTTTTATTCTTTAAAATTTTGGCAGCACCCCCCTTTGTAAAACAAGCCCCAAAATGGGTATAACATAATATATAAGTAAAAGCATCCCAAACGGGAGCAAAAATCCACGCCCAACAGCGGAAAACAATCACCACAACAGATATACGACGCCGTAGCGAAGAAAGAGACGATATAAATAAAACTGCATAAAAACCTCCAAATCATAAAATAATATACAATATCGTCCTCACATCAAGTCTCTAAGTCATACAATATAATGGTAGATGGAGAGTACATGATACAACGAATATACAACAGGCAACATCGGATAACCGCAAAACCTACCTAAGCAAAACTGCACACTATCAGGCGAAGCGGTATCCACAGCAAAAGATGATACGATGGATGAAAATAGTGTTAGTTATATGTATGCCCTAGAGGCCATTACTGTACATTGGATGTATATTGTAGTGGATGCTGGGAGATATATAGGGAGGACTTTCTTGCTCGACAAGATAGTATGCTATCTGGTTGACCTTTACCTTAACGTGTACACTCATTGTCTCCCAGTTACATGTTGTAAAGCCCTTAGGATGTGTACTTGACTACCTGGACTATGATGCGGATCATACTAGTGGGGACATGGTAGTCCATAAGTACATCCTTCACAGTCCCTAGTCGTGGGTATATCGAGACGGGGCATCGATATACCAGAGTAGACTAGCGTATACCTTCTCGACCCATACAGATGGGCGATGGATGATCCCATATCCATTGGTGTTTGACATCAGAGATGATATACGGGTGCTCAGTAGAGACTGGGTACACTGGACGGACTCGCCGAGAACTCCCAGATGGTATTATACCTTACGTCAGATGGCAGTTCTCTGGTGACACTGGTACAGAGTAGTCTGTTGACCCGAGATCGTCATAGAGTCTTGTGTGGTTCCCACTGTGCTTTGATTTCCATCTTACCACGTCCAAGAGGGCGTGCAAAACGGTGGTTTTTGGGTACAGTCCCGAATCACATGGAGGCAATGAGCTATAGGAGGGGATTCGTCTCTCCCGGTATAGGGAGTTGATGTTGCGCTGTGTTCGATTGGCTATAACCGGAAATCCCTGGCCAGGGTTGCTGAGATTTACTGGTAAGTGTTACCTGTAGTTTCTCGAACTGTTATAGACCTCATATCGACACGACTTATCAAGCTATTGGGGTCTAAAGTTTACCACCCCTAGGCGAGATAATGCGACATATCAGACGATCAGACCGGACTGTACTGTAAGTGTTACTGGTTGGATTCACAGGAGTGTAAGCGGGCTTGCTCGTCGATCTTCTGATCGCTCAATACCCGGGTGGCCGTTACGTTTAGCAGACCGCTTGCGGCTTGTGGGTGTTTGATATGATCATCACCTGCTGCCGGCGTATTAACGAGTCTTTAGAGTCCTACACAGAGGTTTCCTGGCTCAAGCGAAACGAAATAGGAGCGCATATGAGATATGTACGGGACCGAGAATAATGCGTGTATGTGATACCGTATTCCATTCTCGCGATGAATGTATCGATTGGTTGTATGCGATATAACCTAATTATCGATTGAAGGATTGATTCGATAAGCCGATACATTGGATACTGGTCGGTGATATGTGATATGACCGGATCGTTAAATCAAATGTTGATTTGATGATTTAATGCATAATTATATATTTGATATATTACTTTGTATTAACTAGTATTGGTTCACTTTTAAATGGATTTTCTCACTTGGATTGTGCACATTGTATATGTGATATACTTTTGTACACAAGTTTGTATCATGTTTGATGATACATGCTCACTAGGGTTTGTGTAAAGATTAAACCATGGTTGTGAAATGGTTAGGGTTTTCCTTTTGTTTTCTTATTCATTTATTTATCTATTTATTCTTTTTGGAAAAATATTTAGCATAAAGAAAAATGGTGGCTTTCTTTGGAAGGATATTGAAGCTTCATGATGCTTTGACTAAGTCACCATTTTGTCTCATGCTTAACCCTAACCATTCCCACTAACCATGATTTATTCTCTACACTTGACCATGGTTTGGTTATGATAAGTATTCTTTTATTTTTCTTTTTGGAATTAACTTATCATAACTTTTTCTTCTTCTTCTTCTTCATCTTCAAGATGAAGAACCTTGCTCCATCAATGGCAACTCTTGAAAATGAGTGAGAAATCCAATTCTAAAGTGAACCCACTTCCTATTTCTTCATCCTCTACCTCTTGCCAAGTAGTAGAGTGTGTTTTCTTCACAAGTTTCATGACTTGGTGAAGTGGGAGCTTGATCTTGTGATGCCTCGACGTAGATCATCTTCGGCACGAAGCCGACGACCTTGCCCCCCCATTTCTCCGATGAAGCCGACGCTAGAGCCCGGGTTTCCATTTGGACAGCGAGGAGACTTCATTGCGGAGCTATGGAGGTGGAGGACCGGATCTACAAAGGTTGTATTTCCGTTCTCATAGTAAAGTAGTTTACTAGTTCTTGTTTCGCCTAGACATCTAGTTAACGATCCGTAGTCTAGGGTTTCTCGGCACCCCTAAAATTTTGAAATTGGCATGATTGATGCCTTGTGAGACCTCTTGAGAGTGGCTAGGAACCCCACAGTGGTATCAGAGCCTAGCTAGAGCCTTAGGCGATGGGTAGACGAAGTTAGAGATCCGATCGAACCCCGAAACCCCAATCAAAACGCCTCTCTGTACATTTTTCAAAACTGTTGAATTTTGTGAATTAAAAATATGCAGAAAAGTAAGCAGGAAAAACTAAGAATTACTGTGAAGTTTGGGCCCCTTATTCCATAATTAGACCGCGGAACCGCGGCCAAACCAGGGGTTTGGCGGCGCTTCCGCGGCCCAAATTTGGACTTAGTCCCTCAAATTTCATATATTTATTCTTAGGTCCTTTCTTGGCAATTTTTTATGTGAATTTTTTAATTCCACTCAAGTGTTGAGTTTTTTAGGGTTTTATTGGGGATTCGTTAATTTGATCGGATAATTTAACTTCGTTTATGTTTTTCCGGATATTTTAGAAACTGTTAAAAAGTTCAACCGGATATAAATACCCACTTTTTCCCCTGCCGGGAAATTTCCAAGTGTTGGATTTTTCCATGGTTTAAAGACGTTCTAAGTAGTGCAAGTAAAGCGATGATCCCTCTAGAAGACAACAAACCTTAACTCGATTATGTGACCGTCTTGAACTGCCCTTTGAACCTTAGGGTTTGGGGCAGTACGGCGTGCCACATGTGAGGCGTTGGCTTGACCCTTCTACGGCTGGACCGTTGGTACTGAGGCACGAAGTGAATGTTTTTAAACTTATTTCATGTGTTGATCTGTTTCGGAAAACTTGGGTGTTTGAATGTTCGATCGGAAAGTTTAACATTTTCTATTTATCTGGAATGTGATACAATAATTGGAATTCACAAGTAGTTATGAGATAGCTGAATGAATGTTATAAATCAAGCACTTTAGTCTTACTTGATCGGTTGCCACGGAATTTTGATGTGATCAAAAGTCCGTCGCAATCACGTAGCGTACGCGGATACTCGCCGGATAAACTTAATAGACAGCCTCACCCCATAGCCCCGACCAAGTGACTGTAGGAGAACCCCGTCGCCGAAAGCATCCGTTCGGGTGCTCGCGGTAGCGGTGTTCCGCCTTGTTGCACTTCGTCGACGGCGTCGGGGGTGCGGCCGCCTACTAAAGTTTGCGACGAGCATTCGATCAAGATGTCGGGAATCTTGTTGAATTGCCCGACTCGATATTGAAAAGAGTTTTCGATAATGAGACTAAAATGCGGGGTTTATAATTATTAGGCATGCGATGTCTAAGGAATTCATTTGATTAGGCATGCGATGTCTAAAGAGGTTGCGGATTCCAACTGTTATAGTTTTACACTTTCTTTTCTGTGACCGTAAGTGTAATATGTGATATCGCCGGTTTCGTTGCTATATGTCAACGACAATTGGGATGCGCATATTTACTTACGTTGATGACATGTGATGTTATGTGATGCTGGATATGTTATATTGGATCGTCGTGTTTGAATAGCCGGGGGTTTTTATGTGAGATGAGTGTTTTTCATTTTCATTCATGTAAAAACTTGTATGTAATATTTTTTTATTGGGGCACTTCCAGGTTGCGGAAGATGTCACCATTTGTATATTATTTACTTTTCCGCACTAGGATAGACCCAAGGAGGGGAGCACAAGTAACCGGGTTCTAGGGTCCAGTGGGAGACCATCTCGAGGAGTCGAGTCCGGGTCTCCTAACCCTAGAATTGGTAGGGTTACCTGCCGCTCTCGTAGGGGTCTAGGGGTGTGGGATTGGCTATTCATCACGACCGTGGAATCCGTGTTTTATACTGGCTCGTATTGAAAACACGGACGTCCTAGTATATCCAATATTTCATATGATATTTTCTGCTGCGATATCTGTGATGTGATCATGTGATGTTCTGTGATAGATACAGTATATAGTATATATGATATATTATATAGACGTTACTTATGTTTTGCATCCGCACTAGCCCTGCCCTGCTCTGTCGTTAGTTACCTAACCTAACGGTGCACGAGGGGACATCGAGGCGAATGCGGATGGCATAAGTGTACGTCGTATTTATCTGTGATGTTTAGGTATTTAAATGATGAGACTTCATTAATGTGATTAATGAAAGAAAAGAAACCTAAGATGTTGTAGAATCAAATTTTAAATAAAACAGGTAGCTACAGTTCTTGCTTTGCATAGCGGTATATATGATATACCCTGCACCTTATTCGATGAGGAAAGGACCGAGATCCCTTCACCGGGAGTGACTCCTTTAGCAATAACTGGCAGATGCGACATACTCGGTCTGCTTTTGATTGCTTCTATAGTTTCTTCTTTGCACAGTGATATATATGATATATCCCGCACCTCATTCGACGAGGAAAGGGCCGACGATCCCTTCACTGGGAGTGACCCCTTTAGCAAAACTAGAAAAGCCTCAAAATCACTCCATTTCAAAACTTCATTTGATTCTACAACGATATCAAGTTCATTACGCAATAGGTTTTCAGAAAAACCTGTCGTAGCCCTCCGTCATTTCAGATAAATACTAGTTAGTATTCGTGCTACGTTTGTTGACTATGTTAAGGCGTAGTGTGCGGTAGCTAATTAGTGCTTATCTGTATAAGCATATGATGCGATTGGATTAGGGTAGTCGTGCGACTTTGTTGACTATGTTAAGGGTCGTGCGGGTGGGTTTAATTCAATCGGGAAATGACGGGTTGAACTTGACTAGCACTTATGATTTGTTGACTATGTTAAGGTCATATAGCTGCTAGGGGCAAAATATTATCGGGAATTTCAAGTGTTGAAATTTGCAATGAGATTGCATACCTTCTATGAGATAGTTGGATCCCAATACCCACTGCGAGTAAGAGTTACTCCTGGGAGAGTTTTACACATTACAATTAGCCGATCAAGTAGGTGTCTAGAAAGGTGTCAACGGGGTTACGCCTCTGGAAAAACGAGGTTTACATTAATTAGGTTCGTGCGAAAGCACGGGGGACCTCCCTCAAAGTACCGACACTGGCCTGGCTGAAAGATTGGCGAATTTGTAGTGTGTAATTAATCCCGGCTAGTCTTTCCTTTTAGGGTTTGAAGGAAGATTTGATAAAAAGCAGTGGGAGCCATCCTGATTAGATAAAATAATAACCAATCTATTCTTGCAAGAGCGCACGCTGAGTGTTTTCTTCTCTCTCTCTCCAGGTAGCGACCATATCACGCCTTAATCAAGATAATAATGCGGATTATTGACCGAACCCACTTGTTATACTAAGCTGGGGAACGTTGGTCCCGCTCCAACTTATAATTGTTATAAGACAGAGCAGGAAATTGGGGAATACCAGATTTCCCGTGCCGCCCAAACGAAGAGAGTGCATGATGATGCATCATCTTCGGGTGTGTTCATTACAGAGAACCGTTTCTCAGTATCCTCTGCATCCTGGGTATATGATACCAGATCAGGATCCCAGATATGTAATTTGTTACATAGGGCTACAGAAAGGTAGAGGACTGAGAACGGGTAATGAGTTTCATGAGGCAGAAAACGGGGCAAGAGTTGCAGCCAAGTCTGTTGGTCACTGTCACCCTGTATTACCAATACATTGATTCTGAACGAATGTTATTAGATACCGAACCTGATATACAAAATCATATCAGTCTCTTTATCAGTAAAGAAATGATAAAATTTTGTATTGTTGGATAATGTTTTAAACATTTCCTATATCAAAAGTTGATCGGACCAGGCACGTTATCTAAAAGCATTGATGTTCTAAATCAAACTACAGTTCTTTAATATACGGAACACACAAAAGAGGAAGAGTTCAGAAATGAACGAATTCTTCTTGAGGTATTGTAGACTAGGTCAGATCAATGTGACCCGACTAGCTAGAGTTACGTAAAGATGCATATTTAAATTAGTTTGAATTTACATCTTGTGAAACTCGCCAGTTATGTCACAAAGATAAGATGACCATAGCCCTGTTTATTGGAAACAGAGAAAGAGTTAATGAACTCTTGGGACTGATACACGATGATGTATGTAATGTCTCCTGTCTACACGTGCCAGGACTGGTTCTTTATACTTCATTACGTTCTCTGATAATCTCTCAAGATTCAGACATATGTTCCTGTTGAAACACAAGTCCGAACCTTTTGAGATATTCACAGAATATAAGTTAGAAGTAGAGAACCAATACGGGTATAAGTATTATGTCCTTTGATGAGATCAAGGAGGAGAATACTTGAGCACGGAATTCTTGGACTTTTCTAAAGGAGAATGAGAATCTCTCTCAGCATTACTCCTCCGTATACACCATAGCACGATGGTATATCGGGGCGGAGCAATAACACCCTATGTGATAAGGTGTGCTCTATGATGAGTACTACTGAGTTTCCTATTTCCTTTTGGAGTTATGCGCTTGAGAAGCTGCATACCTATTGAATAGGGTTCGAATCAGATCATTACCTACCACTTCATATGTGATATGGAAAGGG
Organism: Agapanthus africanus; assembly: GCA_030015575.1. NCBI lineage: Eukaryota > Viridiplantae > Streptophyta > Magnoliopsida > Asparagales > Amaryllidaceae > Agapanthus > Agapanthus africanus. Next base: position 243,005,527 of record CM057342.1, read on the forward strand.
AAGAGCCCATGTCTTAAGCTAGTTAAGATTTGGGGTTGTCCGGCCTATGTCTAAAAGCAAAATCCGGACAAGCTCGAGGTAAGGTAAGTTATGTAGAACTGGAAGTGTTTCAGCTATACAAACTACAGCAAATGATTTGGTAGAACCGAAGGATTCAATAGTAACCAACGAACCTCAGCCTCTCCGCCGATCTAGTAGGGTTCCTCACCCACCTGAGAGATACTTTGGTTTCTCTATGACAGTGGGAGCGAGGATTGCATCATGGGATGATGACCCAACTAGTTTCGAGCTGGCCATCAGGAGTGGAACTCTGTAAGAATGGCTGGATGCTTAGTAATCTGAGATGGAATCCATGTACACCAACAAAGTATGGACTTTGGTTGCTATATCTGAAGGGTTAAATCCCCATCAGGAGCGAGTATATCTTGAGAAGATTACATGGTGTAGATGGAAAAGTTGAGACTTTCAAAGCTAGACTTGTTAAAGCTTTTCGTCATCGACCAGGCGTGGATAATGATGAAACCTTTTCAAGTGGCTATGCTTAAGTCCATCCAGATCCTACTTGCCACGGCTACATACCATGACTACGATATCTGGCGGTTGGGTGCCATGACTGCTTTTCTAAATGATGTTTTAGAAGAGAACGTCTATAAGTACACAGCCAGAGGGCTTCGTAGACAGTGAGAGCAGCGGAAACGTGTACAAGATGCTTTATAGGATAAAGCAGGTATCACGGAGTTGGAACATCTGTTTTGATGTAGTAGTCAAATAGTTTGACTTCATCAAAATGGTAGATGAACCTTGTATAAACAAAAAGGTAGTAGGGAGTATAGTAACAATCCTCGTAGAGTACGTGGATGACATGCTCTTGATAGGGAAGGAGTTTCCTATGCTACGCTCGGTCAATCTCCGCTTATCACAATGATTCTCCATATAGGATCAAAGTGATACCTCCTAAATCCTGGGTTTTGGATCTATGAGATAGATCTAATTGGATGTTAGGATTCTCACTAGTTGTAGTGAGATGGTATCAACCGATCCTGGGGAGAATCACTGGAAGGGTTCCAGGGTGATAAGGACGACTGAATTTCAGTCACAGGCATTGTCTTTACCCTCGAAAAAAGGACGGTATGTTGGAAGAGTTCCAAGCTAGATACCGTGGCTAACTAGACGATAAAGGCAGGATACATCGCTACTTGAGATGCTACCAAAGAGGCAGTCTGGATGTATATTTGTTCATAAGATGAACTTAGTTCCTCCCATTGTGTGACAATGGAGTTGTGGTTTATGCCAAGGAACGTTCGTCCCATCAGTGATCCAGACATATTCTAAGGCAGTATCACCTGATCATGGAGATGGTTGATCTCCAGGGTGATCGAGGTTAGGAGAGTAGACTCAAAGGACAACACGGCGGATCCACTCACGAAGGCCTATTCCCAGAGAGAGATTTTTATGGGATGGTTGAGTATGAGATACTGCAACCACTGCTACAGATGGCCCTAGTGCAAGTGGGAGATTGTTAGTTATATGTATGCCCTAGAGGCCATTGTAGGGTTCCTAGGCACCCTAGTGAGGTCTCACAAGGCATCGAACATGCCATTTTCAAAAATTCTAGGTGCCGAGAGACCCGACTACGGATCGTTTGTTAGAAAACTAGGCGAAAAAGCTAACTAGTTAACACTTAACTATGAGAATACGGATATACAACCTTTGTAGATCCGGTGCTCCACCTCCATAGCTCCGCAACGAAGTCCCTTCGCTGTCCAAGTGAACTCCCGGGCTCTAGCGTCGGCTTCGTCGAAGAATAAGCGAGCTAGGTCGTCGATGTCCATGCCGAAGATGATCTACGTCGAGGCATCGCTAGATCAAGCTCCACCTTCACCAAGCCTTGAAAACTTATGAAGGAAACACACTCTACTACTTGGCAAGAGGTAGAGGATGAAGAAATAGGAAGTGGGTAGACTTTAGAATTGGATTTGTCACTCATTTGCATCAATCACCATTGATGAAGGAAAGTCTCTTCATGAAGAAGAAGAAGAGGAAGAAGATGATAAATATTATGATAAGAATAAAAATAAAAGAAAAAATCCATTCTTATCATAATTCTCACCATGGTTAGGTGTAGAGAATTAACTTGAGTTAATTGAAGTGGTTAGGGTTAAGCATGAGACAAAATGGTCAAAGTCTTTATGAAGATTCATGAATGATCAAAAGAAAGCAACCATTTTCCTCATTATCTTTTCATTTATTCATTTATCAAAAATAAATAGATAATAAAATAAGATAAATGAATAACAAATAATAAACCCTAACCATTCCTTTAACCAAGGTTTAATTCTTTATACTTAACCATTTTTGCATGCACCATCAAATATGATACAAGCAAGTGCACAAATCATATCGCATATGCAATGCGCACATCTGAGCGAGAAAATCCATTTAAAGTAAACCGATACTAGTTAATGCAAAGTAATATATCAAATATATTATTATGCATTAAATCATTAAATCAACACTTGATTCAATGATCCGGTCATGTCGCACATAACCGACTGGTATCATTAGTAACAACTTATCGAATCAACACTTGATCCGATAACCCGGCTATATCGCATATAACCGATCAATGTCACATCGCGAGAATCGAATACAGTATCACATACTGGTATTATTCTCGGTCCCGCACATATCTCATATGCGCTCCTATTTCGTTTTGCTTGAGCCAGGAAACCTCTGTGTAGGACTCTAAAGACTCGTCAATACGCCGGCAGCAGATGATGATCATATCAAACACCCACAAGCCGCAAGCGGTCTGCTAAACGTAACGGCCACCCGGGTATTGAGCGATCTGAAGATCGACGAGCAAGCCCGCTCACACTCCAGTGAATCCGACCAGTAATACTACCGTACAGTCCGGTCTGATCGTCTGATATGTCGCATATCTCGCCTAGGGGTGGTAAACGTCAGACCCCAATAGCTCGATAAGTCATGTCGATATGAGGTCTATAACAATTCGAGAAACTACTGGTAACACTTACCAGTAAATCTCAGCAACCCTGGCCAGGGATTTCCTGTTATAGCCAATCGAACACAGTGCAACATCAACTCCCTATACCGGGAGAGACGAATCCCCTCCTATCGCTCATTGCCTCCATGTGACTCAGGACTGTACCCAAAAACCACCGTTTTGCACGCCCTCTTGGACGTGGTAAGATGGAAATCAAAGCACAGTGGGAACCACACAAGACTCTATGACGATCTCGGGTCAACAGACTACTCTGTACCAGTGTCACCAGAGAACTGCCATCTGACGTGAGGTATAATAACATCTGGGAGTTCTCGGCGAGTCCGTCCAGTGTACCCAGTCTCTACTGAGCACCCGTATATCATCTCTGATGTCAAACACCGATGGATATGGGATCATCCATCGCCCATCTGTATGGGTCGAGAAGGTACACGCTAGTCTACTCTGGTATATCGATGCCCTGTCTCGATACACCCACGACTAGGGACTTTGAAGGATGTACTTATAGACTACCATGTCCCCACTAGTATGATTCGCATCATAGTCTAGGTAGTCAAGTACAGATCCTAAGGGCTTTACCAACATGTAACAGAGAGACAATCAGTATACACGTTAAGGTAAAGATCAACCAGATAGCATACTATCATGTCGAGCAAGAAAGTCCTCCCTATATACGTCCCAGCATCCACTACAATATACATCCTATGTACAGTAATGGCCTCTAGGGCATACATAGAACTAACAATCTCCCACTTGCACTAGGGCCATCTGCAGCAGTGGTCGAAGTATCTCATACTCAACCATCCCATAAAAGTCTCTCTCTGGGAATAGGCCTTCGTGAGTGGATCCGCCGTGTTATCCTCTGAGTCTGCTCTCCTTGCCTCGATCACCTTGGAGATCAACCATCTCCATGATCAGGTGATACTGCCTTAGAATAAGTCTGGATCACTGATGGGACGGACGTTCCTTGGCAAAAGCCACAACTCCATTGTTACACAATGGGAGGAACATAGTTCATCTCATGAACCATTATACATCCAAACAGCCTCTTTGGTAGCATCTTAAGTAGCGATGTATCCTGCCTTTATCGTCTAGTATGTCACGGTATCTAGCTTGGAACTCTTCCAACATACCGTCCCTTTACTGAGGGTAAAGACAATGCCTGCGACTGACATTCAGTCGTCTTTATCACCCTGGAACCCTTCCATTGATTCTCCCCAGGATCAATTGATACGATCTCACTACAACTAGTGAGTATTCTAACATCCAATTAGATCTATCTCATAGATCCAAAATCCAGGATTTAGTAGGTATCATTTTGATCCTACACGGAGAATCTTTGTGATATACGGAGATTGATCGAGCGTAGCATAAGAAACTCCTTTCTTATCAAGAGTATGTTATCCACATACTATACAAGGATCACCACCATACTCCCTACTACCTTTTTGTTTATACAAGGTTCATCTACCAATTTGATGATGTCAAACTCTTTGACTACTTCATCAAAACAGATGTTCCAACTCCGCGATGCCTGCTTTATCAGATAAAACATCTTGCACACGTTTCCGCTGCTCCCACTGTTTACGAAGCCCTCTGGCTGTGTACTTACAGACGCACTCTTCTAAATCAATATTTAGAAAAGCAGTAATGGCACCCAACCGCCAGATATCGTAGTCATGGTATGTAGCCGTGGCAAGTAGGATCTGGATGGACTTAATCATAGCTACTTGAAAAGGTTTCATCATTATCCACACCTGGTCAATGATGCAAACCTTTAACAAGTCTAGCTTTGAAAGTCTTAACTTTTCCATTTACACCAAGTAATCTTCTCAAGATATACTTGCTCCTGATGGGGATTTAACCCTTCAGATATTGCAACCAAAGTCCATACTTTGTTGGTGTACATGGATTCCATCTCAGATTGCTAAGCATCCAGCCATTCTTACAGAGTCTTACTCCTGATGGCCTGCTCGAAGCTAGTTGGGTCATCATCTCATGATGCAATCCTTGCTCCCACTGTCATAGAGGAACCGAAGTATCTCTCAGGTGGGTGAGGAACCCTACTAGATCGGCGGAGAGGCTGAGGTTCGTTGGAATCTACTGAATCCTTTGGTTCTACCAAATCATCTGCTGTTCTTTGTATAGCTGGAACCTTTCCAGTTGTACATAACAGATCTTGCCTCGAGCTTGTCCGGATTTTGCTTTTCAGACATAGGCTGGACAACCCCAAATCTCAACTAACTTGAGAGATGGGCTCTTCCCTTTCCATATCTCATATGGAGTGGTAGGCAACTGATTTGATTCGAACCTATTCAATAGGTATGCAGCTTCTCAAGTGCATAACCCCCTTAAAAGGAAATAGGTAACTCAGTAATACTCATCATAGAGCGCACCTTATCATATAGGGTGTGATTGCTCCGCCCCGATATACCATTGTGCTATGGTGTATACGGAGGAGTAATGCTGAGAGAGAATCTCATTCTCCTTTATAATGGTCCAGGATTTCCGTGCTCAAGTATTCTCCTCCTTGATCTCATCATAGGACATAATACTTATACCCGTATTGGTTCTCTACTTCTAACTTATATTCTGTGAATATCTCAAAAGGTTCAGACTTGTGTTTCAACAGGAACATAGGTCTGAAACTTGAAAGATCATCAGAGAACGTAATGAAGTATAAAGAACCAGTCCTGGCATGTGTAGACAGGGGACCTACATACAACAACATGTATCAATCCCAAGAGTTCATTAACTCTTTCTCTGTTTCCAATAAACAGAGCTGTGGTCATCTTATCTTTGTGACATGACTGGCGAGTTTCACAAGATGTAATACTCAAACTAATTTAAATATGCATCTTTATGTAACTCTAGCTAGTCGGGTCGCATTGATATGACCTAGTCTACAATGCCTGAAGAAGGATCCGTTCATTTCTGAACTCTTCCTCTTCTGTGTGTTCCGTATACTAAGAACTGTAGTTTGATTTAGAACATTAATGCTTTTAGATAACGTGCCTGAACCGATCAACTTTTGAAATAGGAAATGTTCAAAACATTATCCAATAATACAAAATTTTATCATTTCTTTACTAATAAAGAGACTGATATGATTTTGTATATCAGGTTCGGTATCTAATAACATTCGTTCAGAATCAATGTATCGGTAATACAGGGTGACAGTGACCAACAGACTTGGCTGCAACACTTGCCCCGTTTTCTGCCTCATGAAACTTATCACCCGTTCTCAGTTCTCTACCTTTCTGTAGCCCTGTGTAACAGATTACATATCTGGGATCCTGATCTGGTATCACATACCCAGGACGTAAAGGACACTGAGAAACAGTTCTATATAATGAACACACCCGAAGATGATGCATCATCATGCACTCTCCTCGTTTGGGCGGCACGGGAAATCTGGTATTCCCCAATTTCCTGCTCTGTCTTATAACAATTATAAGTTGGAGCGGGACCAACGTTCCCCAGCTCAGTATAACAAGCGGGTTCGGTCAATACATCCATATTATTATCTTGATTAAGGCGTGATATGGTCGCTACCTGGAGAGAGAGAGAAGAAAACACTCAGCGTGCGCTCTGTCAAGAATAGATTGGTTATTATTTTATCTAATCAGGATGGCTCCCACTGCTTTTTATCAAATCTTCCTTCAAACCCTAAAAGGAAAGACTAGCCGGGATTAATTACACACTACAAGTTCGCCAATCTTTCAGCCAGGCCAGTGTCGGTACTTTGAGGGAGGCCCCCCGTGCTTTCGCACGAACCTAATTACTGTAAAACTCGTTTTCCCAGAGGCGTAACACCGTTGACACCTTTCTAGACACCTACTTGATCGGCTAATTGTAATGTATAAAACTCTCCCAGGAGTAACTCTTACTCACAGCGGGTATCGGGATCCAACTATCTCATAAAAGGTATGCAATCTCATTGCAAATTTCAACACTTGAAATTCCCGATAATATTTTTCCCCTAACGTGCTATGACCTTGACGAAAGCCAACAAACCATAGCCTGCTAGTCAAGTTCAACCCGTACATTTCTTGATCGAATTAAACCCACCCGCACGACCCTTGACGAAAGCCAACAAAGCCGCACGACTACCCTAATCCAATCGCATCGTATGCTAGCAGATAAGCAGCATATAGCTACCGCACACTGCACCTTGACGAAAGCCAACAAATGCAGCACGAATACTATATACAACTTATCTGAAATGACGGAGGGCTACGACAGGTTTTTCTGAAAACCTATTGCGTAATGAACTTGATATCGTTGTAGAATCAAATGAATTTTGAAATGGAGTGTTTTTGAGGCTTTTCTAGTTTTGCTAAAGGAGTCACTCCCGGTGAAGGGATCGTCGGTCCTTTCCTCGTCGAATGAGGTGCTGGATATATCATATATATCACTGTGCAAAGCAGAAACACTTAAAAGCAATCAAAAGACAAACCGAGTGTGTAGCATCTGCCAGTTATTGCTAAAGGAGTCACTCCCGGTGAAGGGATCTCGGTCCTTTCCTCATCGAATAAGGTGCAGGATATATCACATATACCGCTGTGCAAAGCAAGAACTGTAGCTACCTGTTTTATTTTGAAATTCGATTCTACAACATCTTAGGTTTCTTTTATTTCATTAATCAAATTAATGAAGTCCCATCAATTATGTACCTAAACATCACAGATAAATACGACGTACACTTATGCCATCCGCATTCGCCTCGATGTCCCCTCGTGCACCGTTAAGTTAGGTAACTAACGGCAGAAAGGGGCAGGGCTAGCGCGGGTGTAAAACATAAGTAACGTCTATATAATATATCATATATACTATATATGTATCTATCACAGAACATCACATGATCACATCACAGATATCGCAGCAGAAGAATCATATGAAATATTGGATATACTAGGACGTCCGTGTTTTCAATACGAGCCAGTATAAAACACGGATTCCACGGTCGTGATGAATAGCCAAACCCACACCCCTAGACCCCTACGAGAGCGGCAAGCAACCCTACCAATTCTAGAGTTAGGATACCCGGACTCGACTCCTCTCATGGGGTATATATAAGCTCAGAACCGAGAAATCTCATGGTGGCTGCAGAAATATCATATCAAGAGAAACCGGTTTTTTTCCAAATAATGCATAATTTCATGAAACAACCACGGTCCTCAAATCCAGAAAACATCAAGTAATGAATAAGTATAACTGCATGAATCAATACATAGATATTAGCGTTCCATTCCACTAATATATGTGTATAGGCATATATAACAACGTCCCACTCCACTGTTATATATACTTAGGAGTAACAATATCAGAGAACATCATATGAAATCCATGAATGTAACATATGCAGCATGAAACAGTAATATGAGCATATAAAAGAAGACAGCTATTTAACTACAACAAGTTACTAAATATATCATGCGGTTCCTGATTTCTCCGAAATCAGATGCAACATCATAGACAGGTGTACATGTAGCTATAACGAGGTATGCGTAACCATATCGGTATAGCAAGATATGTGTGTCCATATGTAAGTATGTATGATGTCAAAGTAGCTGTAGCAAGGTATGTGTCTATACCTATCCATAATACCCTCCAGGTATATGTATGTATGTATACCAGATGTACATGTAGCTATGTCTCATATGTGTATATACCTATCACACCCGTACAATACCATATAGGTATATGGTTAATTAGCATGTAAGCATGTCAAGGTATATGTGTAAGCATGTAGGTATACAGGTATACTATAACTCATATGCAAATAAAAATATGAATCAATGTCGCAATGTCCCTAACCAAACAACATCATATCTATAAGTGGGTTGTGCGTAACATGGCAGTTATTGACGGTGTGTATGGCATACAATCAGTGATCGTGCAACATGAGCCGTCAATAATAGTGCAGTGTCCTAAGGATACTAGTCTAAGCACAATAATTACCAAGCACTAGGGTAAATGCGCAATTTTAAATATGAGATAGAATATACGACAAGTTAAGTCATTTCTAGCCCAGACGCATAATGCCATGCGGGCGATTCCCCTGTAGATGTTAAATCTACTCACCAACCATCCTGGCTAAGTGAAGCCAACCACTTGTTTTCCCCTTGTAGATGTGTCCGAAGTCCCCGCCTGTGAACCTACCACATCAAAACAATAAAGCAAGTATATATTAATAATAGACTCAAAACACGCACAAATTACATTTAATCGATACAACAACATAAAACATACTCTCAAGTGTTCGTATTGTGGCAAACGTGCGTAGCGACACGATGAAAACAACATAAGAGCAAAATCACACCAAGTGCACGACCCGTGTCGTATAACATATCGCGCGGACACAAAACACTAAATTATAGGAAAACAATCCCAGATTTTGCATACAGCAAAAACTAAAAATGTAAACAGTACCAAACACCCCTAACCAACAGCAGACAACTACCCACAAAATCCAAACCCCAGCACATCCCTCCATAGCCGGCATCGCCGGAATTCCTTCTTGCGTAGCCGGCCCAGGCAGGTGGGGTGGGTCTCGTGTCTTAGGTAGTGCTCCAGGGTAACTAGTACATCACTATAATTTTGTTTGGTCATGCACTAAAATTTTCAGGTTACAGCAGTTCTCAGAGGTTGAAAAAGACACTAAAAATACGATATTTCACAAATCGATTACTTTAAGTGTCCTACGCTACAACCAACGAACTATACAACATAAAAACTTTTAAATAATAGATTAGGGATTATACCTATCAACCTTGCTTCCAAGATCCAAGCTTTCCTAGCTCCAAGATGCTAATACAAGACTTGATGCATTTTTGTGATTTATTTGGGAATTTTGGAGATTTAATTTGCTTGAAATGATGCAAAGAGGAAAAAAATTGATCAAGGGCAGAATGGGGGAGGAAGAGCTCGGCCAAGAGATGAGGTGAGGAATTGTGTAGAGTTTTCTAGCAAATTCTTGTGATAAATGCTCATTAATGCCACATAAATGCATTCACATGCACATTCATGCATCTAAATGATTCTTTTCCTTTAAAACTTAATTCTATTAGCACAAAAGATCTAGATATGATGTGAGGGTTTAATAATTCAAAATTAATTGTAGAAAAGATGACTTAAGAGGAATTTCCCAAAATGTGAATACCGCATTAAAATAATATTAAAATTGGGAAAAATTCTATCTGAACCAAAACGTCCCATATACCCCCAAAGTTTGCGCACTAGCTTTATTTTTGCTAAACTAGGTGCTGGCAAGTCTATATGGTCGTTTGATCACAGTCGGGTTAAAACAGAAAATACCGACAAAATTACCCTAAAACGGAAAAATTCGCATAACGATTTTCTAAAACGTTACAATCTCCCCCCTTATAAAAAATCGTCCCCGAATTTAAAATTCTCACTAAGCGTACCTTCAAAGAAAAGATTACAAGTCTCATATCTCGCTCGCAGCCTCTCAAGTGACCACCTTACTATATGGCTACGTCCAAGAAAACTCTCCACAGATGGTAAGACCCTTGACCGAAGTTTCTCCACCTGCCAAGCCATTAACACAATTGGCAGCCGGTGAACGAAAAGATCGCGTCAAAACTAATGGTCTGATGCTGAATCATGTGAGAAAGATCATGAAGGCATTTGCAAAGTATCGACATAAAGAATACATGGTGAAAACTCAATAATCTGGGTGGAAGTGTCAAATTAAAGGCAACGAAATTAACTCGCTAAAAGGATTTCAAAAGGACCTAAAATCCTGGGATAAGCTCCCCAAAACTCAACACGTCATTCATCGGAAAATCCGTAGGAATACATGATCTCCCACTGCGAACTCAAGTCTGCGACCACTATGGTCGGCATAAGCCCTCTGTCCGTACAGGACTGTCATCATCCTGACCTGGACCAACTGGATCATTTTCGAAGTCTCTAGACTAGCTGGAGTCCAAAAATCCTATTCGCACAAAGTCAGAAAAACAGAATGGCGATCAACACCTCCTAACAACAAAACCTACAGGTTACCAATTAGAGTGTCTCCTGATAACAGCTATCAAAGGAGAACTCTAACATTGGCAAGTGACGATCCCAACTGCCAACAAACACTTAGTACGTACACACATGATATCCTCCAGAGTCTATATAGTCCGCTCAACTGACCATCATCCCACAGATGGAAAGCGGAGCTACAGCTCATTCTATACCCAAGGCTGCCTGAAGCTCCTGCTAACTATGGCTAGCGAACAAGGTACTTCTATTGGATACAACACATGAAGGAACTCCGTGCAACGCACAAACTTAACAAAGAACAACTGAGCAAACTGAGAATAACCGGACAACAAACACCCAAATGGAGTCACATCCTGACTAAACCTGGGTAGACACCACAACGAAAAATTCATGGAGATCTGCTCTCATTCCCTCTCCGGAACGTTTAAAGGTCGCAACTCTCCAGCCGGTCTCAAATGCTCAACCTTAACACACAACAAGACAGACACCTTGAAACGAAGCTCGGAACTTCTCTTTACATCCCTACCCACTCGTAACTATCTCACAAGTCACGTCAATTGTTGGTGGAACTTGAATGAACACTGAGAGTGGACAGATGCACCTGCTCTAGGATTTCGCGTCTCTACCCATCAACACCAGGTACACACAAACGCGTCTTTAAACATAGCACACCCTAGTCATAAATCAAGGACTCCGAATCTTACCCTGCCGAGTATGCTCAAGAATCTCTGACAAACGAGCATCGGCGGGCTGTGCCTCACGAAAACGATTAAGTAAAAATGGTCGGGCGTGGACATAAGCAAGCTGTCCCCTCAGTAGAGGCGAACCTAGCTGTACTCAACGATCGTACAAGGACTGTAAATCTGCAGAAGACTATCTCAACAATCAAAACCCACTGCAGGAAGATGTACACTAAGCTCTGGTGGTCCGTGAAAATCCGACACGACTCGCCGAACGGGTAGTGTTTCCAAATCTCCAACGTAAGACCACCGCGACCATCTCCACATCATGAGTGGGATATCCTGCTCGTATTTCCTCCAAAGGTAGGGAAGCAAAAATGATAACTTTATAATGCCGCATCAACGCAAAATCGAGCCCCACTCGTGAAACATCAAAGTTAAACAACAAAGTCGCCCGAACCAGAAAACAAAGAAAGAACTGGTGCAGTTGTCAACCGAATCTCCAACTGCAGAAAACTCCGCACACATGCCTCAGTCCACATAAAAGAACCCCCTTCCTGGTCAGCCCAGTCAACGGTGCAGCGATATGCAAGCAATCCTGCACGAAACAGCGGTAAAAACCTGCTAAGCCCAAAAATTTGCTGACCTCCGTCCTGCACGCAAGTCTGGGCCTAAGCTGTACGGTCTCGATCTTTCTCGGAACCATACAACAACCGTCTCCCGTAACTATAAGACCTAGGAGTCAACACATACAAGCCGGAAGGAACATTCTGAGAATCTAGCAAACCGCTGGAGCTCTCCCAATGTCTGCAAAACAAATCCTCAAGTGCTACTCCTATCCCTCAAGACACACTAGAACAGACCAGAATGTCATCAATGACATAACAATAAACTGGTCGAGGAACGGCTTGAAGAAATCTGGTTTATCACATCACGAATGCTGCTAGGGTATTGGTGAGTCCAACGACGCCACCAAAACATATACTGCCCGTAGCACGCACAAAAGCAGTCTTCAGAATATCATCACTCCGAACCTACAACCAATGATGACCTGATCCTAAAGAAAATTTAGAAAAATGTCTCGCACCTTAGAGCTGATCGAAGAAACCGTCAATACGAGGTAAAGAATACCTATCCGCACCGTAAGCCGGTTCAATTGACGATCCATCAATATTCAACCTCAAACTGCCGCCCTCCTCTTGACGAACATAATAGGAGCTCCCCAAAGTGAAACACTTGGACGAACAAGTCCCTCGACAAAACAACTCTGCAGCTGATCCTCAAGCTCCCTGAGCTCCGCCGGCTTATCTGGAACAACGTAGGAAAACCCTCGCACGAAAGGAACCCGGTCTAACAAATCACCGTGGTTCCGGTATCACGAATGAATGCCAAGAATCCACGACATCCTCTCCTCAAAAGCCGACTAGCGAAAAGGCTGAATTCAAGCTGTGAGAGGCGGCACAACTATCCTCCTGCACAATAAGAACTGACTCGCCGGGAAAACAAAACCTGACTGTTTTCTTGCTGCAATCCACAGACGTCTAGCACGTGGCTAACCAGTCAGTGCCCAGGAGAACGTCAAATACAACATCTCTAGAAGGATCAAGTGGCGGATGAATCTCTATCTCCTATCCGATTGGCACACGACTGAATTACGTGTCGCGCAACAAAAGAATCGCTGACAGAAGTTAACACAACAACCGGCTGATCTAGCTAACACGACTCTCCTCGTCCCAAACCTCTGCTACTCCCATGACAGTCACGAAAGCTGTCTCGACAACTAAGCCTCTGTCTCTAGGCTGGTACCCTGGTACGAGTCCTCCACGGTTCCGGAACTCCTAAAATCTCTGGAATACGTGTCTCGTCAACTAGGGCTGCATCCACTGATGCTATGTAGGTGACGGAATGCTGTGTGCTGATCGTAAGAAACAACTGGGTAACAGGGGTGACAACCGTCTGTCGCTACGCTCGAATGGCCTAAACCAAAGAACTCATCATCTGGCGCATGTCCTGCATCTCTGCCACATGCCTAGCGATACTATCTGTTGAAAGCGGATCCATCTGCTCCTGTACAACGAGCGCGCCATCCTGGTCAGTACCTGACCCACCCGAGTCAACTCTGACCTCGGCCCTCGCTGTATCACTCTGAGTCCCAATAGTCGTCGGCAGCAAGGGCTATAAATAGAGATAGGTTTCGATATGAACACGGAAATTGAATTATAAGGATATGAATCATCAAGGAAGGGATCTCAAGCAATTTGTATTTAGGTCACTTTAGGTGGAGTACTGCATCGTGAGTATGCGGCAAATATACACACACTACGTTACTCTGCTTAAGCAACCTACTCCATCATACCAAGGTCATCCTACACTCCGAAAGGTAAAACCTAGAGTTCTGATACCAATTTTGTCACGACCCGAAATTGGCACGTGACGGCCTTAATACTACGCAACGTCTACAGGCGTAACGTAGTAAAAGAAAGCCAAAACGCAGCAATCTAAACCATCAAAAGTAGAAAGAAAGTGATAATAGTATTTTCAAAACCTTTGAAATCACAACCCAAATTCTTTAAAGTCTCACTTTTATTCCTTTAAAATTTTTGCAGCACCCCCTTTATAAAACAAGCCCCGAAAATGGGTATAACATAATATATAAGTAAAAGCATCCCAAACGGGAGCATAAATCCACGCCCAACGGCGGAAAACAATCACCACAACAGATATACGACGCCGTAGCGAAGAAAGAGACGATATAAATAAAACTGCATAAAAACCTTCAAGTCATAAAATAATATACAATATCGTCCTCACATCAAGTCTCTAAGTCATGCAATATAATGGTAGATGGAGAGTACATGATACAACGAATATACAACAGGCAACTTCGGATAACCGCAAAACCTACCTAAGCAAAACTGCACACTATCAGGCGAAACGGTATCCGCAGCAAAAGATGATACGATGGATGAAAATAGCCCTGCCTCTGACTATCCTGAGGAGCACCTGCAAAACACTGTGGCATAACGGGGGTGGGTTGCCCACTCGTAAATAGTAAATAACATAAGCAGGTAATCGCGAGTATGCACGTACAACGCGAATCTAGCATAAGCATCAAATAGCAATGAATGGTCATATGTAATGCATCAGTCATGAAAGGTACGCTAGCAGGTACTACTAATACATGAAACAATAATATGACAATCGGTATGCAATAATCATGTAAGGTACTCTATCGGGTACAAATAATACATGAAACAATGCATATAATAGTATGTAAATGCAACAGTCAAGGAAAGTCCTCTATCAGGTACAACTAATACATGAAGCAGTGCATAAACAATAAATGTGGAGTATGGAATAAAACATGTCATTTGCACGGAAATCCTAACCTCGTGGTAGGACCAAAATCCAACAAGACAATCAAGTTCCCAATTTCCACAAATCAGCCCCCAAATTGGCTCTCATATCATGTAAACCTCATATATCCTGAATGTCCCACATCAAGTAGATTTCACATATCATGTATGTACAATATCAGTATATCTTACATATCCTGTCTGTACAATATCAGTATACCCCACATATCCTGTGTGTACAATATCAGTATACCCTACATATCATGTGTGTACAATATTAGCATACCCCACATATCCTGTGTGTACAATATCAGTATACCCCACATATCCTGTGTGTACAATATCAGTATATCCCACATATCCTGTGTGTACAATATCAGTATCAAGTAAGTTTCATATAAGATGAGTGTCTAACATCGACACCCAAAACATTATGAAACAAGTGTCAAGCATCGACACCGAAATACTGATCTATCAGGTGCTGTCACCATGACCGGCCCCCTGATAGGTATGTATCCATACGTACATGACCCTGGCCTGTATCCCCACGATACCCGTCAAGTCAAAGATACTGTCACCGGTAGGTACTTGCCCACCTTCCAGGCTCATCGCCTATCATCTGCGATCATCTTGCCGAGGGGAACCGTACCGGGCCCCACCATGTACCCACACACGGCCCACTACTCCTCCTCGTATGGGTATATATAAGCTCAGAACCGAGAAATCTCATGGTGGCTGCAGAAATATCATATCAAGAGAAACCGGGTTTTTTTAAAATAATACATAATTTCATGAAACAACCACGTTCCTCAAATCCAGAAAACATCAAGTAATGAATAAGTATAACTGTATGAATCAATACACAGATATTAGCGTTCCATTCCACTAATATATGTGTATAGGCATATATAACAACGTCCCACTCCACTGTTATATATACTTAGGAGTAATAATATCAGAGAAGATCATATGAAATCCAAGAATGTTACATATGCAGCATGAAACAGTAATATGAGCATATAAAAGAAGACAGCTATTTAACTACAACAAGTTACTAAATATATCATGCGGTTCCTGATTTCTCCGAAATCAGATGCAACATCATAAACAGGTGTACATGCAGTTATAACGAGGTATGCGTAACCATGTCGGTATAGCAAGATATGTGTGTCCATATGTAAGTATGTATGATGTCAAAGTAGCTGTAGCAAGGTATGTGTCTATACCTATCCATAATACCCTCCAGGTATATGTATGTATGTATACCAGATGTACATGTAGATATGTCTCATATGTATATATACCTATCACACTGGTACAATACCATATAGGTATATGGGTAATTAGCATGTAAGCATGTCAAGACATATGTGCAAGCATGTAGGTATACAGGTATGCTATAACTCATATGCAAATAAAAATATGAATCAATGTTGCAATGTCCCTGACCAAACAACATCATATCTATAAGTGGGTTGTGCGTAACATGGCAGTTATTGACGGTGTGTGTAGCATACAATCAGTGCTCGTGCAATATGAGCCGTCAATAATAGTGCAGTGTCCTAAGGATACTAGTCCAAGCTCAACAATTACCAAGCAGTAGGGTAAATGCACAATTCTAAATATGACATAGAATATGCGACAAGTTAAGTCATTTCTAGCCCATACGCATAACACCATGCGGGTGTTCCCCTGTAGATGTTAAATCTACTCACCAACCATCCTGGCTAAGTGAAGCCAACCACTTGTTTTCCCCTTGTAGATGTGTCCGAAGTCCCCGCCTATGATCCTACCACATCAAAATAATAAAACAAGTATATATTAATAATAGATCCAAAACACGCACAAACTATATTTAATCGACACAACAACACAAAACATACTCTCAAGTGTTCGTATTGTAGCTAACGTGCGTAGCGACACGACGAAAACAAAATAAGAGCAAAATCACACCAAGTGCACGACCCGTGTCTTATAACGTATCGCGCGGTCACAAAACACAAAATTATAGGAAAACGATAGCAGATTTTGCATACAGCAGAAACTAAAAATGTAAACAGTACCAAACACCCCTAACCAACAGCAGACAACTACCCACAAAATCCAAACCCCAGCACATCCCTCCATAGCCGGCGTCGCCGGAATTCCTTCTTGGGTCGCCGGCCCAGGCCGGTGGGGTGGGTCTCGTGTCTCAGGTGGTGCTCCAGGGTCACTACTACATCACTACAATTTTGTTTGGTCATGCACTAAAATTTTCAGGTTACAGCAGTTCTCAGAGGTTGATAAAGACACTAAAAATACGATATTTCACAAATCGATTACTTTAAGTGTCCTACGCTACAACCAACGAGCTATACAATATAAAAACTCTTAATTAACAGATTAGGGATTATACCTATCAACCTTGCTTCCAAGATCCAAGCTTTCCTAGCTCCAAGATGCTAATACAAGACTTGATGCATTTTTGTGATTTATTTGGGAATTTTGGAGATTTAATTTGCTTGAAATGATGCAAAGAGGAAAAAAATTGATCAAGGGCAGAATGGGAGAGGAAGAGCTCGGCCAAGAGATGAGGTGAGGAATTGTGTAGGGTTTTCTAGCAAATTCTTGTGATAAATGCTCATTAATGCCACATAAATGCATTCACATGCACATTCATGCATCTAAATGATTCTTTTCCTTTAAAACTTAATTCTATTAGCACAAAAGATCTAGATATGATGTGAGGGTTTAATAACTCAAACTTAATTGTAGAAAAGATGACTTAAGAGGAATTTTCCAAAATGTGAATACCGCATTAAAATAATATTAAAATTGGGAAAAATTCTATCTGAACCAAAACGTCCCATATACCCCTAAAGTTTGCACACTAGCTTTATTTTTGCTAAACTAGGTGCTGGCAAGTCTATATGGTCGTTTGATCACAGTCGGGTTAAAACAGAAAATACCGACAAAATTACCCTAAAACGGAAAAATTCGCTTAGCAATTTTCTAAAACGTTACAATCCATGAATCTAATTATCAATCTATACAACTTGACTGAACCGGACCATGGATATACATTCCATTTACATGGTTCTCTAGTTATTCCATTTACATGATACTACATCCGTTTACTGATATCATAGTTTCGGTTAGTCAATCAATTTTACAATCAATACAATTTACAAGACAAACAATACAATCAAAACACTACGGGGTTTAAGGGGTAGATTGGTATGGAAGGTGTTAAAAATGGCACGAGTCGGTAAGATTAAGACACCTAACCTATATTCCGTTGCTGTTGTACCGTGGCATAACGGTTCCTTGAGTTCCTGATACCTTGGTCTCTGGGGAAAGTGAGACTCCTCTCGTATACACTGGCATTCTTCTGTACCAAGCTACAAACAACAGCGTTAACACTAAACACAACAATATAACAATATAATACAACTGTAAAAACTACTCTCTCTCTCTCTCTTACTCTCTGTCCATTCTATTTCTCCTCTTATCTATGGGACTTACCGAGCGATCTGTTCATTGACGACATTCTATTTCTTTCTTCTTTGAATGTCGTTAGGTGATTTGGAACCGTCAGAGATCGAGCCAACTGCAGAAGACTTGGATCAGTACAGCGAAGACCCTGAGCTCTATACATTGTACATTTTCTTTTCAGTACCTTTAATTTCCTGTCATGCCATTGTTTAGGCATTGCTTTTATTTCAATTGTATTTCCTTTTCATGCATTGTACAAAAGAATGTTAATAAATAAAGTTACTGTTTTTATTATACCTTGTCTCTTGTGTATATTTTCTTTTATATTGCTTAGCTACGCTTACCGTATTTGCTTCTGAGTAAATACGTAGCGGACCAGTCGTGTCCCCTTCGCCGTATACTGGGAAGTGGGGCGTGACATTTTCTGTCATCGGTTACCGATGAAATGACCGAGGAACTGGGTCACCAGCTCGTCGAAAGTCGAGATCGAGCATGGCACAAGCCCATGGAACCAATCCTGGCAGGCCCAGATAAGGGTGCTGGGGAAAGTTCGGCACTGAGCTGCATCTGAGTTGTCATGGAAGCTCATGCCTACTGTGAATGCGTCTAAGTGGTCCTTCGGGTCGGACATCCCGTCGAAGAGGGCCACTTTAGGCGGTTTGTTCCAGGACAAGACCTACTCAGCTAGTAGCTGCTCTGTAAAGGGCCTCGTGAGCGAATCAGCGGAATATTTCGCCACACCGCCGACCGAACGGGCATCATGTCGCATGTCTTCAATTTTCTTTTCGAGGGCCTCGAATCGTTGTTGGTACCCCGAAGATTCTTCATAGTCGGAGTGCCTGCTATCTCTTCTCCGGGCTTGCGTGACAGAGCGGTTTTGGCTTCGCTCTATCACGTTTCTGAAATCTTTGGGATGGACCCTACGTGGATAGTCCCGAAGTTCACCGCATGCGCGGCCTCAACGGGAGTGGCGACGTCGGTCTTGCCTGGAATCAGACGATTTAACCGACATCTCTTCACTGGGTGAGAAAGCGTGGCAAGATTTGAAGTGATAGCCTAATCTCCCCTGAGATCTAGGTGTCGAGCGGTCCGGCGCCTAATGGGTCATGGAATCATTCATCGTGTGTGGGTCATACTGTCGGAATCGGAACGCCGGTGTTCGGTGACATCAAGATGAGCATGAGCAAGGTCGAGGGCCTGAACGTGCCCCTCCGTCTTCCTGCGTATGTCGTTATTCCGGGGGTGGGGACTGCGATTTGGCGGACGTGGACGGACGTTTGAACACGAGCGAGCGCATCCACCACCACCATGAGCCTATCAATCTATGCGGATAAGGCATTGACGACGTTAGGAGGTGGAGTAGGACCGCTCCCGCCTCCGTTGTAGAGGCGGGGCAGCTCATGCTGGGATCGTTGCGGTTATCGCTGACCATTGAATCGAAGGCGGAAGATCAACTTTTTAGGTGGAGAAACTTCTTGGGGTTCCCACAGACTGCGCCAACTGATGGAGGTCTGGATCTCCCTCAGATGTTGTCCTCCGTCGATCTTGCTGCCAGCGGTGCTTAACGGTTGAGATTTTCTGTAAGGGCTGAGCGTATGGGTTTCAATGGGTTGTTGGTTTTCGTTAACGCCGAGCTGCAAAGGAAGTCCCGGGGTGGGAAACCACCGTAGGACCCTCCGATGATCAAGTAAGTAACGAGGAATAACACTGGGTAGCGGCGTATTAGAATGGATTTCAGTTACCTAATTCATTTGGAAGAGGGGTTTATATAGTGGTCGTATGGAGCGAGCCGATGCGAGATTCTCTCCGTCCGTTATGCCCCTACGTCACGTTCGCGTTGATGGAGGGATACGCTTATTAATGGCAGGATACGCTCATTATGGAGAGATGCGCTGGCATGGGACGCGGGACGTGGAGCGGCGGAGATCTCTTTTTGGAGAGATATACGGAGCCGTTATGGGGGCTCTTGTGTTTTGGGCTCTCGGCTGAACAGAGAGCCGAGGAATCCCAGCTCGATGGATAGCTCGGAGGCGAGCTATTGGCTAGCCGCTATACGCATAGGGAAGGTACTCCGGGGTGGTCTCCAAAAGGTCGGATACAGCCTCGGAGACGAGATCCCGAGGAAAGTCCCCAATGTATCATGCTTATTCCAGCTCTGTAGCCCCCCAGGAATCTAGCAGGCTTACATAGACAACACGTCATCTGCTACATATCACGATCTAGGGAATTTTTACTTGTGAGCCTCATCACATTTCAAATATTAGTAAATCATTCTTGTTTCTATTCTATTATTTATCTTCTTTTTTTGGCATTAGCCCGTAAATCCTAATCTATGCACACTCACGCACACAACACACCTACACACACCACACTCAAGCACACAACACACACGCATCCAGGGGTCCACAAATTTGCCCCGAAAGTTTTAATTTCCTAACATGGGAAGTGCCTGTACCAACTGAGCTATTGTTCTTTAACTTTTGTTAAATCGTTAAAATTATACTAATTTTTTAATTATTTTCGGTCCTTGCCATGCACACAATTGTTAGAGTATGTGGCAAGAATTATGTAAACTTTCATAAATAAATTTTAGAAAGATATATTTTTCTAACATGTTCGTTAAAAAAAGATTTCCTTTATTTTCAAAAATTGTCCTTTACGGCCTTTCTTACTTTTTATACATATATAGTTTAAAAGACAATAAAAAAATTCATATATTGAAATCCTTTTTAGAATTTAATACTTTTGAAAGTATTAACAAGTGTTTAAGAAAAGTATTAAGGTGAGAAACTTAACGGTGTTAAAATTAAGAAGGTAAACCGCAGGCTTTTGATTCAGAGGGTCAGCTAATCTTCACTTATATAACTTGAACACATGAGTGTATGATAAAAAGTTTGTTATCTTTTCTTTAAAAAAAGCAACAAAAAAAAGGAGAATTTCTATATGGAACTAAGGCCACAAAGTATGCTAAAAACATTCGCATGCAAAAGTAATTGATCAAAGTGATTCAATTCTTTTTCAAATATAACCCTAATAATTAGCATTTTTGTAACATAACTTGTAACGGACCGTGCTCATTTTGAAATAAATAAAAAATTTGTTTGAGTTTAATCTTATTTGTTGAGATTCTTAAATAATAAAAGAGAATTTTTAATTTTGGAAAAGGGGAAGAGAAAAAGAAAAAAAAATTGTTTTGAGATAAAAGATTTTGTTAGATTTTCAAAAGGTAAAATTATTTAGATAAGAATTTTTTGAAAAGATAAAATTTATTTGTTTATTTTAAAAGGGTATATGAAAGATTTTAAAGGATTTATTAGATTTTATTGTTTTGTTTTTAAGGAAAAGAGAAGAGAAATTGTTTTAAAAAGAATTACAATATTTAAGATTTGTTTTGGAATAACATTATTTATCTTTAAAAGAATAGAATTGACATATTAAAAACTTTATTATATTATAGAAAAATAATTTTTGTTATAGAAAAGAATTTTAAATAATTATTTATTTGTTTGTTATTTTAAATTGTTTGTTTGTTGTTTAAATAAATAGTTTGTTTGTTTGTTTAAATACTTTCTTTATTTGTTTTGATTTGTTTGTTTGTTTGTTTTGTTTTTGCGGGCTAGTGGATTTTTTTATTAGATTTGACCCAACCCGCTAAATTCAGTATCAATGATGCATACTCAAGAAGAAGAAGGTTTTGTATCAAGAATCTCAATGTAATACTCTTTGTTGTATGTTGTTGGGGTTAAAATTTACACCCCCGTTGTCAGGATTAAAAATCAAAATTTAAGGTCAAAAAGTCAAAATCAAAATCAATACCAAAGTAGACTCGGGTCCGACCCTAAGCAACTGGGCCCGCACCCCAACCACCTTGAGCTCAAGCAGAGCCGAGCCCATACCGATGACAAAAATAAAATAATTATGTAGAAAATAAATGAATATATAATTTTTTTAGAATTAAATGTAAAAGAATTAGGCAATAAGCCAAAAATTGTGATGCCCAAGAGGCTCAATATAAAGTGCAAGGGCTATAAAAGCCAACCCTCATAATGAAATAAAGAACAATTCTTCTCCGCAAGAAAATTTAGGGTTTAGATTCGACATTGTTTTATCGGCCTCTCACGTAGGTTCTCCTTTCTCCCCTAAAATATTTTAAGAAAGCATTTCTTTTTCTTCTCTTCTCCCTCTACAAATATATTCATATCTCAAAGAAACCATACAAAAAAAAGGATAAAGAGAGAGATTTTGATTCCTTTCTCCACTGTTCTCAAAATCCACGTCAAAAAAGAAAAGGGAAAGAGATTCTTTCGTTCAAAAAAAGTCCAGAAAATAAAGGAAGCAAGTTTCTGCCAAAATTTGGAGCTTGGAGCTTAAGCTCCACCAAGACAAAACCTCAAAGGTGAATGCGCCAATCTATGCTGCGCAAGCACACCACGTATAAAGCATGCGCCAGCTCCAATCCCTTGTGCCAGCACTACGCGTGCAATGCATATGGCGTCGGCGCCTATCTTTATGAAGCGCTCGCTTTAGATAGAGCTTATACTCTACTTTTGGGAAAATATTCCACCTGTCTTTATTAAACAGAAAGATATTTACTTGTCTAATAAGAAATCTTTTTGGATCAATGATCCAACGGTGCTTAACCGGTTGACCTTAAAATCAATTTGGGATCTCTCAATGAGAGATTCTCTCAACTTAATTGATTATTCTCCTCTCCTATAAAAAAGAGCTTGGGAGATTAATCTCCAGAAGCACAATCCCTCCTATAAGGTTAAGGTTAAGAAACCGACACTTAATTCACTGCAAGAAAATTCTTCACCTTCCTCCAAAAAACCTATCACGCCGCGCTTCCCAAAATACGTAAACACGGCATGTGACAGAGCCAACCATTCTACCTATGGTTAGGAATCATCCCTCCATAGTCATTTTAAGGCTATCAATCGGATATCAAGAACAGTAAAAATATATTCTAGCTAACACATGTCCATCTGCCACAGTAAATAAAATGAAGAAATAGATGTAGCGGAAACGAATCAAAATCAAACAAACAATAGTATCTGAATCATGTCCCAATATTAGCTCACATCAATAGAAATAAGACTGCTGAAATAATTAAACTAAGAGTCTCTAAACTAAATAGCTAGCTTCTCATTGCTCGGCTTGATTGCTAAAGTACTCATGATCTGCCTGCGATAAAGATAGAGGAACTGGGCCATATAAAACCTAGACGTCGGTGCGTCATAAATACCAAAATAATATTAACAACCAGGATATGATGCTATGATTAAAGATGAAAGTAAATAAATAACGCAGGTATAAAACAGTGAGCTGTATGTATATGATGTGTATCCTAAACTAGGTTATCTATTTTACAAGTCTTTGAAATCAATTTAATATAATCCTCATCGTATCTCAACAGTATAAATCCCGTTCATTCCCCATAGGACCACGGTACAATAATTTATTCCATAACACCCGGAATCATGACAAAATATGATTTATTCCGTAAAGCCAGGAATCATAGTAAACAATGATTTATTCCGTAACGCCCGAAATCACGGCAAACTGTAACATTCAGAAATATAAAATATTATTTTTGGAATTTAAATAATAAAATAATATATTTCACGAATACTATTCGATTTTTGAATTGGGGTTTTCGTAAAATGGTATAATTATATACCGATGGTTTGGAAAATATTTGGAAAATTAATAATAATTATTGATTATGAAAGATATTAAGTGAATTGAGCATTGATAAATTATTATATAATTATTTGTATACAATATTAATGCTAAACTTGTTTAATTTTCACTAATCATGCATTAATCTTGTTATGTATATTGCATGCAACAAAACAAGTTGCAAAACACTTGTTGCATTCGTGTTTTTATCTTTTACCCATGGCTCCTTTTTTTCTTTAAAGTGATTTTGGCATTTACAAAAAAAAAAAAGTCAAGGGGGCATGGCCAAATGAGCATGCGCTCGGAGAGAGGATGAGATTGAGAAAGAGAGAGAGAGAGATCCTTGACCATTCCTTCTTCACTTCAATTTCTTCAACTTCTCCTTCATCATCTTCTCCTCCTTCCTCCACCTTCTCTAACACACACAAACAACCCCAAATCTCCATCAAAATACCTTACTCCCTTCACAAAACTTGTGCACAAGCTCACTACAAGTATGATGGTATGAACAAGTTGAGATTTTGAATACTTTGGGCAACTCAAGAAAATTCTTCAGTTGCAAATGAGGTACAATCCTACATTTCTAGTCGTGTTATTAGTTTTCTTACGTCCTATGAAAGTTTAGAGTTAAACCGATATTGTTTGGTGATCTTGGAATTTTCCAAGATGAGAATTAGGGGATTTTATGGTTGTGAAAGTGTAGTTGAAGCTTAGTAGTGGCCACAAAACCCTTTTAGTGCTAGAATTCTGAGATAGACTTGAACTAGAACCCCGAATACAAAAACTGAAATATTCCAGTGTCGGTTTTATGGAGATTGTGAGGACTATATGGAATCTGGAGCAACTTGGGTTATTTCTAGGATAATCAAATAATTGCACTAACCTAGTTAGACCATTAGAAGACCACCACAAGAAGACAAACCCAAAATTCCCCTATAAGGCCGGTGACGCCGGATTTTTGAGGTATCTCGCCGGGCTAGTGTTGGCTATTGGTGTTTGGGTTTTGGTCTGTAGCACACAATCTTTATAACCCAGCCCCTATATTATTAGTTTAGTCATATACCCTCTGTGCCAAAATCTGGGAGCATTTTGAGTTGGTTTTGGATATATTTTTTCACGACCCGAAGGTACGGAACGTGACTGTAGGGTGTTTTTCGTCACCCCATTGAGATGGGAATACGCGCGCGCTTGTCAGGCGTACTACAGATTCCCCTTGCCTAGGGTAGGCCAGGGTTTATTGATTGTGGGGATCCAAATCTCCGGCAGTCGTGGACTAAGCTGCCATTAATTACCCCTCGCCTTTGGGGCGAGGGATCCTCCGATTAACGGGTTAAACTGGTCATGCGAACTCAATGTGCAGTGTTGTGTTTTGTTTTGGAGGGGGCTTAGATATATCGGGAGCCAGGCAGAGTTTTTACGGGGGTCCCGCTACCCGGATAGCGGGCTGGGGGTCAAGAGGGCTAGCAGCCCCCTTGCGGGGTGCGGGGCAGCGCCCCGGCCCAAATTTCTTTTGGGAGAAACAGTGTTGTGGAGTGTGTGTGTATCTAAACATATATATACATGTATACATATATATAAAAAAAATGAAAAAGCGCCCAAAGGACGCGTGGGGCCAGCGCCTTGAGCGCTGTGCGCTTAGGTGCTGTGCGTTTAGGCGCTAGCGCGCCACGTATCCAACATGTGGACGCTGGGCGCTTGAGCACTGGGCGTTCGAGCACTGGCGCACCACGTGTCGGCACGTAGGAGCTTGGCGCTTGAGCGCTGGGCGCTTGAGCGCTGGGCGCTTGAGCGCTAGCGCGCCACGTATCGGCACGTGGACGCTTGGCGCTTGAGCGCAAAGCGCTTGAGCGCAAAGCGCCACGTGTCGGCACGTGGGCGCAGGGCGCTTGAGTGCTAGACGCTCGAGCGCTAGCGCGCCACGTGTCGGCATGTCGGCGCTGGGCGCTTGACCGCAAGGCGCTCGGGCGCTCGGGCGCCGGCGTGAAAAAGGGGCGTTTAGCCCCAGAAACTCCCGAAAGGGAAATTAGAGTGGAGTTAAACTCCTAAGATGTTTTGAAGCTGATGTAGGGCTTCTCCCCTTAAGCCCTAGTTCTTCCCTAAAGTGGGGTTTCTGGAGATGGGTCTCCTTCTTCTTCCTTTGTTGGCCGGATGTTGAAGATCAAGAAGTGTGAGATTTTAAAAATCTTTTCTTTTTGAGATCTGATGGAAGATCTGAGTTCCCCTTTGAGGTTTTTGTGGTGAAAAACTATTTACTTTTATAAAAAGAAAAGTAAAACTCTTGATTTTAATTCAAGAAAAAAAGAAGGTTTTAGAATCTTGAAGAAGGAGAAAGATCTCAGATCTAGATTTGCTCTTTGGAGAGAGAAAAAAGTTGTTGAGATATTTTCATTATCTTTGCCTTTATAGGCTATACACTTTACATATAGCCCCTTGGGCTTTTCAAAATGGCATTTTGCCTATCCCATGGCTCATGTGCCATTTCTTTTTGCACATAAGCTATGGGCTTTACAAAATTTGGCTTTATGCCCATTTTTCTTACATTTATTCATAAAATAAAATAAAAGAAATATAACAAAATTATTTATTACAAAACTTTTATTTTGGCATGGGGGAAGGCCGGCCGCTTCATGTTCGGGCTCGACCCGGGCATTGGCCCATTTGACCCGGGGCTTGGGCCCACTTGGCTTGGGGTTGACTTTGATTTTGACTTGGTCAACCAGGGTGTAAATTTTTACCCCAACAAATTTCCCCCGATCAATAAATGCACACCACATATGTGGGTCATGTGCATAAAATTGATGGATCTTCTTTTACTTGGAGGCGACTTGATTTGGTTCCCGCTTTTTTGGGAAGCTGACACTGCCCTTTTTACGACATGAACGGTCGTAGATTGACATGTCTCCGAGAGAGAGTGTCCCTGATAGATGTTTCCCTGGCCCGGAATGATCTGGTTCGCGCTTTGTAGGAAGCATGCACTGCCCTTTTTATGACATGGACGGTCGATGCTGCTCTTTTTGAGACTTGGACGGTCGGTTCTGCCATTTTAGCGACTTGGACGGTCGATACAGCCCCTTTAGCGACTTAGACGGTCGGTGCTGCCCTTTTAGCGACGTGGACGGTCGATGCTGCCCTTTTAGCGACTTGGACGGTCGATGCTGCCCTTTTAGCGACTTGGACGGTCGTTACTTCCATTTTAGCGACGTGGACGGTCCATGCTGCCCTTTTTGCGATTTGGACGGTCGATGCTGCCCTTTTAGCAATTTAGACGGTCGGTGCTGCCCTTTTAGCGATGTGGACGGTCGGTGCTGCCCTTTTAGCTACGTGGACGGTCGGTGCTGCCCTTTTAGCGACGTGGACGGTCGGTGCTGCCCTTTTAGCGACTTGGACGGTCGATGCTGCCCTTTTAGCAACGTGGACAGTCGATTCTGGATTTGACTTGCACCGCTTCTTGCGGTGTCAGGGATGGAGTTGACTTGCTTTCGAGGTGGAATTTGATTCTTCCAGGGAGGTCATTGGTTGTTTTGCTGATTTGATGTGATTTGGATTGACATCAGCACCGCTACACTGGAATATGGTACCAGGAGCGAATCATCATTTGTCATGACAGGATTTGAGGATTTTGGTTTTGGTTTAGAATCAGCATCGCTACACTGGAATAGCGAATCATCATTTACCATGAGGAAATTTCTCTCGTTCCGAGTTTAACGACTTAGGGGTCATTTGGATTGGAGTTTGGAATTTTTGGGTTAGGGTAGGCATCAGCGTTGCTAACACTGAAGCACATGTGCCAGGAGCAATTCATCATTTACCTTTTCTTGTTGGGGAAGCGGTCGCTTAGGAGACAGGTTTAAGTCCCTATCACCTAAGGCTTTTCAATTTTATGAGCTGTAAGGGCCCCATAAAAGCATTTCTCCCTACGAGTCGAAAGGATCCCGTAGGTGTACTTTCTCCTTAGGAGTCGTGGGGACTCCCAAGTGTGTTTTTCCTTCGTGAGTCGTAAGGATCCCACGAAGGTGTTTTCTTACGAGTCGTGAGGATCCCGTAAGTTTGTTCTCCTCATGTATCGTGAGGACACATGAGTGGGTCTTCCTAAGTGGAGCATAAGTCCAAGGGCGAAGACCGGCCGCTGGACTGGTGATTGCGGTGGAGTATGGGTATGATAAGAATTATTTGAGCCCGTGGATTGTATACAGTAGTCAATTTGAGGACTAACCGTAGGACTGGAAGAATTTTGGGAAATTGGGTTTTGGTTGGCGTCTGCATCGCTGCACTGAAATATGATACCAGGAGCGACTCATCATTCGCCGTTTGGGGACTTGGAATTTGGATCTTGTTTGGCATCAGTATTGCTGCACTGGAATAATGCCAGGAACAACTCATCATTTGCTTTTTTCCTGTTGGGGGAGCGGTGGCTTAGGAGACAGGTTTAGGTCCCTATCACCTAAGGCTTTTCAATTTTATGAGCCGTAAGGGTCCCATAAAAGCATTTCTCCCTACGAGTCGAAAGAATCTCGTAGGTATACTTTCTCCTTAGGAGTCGTAGGGACTCCCAAGTGTGTTTTTCCGTCGTGAATCGTAAGGATCCCACGAAGGTGTTTTCTACTCACAAGGTCGAGAGGACTTTGCGAGTGTGGTTTATCTCTTTTCACGAGTCTGCGCCCTTTCGGGTTTTCACAAACTCGCCGGCAGTCCTGCTGTTTTTACTCACGGAGCCCTTTCGGGGTTTCATCCGTGCCCGTTTTGCTTGTGGACATACCTTTTTTTTACCGCTGGTGGGACTTTAAAAGTAGTCTCACCGGCAGGATTTAGGAGAGATAGGGGTCGTTTACGCCCGTGGATTGTGTACGGTTTTGCAGGATGTATGATCCAGACCGTAGGGCTGGTATGCTCAATTCGCTTGCGACTTGGAGCATTCACACGTAGTATTTCTTGAGATATCGGCCATTTATGGGTGGCATGGGCCTTTCTCAGTCGGCACTTATTAGTTGGTAGGATCCTCCGTCGAACACTTTCTCGATGACGTATGGTCCTACCCAGTTTGGCTCGAATTTTCCCTTAGCATGTCGATTAGGGATGATCGGCCTTTTGAGGACCAACACCTATTCACCATTCTTGAAAGCGCGGAGACGGGTTATCTTGTCATAGGCTCGTGACATTTGGGATCGGTATAGCTCCAGATTTTGCTGCACCGCGAGCCTTTTTTCTTCGAGGGCATTGAGCTCTTCAAGCCGAAGGAGTACGTTTTCCTCCTCCGTCAACTCGTGCTGAACGGCCATTCTTAAGCTTGGAACTTTGACTTCGAGGAGGAGGACCGCCTCCACTCCGAAAAGCAATGAGTATGGAGTGGACTGAGTTGGAATACGGTGTGTGGTACGATATGCCCACAACGCCTCGTGAAGTTTGAGATTCCAGTCTCTCTTGTTGGCTGAAGCATTTTTCCTCAGGAGCTTTCATAGAGTCTTATTGAAGGCTTCGGCCAGCCCATTGGCTCTTGGATTATAGATGGAGGAATATCTCCAGTCTATCTTGTATTGAGTAGCGAATCTTGAGACTTTGAAGCTCTTGAAAGAAGGCCCGTTGTCAGAAATGATTCTTCTTGGTGTACCGAAGCGGTATAGAATATTATGCTGGAAGAATGTCAGAATCTCTCCTGTCATGACTTCTTTTAGCGGGATGGCTTTAGCCTATCTGGAGAAATAATCAGTTGCGGCCAATATGAATCGGTGGCCTTTGGATGACGGAGGATCAATTGGGCCAACTATGTCGGTTCCCCAGACATCGAAGGGCCACGACGCCATCGTAGGATGCAACGGATTAGGGTGCTTGTGAATGAAATCACCGTGAATTTGGCAGATATAACATTTCTTTGCATGCTCTCCGCAATCCCATATCATGGTGGGCCAGTAATATCCTAGCCGTTTAATTTGAAGTCGCATCTTGGGGTCAGATTGGTGAGCACCGTAAACGCCTGAGTGAACTTCTTTCATGACTTTTTGGGCTTCGGCCGATGATAGGCACCTGAGCCAGAGTTGGTCATATGACCTGCGGTATAGCGTGTCATTTACAAACACGTATCGGAGAGCTCTCTTCTTCAGCAGAATCCTTGCAGATTTTCCTTCGGGCAGTTTGTCGCATCGGAGGTACTCTATAAAGAGTTCTCTCTAATCGGCCTCGTCTTGGATGATCGAAGCTTCTTCGGCAGGACTGCTCTTCTGTTCCGCGCTTTCCTCTTCTCGTAGAGAGACATGGGGTAGAATTTGCCGGCTCCTGACTGTGATCAGAATTTCGTCCATGTCAGGATCAGCCAGCTCCTTGGCTAAGTGAGCGAGTACGTCAGCCTTTCCGTTCAATGCTCTAGGGACTCTCATTAGTTCAATGTGAGTGAACCGTTTCATGAGTTCCAGCACCCGGCTTCTGTACCGAGTTAACTCGGGTTTGTATATCTTATAGTCGCCGCTTACTTGGTTGACGACAAGCTGGGAGTCACCATAAACCCATAGCTGAAGGATTTCCATTTCTATGGCGAGCTCCAAACTAGCTATCAGAGCTTCATACTCGGCCTTTTTGTTTGTGCGAGGCTCGGTGAGAGCAAAAGAACGCCGTAGGGTTCCCATTGATGGCGTGATGAACACCAATCCTATCCCTGCTTTTATCTCTGGGACGCTTGATTTACTGGAGGTCCTTATCAATGAGGCCCCATCGAAGTAGAGCTCCCAACATGGATCGTCATTCTCGAGGTGCAGCACATGTTCGTCGGGTAACTCGCGATTGAGTGGTAACCCTTCTGGTATAGGATGAACAGCAAGAAAGTCTGCAAGAGCTTGCCCTTTTACTGCTTTCTGAGGAGTATCAACTATGTCAAACTCAAGTAGCATGACAGCCCATCTTGCCATTCTGCCGGCTAGACTTGCTTTGGTCATCAAGTGTTTGAGTGGGTCGACCTTGGAGATCAGCATAACCCGATGAGCGAGCAGATAATGCCTCAGCTTCTTTATAGCAAATATCAGAGCCAGGCATTGCTTTTCGATTGGGGAATAGTTGTGTTCCGCCCCGACTAGAGTTTGACTGAGATAGTAGAGGGCATTTTCTTTTCCCTCCTCGTTATTCTGGGCAAGGAACACATGTCACGACCCGAAAAGTACGGAACATGACCGGCACTTAAATTACGGACGTCTCAAGGCGTACGTAATCTAAGTAAGCCAAAACCCAGAAATCAAAACCAAAGAAGCAGTAGAGTGAAGAAAAAACCAACTTAAAGCAAGTAGTTTTAAAAGCATAAATCGAATTATGCGTTTTTAAAAAAACATCAAATATTTTCTGAAAATTTTGGTAGAGTCTCCTTTGTAAATACTGGCCCCCAAACGGGATACAACATAAATAGTATACGAAATGAATAAAAAGGGCATCCCCAAGCGGGAGCTAGCTCTTCGTCAATCGACGGTCACAACCACGCAAGCAATATAATATACAACGCCAAGGGCGAGTATCAAAACTCAAAATGAAACTCAAAACAGCAAGAAATCTATAGAAATACAATGCGCGACTCTAAGGTCGAAAGAATAAACATCACCGGTCTCTATCTCTGAAATAAATACATGTTTGGTTGATGGAATTTCTAGATACAACATAATAATAATATACTAGGTATAATGATGGGTACGATACAAGTAAACCCACCTACTAGCAAGTCACCTGAAAAAGAAGCAGTGCCAGCAAAGCCGTAATGAAACCTGTACGGCAAAACCTGCAAGAAACTGTGGCACAACGGGGGTGAGTTGCCAACTCGTGAGTAGAAAACATCTACGAACAGAAATCGCATGAACAACGTAATCCTAAGTCACACGATCATAATATATCCTCAAATATATAATCTGCAGCCTATAACAATGGCTAGGGTATACCTCTAAACAACGGTAATACCAAGTGCTCATGTCAGTGCCTCAGGTATCAATATATCATATGGATGAGGTATGAATACATGAAAACAGAATACATGTAAATGACGAAACTGCTTTCATAATTTAGTGAGATTTCTGTATTTTCAAAACGAGGTGTCATAAATGAAATCAACATAAACAGTGTCTAGCATCGACACAAAACATAAATCCCAATATCTCAATATCTCAGGCTCCGACTATCCGGACTACCCTGTATCATCAAATCTCAGAACCACAATATCACAAAATCTCTGTGCGTCAATCTCACTATCTACGACGCCGTCAGTCCAGACCGGCACCTACCATCAATCTCAAGACCACGACGGTATCCTCCGAATATCCGACGCGTCGGGTAAAATCACCGGTAGGCAGTCCTCCTCTGCCAGGCTCATCGTATACTACTCGAACTTCTTGTCCCGGGGTACCTTACCGGGCCTACCATGTACCCGAAACGGTTCATCCAACTCCTCGAATTGGGTCTCGAAATCCATTAGCAAACTCATGGTGGACGACTCATACATCATGAGAAAACCCCACTTTTCATTTAAAAAGAGAGAGAAAAGAAGTTTATAAATGTTTTTGCGGTTTTCACCCAAATCCAAGAAATCTCATGAAAATCCGAATGCAAATCCTCAATAGCATATAAACAGTGAATATAGGCATATCCATGAATGCGGCATAACAGTGAATAATAACATGCATGAGGTAGCAAGTAATAACTACAATATCTAAACTAGCATATGAGGCAAGTACACTAATTTCATATCTAAACTATTACCTAACAAATTATGTCAATGAAATAGTATTTTCTAAAGTGTTCATGACATGGCAATTACCGATGAAGATGTGTGTGAGCCGGCAAGTAAGTGTACGTGGTACATACGCGTCATCGGTAATGGTGCTGGTGTCCTAGCAGCATGATATCAATAACGGTACATGAATCACAAAATAAGTATGCGATGCGGAGCGAACAGCAATAATGTGTGGGAGCTAAATACTAAACACAATGATAACTAATCTGCATTTAATAAAATATGAGTTCCACAGTGGTGCCATTTGAAATAACATGAATCGTAGGGTTTCGAAAATAAGGGCTACGGTGTTTTTAAGAAAAGATACGTCTTTTGAAATATCCGTAGAATCCCTTGACCTGTCTTTTAAAACACCCACGATCCGTTAGTTTTGAAATAGGTAGGAATCTAACCTAGTCTAACAACTACACTAAACTATACGGCTGAACTAACAAGCTAACTGAAGGTAAGGAAACCGCCTAACATCTGAGTCGATACATACATATATATATATATATATATATATTAGTCGGTGATCCCTCCTTGATAATATCACATCCGATACCATATCTATGATCAGATATTCCCAAGTCAAGAGTGCGGATCAAATATCAATATATAGCTCGTACGTAAATCCGTTGTACGGCATCCCAAATCTGGGTACGGGTCAATATCACATTCATCATACTATTCATCTGGTATCCTGTTTATCAAATATCATGATCGGGGTACTGATCTACGTCTAGTACAATACTGATACCATCCATAAATGCATGCGTGTGTATGAAAACACCACGCCTAAAGAAACCGCTAAAATACCATGTCGTATCACAAATACGGACTATGTCATATCACCGATCTCACGGTCTCAAGCCCAATCTCATCGACTCATCTCCAATCCCAAGTACTATCCCCATAATCCATGTATATGCATACGTATATATATATATATATATATATATACCTAGTCCCATACCCAAGTGTATATATATATACATATCCCCATATACGCACATGTAAGATATATGTATGCAAATGCGGGTGTGCGGGTGGGTGTGAACCTATTCTGGGGTTCGCGGCTAAGAAGTTATGCTAGTTTACTTCTAATTACCCTACACTAAACCATGAACACAAGATCATATCTTGATAATCATCCTCGTATCATAAAACACCTATAACATATATATATCATCAACTATACTACGGACTGCAGGGGTGCTATACGCCATCCACCCGACTTCCCCCGTAGATAAAATCTACTCACCTGATCTGCGCTCGCCGGTGCCGACGTCGCTACGCGCTTGCTTATCATCTCGAAGTCCACCTGGGGTACCTACATGTCACCACGTATCGTAACGCATAAAAACCAAATCTGAAGTCGAAACGGTATACGAAAACCAATTCGGCACGCGTATCACGCATAGGTCAAAACCTATCATCTACGCATGCAAGAATATCCAAACCAACCCTCGATATCGATGTACAAACGTCAAACCATCGAGAAAACCCAAACACACCCATCGTGATTTCAAAACTCACTAATTATATAAGAAATAGGGTTTAATTCATCAAAACCATAAAATTAAACAAATCGTTTTATTTTCCAAAAACCTAGTTAGCACAAATTCCCATTTCGGTTCAAAACTTGATGTTTTACCCAAACTAAATATTTTAACGATTCTAATGGCCAAAATGCTCACTTAATATCATAATTAGGTCATACAAATCACCTCCATATTTTTAATCTCACTAATTATCATTAACTCAAAATTCAAGTTTGCAACAAATATCGATTTTAACACTTTTTAAAACAAAATTCACAATTCATCAATTAAGCTTGGTTTTGCATGATCTAAGTTGCTAAACAACAAATTAAAATGTTAATACAGTCATCAAAACCTTAATTAGATTTTAAATCACCCATTTGTAACTAAAAGCTAAAACCTAGTTTGCTTAAAATCTTAATTTGGACTTTTTAGATGCAACAATTTACAAATTATCATCTAGATTAGGTTTAACATTACCTAACATGTTAAACTACACAACAAGATCAATACCCAATGATGAAAACCCTAATTTGATTTACAAACCCTTTTCTTGAATTTTTCCAAACAAGCAATTAAACCTAATTAAACACCTAATTAGCTTCAAATGAAGTATGATAGCAACAATTAAGTAACTAAGCAATAAACAAACCATGGGACAAGGATTTATACCTCACAAAACTTGAATCAAACATCCAATCTAGCCTCACAAACTTGCTTCTTGCTCCAAGATCCATACCAGAATAGGTCATGGAAAAATGGGTAAGAGTTGGATTTGGGTTTTAGCTTGAATTGTGATAGAATTTTGGAGATTTTTGATAGGTTTTTGATGAGGAAATGAGAGGAGAAAATTGGGGGGCTGCACTTGGGGAGGGCTCGGCCAGAAATGGGGAAGGGTGAGAGTGAAGTGTGTGGGTGTGGGGAGAAAAGTCCAAGTCAAAGAAAGTCTAAGTCAACCCAACCAATACTTATATATATTTACTCTTTTCTTCTCAATTCTTTTCATTTCTTTTCTTTTAGCCATTCAAGTGGGAAAATGAGGGGGCACTTGGGGCTGCTGATTTGGAGAGGGGAGAGAGGGTGTGGGTGAGTGTGGGTGAGGGAAAAAATGATAAATGTTATACCCCAATTTCTATTTAACTTATTTTCTCCATTTAAGCCTTTTTCTTCGATATTTTCTAAAACCGTTTAACCACTTCATTTTATTTCAAAAACAACATGCTATAATTTTGTTTAATGTGTTATGATGCACAAAATTTGTTTCAACCCATTCCAATTTGTAATTTTCCCTAATTAAATGTATTAGTGACGGCTTAAAATAATATTAAAATAATTAATTTCGGAAAAATTTTCAGAAAATTAGAAATTTTACCAGTGGCTCAATAAACACCAAATATTAGCAATTACATAACTAGAATATATATATTTAATTTTATAATAAAGATATTTATATTTTAACTTTTTACAGAAAACCCCCTTATTTTACCGATTTTCCGAAATTTCACCGAAACAATTCTCAAAATATTATAGCGCACCGAGTGACTCATCTAGCGTGGCAGTGTAGAGAATCAGCGGTTTATTTAGAATGGGAGCGGCCAGCACTGGAGGGTGCAACAAGTATTGTTTGATGCTTTCGAACACTGCTTGACATTCGGCATCCCAGATAAAAGGAGCTCCTTTTTTCATAAGCTTTGAGAAGGGCCTACATCTTCCCGATAAATTTGAGATAAACCTCCGTATATAAGCGAGCTTTCCTTGAAATGATCTTAGCTGCGTCAGACTCTTTGGAGGGGGCATCTCCATGATGGCCTTTATTTTTGATGGGTCAACTTCAATCCCTCGATGCCGGACTATAAAGCCTGGGAATTTTCCCGATGACACGCCAAAAGCGCACTTCAGGGGATTCATCTTCAGATCGTATTCCCTCGGTCTGGTGAGAACGGTCCTAAGATCTTAGATATGATCGGCCTTGGTTTTAGTCTTGACGACCAGATCATCAACATAACATTCGACGACTTTATGAATTAAGTCATCAAAGATATTGGCCATTGCCCTTTGGTACGTAGCACCTGCGTTCCTCAGTCTGAACGGCATTACCTTGTAGCAGCATATTCCGATCGGGGATCGGAATGCTGTGTGCTTCTCATCCTCAGGCGACATTTTGACCTGATTATACCCAGACGAGCCATCCATAAAAACGAACAGTTCGTAATTTGAGGTGTCATCGAACATCATTTCCATAACCGGTTGCGGGAAGTCATCTTTAGGACATGCCTTGTTGAGGTCCCTGAAATCGACACAAACTCGGATCTGCCCATTTTTCTTCTTCACTGGGACTATGCATGCGATCCAGTCCGCATATTTTTCCTCCCTGATGAAGCCGACATCGATGAGTTTCTTGGTTTCCTCGATGACCTTTTTCTTCCAACTCCCTTCTCATTCTTCGAGGAGCTTGTTTGACCGGCTTAGCATCAGGAGATATAGCCAGCTTATGCACGGCTACTTTAGGGGAAAGGCCAGGCATTTCTTTGTACGTCCACGCGAAGCAGTCGACGAACTCATGCAGCAGGGCGATTATCTGCGCTTTCATTTCCTCTGATAAGAGCGATCTGATGTGGGTCGGCCTTGGATTATCGGGTGTTCCTAAGTCAATCTCGGTTAGCTCGTCAAAGGTTGCTTGTCCTCCATCTTCGAGCTCTTGAGGAGCTTCTTCTGGCTCGGCTATCTCGTCGTCATCATTTGATCTTTCGCTGGCCTCACCAACATGGATCATGTAGCACGCTTTGGAATCAGGTTGAATGTAGCCTATGCCCCATCTATCTAGAATTCGTCCATCGATGAGTGCTCGGACCTGGGGCGGATACCATAGCCCTTCGTAAAACTTTGCTTCGGACTCCGTTTGATATAACCGGCATCCGCACTTTTTAAAGTATTCCCGCATCTCGGGAGCATAGTATCTAGGATTGAGGACGGCTCTTATGCATCTCTCATAGGGAAGGCACGCGACAGACAAATCGTCCGGGTGCACAACAGGATTTGACCCATAAAACAGGATGCCCTTCTGTCCATTTTTCTTTCCGGGAACGTAGAAAGTTTTCAGCTGGTCCACGGTGGAGACAGACAATGCATCGAGCTCTTTGCACATCTTCTCCGGTACCCTTGTGACAGCTAGGGGCCCTTCTGCGATTTGAAGGTCTCTTGTAGTTTTGTTTGTTGCATAGGGGTCCAATCTGCACAGCTGTTGCACGGCAGGTCCTCTTCCTCCGACTCTTCAATGTCGCTTCCAAGATGAGGGAGGACTTTGCTGCTAGACGGGGCCTCAGTAACAGATTCGTCCATATCGCTACCGAAACGAGGGCGAGTTTTACGGAAGGACGGACTTCCTGCGTCGGACTCATCAGTGTCGCTACCGAAACGCGGGCGCACTTGGGCGTTTTTGCTTTTGAAAGTGACAGCCGGCTTAGACTTGCTTTTGAGTTTTGGGGTTGTTCTATCTTTGGTCAGCTGTGGCTCAGCGCTTTAGAGGTTCACAAAGTACCGAGAATCCTCATATCGGACTTCATGCACACCGAACGGCTGGATGTCTCCGTCAATGCGTCTTTCTTCGCCATTTCTAGTATACTTCATGCATTGATGGAGAGTTGACGGAAGGATGCCGTAATCGTGGAGCCACGGCCGTCCCAAGAGAATTTTATAAGACGTGTCAGCGTCGATTACGTATATCTTAGCTTCAGTTTGCAAATCCCCGAATTTGATTGCCAAAGCTATAGACCCCAGAACTTGCTGGCAGTTTTGATAGAAGCCTTGAATAACAATCCTTTCCCTTGAAAGGTATCGGACGTCCATTGACAAACTCTTCAGAGTCCGCAAGTTCATGATGTTCACTGAAGATCCCGGATCAATCAATATGCGATTAATCCGATCTCCATCGTTATACCCGGTCACATAAAGTGGCCGATTATGCTCAGCCGTTCCCAGTAGCAAGTCTTCATCCTTAAACGTGACTGCGGTGGCTTGCAAAGTGTACTGAGTTTCTTTCATATTAATTTCCGCAAAGTGAGCCTGATATCGCTCAGGGTTTTGTAGAGCATGAATGAGAACACTTCTAAGTTCTTGAGATAGAACCAAGGCATCGTAGATGCTAAGAAGAGACGGAAGCTTTCGGAGGTGAGCCAAGACATTATAATCTACTGGGAAAGGACTCGAATCTTCATGAGCAAGTTCTCTGCCATCTTCTTCATTAGTGACTTATTTTTCCTTCCCTTTTAGGGCGTTGCCCTGATTTGGCGGTAGAGCCCTGCCACTTCTAAACTGGATTTGGTTGGCCTTTGTGGCGAGCTCCTCGTCCTCTTCGGGAAAACAGAGCTCCTCCTCCGAGTCGCTGCCAAGATGGATGGCGTTGCAGGTCGCTACTGGGATCTCTTCATTGCAGTCTTCTGCTAACTCCTCCAGAATTTCAGCCGCTCGTACAGGGAGGAACTCCTTCAATTGAATTAGAGTTCTTCCCTTCTGTTTATATTCTTCGAGGGAATCGATATATTTTTGAATGGTCGATCTCCCTGCAGACTCCTTTTCACGCCGAGCTGCACTTTTCTTCTTCTTGAGCTTTTTGGATTTTGAGCCTGATGGAGCCGCATTGGAAGGTAGATTTCTTCTGCCCTTCCCATTCCGTCCCAGGCTCTTTCCGAAGTAGCTTTATCATCTTCTTCGTCTTATTAAATATGTGCGTACTCCATGGAGGCCGCGGTGAGTCCGTTTCATTTCTCAGGGCAGCGAGTTCGGCTGTCTGCTCCCAGAAGGCTTCAGCTTCTGTCTGTATAAAGTTGCTGGTTGCACCTTGATTGTTCACCAACACACTTTTGGATAGCTCGATCTCTCCAGCCTTGTACTGCTTCTCAACCCAGTCCTTGAAGATATAGCAATCCTCGATTGCATGGCTCACTACTCGGTGGTACGGGCAATACAGGGGATTGTCGGTCGTTTTTGCTTCTTGAGGTCTTTTCGACTCTGGCAATTGTAGACCGTTGTTCAAGGTATCTTTAAATATCTTTCGGACCTTGTCCCTCCTGAAAGAGTAAACCTTGTTCTTTTTCTCCTCTAGGGAAGGTCCATCTCCTCCCAGCAATGGCTTTCGAGACCGGTTGGTTTTGGATTCGCCCGCCCTTCGCTTTTCTTCATTGTCAAACGCATTGAAGACACTGCTGGAACTCCCGCTTCTACGGCTGTCATCCCGCTTACTCTTCCAAGTTTTGTCTCTCTGAGAATCCGGGGTAGACTCTTACTTCGTGCATTCCAGCATTTGGACTTCTTGGTTAGCTCTTGAAACGTCTTGAGGGCTACTGTACACAAGAACGGGACCATCCAATTGCTGAGGTTCCCAATGAGAAGGCTGACAGACTGGTCCTGCTCCAGCGGCGGTTCGCACTTGACCATGAGATTACTCCATCGGGCGATAAATTCGGTGTTGCTTTCATTCTTCCCCGGCGTGGTCCTCACAAGATCGGCAATGGAGATTTTATCACTGACACTCATGAACCTTTGCCAAAACAGAGACTCCATTTGGGCAAAGGTAATGACGGACCCGTCTGGTATACTCGCGTACCAGTCGAAAGCGACACCAGTTAGGCTGTTGACGAACTGATGAAAAAAGAGCGCATCATTGCCCCTGCAATTCCGCACGATGCTTTGAAGTGGGCGATGTGCTGATTTACATTTCCCGTTCCGTCAAATCTTCCGAACTTAGGAATGACATAGCCGCTCGGGAACTCGATCAGATCGTACTGTGAGGGATATGGCCGCCCACTACTGCCAACTTCTTTCTGAGCTTCAGCTTCGGCCACCAATGTTTAAACCTTGCTGGTGACCAAATCTATTATCCGGTCTTGTGTTAGCGGGATAGTGCTATCTGGGGCTAAGGCGTCCCCAGAAGCGGAATGTGGCCGGCTTTCGTGCGGCTCGACTAGTCTTGGACCCAAAGGAACAGGCATTGGCTGCTTCGGATTGTCATCACCCGGCTGATGAGTAGCGACTTATGCTTGACTGGGAGGCGTTCGAGCAATTTGAGCCGTAAGCTGCATCACAACGTTCGTTAGGTCGTCAATTTTTGAATAGAGCTTGGCCATCTCTTTATCTTTTCTCTTGAGCTGTTTCCGAAGCTCTTGAAGCAGCTTTTGCTCCGCGGTCCTGGGGCGGAAAGTCGGCTCTTTCTCGCTGTCCGAGCTTGACTCTGCCTGGACCGAAGGGTCCTTCTGCCTATCGTCCTCATCGAGAGGGTTTTCTTCATCCAGCGAAGGCGGCTATTCTTGGGCAGCGGCAACCACATTCAAGCCAGATTGGGCTTGAGATGTGGTGGCCCCATCCTTGCTTTTGCTGCGAAGGTTGTCGCTAGGGCGCCTGCCTGCCATATATACCGTATGGATAATATATTCAGCCGTCTTTTCATTATCGGCGGCTGATTTCTCGGATCGCTGTCTTGACCCTCATGTTTTGGTAACGGGCAATCGACTGAAGGCGGCTGGCCTGGCCGGATTCTTGAATGGTGCTGACGCTTCCTTTTCGGTTTTGCCCCGCTGTTTTCGCGCAGCACAGAGCGTCTGATAGACTCTTGAAGAGACAGTGTCACA
This sequence comes from Agapanthus africanus, assembly GCA_030015575.1. Classification (NCBI taxonomy): domain Eukaryota; kingdom Viridiplantae; phylum Streptophyta; class Magnoliopsida; order Asparagales; family Amaryllidaceae; genus Agapanthus; species Agapanthus africanus. Next base: position 243,046,655 of record CM057342.1, read on the forward strand.
TTTTTTCTATTGGAGCCGGGACACGTGTCTTTGTAGCGACTTTCAGACCGATGTCTTCTTAATTCTGGCGGTCATAGCATTTTTCTGAACCCACTTCAGAGGCTCGAAAGAATTGCTGATTTTTACGGCCGACTCAGCCGTCGTCGTAGGATGACTTTGCTCTTGGAACCTCACAAGATTCCACCTGGCCGGAGTCCTGGCCCTCTTGTTGGCTCGATACCTGAGCCGCTTCTTCCTTAACTTTTCTGATTTGAGCGCTTGGCAGGCTCTGGCTCCTCGGGAAGCCACTGTAGACTGGGCGATGGAGGACTTTAGAGATATGCCTGATTATACATTTGTTGGAGTCATCACCTGAGCTCGCCCGCAACGTTTGATGTTGCCCTTTGTACCAGAAGTCTTACCCCCAGCTGGAACATAAGAGAGTCGTTCAGACACCGTCTTAAGCTTCGGTTGTGGTGCCTCAGCGATCAGAACATTCGGCCTCTTGCCCCTTGAGACCGTCTTGGCCACCTGTTTTGTCGGGATTTCTGCCAGATGAGCGCTTCCGGCAGGGTAGATGATGACGGAGCTAAACTAGCGGGGCAGTTCCTCCCACTGTCGACTAAGGATTGCGGGGAGAACCACACGAGCATTGACCTTGACCACGTACGGAATCGGGGTCACTTTGGAAGCTGAATTCATCTTGGGAGACATTATCGTCAAAAGTTGATTGCTGCACGGGAAGAAAACAACATTTCAGGATAGGCAATCGATATGTATATTGATTGAGTTCGCATGAACGTTTGACCCGATATATGGGAGGAGAGATTGGTCCCACCGGGCGTGCCAGAATCTGTAGGGTGTTTTTCTTCACCCCATTGAGATGGGAATACGCGCGCGCTTGTCAGGCGTACTACAGATTCCCCTTACCTAGGGTAGGCCGGGGTTTATTGATTGTAGGGATCCGAATCTCCGGCAGTCGCGGACTAAGCTGCCGTTAATTACCCCTCGGTTTTGGGGCGAGGGAACCTCCGATTAACGGGTTAAACTGGTCATGCGAACTCAATGTGCAGTGTTGTGTTTTGTTTTGGAGGGGGCTTGGATATATCGAGAGCCACGCAGAGTTTTTACGGGGGTCCCGCTACCCGGATAGCGGGCTGGGGGTCAAGAGGTCTAGTAGCCCCCTTGCGGGGTGCGGGGCAGCGCCCCGGCCTAAAATTTTTTTGGGAGGGACAGTGTTGTGGAGTGTGTGTATCTATACATATATATACACGTATACATATATACTAAAAAAGAAAAAGAAAAAGTGCCCAAAGGACGTGTGGGGCCAGCGCCTTGAGCGCTGTGCGCTTAGGTGCTGTGCGCTTAGGCGCTAGCGCTCCACATATCTGACACGTGGGCGATGGGCGCTCGAGCGCTAGCGCACAACGTGTCGGCATGTGGGTGCTTGGAACTTGAGCGCTGGGCGCTTGAGTGCTAGACACTCGAGCGCTAGCGCACCATGTGTCGGCACGTGGGCGCTGGGCGCTTGAGCACTGGGTGCTCGAGCGATAGCGCGCCACGTGTCGGCACGTGGACGCTTGAGCGCAAAGCGCTCGGACGCTAGCGCGCCACGTATCGGAACATGGGCGCTGGGCGCTTGAGCGCAAAGCGCTCGAGCGCTAGCGCCTCACGTGTCAGCACGTGGGCGCTTGAGCGCTAAGCGCTCGAGCGCTAAGCGCTCGAGCGCTAGCACGCCACGTGTCGGCACGTCGGCGCTGGGCGCTTAAGCGCAAGGCGCTCGGGCGCCGGCGAGAAAAAGGGGCTTTTAGCCCCAGAAACTCCCGAAAGGGAAATTAGAGTGGAGTTAAACTCCTAAGATGTTTTGAAGCTAATGAAAGGCTTCTCCCCTTGAGCCCTAGTTCTTCCCCAAAGTGGGGTTTCTGGAGATGGGTCGCCTTCTTCTTCCTTTGTTGGCCAGATCTTAAAGATCAAGAAGTATGAGATTTTTAAAATCTCTTTTTTTTTAGATCTGATGGAAGACCTGAGTTCCCCTTTGTGGGTTTTGTGGTGAAAAACTATTTAGTTTTATAAAAGGAAGAGTAAAACTCTTGATTTTAATTCAAAAAAAAAGAAGGTTTTAGAACCTTGAAGAAGGAGAAAGATCTCAGATCTAGATTTGCTCTTTGGAAAAAGAAAAAAGTTGTTGAGATATTTTCATTATCTTTGCCTTTATAGGCTACACTTTACATATAGCCCCTTGGGCTTTTCAAAATGGCATTTTGCCTATCCCATGGCTCATGTGCCATTTCTTTTTGCACATAAGCCATGGGCTTTACAAAATTTGGAGTTATGCCCATTTTTCTTACATTTATTCATAAAATAAAATAAAAGAAATACAACAAAATTATTTATTACAAAACTTTTATTTTGGCATGGGGGAAGGCAGGCCGCTTCATGTTCGGGCTCGACCCGGGCATTGGCCCATTTGACCCGGGGCTTGGGCCCACTTAGCTTCGGGTTGACTTTGATTTTGACTTGGTCAACCGGAGTGTAAATTTTTACCCCAACAGTGACTGACACTTAAATTACGAAACGTCTAAAGGCGTAATGAAATCTAAGTAAGCCAAAGCCCAGAAATCAAAACCGTTTAAGGAAATAGAGTGAAGGAAAACCTAACTTAAAAAGATGATTTTTGTAAAATAAGGTCACCTTAAAACATATTAATGCATCAGATTTCCCAAAAATTTTGGCAGAGTCTCCTCGGGTACAACACAAAATATGCATAAATAATGAATAAAGGCATCCCCAAGCGGGAGCTAGCTCTTCGCCAATGGCGGAATCATAACCACATGCAATATATTTCATCATAATATGAAATCAACATTTGAAGGCAAGAAATAAAACCAAGAATAAAGTCGGCTCACACAAGCTCGACACCAGAAATCAGAATATAAATATATACCAATGAACCTCACAAGCTCACGGTCTAGGTGTAGGGTTAGCATAGCACCTTGTGAAGGTTTTGGCAAGTATCAATCATACTATTTTAAAATTTTTGGGGTGCTAAACAAACCCTAACCAAGATCTTAACTAGAGACTTAGGATTAAACATGCATGTAAACAACTTTACATCTAAGAGTTAGGGATTACAACTTTTGTAGACCGGTCCTTCACTTCTTATAGCTCCATATAGTAGTCCCGTTCGCTGCGATCGTAAACTTCGAACACTAGAGAGGCTCTATGAAGAAACAAACGTGCTTACTTCGATGACTTCGAGACCGAAGATGAACTACGTCGAGGAGACACTGACTCAAGATATTCCTTCACTAGGTCATGAACTTTGTGAAGAGAACACACTCTATTACATGGCATGTGGTAGAGGATGAAGAAGTAGGAGGTGGGCTCACTTTAGAATTGATTTTCTCACTTTATTTCGCATACCTCCATTAAAGCTAGAAAGCTTTTCATGGAGCTTGAAGAAGAAGAAGAAGAACTCATGAATAATTCATCCAAAAGAATTATTGTATCCATGGTTGAGTTAAAGCTATCATGCTTAACTCATGTAGAGAATAAACCACACACTATGGTTAAGGGTTGGGTTTGATAAATATCTTTAACTAGACAAAAGAGTTGACTTTGTCAAAGCTTATCCAAAAGCTTTTGTCCAAGCTTTAGCATAACAAACTCAATCTATTTTGAATTAGCTTAACAAAAATAGAAACCCTAACTTAACCCTAGTATGGAATTAATCTCATACATTCATCTTGTATGTATCATCAAGCATGACACAATACATGTACACAAATATACAAATCACATATATACAATGTGCACACCAAGTGAGAAAAGAAATCATTAGTGAGCTAAATATTAGTTAATGTAATATAATATATCAAATATATAGTTATACATTAAATTATCAAACCAACACTTGATTTAATAATCCGGCTATATCACATATAACCGACTAATATGAAATGCAACATCTTATCGAATCAACGCTTGATCCGATAACTCGGCTTTATCACATATAACCAATCATGTCACACATCGCGAGAGTAGAATGCAGTATCACATACACGCATCAATCTCGGTCCTGCACATATCACATATGCGCTCCTACTCCGTTTCGCTTGAGCCAGGAAACATCTGTGTAGGACTCTAAAGACTCGTCAATACGCCGGCAGTAGGTGATGATCATATCAAACACCCACAAGCCGCAAGCGGTCTGCTAAACGTAACGGCCACCCGGGTATTGAGCGATCAGAAGATCAACAAGCAAGCCTGTACATTCTCCTGTGAATCCAATCAGTAACACTCCCGTACAGTCCGGTCTCTTCGTCTGATATGTCGCATATCTCGCCTAGGGGTGGTAAACGTCAGACCCCAGTAGCTTGATAAGTCGTGTCGATATGAGGTCCATAAAAGTTCGAGAAACTACTGATAACACTTACCAGTAAATCTCAGCAAACCTGGCCAGGAATTTCCCGTTATAGCCAATCGAACACAGCGCAACATTAACTCCCTATACTGGGAGAGACGAAACCCCTCCTATCGCTCATTGCCTCCATGTGATTCGGGACTGTACCCAAAAGCCACCGTTTTGCAAGCCCCCATGGACGTGGTGAGATGGAAATCAAAGCACAGTGGGAATCACACAAGACTCTATGACGATCTCAGGTCTACAGACTAACCTGTACCAGTGTCACCAGAGAACTGCCATCTGACATGAGGTATAATACCATCTAGGAGTTCTCGGCGAGTCCGTCCAGTGTACCCAGTCTCCACTGAGCACCCGTATACCTTCTCTGATGTCAAACACCAATGGATATGGGATCATCCATCGCCCATCATATGGGTCAAGAAGCGCATACGCTAGTCTACTCTTGAGTATCGATGCCCTGTCTCAGTATTCCCACGACTAGGAACATTTGAAGGATGTACTTAGCGACTACACTGTCCCCACTAGTATGATCTGCATCATAATCCTGGTAGTCAAGTACTCATCCTAAGGGCTTTATCAACATGTAACATAGAGACTATCAGAGTACATGTTAAGATAAAGAGTAACCAGATAGCATACTATAATGTTGAGTAAGAAAGTCCTCCCTATATATGTCCAAGCATCTACTACAATATACAACGTATGTACAGTAATGGCCTTTCGGGCATACACTTAACTAACAATCTCCCACTTGCACTAGGGCTTTCTGTTGTAGTATCTCATACCCAACAATAAGCTGTGGTTGAGGTATCTCATACTCAACCATCCCATAAAAGTCTCTACTGGGAAATAGGCCTTTGTGAGTGGATCCGCGCTGTTGTCCTCTGTGTTTACTCTCCTAACCTCGATCTCTCTGGAAATCAACCATCTCCATGATCAGGTGATACTGCCAAAGAATATGTTTGGATCACAGATGGGACGGGGGTTCCTAGGCCTAAGCCATAACTCCATTGTCACACAATGGTAGGAACGAAATTCATCTCATGAACTCAAATATATCCAGACTGCCTCTTTGGTAGCATCTTTGGTAACGATGTATCTTGCCTTTAATCGTCTAGTATGTCACGATATCTATCTTGGAACTCTTCCAACATACCATCCCTCTACTGAGGGTAAAGACAATGCCTGTGACTGGCATTCAGTCGTCTTTATCACCCTGGAACCTTTCCAGTGACTCTCCCCAGGATCAATTGATACCATCTTACTACAACTAGTGAGAATCCTAACATCTAGTTAGATCTATCTCATAGATTCATAACCCAGGATTTAGCAGGCATGAACTTGATCCTTTATAGAGAATCCTTGTGATAAGAGGAGATTGACCGTACGTAGTATAGGAAACTCATTTCCTATCAAGAGTATGTTATCCACGTACAATACGAGGATCATTACCATACTCCCTACTACCCTTTTGTATATATAAGGTTCATCTACCATTATGATGAAGTCAATCTCTTTGACTACTACATCAAAACAGACGTTCCAACTCCGCGATGCCTGATTTATCCCATAAAACATCTTGCACACGTTTCCGCTGCTCCCACTGTCTACGAAGCCCTCTGGCTATGTACTTATAGATGCACTCTTGTAAATCATCATTTAGAAAAACCGTCATGACACCCAACCGCCAGATATCGTAGTCATGGTATGTAGCAGTAGCAAGTAGGATCTGGATGGACTTAAGCATAGCTTTGAAAGTCTCAACAATGCGACCCGACTAGCTGAAGTTACATATAGATGCATATTTAAATTAGTTTGAATTTACATCTTATGAAACTTGCCGGTCATGTCACAAAGATAAGATGACCACGGCTCTGTTTATTGGAAACAGAGAAAGAGTTAGTGAACTCTTGGATTGATACATGTCGATGTATGAAGGTCCCCTGTCTACACATACCAAGACCGGTTCTTTGTACTTCATTACATTCTCTGATGATCTCTCAAGATTCAGACATACGTTCCTGTTAAAACACAAGTCCGAAGCTTTTGAGATATTCACAGAATATAAGTTAGAAGTAGAGAACCAAAACGGGTATATGTATTATGTCCTTTGATGAGATCAGGGAGGAGAATACTTGAACACGGGATTCCTAAACTATTCTAAAGGAGAATAAGATTCTCTCTCAACATTACTCCTCCGTATACACCATAGCACGATAGTATATCGGGGCGGAGCAATAGCACCCTATATGATATGGTGTGCTCTATGATGAGTACTACTGAGTTTCCTATTTCCTTTTGGGGGTTATGCACTTGTGAAGCTGCATACCTATTGAATGGCGTTCCAATCAAATCAGGTGCCTACCACTCCACATGAGATATGGTAAGGGAAGAGCCCATCTCTTAAGTCAGTTAAGATTTGGGGTTGTCCGGCCTATTTCTAAAAGCTAAATCCGGACAAGCTCGAGGCAAAGTCTGATCTGTGCAAGTTTGTTGGATATCCTAAGCATTGGCAAGGGAATATCTTCTACCAAACCGAGGAACAAAAATGTTTTGTTTCTCAACATGCCACCTTTGTGAAAGGGAATTTCTTGAGAAGGAATTAGTGGTCATGAGGTAGAACTGGAAGGAGTTCCAGCTATACAAACTACAGCTGACGATTTGGTAGAACCGGAAGATTCAATAGTAACCAACGAACCTCAGCCTCTCCGCCGATCTAGTAGGGTTCCTCACCCACCTGAGAGATACTTCAGTTTCTCTATGACAGTGGGAGCGAGGATTGCATCATGAGATGATGACCCAACTAGTTTCGAGCTGGCCATAAGGAGTGGGACTCTGTAAGAATGGCTGGATGCTTAGTGATCTGAGATGGAATCCTTATACACCAACAAAGTATGGCCTTTGGTTGCTTTATCTGAAGGGTTAAATCCCCATTAGGAACAAGTATATCTTGAGAAGATTACTTGGTGTACATGGAAAAGTTGAGACTTTCAAAGCTAGACTTGTTAAAGGTTTACATCATTGACCAGGTATGGATTATGTTGAAACCTTTCCTAAGTACCTATGCTTAAGTCCATCCAGATCCTACTTGCCACGGCTGCATACCATGACTACGATATCTAGCGGTTGGGTGTCATGACTGCTTTTCTAAATGATCTTTTAGAAGAGAGAGTCTATAAGTACACAGTCAGAGGGCTTCATAGACAGTGGGAGCAGCGGAAACGTGTGCAAGATGTTTTATGTGATAAAGCAGGCATCGCGGAGTTGGAACGTCTGTTTTGATGTGTTAGTCAAAGAGTTTGACATCATCAAAATGGTAGATGAACCTTGTATAAACAAAAAGGTAGTAGCGAGTATGGTGGTGATCCTCGTAGAGTACGTGGATGACATACTCTTGATGGGGAAAGAGTTTCCTATGCTACGCTCAGTCAATCTCCGCTTATCACAATGATTCTCCACATAGGATTAAAGTGATACCTACTAAATCCTGGGTTTTGGATCTATGAGATAGATCTAATTAGATGTTAGGATACTCACTAGATGTAGTGAGATGGTATCAATTGATCCTGGGGAGAATCACTGGAAAAGTTCCAAAGTGATAAGGATGACTGAATATCAGTCGCAGGCATTGTCTTTACCCTCAGTAAAGGGACGGTATGTTGGAAGAGTTCCAAGCTAGATACCGTGGATACTAGAGATAAAGGCTGGATACATCGCTACCAAAGATACTACCAAAGAGGCAGTCTGGGTGTATACTAGTTCATGAGATGAACTTCGTTCCTACCATTGTGTGACAATGGAGTTGTGGCTTATACCTAGGGACGCCTGTCCCATCAGTGATCCAGACATATTCTAAGGCAGCGTCTCCTGATCATGGAGATGGTTGATCTCCAAGGGATCGAGGTCAGGAGAGTAGACTCAGAGGACAACACGGCGGATCCACTCACAAAGGCCTTTTCCCAGAGAGAGACTATTATGGGATGGTTGAGTAAGAGATACTACAACCACTATTATCAGATAGCCCTAGTGCAAGTGGGAGATTGTTAGTTATATGCATGCCCTAGAGGCCATTGCTATACATGAGATGTATATTGTAGTGGATGCTTGGACATATATAGGGAGGACTTTCTTGCACGACATGATAGTATGCTATCTGGTAACTCTTTACCTTAACGTGTACACTGATTGTCTCTCTGTTACATGTTGGTAAAGCCCTTAGGATGTGTACTTGACTACATGGACTATGATGCGGATCATACTGGTGGGGACATAGTAGTCCATAAGTACATCCTTCAAGGTCCCTAGTCGTGGGTATATTGAGACGGGGCATCGATATACCAGAGTAGACTAGCGTATACCTTCTCGACCCATATAGATGGGCGATGGATGATCCTATATCCATTGGTGTTTGACATCAGAGATGATATACGGGTGCTCAGTGGAGACCGGGTACACTGGACGGACTCGCCGAGAACTCCCAGATGGTATTATACCTTACGTCAGATGGCAGTTCTCTGGTGACACCGGTACAGGTTAGTCTGTAGACCCGAGATCATCATAGAGTCTTGTGTGATTCCCACTGTGCTTTGATTTCCACCTTACCACGTCTAAGAGGGCGTGCAAAATGGTGGTTTCTGGGTACAGTCCCGAGTCACATGGAGGCAATGAGCGATAGGAGGGGTTTCGTCTCTCCCGGTATTGGGGGTTGATGTTGCGCTATGCTCGATTGGCCATAACAGGGAAGTCCCTGGCCAGGGCTGGTTTAGAGATTTACTGGTAAGTGTTACCAGTAGTTTATCGACCCGTTATGAGCCTCATATCGGTATGACTTATCGGTTATTGGGGTCTGACGTTTACCACCCCTAGATTTGATATGCGACATATAAGACGAGGAGACCGGACTGTACGGTAGTGTCACTGTCAAGCTTTTTGCAGGAGTTGGAGCGGGCTTGCTTGCTGATCTTCTGATCGCTCAATACCCGGGTAGCCGTTACGTCCAACTAGTACCGCTGACGGCTTGTGGGTGCTTGATATGATCATCACCTACTGCCGACGTATTGACGAGTCTTTAGAGTCCTACATAGAGGTTATACTGGCTCAGGCAAAACGAAATAGGAGCACATATGTGATATGTGCGAGACCGAGAATGATGCGTGTATGTGATACCGTATTTTATTCTCGCGACTTTTTGTACCGCGAGGTTATATGTGATATAGCCGGGTTATCGAATCAAGTGTTGATTCGATAAGTCGATACATTGAATGTTAGTCGGTTATATGTGATATAACCGGATTATTAAGTCAAGTGTTGATTTAATAATTTAGTGTATAATTGTATATGTGACATACTAATTTACATTAATTTACATTGGTTCACTTAAGCATTCATTTTTTCTCACTTGTGCACAACTTGATATATATGTGATATATATTTATTTGTGTTTATTATTTGTATCATGGTTGTTGATACACTTGTCATGGGGGTATGAGACATACACCATTATATATATATATATATATATATTGGTATGGTTTTTAATATTCAAAGTAAATACAAAATTAGTGAATATTTGTTAAATGCATGAAGCTTGTAGAAGCTTGTGAGTGCTTTGACAAATTCAACCCTTTTTGTTTTTCTTTGGATATTATTTAACCTAACCAATATATTTAGCCATGGTTATGTCTCTACATGAGTTAAGTATATGATACTCACTCACCATGGTTAGCTCATTCTCTCTCTTGATAAGTTTCATTCTCATTTGAGCTCATCTTCTTCCTCCTTCATTTTCTTTCTAGGGTTTGTAAAAGAAAGAGATACAAAGTGAGAAAAGAAATTCTAAAGTGTACCCATTTCCTATCTCACCATCCTCTACTAGACTAGCACTTTAGTTTAGGGTGTTTGCTTCACTAATTCTTTGGTTAGTGAAGTAGAAGCTTGAGTTCGTATTCCCTCGACGTAGATCATCTTCGGCCTCGAAGACTTCAAGCAATTCCGTTGCCTCTTCTCATAGAGCCGTCCAAGAGTCCGGATGTTCGATGATCACAGCGAAGGGACTACTATAAGGAGCTTAAGAAGTGAAGGACCGATCTACAAAGGTTGTATTTCGTATTCACTTAGTGTTAAAGAGTTTAACTTGCATGTGTTAACCTAATTTTCTAGCAAAGATCTAATTTAGAGTTATTCGACACGGCTAAAATTTTTATCCGGCATGGTTGATGCCTTGTAGATCCTTATTAGAGTGCTTAGTAACCCTACAGAAAGTACTTTTTAATCGGTGAATTTTTAGATGAAATTGCTCACACATTCTTCATGCGACTGTTAATACTTCTTGAGGTACTAACGACCGATTACAAAATGTGTTCGCGCATGAATGCGTAATTCCTCGTCTTGCAATACCTAAGGCTTTAGCAGTGACTCCCAAACCAGTTGGTCTAAGGCACTAAGTGATAAGGCACCCTCGCTATATATTTTTCTATTTTTGCAGCCTTAAGTAATTACAAAACCAGTGTTCATTTTTTTATCTCTTTATTCACACTTGTATTTTTATTTTTTTTCGTACTAAGGACTTTAGACAAGAGCATTTCAAGGTCTCTTCTACTATTCCAAGTTTCAAGGTTCGTATTTGTGCAATTTGTAGGGTATATATTTTCAGAATTTAGATTTAAACTTAGGAATTATTTTTCAAACTTATACATTAATAAAGATATCAATACTTTTCTCTTGTTTTAACTTAGCCCAAGAAGTCAACTCGAAATTTGCCTATTTCTAAATAAACTACAAAGACATATATTTTCTACCGTTAAATTTTTAGGAAAGGTTATTTTTAGGGTTTTTAATTTACTAAGTCTAGGATCTAGTTGTTCCTAGCTAGTTAACATTTTTGTCAAACTCAAGTCAATTATGGCAGAAATTGAATGTTTCAATTTTTATAATTTTTCAAATTTTTCAATTTTTATGGGTTTTAAAATAAATATACACATGAATGCGAAGGAAGAAGGCTTACCGAGCATACTCCCAAACTTAAACTTGACAGTGTCCTCGCTGTCATGCCACATCAAGAGGGTCAAAATGTCAGCACTCCCCTGTTTATTTATTTATAGTTTTTTTCATAATTTTTATAATTTTTATGGGTTTTTTTTAAATAAAAAAAAAAACTAAATATATACAAAAATGTCCCCCCCAAATTTAAGTGAGACAGTGTTTCCACTGTTTTAAGCGTTAAAGTTCAGAGTTAGGGAGGAGAAAAATCAAACTATACAAGGCCTTATACAGACCAAAGTTAGCACCAACCATTCAAAAATTCTATCGTGATGATGATAGGTTGGTAGAAGAATAGAGTGTAGAGAAAGGAGTTGAGAAACACACGAGACCGTATGGAAAGAATGGTGGAATATGGTCTCGGTGGAGGAGAAGAATGGCGGAAAAGAGAAAGAAGTGTACACGAACTTAAGAGTGTAAATCGAGTGAATAAATTAGCGCAATTTGTGATGACCGATGTGTTAAAAACGATTGTGCTAATCTATCAACCCGTCGAGAAATGGGGTCAAATCCCTCAAGATTCGCAAGAAAACATGGGTTGTTTGAACTTGATAAACCATCCATTGAAAATGGAAACGCGACGGATTCTTGCGTGGTCGAAACGATAGGAAGGACGAAAGGGAGTGATTGAGGGATAGTCTTATTCTCACCTAAGTAATCTGTCTCGAACTTGAAGGATTCCATCAATGGTTCGAAATGACTGTAAGCAACCGAGTCTGATGGGTCAACTAACTCATCTGAAAATTCAAAAGACTCAAACTCGGGAGGTGAGTCTTCAAAATCGTCCAAAAAAGTGAAGCACTCGTAATCGTTATCGGCTGTGAGAACTGTATCAGATTCAAAGAGGAACGCACTAGTGGCGTCCAAACGGCTATGATCAAATAGAAATCTTTCAAGCTCACAGTGCTCCTGCGTGATCTTTTGCGTGGTCGGAACGATGGAAAGGAGGGGGTTTGATTTAGGAAGTATAACAGTTAAAGGTTCAGGAGGATGAATTGGAAAATCCGACACATCAAACAAAAATGGTTCATCCTCAATACAATCCTCAATACTCTCCTCAATACTATCCTCATAATTCTCCTCAAAAGTCATCTCATCCATGCAATTATCATCAAAATCAAGACGCATATGAGGTTCGGGAGAAACATTTAATAACTCGTGATGATGAATTGGAGATAAAATTTCAGTCAAATCTACGGGTTCATCATCCAAAATATTCCCGGCGTCAATATCCTCAATCAAGTGAAAATCTATTTTTTCAGACACCTCATCAAAAGCATGGATATTTATCAATTCAGGTTCTAGATTGGAGGTGTAGAGATCGAAAGGATTGGTGATGGTTTCACTCGAAAGGGACCCTTCACAATCTGGCAAATCAAGCACTACAAAGTCGCACAACTCATTACACGTTTTATCTTTAACTGGTGAATCATCTGGAACACTTATTTGAAAACTGGAGTTGTGGGATTCAATTTGTGACGGGTAGGTTTGATTTGGAAGGGTGTATAGCTCACTTTCTCCACTCAAATTATCGATCTGTGCAACTGCCGCATCATACATTGGAATTTTTGGAGCTAGTTTGAAACTAGCCACCGGTTCACTAAGTTGTATAAGGGCGGCCATGGACGCATCCACATTCCTCATCATTTGGCTTGTCGCTACCATATAAGCTTCCAACGATTTTTCCAGACTAGACATGGGTTGTGAAGGGGTTTCAGTAAAAGATTCAAAGTTGTTTGGATTTTGGAAACTCCCAAATAGCTGTGTAGAAGAAATGTCTAGGGAAGGTGCGAAAGTCAGGTAAGACTGGTAGGAATTGAATTGTTGGACAGGAGTAGGATCAACATTGCGATAAAAAGATGAATGGAGTTGATGATCCCAAGAACTGGAAGTGTTGAAAGGAGTGAAAGATCGGTTACGAGATTGTTCTATGTGTTCAGCAATAGACATGGGTTTAGGAGTTACAACAGGACTCGAAAAAGGGGTATCAACGAAAGAAGGTGGTGAGGGTTGAAATGGTTGATACAAAGTGGATTGTGAAGTCGAACTGTTTCTCCTAGACGCTTCTATTCGATCTTTCAAAGAAATTTTGGGCATGGAGGGGTCGTCCGTAATTCGACCAACACAATTCGCCTATGAAGCAATGTTTGGATGAGGGTACCAAAGTTCGGAAAGAGTTTTGGGAGGTGGGGTACCCATGATGTAGGAAAGGAGAAGAAAAAGAATGTGGGTGGAAGTGAGGTGCACGGATTTCTTAGCGACAAGTTGCAAGTTTTTTGTAAAAAAATTTCGTTTTTTTCTTTTTGTGTTTTTTTTTATGTGGAGCTTTTTTGCAAAAAAGATTTTCGATAAAAGGCTTAGACACACATTCAATCAACCACAAATGCACAATCAAGCCTAGATCTAGGGTCACATAGGTCAACTAGACAGCTACTAACTGTTCCAGAGGGCAAGAAGTAGGACCTCAAACCGCCTCTTCACCGCCAATTGTGGCCAGGTAAGTGCCAGGTAAGTGGGAGGTTCTCCACTACGTAAGTAGTTGGCCTAATTAAGGAACCACTCGCCTTAGACACACTTGCCTAGACACCACAAAGTCAGGTTAGGACCAACGGTCGATGCCTACAACTATTCCTCTGTCCTATTGAGCGCGAAGTCCTTAGGGCTGAGTCTAATCTTTTTTAATTAATTGATGGACAATGCAATATGCCTTATGTGATTTTTGGGGTCCTGGGAAGGGTGATGAAATCCCCACCCAATCTGATTGGTGTAAAAGCCCCTTAAAGTCGATTTAAATATGCAAAGCAGTAAACACAATCACTTGCAAATAATTTTTTTTAAGCGAGGCGCAAAGAATCCTGCACAAGATCAAGTTATTGGAAGGAGGAGAAATTTTTTTTTGGCGCAAAGAATCTTGCAGGAAATTTTTACAGAAGATATATTGGGTTTGCAAAGAAGAAGAGGAAGCTTACAGTGAAATTTTAGGTGCTGAAGTCACTACAGGACCGCGTTTCCGCCACCGAAGGGGGGTTTATGCCGCGGTTCCGCGGTAGGATGAGCGGTTCGATTCTTGAGATTTCTTCTGCTCCTCTGTTATGATTTTCCTCTGTTATTCAGATCTGCCGTTTTCTGTTTCGATCTCTGGATTTTTCCAGATCCGAACTTGTTCGTCGATCCTGCAAAATTCACACGAAAATACCCTTCACAAAATAACAAGATGATAAAATTTTATATTTTTTATTTTTCAGCTTTTATGATTTTTTTTAATTTTATATTAACCCGAAATTAAAAAAAGAAAATACACGCCATCCCCGGCAACGGCGCCATTTGATTGGAAAGAGATTTAGTGTGCTTGCGCTGTTTTAAAAGATGAATCAAAAATATTTGTTAACCGCAATCAAGAACGGCGTCGCTTGGTAGCTAGCCGGTGAGTACAGGTCAGTCCACAGGGATGTTGTGTATTTCCTAATTTGGTCTAACGAGTTAATTCTAAACGGTGTGAATGGATTATCGCTAAAAACTAAACTGATTTATACTAAGACTAGAATCTTGCTAGGGTTAGGTTTAGGTTAAGTTTAGAAATTAAAGATTTCCTCACCGCTTTCAATTCCCTAATTTAGATCTCTTTAGGTGTTATGGTAACAATTAATAAAGAGGATTAGTACCATGGGGAAGAAATGATGTTTCTTCCTCTAGGTTCTAGTCCTTCCTTTCTTAATTCTTACCTTAACCTCCATAGAAAACATACACAACCGGTCGTTTATACTACGGTATCACCGTTACCTCATAGGGTAAGATGCCGTAGGGAACGGTGTGTGTATGTATGCATGGAGTCATATTAATTATATGTGATGGGGCAAGAAAGGGGTAAGAGATTTCATCTCTCAAGCCTTTCCTAAATCTAACTCTAACAAGCGAGGAGACTACCCACTCATTAGGGAATTGAAAAATATCTCTAACTATCTAACTAGGGCATAGAATGAAAAATCTATAAGAAGGCAGAATAAAAATTAACTAGGGCAATTAAATAAAATTACTTACTTTATTGATGGCTCTCTCCAAACATTTACACAGGAATTTTCAGATCTGAATAGATGAATAAAAAGAGGCATAACATAAAACAGGTTTTTAGGGTTCTATTTATAGATTCATAGAAACCCTAGGGTTATAGTCGCGTCATATCTGCAATTACAATTTTACCCCCTAAGAAACCTAACTAATGCACCGACGCACCGATACAAGAATTCTGCACCGACACGGGCACACCATGGCCGCGGATCCGCGGCCCAAGCCCCTATTTGGCCGCAGTTCCGCGGCCATGTAGTGGGCTTGTGGGCTCAATTTCTCAGGGAATCTGTCTGCTGCTTTGTACTTGGCTTTTCTTCAGTTTTTTTCTCAGATTGGCTTCTAGATTTCTTCCAGATCTCCACGGTGAATAATTGTAGTGGACTTTTACCGTTGCATCGTGACGAAGTCTTGAACCTTGCGCTGCTTTTGTTCTTTGTGAACTTGTTAATTGATCTTCAATATTCCTCAAGATGTGGGCACGATCAAGATTCCACCTTTTATCGGTCGTGGTCTCACTTTTGTATCGTCTTTTATCTTTTTCACTGTTTTTGTCCCGAGAATCTGTAACCTACAACTATGTAGCAGACATGAGTCAAAAGCACCTGTTTATTTGTAAACTGAATAAGAATGGAGAATAAAATAATGCAAAATTATGGTATGAACAGTAGCATTCTGAGAAAACAAAACATCTTTTGTTCCTCAGTTTGGTAAAAGATATTCCCTTGCTAATGCTTGGGATATCCAACAAACTTCCACAGAACTGTCCTTGCCTCGAGCTTGTCCGGATTTTGCTTTTGACATAGGCCAGACAACCCCAAATCTTAACATCTTTAAGAGATGGGCTCTTCCCATACCATATCATATATGGAGTGGTAGGCATCTGATTTGGTTGGAACCCTATTCAATAGGTATGCAACTTCTCAAGTGCATAACCACAAAAGAAAATAGGCAACTCAGTAGTACTCATCATAGAGCACACCATATCATGTAAGGTGCGATTGCTCTGTCCCGATATACCGACGTGCTGTGGTGTGTTCGGAGGAGTAATGCTGAGAGAGAATCTCATTCTCCTTTAGAATAGTCCAGGAATTCCGTGCTCAAGTATTCTCCCCCTTTATCACATCAAAGGACATAATATTTATACTCGTTTTTAGTTCTCTACTTCTAACTTATATTCTGTGATTATCTCAAAAGTTTCGGACTTGTGTTTCAACAGGAACATATGTCTGAATCTTGATAGATCATCAGTGAATGTAATGAAGTACAAAGAACCTGTCCTGGCATATGTAGACATGGGACTATCATACATCATCATGTATCAATCCCAAGAGTTCACTAACTCTTTCTCTGTTTCCAATAAATGGAGCTGTGGTCATCTTATCTTTATGACATGACTGGCAAGTTTTACAAGATGTAAATCCAAACTAATTTAAATATGCATCATTATGTAACTTCAGCTAGTCGGGTCGCATTGATATAACCTAGTCTACAATACCTCAAGAAGGATTCGTTCATTTCTGAACTCTTCCACTTGTGTGTGTTCTGTACGTTAAGAACTGTGGTTTGATTTAGAACGTCTATGATTTTAGATAACGTGCCTGAACCGATCAACTCTTAATATAGGAAATGTTCAAAATATTATCCAACAATACAAAATTATATCCTTCTTTACTAATAAAGAGACTGATATGATGTTGTATATCAGGTTCGGTATCTAATAACATTCGTTCAGAATCAATGTATTCTGGTAATACAGGGTGATAACTGCCAACAGACTTGGCTGCAACACTTGCATCATTTCCAACTCTTGAAACCTATCACCCGTTCTTAGTTCTCTACCTCTCTGTAGCCCATGTAACAAATTACATTTGCAGGATCCTGATCCGGTATCTCATACCCAGGATGTAAAGGATACTGAGAAACAGTTCTAGGTAATGAACACACCCGAAGAAGATGCATCAGCATGCTTTTTCTTCGTTTGGGTGGCACAGGAATTCTGGTAATCCCCTATTTCCTTCTCTGTCTTATAACAATTATAAGTGGAGCGGGACCAACGTTCCCCAGCTCTGTATAATAAGCGGGTTCGGTCAATACATCCATATTATTATCTTGATTAAGGCGTGACATGGTCGCTACCTGGAGAGAGATAGAAAAAAACACTCAGCGTTGCTCTTGCAAGATTAGATTGGTTATTAACATATCTAATCAGGATGTCTCCCACTGTTTTAGTTAAATCTTCCTTCAAACCCTAAAAGGTAAGACTAGCCGGGATTAATTACACTCTACAAGTTCGTCAATCTTTCAGTCAGGCCAGTGTCGGTACTTTGAGGGAGGTTCCCCGTGCTTTCGCATGGACCTAATTAAAATAAACCTCGTTTTCCCATAGGCATAACCCCGTTAACACCTTTCTAGACACCTACTCGATCGGCTAATTGTAATGTGTAAAACTCTCCCAGGAGTAACTCTTACTCGCAGTGGGTATCGGGATCCAACTATCTCATAGAAGGTATGCAATCTCATTGCAAATTTCAACACTTGAAATTCCTGATAATATTTTACCCCTAGTACTTATGACCTTAACTATGGTCAACATATCATAAGCACTAGTCAAGTTCTCCCCGTCATTTCATGATTAATTAGACCTACCCACATGACCCTCAACTATGGTCGACATAATCACATGACTGACCTAATTAATCGCATTATATGTTGTGTAGGAAGACATCACTTAGCTACCGTACACTACGCCTCAACTATAGTCGACATACGCAGCACGAATACTAAGTACTCTACTTCCTAAAATGACAGAGGGCTACGACAGCTTTTTAAGAAAACCCTTTGCGTAATGAACTTGATATCGTTGTAGAATCAAGTGATTTTAAATGGAATATTTTTGAGGCCTTTTCTAGTTTTGCCAAAGAGGCCACTCCCAGTGAAGGGATCTCGGCTCTTTCCTCATCGAATAAGATGCAGGATATTTCACAAATATCACTATGCAAAGCAAAAACTATAAAAACAATCAAAAGACAAACCGAGTTTGTAGCATCTGCTAGTTTCGCTAAAGAGGTCACTCTCAGTGAAGGGATCTCGGCTCTTTCCTTATCGAATAAGGTGTTGGATATTCCACAAGGAATACCGCTATGCAAAGAAAGAACTAGAGCTACCAGTTTTTGAGTCAAGTTTCTACAACATCTTTAGGTTTCTTTTAGTTTCATTAATCTCATAAATGAAGTCCCATTTTATTATGCTTCACAAGCATCACTTTTGAAACGAAATCAGCAATATAACATATATCTCATATATATAATATAAACATTCGTCTCAGGCAGTAATATGATCTCATCACAGAACATTGCAGCAGAAGATAACATATGAAATATTGGATATACTAGGGTTTCCGTGTTTTATGCGAGCCTGTATAAAACGTGGATTCCACGGTCGCGATGAATAGCCAATCCCACACTCCTAGACTCCTACGAGAGCGGCAAGCAACCCTACCAATTCTAGAGTTAGGACACCAGTTTCAACTCCTCGAGATGGTCTCCCACTGGACCCTAGAACCCGGTTACTTATGCTCCCCGCCTTGGGTCTATCCTAATGCAGAAAAATAAATAATATACAATGGTGACATCATCCTCAACCCGGAAGTGCCCCAATAAAAGAATATTACATACAATGAATTTTACATGAATGAAAATGAAAAACTCTCATCTAACATAAAACCCCCGGCTATTCAAAACACAACGATCCAATATAACATATCACAGCAACACATAACATCACATATCATCAACGTAAGTAAATATGCGTATCCCAATTGTCGTTGATGTATAGCAACGAAACCGACGATACACCATATATTACACTTACGGTCGCAGAAAAGAAAGTGTAAAACTACAACAGTTGGAATCCATAACCTTTTTAGACATCACATGCCTAACCAAATGAATTCCTTAGACATCGCATGCCTACTAATTATAAACCCCGCATTTTAGTCTCGATCTCGAAAACACTTTTCAATATCAAGTCGGGCAATTCAACAAGATTCCCGATATCCTGATCGAATGCTCGTCGAAAACTCTAGTAGACGGCCGCACCCCTGGATGCCGTCGACGAAGTGCACTAAGGCGGAACACCGCTGCCGCGAGCACCTGAACGGATGCTTTTGGCGACGGGGTTCTCCTACAGTCACTTGGTTGGGGCTATGGGGCGTGGCTATCTATTAAGTTTACTCGGAGGGTATCCGCGTACGCTACATGATTGCGACGGACTTTCGATCACATCAAAATCCCATGGCAACCGATCAAATGAGACTAAAAACTGCTAGATTTATAACATTCAAATTAGTTATCTCATAACTACTTGTGGATTCCAAATATTGTATCACATTCCAGATAAATAGATAATATTAAACTTTCCGATCGAATAAATAAACACCCAAGATTTTCTAAATATCTCAACACTTGAGCGGAGTTCAAAAAGTCCCAGAACATGCACAGCCACTATGAACCAGCCGTAGAAGGGTCAAACCAACGCCTCACATGTGGCAACGCTAAACTACCACAAACCATATGGTTCAGTGGCAGTTTTGACGGTCACATAATCGTGTTAAGGTTACGTTCTTCTAAAGGGTCCACAGATTCGCTTGCAAGATTTTCTGAAAGTTTTAAACTCAGGAAAAATCCAACACTTGAAAGTTTTCCGACAGGGGAAAAAGTGAGTTATTGATATCCGTTCGAACCTTTTAACACGTTCTAAATTACCCGGAAAACTAAACGATGTTAAACTTTCCAATCGAATCATCGAATTCTAAAGATCTCCAGAAAACTCAACACTTGAGTAATATTAAAAATTCCCAGAAGCATAACGTAATACCTATGGATCACCTGTTGAAGAACGATCCCTGAATCCTCAGGTTCGACCGCGGAACCGCCACCAATAGCATGGTTTGGATGCGGTTCCGCGGTGGCATGATGGATTTAGGGGGTCGTACTTCACAGATATCCATAGAATCACCTGCTTAGTTTTCTGAGTATTTTTAATACGGAAAAACCCAAATTTTTAAAAAATTTCCAGAGAGGGGGTCTAAAATCATATTTCGAGGTTCGATCGGACTTTTAACTTCATCTACACATCGCCTAATGCTCTAGCTTGGCTCTGATACCACTGTAGGGTTAGCATAGCACCTTGTGAAGGTTTTAGCAAGAATCAATCATGCTACTTTAAAATTTTTGGGGTGCTAAACAAACCCTAACCAAGATCTTAACCAGAGACTTAGGGTTAAACATGCATGTAAACAACTTTACATCTAAGAGTTAGGGATTACAACCTTTGTAGACCGGTCCTTCACTTCTTATAGCTCCATGTAGTAGTCCCCTTCACTGCGATTGTAAACTCTGGACTCTAGAGAGGCTCTATGAAGAAACGAACGTGCTTGCTTCGATGACTTCGAGGCCGAAGATGATCTACGTCGAGGAGACACTAACTCAAGCTATTCCTTCACTAAATCATGAACTTTGTGAAGAAAACACACTCTACTACATGGCATGTGGTAGAGGATGAAGAAGTAGGAGGTGGGCTCACTTTAGAATTGATTTTCTCACCTTATTTCTCATACCTCCATTGAAGTAAGAAAGCTTTTCATGGAGCTTGAAGAAGAAGAAGAAGAACTCATGAATAATTCATCCAAAAGAATTATTGCATCCATGGTTGAGTTAAAGCTATCATGCTTAACTCATATAGAGAATAAACCACACACTATGGTTAAGGGTTGGATTTGATAAATATCTTTAACTAGACAAAAGAGTTGACTTTGTCAAAGCTTATCCAAAAGCTTTTGTCCAAGTTTTAGCATAACAAACTCAATCTCTTTTGAATTAGCTTAACATAAATAGAAACCCTAACTTAACCCTAGTATGGAATTAATCTCATACATCCATCTTGTATGTATCATCAAGCATGACACAATACATGTACACAAATATACATATCACATACATACAATGTGCACTCCAAGTGAGAAAAGAAATCATTAGTGAGCTAAATATTAGTTAATGTAATATAATATATCAAATATATAATTATACATTAAATTATCAAATCAACTCTTGATTTAATAATCCGGCTATATCACATATAACCGACTAATATGAAATGCAACATCTTATCGAATCAACGCTTGATCCGATAACTCGGCTATATCACATATAACCAATCATGTCACACATCGCGAGAGTAGAATGCGGTATCACATACACGCATCAATCTCGGTCCTGCACATATCACATATGCGCTCCTACTCCGTTACGCTTGAGCCAGGAAACCTCTGTGTAGGACTCTAAAGATTCGTCAATACGCCGGCAGTAGGTGATGATCATATCAAACACCCACAAGCCGTAAGCGGTCTGCTAAACGTAACGGCCACCCGGGAATTGAGCGATCAGAAGACCAACAAGCAAGCATGTACATTCTCCTGTGAATCCAATCAGTAACACTCCCGTACAGTTCGGTCTCTTCGTCTGATATGTCGCATATCTCGCCTAGGGGTGGTAAACGTCAGACCCCAGTAGCTTGATAAGTCGTGTCGATATGAGGTCCATAACAGTTTGAGAAACTACTGATAACACTTACCAGTAAATCTCAGCAACCCTGGCCAGGGATTTCCAGTTATAGCCAATAGAACACAACGCAACATCAACTCCCTATACTGGGAGAGACGAAACCCCTCCTATCGCTCATTGCCTCCATATGATTCGGGACTGTACCTAAAAGCCGCCGTTTTGCACGCCCCCATGGACGTGGTGAGGTGGAAATCAAAGCACAGTGGGAATCACACAAGACTCTATGACGATCTCGAGTCTACAGACTAACCTGTACCAGTGTCACCAGAGAACTGCCATCTGACATGAGGTACAATACCATCTAGGAGTTCTCGGCGAGTCCGTCCAGTGTACCCAGTCTCCACTGAGCACCCATATACCTTCTCTGATGTCAAACACCAATGGATATGGGATCATCCATCGTCCATCATATGGGTCAAGAAGCGCATACGCTAGTCTACTCTGGAGTATCGATGCCCTGTCTCGGTACTCCTACTACTAAGAACATTTGAAGGATGTACTTAGTGACTACACTGTCCCCACTAGTATGATCTGCATCATAGTCCTGGTAGTCAAGTACTTATCCTAAGGGCTTTATCAACATGTAACATAGAGACTATCAGAGTACATGTTAAGATAAAGAGTAACTAGATAGCATACTATCATGTCCAGCAAGAAAGTCCTCCCTATATATGTCCAAGCATCCACTACAATATACAACGTATGTACAGTAATGGCCTCTAGGGCATACATTTAACTAACACTAGGTCCAATATACGAAGGGTAGCTGGAGTATACTAGATACAAAATAAAATACATGGTGGGGGCAAAAGAAAATCCTCCAAAACCCACCTACGAGCAAGCTGTAAGTTGATGCAAACGAAGCAGAAAAGAAAGTACGCCCGCCGCTACTGTGCTGACGGGTCAGACCTGCAAAAATACTGTGGCACAACGGGGATGAGTTTCCAACTCGTGAGTAGTAAGTAACATCTAATAAGGCTATCGTAAGCATGCACGCAATTGCGTCACAACCTACATATATCAATATAATACGATGTACTAGCATGAATGCAACATGAATGGATAATTAAACATGAAACCTGAACATGTCTGGTATGAGAAAATCTTTATTCTTATCTTAGAAAAACCTCTGTGCAAAAAACCGAAGTATCATCAATGAAATCAACAGAAAATCCATGTCAAGCATCGACCCAATATATGTATATCTCAATATCTCAATGTCTCAATATCTCGATGTCTCAATATCTTCATATCTCAATGTCTCAGTATCTCAATATCTCAATATCTCGGGCTCCGTCGGTCCAGATCGGCCCATTTCATCAAATCTCACAACTACGGTCGGTATCCTCCGGATATCCGCCACGCCAGACATCACCGGTAGGTAGTATTCCCCTGCCAGGCTCATCATC
Organism: Agapanthus africanus; assembly: GCA_030015575.1. Classification (NCBI taxonomy): domain Eukaryota; kingdom Viridiplantae; phylum Streptophyta; class Magnoliopsida; order Asparagales; family Amaryllidaceae; genus Agapanthus; species Agapanthus africanus. The sequence continues at coordinate 243,070,192 of CM057342.1, forward strand.
TACAACTCGATCTTCTCGCCTCGGGGTACCATACCGGGCCCACCATGTACCCGAGACGGTTCATCCTACTCCTCGAATCGGGTCTCGAAAACCAACAGAAATCAGGAAAACTCATGGTAGACGACACATACATCATATCACGAGAAAACCCGCAAATTTCTATTTTTAAAATGATAATAGGTTTATAAAATTCTTGCGGTTTTCCCTAAAAATCCAGAAATCTCATCAATACTGAAATCTCCAAGAAGAATCACAATATATGAATATGTTGGAAATGATGGATGTCTATGATATCGATAGTATATACCATGCGAAGTACGGCCAGAAGCTATGCATGAATCATGATGCAATGAGGTATGTATATATGACTAACAATCCTTCGTACCCATCCTGATGAAATGAATATACAACTACCAATTTACATATCATATACGATGCAAATGTTTTAGATACTGATTTAAACAGGTTCTAAAGTGTTCGTGGCATAGCAATTATCAAAAGCATGTGTGTTCACATAATAGTGCATGTGCAGCATGAACCAATGGTAATGGTGCAAGTATCATATGAGATGATATCACATATATATATAAGATGATGCGATGCAATGAGATGAATAATTAGAAAACTACACATATAAATGCAAGTACTACTAGTAATCCTAAACTATCGGGCGTCTCGCTCCATCCAGACGATCTCCCCATAGATGTGTACACCTACTCACCGGGACACCCCGGCTTAACTGATTCAATCACGGCCTTGCCTTTCCGCGCCACGTCCGACGTCTCTGCATTCGATTCTAGAATAGCATACAAGTAAATAAAATGATAGATAAATGAATAGTCGCGGATACAAACGATACAAGACCACCAACGCGCACGAACTAGACGCGCACGCACTTGGTGCACAAAACGCGCTCGCGGCAACGCCACAAACCACAACTAGGGGTCACTATACGTGACAATCCCCAAACCTAGAACCCAATCGTACCAATCGCGCATTCACAACACACTAAATATTATATAAAATAGGTTGTAGGTCATAAAAATCTCAAACTAAATTGACATTTATTTATTCTAAAACCTAGTAAGCAACACTTGACCATTTTAGTGCAAATCTAGATATTTTAGCAAATCTAGTAGCCACAATGATCATTTGATATCTTAATTGGGCCACATAATTTTTAACTAAATTTTAATCTCACCTATTTACATTAATCAAGAAATTAGTTTGCAGGATTATTTAATTAAGACAATTTAAAAGTAACAATTAGCAAATTATCAACTAGTTAAGATTTTTCAAGTCTTAAGATGTTAAACTATACATTGTAACCATAATCAAGTGATAAAACCCTAACTAGAACCCAAACCCCTTTCTTTAGAATTCTAACTTTCAATTAAACCCATATTAACACTTAATTTAAAATGAAATTATAACAACTATGAACAAAGTAACCATTTGAGTAAGGTTGTACCTCAACAATTTTGGAGATCTAACATGCAAACTTAGCCTCCAAAAAAGTTTTCTTGCCCCTCGATCCAAGCTAGTTATGGCCAAGGAATAATGGGTAAAGGTTTAATTAGGAATTAGTAAGGTTTTGTGTGGATTTTTGGTGGAAAAATGAGAGTTTTTGAGGTGGAAATGAGATGAAGAAATGGGGAATGGGGGGGCTACCTTAGTTTCGGCCAGCTTAGGGGAGAGAGGAAAATGAGTGAGGTGAGTGTGTGTCAAGTCAAGAAAAACCCTCCATTATTACATCAATTAACTTATTTCATAATTAATTTATTTTCCTAATTAATATTTTCCTAGAAATCTCTAGAACCATGGAGATTAATTGAGAAAAGGAGAACATGTTACAAACTAGGTTTTAAATTATCATGGTTCACTAAAGAATACTTAACCCATTCTAATTTGTAATTTACACTAATTAAATGTGTAGGTGAAAGCTTATAATAATATTTAAAATAATTAATTAAGGAAAAATATTTAAGTAAACTAGCAATTTATAAGTGACTAAATAAATACCAAATACTAGCAATTACATAGCTAAAATAGGTATTTTTAAGTCTATATTGAAAAATAATTATAATTATATTTTACGGAAAACACGAGTTATATTACCGATTATCAGACAATTAACTTAAACGATTTTCAGAACGTTACAGTTTTCCGATATTTGAAACTTGGTTTTATGAAATTCTTGATGTGATTTGGTCGTTGGACATTTGTACGTCAACGATGAGGGTTATTTGGTTGTTCTTGCATGCGTAAGCTATAGGTTCTAACCTATAAGCAATTTGTGTTCCATATCGGTTTTCGAACTGGATTTTAATAGCATTTCGATATGTGTTGATTTGTAGGTACCCTCGCATGGACTTCCGAGACGACGAAGCACATCGACTTCGACTAAGCGAGGATTTGGCAGGTGAGTAGATTTATATCTACATAGGAAGTCGGGTGGATGGCGTATAGCACCCTCGTAACCTTTAATATGGAAAATCGATATATAAATTATATTTGGAGAAAAGATATCCTACGAACTTACGGATATGATTAAAGGTTTTAGTATGAGATGATACGATAAAAGATGATATTAGTGGATATGTTGGCTTGAGGATGCAAGGCTATGCACATGTTATATTCGTACGCCAATAAATGATATGAGATTCTACATACTTACAAATGAGAATGTGATATATATACAAGATGGCTTGATATGAGATATTGTTATGATGAAAAGGGAATGTGGTGAGGTAAGATGATTTGCCTTAATATGTCGATATACGGATGTGAGACATGATATGAGTTTGATATAGATGTAACTTGAGTTATATGTGTACTTATATATATACATACTTGTATGAGAATAAAGAGTGATATGTTGTACGTGACCTTAGATCCGTACCCTTGTTTATGATATCGTACGACGGATTATACCGTACGAGTTATGATATATGATATTTGACCCGTACCCTCGATTTTGAGGAGGCCGTACGACGGACTATACCGTACGAGATGTATATTGATGATTGACCCGTACTTTTGACTCGGGATTAGTTTAGTCTTTTAATTACTTACGCAGATGTTAGAATAGGGTTCGATTCATACCTATTTTCAAAACTAACGAATCGTGTACATTTTAAAGGATAAACCGAGGGACGCTGCGGATTTCATAGGTATTGCTTTTCTTTAAAAACACCGTAGTCCCTACTTTTCTAAATATAAAGATTCGGGCTATTTTAGATACGATAATTGTATGGCTCTTATATCGAAGTATATCTTAGCTTGTTGCGTAGCTATTTACCTTTCTGCTACGTTCATTTTACTCTCATTGCATTTTATATTTATACATGTGCTTTCATTAGTTGTTATGATATCATCTGCTAGTATACCTGCACAATTATCGATGATGCGCACGTTGGACTTGCACAGATTTGCCGGCTCACACACGATCATCATCGATAATTGCTATGCCACTTACACAGTAGAACTGCTATATCATGGTATTATTCTTAATTGTAAAGTACATTCATTGTTCAGTATTATCATATGACACGTTTGCACGATACACTTGTTATGCTCACATTACTGTTCTATGCTTGCATACATCGTACTTTTATGGTTGCATGCATTGAGATACTATTTTCATGAGATTTCTGGATTTGAGAACCACGGATATATTTCAAAGGAAATTATAAATTGTTTTAAAAACGCGGTTTCTCGTGATGTGATTTCGAAGCGTCCACCATGATTTTTCTCGGTTCTGAGCTATGTGATACCCGATTCGAAGAGATGGATGAGCCGTCTGCGGGTACATGGTAGACCCGGTAAAGTACACCGGGACAAAAAATTATTGTTGTGCAGTAAACGATGAGCCTAGCAGAGGGAATACTACCTACCGGTGATAGTTTGGACCCGGCGGTTATCCGGAGGATACCGACCGGAGTCGTGAGATGGATATGAGGGCCGATCAGAGGATACGACACCTGAGATATGAGGATTTACATGTCGATACTGGACACGGGTTTCATAATGTTTCGAGTGTCGCTGTTGGACACTCGGGTTCCATGATTTGATATGTTGTTGATGGACACACGTTGGTGATTCCAATATACATACATGCATATGATTCAGATGTTGGTTTTCACATGTGTCATTGGCATGGATTATATTGTTGACATATATGCATACTTGGTCACCCTAAAAATCATAATATTACCTTCATAATACAGTAATGACCTAGGAATCGTTGTTTGTTCGATTTCTACCGGCTGATGTTTTCTACCCATGAGTTGGAAACTCACCCCCATTGTGCCATAGCTTTCTTGCAGGTTTGACCGCTTGGATCAGTAGTGGTATCGCTAGCACACAGCTTGTTTTCACGGTATTTTGCTATGGTGGGTGGGACACTTTGGATCGTGCTCACTCTTGCATATTTATTCCTGTTGTATCTAGATAAACTCCATCAATCAGAAACTAGAATTGTATATTGGTAGACCTGGTCAGACTTGTGTTGTGAGACTTTGAGCGATGAGTGTATATTCGCATCTTTTATGTTGTTGATGTCTTGCTTTATTCTTTTATTCTCTCTGTGTTGATCTTCGCCGTTCTGCGTCGTATATATGTTTATTGTGTGGTTGTGATTCCGCTAATTGGTGAAGAGCTAGCTCCCGCTTGGGGATGCCTATATATATTGCTTGTATGTAGTTTTGGATCAAAATATACAAGGGAGATTCTGCCCAAATTTTAAAAGATGAAAAAATTGTTTTCCACTATAGTATATCCACTTGCATTTTCATACATCATTACCTATGCATTTAAAGAAAAACTTGATTTCATTGTACCTTTATTTAAAAATTCACCTCTATTATTTTCCCTAAAAAAGTTTAGATTTCTGGGCTCTGACTTACTTGGTTTAGGTGGGGTCCCATACACTTCACGTGATTCAAGTGCCAGTCACGTGCCTTTTCCAGGTCGTGACAAAGTTGGTATCAGAGCGTTAGATTTAACCTTGGTTTGAGACTAGGTTTGACTATGCGGAGTCTAAGGCGTATATATTTCGGAACCTAGGCTTGACCTTACGGAACTTAGACTTGGCCGATGGGGTATTAGACCCGAACTTTCGTTATTTAGGTTGACCTTGATTAATAGAGTAGGTAGCTTGAGTAGAGTTACGTACCGTGCGTATGTTCTGTGGCATACTTACGATACGATACTCCGCTTAAGTAACCTTAGGATGTACATATCTTGAGATCTGTATTTCTATTCGTTCATATGATCTATCTTCATCGATACCTTCTTGAGGTTCCTGTCACCATGGCTTGAGCGCAGAGAGATCTGCTGCTAGAGATTCGGTCAGAGCGAGCTTTTCACAGACAAGGACTGACCATAATGTTTTTCTGGTGACATAGGAACTCATCGGCATAGTTGTGTTGAGATCTCTCGTTTGAGGCGAGCGTTCGGATTTGCACCGGATGATCGGGCCATTGATAGCGGCTATCAGATTGAGAGGACTGTTGATGTAAATCCTATCTCTGAGATCGCGTTGTTGTCTACCGTGCAGACAGATGACCCAACCGTTGCTGAGATTGATGGGATGTCGCTTCCAGAGTTTATGGGTTGAAACCACAGGAGCTTTCAGACAGAGATGTGACTGAAGACCGCTAGTCCATCTCGAATTGAGCGACGAAGATGATTCGTCTGGTTTGATACCTAACGCAGACTCAGTTGAGTTGAAGAATTCCAGTTGAAGGATCTTACTCAAATCTAGAGTAAATCGAGTAAGAGAGGACATTGTTCGTTGGATACTCCGATGTGATATCAGTAAGTTGACCAGCTTCGGATAGAAGGACCTCACCCAGATGCGTTGTGGGTCGATCGAGAAAGAACGAATGAAGCGTATTCCTCCGATAAATTGGACGAGTTCCCGAAGATGTTTTCGGCTAGATATCTTCCACACAGTGGTGAAGATACCCGAGTTCGTTATTTCGAGTCCATGTGAGAGACTCCGGATTGACTGTAGCCGAGAAAGAATTGTTGACTTACCCCACATGAGATAACGTCGAAATGGACGATGATGAAGACGGGTGAAGTAATAGGTTCGTGCGAGATATTAACGAGCTGTGTTACTCCCCGTTGATGCCATAGGATTGATATGTATGCATAGGCGTTGGATACGACCGATGCCAGAGGAAAACCGTACTGAGGACGCAGCTGTCCGGTTATGAGAAAAAGAGTTAAGCAAGAGTGCCAACTTTCGTATAGTTCGGTTTAGGTGAGATCGGAAGAGAACTTAAGTAGGTTCTTTCCAAGATGCCGCAGCGGTAAAGATTTGCACCCAAGATCAGTTGCATCGCGCTTATTCAGAGGGCCAAATGCCGCCATCAGTAACGTACCGTTGTGTGAGTGGTCATGTTAATTGGCCAAGAGAGGATCAACGGAGTGCCAGAGCGGAATTTTTTCCGTTATCACACCTGACCGGGCCGAAGAGCGGAAGGATTGTGAGATTGGTAAATCCACAGGGAAAACAAGGACCCAGAGACAGGGGACGTCAGGCCATGAGCACGAGGCTAGCGGATGTTCTTGCTTTGTCAGCTTTGTGCACACCGGCATTTTTCGACATTGAAGGAGGTGTACCTCAATGCTAGTTAATTTGATTTGCGTTTTGTGATCCGGATATCACACTTTTATCGCTTAGATTTGAGTTTCGATAATTAACTTCCATGATATTTTCTTCGTGCACTATGGCTGCACCAACTGGATATTTTCATTTGTGCATAGTTATTGCACTTGATTTATATTTTATACACCGTTACATCGGTTAGCGATTTATGCATATCTATTGCACTTGATATCGATTTTTTGCCTTGGCTGCACGTATTTATGATTCCATGGATTTCGATACTGTCGATTTGATTTTGTGCATGTGGTACGCACTCAATTTTATTTTTGCACTTGGTATAGCTCACATGTGCTTGTAGTGCATTGATACATGTTTTGTACACACAGTTGCACACGTTTATAATTTTATACACCTTAGTATATTCGGTGTTGTTTTTGTGCGCATTTGAGATATTGATGAGTTTTTGGGTACCTATCGCACCAGATTTGTATTTCGTGCATTTTTTGCACCAGATTTGTATTTCGTGTATTTGTTGCACCAGATTTATGTTTTTGTGCACGTCTGCACTTGACGATCGTTATCGTGCATACTACTACACTAGATGTTTTGTATAGACCTGACACATTTGATTTAGATTTTGCGCACACTGGGCGCATGAGATGTGGTTTTGTGCACACCAGATGCACTTGATTGAGATTTTTATTCGCGCATGTTAGATGCACTTGATGAGACTTTATTCGTGCATGATTGTTACGCTTGATTTAGATTTTCGTGCACTTTAGATGCACTTGATGTTGTTGTCATGCGCATCCGTTGCACTTGAAAGATACTTTCGTGTACACCCGTTGCACTTAGTTTTGCTTTTGTGCACATTCGTGGCACTTATATTGGATTTGGTTTTCCGTACGCACCATACGCACGTGATATTGGATACGCCTATTGAGGCTAATTTATTTCTGAGCATCATATTTTCATGGTGGGCACTAAATTATATAGTAGCCGAGCAGGACTGATCCGAGAATAATATCTGGGTATTTTTGCATCAGTAATTACCAAGAGTTTTTCAAAAAGGAGCTATAGTCTCGCTATTTCCTACGTATCCACGAGTGATGAAATTTTACAAGGAAAACCTTTTGGGATATTTCAAAAGGGCGGAACGTATATCTTAAGCAAACATATATAGATGTATATTTACTACTTTACAAATAGGCGTCCGCAACATGTACCGTGTGTTACGCATCACACGGCGATTCGAAAAAAGATTTTGCATGTGTTTTATCCAGTCTTTAGAGGAATTTAAAGGGATGCGTACTATATATGTAATATGATTTTTACTATAGTGTATTTGGATCCCAGTAGTGAAATTCGAGATTCGTATTTCCATTATAACTCCAGTGATTGCATGACGCTTGACGGAGTTTGATTTTGAGTTTCACGCTTGTTTTTATGCGCACTCGATGCGCTGCAATATTTCTGTGTATTCCATGATTTCGGAGCCCCTTTGATTTGAGCTGGTTATTGAAATGTTATAGTATTTGGGGGTTTAAATTTAAATTCGAGAACCCAATTTATTTAGGGGGGAAGATTGTAACATTCAGAAATATAAAATATTATTTTTGGAATTTAAATAATAAAATAATATATTTTACGAAAACTATTCGATTTGTGAATTGGGGTTTTCGTACAATGGTATAATTATATACCGATAGTTTGGAAAATATTAGGAAAATTAATAAAAATTATTGATTTTGAAAGATATTAGGTGAATTGAGCACTGATAGATTATTATATAATTATTTGTATACAATGTTAATGCTAAACTTGTTTAATTTTCACTAATCATGCATTAATCTTGTTATGTATATTGCATGCAACAAAATATGTTGCAAAACACTTGTTGCATTCTTGTTTATATCTTTTACCCATGGCTCTTCTTTTTCTTTAATGTGATTTTGGCTTTTACAAAAAAAGAAAAGAAAAGAAAAGAAAAGTCAAGAAGGCGTAGCCAAATGAATATGGGTTAGGAGAGAGGGTGAGAGTGAGAAAGAGAGAGAAAGGCCCTTGACCCTTCATCCATTCCTTCTTCATTTCAATTTCTTCAACTCCTCCTTCATCATCTTCTCCTCCTTCTTCCACCTCCTCTAACACACACAAACAACCCCAAATCTCCATCAAAATACCTTACTCCCTTCACAAAACTTGTGCACAAGCTCACTACAAGCATGATGGTATGAACAAGTTGAGATTTTGAAGCTTTTAGGCAACTCAAGAAAATTCTTCAGTTGCAAATGAGGTACAATCCTACACTTCTAGTCTTGTAATTAATTTTTTTACGTCCTATGGAAGTTTAGAGTAAACCGATATCGTTTGGTGATCTTGGAATTTTCCTAGATGAGGATTAGGGGATTTTATGGTTGTGAAAGTGTAGTTGAAGCTTAATAGTGGCCACAAAACCCTTTTAGTGCTAGAATTCTGAGATGGACTTGAACTAGAACCCCGAATACGAAAACTGAAATATTCCAGTGTCGGTTTTGTGGAGATTGTGAGACTACAGAGAATTTGGAGCAACTTGGGTTATTTCTGGGATAATCAAACAAGTGCACTGACCTAGTTAGACCATTAGAAGACCACCACAAGAAGACGAACCCAAAATTCCCCTATAAGGCCGGCGACGCCGGATTTTTGAGGCATCTCGCCGGGCCAGTGTTGGCTATTGGTGTTTGGGTTTTGGTCTGTAGCACCACTCCCTATAACCTAGCCCCTATATTGTTAGTTTAGTCTTATACCCTCTGTGCCAAAATCTGGGAGCATTTTGAGTTGATTGTGGTTATGTTTTCCGATATTTGAATCTTAGTTTTATGAAATTCTTGATGTGATTTGGTCGTTGGACGTTTGTACGCCAACGACGAAAATTATTTGGTTGTTCTTACATGTGTAAGCTATAGGTTCTAACCTATAAGCAATTCGTGAGCCGTATCAGTTTTCGGACTGGATTTTAATAGCATTTCGATATGTGTTGATTTGTAGGTACCCTCGCGTGGACTTCCGAGACGACAAAGCACATCGACTTCGACTAAGCGAGGATTTGGCAAGTGAGTAGATTTATATCTACATGGGAAGTCGGGTGGATGGCGTATAGCACCCCCGCAACCTTTAATATGGAAAATCGATATATAAATTATATTTGGAGAAAAGATATCCTACGAACTTACGGATATGATTAAAGGTTTTAGTATGAGATGATACGATAAAAGATGATATTAGTGGATATGTTGGCTTGAGGATGCAAGGCTTTGTACAAGTTATATTCGTATGCCAATAGATGATTTGAGATTCTACATACATACAAATGAGAATGTGATATATATACAAGATAACTTGATATGAGATATTGTTATGATGAAAAGGGAATGTGATGAGATAAGATGATTTGGTTTAATATGTCGATATATGGATGTGAAACATGATATGAGTTTGATATAGATGTGACTTGAGTAATATATGTACTTATATATATACATATTTGTATGAGAATAAAGAGTGATATGTTATTCATGACCTTAAATCCGTACACTTGTTTATGATATCGTACGACGGATTATACCGTACGAGTTATGATATGTGATATTTGACCCGTACCCTCGATTTTGAGGAGGCCGTACGACGGACTATACCGTACGAGATGTATATTGATAATTGACCCGTACTTTTGACTCGGGATTAGTTTAGTCTTTTATTTACTTATGCAGATGTTAGAATAGGGTTCGAGTCATACCTATTTTCAAAACTAACGAATCATGTACATTTTAAAGGATAAACCGAGGGACGCTACGGATTTCATAGGTATTGCTTTTCTTTAAAAACACCGTAATCCCTACTTTTCTAAATATAAAGATTCGGGCTATTTTAGATACGATAATTGTATGGCTCTTATATCGAAGTATATCTTAGCTTGTTGCGTTACTATTTACCTTTCTGCTACATTCATTTTACTCTCATTGCATTTTATATATATACTTGTGCTTTCATTAGTTGTTATGATATCATCTGTTAGTACACCTGCACAATTATCGATGCTTCGCACGTTAGACTTACATAGATTTGCCGGCTCATACACAATCATCATCGATAATTGCTATGCCACTAACACAGTAGAATTGCTATATCATGGTATTATTCGTAATTGTAAAGTACATTCATTGTTCAGTAATATCATATGACACGTTTGCACGATACACTTGTTATGCTCACATTACTGTTCTATACTTGCATACATCGTACTTTTATGGTTGCATGCATTGAGATACCATTTTCATGAGATTTCTGGATTTGAGAACCGTGGATATATTTCAAAAGAAATTATAAATTGTTTTAAAAACGCGGTTTCTCGTGATGTGATTTCGGGGAGTCCACCATGATTTTTCTCGGTTCTGAGCTATGTGATACCCGATTCGAGGAGCTGGATTAGCCGTCTGTGGATACATGGTGGACCCGGTAAGGTACACCGGGGCAGAAAATTATTGTTGTGCAGTAGAAGATGAGCCTAGCAGAGGGAATACTACCTACCGGTGATAGTTTGGACCCGGCGGTTATCCGGAGGATACCGAGCGGAGTCGTGGGATAGATATAAGGGCCGATCAGAGGATGCAGCGCCAGAGATATGAGGATTTACGTGTCGATATTGGACACGGGTTTCATAATGTTTAGAGTGTCGCTGTTGGACACTCGGATTCCATGATTTGATGTGTTGTTGATGGACATACGTTGGTGATTCTCATATACATACATGCATATGATTCAGATGTTGGTTTTTACATGTGTCATTGGCATGGATTATATTGTTGTCATATATGCATACTTGGTCACCCTAGAGATCATAGTATCACCTTCATGATACAGTAATGACCTAGGAATCATTGTTTGTTCGATTTCAACCTGCTGATATTTTCTACTCACAAGTTGGCAACTCACCCCCGTTGTGCCACACCTTTCTTGCAGGTTTGACCGCTTGGATCAGTAGTGGTATCGCTGGCACACAGCTTGCTTTCAGGGTGTTTTGCTAGGGTTGGTGGGACACTTTGGATCGTGCCCACTCTTGTATATTTATTCCTGTTGTATCTAGATAAACCCCATCAATCAGAAACTAGACTCTGTATATTGGTAGACCTAGTCAGACTTGTGTTGCGAGACTTAGAGCGATAGGTGTATGTTCGCTTCTTTTATTTTGTTGATGTCTTGATTTATTCTTTTATTCTCTCTGTGTTGATCTTCGCCGTTGGGCGTCGTATATATATTTATTGCGTGGTTGTGATTCCGCCAATTGACGAAAAGCTAGTTCCCGTTTTGGGATGCCTATATATATTGCTTGTATGTGGTTTTGGATCAAAATATACAAGAGAGATGCTGCCCAAATTTTAAAAGACGAAAAAAATGTTTTCCACTATAGTATATCCACTTGCATTTTCATATATCATTACCTATGCATTTAAAGAAAAACTTGATTTCATTATACCTTTATTTAAAACTTCACCTTTATTATTTTCCCTAAAAAGATTTAGATTTCTGGGTTTTGGCTTATTTGATTTAGGTGGGGTCCTATAAACTTCACATGATTCAAGTGCCAGTCACGTGCCTTTTCCGGGTCGTGACACAAACAATGATTTATTCCATAACGCCCGGAATCACAACAAACAATCTCTCTATCGCGTGATCCGGGGTGGTTCTTCTTTAGCTTTCATTTTTTGATTTCTTTTTTTATTTTAATAATATCCTCTTGAGTTACGTTTCGGTTACATTCTTGATTTCTCTTTTTCCCCCAGATTTTGTGTTCAAGTCAGGTATTGCCAATATAATCTAATGCTACATAGGATCAAGCAGGTACCGGTCTTGTCTATGCAGACAACAAGTTACGTCCATCAGGACAACAATCAGGATTATTGGTATTAGAAATAAGATTCAAGTAACAACTCTGGTAATGTGTCGTGAACATACCGTGTACTGTATATTAACCAAAATAAATACCAATGTAAAACTGTAATCAATATCGAAACACAATTACTACAAGGATGCATATGTATCTATCTTTAATAACCGTTATACGTCTATTACCATGTATGATGCAATCTAGATAATATATTGAACTGATATAGTTGTATGATAATATCGTGATGTTTTGGCATGCAATTAGATAAACTATTATCAGTACGGATACAGACGGATATTATAAAACTGTAACTTGGTACTACTTGCTGAATATCAAAACATATGTACTAAGTTAAGCAAATAAATATCAATATAATCAAAATAGTATGTTGCAACTTTAGAACTTTCCTTATTGAATCTCACGTCGAACTACGGATGTCACGTTCCGATATCGAAATAACGTTACGGCGTAAACTTACGCACGCAAGACTGGACCTAGCTGAGCAGCTGCGTAACGTAGTGACTAGGTTAGACGACGGTGACCGGGTCGTCTGCACCGTCGGCAACGCGCGCAACTCTGGCAAGACGGCCGGAAATCAAGAATAGATAGAACAAGAAAAGAAAAAAGAATGAAGAAAGAAGAAGAGTTGATGCGGGGTTCTCTGTAATTGGCGAGGACAGAGGGAATGGTGGCGATGAGGTGATGGCGACGAGGGGCCGCCGGCGAAGGAGGGTTTCTTGGCATCGGGGAGAAGGTGCAGGGTGTGTTCGGGAAAAGAAGAAGAAAGGAAGAGAGAAAAGTATGGGTTTTTAATAATAGGTTTTATAATATTATATAATATATATATATATATATTAGAGAGAGACAGGGAGAGAACCAAGAAAGAGAGATGAGAGAGAGATTTATTAATTTAAATTAATTAATATATTATATAACGGCTATATATTTATTAGTTATATAGAATATTTTATATATATATATGGGATTTTACAGCTAATACCAGATTACTTCGAATATTACCCATATCCCTTCTGAAAATCTAGTTTTTCAATATGGAGAGTATACGTAAAAATTTAAACCATAATGCAATATCCTGTCAATAAAAATGTATACCCCCAAATATGGATCTACGTAAACATACGTAGCGATCAAAAACGAGTCTGTTTAACAATTAGGGTATGAACATGATATATGGATGCAACCACATAATATGGGATATTATAACATGCAAGGCTAGATAAGAAAATATATTATCTAGTTTTATACTATATTCTAAAAAGATATGTGGATTCTAAAATATATCATATATGTATATAAAATCTAGATTTGCATGGATACTCTGTACTAGCAAATATTTGATATAATCTCGAACCATGATGGGTTTAAACCATGCGGGTCGAGTCGGATAATAACCACAGCTACTAATTGCGCTATCCGCAATCCAAAAGCAACAATAATAAAGAATTTTGCCGCAAGATTTTGAAATACCCAAAATAAATATAGTATAACAGTGCTAGGGTGTTACAAAACCCTAGGTAAGGTAAGGAGATTAATCTTCAGCGAAGCTTAATCTTCAAAGAAAACTTAAGTTTTTCCTCTGGATCAAAGATTCATGGGTCAAATCTTCTCTTTGTCGAGAACTTAAGTTCTTGTGGAGGGATTTTTGATCTCAAGATCTGAGATTTGAAGAAGAACTTAATTATCCCTTCACCAAAAAGATCGAAGCTTAAACTTCATGAGACTCAAGTTCCCACCAAGAACCATGAACAAGGACCCAAGATCATAGAAAATCTGGTCTTGATGATTTTAATGGTCAAAATACCATTAAATAGAAGCTTAAGTTTCATGATACTTTGAAAGGTTAATTTTTCTGGAAGAAGACGGAGATTGATCTCTAAAACTCTAGTCGCGCCACGTGATACGCACGTGAGCATGCGCCAAAGTCATACGTAGCGCCATGCGCCAAGCAAGAAGGATTGCGCCTTGCACCAGCATCCAAGCCATGCGCAAGCACCAAGAAAGACACCTTGCCTCACCAGACGCCATGTAATATGCACGTGAGCATGCACCAAAGCCAAGCACTAATGTTCCCCCAGGGCGCCATGTGAAACACACGTGGGCAAGCCGCCGAACCACCCAAGTGCAAGCGCCAAGCACAAGTGCCAATATGGGTCCCACCGATTGCTATGCGCATCACGTGGAACACATATGAGAAAACGACATGCGCATCTTAAGTGCGCAAGCGTACATGTTCCTAAAGCGCAAATGCGCATGAATATCAAGCCAAACCTTGGAAGCCTAAGCTTCATTTATGATCAAATGATCAACAGAGAACAATATTCTCAAGAAATGACTAAGCATCTGAACTGATGGACCTCATAAATATAAGAAATGCGACCTATGTTCTTTTCCTTTGGCAAACTAAGCTACCAACATGGACCCCGTCAAGCAAATGCCTGATCCAAAACCGTCTAAGTTTGATCTTAGTTCTCAAATGAGACTAACGAGCCTTAGATAGAGCTTCTGCTCTCATGTAAAATGATGGACCTCACAAATATGAGAAATGCAATCTATGTTCAACCCCGTTGGAAAACCAAGCTGCCAATGTAGATCCCGTCAAGCAAATACTTAACCCAAAACATGAAAGTACATGTACGGATTTGGACAAATCCGCACCCTACGAACGACGACAAAATTAATCTCCGTACACAATCCAAAGACAACCCAAATAAACAAATAAAGACACGACACACGAACAAAAGAATCTGGAGTGTAGAAAGTTGTTATCGTTCGCGATAACGTAATTAACTACATGGGCATGTGCCTATAGGAAAGTGTCACGCCCCGCTTCCTAATGTATTGAGAAGTTGTCACGACCCACCCCCAAACACAGATGGTATTATCCGCTCTTGTAACAACTCTAAACTTTCTGTACAAAATTTTTCCAAAATACAGAAAGGAGTATCTTAGCCTGAGCACAAGTTATAAATTTGATTTGCTTTTGAACAGCAAGAAAGCACTTGTAGCTCATTGGTAAAGCCTTACACTGCCGTGACGTAGCCCCTGTGTTCGAATCCCCATAGCCATATATTATTTTTATTGTATTTTCTTTTAATCTTTTAGAAACCCAAAGGTTTACACGTGCACTACACGTAAAATGAAGAGTCGCAAATAAAACAAACATGTGGAAAATGTTGAACAAACAGACTTGGACACGTGTCTTCAATCCTAGCCCCTACCCATGGAAATCAACCGGTAAGATCGTGATTTGGGCCGGCATAATCGGTTCAAACCGTACCAAATGCTCCTGAAATTTAACCTTAGCACTCTTTGGCCTACCCCACTACCCCCATGTTGTTTGATTTCTCTGCATTTATCCAGAGAATGACAAATCCCCTGTTTAATCTATTTTTTAATGTACATTTTAATTCTATTCTTCATTACCCTAAATCCTAATTTTCCCTATAAATACCACACCATATTTCACCCCTCCTCACTGAGAATTCTATTACAAAAACCTCAAAAATTTCCAAGTCCTAAGTTATGGATGTGGAGTAAGCAAAGGGCAAGATTCCGACGACGTTTCGAAGAGATTCCGGCGATGAAACGACGCCCCGACGGTTCCATAGTCTTACCCTACCTCCCCTCTATCCTTGTAGCTAGCAAGTCTCTTCTTCCCCTCTCTTATTCTATTCTAAAACTTTCAATCTTCAAAACCCGACGAAAGCGGAGTTAATCCGACTTCCGATTCGTTTTTTCTTTAAAAATTCTATTTTTCTTAAACAATAAAATACCATCTTTCATATAATGTTTAAAAAACATTAACAAACACATTAAAACAAGTTTCATCTCAAAAGAATCTTTTATGCAACTTTTATCGTATTTTTATAGTAAAATGCCATATACTTTATTTTCGACACAAATCAACATAATACTTATATTACTTTTAGATAACTCACGAGGTAATGATCTACATCATCACAACACACATCTTTGGTATAGCATGATGAAATTTTGGGAATATAGTTATGGGATAATACGACATTACAAATAAATACCATCAAAGTTGAAAAACCATTTCTTTAAAAAGTGTGTGAATCGATTCCTTACAATTACGCCTCTACAACCCATTTCGGGGAACCCCGATTAGGATGGTGCGGCTTATCGCATGTCCTCGGTTCTAGTAGAGCGAGATGCAAACCTCCGCAAGGAGCATTCGATCTCGATGGAATTTTTAATGCTATTTTTAAGAAAATGAGATTTCTAGAAAATAAATAAAATTTATTTTTATTAAATATATAAATATATATATATGAGTATTATAAAAAGGTCTATTTTAAATATATTATACAAATATTCCAAGTTTTCTAAATCAAGGGAACCACCATTATAGGAAAATACCATTTCAATTCTAATATTTCATTAAAATACCATATACAATGAAAAGTAGGTTCTACTCACTAGAAACTTCACTTTTAAAAAATATACATCTATGAAAACCCTAAATATGATAATTAAATACTTGAGGTGTATTTTGAAAATATATCAAAACTATTTTTACATAAAAACCCCTCAAGTTATACTAAATTACAATAAGGACCCTAGTAAATATAGCATTAAGCGGGACCAATTCTCTTGAGCCTCAGGGAGCCAGAGAATGTGGGTGCTTGCCTATCTAAGGTAGACAATCTAATAAACGGTGTTATCAACACGGTAATTGTTTTAAAAAAAGACACAAATCCTGCCGTCCATGTGCAGCAGTTACCGATAACATCAAAATAATCAGGACTTCAATTCTGTTTAAAAGACTGACCCAGTTCGAGCCACGGGCAAATATACAATCAATCTGACTTGAATATGATTCAAGTATAAACTACAATTCAACATGAATCCGTCTATACCAGAATTCAATCTATATGAATCCATGAATACCAGAATATAATCCATAACAACATGAACATGACTGAACCGAACCATGGATATACCCTGATTTACATGACTGTCCATTTATATCCATTCCGTCTACTGATATCAAGGTTTCGGCAAGTCTTCCATTTATTTCAGGAAAATACAATCAATCGGTACAATCAATACAATAAACATTACGGGGTTTTATAAAGGGGTAGACTGGTACGGAACATGTTAAAGGTGGCACGAGGTGGTCACTTAAGACGTAATTACATTCATGTCGTTGTTCCGTGGTATTTTCGAAGGAGCTTTGTACTACGGGTTACCAATGTCCACGGTGTAAGTTGGACTCCTCTCGTATACACTGGCATATTCTGTACCAAGTTACAAATACTACGTTAACATAACAATCAAACATTATACTAGATATACACTCTTCTCTGTCTGTTCTTCTCCTTCCTTCTTTGGGACTTACCGAGCGATTGTTCGCTGACAACATTTCTATTTCTCTTCTTCTTTGGAATGTTGTCATTAGGACCCGACTCTGAAGAGTTCAAGACCAGCCAGGAGCACTTGGAGCAGACCCCTGAGCAGTACACTGAAGACCCCGAGATATAGTCACTTGTACATATTTTCATTTCAGTTTATGTCATTGTTTAGGCATTGTTTTCCATCCTTGTATTTACATTTCCAGCTGTACCTGTAAAAGAGTGTTTAATAAATAAAAGTTGCTGTTAAATTATATTTATTGTCATTTTTCTTATGTACATTTACTTTATATTCCTTAGATATGTAGGGTTACTTAGCACGACAGCAAGGTTTCGGGAGGCATCGTCCATGCCATTTTCAAAAATTTGCCATGCTACTTAACCCTAACCCTAGAATCTTAACTAAAGATTCAGACGATACGATATGTAAACAACTTTACAACTACGTGAATGCGGAATACAACCTTTGTAGACCGGTCCTTCACTTCAAATGCTCCGTGTAGAAGTCTCTTCGCTGCGAGTAATGATCTCCCGAACTCTTGAGAGGCTCCACAAGGAGAAAGATGCAAATTTGCTTGAAGTCTTCAAAGCCGAAAATGATCTACGTCGAGGAGACACCAACCCAAGCTACCTCTTCACTAATTAGAGATTAGTGAAGCTAACACCCTAAACTAAATGGCTAATCTAGTAGAGGATGATGAAGTAGGAATTTTGCTCACTTTAGAAATCTTTTTCTCACTCTTTTTCTTCATCTCTCAAAAACCTAGAGAGCTCTCTCTTGAGCTTGAAGAAGATGAAGCAAAATGGATGAGAGGGTGAATGGCAACCATGGGTGAGAAATATCTCATATAACCCTTGTAGAGAATAAACCATAGTTAAAGATAATGGTTAGGTTTACAAATATCTAAGGCAAAACAAAAATGGTGGACTAAGTCAATGGTTATCCACAAGTTTCCAAAGCTTGCAACCATGACAAATTCCACTCAATTTTGAATTACTTAAATAAATAAAAACCTTAATATCATCTCATATATGGTGTAAGTCTCATACACACATGTTGCATATATAAACTAGCATGACATAAAAATATATATCACATATATATTTAGTGTGCAGAAAGTGAGGAAAAAGAATGCTTAAGTGAGCTAATATTAGTTAATGTAAATTAGTATATCACATATACAATTATACATTAAATTATCAAATCAACACTTGATTTAATAATCCGGCTATATCATATATAACCGACTAATATCATATGTATTTTCTTATCGAATCAACACTTGATTCGATAACCCGGTTATATCACATATAACTGACCTATACAATTATCGCGAGAATAGAATACGGTATCACATACTCGTATTAATCTCGGTCCCGCACATATCACATATGTGCTCCTACTTCGTTTTGCCTGAGCCAGTAAACCTATGTGTAGGACTATAAATACTCGTCAATACGCTGGCAGTAGGTGATGATCATATCAAGCACCCACAAGCCGTCAGCGGTACTAGCTGGACGTAACGGCTACCCGGGTATTGAGCGATCAGAAGATCAATAAGTAAGCCTGCTCATACTCCTATAAAGCCTGTCAGTAACACTACCGTACAGTCCGGTCTCTTCGTCTGATATGTAGCATATCCAGTCTAGGGGTGGTAAACGCCATACCCCAGTAACCGATAAGTCGTGCCGATGTGAGGGTCATAACGGGTCAAGAAACTACTGATAACACTTACAATTAGATCTCCATATCAGCCCTGGCCAGGGACTTCCTAGTATAGCCAATCGAGCACATCGCAACATCAACTTCCAATACCGGGAAAGTCAAAACCCCTCCTATCGCTCATTGCCTCCATATGATTCGGGACTGTACCCAAAAGCCACCATTTTGCACGTTCTCTTGAACTTGGCAAGGTGTAAATCAAAACACAGTGGGAATCACACAAGACTCTATGACGATCTCGGGTCCACAGACTAACCTGTACCAGTGTCACCAAAAAAATTCTATCTGACGATAGGTATAATACCAACTAGGAGTTCTCGGCGAGTCCGTTCAGTGTACCCAGTCTCCACTGAGCACCTGTATACCATCTTTGATGTCAAACACCAATGGATGTAGGATCATCCATCGCCCATCATATGGGTCCAGAAGCGTATGCGCTTGTCTACTCTGGAGTATCGATGCCCTGTCTCGATACACTCTCGACTACGAACAATTATAGGATGTACTTGTGGACTACCCTGGCCCCACTAGTATGATCTCCATCATAGTCCTAGTAGTTAAGTACACATTCTTAGGACTTTATCAACATGTGAAAGCAAGAAAGTATCACAATACAAGTCTACATGTTAAGACAAAGAGCAACCAGATACCATACTATCAAGTCGTGCAAGAAAGTCCTCTCTATATATATCCAAGTATCCACTATAATATACATCATATGTACAATAATAGCCTCTAAGGTATATACATAACTAACAATCTCCCACTTGCACTAAGGCCAGTTGTTCTAGTATATCATACCCAACATCCCGAAGAGTCTCTCAAATTGTATATGGGGTATGGCCTTCATGAGTGGATCCGCTGTGTTGTTCTTCGTGTCAACTCTCCTGACCTCGATCTCTCGGCGATCAACTATCTCCCGAATCAAGTGATACTGCCTCAGAATATGCCTGGATCGCTGATGGGACAAGGGTTCCTTGGCCAAAGCCACTGCTCCATTGTTATCACAATAAAAAGGTATTAGATACTCGATGGACGGAACCACACCAAGTTCGTTTATGAACTTTTTCATCCAGACAGCCTCTTTGGCAGCATCGTTGGCAGCGAAGTATTCAGCCTCCATCGTCGAGTCTGCCACGGTTTCCTGTTTGGAACTCTTCCAACAAACCACCCCTCCATTGAGGGTAAAGACAAATCCCGAGACCGACTTAGAGTCGTCCTTATCACTCTAGAAGCTCAAATCGGTAAAGGACTCCACTTGGATTTCACCGTTACCACACACCAAGAACATCTATTTAGTCCTTCTCGAATACTTGAGAATGTTCTTCACAGCTGTCCAGTGACTCTCTCCTGGATCTGCTTGATACCTACTCACTACACTTAGTGAGTATGCTACATTGGGTCTGGTACATAGCATCGCGTACATGATAGAGCCTACTACCGAAGTATAGGGTATCTCTTGCATGCGAGCTCTCTCCAAATCGGTCTTGGGAGACATCTCTTTGGAGAGAGTGAGTCCTGTGATCGTGAGTAAATTCCAATGCTTGGATTCTTCCATACTAAACATCTTTAGTATGGTATCAATGTACCTAGATTGGAACAATCCCAGTATCCGTTTAGATATATCTCAATAGATCTTAATCCCCAAGATGCAGAAGGAATCACATAGATCTTTCATTGAGAATCTGTGTGATAAGAAGAGCTTGACCGAGTGCAACATAGGAACATCGTTTCCTATCAAGAGTGTGTCATCCACGTACAATACGAGGAAGACAACCTTACTCTCTGCCACCTTCTTGTATATACAATGTTCATCTACGTTCTTGATGAAGTCAAACTCTTTGACTACAACATCAAAACAGATTTTCCAACTTCGCGATGCCTGCTTTAACCCGTAAATGGATTTAAGCAGCTTTCGCACCTTTCCGCTGCTCCCACTGTCCACGAAGCCCTCTGGCTGAGTCATGTACACACACTTCTAAATCACCATTTAGAAAGACGGTCTTAACATCCATTTGCCAGATTTCATAGTCATGGTATGCAGCTATGGCAAGTAGGATCCGGATAGACTTAAGCATAGCCACTGGAGAAAAGGTTTCATCATAATCCACACCTGGTCGTTGACGAAAACCTTTTGCAACAAGTCTAGCTTTGAAAGTCTCAACTTTTCCATCTAGACCAAGTTTCTTCTTAAAGATCCATTTGCTCCCAATGGGTTTTACCCCTTCAGGAGCAACTTCCAAAGTCCATACTTTGTTGGTGTACATGGATTCCATCTCAGATCGCATTGCATCCAGCCATTTCACAGAGTCCCCACTCGTGATGGCCTGCTAGAAACTAGTTGGGTCATCATCTTCCATGATGCAATCCTCGCTCCCACCATCAATGAGAAAACCGTAGTATCTCTCAAGTGGATGAGAAACCCTACTAGATCGGCGGAGAGGCTGAGATTCGTTGGGAGCTATTGAATTCTCTGGTTCCACTAAATCATCAGTTGCAGTTTGTGCTGCTGGAACTTCTTCCAGCTCTACCTCTTCGCCACTAATTTCTTTTACAAGAAATTCATTTTCTAAAAAGGTGGCATATTGAGAAACAAACACCTTTTCTTCCTCACCGTGGTAGAAGATATATCCATAGGAATCCTTTGGATATCCCACAAACTTACATAGAGCTGATCTTGCTTCGAGCTTGTCCGGATTTTGCTTTTTAACATATGTCGGACAACCCCATATCTTAACTCGTTTAAGAGATAGTCTCTTCCTATTCCATATCTCATATGGAGTGGTAGACACCGATTTGGTTGGAATTCTATTCAATAGGTATGCGGCGGTCTCCAGTGCATAACTCCAAAAGGAAATAGGTAACTCAGCAGTGCTCATCATAGAGCGCACCATATCCAATAGGGTGCGATTTCTCCGCTTTGATACACCGTTGTGCTGTGGTGTATACGGAGGAGTAAGCTGAGAGAGAATCTCATTCTCTTTTAGATAGTCACGGAATTCCGTGCTCAAGTATTCTCTTCCTCGATCGGATCACAGAATTTTAATACTTTTACCCGTTTGGTTCTCGACTTCGTACTTATATTCTTTGAATTTCTCAAAAGCTTCAGACTTGTGTTTCATCAGGAACACATGTTCGTATCTTGAGAAATCGTCAGTGAATGTAATGAAGTACGAGGAACCATTCCTGGCATGTGTAGACATGGGACCGCATACATCACTATGTATCAGTCCCAAGAGTTCCGTAACTCATTCTCCGTGTCCACTAAAAGGAGTTTTTGTCATCTTGCCTTTAAGACATGACTGGCAAGTGTCATAAGATGAAAATTCGAACGGATTCAAATATCCATCCTTATGTAACTTAGCTAGTCGTGTCGCATTGATATGACCTAGTCTACAATACCACAAGAAGGGTTCGTTCATTTCTGAACTCCTCCTCTTGTGTGTGTTTTGTATGTTAAGAACTGTGGTTTGATTTAGAACGTATATGCCATTATTTAACGAGCCCGATCCAATCAACTTTTAATTTAGGAAGATGGTCACAATATTATCCTGTACTACAAATTTATATCCTTCGTTACTTAATAAAAAAACTGATATAAGATTGCATATCAGGATCGGTATGTAATAGCATTCGTTCAGAATCAATGTATTACCATTTGGCAATACAAGGGGATATTCTCCAACTGCTTTGGCTGCAACATTTGCACCATTCCTTACTCTTACAGAATGATCACTTATTCCCAGTTCTCTACCTTTCCTTAGCCCATGCAACATATTACATATGTGGGATCATGATCCAGTATCTAATACCCAGGACGTAGAGTGAACTGAGAAACAGTTCTCAGTAACTAACACACCTGAAGAAGATGCATCAACATGCTTATTCTTCGTTTAGGCGGCGTAGGAATCCAGATATGTCCATATTCCTTGCTCAGTCTTATAACAATTATAAGAAAGAACGGAACAAACGTTCCCCTGCTCGGTATAACAAGAGGGTTCGGTCAATACATCCATATTATTATCTTGATTAAGGCCTGACATGGTCGCTATCTGGAGAGAGAGAGAAGAAAACACTTTAGCGTATGCTCTTGAAAGATTAGATTGGTTATTATCTTATCTAATCAGGATGGTTCCCACTGTTTTTATCAAATCTTCCTTCAAACCCTAAAAGGTAAGACTAGCAGGAATTAATTACACCCTACAAGTTCGCCAATCTTTCGGCCAGACCAGTGTTGGTACATTGAAGGAGGTTCCCCGTGCTTTCATACGGACCTAATTAAAATAAACCTCGTTTTCCCAGAGGCGTAACCCCGTTATCACCTTTCCAGACACCTACTTGATCGGCTAATTGTGATGTGTAAAACTCTCCCAGGAGTAACTCTTACTCGTAGTGGGTATCGGAATCCAACTATCTCATAGAAGGTATGCAATATCATTGCAAATTTCAACACTTGAAATTCCCGATAATACTTTCACCCCTGGTGACTTATGACCTTAACTATGGTCAACAAATCATAAGCACTAGTCAAGTTCTACCCGTCATTTCTTGATAAATTAGACCCACCCACATGACCCTTAACTTTGGTCAACAAAGTCAAATGAATGTCCTAATTAATCGCATCATATGCTATGTAGGAAGACATCACTCAGCTACCGTACACTGCGCCTTAACTATGGTCAACAAACGCAGCACGAATACTAAGTACTCTACTTTCTAAAATGACTGAGGGTTACGACAGGTTTTTAAGAAAACCTTTTGCATAATTAACTTGATATCGTTGTAGAAACAAGTGATTTTGAAAAGGAGTGTTTTTGAGGCTTTTACTAGTTTCGCTAAAGAGGTCACTCCCGGTGAAGGGATCTCGGCTCTTTCCTTATCGAATAAGGTGTTGGATATTCTACAAGGAATACCGCTATACAAAGCAAGAACTATAGAAGCAATCAAAAAAAAACCGAATGAGTTATAGCATTTACTAGTTTCGCTAAAGAGGCCAATCCCAGTGAAGGGACCTCAGCTCTTTCCTTATCG
Organism: Agapanthus africanus; assembly: GCA_030015575.1. NCBI lineage: Eukaryota > Viridiplantae > Streptophyta > Magnoliopsida > Asparagales > Amaryllidaceae > Agapanthus > Agapanthus africanus. Next base: position 243,094,884 of record CM057342.1, read on the forward strand.
AATAAGGTGCTGGATATTCTACAAGGAATACCGCTATGCAAAACAAAAACTAGAGCTACCTTTTTTGAAAATTTGATTCTACAACATCTTTTAGGTTTCTTTTCTTTCATTAATTTTATTAATGAAGTCCCATCATTTATGCTTCCTAAGCATCACAGATAAAACGAAAATACAACGTACGCTTATGCCATCCGCATTCGCCACAGTGTCCCGTTATGCACCGTTAGGTTTCTTAACTAACGGCATAGCGGGGCGGGACTAGCGCGGGTGTAAAATATAAGCAACGTTTATTATATATCATATATATAATAATAAAGCATTCGTCTCAGACATATAAAGTGATCACATCACAGAATATCAACAGCAGAAGATAACATATGAAATATTGGATATATTAGGAATTCCGTATTTTAAATTAAGCCAGAATAAAACACGGATTCCACGGTCGCGATGAATATCCAAACCCACATCTCTAGACCCCTACGAGAGCAGCAAGAAACCCTACCAATTCCAGAGTTAGGAGACCCGGACTCGACTCCTCGAGATGGTCTCCCACTGGACTCTAGAACCCGGTTACTTATGCTCCCCACCTTGGGTCTATCCTAATGCGGAAAAGTAAATAATATACAACAATGGTGACATCTTCCTCAACCCGAAAGTGCCCCAATAAAAGAATATTACATACAATGAATTTTACATGATTGAAAATAAAAACTCTTATCTCACATAAAAACCCCGGCTATTCAAAACACGACGATCTAATATAACATATCACAGCAACACATAACATCACATGTCATCAACGTAAGTAAATATGCACATCACAATTGTCGTTGACATATAACAACGAAAACGGCGATACACCACATATTACACTTACGGTTGCAAAAAAGAAAATGTCAAACTACAACATTTGGAATCCACAATCACCATAGACATCATAAACCCGAAATATCACATATTTCAGATTTCATGCCTAACTATATGAATTCCAAATATTGTATCACATTCCAGAAATAATTAGACGATATTAAACATTCCGATCGAATCAACAAACATCCAAAATTTCCTAAAAAGCTCAACACTTGAGCGTAGTTTAAAATTACCCATCACATGCCACAGTACCTGTGGACCAACCGTAGTAAGGTCAACCCTTACCTCACCTATGGCGCCACGGAACTACCGCAAACTCTAGGGTTTGGCAGCGGTTCTTACGGTCATAAAATCGAGTTAGGGTTTCGTTCTTCTAGGGAGTCCATCGAATCACTTGCATGATATTTGAATGTTTCAAACTTGGAAAAAATCCAACTCTTGGAAAATTTCCAGCGAGGGTTAAAATGGGTATTTGATATCCGTTCGAACTTTTTAACGCCGTCTAAAACAACCCGAAAACATGTTAGAATTACGAATACGAAACACTCCGAATTGCCTTTATTGAAAATTAACATCTCATGCAATTTTAGAAAAAACAAGCAACACCTGAAACACCAAATCCCAGAGACCAGAACACCAAACAAATTCGAAGCCCAGAAACAACAAGGGGCTAGCCTGCTCGGTTTTTGAAGGCTTGTGCTCGGGCCAAATCCGGCCAAATGTGTTCGTTTTTGTTCAGTGTTCATGTTACATCTCATATAACATTCTGCAGTTGCTAAAAAAAAATTTCGACGACTTTAAAATTTTAACAGAAACTAGGTTTTAGTGTTTCACGTTTCGGAGTAGTTTCGGTTTCGTAATCTAACAAATATCGTCTAATTCTCTAGCTTGGCTCTAATACCACTGTAGGGTTACTTAGCATGACAATAGGGTTTCGGGAGGTATCATGCATACCATTTTCAAAAATTTGCCATGCTAGTTAACCCTAACCCTAGAATCTTAACTAAACATTTAGATGATATGATATGAAAACAACTTTACAACTAAGTGAATATGGAATACAACCTTTGTAGACCGGTCCTTCACTTCAAATGCTCTATGTAGAAGTCCCTTCGCTGCGAGTAATGATCTCCCGAACTCTTGAGAGGCTCCACAAGGTGAAAAATGCAAACTTGCTTGAAGTCTTCAAAGCCGAAAATGATCTACATCGAGGAGACACCAACTCAAGCTACATCTTCACTAATTAGGGATTAGTGAAGCTAACACCCTAAACTAAATGGCTAATCTAGTAGAGGATGATGAAGTAGGAATTTTGCTCACTTTAGAAATCTTTTTCTCGCTCTTTTTCCTTATCTCTCAAAAATCTAGAGAGCTCTCTCTTCAACTTGAAGAAGATGAAGCAAAATGGATGAGAGGGTGAATAGCAACCATGGATGATAAATATCTCATATAACTCTTGTAAAGAATAAACCATAGTTAAAGATAATGGTTAGGTTTACAAATATCTAAGGCAAAACAAAAATGGTGGACTAAGTCAATGATTATCCATAAGTTTCTAAAGCTTGCAACAATGACAAATTCCACTCAATTTTGAATTACTTAAATAAATAAAAACCTTAATATCATCTCATATATGGTGTAAGTCTCATACACCCATGTTGTATATATAAACTAGCATGACACAAAAATATATATCACATATATATCTAGTGTGCAAAAAGTGAGGAAAAAGAATGCTTAAGTGAACTAATATTAGTTAATGTAAATTAGTATATCACATATACAATTATACATTAAATTATCAAATCAACACTTGATTTAATAATCCGGCTATATCACATATAACCGACTAATATCATATGTATCTTCTTATCGAATCAACACTTGATTCGATAACCTAGTTATATCACATATAACCGACCGATACCATTATCGCGAGAATAGAATACGGTATCAAATACTCGTATTAATCTCGGTCCCGCACATATCACATATGTGATCCTACTTCGTTTTGCCTGAGCCAGTAAACCTCTGTGTAAGACTCTAAAGACTTGTCAATACGCCGGCAGTAGGTGATGATCATATCAAGCACCCACAAGACGTCAGCGGTACTAGCTGGACGTAACGGCTACCCGGGTATTGAGCGATCAGAAGATCAACAAGCATGCATGCTCATACTCCTGTAAAGCTTGTCAGTAACACTACCGTACAGTCCGGTCTCTTCGTCTGATATGTCGCATATCCAGTCTAGGGGCGGTAAACGTCATACCCCAGTAACCGATAAGTCGTGCCGATGTGAGGGTCATAACGGGTCGAGACACTACTGATAACACTTACCAATAGATCTCCATATCAGCCCTGGCCAGGGACTTCCTGTTATAGCCAATCAAGCACAGCGCAACATCAACCCCCAATACCGGGAGGGACGAAGCCACTCTTATCGCTCATTGCCTCCATGTGATTCGGGACTATACCCAAAAGCCACCGTTTTGCACGTTCTCTTGAACGTGGTAAGGTGGAAATCAAAGCACAGTGGGAATCACACAAGACTCTATGACGATCTCGGGTCTACAGACTAACCTGTACCAGTGTCACCAGAGAACAGCTATCTGACGATAGGTATAATACCAATTAGGAGTTCTCGGCGAGTCCGTTCAGTGTACCCAGTCTCCACTGAGCACCCGTATACCATCTTTGATGTCAAACACCAATGGATGTGGGATCATCCATCGCTCATCATATGGGTCAAGAAGCGTATATGCTAGTCTACTCTGGAGTATCGATACCCTGTCTCGATACACTCTCGACTGGGAAAAATTATAGGATGTACTTGTGGACTACCCTGGCCCCACTAGTATGATCTCCATCATATTCCTAGTAGTCAAGTACACATCCTAAGGGCTTTATCAACATGTGAGAGCAAGACAGTATCACAATACAAGTCTATATGTTAAGACAAAGAGCAACCAGATAGCATACTATCATGTCGAGCAAGAAAGTCCTCTCTATATATATCTAAGCATCCACTATAATATACATCATATGTACAATAATGGCCTCTAAGGCATATACATAACTAACAAGATACGCTTAGCGTGTTTACTTCAGAGTAAATACGTAGCGGGCATCGCCGCGTCTCCTCCACGTATACCGGGAAGCGGGGCATAACAGCTTTTGTTGGCGTCCTATGTAGGTCAGCTCTGTATGGACATGCAAGTCAGTTCTGCATGGACATGCGAGCCAATTTTGCATGAAGTCCTAAACAATATAAAACAAGAATCAGCAACTAAAAACATTTTTTACATTTCCTATTCCTTGAATCTTACAATTTCATATATTTTGAATCTATCATAACCCAAATTTTTATTTCAAGGTTATGGATTCCCCAAACAACACCAGTACCAACTTCAACAACACACCACCACCTCTACCGCTTACGCCTACCGTCGCTGCTCCGATCAATGAGCAGACGGTACTGCTTGAGGCAATCCGCAGTCTCCTGGAGGGACAGCAGCAGCAGACTACTATTTTGATGAACCGTCCAGAAGCGAAAGCACCTGGGGTATAGCAATTCCGGGCTTTACTCCCCAAGCAGTTTTCAGGAATAAAGAGCCCTCTGGAAGCTGAAGAATGGGCTCAGAGTATTGAGGATGACCTGGCAGCGGCATAATTGCCAGAGATCACTTAGGTTCGAGTTGCAAAGCTGCAACTCACTGACAATGCACGAGTTTGGTGGAAGGCAAAAGAAAACCTTCTTGACCAACCTATCGAATGGAGGATTTTTCATGATATGTTCAACGCGAAATACTTCCCAGAGACTATTTGACATGGAGCAGCGGTTCATCTACCAACAACAGGGTTCGATGTGGACCAAGTCCACGGATGAGTATGATACTGAGTTTACCATGCTTAGTAGGTAAGAAGATATGTCTCAATGTTCAATTTTCAAATATCACATACTACACAGCTAACAAAAGACCGTAACAGGTTTGCGGCCCATCTCATACCGACTACTGAGATCAGATCCAGACGGTTTCAGCAAAGGTTAGATCAGGAAATCCAAGCTGCTTTAGCTACAGGGGATTTCCCAACCCATGATTTGACTTTGAAGGCTGCTCAAAGATACGAGGCAGTAATGAAGAAGAAGGGCAGATCTTATTCTGCCGGAGTGAAAGCGTCCTGCCACTCAGATGGCAGGAGGAGCCTTTTCAAGTCCACCGTTTGTACCCAGAGGACCGGAAGTAACAGATAATCGGCCAAGTCCAGATTTTTGCTTCTACTGATGGACACCTATGGAAGGACTGTAGGCGCACAAAAGGCCAGTGCTTAGTTTGTGGAACATCCAATCATGGAATTAGAATATGTCCTTATAGACGCAACCCAGTTCCAACTCACAACACTTATCTGCAGCGGCCAGCTATCCAGGCTCCGGCATCTCGTCTTGCACTCCCAGACCCACCTCCGCGTGGACCTCCTGCACATCCTAATCGCCAATTTCATTAGGCACTGAGGAACATGCCTCGAGGGCAGAGACATATACCCCGAGGGCAGAGAAACATGCCCCAAGGATAGAAGAATGTTCCCCCAGCTAGGAGGAATATACCCCGGCGTCAGGCTTTCACATTAGCAGCCGTAGAAACCGAAACTGTAAACCAAGGTAACCCTGGTAATTCCCTCACCTCTTTTTCAATCTTACCAAACTTTTGCATTCTTTCGTTCTTCCAAATATTTTTCATTCACTATCAATAGTTCTATCACCAAATTGCTTTGAATCTGTCACACTTTCCTATTACAAATTTCGAGAATAAAATTTTTATAAGGAAGGTAGAATGTAACAACCCTAAATTTTATGTACAAAAATTTTCCAAAATACAGAAAGGAGTACCTTAGCCTGAGCACAAGTTAAAAATTTGATTTGCTTTTGAACAGCAAGAAAGCAAATGTAGCTCATTGATAAAGCCTTACACTGCTGTGACGTAGCCCCTGTGTTCGAATCCCCCCAGCCACATATTATTTTTATTGTATTTTCTTTTAATCTTTTAGAAGCCCAAAGGTTTACACGTGCACTACACGTAAAATGAAGAGTCATAAATAAAACAAACATGCGGAAAATGTTGCACACACAGACTTGGACACGTGTCTTCAATCCTAGCCCCTACCCTCGGAAATCGACTGGTGAGATCGTGATTTGGGCTGGCACCATCGGTCCAAACCGTACCAAATGCTCCAAAAATTTAACCCTGGCACCCCTTGGCCTAACCCACTATCCCCATATTGTTTGATTTCTCTGCATTTATCCAGAGAATGATAAATCCGCTCTTTAATCCATTTTTTATGCACATTTTGATTCTATTCTTCATTACCCTAAACCCTAATTTTCCCTATAAAAACCACACCATATTTCACCCCTCCTCACTCAGAATTCTTTTACAAAAACTCTCAAAAATTTCCAAGTCCTATGTTGTGCAAGTGGAGTTAGCAAAGGGCAAGATTCCGACGACGTTTCGAGGAGATTCCGGCAACGAAACGACGCCCCGGCAGTTCCATAGTCATACCCTACCTCCCCTCTATCCTTGTAGCCAGTAAGTCCCTTCTTCCCCTTTATTATTCTATTCTAAAACTTTCAATCTTCAAAACCCAACAAAAGCGAAGTTAATCCGACTTCTGATTCGTTCTTTCTTTAAAAATTCTATTTTTATTAAACAATAAAATACCATATTCTCATTTAATATTTAACAAACACATTAAAACAAGTTTTATCTCAAAAGAATCTTTTATGCAACTTTTATCATATTTTTATGGTAAAATATCACATACTTTATTTTCGACACAAATCAACATAATACTTGCATTACCTTTTGATAACTCACGAGGTAATGAACTACCTCATCACAACACACATTTTTGACATAGCACGATGAAATTTTGGGAATATAGTTATGGGATAATACAACATTACAAATAAATACTATCAAACTTGCAAAACCATTTATTTAAAAAGTGTGTTAATCGATTCCTTACAATTACGCCTCTACAACCCATTTTGGGGAACCCCGATCGGGATATTGCGGGTTATCGCATGTTCTCAAGCCTAATAGAGCGAGATGCAGACCTCCGGAAATAGCATTCGATCTCGATGGAATTTTTAATGCTATTTTTAAGAAAATGAGATTTCTAGAAAATAAATAAAATTTATTTTTATTAAATATATAAATATATATATGAGTATTATCAAAAGTTCTATTTTAAATATATTATAAAAATATTCCAAGTATTTTAAATCAAGGGAACCATCATTATAGGAAAATACCATTTCAATTCAATACAAAATTCCAATATTTCATTAAAATACCATATACAATAAAAACTAGGTTCTACTCACTAGAAACTTCACTTTTATAAAATATACATCTATAAAAACCCTAAAAATGATAATTAAATACTTGAGTTGTATTTTGAAAATATATCAAAACTATTTTTACGTAAAACCCCCTCAAGTTATACTAAATTACAATAAGGACCCTAGTAAATATAGGTTTAAGCGGAACCAATTCTCTTAAGCCTCAGGGAGCCGGAGAATGTGGGTGCTTGCCTATCCAAGATAGACAATCTAATAAAAGGTGTTATCAACACTGTAATTGTCTTGGAAAAAAAACACAAATCCTGTCATCCATGTGCAGCAGTTATCGATAATATCAAAACAATCAGGACTTCAATTCTGTTTAAAAGTCTGACTCAGTTCGAGCCACGGGCAAATATACAATCAATCTGACTTGAATATGATTCAAGTATAAACTATAATTCAACATGAATTCGTCTATACCATAGTTCAATCTATATGAATCCATGAATACCAGAATATAATCCATAACAACAAGGACATGACTGAACCGAACTATGGATATACCCTGATTTACATGACTATCCATTTACATCCATTCCGTCTACTGATATCATAGTTTCGGTAAGTCTTTCATTTATTACAAGACAATACAATCAATCGGTACAATCAATACAATAAACATTACGGGATTTTATAAAGGGGTAAACTGGTACGGAACATGTTAAAGGTAGCACGAGATGGTCACTTAAGACGTAATTACATCCATGACGTTGTTCCGTGGTATTTTCGATGGAGCCTTATACTATGGGTTACCAAAGTCCACGGTGTAACTTGGACTCCTCTCGTATACACTGGCATATTCTGTACCAAGCTACAAACACTACGTTAACATAACAATCAAACATTATACTAGATATACTCTCTTCTCTGTCTATTCTTCTCTTTCTTTCTTTGGAACTTACCGAGCGATTGTTCGCTGACGACATTCCCATTTCTCTTCTTCTTTGGAATGTTGTTAGGAGAACCCGACTCTGAAGAGTTCGAGACCAGCTAGGAGCACTTGGAGCAGACCCCTGAGCGGTACACTGAAGACCCCGAGCAATAGTCACTTGTAAATATTTTCATTTCAGTTTATGTCATTGTTTAGGCATTGCTTTCCATCCTTGTATTTACATTTCCAATTGTACCTGTAAAAAATATTTAATAAATAAAAATTGCTGTTAAATTACATCTATTGTCATTTTTCTTGTGTACATTTACTTTATATTGCTTAAATACGCTTAGCATGTTTACTTCGGATTAAATACGTAGCGGGCCTCGCCGCGTCCCTTCCCAGTACACCGGAAAGCGGGGCGTGACAGCTCTGATCGAAACCGCACGGTTTTGTCATTTTGAATGAACCGGACTCAAAAAAAGGGCTACTTCCCAGTAAGTCACCCATCCCAGAATTTCCCTAGCTCAAGCACGCTTAACTATTGAGTTCTTCAAACTCCGGAGTTCCGATTCATCCAAAAGGTGCCTCCGTGTTATAGGAATTGTATCATTCCATTTATAGTTCTGATCGTGCTCTCTTTCAGAATGGAATTCGATACTCGCCATTGTTTTACAGTGGGTCCCCATGTGTATCCGTATAGGTTACATCCCCACCTCGATACTGGATAACATATCGCTTCTCACGGGGTAGGTGGTATTCATCCCAACCTCCACCTGGGGTATTACATTCCCCCTTAGAATAATGGTTCGTCCTCGAAGCACAGACCTACTTTTTTGAGGGACCGGCTCTGATACCATATTTGTCATGACCGGGCTCTGAGGAACCCAGAATTTCCCTAGCTCAAGCACGCTTAACTATTGAGTTCTTCAAACTCCGGAGTTCCGATTCATCCAAAAGGTGCCTCCGTGTTATAGGAATAGTATCATTCCATTTATAGTTCTGATCGTGCTCTCTTTCATAATGGAATTCGATACTCGCCATTGTTTTACAGTGGGTCCCCATGTGTATCCATATAGGTTACATCCCCACCTCGATACTGGATAACATCTCGCTTCTCACGGGGTAGGTGGTATTCATCCCAACCTCCGCCTGGGGTATTACATTCCCCCCTACTTAGAATAATGGTTCGTCCTCGAAGCACAGACCTACTTTTTTGAGGGACCGGCTTTGATACCATATTTGTCATGACCCACCCCCAAACACATATGGTATTGTCCTCTCTGGTCGAAACCGCACGGTTTTGTCCCTTTAAATGAACCGGACTCAAGAAGGGGGCTACTTCCCAGTAGGTCACCCATCCCAGAATTTCGCTAGCTCAAGCACGCTTAACTACGGAGTTCTTCAAATTCCGGAGTTCCGATACATCCCAAAGGCGCCTCCGTGTTATAGGAGTGGTATCATTCCATTTATAGTTCTAATCGTGCCCTCTTTCGGAATGGAATTTGATATTCGCCGTTATTCTACAGTGGATCCCCGTGTGTATCTGTATCGGTTACATCCCCACCTCGATACCAGATAATATCCCACTTCTCATGGGGTAGGTGGTATTCATCCCCAACTCCACCTGGGGTATTACAGAAGTAGACGTGAGGGTCCACGACATATTTACTCAAAACTAAACACGTTAAGCGTAAGTAAGCAATATGAATAAATGCACAAGAATGACAAGAGATGTAATAAAAACAACAACTTTTATGAATATCCATTCTTTACATTACAACTGATTTGAAAAAGAAATGTACAATGATAAAAACAATGCCTAAACAGTGGCATACAAAAGAAAAGGTAAGTACAAGTAAAAGCTAAAAGTCTGGCTCCTCTATGAACTGATCCAAGTCCTCTGGGCTGGGCTCGGTCTCCTGAGAGTCGGGTCCTCCTGATAAACATTCCAAAGAAAGAAAGAAACAAGAATGTCATCAGTGAACTAGCGCTCGGTAGGTCCCAAAAGAGATATAGGAATAGTTCAAGTAAACGAAACAAAACTGGTAATTGGTACAAGTATATATTTGTTATGCTAACGGAGTTGTTAGTAGCTTGGTACAGAATGTATCATTGTATACGAGAGGAGTCCAACTTGCTCCGTGGACTATGGTAATCGGTAGTACAAGGCCCCGTCAAAACCCACGGGACAACAGCACGGATGTTCAGGTAGGTGCCTTTTAGTGACTATCTCGTTCCACTTCTAATACATTCCGTATTAGTCTATCCTGTTAAACCCCATAATATATATTGTATAAATTGTAGTTATCAGACTTACCGAGACCATAAATATAAGTTGTTCATATAAACAGTTTCAGGATGTATCAAGTAGGCATGTAACCAAGTCAAGATGTAGCCATGGTTCGGTCAAGTCAAGTCATGTTTGCATGTTGATATTTTTCAAGTATTCAGGTTCAGGTTCAAATATACATATTGGATTCATGTAAGATTTGGATTCATGTTTGGATTGGATTCATATTTGGATTGGATTCAGATTGATTTGGACTCAGACTTGAGTCAAACACTTAAAACTGATTTGGATCCTGAATTAGGTTTAGGAGTTATCGGTAACTGCTACACATGAGCGGCTGGATTTGTGTCTTTTTCTAGGACAATTACCATTGATAACATCGTTAAGTTTTTCTACCTTAAATAAACTCACTTTCTCCAGCTCCCTGAGGCTCAAGAGAAGTGATTCCTGTTAAACCTATATTTACTAAAGTCCTTAATTGTAATTTTATATAACTCGAGGGGGCTTTATGAAAAATATTTATATACTTTCAAAATAAACGTCGAGTATTTATTTATATTATTTAGGGTTTTCATGGATGTAACTTTTAAGATTTGAGGTATTTTAGTGAATATTTTACTTAGCTAGAATGGTTCAAATTAGTTTAGTGTAAAACTTGTCTTTTGGATAACTTGAGAGTATTTTGGTGAAACTTGTCATTCTTTTATCTTTTTAGAAAACATGGAATTTTATTATATCTTGAAAATATGTAGTTTGATAATATTTATATATTTATAAAAAATTAATTTCATTATTAAATAGAAAATGTCGTTTTTCTTAAAAATCGTATTAAAAATCTTTCGAGACCGAATACTCCGTGAGGAGGTCTGCATCTCGCTCTACTAGCCCAAAGATGTGCGATAATCCGCACCATCCAATAGCGGATCCCCTAAAAAGGGTTGTAGAGGTATAATCGTAAAGAATTTTGATAATACAATTCGAAGAAAACCGGGTTTTTATAGTTCAAGGTACTTGATTGATAACGATTTCCGGATGTGTAGTTGGAAAATTGTGTAAAGAAATCACAAGCAAAAATTTATTTGACCGCAATCAATAACGGTGTCGAAATGTAGCGCGTTACTAAGTGCGGATCGTCCACAGGGATTGTACGATTCATTCGTATTTGTTTTGTTTTGAATTGAAAATTTAATAGAAAAGAAAAGAAAATGATTCAAGATTTATATCAATGAATTTCAAGAATCATCTAATCTCATCAAAAATCAAGAAAGCATTAAAGAAAATCAAGAACAAGAATTGATAGAATTCCAATCGATTAAAGTTTCAAGAATTGAAATGTAGCTCGTAGGAGTCGATTAGATCATAGATGTGAAGAAGATTAGCAATTACCTTTTCTTATCCATTAGCGAATTGATGCTAAATCGATGTCGATTTATCGAGGATTAAGGATCTTGCGAAGAATTAGGGTTTCCTCATCCTATCCTTTGTCCTTTCGATGAATCACATTCACAAGATAGCTTCTAGGAAATCGAATGATCGATCGTTGATCTCTAGATCCGTGCGAAAATAATCAAGAACGCATTTCACATCGATCTAGATCATTGATCATTCAATTTTCAAGAATTTACAATCGTTATAGGACTTAAGAAAATGTTTAAAGATACGTCAACATCATCATTCTACCGATCGTCTCGACTCCTCCACGAGCGGAGTTTTATTCATGCATCATCACAAAGAATATATTCAAGAATCGAAGTTGAATCATAATGCTTGAATTGAAAGATAAGCAAGTTAAAAGAATCGTCACCTTTATTTATTCCACAATTTGTTACACATTGCTCAAGACTACAAGAATTTGAGAAGGAACAAGATTGTCGAATCTAGCGTTGCATCGGCTCCTTGAGTCGTGGATCGGCTTGGATCACCTGCTCCGAAGAAGACCGGCTTCGCTTCTAAAGGATGGTTGAAGGCTTGCTTTTCTTGAACTCAAAGATCTTGAACTTTTGGTTTCTTGATTGGATTAGGGTTAGGGTTTGGAGGTGGCAAGTGTTGGGTTGATAGAGTGATAGAATTTCAACAACCTTTTAAGTGAGGCCTAGGGTCCTTTTTATAGGCTTAGGAGTGATTAGCTTCCTTAAGAAGCTTGGATTAGGTTAGCTTCCCTTGTAAGCTAGTTAGTTGGGTAGATGTCTCTAGAACTAGTTAGTTAGGGCTTAGCTTCTAGCTTAAGCTAGGAGGTTAGGGAGAAGATTCTAGGCTCTTAATGTAGTTTAAGTGAAGCTTGTTTAGGAAGCTAAGACATCATTAGTTTAGATCAAAAGGCCTTTGCTGATCAGGCAGAAAGTTCAGGAATGTTCTGGAAATTGCAGTGGCTTGATGAAGTGTAGGACCAAAGAGAAGAGTTCTGAGCTGAAGAACTGCTGCTGACGTGTCATTCCTGCAGCGGATCCGCGGTGCAAGCTGGCTCCTGCCGCGGATCCGCGGCCCAATAGGAGAGCTAGGGTTTACAACTTCATGATGTGTCTTCTTCTGTCTTCATGTGTACTGTTTAATATGTTGAATCCCTGAATTACTTCTAGATCATTACCAGATTTCAAATCCTTGAGTTGGCGTATTCTTTAGCAGCACTGTTATACAAATTTGACCATTCTTCTGGAATTTCCTGCATAGACTTCGAAACACATGTTGCGCTACACAAGAATGATGCAATGCCATGAAAGACAGTCAATTTCCCTAAAAATTCCGGTTTTAGTATACAGTACAGGTAATCCAGTATTTTACAGGTGTTTTGCTAATATATGCAATATGAATACCGAACACCTCTACATGAATGCAAAAGATAGGGAAATTGCCGTGTTAAAAATGCAGTATTTTCAACTGATCAAATTCTCCCAAACTTATTTTCGGTCGTCTCGAGCGAATGATTTTATTAAAAAGAGAAGGAAAAAATAAAGAAAGAGAAAAACTAACTAGCACACTTTCGTAGGCAACACGATTGCACTGAGCACGTGCAACAAGCCTTTAAACCTCTAGGTGTCCATAGTAGGAGGAGTGTTGTCTCCTGAGGGTTTTCAGCGGATTGCACCCACAAAATCCAATAATAAATGAAAGATCATGAATATTACATTTAAAGAAAAGAATTGTAAAAGAAAAGCCTTGAAAATTAGGGTTTCCGACTAAGCTAGCTTTTCGGTTGTCAAGAGCCCTATCTTAATAGTCATGAAAAGATGTTAGAAATCATGACCTCCCTCAATAAAACATCGTCTTATTCTTCATTCCTATCTTTCTTCCAAACATCGATCATATAACCCTACGTGTGTGTAATAACATCCCTACACCCGGAGAATTCAATTCATGCTATCATACTCTTGCCCATCAGCCTCAGTACTTTTTAATTAATGAATATTTAGATGAGATTGCTCATACTTTCATGCGACCGTTAATACTTCTTGAGGTACTAACCGACCGATTACTCATGTGCTTACTTATTTGGTGTATTTTCCTCGTCTTGCACCACCTAAGGCTTAGCAGTGACTCCCAGACCAGTTGGCCTTAGGGCACTAGGTGAAGAGGCACCCTTCGCTATATTTTTTTATTGCTGCCTTGGCGATAACAAAACCAGTGTCCATTTTTTTCACCACTTTATATTTTATTCATTTTTTTTATTTCCTTCATACATCGGCTTTAAGACAAGAGCATTTCAAGGTATCCTCTACTATCCCGGGCTTCAAGACGTGTGTAAGTGCGAATAACAGGGTATCAACTTTCAAAATGTTTGGCTTTCAGAATATAAACTATTTTTCAGACTTATTTTTATCCTCAGATTAGTGACTTCCTTCATCTTACTAACCCTTGGGACAACGGCCCATAACTACTTATTACTAGTTCGTATAAGAAAACTTCTAATTTTCTTAGTTTTCTTAATTTTTTCTAATCTCATGGATGTAATTTTTTACTATCTAAACTTTTATTATCTTATTTATGTACAAAAATGTTTAAATATTAAATATTTTTATATTTTGAAATTTTTTTAAATTTTTATGGGTTTTAAAAAATTTTAAATTTTTATAGGTTTTTAAAGAAATGTTTTGTGCTTATGCATATGATATGCAAACGATGCAAAAATAAGCACAAACTTTCCCCAAACTTGTTTTCAACAGTGTCCTCACTGTTGCCAACCGCTATACCTACAAAAACTGTAAGCCTGGGAGGAATTTATTAGTGGGGGCAAAATATATAAGTGAAGATCTTCCCCCAAACTTATTCTTTTCACTCATCCTCCATTCAAAAGATGATGCAGTAATATACAGGACATGGAGGTGAGACGGAGGAATTTTAATCCAAATAAAATGGCTCCTGTAAGAACAGGAGCTCCTCCGTGGGGTCAGTGGAAAAAAACGGCTTTAGTCTATGTCCATTCACTTTGAAAAATGTGCTGTTTTTATCATTTTCTACTTCTACTGCCCCATGCGGGTATACAGACCGCACAATAAAAGGTCGCTTCTACCGAGATCGTAGCTTACCCGCGTGAAGGTGTAGTCGTGAATCATAAAGAAGGACTTGTTGACCAGGTGTAAATGTTTTCCTCAAAATGTTTTTATCGTGAAAAACCTTAGTCCCATTCTTTACAATTACAGCGTTATCATAAGCTTCATCGCGGAGTTCGCTTAACTCATTTAATTGCAGCTTCCGAAAGTTGCAGGCTTGGTTTAAGTCAAAGTTGATTTCCTTAATAGCCCACAATGCTTTATGCTCAATCTCGACTGGCAAGTGACATGCCTTCCCAAATACTAACCTATATGGAGACATCCCTAGATCGGTTTTAAATGCAATTCTGAATGCCCAAAGAGCATCCGTCAGTTTGGTCGACCAATCTTTTCAATTCTTCGCAACAGTTTTCTCCAGGATTTGTTTGATCTGTCTATTCGAAATATCAGCATGCCCGCTCGTTTGGGGATGATAGGGTGTAAAAAGTCTGTGGTTGATTGCGTATTTCCGCATCAGAGTCTCGAAAGACCTGTTGCAGAAATGTGTCCCGTTATCGCTAATGATAGCGCTTGGGTGTCCAAATCGCGAAAAGATATTTTCTTTTAAGAAATTAATGACAACCTTCTTGTCATTAGTGCGACATGGAATGGCTTCAACCCACTTCGAGACGTAATCAACCGCAAGCAGTATGTACAAATTCCCAAAGGAGTTGGGAAAGGGACCCATAAAGTCAATGCCCCAAACATCGAAAATTTCAACCACTTAGATGGGTTGCTGTGGCATCTCATTTCTCCGGGAGATCCTACCCGTGTGTTAACACTGTGTACAGATTTTGCAATAATCAAATGCGTCCTTGAACAAGGTCGGCCAATAAAAACCGCATTGCAAAACCTTCTCCGCCGTCTTTTTAGGACCGAAGTGACCCCCACAGGCCTGATCATGACTAAAAGATAGAACACTCTTGAACTCCTCATTCGAGACACACCGGAGAATGATCTGATCAGGACAATACTTAAACAGATAGGGTTCATCCCAGTAAAAGTGTTTTACTTGGGATAGAAAACGATATTTGTCCTGTTTTGACCAATCGCTGGGTATCAGTCCCGTGGCAAAATAGTTCACAATATCCCTGAACCAAGGTTCCTCGGATACGTTCAAGAGTTGTTCGTCTGGGAAAGAATCATTGATCGGCAGGGTCCCAGGGGAAGAAGAGATGCGTGAAAGATGGTCGGCTACAACGTTTTCACATCATTTCTTATCTTTGATAACAAGATCAAATTCTTGTAATAGAAGGATCCAACGTATTAGCCTACCTTTTGCATGTTTCTTCACCAAAAGATGTTTCAAGACGGAATGGTCAGTGTACACAACTATTGATGAGCCAATCAAGTAAGGCCTAAATTTTTCTAATGCAAATACAACCACCAAAAGCTCTTTTCAGTAGTTGTATAGTTAATTTGAGCATCGTTCAGGGTCTTACTTGCGTAATAGATCACATGTGGCATATTTTCAATGTGCTGTCCTAAGACTGCACTAATTGCAAAATCTGATGCATCACACATAAGCTCAAAGGGGTAGTCCCAATCTGGAGACGATAGAACGGGGGCTATAGTGAAGGAGTGTTTGAGTGAGTCGAATGCTGCCTCACAATCCGAGTCAAAGTGGAAGATCGTATCCTTGGCCAAGAGAAGAGTTAAAGGTCTAGCAATTTTGCTAAAATTCTTAATGAATCTCCTATAGAAGCCCGCATAGCTAAGAAATGATCGAATATCCTTGACACTTTTGGGATGAGTAAGGTTTTGAATGACATCTATCTTAGCTCTGTCAACCTCAATGCCTTTTCTCGAAATAACATGTCCAAGCATAATTCCCTCTTGGACCATGAAATGGCATTTTTCCCAATTCAAGGTTAAGTTCTTCTCTTTGCAACGAGTAAGAACTGCGTCAAGATTCGATAGGCGGTCGGAAAAGGAGTCTCCGAAAATCAAGAAATCGTCCATGAAAATCTCCAAAAAATTCTCGACCATGTTAGAGAATATCCCCATCATACACCGCTGAAAGGTAGCGGGAGCATTGCATAACCTAAAGGGTATGCGTCTATAAGCAAAGGTACCAAAAGGACAAGTAAAAGTGGTTTTATCTTGATCCTTTTTTGCTATGGGGACCTGATTATAGCCAGAGTATCCGTCCATAAAGCAATAATACTCACGTCCAGCTAAGCGTTCCAGCATCTGATCAATGAAAGGTAGAGGAAAGTGGTCTTTTCTCATGGCGGCATTGAGTTTTCTGTAATCAATACATACACGCCACCCTGTTTGGGTGCGTGTCTGAATCAACTCATTTGCCTCATTGGTAATAACAGTGATGCCAGATTTTTTAGGGACGACATGTAATGGACTCACCCATTGGCTATCGGAGATTGGGTATATAATACCATTATCAAGGCATTTGACGATCTCTTTCATCACCGCTTCCTTCATGACGGGGTTCAACCGTCTCTGTGGTTCTCGGGTTGGTTTGGCATCATCCATCACATGTATATGATGTTCTACAATCAAGGGACTAATCCCTTTGATGTCCGCCATGGTCCAACCAAACGCCTCCCTATTAGATCTCAATACCGACAAAAGTGCATTCTCTTGCTCTGATGCTAGAGAAGCGGATATGATAACCGGTAAGGACTCATTCTCACCTAAATATGCATATTTAAGATGAGAAGGTAAAATTTTGATATCTAATGCTGGCGGAGAAATAATAGAAGGAGGGATCATCAAGTGATTTTCGGAGTCACAAAGAAGCTCATAGCCTGTAAAAGATACAGACTCGGGTGGTGATAAGTCAGGAGTGTCGGACTCAAGCGTGGGAAAGGTGTCCTCACTAAGATCATGTGCAAGATCAAACAGTGATGTGGTAGTGTCGTCGAGATCTATAAAGCAAAGTTCCTCAACTCCGCAACTTTCGGGAGCAATCTCGTGGACAGAGCACACATCAAGAATATGAGCAGAGGATTCTGATGGCTGACTTCCAATTTTATAGATGTTTAGTTCAATTGTCATATTTCTAAAGGATAAGTTCATTGAACCGTTTCTACAGTTAATGACAGCATTGGAAGTGGCAAGAAATGGTCGACCCAAAATCACCGGAATTTGACTTCGGGGGTTTGCTACAGGTTGTGTGTCGAGAACAATGAAGTCCACGGGGAATACAAATTCCCCGACCTTTATCAACACATCCTCTAGTTCACCACTAAGTTTGGTGATCGAACGGTCTGCCATTTGGAGAGTGCAGTGAGCTGGTTTCAACTCTCCAATCCCTAGCTGCTCATAGACAGAATATGGAAGTAGGTTAACACTTGCGCCAAGGTCTAAAAGAGCACGATTGATGTTTTTACCCCTAATAGAGATCGATATCGTAGGACATCCTGGGTCCTTACGTTTCTTTGGTAGCTGTGGGATAAAAGCAGTGCTAATATTATTAGACATGAAGATCTTCTTTGGCACTTGAGTCTCCCTCTTCCTAGTGCACAAGTCTTTAAGAATTTTCGCATAAGCGGGGACTTGTTGAATCGCATCTAGGAGAGGGATGTTGATGTTAACCTGTTTGAACATTTCCATAATTTTCTCCATATGTGGACTCGATTTGTTACCCCTTAACCGATTCGGGTAAGGAGCTTTAGCAAAAAGCGCTGGGTCCATCATAGGAGAAGGAAGTGGGGGAAGACGTGATCCCAAAAGAGGAGTGGGGATCGTCTGTAGAGAACTAGAAGAGGGTTGCTGAGGTGTCGAGCCTAGAGGGAAATGGATAATAGACTCGTGAGAAGGTGGTGGGGTAGAAGAACAAGGATCAGAAGTAGAAGTGTGTGTGTGAGGAAAGGTCTCAGCCGGGGTGTTGATAGGATTTTCAATATCATCATCTTCTTCCCCAACATGGTTATTCAGCACTCTTCCTGATCTCAACGTTGTGATGGCATTTACATTGTAATGCCCAAGATTCGGTAGGGGTTGAGACGGAAGTTTTCCTTTTTCTCTCGCACTCATTTCGGCTTTAAGTCGTGCAATTTCAGCTTCCATCGATCTGATACTCTCAGCTTGGGACGCTGAGTTTTTCTTTATCTCACTGACGGAAGATGTAACCTCAGCCGACACCTCTATGAAATTTGATAAGAGTGATTTCATGGTTTGAGTGAATTGAGAGAACTCGTCAGAACAGGTCATAGGATTAGACGGTGCAGGAGTGTTGACCTGGTTTTGGAAATTTTGTGACTGGTAGGGGTGCTGAGTGAGTTGAAGTGGTTGCTGTTGTGGAGGAAGGGCCCTTTGGAATTGCTTCGGGTTTGGAACCGTGTTTTGAGATTGGTTTTGGTTCCAAGCAAAGTTCGGGTGATTCCTCCAACCCTGATTATACGTGGAAGAATACGGATCGTTTCTAGGTCTTTGAAATGCGGCATTGGTATGCTCGTGACCTTGAAACGGAGAGTTTAATGGACATTCTTCCGTTAAGTGAGAAGGCCAGAACAGCACACACATACAGTTTTGGGGAGCGACATTGGGTTTAGGGAGGCTGCTAAAAATTTATGTTCCATAGCCTCGAGCTTCTTTTGCATTGCTGCCATCTCAGCTCAAACACCTATGGACACATCAATTTGGTATACGCCACCCCTAGACGATGATATGTTTCCACTCTCCCACTGTAAAGACTTTTCAGCGAACTCTTCTAAAAATTTCCAAGCTTCCCCATCATCCTTAGTCATAAAATTGCCTTGACACATAACTTCAAGATTCTGTTTAGTGTTTGGGTTAATGCCCTCATATATGATTCGGCACAGATCCCATCTCGGGATGCCGTGATGAGGACATTGAACCAAAAGATCCTTGAAGCGTTCAAAGCACTTCGAGAACGGTTCATTCGGAAGCTGGGTGAATTGATTGAGTTCACTACGGACTCGAGCTGTCTTTTGCATAGGGTAAAATTTCTTAAGAAATGCCGCAACGAATTCTTCCCAATTCGTAATGGAATGTGCGGTAGTGTTACACAGCCACTTCTCGGCTATATCGCACAAGGTAAATGGAAGAAGACGTAGACGCATAGCATCCACAGAAAGTTGTGACGTACCCATCATTGCGCATACATTTTCAAATTTCGTGATAAACACGTATGCGTCCTCAGACTCGAGACCATGGAATTTGGGTAGAATATTGATGTACTGGGGTTTAATCTCAAAATTATCCCCGTTGGCTGGTGGTGTGGATAAGCAGGTCGAAAAAGGACCTCGCATAGGATAGCACCTCTCTTGGAGAGAGATGCGGGGTGGATTCTGCGCACCAACGGACGACGGCAGATTAGTGGTAAAGAAGTTCGATGGAGACGGATCCATCGATGTGGGTGTGGTGGTGGGTAAAAGAAAGGTAAATGTAGAAATACCGACTTCGGAGTCGATCGGGGGGACGCGGACTAAACGGGCACTAGAATCCCGTATCCAGCCTATCTTGCACTAAAAAAAGGTTAGTACAAGTGGCAGCGTGACTTATAATTAGGGAAAATGAATGAATACGGTGTTTACTTTGAAAAATATACGGATTTTTGAAAAAAATGATGCGAGCACACAAATACAACAAGCAATACCCTAAAATCTAGTGGTCACCTAGGTCAGGCTCTAGACCGCTCCTAACTGCCAAAAGACAAGTCGCGGGATCAATCCTCCACTGCCTCTTTGTCTCCCTGTGGCCAGGTAAGTGGGAAGGTACTCCACTACGTAACTAGTGGGCCTAATTAATAACCACTGGCCTTCGACACACTTGCCTTAGACACCACAAAGAATCGTGGATAAGCAATGAATTACCCACGGTCTTCTTCTTTCCTAAGTGAGCGCGACGGTCCTTAGAGTCATCTCTAGATATTTTTTAGTTAATGAGGGTAAATGCGGATGCAAGTTTGTGATTTTTGGGGCTTAGGAAGGGTAATGAACTCCCCACCTAATCTGGATTTGTCCATACCCCTTAATGTCCGTATTAATATGGAAACAACCACAAAACCAAAAATACGCACAATTTATTTTTCTTTTTGCGGCGCTGCAATTTTTTTTGCAAAGAAGCCTGCAGAAAATTGTTAATTGGAGCAGACAGAGGAGGAGATAAGAAAGTAAGAGAAATCACAACCAAAAATTTATTTGACCGCAATCAATAACGGTGTCGAAATGTAGCGCGTTAGTAAGTGCGGATCGTCCACAAGGATTGTACGATTCGTTCGTATTTGTTTTGTTTTGAATTGAAAATTTAATAGAAAAGAAAAGAAAACGATTCAAGATTTATATCAATGAATTTCAAGAATCATCTAATCTCATCAAAAATCAAGAAAGCATTAAAGAAAATCAAGAACAAGAATTGATAGAATTCCAATCGATTAAAGTTTCAAGAATTGAAATGTAGCTCGTAGGAGTCGATTAGATCATAAATGTGAAGAAGATTAGCAATTACCTTTTCTTATCCATTAGCGAATTGATGCTAAATCGATGTCGATTTATCGAGGATTAAGGATCTTGCGAAGAATTAGGGTTTCCTCATCCTATCCTTTGTCCTTTCGATGAATCACATTCACAAGATAGCTTCTAGGAAATCGAATGATCGATCGTTGATCTCTAGATCCGTGCGAAAATAATCAAGAAAGCATTTCACATCGATCTTGATCATCGATCATTCAATTTTCAAGAATTTACAATCGTTATAGGACTTAAGAAAATGTTTAAAGATTCGTCAACATCATCATTCTACCGATCGTCTCGACTCCTCCACGAGCGGAGTTTTATTCATGCATCATCACAAAGAATATATTCAAGAATCGAAGTTGAATCATAATGCTTGAATTGAAAGATAAGCAAGTTAAAAGAATCGTCACCTTTATTTATTCCACAATTTGTTACACATTGCTCAAGACTACAAGAATTTGAGAAGGAACAAGATTGTCGAATCTAGCGTTGCATCGGCTCCTTGAGTCGCGGATCGGCATGGATCTCATGCTCCGATGAAGACCGGCTTCGCTTCTAAAAGATGGTTGAAGGCTTGCTTTGCTTGAACTCAAAGATCTTGAACTTTTGGTTTCTTGATTGGATTAGGGTTAGGGTTTGGAGGTGGCAAGTGTTGGGTTGATAGAGTGATAGAATTTCAACAACAATCAACAACCTTTTAAGTGAGGCCTAGGGTCCCTTTTATAGGCTTAGGAGTGATTAGCTTCCTTAAGAAGATTGGATTAGGTTAGCTTCCCTTGTAAGCTAGTTAGTTGGGTAGAAGTCTCTAGAACTAGTTAGTTAGGGCTTAGCTTCTAGCTTAAGCTAGGAGGTTAGGGAGAAGGTTCTAGGCTCTTAATGTAGTTTAGGTGAAGCTTGTTTAGGAAGCTAAGACATCATTAGTTTAGATCAAAAGGCCTTTGCTGATCTGGCAGAAAGTTCAGGAATGTTCTGGAAATTGCAGTGGCTTGATGAAGTGTAGGACCAGAGAGAAGAGTTCTGAGCTGAAGAACTGCGCTGACGTGTCATTCCTGCCGTGGATCCGTGGCGCAAGCTGGCTCCTGCCGCGGATCCACGGCCCAATAGGAGAGCTAGGGTTTACAAATTCATGATGTGTCTTCTTCTGTCTTCATGTGTACTGTTTGATATGTTGAATCCCTGAATTACTTCTAGATCATTACCAGATTTCAAATCCTTGAGTTGGCGTATTCTTTAGCAGCACTGTTATACAAATTTGACCATTCTTCTGGAATTTCCTGCACAGATTTCGAAACACATGTTGCGCTACACAAGAATAATGCAATGCCATGAAAAACAGTCAATTTACCTAAAAATGCCGGTTTTAGTATACAGTACAGGTAATCCAGTATTTTACAGGTGTTTTGCTAATATGTGCAATATGAATACCGAACACCTCTACATGAATGCAAAAGATAGGGAAATTGCCATGTTAAAAATGCAGTATTTTCGACTGATCAGTACTTTAATGAAAAGTTGTAATCGCCATAAAAATAGCTTTCCAAGAGTATCGTGCTATATCAATATGTGTTTATGTGAGGGGTAGGTCATTACCCCGTGAAGTTTTCTAGAGATAATAGTTATCAAAAGAACTAAAAGATGAATATATAAAGTTCATGGTATTTTCATGTAAAAACTAAGTTAAAGTTATATAACATGACATTTTAAGGTGAAGATTGTTTTTAATTATTAGTTTTCATGATTAATAAGCATGGTGTAAGAAAATACAAGAAGAAAATGTAAGAAAGGTGGAATTTATAAGGTTTTTAAAGAGATGTCGGGTTAACTCCACTTCCGACATGTTTTATAAAAAGATACTTTTTATATAGAAAGAGAAGAAGGGGGTGGGATTTACTAGCTAGAAAGAGTGAGGAGAGCTAGAAGAAAAAGTGGTAGCTTTCGTGGTATCGTGGGGTCACCGGAACTTGTGTAGATCCTCGCCGAAAGTTGACATTGGGCTAACTCCACTTCTACTCTACTTGTACTTAGAAAAATTTGATAATTTTGGCTAAAGATTTCAGAATGAGGAAGGACTAGGGTATGGGGTTGTATTTATAATGTGGAATTAGGGTTTTGAAATTTAAAGAATGAATTAAAATGCATTTAAAATTGGATTAATTCGGAAATTGAATTCTCTGTTAAATTGTTCAGAAAACAAACAGTGCAAAGGTAATGGGGGGTAGGCCAAAAGTTTAGTGTGCAAAGCACGGGTACTTTTCCCCTACGAATGCCCACCGTCGCTGGCCTAAACCCACATCTCGCCGGCCATCTTATGGAAAGGAGCCGTCGGATGCTTGCCACGTGTCCTACTCGCTGTTACTATAATTTTGCACGTGTTTGTTTTCTGTCTTTTCATTTCTTATGTGCAGTGCATGTGTAAACTTTTGGGCTTCCAAAAATTTTAAAAGAAAAATTCAAAAAAATAATATGTGGCTGATGGGATTCGGACACAGAGGCCACGTCACATCAGTGCAAGGCTTTACCAATGAGCTACAGGTGCTTTCTTGCTGTTCTTAAACAAAAATAACTTTTAAATTGTAGTTAAGCTTGCAAACTCCATTCTGTACACTAACTTAAAAAATTTTGTACAGTAAAATCAGAGTTGTTACTGAAAGATATGTCCCCACAATCAATAAACCTCTCATTCATGAGAAGAAATCTGAAGTCAGCTACATCAGTCGCATCTATACAAACCTCCGATATACGACGTTGTAAATCAATTTAGTGTCTTCGGACAAGTGGATGGATCAAACCTATGCATCTGCCCCCAAATTCAGGCTAGACGGTCCATCCCGAATTGCCTCAATTCCTCATCTTCAGTGGTAAACAATGTAAAGGAGGGTAAACGCATCTCACAAAGACTCCATTGTAGCAATCTTCTAAAAAAAGAAGAATAAAGATCAAACTAGAGAAGTATACACTTCACAAATAGAAAGCAAACGCTTTATGAAAGTAAAAACTTTCATCTATAGGGTGCGTCCTATACAAATGCGCTAGCGCTAAGGGCGCTTTCTGCAAAATTGCGCATGCGCGCTATGCGCAATGCATGTGCGCCAGCGCTAAGAGCACTTTCTGCAAAATTACGCAAATGTGCTATGTGCAGTGCCCGTGCGCCGGCACCAAATTGCGCATGAGTGCTACATGGAATGCACGTGTGTCAACACTAAGGGCTACACGAGGATGTATGCTGGCGCCAAGAGCGCTTTCTGCCATATTGCACATGTGCGCCACGTGCAATGCACGTGCGCCGGTGCTAAGGGGACTTTCTGCTAAATTGCTAAGAGCAATGCACGTGCGCCAGCACCAACGATTAGACCAAATATGCCAGCGCCGATGTTGCTTTCCATAAAGCTGCGCAAGTGCGCTACATGCAATGCATGTGCGCTGGCGCCAAACATGACCAAGTGCGCTAGCGCCAAATATTACAAATAGCGTCACGTGTAATGCACATGTGCCAGCGCCAGCGCCAATAACTAAACTAAGTGCGCCAGCGCCATGTGCAATGCACGGGCGCAAGCGCACATCAGCGCAAAACCAAAACTTTAAAACTTGGCAAAAAATTAGCTAAAGTATTGAAGCCTATATTCCCCAATGGGGAGCCAAGTCAAAAGACTTGGCTAGAACTTAAGTTCCCAATCCTAATAAAAGCTTATACTTTCAAAATAAAAAGGAACTTATGTATCTCATTCATGACATGAAAATAGAACATAAGTTCACCCATGTTGGCCAATCAAGAGACCAACATGGGAACTTATGTTCCTTTTAGGGTTATGTCTTAAACATAAGGATGAAGTAATACTTAATCAAATTTAAAAGAAGAAGGAAATGCACTTCTTCCTAAAAATTCCAACATTAATTTCAAACACCTATATTCCACATTGAGTTCGCATGATTCGCACGACCCGTTAATCGGAGTTCTCTCATTTTGGAGCGAGGGGTAATTAACGGCAGTTTTGTTCGTGACTGCCGGAGATTAGGATCCTCACAATCAATAAAACTTTGTCTACCTTAGGTATGGGGAATCTGTACAGCGCCTAACAAGAGAGCGTATTCCGATCTTAATAAGGTGGCTAAAAACACTCTATAGATTCTGGCACGCCCAGTGGGACATATCTCACTTCCCATATTTCGGGTCGAACGTTCGTACGAACTCAATTAATATATACATCTTCGTTGTAATGAAACCTGTTGGGTTTTGGTGCCCGTGCCGCGGAGGCCGCGGCCGAGGCGGAAGCGAAAACAAAAATTTATGTGAGCACCAAACACACGTAAAACCCAGGATAGGATCCAAAAACTTAAACTAGCAAACTAGAAATGCAAGGGTTGAGAAACTACAACATTTATCGCGTGTCCACCCAATTGTGGAAGACCCTTCCAAGCACGTAGCCGCCCGGATCGCACTTGAAAATCGACAACCCTCACTGATGACGATCCACCCGAGGAAAACTGGAGGAGGCTCTAACCGAAGATCCAAACTTCTCAGGTGTGGATGGTCGGTGATGTAGGAATATTTCGCTAAACTTTTCCCTCAAGAATTCATGCTCATGAGAGGAAGAAGAAGAAGAAGAAGAAGAGAAAAATGGCAAAGTCTTTTTTCTCTCCACTATGAAGCATGAAGCATGTTGGATGATAAATATGATTAAGTCAAAAGAAAAGAGAATGGTTACCTCTTTTTACAACCATGGTGCAATAGTGCACTAATAAATGCACATCGCAATCCAAGCCATTCCTCTCTAAAATCATAAGCATGCTTCATGCCACCTCATTTCCCATTTATTTTTCTTAAAAGAAAAACAAATATGAGTTGTCCTTCTTCTAGAAGCATTCCTGTATAAATACGGAATACTTCACCTGGTATATGTATCGCTACATATACGTGTATCCGTATAAAAATACGGATAGCACCAAAGAGAGAAAATAAATAGTAAACAATAATACTAAAATATATATATCAGAATATATATATAAATTATTAAATCAAAATCTGATTTAACAATCCAGTTTAATCCTAAGCCGACTAGTATTATCAACCGTCTGATTAACGTCCGTATACCCCGTACATGTATTTAATCGGACCCCTACGCGTACCAACGTACGGCTCCTACATCTATCGCCTGATCGGGAAAACCCTCTGTATGGGACTCTAAAGACTCAACAATACGCTGCCAGTAGGTTTAACCACAAGCACGTCAGCGGCACTAGTTGTACGTAACGGCTACCCAGGTACTTGTCGAAAAGGGGGTCGACAATCAAGTACGTGCTTACCCTACTGAGCCTGAATGTGACAATCTCCATACAGTCCGGTCTCTTCGTCAAAGAGTATCGCATATCGAGTCTAGGGGGTGGATAACGTCAGACCCCTACTAACCCGATAAGTCGTGTCTAAGTCAAGCTCATCACCAACAGAGATACTACTGGTCAACTATCAGTAAATCTCATCCACCGTGGCCATGAATTTTCAGTGATAGCCGACTGAACACAGCGCGATATCGACTCCTAATACCAGGAGATACGAATCCCTGACAATCGACCACTGCCTCCATGTGGCTCGGGACTGTACCCAACTAAAACCTGTTTGCACGACTCTTTTAAGCCATAGTAAGGTAGTAATCAAAGTACAGTGGGAAGTCACACGAGACAAACGATGATTTCAGATCAAAGGACTAACATGTACTCATGCCACTTGAGAACTTCCATCTGACGATAAATATAATAGCATCTAGAAGTTCTCGGCGAGTCCGTCCAGTGTACTCACCTCTAGTGAGCACCTGTATACTATCTTAGGTGACACAACACCAATGGCTTGTGAGACCGGCCACCGTCCCTCGTCGAGGTCTAGAAACGTATATACTAGTCTACTCCAGAATATCGATGTCCAGTCTCGATACTCCCAAGACTAAGGACATTTAAGAATGTGCTTATGGACAACCTAGCTCCCATATATATGATCGCCATTATAATGTTGGTAGTCAAGCAACAATCCTTTGGGCTTCATCAATGATGAAGATAAACCAGATAGCATACTATCATCTCGAGTATCTTGAGAAAGACTGTTATACCTGTATAGGTCCTCACTCAATTATCATAATTGCCCACTTGCAATCACAATAATTGCCTTGAGGGCACTATATCCAATAATCTCCCACTTGCATTTAAGGACAATTATTGCGGTATCGCGTACCCACAGCTCGTGTGCTACCGAAGACCGAATTTCGCCACTAATAAGTTTCGCAAACTATGTTTGTAAAACTCATTGTGTTCGAGAAATAGCCTCAGTGAGTGGATCCGCTACAATGTTCCAACTTCTTCTCTCTATATCTCAACTTTGCGGAGATCAACAATCTCCCAAACTGAGCGATACCCCGCCTCAAGAATTTGTCTGGATACTTGATGGGACCAAGTTCATCAATGAACAACTCCTATCCAACAAACTTCTTATGTTGTATTCTCTGTTGTGTCATAACTAGCATCCTGCACCATGATTACCTCAGTATCCCTATTGGAACACTATCCAATACTCTGATCCTCAGAAGAGGCTAAACTCAAAACTCTGATAGCATCTCTGTCATCCAGGTCACCTTGGAAGCCTGAACCGATAACCGCCTCACACAGGAGGCTGTCTTTATCTTATACCAAGAACATCCTCTTATGTTCTTTACTGCTTCCCAATATTTCTCCAGAATTGGATTAATATATGTTTGCTACAGCAAGTGTATAAGTAATATCTGGTGTTGTACAAGGCATTGCATGATTGACTCAATTGCCTAAGCAAATGATATGTTATTCATGCCAGCCCTTCTCTACATCAGTCTAGAAGACATCCCTTTTAGAGAGGGTGACTCCATCATCTGCGGGTACAACCATGCCAGGAATCTTCCATTCTAAAATACTTTTAGAATATTGTCCATGTACCCGATTGGGAAACTTCCCAAATCTAGATCTAAAACCAGAATCCCTGATATATTATCCATCTGGTTTTGTACAAGACATTGCATGATTGACTCAATTGCCTAAGAAAATAATATGTCATTCATGCCAGTCTCTCTTTTCATCAGTCCAGAAGATATCTCTTTAGAGAGGGTGACTCCATCACCAGCTGGTATACTACCACGCCAGGAGTCGTCCATTCTAAAATACTTTTAGAATGTTGTCTAAGTACCCAATTTGGGAAACATTCCAAATCTAGATCAAGTCACCAGAATTCTTGATATACTATCCATATCCAACGTGGAGAAAAAACTATGCGAAAACCAAAGTTTCACCGATTATAGTTTAGGAACATCACTTCCTATTTGGAGTATGTCATCCAAATCCCAGGACGGTACTCCTTACATCCTTCTCACTAGGTTCATTTATTATTTTGATAATGTCAATCACCTTGACTGTCACATCAAAATAGATGATCTGTCTCCGCTATCCATACTTCAGTCTATGAATAGACATAAGAAACTTGCACACCTTCCGCTACTCCAACTGACTACAATAACCCTCCGGCAGAGTCATATACACGTGCACTTCCAAATTCCCATTTAGAAAGACGTTATAGTTATCCACCTGCCAGATATCATAACCATGAACTACATCAGCGCTAAATCATATCCATATGGATTTCAGCGTAGACACTGAAGTAAAAGTCACATCGCAATCCACAACGGATATTTGATGAAAACTCTTTACAATAAGTCTAGCCTTATTAGATTAATACCTTTCCACCTGCATAGATCTCGAAAGATCTACTTGCTCCTAATGAGTTTTACCCCTTCAGGAGCACCCAGCAAAGTCCAAAATCCATGATTTGCTGAAGTGCGTGGAGTCCATCTTGGGTATGAAATATCTAGTCACCTGGAAATTACCATATCCTATAACCTGCTAATAACAAGTAGGGGAAACAACAGTGCCAAGTTATATCCGTATGGATTTCAGTATAGACACTGAAGTAAAAATCTCATCACAATCCATAATGGGTATTTGATGAAAACTCTTTACAACAAGTCTAGCCTTATTAGGTTAATACACTTCCACCTGCACATATTTCGAAAGATCTACTTTCTCTTAATGGGTTATACACTTTTCGGAGCACCCAGCAAAGTCCAAAATCCATAATTTATTAAAGTGCATAGAGTCCATCTTGGATATGAAGCATCTGGTCACTTGAAAGTTACCACTTCCCATGACCTGCTGATAACTAGTATGGTCATCATCACCATGATGCTGACCTCCCTGTCACCGTCTATGAGAAAACCGAAGTATCTCTCGGGTGGCCGAGATCACCTACTAATATTTGTAAAGTGGCTAATGGTTTGTCAAGTCCAATTGAATGCTCAGGTTCTGGAATCACTTCCATTTCTACCATACTCCTACTAGTTTCTTTTGCAAAAAGATTCCTTTTATAAAAAAGTGGCGAGTCAAGAACAATGTAACTATTGATCTTGAAAATGGTAGAAACAAAATCCTAGCAAACGCTTGGGATAATCCACAAACCGCCATTACCGAATCGTGCCTCGAGTTTGTCTGGATTCTGCTTTTAAACAGAAACCGGATAACTCCATATCTTAACAACCTCAAGATATGTAACCATTCTATATCCATATAGAATCAAGGTACTAATTTAGATGCAACCAGATTCAAAAGTCATGCAACTGTTTCCAGTGCATATCACCTAAAGGAAAAAGGCCAATACAGCATTATTCATCATGGAGCACACTCACGGATGAGTAACCTGCGAGAGAATCAAGTTCTCAATATTACTTTGATGGAATACTTAGCATAAGTATCTATATCTTCGATCACTTCGAAGAATCCTGATACTTCCAACATATGCTTCTTTACTTTATTCTTATACCTATAAACTTCTCAAGATCTTTAGACCTTGCATTACAGCGAATGCGTGTCTAAAACCAGAGAATTCATATATATACCTGAATGAAGTAAGAGTACCAACCCCTTGTCCTGAAGGACACCGGACAACATACATTTTCTTGTATAAGTTCCAAGAGTATACTAACTCAAATTCTGTGTTTTGTAAATTGAAAACTGTATTTTGGTCGAGAATGTCTTATTCCATTATTCAATACACCTTACCTTATCCTCAACTGATAAAGAGAAATGTTTATAACACAATTTTCAAAATGTATATCTCACTTTATAAGATAAAGGAACAGATATTTCATTTAAAAAATTGGTGCATAACAACGGTTATTCAAAATCAAATATTTGTCGTTAAGCAAAGCCAGGCGATTTAATCCAATATCACCAATTGCAACGAATTCCGATATTGAGGATCAAATTGCCCCATCCCAATATTCTACTCCTACTCATTATCTGTAACACCCTACAGATGTGAGATCCATGTCCGGTAAATACATACCCTGAAGTTAGAATTAATTGGGAAAGCAGTTCTCTTTTACAAGTATACAGAAAAACTGAAACATTAAAATGTTTCATAGAGGTAGCCAGGTATTCCAAGTAATGCCTTTTCCATTATCCAGATTCATGACAGTAATCACAATTTCCTTTGCCATCACTTCAATCCCTTTATATGTCTCTATATCTTACCTTATGTACACCGCACTTAGGCTAATTGATTTTCTTCCTTCCCTATCTTTCGGCATCAGCCTAAGGTTTGGAAGAAAACTATCCAATAAGTGTAATATGTGTACTTTCCTAATACAAGGAGCTCTCGCAACCTGAGAGAAAGTAAAGGGAAGAGATAACCGAATAATCATATTCAATTTCTTCAGAACCTGTGGCCATTCTCGATTGAAGTAACTTCTTCGAGTTCATATATAATTATATGATGGCTGTTCCAAGCAATATGGATCATCGTAGTGATACGACGTGTTCTGAAGAAATGCAAAGAGTAACTAGGAATAGCAGGGATATATGTGAATTTGTCGCGAATCAATACAAGCCAAAGTCTATAAAAAGGTTCGGTCAACTAGGTTCATGAGTTTTTAAGGTAAGTCATGGGTCGTTATACCAGAGAGAGAGAGAGAGAGAGAGAGAAAAGAAACACTCAGTGTGCACTCTATCAAGATTAGATTGGTTTTCACTTTATGTAATTAAGATGGCTCCCATTGTTTCATCGAATTCTCCTTCAAACCCTAAAAGGAGAACTAGTCGGGATCAACTACACTTTACAAGTTCACTAACCATTCAAACAGGCCAGTATTGGTACTCCGAGGTGTAGGGTTCCTAGGCACACTAATGAGGTCTCACAAGGCATCAACCATGCCAATTTCTAATTTTACAAGTGCCGAGAAACCCTAATACGGATCGTTAACTAGAATTTTAGGCGAAAAGATAGACTAGTTAACAACTTAACTACGAGTATACGGAAATACAACCTTTGTAGATCCGGTTCTCCAACTCCATAGCTCCGCGATGAAGTCCCCTTGCTGTCCAAAACAAATCCCGGGCTCTAGCGTCGGCTTCATCGGAGAAATAGGCGGGCTAGGTCATCGACTACGATGCCGAAGATGATCTACGTCGAAGCATCGCAAGATCAAGCTCCCACTTCACCAAGTCATGAAACTTGTGAAGAAAACACCCTATACTACTTGGCAAGAGGTAGAGCATGGAGAAATAGGAGGTGGGTTCACTTTAGAATTGGATTTCTCACTCATTTTCACAAGTTGCCATTGTTGATAGCAAGCTTTTTCTTGAAGTGAAGAAGAAGAAGAAGAAGCAAGAAGATGATAAGTGTTATGATAAGAATAATAAAATAGAAAAGAAAAATCAATTCTTATCATATACAAACCATGGTTTAGTGTAGAGATTTAAGTAAGGTTAGATGGAGTGGTTAGGGTTAAGCATGAGACAAAATGGTCACTTAGTCAAAGCTTCATGAAGCTTCAATATCAAACAAAGAAAGCCACCATTTTCTCTTTATCATTTTCTTTTGCCAAAATGAACAAAAGGAATAAATAAATGAATAAGTAAATAAACAAAACCCTAACCACTCATATAACCATGGTTTAATCTTTACACAAACTCAAGTAAGCATGTATCATCAAACATGATACAAACTAGTGTACAAAAGTATATCACATATACAATGTGCACATCAAGTGAGAAAATCCAAGTTAAAGTGAACCAATACTAGTTAATGCAAAGTAATATATCAAATATATAATTATGCATTAAATCATTAAATCAACACTTGATTTAACGATCCGGTCATATCGCATACAACCGACTAATATCCAATGTATCGGCTTATCGAATCAATCCTTGATTCGATAACTAGGTTATATCGCATACAACCAATCGATACATTCATCGCGAGAATAGAATACGGTATCACACATACACGCATTATTCTCGGTCCCGCACATATCTCATATGCGCTCCTATTTCGTTTCGCTTGAGCCAGGAAACCTCTGTGTAGGACTCTAAAGACTCGTCAATACGCCGGCAGTAGATGATGATCATATCAAACACCCACAAGCCGCAAGCGGTCTGCTAAACGTAACGGCCATCCGGGTATTGAGCGATCAGAAGATCGACGAGCAATCCCGCTCACACTCCTGTGAATCCAACCAGTAACACTTACCGTACAGTCCGGTCTGATCGTCTGATATGTCGCATATCTCGCCTAGGGGTGGTAAACGTCAGACCCCAATAGCTCGATATGAGGTCGATAACAGTTCGAGAAACTACTGGTAACACTTACCAGTAAATCTCAGCAACCCTGGCCAGGGATTTCCGGTTATAGCCAATCGAACACAGCGCAACATCAACCCCCTATACCGGGAGAGACGAATCCCCTCCTATCGCTCATTGCCTCCATGTGACTCGGGACTGTACCTAAAAACCACTGTTTTGCACGCCCTCTTGGACGTGGTAAGATGGAAATCAAAGCACAGTGGGAACCACACAAGACTCTATGACGATCTCGGGTCAACAGACTACTCTATACCAGTGTCACCAGAGAACTGCCATCTGACGTAAGGTATAATACCATCTGGGAGTTCTCGGCGAGTCCGTCCAGTGTACCCAGTCTCCACTGAGCACCCGTATATCATCTCTGATGTCAAACACCAATGGATATGGGATCATCCATTACCCATCTGTATGGGTCGAGAAGGTATACGCTAGTCTACTCTGGTATATCGATGCCCCGTCTCGATATACCCACGACTAGGGACCTTGAAGGATGTACTTATGGACTACCATGTCCCTACTAGTATGATCCGCATCATAGTCCAGGTAGTCAAGTACACATCCTAAGGGCTTTACCAACATGTAACAGAGAGACAATCAGTATACATGTTAAGGTAAAGAGTAACCAGATAGCATACTATCATGTCGAGCAAGAAAGTCCTCCCTATATATGTCCCAGCATCCACTACAATATACATCCTATGTATAGCAATGGCCTCTAGGGCATACATATAACTAACAATCTCCCACTTGAACTAGGGCCATCTGATAGCAGTGGTTGTAGTATCTCATACTCAACCATCCCATAAAAGTCTCTCTCTGGGAAAAGGCCTCTCGTGAGTGGATCCGCCGTGTTGTCCTCTTAGTCTACTCTCCTAACCTCGATCATCCTGGAGATCAACCATCTCCATGATCAGGTGATACTGCCTTAGAATATGTCTGGATCACTAATGGGACGGACGTTCCTTGGCATAAGCCACAACTCCATTGTCACACAATGGGAGGAACTAAGTTCATCTCATGAACAAATATACATCCAGACTGCCTCTTTGGTAGCATCTTAAGTAGCGATGTATCGAGCCTTTATCGTCTAGTATGCCACCGTATCGTGCTTGGAACTCTTCCAACATACCGTCCCTTTACTGAGGGTAAAGACAATGCCTGTGACCGACTTTCAGTCGTCCTTATCACCCTGGAACCCTTCCAGTGATTCTCCCCAGGATCGGTTGATACCATCTCACTACAACTAGTGAGAATCCTAACATCCAATTAGATCTATCTCATAGATCCAAAACCCAGGATTTAGGAGGTATCACTTTGATCCTATATGGAGAATCATTGTGATAAGCGGAGATTGACCGAGCATAGCATAGGAAACTCCTTTCCTATCTAGAGTATGTCATCCACGTACTCTACGAGGATCATCACCATACTCCCTGCTACCTTTTTGTTTATACAAGGTTCATCTACCATTTTGATGATGTCAAACTGTTTGACTACTACATCAAAACAGATGTTCCAACTCCGCGATACCTGCTTTATCCTATAAAGCATCTTGTACACGTTTCCGCTGCTCCCACTGTCTATGAAGCCCTCTGGCTGTGTACTTATAGAAGTTCTCTTCTAAAACATCATTTATAAAAGCAGTCATGACACCCAACCGCCAGATATCGTAGTCATGGTATGTAGCCGTGGCAAGTAGGATCTGGATGGACTTAAGCATAGCCACTTGAAAAAGGTTTCATCATAATCCACGCCTGGTCGATGACGAAAAGCTTTAACAAGTCTAGCTTTGAAAGTCTCAACTTTTCCATCTACACCAAGTAATCTTCTCAAGATATACTTGCTCCTGATGGGGATTTAACCCTTCAGATATAGCAACCAAAGTCCATACTTTGTTGGTGTACATGGATTCCATCTCAGATCGCTAAGCATCCATCCATTCTTACAGAGTCTTACTCCTGATGGCCAGCTCGAAACTAGTTGGGTTATCATCTCATGATGCAATCCTCGCTCCCACTATCATAGAGAAACCGAAGTATCTCTCAGGCGGGTGAGGAACTTTACTAGATCGGCGGAGAGGCTGAGATTTGTTGGTAACTATTGAATACTTTGGTTCTTTCAAATCATCAGCTGCAGTTTGTATAGCTGGAACATTTCCAGTTCTACATAACTGACCTTGCCTCGAGCTTGTCCGGATTTTGCTTTTAGACATAGGCCGGACAACCCTAAATCTTAACCAACTTAAGATGTTGGCTCTTCCCTTATCATATCACATATGAAATGGTAGGCAACTGATTTGATTTGAACCCTATTCAATAGGTATGCAGCTTCTCAAGTGCATAACTCCCAAAAAGGAAATAGGTAACTCAGTAGTACTCATCATAGAGCACACCATGTCACATAGGGTGCTATTGCTCCACCCCGATATACCATCGTGCTATGGTGTATACGGAGGAGTAATGCTGAGAGAGAATCTCATTCTCCATTAGAATAGTCCAGGATTTCCGTGCTCAAGTATTCTCCTCCTCGATCACATCAAAGGAAATAATACTTATACCCTTATTGGTTCTCTACTTCTAACTTATATTCTATGAATATCTCAAAAGGTTCAGACTTGTGTTTCAACAGGAACATATGTCTGAATCTTGAGAGATTATCAGAGAATGTAACGAAGTACAAAGAACCAGTCCTGGCATATGTAGACAGGGGACCTTACATACATCAACATGTATCATCCCAAGAGTTTACTAACTCTTTCTCTGTTTCCAGTGAACAGAGCTATGGTCATCTTATCTCTGTGACATGACTGGCAAGTTTCATAAGATGTAAATTCAAACTAATTTAAATATGCATCTAAAATGTAACTTCAGCCAGTCGGATCGCATTGATATGACCTAGTCTACAATGCCTCAAGAAGAATTTGTTCATTTCTGAACTCTTCCTCTTGTGTGTGTTCCATATACTAAGAACTGTAGTTTGATTTAGAACATTAATGCTTTTAGATAACGTGCCTGAACCGATCAACTTTTGATATAGGAAATGTTCAAAACATTATCCAACTATACAAAATTTTATCATTTCTTTACTAATAAAGAGATAGATATGATTTTGTATATCAGGTTCGGTATCTAATAACATTCGTTCAGAATCAATGTATTTGGGATACAGGATGACAGTGACCAACAGTCTTGGTTGCAACTCTTGCCCCGTTTTCTGCCTCATGAAACTTATCACCCGTTCTCAGTTTTTCTACCTTTTTGCAGCCCTATGTAACAGATTACATATTTGGGATCCTGATCCGGTATCAGATACCCAGGATGCAAGGGATACTGAGAAACAGTTATGTATAATGAACACACCCGAAGGAGATGCATCTCATGCACTTTCTTCGTTTGGGCCGCATGAGAATCCTGGTATTCCCCTATTTCCTGCTCTGTCTTATAACAATTATAAGTTGGAGCGGGACCAACGTTCCCCAGCTCAGTATAACAAGCGGGTTCGGTCAATATTCCGTATTATTATCTTGATTAAGGCGTGATATGGTCGCTACCTGGAGAGAGAGAGAAGAAAACACTCAGCGTGCGCTCTTGCAAGAATAGATTGGTTATTATTTTATCTAATCAGGATGGCTCCCACTGTTTTTATCAAATCTTCCTTCAAACCCTAAAAGGAAAGACTAGCCGGGATTAATTACACACTACAAGTTCGCCAATCTTTCAGCCAGGCTAGTGTCGGTACTTTGAGGGAGGTCCCCCGTGCTTTCGCACGAACCTAATTAATGTAAACCTCGTTTTCCCAGAGGCGTAACCTCGTTAACACCTTTCTAGACACCTACTTGATCGGCTAATTGTAATGTGTAAAACTCTCCCAGGAGTAACAATTACTCGCAGCGGGTATCGGGATCCAACTATCTCATAGAAAGTATGCAATCTCATTGCAAATTTCAACACTTGAAATTCCCGATAATATTTTTCCCCTAACGTGCTATGACCTTGACGAAAGCCAACAAACCATAGCCCGCTAGTCAAGTTCAACCCGTACATTTCTTGATTGAATTAAACCCACACGCACAACCCTTGACGAAAGCCAACAAAGCCGCACGACTACCCTAATCCAATCGCATCGTATGCAGCAGATAAGCAGCATATAGCTACCGCACACTGCACCTTGACGAAAGCCGACAAATGCAGCACGAATACTATATACAACTTATCTGAAATGACGGAGGGCTACGACAGGTTTTTCTGAAAACCTATTGCGTAATGAACTTGATATCGTTGTAGAATCAAATGATTTTAAAATGGAGTGTTTTTGAGGCTTTTGTAGTTTTGCTAAAGGAGTCACTCCGGGTGAAGGGATCGTCGGTCCTTTCCTCGTCGAATGAGGTGCGGGATATATCATATATATCACTGTGCAAAGCAGAAACTATAGAAGCAATCAAAAGACAAACCGAGTGTGTAGCATCTGTCAGTTATTGCTAAAGGAGTCACTCCCGGTGAAGGGATCTCGGTCCTTTCCTCATCGAATAAGGTGCAGGATGTTCTACAAGGAACACCGCGATGCAAAGTAAGAACTGTAGCTACCTGTTTTTATTTTGAAATTCGATTCCACAACATCAATTAGGTTTATTTTCTTTCATTAATCTCATTAATGAATATCCCATCATTTAAGTCCACCTAAACATCACAGATAAATATAACGTACGCTTATGCCATCCGCATTCGCCTCGATGTCCCGTCTGCACCGTTAGGTTAGGTAACTAACGCCAGAACGAGGCAGGGCTAGCGCGGGTGTAAAACATAAGCAACGTCTATATAATATATCGTATATACTATATATAATATCTATCTGAACAAATCACATGATCACATCACAGACAACGCAGCAGAAAATATCATATGAAATATTGGATATACTAGGACATCCGTGTTTTTAATACGAGCCAGTATAAAACACGGATTCCACGGTCGTGATGAATAGCCAAACCCACACCCCTAGACCCCTACGAGAGCGGCAAGTAACCCTACCAATTCTAGAGTTAGGAGACCCGGACTCGACTCCTCGAGTTGGTCTCCCACTGGACCCTAGAACCCGGTTACTTGTGCCCTCCTCCTTGGGTCTATCCTAGTGCAGAAAAGTAAATAATATACAAATGGTGACATCATCCGCAACCTGGAAGTGCCCCAATAAAAGAATATTACATACAAGTTTTTACATGAATGAAAATGAAAAACACTCATCTCACATAAAAACACCCCGGCTATTCGAACACGACGATCCAATATAACATATCCAGCAACACATAACATCGCATGTCATCAACGTAAGTAAACATGCGTATCCCAATTGTCGTTGACATATAGCAACGAAACCAGCGATATCACATATTACACTTACGGTCACAGAAAAGAAAGTGTAAAACTACAATAGTTGGAATCCGCAACCTCCATAGACATCGCATGCCTAATCAAATGAATTACTTAGACATTGCATGCCTAACAATTATAAACCCCGCATTTTAGTCTCATTATCGAAAACTCTTTTCAATATCAAGTCGGGCAATTCAACAAGATTCCTGACATCCTGATCGAATGCTCGTCGCAAACTTCAGTAGGCGGCCGCACCCCCGACGCCGTCTAGAAAGTGCACCAAGGCGGAACACCGCTGCCGCGAGCACCCGAACGGATGCTTTCGGCGACGGGGTTCTCCTACAGTCACTTGATCGGGGCTATGGGGTGTAGCTGTCTATTAAGTTTACCCGGCGAGTATCCGCGTATGCTACGTGATTGCGACGGACTTTTGATCGCATCAAAATTCCGTGGCAACCGATCAAGTGAGACTAAAGTGCTATGTTTATAACAATCATTCAGTTATCTCATAACTTATTGTGAATTCCAATTATTGTATCACATTCCGAATAAGATAGAAAATGTTAAACTTTCCGATCGAACAATCGAACACCCAAGTT
Organism: Agapanthus africanus; assembly: GCA_030015575.1. Taxonomy (NCBI): domain Eukaryota; kingdom Viridiplantae; phylum Streptophyta; class Magnoliopsida; order Asparagales; family Amaryllidaceae; genus Agapanthus; species Agapanthus africanus. The sequence goes on from CM057342.1 coordinate 243,133,961, forward strand.
TTCCCGATACAGCTCAACACATAAAATAAGTCTAAAAACATTCAGTTCGTGCCTCAGTACCAACGGTCCAGCCGTAGAAGGGTCAAGCCAACGCCTCACATGTGGCACGCCGTACTGCCCCAAACCCGAAGGTTCAAAGGGCAGTTCAAGACGATCACATAATCGAGTTAAGGTTTGTTGTCTTCTAGAGAGACCATCGCGTTACTTGCACTACTTAGAACGTCTTTAAACCTCGGAAAAATCCAACACTTGGAAATTTTCCGGCAGGGGAAAAGTTGGGTATTTATATCCGGTCGAACTTTTTAACATATTCAAAAAATTATCCGGAAGAACACATAGACAAAGCTTGATAATCCGATCGAAACAACGAATCCCTAAAACAACCCAGAATATTCAACTCTTGAATAAATATTAAAAATTCCCAGAAAATCCAGCACCTGAAAACATGAATTACTGTGCAAAAAGTATTGGACAATTTAATAATACTGCCGCGGAACCGCCGCAGAAGCCATGCTTCTGCCGCGGTTCCGCCGCACTCTTGACGAATTGGTCCACCGAATTTCACAGTAATTCTAATAGGACCCTGCTGAATTTTTTAGCAATTTTTAATTCGGAAAAATCCCAGTTTTTAGAAAAAGTCCAGAGAGCTATTTTGGGGTTAGGGTTTTGGTTCGATCGGGTTTCAAACGTCGTCTACGCATCGCCTAAGGCTCTAGCTAGGCTCTGATACCACTGTAGGGTTCCTAGGCACACTAATGAGGTCTCACAAGGCATCAACCATGCCAATTTCTAATTTTACAAGTGCCGAGAAACCCTAATACGGATCGTTAACTAGAATTTTAGGCGAAAAGATAGACTAGTTAACAACTTAACTACGAGTATACGGAAATACAACCTTTGTAGATCCGGTTCTCCACCTCCATAGCTCTGCGATGAAGTCCCCTTGCTATCCAAAACAAATCTCGGGCTCTAGCGTCGGCTTTATCGGAGAAATAGGCGGGCTAGGTCATCGACTACGATGCCGAAGATGATCTACGTCGAAGCATCGCAAGATCAAGCTCCCACTTCACCAAGTCATGAAACTTGTGAAGAAAACACCCTATACTACTTGGCAAGAGGTAGAGGATGAAGAAATAGGAGGTGGGTTCACTTTAGAATTGGATTTCTCACTCATTTTCACAAGTTGCCATTGTTGATAGCAAGCTTTTTCTTGAAATGAAGAAGAAGAAGAAGAAGCAAGAAGATGATAAGTGTTATGATAAGAATAATAAAATAGAAAAGAAAAATCAATTCTTATCATATACAAACCATGGTTTAGTGTAGAGATTTAAGTAAGGTTAGATGGAGTGGTTAGGGTTAAGCATGAGACAAAATGGTCACTTAGTCAAAGCTTCATGAAGCTTCAATATCAAACAAAGAAAGCCACAATTTTCTCTTTATCATTTTCTTTTGCCAAAATGAACAAAAGGAATAAATAAATGAATAAGTAAATAAACAAAACCCTAACCACTCATATAACCATGGTTTAATCTTTACACAAACTCAAGTAAGCATGTATCATCAAACATGATATAAACTAGTGTACAAAAGTATATCACATATACAATGTGCACATCAAGTGAGAAAATCCAAGTTAAAGTGAACCAATACTAGTTAATGCAAAGTAATATATCAAATATATAATTATGCATTAAATCATTAAATCAACACTTGATTTAACGATCCGGTCATATCGCATACAACCGACTAATATCCAATGTATCGGCTTATCGAATCAATCCTTGATTCGATAACTAGGTTATATCGCATACAACCAATCGATACATTCATCGCGAGAATAGAATACGGTATCACACATACACGCATTATTCTCGGTCCCGCACATATCTCATATGCGCTCCTATTTCGTTTCGCTTGAGCCAGGAAACCTCTGTGTAGGACTCTAAAGACTCGTCAATACGCCGGCAGTAGATGATGATCATATCAAACACCCACAAGCCGCAAGCGGTCTGCTAAACGTAATGGCCACCCGGGTATTGAGCGATCAGAAGATCGACGAGCAAGCCCGCTCACACTCCTGTGAATCCAACCAGTAACACTTACCGTACAGTCCGGTCTGATCGTCTGATATGTCGCATATCTCGCCTAGGGGTGGTAAACGTCAGACCCCAATAGCTCGATATGAGGTCTATAACAGTTCGAGAAACTACTGGTAACACTTACCAGTAAATCTCAGCAACCCTGGCCAGGGATTTCCGGTTATAGCCAATCGAACACAGCGCAACATCAACCCCCTATACCGGGAGAGACGAATCCCCTCCTATCGCTCATTGCCTCCATGTGACTCGGGACTGTACCAAAAAACCACCGTTTTGCACGTCCTCTTGGACGTGGTAAGATGGAAATCAAAGCACAGTGGGAACCACACAAGACTCTATGACGATCTCGGGTCAACAGACTACTCTGTACCAGTGTCGCCAGAGAACTGCCATCTGACGTAAGGTATAATACCATCTGGGAGTTCTCGGCGAGTCCGTCCAGTATACCCAGTCTCCACTGAGCACCCGTATATCATCTCTGATGTCAAACACCAATGGATATGGGATCATCCATCGCCCATCTGTATGGGTCGAGAAGGTATACGCTAGTCTACTCTGGTATATCGATGCCCCGTCTCGATATACCCACGACTAGGGACCTTGAAGGATGTACTTATGGACTACCATGTCCCCACTAGTATCATCCGCATCATAGTCCAGGTAGTCAAGTACACATCCTAAGGGCTTTACCAACATGTAACAGAGAGACAATCAGTATACATGTTAAGGTAAAGAGTAACCAGATAGCATACTATCATGTCGAGCAAGAAAGTCCTCCCTATATATGTCCCAGCATCCACTACAATATACATCATATAGCAATGGCCTCTAGGGCATACATATAACTAACACGAGGGAGGTCCCCCGTGCTTTCGCACGGACCCAATTAATAACCCCGTTTCCGTAGAGGCGTAATCTCGTTAACACTTTCTAGACACCTAATAGGTTAGCTAATTGTAAAGTGAAAAACCTCCCGAGGAGTAATATATACTCATCAGTGGGAATCTGGATCCAACTATCATTGTGTGATAATTTTGACGGAAGCCGACCAAAATTACCACACTCCAGAAGGTATGCGCAAACTAGGCAAGTTTCTCGTACGTTTGAAACTCCCGGTATAGTTTTTACCCCAAGCGTCTTACAACCTTGACGAAGGCCAACAAATTATAAGTCGCGAGTCAAGTTCTATCCGTCATTGTCCTGATTAATCTAAACCCACCCATACTCGCCCTTAACGAAGGCCAACAAGGCTGTACGACTGTCCTAAATTAATGCATCTCTATACTGCAGAAAAGTAACACATAGCTACCATACACTATACCTTGACGAAGGCCAATAAACATAGCATGAATACTAGGCGCTACCCGTCTGAAATGACGGAGGGCTACAGCTGGTTTTTAGCGAAAAACCTTTAACGTAATAAACTTGATATCGTTGAAGGAACTCGAGTGGCTTTGAAATAGAGTGGTTTATGCCCCGCTTTTTAAAACTAGTAACATAAACCTTTTCTTAAGAGCGAACTCCTAATGAAGGGATCAAGACTCTTCCCTCATAGAATGAGGTGCAGGATATTCCTAACTGAATACCTCTATGCAAAGCAAAAGAATACGACTATGAGTTTTGAAGAAAACCAAGTAGTTTTAAAATTGGTTCCGACAACAACATTTAGGTTTATTTTCCTTGCATTATTCAGATAATGCGTTCCCATCATTTCAAGTTTCCAAGCCAAAAAAGAAACAACCAAAATAACATGCTATTTATATGCCATCCGCATTCGCCACGGGACCCCATCATGCACCGTTAGGTTACTTAACTAACGGCAGAGCAGGGCAGGACTAGCACGGATGCAAAACATATAGAAGTATCTATTAAATATTATACATATATATATATCAACATCACAGGCAGATAAAACTCATCACAGGCATGCGAACAACGATATGGAATAGCGGATAATCTAAGAGCCTCACGTTTCATTTGAACTGTAAATGAGACGTGACGTTCCCCGGTCGTATGGATAGCCAGTGCAATGAAGAACTTAGACCCCTATGAGTGCGGCAAGTTACCCGCCAATCCCTGAAGTGAGGCAACCCTAATCAATAAGGTGAATGGGCCACCCAGCACTTCATGGAATCCGGTAACTTGAACACCCCTCCGTGGATCAACCTATACCCCCTACGAGTGCAGCGAATTGCCTGCCAATTCTAGAGTAAGGGCCCCGGGTCTCAACGCCATGAAATGCGGGCCCGTTGCCCTCTAGAACCCGGATATTGGAGCACTCCTCCGCGGGGTAATCCTAGTACAGAAAAGAAAATATATATACAACGGTGACATCGACCCCAACCCGGTCGGGCCCCAATAAAAGAATATACAAACTGTCAGAAATGGCAGTCCACATGTCGGATGCCCGTCCCGCAATAATGAATATACAAATGAATCTGAACGGTACATCTAACATTGCATACAAGGCTATACATCGCGACAATCCATCCATAACATCAATGCAACACAGAATATCAACGCGAATATTATGTTCGTAAACCCGTCTGATTATACATATAGCAACCAGTCGGATTGTACCGCCCTATGATATTCACAGTCGCAGAAACAAACAAATGCACTGAAATCCAAGAATTCAAAATTTCGATCGATTAAAACTTTCCGCATTGGCCCCAAGTACAAACCAGTACTCAAACAAATCTGGGCCAAAACCAAATATTCCAAAAATCACATTTTCAAAAACCAGAGCACCAGAAAAAATTCGGGGCACAACGGCCAAAATTGGACCGCGGATCCACGGCCATATGGCATGTTAGGCGGCGGTTCCGCGGCCAAAATTTGGGCTCATGTGCCCAAATTTCTTTCTGGCCTCTAGTATTGCCTACACATAATTTTAAGGCAATCTGAACAATTTTTTGAACAAATTTAAAATTCGAACAGTGGGCAATTAAATGGAAATGCGAATCGGAAAATTCCAACGATCGAAACCCTAAACTTGTGCAAACTAACTAGTTAAGGTTTATGAAGTGGCTCTGATACCATGTTGGCGTCCGGTGCTCGCACCGCGGAGGCCGCGGCCAAGGTGGAAGCAAAAACAAAATCTTTTTGCAGGCACCGAACGCGCACCAAACACTCATAAAACCAAGGATAGGATCCAAAAACCTAAACTAGCTAACTAGAAATGCAAAGGTTGAGAAACTATAACATTTGTCGCGTGTCCACCTAATTATGAAAGACCCCTCCAAGCTCGTAACTGTCGGAATCACAATTGAAAATCGACCACTCTCGCCGAAGACGATCCACCCGAGGGAAACCAAAGGAGGCTCTAACCGATGATCCAAACTTGTTAGGTGGATGGTCGATGATGTAGGAATATTTCGCTAAACTTTTCCCTCAAAAATCCATGCTTATGAGAGCAAGAAGAAAAAGAAAGAGAAGAAGAGAAAAATTGCCAAGTCTTTTTTCTCTTCACTATGAAGCATGAAGCATGTTGGATGAAAAATATGATCAAGTCAAATGAAAAGAGAATGGCTGCCTCTTTTTACATCTATGGTCCAATAGTGCACCAATAAATGCACATCACAATCCAAGCCATTCCTCTCTACAATCACTAGCATGCTTCATTCCACCTCATTTCCTATTTATTTTTCTATAAAAAAACAAATATGAGGTGTCCTTCTAGAAGCATTCTCGTATAAATACTGAATAGTTCACCTGATATATGTATCGCTACATATACGTGTATCCGTATAAAAATACGGATAACACCAAAGAGAGAAAATGAATAGTGAACAATAATACTAAAATATATATATCAGAATATATATAAATTAATAAATCAAAATCCGATTTAATAATCCGGCTTAATCCTAAGCCGGCTAGTATTATCAACCGTCTGATTAAAATCCGTGTATCCCGTACATGTATTTAATCGGACCCCTGCACGTACCAACATACAGCTCCTACATCTATCGCCTGAGCCGGGAAAACCCTATGTATGGGACTCTAAAGACTCAACAATACGCTGGCAGTGGGTTTAACCACAAGCACGTCAGCGGCACTAGTTGTACGTAACGGCTACCCAGGTACTTGTCGAAAGGGGGTCGATAATCAAGTGCTTTCTTACCCTACTGAGCATGAATGTGACAATCTCCATACCGTCTGGTCTCTTCGTCAAAGAGTATCGCATATCGAGTCTAGGGGGTGGATAACGTCAGATCCCTACTAACCCGATAAGTCGTGTCTGAGTCAAGCTCATCACCAACAGAGATACTACTGGTCAACTATCAGTAAATCTCATCCATCGTGGACATGAATTTTCAGTGATAGCCGACTGAACACAGCGCGATATCGACTCCTAATACCAGAAAAGACGAGTCCCTGACAATCGACCACTGCCTCCATGTGGCTCAGGACTGTACCCAACTAAAACCTGTTTGCACGACTCCTTTAAGCCGTGGTAGGGTAGTAATCAAAGTACAGTGGGAAGTCACATGAGACAAACGATGATTTCAGGTCAAAGGACTAACATGTACTCATGCCACCTGAGAACTTCCATCTGACGATAGATATAATAGCATCTAGAAGTTCTTGGCGATTCCGTCCAGTGTACTCACCTCTAGTGAGCACCTGTATACTATCTTAGGTGACACAACACCAATGGCTTGTGAGACCGGCCACCGTCCCTCGTCGAGGTCTAGAAACGTATATACTATTCTACTCCAGAATATCGATGCCCAGTCTCGATACTCCCACGACTAGGGACATTTAAGAATGTGCTTATGGACAACCCAGCTCCCACATATATGATCGCCATCATAATGCTGGTAGTCAAGCAACAATCCTATGGGCTTCATCAATGATGAAGACAAACTTGATAGTATACTCTCATCTCGAGTAAGACTGTTATAACTGTATAGGTCCTCACTTAATTATCATAATTGCCCACTTGCAATCACAATAATTGTCTTAAAGGCACTATATCCAACAAAACCATGCTCTTTCAAGTAGGTTAGCAATTTTCAACTGCAATTTTCAAAACAACAACGATGTCTCCAAGAACAAGCTTAACTCTCGACGCAACCCCCATCTCTTACACAATGAACACTAATGCTCGAGTGGTTGTCCCGAAAATCTCATGTGGCAATGGGAGGAACCGCTGCTACCATTCGGCTCCATCCTGTTTTCGTCTTACCACAGAGGATCCAGTCAGCCAAGTGACTAAACCGGTTTCAAAAGAAAGGAGGCCGAATGTTGTGGTCGCCAGGGTACCCTAACCCAAGCGTAAATCTATCTTCGAACGGTTCTTCGTTGCTCCAACCATAGGCAAGGCCATCAAAACCAAGGAAACTATAAGGTGTCTCGGGCAAGCTCCGGCAGTGCCCTTGATAATTGCACGATCGGGCGTCTTCTCTGGACTCCCCGTCAATCAATCTATGGCGGCTTCCAGAAAACCAAATGCCCGCCAAGCCCTCAAGACCGAGAAGTTAAGGCAAAATGGCTCAGATATAGAGCCAATAAGAGGGCTGGGGCTCCTACTAAGCTGAACTTCATGAGGTTCCAAGAAGAAGGTTACCCCACGACAACAGTTGAATCGGCCATGAAAATCAACAATTCCTTCGAACCTTTAAAGTGGGTTCAGGGAACATCATGACTGCCAAACTCAAGAAGACGGCGATTCAAACAGTACTGCGAAGAGACATGTCCAAGCCTCAACACAGAAAAATGGATATCATCTCTTCAAGAGTCTACCAAGTGCTCCGTGCCGCGCGAAAGCAATGGGGAAAATCCAGAAAGGGGTTACCAGTGCTACCTAAGAATCCAACCGGGTCGACTGTTTTCATATGCTCGTCCTTTCCCAAAAAGGAAGAGCCACGACGACAGTCAGAAAGACCGGCTGCCAGTGATACAGAGATAGGTGGATATGTGGTCTATACGGTCTATATGACTGGCACGCGCCCTAGTGATAATTTTCACAGCAAGAGCAAAGATGGGGCTGCCACTTCCCAGGCCAAATCTGGTTTGAATGTGGCTGCCACTTCCCAAGCCTAGCCTCTTCCGAAAGATAATGAAAACCCTTTCGGTGAGAATGCTAAGGAAAAGGATCCCTCAATCCATGAGGAGTCGTGCTCGGACAGCAAAAAGAAGCCAACTTTCTGCTCCAGGACCGCACAACGGGTGTTGCTTCAAGAACTCCGAAAACAACTTACTAGCAAAGTTAAGGAGATGACCAAACACTACTCTAAAATCGACGATCTGACAAACGTCATAATGCAGCTCACGGCCCAAGTTTCTCGGTCGTCGTCCAATCAAGCACAAGGCTCTACTCATGAGCCAGGTGAAAATGACCCGAAGCACCCAACATCTATTCCTATAAGCCCAAAAATAAGTGAGCCACATGAAAGTTGGCAACATCTGTCTCAGAGAATGTCTTTACTCTCGATGACAGCATCCCGTTTACTCAAAATAGGATCATGGATTTAGCCACCAACAAAGTCAAAAAATTAGTGACTGAAGCGCAGAAAGATATCAGTAGTAGTGGGAGACCGTACCCTGCACAATACGATCCTATGGAGTTTTCCAGCGGCTACGTCATTCCCAAATTTAGAAGGTTTGATAGGACAGGAAATGCAAACCAACACATTGCCTAATTTAAAGTATCGTGCGGGAATACTGGTGGTGATGATGCTCTCCTTCTTCACCAATTCGTCAATAACTTGACCGATGTTGCCTTCGACTGGTACGCAAGCATACCGGACGGCTCGGTCATGACGTTCGCTCAAATGGAATCTCTGTTTAAGCAAAGATTCATGAGTGTCAGCGATAAGATCACCATTGCTGACCTTGTAAGGACTAAACCAAAGAACAACAAAAGCAACAAGGATTTTATAGTGCAATGGCACAATCTCTCCGTCAAGTGTGAACCGCCATTAGAGCAAAACCAATCCGTCAGTCTCCTCATAGGAAATCTCAGCAATTGGATGACTCATTTCCTATGCACAGCGGGTCTCAAAACATTCCAAGAGCCGGCCAAGAAGGTTCAAATATTGGAATGTTCAAGACATGAGTCCACTCTGGGCCTCCCAAAATAACAATAAACCCTGGAGGAATCAGAAAGATAATAACCGTAAAGGAGGAAATTCCAACGACACTAAATCTTTTAACACACTGGTTGGCCGAATTAAGCGAGGGACAGGCGAGCATAATGCCAACCAGCCTTGGAAGCCAGTGTTAAGAGGGAGAGGAGAATTGCCTCTGGAAGAGAATCTGGATAAAGTCTATTCCTTCAGAAGGGACAAAGTCCATAAAATATTCAAGGATACCCTAAGAAATGATCTACAATTCCCAGAATTGAAAAAACCGCAAGAGGCGAATATGACTGACGACCCCAAATACTGCCCATATCACAGAGTGGTCAGTCATACCATTGAAGATTGCTTTGTTTTCATGGATTGGGTCGAGAAATAATACAAGGCAAGAGAAATAGAATTGTTCAAAGGCGTGTTAGCGAACAATCAAGCTGCGACCACCAATTTCATACAAACAGATATCGAAGCACTTTGAGAAACAGATAAGGATGCAAAAATCATCGTCTCAGCCATCAGCTTAGCTTCATCAAACTCAAAATCTTGAATAAGTGCACAACTTTAACCCCTAAGTCGTTAAACTGGGAGTAAAAAATGACCCCCTAAGTCGTTAAACTGGGAACAAATAAAATTCTCTAAAGACGAATGATGAGTCGCTCCTGACACTATTCCAGTGTAGCAATACAGATGCCAACCAAAATCAAAATCCCCCATATCCTCCAAGAGAAAATGATGAGTTGCTCCTGGTACTATATTTCAGTGTTAGCGTGCTGATACCAAACCTAAGCCACTATTCCAAGTTCTCCCAAGGCAAATGATGAATTGCTCCTGGCACCCGTGCTTCAGTGTTAGCAACGCTGATACCAACTCGGAATCCAAAGTTTCAACCCAAGTCCAGCTAAAAAAAACAAGTCAGTTCATAAGCCAAAGAGACACGAATAAAAACCTGAAAAGGTTTTGTGGGTAAAAACATTGACACTACCCACGAGCTTGTGAAAACCCGTAAGGGCGCAAACTCATTCAAAAAAAAAGGTGCTCCCAAGCTCAGAAGTCTCGCCAAACAGGAAGGAATCAAATAAATTAAATCAAAGTCTCACCCGGCAGTACTTCCATGATCAGAAAGTCCCGCTAGATAGATGGGAAAATCCCTTAACAAATCAAATCAACAAGTCAACCAATGATCTCTCCGTCGGAATCAAGCCCACCTCGGAAATGGGTCAACCAACGACCTCCCTTTCAGAATCAAGTACACAAGAGAAAGGGACACGAATGAAAACGTGAAAAGGTTTTGTGGGTAAAAACATCGACACTACCCGCGAGCTTGTGAAAACCTGCAAGGGTACAAACTCATTCAAAAAAAGGTGCTTCCGAGCTCAGAAGTCTCGCCAAACAGGCAGGAATCAAATAAATCAAATCAAAGTCCCATCCGGCAGTACTTCCATGATCAGAAAGTCCCACTAGACAGATGGGAAAACCCCTTAACAAATCAAATCAACAAGTCAACCAACGGCCTCTCCGTCGGAATCAAGCCCACCTCGGAAATGGGTCAACCAACGACCTTCCTTTCAGAATCATGTTCCGCCTCGGAGTCAGGTCAACCAACTGCTCCCGTATTGGAATTATGCTTTGCCCCAGAACCAAGCTTTACGTCGGAATCATGTTTCGTCTCGGAATATAACCCCCGCGTCGGAATCATGCTTCGTCTCGGAATATCTTCTCCCGTGTTGAAATTATTCTTCTCCCTGGAACCAACCTCTATGTCGGAATCATAGTCTATCTCAGAATATATGCCCCACGTCGGAATCATACTTTGCCTCGGAGTATCTACCTTCCCTGACGGAGTCATGCTTCACCTTGGAATCAATCTTTGAGTCGGAATCATGTTTTGTCTCAGAATATAACCCCTGCGTCGAAATCATGCTTCATCTCGGAATATCTGCTCCCGTGTAGGAATCATGCTTACCCCGGAACTAACCCTCGTGTCAGAATTATGCTTCGCATCGGAACCAACCCCACGTCAGAATCATGATTCGTCTCGAAATATATGCCTCGCACCGGAATTATACTCCGCCTCGGGATATCGACCTCTACGTCGCTAAAAGGGAATCAAGTCAAGTATCAACAGTCTACGTCATAAAAAGGGAACCAAATCAAGTAACGACCTCCACCTCACCAAAAGGGAACCAAGCACCGACCTCCACGTCGCCAAAAGAAAAGCAACGACCTCTGTGTCGCCAAAAGGGAACCAAGCACTGACCTCTACGTCGTCAAAAGGAAACCAAGCATTAACTTCCATGTCACCAAAAGGGAAGCAAATCAACCTCTTCATGAAAAAATATCCATCAATTTTATGCACACGACTCATACACATGGTGTACATTTATTAATGGGGGCACTTTCTTGTCGTTAAAATTTACACCCTCATTGCCAGAATTAAAAATCAAAATTAAAGGTCAAAAAGTCAAAGTCAAACTCAACATCCAAGTGGACCCGGGTCTGACTAACCCAGGTTCGACCTCAAGTAACTGGGCCCGCACCTAAACCGCTTCGAGCCCAAGCAGAGCCAGCCTCATTCCGATGAAGAAAATAAAATAATTATGTAGCAAATAAATGAATATGTAATTTTTTAGAACTAAATGTAAAAGAATTGGACAAGAAAGCCAAAGGTCGTAAAGCCCAAAGGGCCCAATGTAAAGTGCAAGGGCTATAAAAACTAACCCTCATAATGAAGTAAAGAACAATTCTTCTCTGCTAAAAAATCTAGGGTTTAGAACCGTCATTATTTTTTTGGCCTCTCATATAGGTTCTCCTTCCTCCCATAAAATATTTTGAGAAAGATTTTCTTTTTCTTCTCTTCTCCCTCTACAAATATATTCATATCTCAAGGAAACCATACAAAAAAAAGAAGGGTAAAGAGAGAGATTTTGATTCCTTTCTCCACTGTTCTCAAAACCCACGTTAAAAAAGAAAAAGGAAAAAGATTCTTTCGTTTTTTTATTTATCAAGTCTAGAAAATAAAGGAAGCAGAGGAGGGGAAATGCATCTCACAAAGACTCCATTATTGCAATCTTTTTTTTAAAAAAAAGGAAGAATAAAGATCAAACTAGAGAAGCATACGCTTCACAAATTGAAAGAAAACGCTTTCTGAAAATACGAACTTTCATCTATAGGGTGCACTCTACGCAAATGTGCTAGCTCTAAGGGCACTTTCTGCGAAATTGCGTATGTGCGCTACGTACAATGTATGTGCGCCAGCGCCAAGGATGTTTTATGCAAAATTGTGCAAGTGCGCTAGAGCCACCACATGAGCGCTACGTGCAACACACGGGCTGCATGAGCACATACGCCAACGCCAAGGGCTGCATGAGCACATACGCCAATGCCAATGGCACTTTCTGCCAATCTTCGCATGTGTGCCACATGTAATGTATTGGATATAGGTGCCCTGAAGACAATTATTGTAATTGTACGGGACCTATAAGGATAGAACAATCTTGCTCGAGATAATAGTATGGTATCTAGTTTGTCTTTATCATCATGTGTATATGTTTTACTTGCTATTACGTATCGCTAATACATATTGATAAAGCCCATATGATTTTTGCTTGACTACTAAGATTATGATAGGAATCGTACTAGTGAGGCCTGGTAGTCCATAAACACATCCTTAAATGCTCCTAGTCGTAGGAGTATTGAGCATCGGTACTCCAAAGTAGATTAGTGTATACGTTTCTTGACCCTGACCCACAACTATTGGTGTTTGATACCAAGATTGTATAAAGGTGCTCGTTGGAGAATGAGTACACTGAGCGGACTCACAGAGAACTCCTAGATGATATTATACCTATGTCAGATAGCAGTTCTCTGGTGATGATAGTACAGGGTAGTCCCTTGACCTGAGATTGCCATAGTGTCTTGTGTGTGTTCCCACTATACTTTTATTACTACCCTACCACGGCTCTACTAAGTCGTGCAAACAGGTTTTAGTTGGGTATAGTCCCGAACCACATGGAGGCAGTGGGCGGTCGAAGATATTCGTCTCTCCTGGTATATGGAGTCGATGTCGAATTGTGCAAGACATAACCATAACCAGAAATCCCTGCGTAGGGTGGATGAGATAAACTAGTAAGTGTTACTAGTTGTATCTCTATTAGTTATGAGTTCGATATTTGCATGACTTATTGGGTTATTGGGGGTCTGACAGTTCCACCCCTATACCCGGTATGCGATACTCTTTGACGAAGAGACCGGACTGTATGGTATTCGTCGCTTATAAGCTTTGTCGGGTCCGGATGAGTTTTCTCGTCGGCCTACCTTTATCTTGATCATATCTGGATAACCATTACGTGTAGCTAGTACCGCTAACAAGCTTGTGGGTTAACTCATGAGTGGATTGAATCAGAAATTGTTTCAGATTCAATCGGATATGATCCTTTTTAACCTACTGCCAGCGTATTGAAGGGTCTTTAGAGTCCCGCAACGAAAGTGTCTGCCCAGACGAAATGATGATGTTGCGTGCATATGGGGATACATGCGGTAATTCGATTAAATACGTGTATGCGATATGTGTGATTTAATCGGACATTTGTGAATACTGACCGGTTTATCTATAAGCCGGAATATTAAGTCAAGTGTTAACCTAATAACCATATATGTAATATGATTTCTAGTATAGTATATATGATACGCACACCCTCTCTCTCTCTCATTATTATGTATATGATACATGTATCCTTTCTCTTACTATGTGGGGGGGAGGGGTATTGTATATGTATATGATACATATACACATACAATCTTTCTCTCTCTATTTTTCATATATTTGATATATGAATTTACATGTATGTTGATGTATATGGTATATGTATTTACATACATATACCCTCTTTTTGTCATAAGATGAAAACAGAGAGTCATGTGAGGAGGTGGGCCCCCATCTCTTTTTACTTGACACCTAAATGGAAAGAGAAAGAGTATGAGAGAAGTTAGTTTTCTCTGCATAATATTTAGTAAGAGAAAAAGAAAAATGAGAGCAAGTCATTCTCTTATTCTTCAACATCTTCTTCTTGAAAATTAGGAGATAGAGCAGAAGAAAAGATAAGAGTAAAAGAGAGAGTATCACACATCATCCTACCTCTATTCACTGGCAAGGAATTAGAGCTAGTTTCTTCACTATAGCAGTGAAAATGGAACTTGGGTTTGGGGCCTTCATTGCGGATCATCTACGGCAAGACGGTCGGCCACCACGTTCATCCAAGAGCCCATGAAGCCTAGTTAGGGTCTTCCAATAGACAATCGGACACGCTAAAAGGGTTGTAACCCTCTAAACCCCTTTTGAGTTTTCCTTTTCTTGTAATTAGCTAGTAAATGTTGATCTTGAATTGGATTCGGTTGCTATTGTATGTAAAATTTTAATTGTATGCTTCTGCCGGGTCAGCAAGTGTTGTGACCTTAGCGCCGATTCCTTCATAATGTACGTGCACCAGCACCAAAGACGCTTTCTGCCAATTTGCGCATGCGCGCCATGTGCAATGCACGTGTGCCAGCGCCAAGGACGTTTTCTGTCAATTTGCACGAGCACACTACACGAGCACCACATGCAATGCACGTGCGCCAGTGCCAATGGTTGGACCGAATGTGTCAGCGCCAATATTGCTTTCCACAAAACTGCGCAAGTGCGCTACGTGCAATACACGTGCGCTAGCGCCAAACATGACCCAGTGCGCTAGCGCCAAATATCACAAAGAACGCCACGTGCAATGCACATGCGCTAATGCCAGCGTCAATAACTAAACCAAGTGTGCCAACACCACGTGCAATGCACGGACGTAAGCGCACATCAACGCTAAGACAAAACTTAAAAATTTAACTAAGTATTGAAGCCTATGTTCCCAATGGGGAGCCAAGTCGCCAAGTCAAAAGACTTGGCTGGAACTTAAGTTCCCAAACCTAATAAAAGCTTATGTTTTCAAAATAAAGAGGAACTTATTACCTCATGTTGGATATATGTATGCCCTAGAGGCCATTATATGATAGTGGATGTATTTATACATGTATATATATATATATATTCAGTGTACATTCTTGCTCGACATGATAGTATGCTATCTGGTTCTTCTTTATCTAACATGTTGATTTGATCATGCTTTTATTCATTCACATGTTGATAAAGCCCTGAGGATATAGGCTTGACTACTGTGATTATGATAGAGATCGTACTAGTGGGACAACTGTAGTTTATAAGCATAACCTGGAATGTCCCTAGTCGTAGGTGTATCGAGATGGGGCATCGATATACCAGAGTAGATTAGCGTATATGATACTAGACCCATATGATGGGCGATGGATGTTCCCACATTCATCGATGTTTGACATCGAGATCGTATACGGGTGCTCAGTGGTGGCTGGGTACACTGGACAGACTCACCGAGAACTCCTATATGAAATTATATCTATCGTCGGATAGCAGTTCTCAGGTGACACTGGTGCAGATTAGTCTGTAGACCCGAGATCGTCATAGAGTCTTGTATGTTCTCCCACTGTACTTTGATTACCACCCTACCATGGCTCTACTGAGTCGTGCAAACAGGTGGCCGTTGGGTACAGTCCCGAGACACACGAAGGCGATGAGCGATAGGAGGGGTTTCGTCTCTCCCGGTATTGGGAGTTGATGCTGTGTTGTGCTCGATTGGCTATATCAGTAAGTCCCTGGCCAGGGCTGCTGAGATTTACTGATAAGTGTTATTAGTAGTTTCTCGATCTGTTATAGACCATTCATCGGCACGACTTATTGAGTTATTAGGGTCGACGTTACCATCCCTAGACTCGATATGCAGTATATCTGACGAAGAGACCGGACTGTACGGTAGTGTTGCCGGTTGGCTCGACGGAAGTTGTGACAGGTTCGCTTGTTTTCTTCTGATCGCTCAATACCCGGGTGGCCGTTATGTTTAGCTGACCGCTTGCGGCTTGGGGGTGCTTGATATGATCATCACCCACTCCCGGCGTATTGACGAGTCTTAGAGTCCCGCAATGGAGTTACCTAGTCCAGGAGAAACGATGTGGTGTGCATATGCGATATGCGCGTGGACCCGGTTAAAATGCGCGTATGAGATACCGCATATTAATCGGGCGGTTTGCTTTTGGTCGGGTCGTATGCGATATGACCGGTTTGTTAAATCAAGTGTTGATTTATCATTGACCATTAGTTTCTCACTTTAAATCCTTTTTTGTTTTTTTGTATGCATGCATGTATGCATTTATTCTCATTCATGCACATAGGATGTGCATGCACACATACATGCATACATAATGTTATCATGGTTGTTGATATAGTGGATGGTGGCAATATAAGACTCACACCATTTGTAAAATATATGGATATTAATTTTTGGAAAAAGAAAAATGGAAATGGAAATTGATTATCATGGTTTAATTTTATATTCTTGCACTAACCATTTGTTTTAACCATGATTCATTTTCATGGTCATTTTTGTTCCAAACTAAAATATCTAGATATTTTATAACCATGGTTGAGAATGAGAGAGTGAAAATATATATATTTTCATTTTCTCATTTTATTCATATGCTTATCATTATCTTGAGTTTTATAAGCTATCATCTTCTTCCTCCTGTCTCTCTTGCTCTCTAGTTTTTTCAAATGAGCAAAAGAGTTACCAAGTTAGGATTTTGAAGTGAGAAAACCAACCACAACACCATTCTACACTAGTCTTGCCCATTAGTGTAGGGTGTTAGCTTCTATTTCTTATCTTGATCTTGTGGAGTTTCAAGTTTGGACAAAGAGGACTCCGGGTGGATCGTCGTGGACCTAGATGATCTCAAGCGGATCTTTTTCCAACCCTCAAGTAGCCAAGGAGTCTAGCGTAGGGAGCTACAAAGGTTGTACTCTCAAAACCCTAGGTTTTACTACTTGTGTTTGTGTTAAAATTTAGTTGCCCTAATTTTTCTAGCATGATCCTTAAGATTGTTTCTTTAGCACCATGTAAATTTTAAATATGGCATGTGTGTTGCCTCCAAACCCTTGTACTGGTGCTGTAGGAAACCCTTCACCTCATTCATGACATGAGAATTGAATATAAGTTCACTCCCGTTGGCAAATCAAGAGACCAACATGGAGATGTTTCTTAAACATAGGGATTAAGTAATACTTAATCAAATTTAAAAGAACAAGGCAATGCTTTTCTTTCCAAAATTTCCAACATTAATTTTAAACATCCATATCCCACGTTGAGTTCGCATGATTCGCACAATCCGTTAATCAAAAGTTCCATCGTTTCGGAACGAGGGAAAATTAAAGGCAATTTTGTCCTGCGGCCGGAGATTAGGATCCCCACAATCAATAAACCCCCGTCTACCCTATACAGAAGGAATCTGTACAACACCTGATAAGCGAGCGCATTCCTATCTCAATGGGATGGCGAAAAACACTCTACATATACGACCATGGTAGTTGAGTCAAGCAAGCGAAGTTTCTCAAGGATTTTTCCAATTTGCAATTTTATGAGAAATAAAATGTTAATGATACAATTATGTTTTGTTCGTCCTCAAAATGTTAGAACTTTTAGGCCCCCACTACTACAGAGTATGTATTTAGTAACAGTTGGAACTGTTATCAAAACCCAATATGGTAACGGTTCCAACTGTTACACAACCGTTACGATAGACCCCGTCATCAGAATCCTGGTAATTGTTATCCTTACTTTGACCACTTACATAATGGGCATGTTTGGCAATTGAAAAGTAAAACGAGACTAGGAATAAGTAAGAAGGTAACAGAAAAGTGAAGTGAAAGTATTAATTTTTGTTTGTTTTGTCCAAAAGAAAATGGGAAAGAATCTGAGTTGGCGCATATGCGGCAATGGAAAGTGAGATTGGATTGTCTAGTTAGAGTGTCAAAAAGTAATTCAAATAGAATAAAAATAAGAAATTAATAGAATAAAATATTATTATTTTATATTCTTTCTCACTTTCTTCTCACCTTTAGTTTTGTTGAGAAAGTGAAAAGCGCAAAAATGATGAGGTAGCAAGAATATTTTATTCTCTTTCTCACTTACTTCTCAGTTTCTTTAGTTTTGTTGAGAAAGTGAAAAGCGGAGAAATGATGAAACAGCAAGAAAGTGAAGTTTACTTTCCACCCATATTTTTCTTGTCCAAACAAGTGAAATTGATATCACTTTCTCACTCTCTCTTCTATTTTCCCCAACCAAACATGCCCAATTGCTCTCACTTGCTGAGATGAGATGGAAGAAGGCACACAACGCAAAATCATGTCAAGAGTATATCAAATATATTCTTTTTTAATTGGTGTATTATAACAAAAAAAATGTACGCACTATGAACTACAAAATTATTAGTTCTCTGCTTTATGCAGCACCCAAAAATATCCTTTCAAGGGCCATGGCCCCATGTGTCACCAAATATAATGGTATATGCTGTGATAAAGAAGGGATCAACAGAATAAAAAAGTAGTGCAAAAGCGTATCTTTGCAAATTAAATCTTGACCTAGGTCCAGCTCTAAACAATAAATATGTGTCAATGCTATGATCCATCTTATTCATGCCACAGGCGCATAACAAAATCTCATAAACATAGGAGAGCAAACTCTACTGGTCACTCAAAAACCACCAGTCGAGCAACTTTTTTTAATGAATTGGCAATGTTCATCTTGATCAATATATTCTAAGACACGCGCACACACATAATTTTAAGTGATTTCGATATTTCTTACACTTGCATTGAAAGATGTCAAAATCAACGGTTTACAGATAACAATAAATTGTCCATAACCAAATCAACGATTAAAAGGTATCAAAATCACATGGAAATTGGTGTACACATACTTTACACTATGAAGATGAAAGTGGACAATGTCGGTCATTAAAAGAAGTCATGAGCAATGAGTAAGAGAAGTCAAATACCAGCTAAGGATAAAGACAAGCATTAGACATCCAGAAATGCTTTTTGTAGTGCACTTGTAGCAAATCACACTTGATATTGAGCACAAATATTGAAACTGTATGAGATAAGGACATGGGCCATTTCAAAATTTCATATTTAGTCCTTAAGGAGTCTCACATGTGAGCTACAGTCCAAGGTCATGTGAAGAAAACACTGCAAGCTCTAGAATATATCCTAATTCTGCATCAAGTTTGGCTTTTGTTTATCAAAATCAAACATTTCCTATTGAGAATGTGATAACAGTGTGATTACAGATGCATCTATATAAGCAAAAAGTAGAAACAAAAACCAAAAGGTTTACTCTAAGGCACATGTGAAGCCCATTGGTATTAACATCACAGATGTGTCCTATATGATGGCGCATTACATGTGACTCTCAATGCATTCCCATATTCTCATCTTCAGGGCAAGCGAATTAACAAGTACTTGAAATAATGAAATTCAAACCAAAATGTGTAATCCACGGTTTTATATATATATATATATAGAGAGAGAGAGAGAGAGAGAGAATAATGGAGAAAAGGTGCCATAGGATGGAATTTCCTCCTATGGCGTCGGAAAAAATACACACTCCACCATTTTTTCCAAACGATCGACATATATCATCTTTATCATCTAAGATGTGGATACACCAAATTTTATGCGATTCTACCACTTTTTCACCGTTGATTTAGTGGGTGCAAAACTAACGGTTTACCGACAATAAAACTTTTTACATTGCTAATCTAACAGTGAAAAAGTTGAAGAATCACGTGAAATTTGGTTTATGCCCATCTTAGATGATAAAAATGATGATGGATGCCAATCGTTGAATAAAATGTTGGAAGGTTTATTTTTTCAATGTCGCCTAACGAAAATCTCGCCTGGGGCCTCTTTCCTCCATTATTCTCATGTATGTATGTATATATATATAACCGATTAGGCATAGATATAGCTAATCCTATAAGAATTTCTTGCACAAAATAAGAGATCACAGGGTCGATTAACCAAAAAGGAGCAGGCAACAACTACAAGCCATTATCTCAAATATAGGGATCGACTTTATGAATCATTTTCTTCCATTCAGCTATATTAAAGATTATTTTCTCGATTAAATTAACAGCTGACATATCGTTCTTAATTACCTCTATTCGTGATCGTTTAGATCTGCTGGGTTTTGCCGGCGCCCTGGCCATCTACCGTAGCCGATACGAAACAAAAACTGACGTTCAAAATTTTGGCACAACCAAAACCCGTCCCAAGATCGAAACCATAGACCATACAAGCTAACTAGAGAGAGCTAAACTACAAGGTTAAAATATTTATACCAAAAGAACCAAGTCCTTCGGTCTTCTTCCACTTTCATTAGCTCGTAGGGGTCGCGGATCGAATTTGGTTGCCGGTCTTTCTCCATCGATGATGATTCACCCGAGGGAAACGATACAGGCTCCAATCTCGCCAAGCGAGGCAACCGACGCTCCAAGATTGCTAGCAAAGGAAGGTGGAGGTGTAGAAATGTCTCACTATATTTTTCTCTTGCAAAATGCTCAAATGAGCAACTCAAGAAGAAGGAGGGGGTGAGGAAAACTAGTGGTATGAGCAACTCAAGAATGGCTAAGCATCACCAAGAGAGAGTGAGAGTGATGAATAAAGCGATGAATGAATAATAATCAATAAAAGATGGCATGTAGAGAATATATTCAAGTCATTTGCAACCATGCAACCAAAAAAATATCTCTTTCATTTTCCAATAAAATATAAAGAGCCATGCCTCTCTACATGCCAAGTCATGCTCATGCCAAGTCATGCTCATGCCAACTCATCCCTCCACCTCATTTCCAAAATGATTTTCTAAAAAGGAAACTCATGTAATGAGATAGCAATCTTCTAGAAGTAATTCCGTATAAATACGGAATACAACCTGGTATACGTATCGAAATACACATACGCGTATTCGTACAAAAATACGAATAGCCAAGAGAGAAAATAAATAGTGAACAATAATACTAGAATACATATATAAATATATATATATATATATATATATATAAATTATTAAATCAAAACCTGATTTAATAATCCAGCTTAACCCTAAACCGCTAGTATTATCAACCATCCGATTAAAGGCTGTGTAGCCTGTACACATATTTAATCGGACACATGTATGTACCAACATACGTCATCTACACCATATCGCCTGAACCGTGAAAACGCTCTTTGTGGGACTCTAAAGACCCGTCAACACGCTAGCAGTGGGATTAACCACAAGCACGTCAGCGGCACTAGCTGTACGTAACGGCTACCCAGATATTGAGCGAAAGGAAGGCCGTCGAGCAAACTCATCCAAACCCCTACTGAGCATGTCACGACCCGAAAGGTACGGAACATGACCGGCACTTAAATTACGAAACGTCTCGAGGCGTACGTAATCTAAGTAAGCCAAAACCCAAAAATCAAAACCAAAGAAGCAGTAGAGTGAAGGAAAAACCAACTTAAAACAAGTAGTTTTAATAGCATAAGCCGAATTATGCGTTTTAAAAATATCAAGTATTTTCTGAAAATTTCGGCAGAGTCTCCTTTGTAAATACTGGCCCCCAAACGGGATACAACATGAATAGTATGCGAAATCAATAAAAAGGCATCCCCAAGCGGGAGCTAGCTCTTCGCCAATCGACGGTCACAACCACACAAACAATATAATATACAACGCCAAGGGCAAGGATCAAAACTCAAAAGGAAACTCAAAACAGTAAGAAATCCATAGAAATACAACGCGCGACTCTAAGGTCGAAAGAATAAATATCACTGGTCTCTATCTCTGAAATAAATACATGTTTGGTTGGTGGAACTTCTAGATACAACAGAATAATAATATACAAGGTATAATGATGGGTACGATACAAGTAAACCCACCTACTAGCAAGTCACACGAAAAAAAGCAGTGCCAGCAAAGCCGTAATGAAACTTGTATGGCAAAACCTGCAAGAAACTGTGGCACAACGAGGGTGAGTTACCAACTCGTGAGTAGAAACATCTACGAACAGAAATCGCATGAACAACGCAATCCTAAGTCATACGATCATAATATATTCTCAAATATATAATCTGCAGCCTATAACAATGGCTAGAGTATACCTTTAAACAATGGTAATACCAAGTGCTCGTGTCAGTGCCTCAGGTAGCAATATATCATATGGAAGAGGTATGAATGCATGAAAACAGAATACATGTAAATGAAGAAACTGCTTTCATAATTTAGTGAGACTTCTGTATTTTCAAAACGAGATATCATAAATGAAATCAGCATAAACAGTGTCTAGTATCGACACAAAACATAAATCCCAATATCTCAATATCTCAGACTCCGGCTATCCGGACTGGCCTGGATCATCCATCTCAGTACCTCGATGTCTTAAAATCCCAATGTCTCAATCTCACTATCTAGGGTGCCGTCAGTCCCGACCGGCCCCTACCATCAATCTCAAGACCACGACGGTATTCTCCGGATATCCGACGCGTCGGGTAAAATCACCGGTAGGTAGTCTTCCCGTGCCAGGCTCATCGTCTACTACTCGAATTTCTTGCCCCGGGGTACCTTACCGGGTCCACCATGTATCCGAAACGGTTCATCCAACTCCTCGAATCGGGTCTCGAAATCCATCAACAAACTCATGGTGGACGACTCATATATCATGGGAAAACCGCACTTTTCATTTAAAAAGAAAGAGAAAAGAAGTTTATAAATGTTTTTGCGGTTTTCCCCCAAATCCAGGAAATCTCATGAAAATCCAAATCCAAATCCTCATTAGCATGTAAACAGTGAATATAGGCATAAAAATCCATGAATGCGACATAACAGTGAATAAAAACATGCATGAAATAGCAAGTAATAATTACAATGTCTAAACTAGCATATAAGGCAAGTACACTAATATCATGTCTAAACTATTAGCTAACAAACTATGTTAATGAAATAGTATTTTCTAAAGTGTTCGTGACATGGCAATTACCGATGAAGATGTGTGTGAGCCGGCAAGTAAGTGTACGTGGTACATACGCGTCATCGGTAATGGTGCTGGTGTCCTAGCAGCATGATATCAATAACGGTATATGAATCACAAAATAAGTATACGATGCGGAGCGAACAGCAATAATGTGCGGGAGCTGAATACTAAACACAATGATAACTAATCTGCATTTAATAAAATATGAGTCCCACAGTGGTGCCATTTGAAATAACACGAATCGTGGGGTTTTGAAAATAAGGGCTACGGTGTTTTTAAGAAAAGATACGTCTTTTGAAATATCCGGAGAATCTCTTGATCTCTCTTTTAAAATACCCACGATCCGTTAGTTTTGAAATAGGTAGGAATCTAACCTAGTCTAACAACTACACTAAACTATACAGCTGAACTAACAAGCTAACTGAAGGTAAGGAACCCGTCTAATATCTGAGTCGAAATATATATATATATATATATATATATATATATATATTAGTCGGTGATCCCGCCTCGATAATATCACATCCGATACCATATCTATAATCAGATATTCCCAAATCAAGAGTGCGGATCAAACATCAATATATAGCTCGTACGTAAATCCGTCGTACGGCATCCCAAATCTAGGTACGGGTCAATATCACATTCATCATACTATTCATCGGGTATCCTCTTTATCAAATATCATGATCGGGGTACTGATCTACGTCTAGTACAATACTGATACCATCCATGAAATGCATGCGGGTGTATGAAAACACCACGCCTAGAGAACCCGCTAAAATATCATGTCGTATCTCAAATACGGACCACATCACATCACCGATCTCACGGCCTCAAGCCCAATCTCATCGACTCATCTCCAAATATCATACAATATCCTCAACATTCATGCATGTGTATATGAATGTATATATGCATAGTCCCATACCCATGCGTATATACATATATATACATTCCCATATACGCACAAGAAGATGATATATGCAAGTGTATATGTGTACGTGTAAGCAAATCCTTACTCTAGGTTTCGTGACTAAGAAATCCGCTAAAGTCCGTTCTTCAATTTTCGCTAACCCTAAACCTATAAGCTCCTAAGGCTTCTCTTATTCGGTGTTCATACCTCCTATTAACATATAAAAGTATATTGTTAACGCATCATCTCATTCCTCATAATTTTTCGGGGGTGCTATACGCCATCCACCCGACTTCTCCCCGTAGATATAAATCTTCTTACCTGGTCCTCGCTTGCCGGTGCCGACGTTGCCACACGCTTACTTGTCATCTCGAAATCCATATGGGGTACCTACATGTCACCACGTATCGTAACGCATAAAAACCAAATCCGAAGTCGAAACGGTATACGAAAACAAATTCGGCATGCGTATCACGCATAGGTTAAAACCTATCGTCTACGCATGCAAGAATATCCAAACCAACCCTCGATATCGATGTACAAATGTCAAACTATCGAGAAAACCCAAACACACCAATCGTGATTTCAAAACTCACTAATTATATAAGAAATAGAGTTTAATTTATCAAAACCATAAAATTAAACAAATCGTTTTATTTTCCAAAAACCTAGTTAGCACAAATTCCCATTTCGGTTCAAAACTTGATATTTTACCCAAACTAAATATTTTAACAATTCTAATGGCCAAAATGCTCACTTAATATCATAATTAGGTCATACAAATCACCTCCATATTTTTAATCTCACTAATTATCATTAACTCAAAATTCAAGTTTGCAACAAATATCGATTTTAACACTTTTTAAAGCAAAATTCACAATTCAACAATTAAGCTTGGTTTTGCATGATCTAAGTTGCTAAACAACAAATTAAAATGTTAATAAAGTCATCAAAACCTTAATTAGATTTTAAATCACCCATTTGCAACTAAAAGCTAAAACCTAGTTTGCTTAAAATCTTAATTTGGACTTTTTAGATGCAACAATTTACAAATTATCTTCTAGATTAGATTTAACATTACCTAACATGTTAAACTACACAACAAGATCAATACCCAATGATGAAAAGCCTAATTAAATGTATTAGTGACGGCTTAAAATAATATTAAAATAATTAATTTCGGAAAAAAATTCAGAAAATTAGAAATTTTACCAAAGGCTCAATAAACACCAAATACTAGCAATTACATAGCTAGAATATGTATATCTAATTTTATAATAAAGATATTTGTATTTTGACTTTTTACAGAAAACCCCTTTATTTTACCGATTTTTCCGAAATTTCACCGAAACGATTTTCAAAACGTTACAATCTTCCCCCTTAAAGAAATTCAGTCCCCGAATTTAAATTAAAACTCTCCCCAAATATTAAAACATCTAAACAAAACCATCAAGTCGTCGGGGCTCCGAAATCATAAATACATAAAACAAATCGTAGCGCAGCGCATGCGCATGAAAAATGAGCATATAACTCAAAATCAAAACTCCGTCAAGCATCTCGCAATCATTGGAGTCATGGGGAAGACATCAATGTCAAGATCCAATACGAAAACCAACATGATATACATCATTAAAACATCTAGAAGCAATGCATGCCAAATCTTTTTCGAATCGCCGTGCGATGTTCGCAACACTGCACAGTGGCGGACGTCTATTGTAAGAAAATAACTACATATATATATCTTTTGTTTAATATACATGTCCCGCCATTTTGAAAGCAATTTAGAAGGGTTTCCTTATTTTAAACGTTTCGTGTCATATCAGACACGTAGGTAAATACTGAGATTATAGCTCGCTTTTTGGAAATCCCTTCAATAAGTATCAACGCATGCAAAA
This sequence comes from Agapanthus africanus, assembly GCA_030015575.1. NCBI lineage: Eukaryota > Viridiplantae > Streptophyta > Magnoliopsida > Asparagales > Amaryllidaceae > Agapanthus > Agapanthus africanus. Next base: position 243,159,918 of record CM057342.1, read on the forward strand.
TATATTCAGGTACTGTCCTCTGACTAGTCCTGCTCAGTACAAAAACTCATAGCAATCATCATAAAAACGTACTGCTCCATAAGAAAATCAATTCCAAAATAGGCATATGAATACTACGTGCGTCTGGTGCGCACGGAAATCAAATCCATATATGTGCTATACATGCGCACAGAAACAACATCTAAGTACATCGAGTGTGCATGAAACATCTGTCAAGGGCAACAGGTGTGCCTGACAGCAAAAACAGGTGCATCTGACATGCACGAAGAATCTCGATTTAGTGCATCTGGTGTGCACCAAAATCGTATCTCATAACATGCGCCCTACATGCGCGAAAACCCAAATCAGATGCATCCATCATGCACGAAATCATGAAATCCAATATCAAGCGTCAAACATGCGCAAAATCCAATAAGGTGCACAAGGTGCACAAAACAAATATCAAACATCACCATCGAAATCGAAGTCCAGTGCAACTGTAGTGCACAAAATGCGTATCACTGCACTGCAAGCATATGTGAAATATACCGAGTGCAAAAACCAAATCGTGTGCGTACACATGCACAAAATCAACTCACTGTATGAAACCCATAAAATCATAAACATGTGAAACCAAGGCACGAAAACGATATCAGGTGCAACAACTGTGCAAAAATCGTAAATACTCAGTAGGTGCAACCATAGTACATGAAAATAAATATCATGAAACTCAATCATCAAAATCAATCATGCAAATAGACCGCCCAAAATACCGAAATCAAATATGGCGGAATAGTCTCGCTCAAGCACATCCTCTGAGAATCTCTGGCCAACTGTCGTGGTCACTCATAGCATGTCTCGTCGACGATCATGAACTCTGGCCTCCGGTGTGCGTAACATGACCACTCCTGGGTCCAAGTCTTCTCGTAATTCATTCCAGAAAGGTCTTGTCGAGATCTCTCCCAAATCTCGTCTCTGCCGAACTGTCCGGAAGTCATCGTCCTTTACTAAGCAATTTCTTGTTCCGGAACGGCTGCATACTCATCACGACTCCTTCAGGAAGGTATATCCAAATACAATGCCTCGGCATGCATATCGCATCTCTGATGTCGGCGGAGTGGAACGTCATCTTATTCAGATCTTGTACGAACCTCTTACTCCACTTTTCTCTAATGTCGACTGCTTCGGACTCGTCTCGTCATGGCTGCATGGACAGAGCTCCAATGGCTATCCTCGTATCTGGAGTCTCCCAAGAAACGCATCTCACCACCTAGCATCCGAGGAGTCGAACCATCCGATCGATTCGTCAAAACCTCATAATCCCCCAAGAGCTCAACATCTTGGATACAGTTTAATAGTATCGAGTACATCCACAATATCGGTGGTCCAGCCGTAGAAGGGCAAACCCAAGCCACACTAATGGCGCCGCGGAACTGCCGCAAACCCTAGGATTCAAAGGCTTTCACACGGTCATTATGTCGAGTTAGGGTTTCATTCTTCTAGAGGGTCCATAGAATTGCCTGCATGTCTTTCCGAATACTTTAAACTTGGAATATGGGTTTCTGACATTCGATCGCCTCTGTCGACTCTCAACGTATCAGCGTGAAGTCGTCTCTAGCTGGAATCAATCTATCTGATGACCTCGCATCGAGTAAGCGAACGAACCACATGTCCTAGTCTTTCATCCTCGGGTGACTAGCGATCTTCTATCAAATCTCTAAGTACAACTCGTACTGCAATAGCTCCAACATCTGGGGCAATATCTCGTCGTTTGCCGCAACAATTAGCTCATTCATCCGCACGCTGAACAGTGCTTCAATCATCAAGAATAGTCGGAGCATCGACGGTCATCACATTCTGGCTGGCCTCTTGCAGTAGCTCTATCCTCTGGTGCTGATCTGCACGTCCGAGAAATCTCATAAAAGCGATCCATCAAACGCTCGTAGCTCGAAAACGCAATAAAACGAAGCCTCCCTATCCAATCGTATGTCCCTGAAATCACACCCTGGTCAGTCCTCGTTTCGTGACGAGCTCGTGCTGACCGCAACTCTAGTCGTAGCTCTCCACGCCCATGTAACCGTGGTAACAAAACCATAACTGGTACCGATGAGGCTATATCATATGAAGGAATATAATACTGTGCAAGAAAATGTACATCCTAAGGCTTCTTAAGCGGAGTAGCGTATCGTAAGTATGCCGCGGAACATATCCACAGTACGTCACTCTACTTTAGTCATCTACTCCATCAACCAAGGGTCATCCTACACTCCGAAGGTAAAACCTGGCTCTGATACCAACTTTGTCACGACCCGAAAGGTACGGAACATGACCGGCACTTAAATTACGAAACGTCTTGAGGCGTACGTAATCTAAGTAAGCCAAAACCCAGAAATCAAAACCAAAGAAGCAGTAGAGTGAAGGAAAAACCAACTTAAAACAAGTAGTTTTAATAGCATATGCCGAATTATGCGTTTTAAAAATATCAAGTATTTTCTGAAAATTTCGGCAGAGTCTCCTTTGTAAATACTGGCCCCCAAATGGGATACAACATGAATAGTATGCGAAATCAATAAAAAGGCATCCCCAAGCGGGAGCTAGCTCTTCGCCAATCGACGCTCACAACCACACAAGCAATATAATAAACAACGCCAAGGGCGAGGATCAAAACTCAAAAGGAAACTCAAAACAGTAAGAAATCCATAGAAATACAACGCGCGACTCTAAGGTCGAAAGAATAAATATCACTGGTCTCTATCTCTGAAATAAATACATGTTTGGTTGGTGGAAATTCTAGATACAACAGAATAATAATATACAAGGTATAATGATGGGTACGATACAAGTAAACTCACCTACTAGCAAGTCACACGAAAAAAAGCAGTGCCAGCAAAGCCGTAATGAAACTTGTACGGCAAAACCTGCAAGAAAATGTGGCACAACGAGAGTGAGTTACCAACTCGTGAGTAGAAACATCTACGAACAGAAATCGCATGAACAACGCAATCCTAAGTCATACGATCATAATATATTCTCAAATATATAATCTGCAGCCTATAACAATGCTAGGGTATACCTTTAAACAACGGTAATACCAAGTGCTCGTGTCAGTGCCTCAGATAGCAATATATCATATGGAAGAGGTATGAATGTATGAAAACAGAATACATGTAAATGAAGAAACTGCTTTCATAATTTAGTGAGACTTCTGTATTTTCAAAACGAGATATCATAAATGAAATCAGCATAAACAGTGTCTAGTATCGACACAAAACATAAATCCCAATATCTCAATATCTCAGGCTCCGGCTATCCGGACTGGCCTGGATCATCCATCTCAGTACCTCGATGTCTCAAAATCCCAATGTCTCAATCTCACTATCTAGGGCGCCGTCAGTCCGGACCGGCCCCTACCATCAATCTCAAGACCATGACGGTATCCTCCGGATATCTGACGCGTCGGGTAAAATCACCGGTAGGCAGTCTTCCCCTGCCAGGCTCATCGTCTACTACTCGAACTTCTTGCCCCGGGGTACCTTACCGGGTCCACCATGTACATGAAACGGTTCATCCAACTTCTCAAATCGGGTCTCCAAATCCATCAGCAAACTCATGGTGGACGACTCATACATTATGGGAAAACCGCACTTTTCATTTAAAAAGAGAGAGAAAAGAAGTTTATAAATGTTTTTGCGGTTTTCCCCCAAATCCAGGAAATCTCATGAAAATCCGAATCCAAATCCTCAATAGCATGTAAACAGTGAATATAGGTATAAAAATCCATGAATGCGGCATAACAGTGAATAATAACATGCATGAAGTAGCAAGTAATAACTACAATGTCTAAACTAGCATATAAGGCAAGTACACTAATATCATGTCTAAACTATTAGCTAACAAACTATGTCAATGAAATAGTATTTTCTAAAGTATCCGTGACATGGCAATTACCGATGAAGATGTGTGTGAGCCGGCAAGTAAGTGTACGTGGTACATACGAGTCATCGGTAATGGTGCTGGTGTCCTAGCAGCATGATATCAATAACGATATATGAATCACAAAATAAGTATGCGATGCGGAGCGAACAGCAATAATGTGCAGGAGCTGAATACTAAACACAATGATAACTAATCTGCATTTAATAAAATATGAGTCGCACAGTGGTGCCATTTGAAATAACACGAATCGTGGGGTTTTGAAAATAAGGGTTACGGTGTTTTTAAGAAAAGATGCGTCTTTTGAAATATCCGTAGAATCCCTTGACCTATCTTTTAAAATACCTACGATCCTTTAGTTTTGAAATAGGTAGGAATCTAACCTAGTCTAACAACTACACTAAACTATACGGCTGAACTAACAAGCTAACTGAAGGTAAGGAAACCGCCTAACATCTGAGTCGATACATATATATATATATTACTCGGTGATCCCGCCTCGATAATATCACATCTGATACCATATCTATAATCAGATATTACCAAGTCAAGAGTGCAGATCAAATATCAATATATAGCTCGTACGTAAATCCGTCGTACGGCATCCCAAATCTGGGTACGGGTCAATATCACATTCATCATACTATTCATCGGGTATCCTCTTTATCAAATATCATGATCGGGGTACTGATCTACGTCTAGTACAATACTGATACCATCCATGAAATGCATGCGGGTGTATGAAAACACCACGCCTAGAGAACCCACTAAAATATCATATCGTATCTCAAATACGGACCACATCACATCACCGATCTCACGGCCTTAAGCCCAATCTCATCGACTCATCTCCAAATATCATACAATATCCTCAACATTCATGCATGTGTATATGAATGTATATATGCATAGTCCCATACCCATGCGTATATACATATATACACATTCCCATATACGCACAAGAAGATGATATATGCAAGTGTATATGTGTACGTGTATGCAAATCCTTACTCTAGGTTTCGTGACTAAGAAATCCGCTAAAGTCCGTTCTTCAATTTTCGCTTACCCTAAACCTATAAGCTCCTAAGGCTTCTCTTATTCGGTGTTCATATCTCCTATTAACATATAAAAGTATATTGTTAACGCATCACCTCATTCCTCAAAATTTTGCGGGGGTGCTATACGCCATCCACCCGACTTCTCCCCGTAGATATAAATCTACTCACCTGGTCCTCGCTTGCCGGTGCCGACGTCGCCACGCGCTTGCTTGTCGTCTCGAAGTCCACATGGGGTACCTACATGTCACCGCATATCGTAATGCATAAAAACCAAATCCGAAGTCGAAACGGTATACGAAAACCAATTCGGCACGCGTATCACGCATAGGTCAAAACCTATCGTCTACGCATGCAAGAATATCCAAACCAACCCTCGATATCGATATACAAACGTCAAACCATCGAGAAAACCCAAACACACCAATCGTGATTTCAAAACTCACTAATTATATAAGAAATAGGGTTTAATTCATCAAAACCATAAAATTAAACAAATCGTTTTATTTTCCAAAAACCTAGTTAGCACAAATTCCCATTTCGGTTCAAAACTTGATGTTTTACCCAAACTAAATATTTTAACGATTCTAATGGCCAAAATGCTCACTTAATATCATAATTAGGTCATACAAATCACCTCCATATTTTTAATCTCACTAATTATCATTAACTCAAAATTCAATTTTGCAACAAATATCGATTTTAACACTTTTTAAAGCAAAATTCACAATTCAACAATTAAGCTTGGTTTTGCATGATCTAAGTTGCTAAACAACAAATTAAAATGTTAATACAGTCATCAAAACCTTAATTAGATTTTAAATCACCCATTTGCAACTAAAAGCTAAAACCTAGTTTGCTTAAAATCTTAATTTGGACTTTTTAGATGCAACAATTTACAAATTATCTTCTAGATTAGATTTAACATTACCTAACATGTTAAACTACACAACAAGATCAATCCCCAATGACGAAAACCCTAATTAAATATATTAGTGACGGCTTAAAATAATATTAAAATAATTAATTTCGGAAAATTTTTCAGAAAATTAGAAATTTTACCATAGGCTCAATAAACACCAAATACTAGCAATTACATAGCTAGAATATATATATTTAATTTTATAATAAATATATTTGTATTTTGACTTTTTACAGAAAACCCCTTTATTTTACCGATTTTTCCGAAATTTCACCGAAACGATTTTGAAAACGTTACAGAGCATGTCCGTGACAATTTCCATACAGTCCGGTCTATTCGTCTTAGAGTATCGCATATCGAGTTTCGGGGGTGGATAAAATCAGACCCTAATAACGCGATATTTCGTATCGGTATGAAGCCCATCACCTACTGAGAAACTACCAATCCAAATCAGTAATTATCGACTATCTTGGCCAAGGAGCTCTGGTGCTGGCCACTCGTGCACGGCGCGACATCAACCCCCAATACCGGGAGAGATGAATCCCCAACGATCCGCTCACTGCCTCCATGTGGTTCGGGACTGTACCTAACTAAAACCTGTTTGCATGACTCCTTTGAGCCGTGGTAGGGTAGTACTCAAACCATAGTGGGAACTCATATGAGACAAATGACGATCTCAGGTCGACATACTAACCTGTACTCATGTCACCTGGGAACTGATATCTGACAATAGGTATAATACCAACTAGCATGTTCCTGGCGAGTCCATCCAGTGTACTCATAACCCAATAAGCACCTGTATACTATTTTAGGTGACTAACTGACACCAATGGTGTGTGAGACCGGCCACCACCCCTTGTCGGGGTCTGGATAAGTATACATTAGTCTACTCTAGAGTATCGATACCCAGTCTCGATACTCTCACAACTAGGGACATTTAGGGATGTGCTTATAGACCACTCAGGTCCCACTTATATGATCGACATCATAATGCTGGTAGTCAAGCAAGAATCCTATGAGCTTTATCAACATGTAATAATGATCTGTAATACCACCTAATGTTGTACATGATGATAAAGACAAACCAGATAGCATACTATCATCTCGAGTAAGACTGTTCTACCGGTATAGGTCCTCCCTCAATCATCACAATCGCGTGCCTGCAATTCAATAATTGACTTGAGAGCACTATAGCCAACAATCTCCCACTTGCACTTAAAACTAATTATTGTGGTGTCGCATAATCACAGCCCGTGTGATACCGAACACCCAACTTCTCTACTAATCAGTCTCGCAAAGCCTGTTTACGAAACTATTGCGTTCGAGAAATAGCCTCAGTGAGTGGATCCGCTCCAGTGTTTTTATCTTTATCTCTCTATATCTCAACTTCGTGGAGAAAGACTATCTTCCGAAATGAGAAATACCTGGCTTAGAATTTGTCTGGATATCTGATGGGACCCAATTCAAAAATGAACTCCAAATCTAACAAATTTCTTAGACTGTATCATCTACTGAATTTAATCAGTATCCTGCGCCATGCCTTCCACAGTATCCGCTTGGACCACCTATCCAATATATTTCCCCTCAAAAGAGGGAAAACTATAACTCAGACAGTCACTCTGTCATCCAGGTCATCTTGGAAGCCTAAAATGATACCCGCCTCTTGAAGGAGACTGTCGTTACTGTAGGGTTCCTAGGCACACTAATGAAGTCTCACAAGTGATCAAACATGCCCAATTCAAAAATTTCATGTGCCTACAAACCCTAATACGGATCGTTAACTAGATAATGAGGCGATGCAAGCAAGTAAATAACTTTATTGCTAAAGGAAAGTAACTACAACCTTTGTAGATCCGGTCCTCCACTTCCTTAGCTCCGCATAGACGTCCCTCCGCTGTACAAATCGAAATCCTAGACTCTTGCGATGGTTTCATCGGAAAAATGGGCGGGCTAGGTCGTCGACTTCGATGCCGAAGATGATCTACGTCGAGGCAACACAAGATCAAGCTCCAACTTCACCAAGCCATGAAACTTGTGAAGAAAACACCCTATACTACTTGGCAAGTGGTAGAGGATGAAGAAATAGGAAGTGGGTTCACTTTAGAATTGGATTTCTCACTCTTTTTCTCAAGTTGCCATTGATGGTTGCAAGGTTTCTTCATTGTTGAAGATGAAGAAGATGGTATCAATGAAGAAGAATATGATAAGTATTTTCAAAATAGAAAATAAAATGAATACTTATCATTTAGCAACCATGGTTAGGTATAGAGTATAGACTATGGTTAGGTTGAATGGTTAGGGTTAAGCATGAGACAAAAAAGGTGGACTTGTTCAAAGCTTCATGAAGCTTCAACAAGCAAACAAAGAAAGCCACCATGACTTATTTTGCAAAAAAAAGAATAAATAGATAAATGAATAGATAAATAAACAAAACCCTAACCATTCATATAACAATGGTTTAATCATACACACAAACTCAAGTTAGCATGTATCATCAAACATGATACAAACAAGTGCACAAAAGTATATCACATATACAACTTGTGTACTTCAAGTGAGAAAATCCATTTAAAGGGAAAAAATACTAGTTAATGCAAATTATTATATCAAATATATAATTATGTATTAAATCATTAAATCAATACTTGATTTAACGATCCGGTCATATCGCATATAACCGACTAATATCCAATGTATCGGCTTATCGAATCAATCCTTGATTCGATAACTAGGTTATATCGCATACAACCAATCGATACATTCATCGCGAGAATAGAATACGGTATCACATACACGCATTATTCTCGGTCCCGCACATATCTCATATGCGCTCCTATTTCATTTCGCTTGAGCCAGGAAACCTCTGTGTAGGACTCTAAAGACTCGTCAATACGCCGGCAGCAGGTGATGATCATATCAAACACCCACAAGCCGCAAGCGGTCTGCTAAACGTAACGGCCATCCGGGTATTGAGCGATCAGAAGATCGACGAGCAAGCCCGCTCACACTCCTGTGAATCCAACCAGTAACACTTACCGTACAGTCCGGTCTGTTCGTCTGATATGTCGCATATCTCGCCTAGGGGTGGTAAACGTCAGACCCCAATAGCTCGATAAGTCATGCCGACGTGAGGTCCATAACAATTGTGAAACTACTGATAACTCTTACCAGTATATCACTGCAACCCTGGCCAGGGATTTCCTGTTATGGCCAGTCGAGCATAGCGCAACATCAACCCCCAATACCGGGAGAGACGAATCCCCTCCTATCGCTCATTGCCTCCATGTGAATCGGGGCTGTACCCAAAAAACCACCTATTTGCACGACTCAGTAGAGCCGTGGTAGGGTGGAAATCAAAGCACAGTGGGAGACACACAAGACTCTATGACGATCTCGGGTCAACAGACTAAGCTGTACCAGTGTCACCAGAGAACTGCCATCTGACGTGAGGTGTAATACCATCTGGGAGTTCTCGGCGAGTCCGTTCAGTGTACCCAGTCTCCACTGAGCACTGATTGAGTCAAAAATTGTAAGTTTACCGCAATCAACAAAACGGCGTCGCTTCGCAGCTAGCCGGTGAGTGCGGGTCGATCCACAGAGACGGGTAAATTCCTTTAGTGTGCTTTAACGAGTTGATTCTATTTGTGGTTTTGATTGGTTTATAAAAAATCTATGAAAATGAGATCTAATTAATCTAATTAAGAATCTTGCTAGGGTTAGGTTTAGGGGAAGTTTTGGAGATTAAGGTTCTTCCTCACCGCTTTCAATGCCATTTTTTATAGATCTATTAGATGTTAAGTTAATTATTAATAAAGTGGATACGAATCTCTTGGGAAGATGTTTCTTCCTCTAGATTTGTATCCTTACTTTGTTGATAATTATCCTAACCCTCACGGAAAACGTGCGCAACCGGCCCTTTATACTACGGTTCATCGTTACCTCGAAGGGTAGGATGCCGCAGGGAGCGGTTGTGCTCGTATGCGTGAAGTACTAATTCATTAGGTGAAGGTGGCATTGAAAGGGGCGAGAGATCTCATCTCTCAACCCTTTCCCTAAGGCTAACCCTAACAAGCGAGGAGACTACTCGCTCATTAGGGGATGAAATAACATTTTAATTAAAAGAACAGAAATAAAATACTTACTAATTCGATGGCTCCCTCCAAACAAGAAGAACAGATCTGAAATTTATTCCCAGAATTTCTGAATTTTATTGATTGAAAAGAGGCATACAATTTCTAGATCTAAAATTACAATTTATAGGAAACTAAAAAACCTAGGGTTACAGACTCTCGCACTTGCAAAATTACTGATTTGACCCCTAAGAATCCTAACATCTGCACCGACGCAACAATACGCCAAAATTCCACCGACAAGCTCTTTGTAAGGCCGCGGAACCGCGGCACCAGGCTAGGTTTGGCCGCGGTTCCGCGGCCAAACTGAGGAGATAGGCTCTGTTATTTTTATGGGCTTCTGCTTGGATCTTTGGGCTTCTGTCTCTACACATTACTTCTCTGTTTGGTTTCTGATTATTCTCCAGATGTTCAGTGAAGACTTGTACGTATCTTTTAACCGTTCACTTGACTTTTTGGACCTTTGTACTGTTCTTCATCTCGGCTTGAGTAAGGTCTGTCTACTTGTTGGTCAAAAGTCGCTTTTCCTGTTGTTTTGTGTCTTTTTCACTGTACTTGCTCCAGAAACCTGTATCCTGTAATATGCAACAAACGTGCGTCAAGAGTACCTGTTTATTTATAAAACGGATAAGAATAGGGGAATGATAAATGCAATATTATGGTCTGAACAAATACCCCCAAACTTACCTTTTGCTCGTCCTCGAGCAAACTTATTTTTTATTCACTACAAAAAATCTAACCGCACTTTCGCAGGGAAATGCGATTGCACTGAGCACGTGCAACAAGCCGTTAAACCTCTAGGTGTCCCTAGTAGGAGGAGTGTTGTCTCCTGAGGGTTTTCAGCGGATTACACCCACAAAATCCTATCAATTTGGCTCATTGACGTATGTTCTCCAATTAGGTCTTCTAATAAGGAATTCTATTATCTTATACTTGTAAATTATCCACCCATATTCTTCACACTTCCTCATTATTTAACTTAAGATTATATATGTTATGTAGACTTACTTAGCTTTCGGCATTTCTTAAGTTTTCCTTCTAGGGTTTCATCTCTACTTAGGAATTTTCTATCAACTCCATTAAAGATACAAGTTTTATCTTTCATTCCTCTCTCTTATCTAAATTCCAATCACATACCCCTATGTGTGTGTAAAGATCACCCCTACACTTGGAAATTCAATTCAAGCAATCATGCCCTAGTCCATTGTCCAAAGTACTAATTAGTTGGTGAATGAAATTTGCTTACACATCCTTCATGCGACCGTTAATACTTCTTGAGGTACCAACGACCGATTACAAAATGTGTTTGCACTTTAAAGCGTACTTCCTAGTCTTTGCAACACCCAAGGCTTTAGCAGTGACTCCCAAACCAGTTGGTCTAAGGCACTAGGTGATGGAGCACCCTCGCTAAATATTTTTCGATTTTTGCAGCCTTAAGTAATCACAAGAACCAGTGTCCATTTTTTTTATTCTTTATTCACACTTATATATTTTTTTATTTTCATTCCACTAAGGACTTTAGACAAGAGCATTTCAAGATCTCTTCTACTATTCCAAGTTTCAAGGTGCGTGAATGTGCAAATTGTAGGGTATACATTTTCAGAATCTAGACTTAAGCTAGGAACTATTTTTCAAACTTATACTTTAATAAGAACATCAATACTTTTCCTTTATTTTGACTTAACCCAAGAAGTGAACCCAAAATTTGCCTATTTCTAAATAAACTACAAGGCATATACTTTCTACCGTTAAACTTTAAGAAATGTTATTTTTAGGGTTTTTAATTCGGTAAGTCTAAGATCTAGTTGTTCCTAGCTAGTTAACCTATTTGTCAAACTCAAGTCAATTAGCCAAAATTGAATACAATAATTTTTATAATTTTTGAAATTTTTCAATTTTTATGGGTTTTAAAAATAAGCATGCAAATGCAAAAATATACACATGAATGCGAAGGAAGAAGACGTACCGAGCATGCCCCCAAACTTGAACTTGACAGTGTCCTCACTGTCATGCTAAACCAAGAGGGTCAAAATACCGATACTCCCCTGTTTATTAAAAATTTTTTTTTTTTTTAAATTTTTATTTTATTGTTAAGAAAAACAAAAATATATACAAAAAGACCCTCCCCCAAACTTCAATTAAACTATGTTAGACAATACTGCCCAACTTTGCATAGGCCAAAAGTCAACACCAACCATTTGAAAAATTTATCAGTAAAGAATATTGGTGGGTGAAAAAATAAGTTGTGGTGGTACGCAAAGAATTGGGGAAGATAGAAGTAGTGGAATGGGAGGTGTGGAGGTGAATATACAGGTGATGGTGATGCATCGATACGAGAATGTAAGTGATCAGCAATCAGTGGAGTGTTGGCATTCTCGTACCTTATTAAAAGAAATGGGGGTATTTCAACATCTAAGGGGGGAAGTTGACTCACCACAATACCCCCAAGATGTTCCTGTGGGTCCTCTATTGGCATGGCATCATCCATCAATTGTGTATGATATTTAATTATGAGGGAACTGATCTTCCCGATGTCCGCCATAGTCCAACTGAAAACTTGCCGCCTATCTTGTAAGACTTTTAAAATAGCGTTCTCTTGCTCGAAGGCTAGAGAGGCTGATATGATAATGGGAAAAGTCTCATTCTCACCTATGTAAGCACATCTACGGTGAGACGGCAAGGGCATGAGTTCGAATTTCTGAGGCGAAAGAACCATTGCGGAATCTACCTCGAACTCAAAGGACTCTAACACAGGTTCGAAATCACTGCAAACAACCGATTCGGATGGTTCGACTGACTCATCCAAAAATTCAAACGACTCATATTCGGGCTGTGAGTCATCATCATCCAAAAAAGTGAAGCGTTCGTAATCAACATCGGTTGTATCAACGGTAGTAGGCTCAAGGAAGGACGCACTAGTGGCGTCAAAACTGTTTTCATCAAATAGAAATCCTTCAAGCTCACAGTCCTCCTGCGTGATTTCGTGGATAGAGCAAACTTCTCGTGTACTATTTTTAGGTACGGGGGGCAAACTTCCCATCTTATAAATATTGAACTCACTAGACCTCTTTCCGAAGGATAGAGTCATGGAGCCATTGCGACAATTTATTATGGCATTGGAAGTGGCCAAAAATGGTCGACCAAGAATCACCGGAATTTGGTTTCTTGGGTTAACAACAGGTTGTGTATCCATAACGATAAAGTCAACGGGGAATATGAATTCCCCGACTTTGATCAACACATCCTCTAGTTGACCCCTTGGATAGGTGATTGATCGATCAGCCATTTGGAGAGTGCAACGAGTGGGTTTCAACTCTCCAACCCCTAATTGTTCGTACACGGAGTAAGGAATCAGGTTAACACTAGACCCGAGATCTAAAAGTGCACGATTAATTTGCTTATCCCCAATTGTGATTGAAATAGTAGGACAGCCGGGGTCCTTTCGTTTTTGGGGTAAGGTTTGATGGTGGTTAATAGCATTGCTCACTGCACTAGCCACTAGCACTTTCTTGGGTACTTGAGATGCCTTTCTCTTCGAGGTGCACAAGCCCTTTAAGATTTTCGCGTATGAAGGGACTTGTTGGATAGCATCCAAGAGAGGTATATTTATGCTAACCTGCTTAAAGATCTCCACAATCTTCTCCACTTGCGCATTTGGTTTATTAGGACTCAACCTGTTTGGAAATGGTGCATTCTGAAAATTTGCTGAGTCAAAAGTCTGTGGAGTAGAATGTGGAATAGGAACGGATCCCAGTGTGGATGTGTTCGTGTTGTTAGAAATGGGTCCGTTCGAGTCAGAAGAAGTAGAGCCGTGTGAAGGGTGGAGAATAGGCTCTAAAGAAAAAGGTGAAGAAGGAAGTGAAGAAAATGAAGAAGGGGAAGAAGAACCACCGGCGGGGATGTCATCACTAGTTTCCACATTATTTTGCAACTCTCTTCCGGATCTCAACGTGGTCACCGCATTTACATTGTGATTGTGATATGCATTTTCTGGGTGACCGGGATTGGGCAATGGTTGAGATGGAAGCTTTCCCTTTTCTCTCTCGCTCAACACAGCAGTTAATTGTGCAATTTGTGCCTCAATAGATTTGATACTTTGATCGTGTGAGGCATTGTTATTCATTAAAGATTGCATATAACTTTCAAATCTTGCTGCGGATTCTGTCGTTTGCTTGAGAAATGCTTCAAGACTTTTCGAGAGAGAGCTAACCTTATCATCATTAGGTGGAACCAAATTGTTCGTTTGATTTGTATAAGGTTGTTGTTGGAAAGGTTGCTGGTTTTGAGTTTGTAAGGATGCTTGTTGTTGTTGTGGAGGAGCTCTTTGAAAATTGTTATTCCCTTGGACTTGTTGATTTTGGTTCCAAGCGAAATTTGGGTGACTCCTCCACCCCTGATTGTATGTCGAAGAGTAAGGATCGTTTCTTTGTCGTTGCTGAAATGCAGCATTGACTTGATCCTGTCCTTGAATGGGTGTATTATAAGGACACTCTTCGGTTAAATGCGATGGGTTCGAACAACAAGCACAAACAGTTCGTGTGGGTAGAGTAGGGGCAGGAGAAGTCGATGAGATTTTGGTCTCAATGGCTTCTAGCTTTTTCATAAGTGAGGCCATCTCGGCCTTCATAGCTATCGACATATCTACTTGATGTATGCCTGCCCTAGATTGACCACTAGAAGAAGATGATGTGGTCTTGGTACTCTCCCATTGAATTGTTTGCTCACTTAGGTCCTCAAGAAACTGCCAAGCTTCGTCGCTAGACTTGGAGAGAAAATGACCTTGACATATTGTTTCTAGCAACTGCTTCGTTGCTGCATTCAATCCCTCGTATAATGTTTGGCAAAGTTGCCAATTTTCTATCCCATGATGAGGGCATTGAACAAGTAGGTCCTTAAATCTCTCGAAGCACTTCCAAAATGGTTCGGAAGGAAGCTGTGAAAATTGTATGATTTCGTTTCGGATTCTAGCAGTTTTGTGGTGAGGATAGAACTTTTTCAGAAAAGCTCTTACAAACTCGTCCCAATTTCTAATGGAATGTGATGCGGTGCTGTATAGCCACTTCTCGGCTAGGTCACATAAGGTAAAAGGAATGACCCTTAGCCTTATTGCGTCATCACTTAATTGGGTTGTCTTCATCATGCTGCAAACGTTTTGGAATTTATTAATAAAAATATATGCATCTTCCGATTCCAAACCATGAAACTTAGGCAGCATATTGATGAAATGTGGTTTTATTTCAAAATTATCCCCATTCGCCGGTGGGGGTGAAAGACATGTGGGTAAAGAAGTGCGAACGGGGTAGAAGAGATCCTGGAGCGCAACTCGTGCGGGCGCTACAACAGGCGGAAGATTCGGGTTATTCGCACCTGGTGGAGGTGGAATCATTCCCGTCGGTAAGGTATCGTTGGGGTTGAATCCCGACATACCTTCGAAAGAAGAATTTAAAGGTGGAGGTAAGGAAATGGAGGGAATTTCGACGAAGGGTTCGCCGAAGGGTTCGTTGGTCGGTACCAACGAAACACGGACTAATCGGGCGTTAGTATCCCTAGTCCAAAATGACATACACTAAAGGGTAGTGCAGTCAGAAAAAAGAAAAAAAAACAGAATGTGGGGGTAAGATAACGTCAGTGAGAAGAAGTGGTGGAAGTGGTTTGCAAGTTTTCTTTAGCGGCAAGTTGCAAGTTTTTGAAAAGATTTTTCTTTATTTTTTATTTTTTTATTTGTGAGTTTTGCAAGGGGGTTTTTGAAAATGGACTCGTGACACAATTGAATCAACCACACATGCACAATCAGACCTAGATCTAGGGTTGCCTAGGTCTACTAGACAGCTCCTAACTAGGGCTAGAAATAAACCTCAAACCGCCTCTTCACGGACAAATACGGCCAGGTAAGTGGGAAGGAACCACCACTACAGTGGGCCTAATTAAAAACCACTAGCCTAGACACCGCAATGTCGGTTAGGATAAACGGCCGATGCCTACCCTAGTCCTTTTCCTATTGAGCTCGCTGTCCTTAGGTCTGAGTCTAATCTTTTTTAATTAAAAGTGGTCGATGCAAAATGCTTAGGTGTTTTCTGGGGTCCTGGGAAGGGTGATGAAATCCCCACCCAATCTGAGTTTGATCAAATAGCCCCTTAGAATCCGGTTAAATTATGCAAAACAAATAAAATTTCACTTGCAATCAGAATTTTTTAGCGCGGCGCAAAGAAACCTGCAGAGATCTGTTATTTAGAAGGGGGAAGAAGATTTTTGCGCAAAGAAATCCTGCAGAAAACTTTTTACAGAGAGATATATGGGAGATTGCAGAGGAGAGAGAGAGAAATCAAACCAGAGAAAATTCGTGCGCTTACATGGCACAGAGAGCGCGGATGCGCGGCGGTAGGCCCCTAATGCGGCGGAAGCGCGGCGTTCTGGTGGGATCGCGCTCTGGAAATTTTTTCACTGTTCTATAATTACAATTGCTCTCTGTTCCTATGCTCCAAATTTTTATTTGCCCTCTGTAAAATTCCAGATCCGTGATTCTTCGCTGTTCCTGCAAGATCCAAAAATATACACCCTTCAAACAGATCAAATTTGATATTTTTTTTTAATTTTTTATTTTTTCAGATTTTTATAATTTTTTTAAAATTTATATCAACCCGAAAATTCACAAAAAGAAAGATTACGCCGTCCCCGGCAACGGCGCCATTTGATTGAGTCAAAAATTGTAAGTTTACCGCAATCAAGAAAACGGCGTCGCTTCGCAGCTAGCCGGTGAGTGCGGGTCGATCCACAGAGACGGGTAAATTCCTTTAGTGTGCTTTAACGAGTTGATTCTATTTGTGGTTTTGATTGGTTTATAAAAAATCTATGAAAATGAGATCTAATTAATCTAATTAAGAATCTTGCTAGGGTTAGGTTTAGGGGAAGTTTTGGAGATTAAGGTTCTTCCTCACCGCTTTCAATGCCATTTTTTATAGATCTATTAGATGTTAAGTTAATTATTAATAAAGTGGATACGAATCTCTTGGGAAGATGTTTCTTTCTCTAGATTTGTATCCTTACTTTGTTGATAATTATCCTAACCCTCACGGAAAACGTGCGCAACCGGCCCTTTATACTACGGTTCATCGTTACCTTCGAAGGGTAGGATGCCGCAGGGAGCGGTTGTGCTCGTATACGTGAAGTACTAATTCATTAGGTGAAGGTGGCATTGAAAGGGGCGAGAGATCTCATCTCTCAACCCTTTCCCTAAGGCTAACCCTAACAAGCGAGGAGACTACTCGCTCATTAGGGGATGAAATAACATTTTAATTAAAAGAACAGAAATAAAATACTTACTAATTCGATGGCTCCCTCCAAACAAGAAGAACAGATCTGAAATTTATTCCCAGAATTTCTGAATTTTATTGATTGAAAAGAGGCATACAATTTCTAGATCTAAAATTACAATTTATAGGAAACTAAAAAACCTAGGGTTACAGACTCTCGCACTTGCAAAATTACTGATTTGACCCCTAAGAATCCTAACATCTGCACCGACGCAACAATACGCCAAAATTCCACCGACAAGCTCTTTGTAAGGCCGCGGAACCGCGGCACCAGGCTAGGTTTGGCCGCGGTTCCGCGGCCAAACTGAGGAGATAGGCTCTGTTATTTTTATGGGCTTCTGCTTGGATCTTTGGGCTTCTGTCTCTACACATTACTTCTCTGTTTGGTTTCTGATTATTCTCCAGATGTTCAGTGAAGACTTGTACGTATCTTTTAACCGTTCACTTGACTTTTTGGACCTTTGTACTGTTCTTCATCTCGGCTTGAGTAAGGTCTGTCTACTTGTTGGTCAAAAGTCGCTTTTCCTGTTGTTTTGTGTCTTTTTCACTGTACTTGCTCCAGAAACCTGTATCCTGTAATATGCAACAAACGTGCGTCAAGAGTACCTATTTATTTATAAAACGGATAAGAATAGGGGAATGATAAATGCAATATTATGGTCTGAACAAGCACCCGCATACCATCTCTGATGTCAAACACCAATGGATATGGGATCATCCATCGCCCATCACATGGGTCGAGAAGATATACGCTAGTCTACTCTGGAATATCGATGCCCCGTCTCGATATTCCCACGACTAGGAACATTGAAGGATGTACTCATGGACTACCCAGGCCCCACTAGTATGATCTGCATCATAGTCCTGGAAGTCGAGTACACATCCTAAGGGCTTTATCAACATGTAACAGAGAGACAGAAAGTATACATGTTAAGATAAAGAGCAACCAGATAGCGTACTATCATGTCGAGCAAGAAAGTCCTACCTATATATGACCCAGCATCCTCCACAATATACATCCAATGTACAGTAATGGCCTCTAGGGCATACATATAACTAACAATCTCCCACTTGCACTAGGGCCATCTGTAGCAGTAGTTGTAGTATCTAATACTCAACCATCCCCTAAAAGTCTCTCTTTGGGAAAAGGCCTTCGTGAGTGGATCCGCCGTGTTGTCCTCTGAGTCTACTCTCCTAACCTCGATCACCCTGGAGATCAACTATCTCCATGATCAGGTGATGCTGCCTCAGAATATGTCTGGGTCACTGATGGGACCAGGGTTCCTGGGCCGAAGCCACACTTCCATTGTCATACAATGGTAGGAACCTAGTTCATCTTATGAACCAATATACACCCAAACTGCCTCTTTAGTAGTATCTTTAATAGCGATGTTACCAGCCTTTATCGTCTAGTTTGCCACGGTATCTAGCTTGGAACTCTTCCAACATACCGTCCTTTTACCGAGGGTGAAGACAATGCCTGTGACTGACATTCAGTCGTCCTTATCACCCTGGAACACTTCCAGTGATTCTCCCCAGGATCGAGGAGGTATTACCTTTATCCTATTTGGAGAATCCTTGTGATAAGAGGAGATTGACCGATCGTAGCATAAGAAACTCTTTTCCTATCAAGAGTATGTTGTCTACGTACAATACGAGGATGACCACCTTACTCTCTACTTCCTTTTTGTATATACAAGGTTCGTCTACTATTTTTGATGAAGTCAAACTCTTTGACTACCACATCAAAACAGACGTTCCAACTCCGCGATGCCTGCTTTATCATGTAAAGCAACTTGCACACGTTTCCGCTGCTCCCACTGTTTACGAAGCCCTCTGGCTGTGTTCTTATAAACGTTCTCTTCTAAATCATTATTTAGAAAAGTAGTCATGGCACCCAACCACCAGATATCGTAGTCATGGTATGTAGCAATGGCAAGTAGGATCTGGATAGACTTAAGCATAGTCCCTGGAAAAGGTTTCATCATTCTCCATGCCTGGTTGTTGACGAAAATCTTTAACAAGTCTAGCTTTGAAAGTCTCAACTTATCCATCTACACCAAGTAATCTTCTCAAGATATACTTGCTTCTGATGGGGATTTAACCCTTCAGATATTGCAACCAAAGTCCATACTTTGTTGGTATACATGGATTCCATCTCTGATCGCTAACCATACAGCCATTCTTACAGAGTCCCTACTCTCGATGGCCTGCTCGAAACTAGTTGGGTCATCATCTCATGATGCATTCCTCGCTCCTACTGTCATCGAGAAACCAAGGTATCTCTCAGGCGGATGAGGAACCCTACCAGATCGGCGGAGAGGCTGAGGTTCGTCGGGAACTATTGAATCCTTTGGTTCTGTCAAATCATCAGCTGCAGTTTTGTATAGCTGGAACCTTTCCAGTTCTACAGTACTGACCTTGCCTCGATCTTGTCCGGATTTTGCTTTAGACATAGGCCGGACAACCCCAAATCTTAACTAACTTAAGAGATAGGCTCTTCCCATACCATATCTTATATGGAGTGGTAGGCACTGATTTGATTCGAACCTAATTCAATAGGTATGCAGTTTCTCAAGTGCACAACCCCAAAAGGAAATAGGTAACTCAGTAATACTCATCATAGAGCACACGATATCTAATATTGTGCGATTGCTCCACCCCGATACACCGTTGTGCTGTGGTGTATTTAGAGGAGTAATACTGAGAGAGAATCTCATTTTCCTTTAGAATAGTCCAAGGATTCCATGCACAAGTATTCTCCTCCCTGATCTTATCATAGGACATAATACTTATATCCGTATTTTGGTTCTCTACTTCCAACTTATATTCTGTGAATACCTCAAAAGTTTCGGACTTATGTTTCAACAGGAACATATGACTGAATCTTGAGAGATTATCAGAGAATATAATGAAGTACAAAGAACCGGTCCTGGCATGTGTAGACAGGGGAGTTTACATACATCATCATATATCAGTCCCAAGAGTTTACTAACTCTTTCTCTGTTTCCAATAAACAGAGCTATGGTCATCTAATCTTTGTGACATGACTGGCAAGTTTCACAAGATGTAAATTCAAACTGATTTAAATATGTATCTAAAATGTAACTTCAGCCAGTCGGGTCGCATTGATATGACCTAGTCTACAATACCTCAAGAAGGATTCGTTCATTTCTGAACTCTTCCTCTTGTGTGTGTTCTGTATGCTAGGAACTGTAGTTTGATTTAGAACGTCAATGCTTTTAGATAACGTGCCTGAACCGATCAACTTTTGATATAGGAAATGTTCAAAACATTATCCATCAATACAAAATTTTATCATTTCTTTACTAATAAAGAGATTGATATGATTTTGTATATCAGGTTCGGTATCTAATAGCATTTGTTCAGAATCAATGTATTGGTAATACAGGGTGACAGTGACCAACAGACTTGGCTGCAACACTTGCCCCGTTTTCTGTCTCATGAAACTTATCACCTGTTCTCAGTTTTCTACCCTTTTGTAGCCCTATGCAGCAGATTACATATCTGGGATCCTGATCCAGTATCAAATACCCAGGATGCAGAGGATACTGAGAAACAGTTATTTGTAATGAACACACCCGAAGGAGATGCATCTCATGCACTTTCTTCGTTTGGGCGGCATGGGAATCCTGGTATTCCCCTAATTCCTGCTCGGTCTTATAACAATTATAAGTTGGAGCGGGACCAACGTTCCCCAGCACAGTATAACAAGCGGGTTCGGTCAATTCATCCATATTATTATCTTGATTAAGGCGTGATATGGTCGCTACCTGGAGAGAGAGAGAGAAGAAAACACTCTGCGTGCGCTCTTGCAAGATTAGATTGGTTATATATTTTATCTAATCAGGATGGCTCCCACTGTTTTTATCAAATCTTCCTTCAAACCTTAAAAGGAAAGACTAGCCGGGATTAATTACACTCTACAAGTTCGCCAATCTTTCAGCCAGGCCAGTGTCGGTACTTTGAGGGAGGTTCCCCATGCTTTCGCACGGACCTAATTACAGTAAACCTCATTTTCCCAGAGGCGTAACCCCGTTGACACCTTTCTAGACACCTACTTGATCGGCTAATTGCAAAGTGCAAAACTCTCCCAGGAGTAACAATTACTCGCAGTGGGTATCGGGATCTAACTATCATATAGAAGGGATGCAATCTCATTGCAAATTTCAACACTTGAAACTCCCGATAATGGTTTTTACCCCTAGCACCTATGACCTTGGCTAAGGTCAACAAATCATAGGTACTAGTCAAGTTCTACCCGTCATTTCGTGATTAATTAGACCCACCCACATGACCCTTGGCTAAGGTCAACAAAGCCACATGACTATCTTAACTAATCGCATCATATGCTGTGTAGGAAGACATCACTTAGCTACCGCACACTACGCCTCGGCTATGGTCGACAAACGTAGCACGAATACTAAGTACTCTACTTCCTAAAATGACGGAGGGTTGCGAATGGTTTTTAAGAAAACCTTTAACGCTTTGAACTTGATCTCGTTGCGGAATCAAATGGTTTTTAAATGGAATGTTTTTGAAGCTTTTCTAGTTTTGCTAAAGGGGTCACTCCCGGTGAAGGGATCGTCGGCCCTTTCCTCGTCGAATGAGGTGCGGGGTATATCATATATATCACTGTGCAAAGCAGAAACTATAGAAGCAATCAAAAGACAAACCGAGTGTGTAGCATCTGCCAGTTATTGCTAAAGGAGTCACTCCCGGTGAAGGGATCTCGGTCCTTTCCTCATCGAATAAGGTGCAGGATGTTCTACAATGAACACCGCGATGCAAAGCAAGAACTGTAGCTACCTGTTTTATTTTGAAATTCGATTCCACAACATCAATTAAGTTTATTTTCTTTCATTAATCTCATTAATGAATATCCCATCATTTAATTCCACCTAAACATCACAGATAAATATAACGTACGCTTATGCCATCCGCATTCGCCTCGATGTCCCGTCTGCACCGTTAGGTTAGGTAACTAACGCCAGAACGAGGCAGGGCTAGTGCGGGTGTAAAACATAAGCAACGTCTATATAATATATCATATATACTATATATAATATCTATCTGAACAAATCACATGATCACATCACAGATAACGCAGCAGAAAATATCATATGAAATATTGGATATGCTAGGACGTCCGTGTTTTCAATATGAGCCAGTATAAAACACGGATTCCACGGTCATGATGAATAGCCAATCCCACACCCCTAGACCCCTACGAGAGAGGCAAGCAACCCTACCAATTCTAGGGTTAGGAGACCCGGACTCGACTCCTCGAGATTGTCTCCCACTGGACCCTAGAACCCGGTTACTTGTGCTCCCCTCCTTGGGTCTATCCTAATGCGGAAAAGTAAATAATATACAAAAGGTGACATCTTCCGCAACCTGGAAGTGCTCTAATAAAAGAATATTACATACAAGTTTTTACATGAATGAAAAGGAAAAACACTCATCTCACATAAAAAAAACCCGGCTATTCAAACACGACGATCCAATATAACATATTCAGCAACACATAACATCACATGTCATCAACGTAAGTAAATATGCGCATCCCAATTGTCGTTGACATATAGCAACGAAACCGGCGATATCACATATTACACTTACGGTCACAGAAAAGAAAGTGTAAAACTACAACAGTTGGAATCCGCAATCTCTTTAGACATCGCATGCCTAATCAAATGAAATACTTAGACATCGCATGCCTAACAATTATAAACCCCGTATTTTAGTCTCATTATCGAAAACTCTTTTCAATATCAAGTCGGGAAATTCAACAAGATCCCCAACATCCTGATCGAATGCTCGTCGCAAACTTTAGTAGGCGGCCGCACCCCCGACGCCGTCGACGAAGTGCACTAAGGCGGAACACCGCTGCCGCGAGCACCCGAACGGATGCTTTCGGCGACGGGGTTCTCCTATAGTCACTTGGTCGGGGCTATGGGGCAAGGCTGTCTATTAAGTTTACCCGGCGAGTATCCGCGTACGCTACGTGATTGCGACGGACTTTTGATCACATAAAAATTCCGTGGCAACCGATCAAGTGAGACTAAAGTGCTTGATTTATAACATTCATATTAGTTATCTCATAACTACTTGTGAATTCCAAGTATTGTATCACATTCCGGATAAATAGAAAATGTTAAACTTTCCGATCGAACAATCGAACACCCAAGTTTTCCCGAAACAGCTCAACACATGAAATAAGTTCAAAAACATTCACTTCATGCCTCAGTACCAACGGTCCAGCCGTAGAAGGGTCAAGCCAACGCCTCACATGTGGCACGCCGTACTGCCCCAAACCCTAAGGTTCAAAGGGCGGTTCAAGACGGTCACATAATCGAGTTAAGGTTTGTTGTCTTCTAGAGGGACCATCGCGTTACTTGCACTACTTGGAACGTCATTAAACTATGGAAAAATCCAACAATTGGAAATTTCCCAGCAGGGGAAAAAGTGGGTATTTATATCCGGTCGAACTTTTTAACATATTCTAAAAATATCCGGAAAAGCACACAGACAAAACTAGACGATCCGATCGAAACACCGAGTCCCCAATACAACCCAGAAAACTCAACTCTTGAGTCAGATTTAAAAATTCCCAGAAAATACAGCAACAAAATATAAGAATTACTGTGCAAAGATCATTGGGAGAAGCGGCAAAGTTGCCGCAGAACCGGTTCCGCCGCACTTTGATTGAATCAGGTGCTCGAAATTCACAGTAATTCTTAGATATTCTTGCTTAGTTTTCTGCATATTTTCAATTCTAAAAAATCCCCGATTTTCAAAAATGTACGAAGAGCAACTTTGAATTAGGGTTTCGGTTCGATCGGACTTCTAACTCCGTCTACGCATCGCCTAAGGCTCTAGCTAGTCTCTGATACCACTGTAGGGTTCCTAGGCACACTAATGAAGTCTCACAAGTGATCAAAAATTTCATGTGCCTACAAACCCTAATACGAATCGTTAACTAGATAATGAGGCGATGCAAGCAAGTAAATAACTTTATTGCTAAAGGAAAGTAACTACAACCTTTGTAGATCCGGTCCTCCACTTCCTTAGCTCCGTATAGACGTCCCTCCGCTGTACAAATCGAAATCCTAGACTCTTGCGATGGTTTCATCGGAAAAATGGGCGGGCTAGGTCGTCGACTTTGATGCCGAAGATGATCTACGTCGAGGCAACACAAGATCAAGCTCCAACTTCACCAAGCCATGAAACTTATGAAGAAAACACCCTATACTACTTGGCCCCAATTCAAAAATTTCATGTGCCTACAAACCCTAATACGAATCGTTAACTAGATAATGAGGCGATGCAAGCAAGTAAATAACTTTATTGCTAAAGGAAAGTAACTACAACCTTTGTAGATCCGGTCCTCCACTTCCTTAGCTCCGTATAGACGTCCCTCCGCTGTACAAATCGAAATCCTAGACTCTTGCGATGGTTTCATCGGAAAAATGGGCGGGCTAGGTCGTCGACTTTGATGCCGAAGATGATCTACGTCGAGGCAACACAAGATCAAGCTCCAACTTCACCAAGCCATGAAACTTATGAAGAAAACACCCTATACTACTTGGCAAGTGGTAGAGGATGAAGAAATAGGAAGTGGGTTCACTTTAGAATTGGATTTCTCACTCTTTTTCTCAAGTTGCCATTGATGGTTGCAAGGTTTCTTCATTGTTGAAGATGAAGAAGATGATATCAATGAAGAAGAATATGATAAGTATTTTCAAAATAGAAAATAAAATGAATACTTATCATTTAGCAACCATGGTTAGGTGTAGAGAATAGACTATGGTTAGGTTGAATGGTTAGGGTTAAGCATGAGACAAAAAAAATGTGGACTTGTTCAAAGCTTCATGAAGCTTCAACAAGCAAACAAAGAAAGCCACCATGACTTATTTTGCAAAAAAAGAATAAATAGATAAATGAATAGATAAATAAACAAAACCCTAACCATTCATATAACCATAGTTTAATCATACACACAAACTCAAGTTAGCATGTATCATCAAATATGATACAAACAAGTGCACAAAAGTATATCACATATACAACTTGTGTACTTCAAGTGAGAAAATCCATTTAAAGTGAACAAATACTAGTTAATGCAAATTATTATATCAAATATATAATTATGCATTAAATCATTAAATCAATACTTGATTTAACAATCCGGTCATATCGCATATAACCGACTAATATCCAATGTATCGGCTTATCGAATCAATCCTTGATTCGATAACTAGGTTATATCGCATACAACCAATCGATAAATTCATCGCGAGAATAGAATACGGTATCACATACACGCATTATTCTCGGTCCCGCACATATCTCATATGCGCTCCTATTTCATTTCGCTTGAGCCAAGAAACCTCTGTGTAGGACTCTAAAGACTCGTCAATACGCCGGCAGCAGGTGATGATCATATTAAACACCCACAAGCCGCAAGCGGTCTGCTAAACGTAACGGCCACCCGGGTATTGAGCGATCAGAAGATCTACGAGCAAGCCCGCTCACACTCCTGTGAATCCAACCAGTAACACTTACCGTACAGTCCGGTCTGTTCGTCTGATATGTCGCATATCTCGCCTAGGGGTGGTAAACGTCAGACCCCAATAGCTCAATAAGTCATGCCGGCGTGAGGTCCATAACAATCGTGAAACTACTGATAACTCTTACCAGTATATCACTGCAACCCTGGCCAGGGATTTCCTGTTATGGCCAGTCGAGCATAGCGCAACATCAACCCCCAATACCGGGAGAGACGAATCCCCTCCTATCGCTCATTGCCTCCATGTGAATCGGGACTGTACCCAAAAAACCACCTGTTTGCACGACTCAGTAGAGCCGTGGTAGGGTGGAAATCAAAGCACAGTGGGAGACACACAAGACTCTATGACGATCTCGGGTCAACAGACTAAGCTGTACCAGTGTCACCAGAGAACTGCCATCTGACGTGAGGTATAATACCATCTGGGAGTTCTCGGCGAGTCCGTTCAGTGTACCCAGTCTCCACTGAGCACCTGCATACCATCTCTGATGTCAAACACCAATGGATATGGGATCATCCATCGCCCATCACATGGGTCGAGAAGATATACGCTAGTCTACTCTGGAATATCGATGCCCCGTCTCGATATTCCCACGACTAGGAACATTGAAGGATGTACTCATGGACTACCCAGGCCCCACTAGTATGATCTGCATCATAGTCATGGAAGTCGAGTACACATCCTAAGGGCTTTATCAACATGTAACAGAGAGACAGAAAGTATACATGTTAAGATAAAGAGCAACCAGATAGCGTACTATCATGTCGAGCAAGAAAGTCCTACCTATATATGACCCAGCATCCACTACAATATACATCCAATATACAGTAATGGCCTCTAGGGCATACATATAACTAACAGTTACCATATACCAATAACATCCACTTATGTTCATAACTGCTTCATACTGTTTCTCTATAATTGGATTAATATATATTTATTACAGCCAGTGCAAAAGCAATATCTAGTGTGGTACTTGATGTCTCATGATTGACTCAATTGCTGAAGCAAGTGATATGTCAATCATGCAAATCCCTCTCCTCATCAGTCTAAAAGACATATCTTTAGAGAGGGTGACTCCATCACCTGCAGGTACACCACCACACCAAGAGTCGTCCATTCTAAATACTTTAGAATAGTGTCAAGTACCCAAATTAGGACACTTTCCAAATTTAGATCTAAAACCATAAATCTAGTGACCAGAATCACTGATATTTTATCCAGATCCTATGTGGAGAAACACCTTATGACAACCACAGTATAACCGATTATAGTATAGGAATATCACTTCCTATCAAGAGTATGTCGTTCAAAAACCAGGACATCACTCCCTACTACTTTCTTATTAGGTCCATCTGTTATTCTGATTAAGTCAAACTCTATGACTGTCACATCAAAAATAGACGACCTATCTCCGCTATACCTGCTCTAGTCTATAAATAGACATAAGCTACTTGCTCACTACGTTTCCGCTACTCCCACTGACTACAACAATCTTCTGGCAGAGTCATATGCACGTTCACTTCTAAAGCTAATTTAGAACGACGTTATATTCATCCTCCTGCCAGATCTCATAGTCTAGAACAGCAGTAGTGTTAAGTTTGGGTAATTAAGAACCTCCCTGTCACCGTCTTTGAGAAAACCGAAGTACCTCTCGGGTGCCTGAGATTACCCAAATTTGCGGAGTGGCTAATAGATTGTCAAGTCCAGTTGAATATTTAAGTTCTACTAAATTTTCAGCAATCGTTTGTGGTTCTGGAATCAATTTCAGTTCTACCATACTCCCACTAATATTTTCTGAAAAGGAATCCATTTTACTAAAAACTGGTGGCGAGTCAAGAACAATATAACTATTGATCTTCCTGATGGTAGAATGTTAACCCTTTGTCAAACCCCAGGATAACCCATAAACTGCCCTTACTGAAACGTGCCTAGAGTTTATCTGGATTCTGGTTTTAAGCATAAGCCGGACAACTCCATATACCTTAATAACGTTAAGATATGAATCCATTCTATATATCCAATATAGAAACAAATGCACTAATTTAATTGGAACCAGATTCAATATATATGCAGCTGTCTCCAGTGCATATCATTTAAATGGAAGGAGGCCAAAGCAGCATTACTCATTTAGGAGTGCATCCACATATGAGTAACCTGAGATAGAACCAATTTCTCAAAACTATTATTTACAACGGAATACCTAGCACAAGTATCTACATCTTCGATCATCTTGAAGAATCCTAATACTTTGCAACAAATGTTTTTTTACTTTATTCTTATACCTATATCTTCTCAAAACTTGGACCCTGTATTTCAAAGAAATACTTGTCTAAAACAAGAGAAGTCAAGAGTAAACAGAATATAGTATGAGTACCAACCCCTTTTGTCCTAACGGACACCGGACAACATACAATACTCTGTATAAGTCCACTGAGTTTAATAACTCGAACCCTGTGCGTCGTAGGTTGAAAATTGTATTATAGTTAAGAATAATTACACCGTTGTTGAATGCACCTTACCTAACCATCAACTGATATAAGTAAATGTCATAGACATAATTTCAAAATTTTATATATCACTTTATAAAATAAACGTACAGATATATCAAATTGAAATTGGTGCATAACGATGGATATTCAAAACCAAATATTTGCCGTCAGGAAAAACCCAGATGATTTCCTCAAATATCACCAATTACAAAGAATTCTGATATGTTGAGAATATAATCACTTAATTCCCAATATCTTACTCCTACTCAGTATCTGTAACGCCATACAGATGTAAGAATCAAATCTGGTAAATACATACCCTGGAGTCAGAATCCAATTGGGAAACAGTTTTCAATTAACATTACACAGTCAAACTGAAACATGAAAATATTTCGAAGGGGTAGCCGGGTATTCCTAGTAATGCCTCTTCCACTATCCAAATTCATGACAGTAACTGTATGTATCCTTACCCACACTCTAATCCCTTTATATGTCTTTACTTATTTGCTTCTGTACACCACACTTAGGCTAATTGATTTTCTTCCTTCCCTACCCTTCGACACCAGCCTAAGGTTTGGAAAAAGACTATCCAATAAGCGTAATAGGTGTATTATCCTAATACCAGGAGCCCTCTCAACCTAAGAGAATGTAAAGAGAAAAGGCAACTGAATAATCCTTATTCTATTTCTCCAGAACCAGAAACCATTCTCGAACTGGAACAAGTTCCTTCGAGTTCATATGTAAATATACGATAAAAATATCCAAGTAATATATGGATCTTCATAGTGATACGGAATATTCTGAAGAAATACAAAGGTGAAAGTAGGAGTGGCGATGGTATACACGGTTTCATCGTGAATGATGGTAGTCGCAATTTTTTTTGCTCTTATCCTAATCCCCTTATATGTCTTTACTTATTACATTCTGTACAGCACACTTAGGCTAATTAGTTTTCTTCTTTCCTCACCTTTTGGTACCAACCTGAAGTTTGGAAGAAGACTATCCAATAAGCGTAATAGGTGTACTCTCCTAATAGCATGAGCTCTCGCGACCTGAGAGAAGGTAAAGAGAAAAGGCAACCGAATAATCATATTCAATTTCTCCAGAACCGGAATTCATCCTCGATGTAATAACACAAATTCTTGTGTACATAAAATTCATTTAAAGTTAATGTATGCTTGGGATATTTACAATTCCTGTAAAGGCTATAAGTATTTGTTTTACTTTAGAACAGCAAGAAAGTGCTTGTAGCTCACTGGTAAGACCTTGCACTGCTGAACCATAGCACCAGAGTTCAAATGCCATCAACCACACATTCTTTTTATTTAAAATTCTTTTAAACTTTTAGAATCCCAAGAGTCTACACGCGCAACACACGTAATAAGATAAGTTACAGAATAATCAAACAGGTGAACTATAGAATACCAAACGACCCCGACCCAATACGCCAACACCAACGACACCCGTCGACATTGGGCCGGCAACAAGACCATAAAATCCGGCGAGGTAGGTCTAGACCGTCCCAAATGCATTCAAATTTCACCCACTGCAATGTTTGGCCTACCCCACAACTCTCTTATTGCTTGTTTACTCTGAATTAATCCAGAGAGCAATAAAATGCCCATTTAACCTCATTTTAATGCATATTTTTAATGCATTTTCATCATCCCTAAACCCTAATTTTCCCTATAAATACCACCCTCAATTCACACCTCCTCATTCACAAATCCCTGCCCAAACTCTCAAGAAAATTCCAACATCCTTTTGTGTGCAAGTGGAGTAAGTAAAGGGCGAAGCTCCGACGAACTTCCGGCGACAACTCAAGGAGTTTCCGACGACGAAACGGCGCACCGGAAACTCCCACCTCTTCCTCTTTCTCTTCTCTATCCTAACAACCAGTAAGTCCCTATTTCTCCTTCTTTTCTCTATTCAAAAACATTCAAAATTAAAACTCGACGGAAGCGGAGTTAGTCCGATTTCCGATTCGGTTTTCTTTAAAAACTATAATTTTTCTTAATCAAGATACCTTCATATCATCACATATTGTTCATTAAACATTACATCTTTAACAAGTTTCATCACAAAAGATTGTTATATGCATCTTTTATCGCAATTTTACATTAAAATACCACAAAATTTAGTTTCCGACATAAACTCTATAATATCTTTATACCTTTAGATAACTCACGAGGTAATGACCTACCTCCTCACAACACACATATCTAATATAGCACAATGGAATTTGGGAATATAGATTTGGGAAAATACGACTTTACATATAATCACCTTCAACTATTAAAACATTTTTCTATAAGAAGTGTATTTGACAAATCTTTGCAATTGTGCATCTACAACCCATTTTGAGGAACCCGTTCGGTATGGTGCAGATTTTCGCACATTCTCGGGCCTAGTAGAGTGAGATGCAGACCTCCACAAGGAGCATACGATCTCGAAAGATTTTAAATACAATTTTTTAGAAAATGTAATTTCTATTATAAATAATACTTATATTTTTAATAAATATATATATATGTAATTAATATCAAAATATTTATTTTTAATATTTATAATATTCCACATTTCCAAAATTCAAGAAAAACATCCCATTTACAAGAAAATACCATACAATTCCAATATTTTAAATAAATACCTTATACTTTAAAAACTAGGTCATATTCACTAGAAACTTCATATTGAATAAAAGAAATATCTATGAAAACTCTAAAGACGATAATTAAATACTTGAGGTATATTTTGAAAGTATAACAAAATTATTTTACATAAAACCCCCCTCAAGTTATACTAAATTACAATAAGGACTCCAGTAAATATAGGTTTAAGCGGGACCGGTCTCTTGAGCCTAATGGAGCCGGAGATATGGGTGCTTGCCTATTTAAGATAGACAATTTAACAAACGGTGTTATCAATACGGTAATTGTCTTTGAAAAAGACACAAATCCTGCCGTCCATGTGCAGCAGTTACTAATAGCACCAAAACATAATTCAGGACTTCAATTGCTTTTCTAATTGTCTGACTCGGACTGAGTCTCAATATAATAAATCTGACTTGAATATGATTCAAGTATGAAATTACAAAACTACAAAATCAATATGAATCCATATATTCAATCTATATTCACTGAACCGAACCATAGATATACATCCATCTACATGATTCTCCAGTTACATCCATTTACTGATATCATGGTTCCGGCAAGTAATCCATCTACATAAATCAAGACAAAACAATACAAATAATACCATCAAGACATCGCGGGGTTTAAGGGGTAGATTGGTATGGAAGGTGTTAGAAGCGGCACGAGACTGTAACCATAATACACTTAACCTAAATATCCATTGCCGTTGTACCGTAGTTGAACAGCTCCTTGTGGTCCGTATACCGTAGTCTCCAGAATAGTGGGACTCCTCTCGTATACACTGGCATTCTTCTGTACCAAACTACAAACAACAGCGTTAACACTAAATACAATATTATAAAAATATACTCTCTATTCTGTCTATTCTATTATTGTCTATTTACGAGACTTACCGAGCAATTTGTTCGCTGACGACATTCTCTTTCTTCTTCTTTGGAATGTCGTCAGGTGATTCGGACTCACTGGAGATCGAGCCCACCAGCGAGGATTTGGACCAGCTAGCTTTCGACCCAGAGCTTTAGATCCCTTGTACACATTTACATTCTATATTTTCCATTTCTGTTATGCCACTGTTTAGGCATTGCTTTTCATTCCATGTATTTACTTTTCAGATGTATTGTAAAAAGAATGTTAATAAATAAAATTGTTGTTCATTTATATCTTGTTTCTTGTTTACATTACATTTTATATTGCTTAGATACGCTTAGCGTGTTTACTTCTAAGTAAATACGTAGCGGCCTCGTCACGTCCTCTGCTTGTATACTGGGAAGCGGGGCGTGACAGGTTTTGTTGGTGTCCCATGCAGGCCAGATATGTGTGGACATACAGATCAGTTATGTATAAATATACAGGTCAGTTCTGCATGGACAACCTAAGCAATATAACACAAGAACCAGCAACTGAAAACATTCTTTACAATTCATATTTCTTGAATCTTATCATTTCATATACTTTGAATCTGTCCAAACCTAAATTTTTCTTTCAAGGTTATGCATTCCCCAAACAACACCAGCACGAATGTCAACAACACTTCCCCACCATTACCACTCACACTTGCCGTCGCTGCTCCGATCAACGAGCAGACGGTTCTGCTTGAGGTAATCCGCAGCCTCCTAGAAGGACAGCAGCAGCAGACTGGTATCTTGATGAACCGACCAGAGACAGAATCACCTGGGGTGAAAGAATTCAGGGCCTTGCACCCCAAGCAATTTTCAGGAAAAGAGAACCCTTTAGAAGTGGAGGAATGGGCTCAAAGTATCGAAGACGATCTGGCACCGGCACAAGTGCCAGAGATAGCTTGGGTTTGTGTTGCGAAGTTGCAGCTCACGGACAAAGCACGGGTTTGGTGGAAGGCGGAAGAAAACCATCTTGATCAACCCATCGAATGGAAGACTTTCCGCGACATGTTCGATGCAAAGTACTTCCCAGAGACTGCCAGGTTCGACATGGAACAGCAGTTCATCCACTTACAACAGGGTTCAATGTGGACCAAATCAGTGGATGAATACGATGCTGAGTTCACCATGCTCAGTCGGTAAGATATGTCTCAATAATTCAATTTTTTAATAAATCACATACTACACAGCTAAGACAATATCTTAACAGATTTGCGGCACACCTAATACCGACGGATGAGATCAGAGCCCGTCGATTTCAATAAGGGTTAGATCCAGAGATCGAGGCTGCATTAGTCACAGGAGATTTTCTGACTCATAAATCGGCTCTGAAAGCTGCCCGCCGTTATGAGGCAGTGGTAAAGATGAGGGGCAGATCTCAATCTGCTCGAATTAAGCGCCATGCCACCCAGATAGCAGGAGGAGACTCATCAAGGCCACCATTTGTGCCTGATTTATCTCAAAGAATAATTTATAACCGCAATCAAGAACGGCGTCGCTTGATAGCTAGCCGGTGAGTACGGGTCGGTCCACAGAGATTTTGTGAATTTCCTAATTGTTCTTACGAGTTAATTCCGATTGGTGTCGGATTGATTAAATCTAAAAAACTAAATTTATCTAGATCTAAATCTTGC
This sequence comes from Agapanthus africanus, assembly GCA_030015575.1. Taxonomy (NCBI): domain Eukaryota; kingdom Viridiplantae; phylum Streptophyta; class Magnoliopsida; order Asparagales; family Amaryllidaceae; genus Agapanthus; species Agapanthus africanus. The sequence continues at coordinate 243,193,520 of CM057342.1, forward strand.
TAGGGTTAGGTTTAGGGTAAGTTTGGAAAGTCAATAAATCTAACCGCTTTCTATACCCAAATTAAGATCTATGAGATGTTATGGTAATTATTAATAAAGGGGATTAGTACCATCGGGAAGAAACGGTGTTTTTCCTCTAGCTTCTTGTCCTTCCTTTCTTAATCCTTACCCTAACCTCCAAGGAAAACACGCTCAACCGGGCCTTTATACTACGGTATCACCGCTACCTCATGGGATAGGGTGCCGTAGGGAGCGGTGTGTGCATGTATGCATGGAGTCTTATTAATTATATGTGATGGGCAAGAAAGGGGGAAGAGATCTTCATCTCTCAAGCCTTCCCCAAAACTAACCCTAACAAGCGAGGAGACTACTCGCTCATTAGGGAATTGAAAAACATTTCTAAACTATCTATCTAGGGCAGAGAATTAAATCTAAACTAGGGCAAGAATAGAAAATTATACCAGGGTATGGAAATAAAATTAACTAGGGCGATGAAAAGAAAACTTACTCCTAATTTATTGATGCACTCTTCATTCTTTACAGATCTAAATTTGAGATTTACAATGAGGCACAAGAAGAGGCATACCTCAAAAGAGGTATTAGGGCTTCTATTTATAGATTCATAGAAAACCTTAGGATTACAATCGATGCGGACATCTGCTATTACAAAAATACCCCCTAAGAAAAAGACCTAGTCAACGCTCGCAGCCGCCTTAGAAATTTCTGCCGACGCTTGCGACACGTGGCGCGGATCCGCGACCAAAGCCCACGTTTAGCCGCAGTTCCGCGGCCGTATATGGGCCTGGTGGGTTCATATTCTCTGGTTATGTTGTGGTGGCATTTTACTCCTTTTTTCATCACTTTTTTTCTCAGGTTGGCTTCTAGGTTTCTTCCAGATCTCCACAATGAATAATTGTAGTGGACTTTTACCGTTGCTTCGTGACAAAGTCTTGAACCTTGCGCTGCCTTTGTTATTTGTGAACTTGTTAATTGATCTTCAATGTTCCTCAAGATGTGGGCACGATCAAGATTCCACCATTTATCGGTCGTAGTCTCACTTTTGTATCGTCTTTTGTCTTTTTCACTGTTTTTGTCCCGAGAACCTGTAACCTGCAACTATGTAGCAGACATGGGTCAAAAGCACCTGTTTATTTATAAAATAACTAGAAATGGGGAATATAATAATGCAATATTATGGTATGAACAGTGCCCGGGAGACCGGGAGTACCAATCAACCGGCCCGGCCCGGCCTTTTGTACCTACTGCAGGAGAGATGGACATTTAGCGAAAGACTACCGGCGAGCTAACCGTCTTTGCTTAGTCTGCGGCTCAGCTACTCATGATATTGGGTCTTGTCCCCAAAAGCACAACCCAATTGCTGCACCCAGGCCAGCAATCACCTACCAGCAGAGACCAGCCATTCAGGCACCTGCTCCAAGACTCGCTCTCCCTGCTCCACCACCTAAAGGACCACCGACTGCACCTTCTCCTCATCAGTTCCATCAAGCTCAAAGGAACGTTCAGAGGAATGCTCCTCCGGCTAGGAGGAATGTACCACGGCGACAGGCTTTCACGATGACCGTGGAAGAAGCTGAGGCCACTGGCCAAGTCATCACTGGTAACCCTTTCTTCTCAAGCTTTTCTTTCAATCTTAACACCTACCTACGTATTTTTCCTATACCTAAAACCCATCCCACATAACTTAGGTACAATCTTAGTAGCCTCACTTCCTGCACTCGCACTATTCGATACTGGAGCATCTCATTGCTTTATGTCGCAACGGTTCGTCTGAACTCATGCCATTCCAGTCGCACCGCTTGTATCCAGCTGGAATGTCAGTTCAGGGAACGGCGTTCTAAAGGCAACAATAGGATACAGCTTGTGTCCAGTAGTCGTCTGGAGTAGAGAATTCTATGCTGGCTTCAAGGTGGTGGACATACCAAACATCGATGTGGTTTTAGGTATGGATTGACTCGGAACATTTTATGCTACCATTGACTGTCGTCAAAGGAGGGTAGTATTCGAGATTCCAGAGCATCCGGTTTTCTATTTCAAAAGTGGAGACCGTACCCTGGAGCCAAGTGTAAGTCCGCGTTGCCCACCCCGGTGCTTACGGGGAGGCGGAATAGGTAAAAAACGATTTTTTTTCAAGGCAACATGGACCAGAAAAAGAGTATCTTTGCTAAACAAAAACCTAGCAAGCTAACTACAATTTTAGCTACTCGGTTAGAGGGTTATACCTAGGTCTTGAACTCCTTCTCTTCTTGCTCCTTGGAGTGGTTTGAACGGCTCCTCCTCGTAGTCTTCTCTTTGCCGAAGAAGGATCCACCCGAAGGCCTCTACCTTGAGCTCCTACCTCAACCTAGAAGTAACTAAAGTGCTTGGCTTGCTAAACCTAGAACCCTAGAATGAGTAGAGAGGAGTTATGGTGGTTTTATCTCAAGAGCTCATGGTTCTCAACACATGAGAGATGAGAGCTTTGAGAGAGGAAGAGGATGAGCTAATGGATGAGAAAGAATGAGCAAGTGAGAATTAGAATGGAATTTTACAACCATGCTCACAAAATAAGAATAATGATAATAATAATAATAATTAAGAAATTGTGATGGTTAATTTATGAATGACCATTATCATTTCATCATTTAATGCATTTGCAAGAAACAAGAAGCATCTTTGAAATGAAATGATGATGGTCAGCATGTCAACAATAGTCAACCGGTCAACCGAATTCAAAAAGTCAACAAAATTCAAATGGTCAACATAACCATGGCACAATTATCCTTAATTAATATTATTAATAATATTTCTCATTCTCATTAAGGTTTGGAAAAAGTCAACAGTCAACAACCCGAATGAGAATTCTCTGCTTCTGTCAACTGTGCATACACACCCGCACCCGTGTTCCGAGGAACACGAATACAATGAGATAAAAGCAATCCCAAAACAAATACTAAGATCTGGCTTAAACCAAAGTCCACTAGTAATAACTTCCCGGACAGCAAACGTGCACAAGTGCGCAGATGTGAACGAACCCCGTCGCAGAACCATGCGACCTCTACTCTGTTTTGCCCAAAGGAGAATAGCCCTCTGTGTGGGACTCTAAAGACTCGACACTACGCTGGCAGTGGGTTTAACCACAGGCCGCAAGCGATACTAGCTGTACGTAACGGTCCCCAGGTAGATACCGATAAGAAGACTGATGAAGTGAACCCATCCGAACTCCTACTGAGCCTGAATGTGACAATCTCCGTACAGTCCGGTCTGTTCGTCTGAGAGTATCGCATGGCGGGCCTAGGCGGCGGTAAACGTCAGTCCCCTAATAGCGATACAAGTCGTGTCGGAGTGTAGCCCAGAACACCCTGAGATAACACTGGAAACGCTACCAGTATATCTCGCTTGCCCTGGCCAGGGACTTCGTGTAATGGCTCTCCTAGACACAGCGTGATATCAACCCCCAATACCGGGAGAGACGAATCCTGTCTAACCGTCACTGCCTCTAAGTGCTACGGGACTGCACCCAACTGCTACCTGTTTGCACGACTCATTTGAGTCGTGGTAGGGTAGCAATCTAAGAACAGTGGGAACACACTCGAGGCGAAGTGACAGTGTCAAGACAGCGGACTAAGCTGTACTCATGTCATCTGGGGACTGATAACTGATGATAGGTATAGTACCAACCAACAGTTCCCGACGAGTCCTGTCCAGTATACTCGTAACCCAACGAGCACCCGCACACTATCTCAAGTACGACGTACTAATGGCTGTGGGACAGACCATCTCCCCGGCTAGGATGAGAAGCGCATACGCTAGTCTACTCCGGAGTATCGATGCCCCGTCTCGATAATCCAACGACTGGGTATCTGTATAAGGATGTGCTTGTAGATTACCCAGCCCCACTAGTGTGACTGCCATCACAACGCTGGTAATCAAGCAAAGATCCTAAGGGCTCCACTAATGTGTATAGGTGATATGCTAAAAGAAACACATGCACACATTAAAGTAGAAACAAACCAAGTAGCATACTACCATTTTGAGCAAGATTGTCTATACAACTGTGAATATCTCAAGCTTCCATCAAGTAATATATAAACTAGTATGATACAGTAATGGCCTCTAGGGCATATACACTAACAATCTCCCACTTGCACTAAGGCCATGTACTGGCGTATCGAAGACCTATCATCTCGATCAGTCGCTCAAACTGAGTCTGGGGTATGGCCTTCGTGAATGGATCTGCAGTGTTATCTTCTGTAGAAACCCTCCAAACCTCGATCTCTCGGCGATCCACGATCTCCCTGATCAGGTGATACCGCCTCAAGATGTGTCTGGACTTCTGATGGGACCTGGGTTCCTTCGCTAAAGCTATAGCCCCGTTGTTGTCACAATACAAAGGTATTGGATCAACAATGGACGGAACCACCTGAAGTTCTGTCAAGAACTTCCTCATCCAGACGGCTTCTTTTGCGGCATCAGATGCAGCGATATATTCCGCTTCCATCGTCGAGTCAGCAACGGTTTCCTGTTTGGAACTCTTCCAACACACCGCCCCTCCATTGAGGGTAAAGACATAACCCGACATGGATTTGGAGTCATCCTTGTCACTCTAGAAGCTGGAGTCAGCAAAGGCCTCCATCTGGAGGTCTTTTCCGCCGTAAACCAAAAACATGTCCTTAGTCCTTCTCAGGTACTTCAGAATGTTCTTTACCGCTATCCAGTGCTTATCCCCAGGGTTTGACTGATACCGGCTTACCACACTCAGTGCATAAGCTACATTTGGTCTGGTACACAACATCGCATACATTATAGAGCCTACCGCAGAAGCGTAGCGTATAATAGACATGCGATCCCTTTCCAAATCAGTCTTGGGAGACATCTCTTTGGAGAGGGTGATCCCGTGACAAGCCGGTAAATTACCGCGCTTGGAATCTTCCATACTGAATCTTTTCAGTATGGTGTCGATGTACCTGGACTGTGAAAGTCCTAATATCCTTTTGGACCTATCACGATGGATCCGGATCCCCAGAATGTAAGAGGCATCACCCAGGTCTTTCATGGAGAACCTGTGTGACAAGAACCCTTTGACAGATTGTAGCATAGGAATGTCATTTCCTATCAAGAGAATGTCATCCATGTATAAAACGAGGAATACGACAGCTCGTGCTACAATTTTACTATAAATACATGGTTCATCTGGATTTTTAATAAAACCAAATTTTTTGACCGTTTCATAAAAACAGATGTTCCAACTCCGCGATGCCTGCTTCAGTCCATAAATGGACTTAAGCAACTTGCACACCTTTCCGCTGCTCCCACTCTGAATGAAACCCTCTGGCTGGTCCATATAGACACACTCCTCTAAATTTCCATTTAGAAAAGCTGTCTTTACGTCCATCTGCCAAATCTCATAATCGTGGAAGGCAGCAATGGCAAGAAGGATCAGAATGGATTTGAGCATAACCACTGGAGAAAAGGTTTCGTCATAGTCTAAACCAACTCTTTGACGAAAACCCTTTGCAACAAGTCTAACCTTATAGGTCTCAACATGTCCATCTACACCAATCTTTGTAACACCTTAGGATATGTTTAGTGAATAATTATATTTAAATAATGGTTTTTAACAAAAATTTTACCAAATTGTGTTTTAAATATTTTTCCTAATTTAATAAATATTTTTCTAAAATTTTCCTAGGCTTGCACACACATGTGCATGTAAACTAGGGTTTTTAAAATAAGATTTTACCATGATTAGTAGCCATAGTGGATTAATCTTGAGGATTAAGTCTTATGGGTTTTTAAGTGGGTTTAATTAGTTAATTAAAAGTTATTTTAATTTGAATTGTTAAGTGTTGACTTGTGAGAGAGAGAGAGAGTGCATCATGGCTTTAAGCCATGCTTGCAATTAATGAAGAGAGAGAGAGAGGAGGGTTGACATTGAGTGGTGATTGTTCCCTCTCAACTCTTTTTGTTTTCTCTCAAGTTTCTCACACACACACACACACTCACACAACACACACACTTACCTCTCAGCTCCAGAACCAAGCAGCACAGCAGCAAACACAGCAGCAGCAACAGCAAGAAGCAGTAGCAGCAGCAGCAGAGAGCAGTAGCAGCAGCACCAGTGAACAGCAACAGCAACAGCACCTAGTGCAGCCTCTTCCCTGCACCTCTTCTTCTTCCTTCAGCTCCCTAGGGTTAAGTATGAGGTATATTTCCTAAACTTATACCCAAGTTTGCTTGATTAGTGTAGTTTTGCTTCGGTTAGTGGTTTTTAGTGCGTTTTAGTGCGATATGAGGTGTTTAGTGGGAACCTTGTGCTAATGTGGTGTGAATTGGTTTCAGTAGGTTGTTAGTGGGTTGTTGGGACCATATTAACTTAGCCTAACCCCCAATTGCACTAAAATACCACCAGTTTCCCAAATTGATGCAAATCCGTCGTTTTTAAGCAAAACTGAGTTTTCTGGAACTGCTTTTGACCCGATGAGTTCTGAATGAAATTGAGAAGACTGCAGTATAGTGGATAGGTGCTGATACCCCAGATTTAACCCGACCCCCAAATTCCATCTTGTGGCCGCCAATTAATTCATTCTGGCCGCAATTTGCGGCCAGATGGGTAGGGTTTGGGTTAGGGTTTGGTTCTGTAGGTGTCTGCTAGTGTGTAGGGTGCTGTGATATATATATTTTTGTAAGTTTAGCTCTGTATAGAAATCTGGGACCAAATACCTGTTTTGCCGTTTTTCTAAACCTTCGCGACACGCGTGATACGTGAGTGGGTTTGGGGTTTTTGCGTATCGCGACGCATCGGGGTAGTTTCAGGCGCGTGATCACACGTTTTAGCGTATCGCGCACACGCGCGATTGGTTTGCGACACGGGTTTCTAGTTGGACCGTAATGTCGCGTTTCTGTGAAATTGAGCCTATGTGTGATATATGTTATGTGATTCTAGATTCGCAGGCCAGTGAGACGGACGCTGCGAAGAAGGGCAAGCAAGTCGTCGGCTACACTTAGCGCGAGACTCGGTGAGTAGATTTCACATCTACGGGGATATCGACCGCATGGCGTTATGCGTCAGGGCTGATAGGACCTTATTATTATATGTTGCATTTACCCCATGGACTGTCATCGCATATTGCATTCCCTGCTACATATATATATGCTTAGAACTGATAGAACACTGCATTATTACTAACGGTTTATGTTGCACGGGCACTAATTTACATGCTACACACACACCGTTAGTAATTGCCATGCCACACTCACTGTAGAGCTGCCATGATTACATTGTTGTAGTTCATCTTACATATGATTGGTTATGATTTTCTAGAAATTGGGAGCCGCATGACATCTTTAAGAACGGAAACTATTTTAAAAAGCGGTTTTCCCCTTATACACATACCATGGATTGATTTACATTATACCTCGCATTGGATTTACTTATTGGTGTTGGATTTCATGCGATTTCTGGTTTTGAGGACCGTGGAAATATTTAAGAAAAGATGCTCTATTTTGAAAAAACCCGGTACCTCGTGATATGATATTTTGGTGCGTCCACCACGCGTTTTCTCGGTGCTGAGACGTGTGCTTGAAACCCGATTCGAGGAGTGGATGATCCGTCTGCGGGTTCGTGGTGGGCCCGGTATGGTTCCCCTCGGCGAGATGATCGATGGGTTTTGCCGATTGAGCCTGGAGGCGGGCGAGTACCTACCGGTGATTGGTTGGACCTGGCAGTTGTCCGGAGGATACTGACCAGAGTCGAGAGATGGATGCTGTCACGACCCGAAAGTACGGAACGCGACTGGCACTTAGATTACGAGACGTCTAAAGGCGTACCGTAACCTAAGTCAGCCAAAGCCCAGAAGAATCTAAACCAAAATCAAAAGAGAGTGAAGGAAAACCTTTAATGAAACGGTTTTTTAAAATCATTTAAGTTGCATAGAATCCCTTTTTAAAAACATCAAAAATTCCCGAAAATTTCGGCAGAGTCTCCCCTGTATTTTCTATCCCCCAAAATAGGTACAACAAGATAATAAACCTGTAATCATAAAAATGGCATCCCCAAGCGGGAGCTAGCTCTTCGCCCAAGGCGGATCACAACCACATGCAATATAATAGCAATATCAAGAAAAGAGCATGAAAGAAACGCAAAATACCAGAAAACACACGTCGGCTCAAGTGAGCTCGACCCAAAAGAAACCACAAATATACAAATCTCTCAGTCTCATCACTAGGTCGCATATACAATATAAAGTGGTAGATGGAGAATACTAGATACAATGATAAAGCAAAAAGAAATAAAGTGTGCTCGCAACCCACCTACGGGCGATGTCGCGAGTCTGAGCAAAAGGAACTGAGGATAAGATAGCCCGCCGCTACAAGACTGACGGGTCCGACCTGCAAGACACTGTGGCACAACGGGGGTGAGTTGCCAGCTCGTGAGTAAATATAACATCTAATAAGGCAATCGTAAGAATGCACGCAATGCACCACAACATGCATGTCCATATGTGATATAATATCTCTAGTATGCATGCACAGGTATGCAATGTCATTATTAAGTCTTTAAGTGTTTTAAATGCTAAGGGTATTGAATTCTTAACTTTAAAAAATGAATATCTGCATAATAGTTAAGTACCATCAAGAAACATCTGAAAACCCGTGTCAAGCATCGACACCAAAAAGGAATCATATCTGTCTCAATATCGGGCTCCGTCAGTCCGGATCGGCCCATATCATAAATCTCACGACAACGGTCGGTATCCTCTGGATATCCGCCGCGTCAGACATCACCGGTAGGTAGTCTTCCCCTGCCAGGCTCATCGTCTACAACTCGATCTTCTTGCCCCGGGGTACCATACCGGGCCCACCATGTACCCGAGACGGTTCATCCACTCCTCGAATCGGGTCTCGAAATCCAACAGAAAACATGAAAACTCATGGTGGACGACACATACGTCACGAGAAAACCGCAACCTTGTTTTAAAAATGATAAATATAAGCTTTTGTCAAATTCTTGTGGTTTTCCCCCAAAAATCCAGAAATCGCAGCAAAACTGAAATCTTCAAGAAAATCATAATGTCCACATGTTATATATATGATAAATGTCTATGATATCAATGTATATGATATGAGTTTTGGCTAGAAATCTATGTAGATATGATGGTAATGCGAGGTATATGCATGCTATGCAATTCCATATATCATGTATGAATGCAAATGGCATTATTAAGTTAAACCGGTTCTATAGTGCACGTGGCATGGCAATTACCAAAGGCGTGTGTGTCACATGAATAGTGCGCGTGCAACAGATGCCAATGGTAATGGTGTTCGTGTCCTACAAGGTGATATCGCATAAGTATGGATGAATGTCCATGCAATCTAATATACTGTTCGCTATAAGGGTATGCAATGTCAATGAAGGGGGTAAGCTAGCTAACAATATAAATCTTGCATAAAGTAGGGTAATCCTAACTAGGGGGGCGTCTCGCGCCATTCAGACGATTCCCCCATAGATGAATACATCTACTCACCTGAAATCCCCGCTAATCCGATCCGGCCACCGCCTTGCCTTTTCGCGCCGTGTCCGAAGTTTCCCTGACCGATCCTATATTTGCACAATATCAAGCATAAGATTACAAAACCTAAGACGATGCAAGTCACAATATACAATTATCAACGCTCTCGAATTAAACATAGCATACACTCGGTGCGCGGGAAAACGCACGAAAATCGCTAACCTTTAACTAGAATCGTCATTTCGGGGAAATCGACTAAACTACAACCCGACTAGACGAAACCCCGCGTTCGCGCACTCTAATAGTCCTATACGAAGCTAATTATATCGCTAACATAACGCATTTTGATCGCATTCAAATGTTCGTAAAAATCTAGCAAGCAATTTTCTAGCCGATTCGATGCAAACATCGAAATTTATCGATTTAGCGAGCGCATCATTACCCAATTAACCATTCTAATCAATTAGATAACCAAAACCCTAACTTAATTTTTACAACCATGTTTCAAACCCTAACTCAACATCAAAACCCATTCTTGATTTTTCATGAACAAGGATTTACACTAAATTAATACTTCAAAATTAGATTTTAGCACAATTAAACTACAAGTTAGCAAACAAGTTTAGAATTTTTACCTCACCAATTGAATCCTAGCATGATCAAGTCACCAAGAAGCCTCCTTTATCAAGTTCTCAAACAAATTAGGGTTTGGGAAAGGTTGGATTAGGGTTTTGGTTTGAATGGAGAAAGAAATTTGTGAATTTTTAATGAATTTTGCTATGAATTTGAAGCAAGAATGAAGTGAAGAAATGGGGAGAGCTGCTGTTGAGGCTCGGCCAGCAGGTGGGGAAGGCAAATGGGGGTTTTTTGGAGAAGTTTCTAGGTCTATAAACATCATATGTTATCATTTAATGCTTTCATGTCAACCTTTTTACAAAAAAACCCATTTTTACTTCATTTTTTCACAAATTTTCCCACCCTAAAACCAAAAGTTTGCAAGACATGATATAATTTTATTAACACCATATTTTAGCTTATAAAGACTCCTAATTATGAAATTTACCTAATTAAATTTTTATTTATCACTAATTTAATGTATTTAAAAAGGCTTAAAATAATAAAAAAAATAATTAATTACGAAAAATTTTTTATTTAACTAGATAATTATAAGTGACATTTTAGTGACAAAATTATAGTAATATCTTATCTAAATTTTGTATAATTAGGTCTACAATGAAAAATATCAATTTTGACTTTTTACGGAAAAAGCCGAAAAATTAGCCGATTACCGAAAAACTGCCTAAACGATTTTCGAAGGGTTACAGATGCGGGATGATCCGTACTGCCGGGGCCGAGGGCCGACACCGCAGACGGACCCCGTGGGCCGATCCGGACTGACGGAGCCCGATATACGAGGATTTGCGTGTCGATGCTGGACACGAGTATTTTATGATATTTTGGGTGCCGATGTTGGGCACTCATGATCTCTCAGAGATGTACAGGATTTGAGGGCCGATGGGAGTGCCGGCGCCTGAGTTTATTTGGGATTTGGGTGCAGCCTGAGGCACCGATTATTGGTTTCCATGTTGACATATCCATGTAGATGTTATTTATCCCATGCTCAGTATTGATTACTATGCATCTCATCCTGTAGTACTTACCTGATAGAGCACTTGCATTACTATTGCATCCACTGTTTTTCATGCATTGATATTATTTGCTGGCATTAGTAGAGCAGCGCCGTACGTGCATACTCGTGATTACCTTTATATGTTATCTCTATTCACGAGTTGGCAACTCACTCCCGTTGTGCCACAGTATTTGCAGGTTGCCCTTGGGAGTAGTCACGGCTAGCTGTTTACCGCATCTTTTGGCGCAGATACCCTTTCTGAGGCGAGTTAGCCTTTTGCTGATAGGTGGGTTTTTGTATGGTATCTGTTATCCTTCAGTTGTATATTGATGTATCTAGTATTCTCCATCTACCTTTCTGTATTGACTTAGAGACAGTTGTGAGGACGTTATGTATGATTTTATACTCTGGTGTCGAGCTCGCATGTGAGCCGACTTTATTTTATGCAGTCTTATCTTTGTGATATTTGTCCTTGCTTTACTGTGTATTCTTCACTACGGCGTCGTATATCATATTGTGATGCTTTATTCATTTCACTTGTTATTTCTGCGACACCTTGCTTTTACCCGACTTGCGGGACAAATGTTTAAAAAAGGAAATGTTGCCAAAATTATAAAAGTTATCTCTACTAAATAAATGGAAGTTTTTCAGACACGTATGACTGTTTTTACAAAAATGTTTTAATCACTCTTTATTTATTGGTTTTGATTTCTGGGTTCGGCTTACTTAGCCGCGTTATGCCTGTAGACGTTGCGTGGTTAAGTGTCGGTCACGAGTCGAAACTCTCGGGTCGTGACAAAGTTCCTTTTGAAAATCCATTTGCAGCCTACGGGTTTTACCCCTTCTGGAGCAACGTCCAAAGTCCATACTTTGTTGGTGTACATGGACTCCATTTCGGTCCGCATTGCATCCAGCCATTTTACCGAGTCAGTGCTCTGAATGACCTGCTGGAAGCTAGTCGGCTCATCATTATCAATGATGCAATCCTCTCTATCCCTGTCTATGAGAAAACAGTAGTATCTCTCGAACGGATGAGATTGCCTACTACTCCTGCGGAACGGCGTAGGAATGTCCTGTTCTTTCGAACCTTCTGGTTCTACTAAGCTTTCAGTAATAACTTGTGGTTCTAGAATTTCTTCCAGTTCTATTGCGCTCCCACTTATCTGATTTTCCAAAAATTCAGTTTCCAAGAAGCAGGCATGACGAGAAACAAAAACCTTTTGTTCCTCTGTGCAATAGAAGAAATATCCCTTGGAGTTCTTTGAATATCCCACAAACTTGCACTGTACTGAGCGTGCCTCGAGTTTGTCCGCATGTTGCTTTTTGACAAAAGCTGGACATCCCCATGTCTTAATATGCTTAAGATAGGGTTTCTTCCCACTCCACATCTGATATGGTGTGGTAGGCACTGTCTTAGTTGGAACTCGGTTCAAAAGATATGCAGCTGTTTCTAGTGCATATCCCCAGAATGATCGCGGCAACTCAGCGTTACTCATCATGGAACGTACCATATCCAATAGGGTTCGGTTCCTTCTCTCCGATACACCATTATGTTGTGGGGTGTATGGAGGAGTAAGTTGAGAGAGAATTCCATTCTCTTTTAAGTAACCTAGGAACTCGGCACTCAAGTATTCACCACCTCGATCAGATCTCAGTGTCTTGATACTTTTGCCTGTTTGTTTTTCTACTTCATTCTTGTATTCCTGGAATTTTTCAAAGGTTTCAGATTTATGTTTCATTAAGAAGACATATCCGTACCTTGAAAAGTCATCCATAAAAGTAATGAAGTAAGAATAACCGCTTCGCGCATGTGTAGACATTGGACCGCACACATCGCTGTGTACGAGTCCCAAGAGCTCGCTCGCTCTTACTCTATGTCCAGTGAACGGAGTCTTTGTCATCTTTCCTTTAAGACATGATTGACAAGTTGCATATGATTGATATTCGAACGGATCCAAATATCCTTCTTTATGCAACTTAGTTAACCTTGTCTCATTAATGTGACCCAGTCTACAATGCCATAAGAAAGCATGATTTATTTCTGGAGACTTTCTTTTGTGTGTATTCTGGACATTGAAAATCCGTGGTTGGTTCAATACGTATATGCCGTTGCTTAATGTACCCGACCCAATCAGAACATGATTAAGGTGAATGTTTACAACATCGCTTACATATGCAAAATCATAACTTTCTTTAGACATTAAAGATACAGATATGATATTATAAGTCGCACTGGGTACAAAATAACAGTCACGCAAAACCAAAACATGTCCATCTGACAATCCCAAGTGATAGTCCCCCACGGACTCAGCATCCATGCCAGCTCCGTTTGCAACTCTGAGGGTCATACCACCTGTCTTCAAAACCTTACGCTTTCTCAGTGCCTGCAAAGAATTACAGATATGAGATCCTGATCCGGTATCTAATACCCAGCAAGTAGAGTTTACTGATAGACAGTTTTCAATAACATACACACCTGAAGCCGAAACCACAACTTGCTTCGAGTCCTGGTTCTTGGCCTTCCAAGCCCTGCAATCTTTCTTCCAGCATCCTTTTTTATGACAGTAAAAGCACTCTTCCTTCCCCACAAGCTGTCCCGCTACCTTTGCTACCTTTTCCTTTCCCTTGGCTTCCACTCTACTAACACCGCCCCTTGATTTGGTGGGGTTCTTCTTCTTCTTTCCCTTGGCTTTCGCCTTGGACCTAGAAGAGGAAGGTCCTCCAACAGACAAAGTGGATGTTTCCCTTACTTTCTATAAGATGCCCTCTGCACTCCTCAACATGTTGAGGAGTTCCGGAAGTTCAACTTCTTTTCCTTGCATGTTGAAGTTCAGGATAAACCGGGCGTAAGTGGAAGGAAGGGACTGGAGAATCAAGTCAGTTTAGAGCTCGTTCTCTAACGTGGTCCCGAGGTCCGCGAGCTCTTCAATGTAGCCAATCATCTTAAGCACGTGTTCCACTACAGATGATCCGACGGCCAATCTCGCCGAAAACAACTTTTTCGAGACTTCGTATCTGGCGATACAGGATTGTTCTCCATACAGATCCTTTGTGTGGAGAAATATGGATTCAAGATCCATATCCTCGTGCATCCTCTGATGTTCATTGTCCATAGAGGCAAGCACGAGGCACTTGACCTTCGCGCAATCAATCTCCCAGATCTTACGGATTTCCTTATCCGCGACGCTGGATTGAGGACCTGGGACAGAGGGAGCTTTGGTGGTAAGGAGATACCCAACTTGTCATAAGTGATTGCCATTTTGACATTCCTGAGCCAATCTTTGTAGTTTGGCCCTGTCAGTATATTTTTATCTAGTAGTAACTTAAGTCCGGTCATGATGTTTGGTCGCTGCAATTAGGAGAGAGAGAAGAAACACTTTAGCATGATGCTCTTGCAAGTTTAGAGTGGTTTTTAGTTTGTCTAAACAGGATGGCTCCCACTGTTTCTCGAATCCTTCCTCAAACCAAAAAAAGAAGAATTAGTCGGGATCAATCTCACCGTACAATACTTGCTTAACCGTTCAGCCAGGCCAGTATTGGTACTTCGAGGGAGGTTTTACGACGCTTTCGCGAAGTTTCTTAATTAAATAACCTCTTTTCCCTGTGGGCGTAGTCCCGCTAACACCTTTCTAGACACCTACTTGGTTTAGCATTGATCGTTAAGTGAGAAAGTTCCCGAGGAGTAGCATATACTCACAGTAGGATCGGGATCCGAATATCATCATGTGATAAAACTGAAGGAATCCTACCAGAATCATCACACTCCAAATGGTATGCAGCACTAGCAAGTTTCAGTTTCTTTAGAAACTCCCAATGTAGATTTTTGCTCCATGCTCTTATGACCTTGACTTTGGCCAACAAATCATAAGTCACATGTCAAGTTCTATCCGTCATTTTCCAGGTTAATTTGAACCCACTCGTACCTACCCTTGACTTTGGCCAACAAGGCAGTACGACTGTCCTAAACCAATGCATCTATCTATACTACATATAAATATCCAATAGCTACCAATCACTATGCCTTGACTTTGGCCAACAAACACAGCTTGAATACTATTGGCTATCCATATGAAATGACGGAGGGCTACGAATGGTTTTGGCGAAACCGTGAACATAGTGAACTTGATATAATCGAAGGAACGTGATAGCTTTTAAAATGAGTGGTTCAAGCTCCGCGTTTTAAAAGTTTTCTGTTTTGAAAAGAAACCGAGTGGTTTTTAAATTGTTCCAACGACTAAATTGTTCCAACGAAAATATGGCATACGCTTATGCCATCCGCATTCGCCACGGGGCCCTGTCATCACCCGTTAGGTTACTTAACTAACGACAGAGCGGGGGCTGGACTAGCGCGGATGCAAAACATAAGCAACGCCTACTAGATATCATATATAGATATATACATTCGTCAGATGCAATGATAGCCATTCCAGATCACAGATGAACACATTGGATATGCTAGGAATCCGCGTTTCGTTCGAGCCTGCAACGAAAGACGGATTACAAGGTCGCGATGAATAGCCAAAAACCCTACCTTAGACCCCTATGGATGCGGCAAACTACCCGCCAAGTACCCGAAGTGAAGCAACCTCCCTCAACAACGTGAGTAGGCCACTAGGCACTTCGAGGTACCCGGTAGTTTGTGCACCCCACCTTGGGTCTATCTTAGGATCAAAAACAGTAAAAGAAATAATATACAATGGCGGCTACAACCTCATCCCGGATGTGCGGCCATAAAATAATATTACATCAATTTACATATTACATCAAATGAAAGATAAAGAAACTCTCATCTTACAAAACACCGGCTATTCATCTGCGACAATCCAACGAGTTCATATACACAATCCAACAACATTACAGATCATAGATATGCACAACCCCTACTAATCGACGTATAGCGATTAGTCGACGTTCAGTGCATATATCACATCACAGATATAACCAATTAGCTAAAGTCTACAGAACTTCGATCAAATATACGGATTTGTAACTACCCCAAACACAACATTGTTCTCTGGATAATCTGGGCAGAAACAAAGTATTCTAAAAATCACAAAACGTCAAAATAAGAACACTGCAACAAATCCGAGTCACGACCGAGTTGACTCGGCCGCGGATCCGCGGCGAAACGCATGGTTTCGCCGCGCTTCTGCGGCGGTCTGGTCGAATCGTGGGCTCATTTTTCTTGTGTGTTCCCAGAAAACCCTGCACGGATTTTTTAGATGTATGGAAATATCATTAAGGCTGTTTTAAAAATCGGCAGAAACTTGAGGATTTTGACGTGTTTTGCGATTTTTTCTCGGATCCAAATTCTAAATACTTTGCTAACATGCTAGTTGTTGTTTAGCTAGGCTCTGATACCACTGTAAGTCCACGTTGCCCACCCCGATGCTTACGGGGAGGCGGAATAGGTAAAAAACGATTTTTTTCAAGGCAACATGGACCAGAAAAAGAGGATCTTTGCTAAACAAAAACCTAGCAAACTAACTACAAGTTTAGCTACTCGGTTAGAGGGTTATACCTAGGTCTTGAACTCCTTCTCTTCTTGCTCCTTGGAGTGGTTTGAACGGCTCCTCCTGGTAGTCTTCTCTTTGCCGAAGATGGATCCACCCGAAGGCCTCTACCTTGAGCTCCTACCTCAACCTAGAGGTAACTAAAGTGCTTGGCTTGCTAAACCTAGAACCCTAGAATGAGTAGAGAGGAGTTATGGTGGTTTTATCTCAAGAGCTCATGGTTCTCAACACATGAGAGATGAGAGCTTTGAGAGAGGAAGAGGATGAGCTAATGGATGAGAGAGAATGAGCAAGTGAGAATTAGAATAGAATTTTACAACCATGCTCACAAAATAAGAATAATGATAATAATAATAATAATTAAGAAATTGTGATGGTTAGTTTATGAATGACCATTATTATTTCATCATTTAGTGCATTTGCAAGAAAGAAGAAGCATCTTTGAAATGAAATGATGATGGTCAACATATCAACAATAGTCAACCGGTCAACTAAAGTCAACAAGTCAACAAAAGTCAAATAGTCAACCTAACCATGGCACAATTATTCTTAATTAATATTATTAATCATATGTCTCATTCTCATTAGGGTTTGGAAAAAGTCAACAGTGAACAACCCTAATGAGAATCCTCTGCCTCTGTCAACTGTGCATACACACCCGCACCCATGTTCTGAGGAACACGAATACAATGAGATAAAACCAATTCCAAAACAAATACTAAGATCTGGCTTAAACCAAAGCCCACTAGTAATAACTGCCCGGACAGCAAACGTGCACAAGTGCGCAGATGTGAACGAACCCCGTCGCAGAACCATGCGACCTCTACTCTGTTTTGCCCAAAGGCGAATAGCCCTCTGTGTGGGACTCTAAAGACTCGACACTACGCTGGCAGTGGGTTTAACCACAGGTCGCAAGCGATACTAGTTGTACGTAACGGTCCCCAGGTAGATACCGATAAGAAGACTGATGAGGTGAACCCATCCGATACTGAGCCTGAATGTGACAATCTCCGTACAGTCCGGTCTGTTCGTCTGAGAGTATCGCATGGCGGGCCTAGAGGGCGGTAAACGTCAGTCCCCTAATAGCGGTACAAGTCGTGTTGGAGTGTAGCCCAGAACACCCTGAGATAACACTGGAAACGCTACCAGTATATCTCGCTTGCCCTTGCCAGGGACTTCGTGTAATGGCTCTCCTAAACACTGCGCGATATCAACCCCCAATACCGGGAAAGACGAATCTTGTCTAACCGTCACTGCCTCCAAGTGCTTCGGGACTGCACCCAACTGCTACCTGTTTGCACGACTCATTTGAGCCGTGGTAGGGTAGCAATCTAAGAACAGTGGGAACACACTCGAGGCGAAGTGGCAATGTCAAGTCAGCGGACTAAGCTGTACTCATGTCACCTGGGAACTGATAACTGACGATAGGTATAGTACCAACCAACAGTTCCCGACGAGTCCTGTCCAGTGTACTCGTAACCCAACGAGCAGCCGCATACTATCTCAAGTATGACGTACTACTGGCTGTGGGACAGACCATCTCCCCTGCTGGGATGAGAAGCGCATACGCTAGTCTACTCCGGAGTATCGATACCCCGTCTCGATAATCCAACGACTAGGGACCTGTATAAGGATGTGCTTGTAGATTACCCAGCCCACACTAGTGTGACTTCCATCACAACGCTGGTAATCAAGCAAAGATCCTAAGGCCTCCACTAATGTGTATGGCGATATGCTAAAAGAAACACATGCACACATTAAAGTATAAACAAAGAAAGTAGCATACTACCATTTCGAGCAAGATTGTCTATACAACTGTGAATATCCCAAGCTTCCATCAAGTAATATACAAACTAGTATGATACAGTAATGGCCTCTAGGGCATATACACTAACACCAAGTACTTACAAGGTGAAGCCAAAAAAAGCAGTGATTGCAGCAATTCAAGTGGAAGAAGGAGCAAAGCCAGAGGTAGTTCGAGAGTTCGACGATGTATTTCCTGAAGACATATCAGGTTTGCCTCCCGATCAAGTTCTTGAATTCAGCATTGATTTAATACCAGGAACACAACCAGTAATCAAAACACCGTACCGATTAAGACCGGAAGGTTTGAAAGAAGTCCGAACTTAGTTGGACGAATTATTAGAGAAAGGATGGATTCGTCCCAGCACTTCAAGTTGGGGATCACCAGTACTGCTTATGAAGAAGAAGGAAGGTTCATACAGAATGTGCATCGATTATAGAGCCTTGAATGAAGTAACGATAAAGAACAAGTATCTACTCCCGCGCATCGACGATCTGTTTGATCAGCTAAGTGGATCTTGTGTTTTCTCCATGTTAGATCTTCGTTCGAGTTATCATCAGGTGAAGGTCAAGGAATCTGACATCCACAAAACGGCATTCAGAACTCGCTATGATCACTACGAATTTCTTGTGATGCCATTTGGAGTGACCAACACACCAGCGATATTCATGAACCTAATGAATCAAGTTTTCCGAGAGTACTTAGACAGGTTTGTTGTCATCTTCATCGACGACATCCTAGTGTATTCAAAGAGTCGAAAAGAACACGCCGAACACTTGAGAATTGTCCTGGAAACTCTTCGACAACATCAACTATATGCCAAGTACAGCAAATGCGAGTTTTGGCTAGATCAAGTTGGTTTCCTCAAACATATTGTATCAGGCGAAGGAATCTCTGTGGATCCAGCGAAAGTTTCAGCAGTAAACGAATGGCCGACACCAAAGACAGTGAAGGACATTCGAAGTTTCTTGAGTCTAGCTGGATATTACAGAAGTTTTATTGAAGAATTTTCGAAGATAGCAACACTCCTGACCAAGCTCACACGTAAAGATGAAGAATTCGTGCGGTCAGAAGCATGCGAACAAGATTTCGTAGAACTCAATTCAAGATTGACATCGGCACCTATCCTCGTCATACCGGATCAATCTGGAGGTCTCGAAGTGCATTGCGATGCATCTGGTAAGGGATTAGGATGTGTTCTACATCAGCACGTTAAAATTGTGGCTTATGCTTCAAGACAGCTGAAGATTCATGAGCGCATTTATCCGACGCATGATTTGGAGTTAGCGACCGTAATTTTTGCACTTAAGATTTAGCGCCATTATCTTCTTGGTGAACGAGTTGACATATACACAGATCACAAGAGTCTGAAATATGTGTTTACTCAGAATGAGCTTAATATGCAGCAGAGACGATGGTTAGAACTCATGGCGGACTTTGACATCAACCTGCAATATCACCCGGGAAAGGTGAATGTGGTACCTGATGCCCTTAGTCGCCAACCATTATCGATGACTCTCACCGCTTAGTGGGAGTTTCAACAAGACTTGTATCAGATGGAGATTGAAGTAGTCATGCCGGGTAACGCTTCAAGTTTGATGAACATACAAGTTCAATCTAATATTGTCAATCAAATCAAAGCAACTCAAGCAAGTGATGCTAAGTTGCAAAAGATCAGAGAACAAGTAGAGAATGGACTCAGAATAGACTTCATCATCCATGAAGACGGATCTTTAAGATACGACAGTAGATTGTGTGTACCAAAAGGTTCTGTTCGGGCCAAGTTAATGAAAGAAGCTCACAGCTCTCCTTATTCAGTACACCCTGGAGGTACAAAGATGCACAACGATCTGCGTAAAAATTACTGGTGGTATGGAATGAAGCGTGAAGTAGCCTGAAGCGTCGCTAAATGCTTGGTGTGTCAGCAAGTAAAGGTTGAACATCACAGAACTGCTGGATTACTTCAACCGTTACCTATCTCAGAATGGAAGTGGCAACACATCACAATGGATTTTGTGACTACACTCTCTCGCAGCACAAAATGTAACGATGCCATATGGGTCATTGTGGATTGACTCACAAAGTCGGCTCACTTCATCCCATTTCGAGTTAGCCAATCTACTGAGACATTAGCAAAGAAGTACATGTAGGTAAGAATCTAAATAAGATTTAAACTCTTCAAATGTGTACTATCTCTGATACCCATGAACTCATACAAGAAATCGTGAGACATCATGGAGTACCGGTCTGCATTGTCTCCGATCATGACACCAGGTTCCGATCACAATTTTGGCAAAATCTGCAAACGAGCTTGGGGACAAGTCTGAACTTCAGCACGGCTTATCATCCACAAACAGATGATCAGTCTGAATGAACTATTCAGATCTTGGAAGATATGCTCAGAGCGTGTATGTTAGACTTTGGAGGATCGTAGGAAGACCACCTACATCTTGTAGAGTTTTCATAGAATAACAGCTACCAAACAAGCATCGAAATGGCACTTTTTGCAGCGCTATATGGAAGTAAGTGCCGATCACCATTAAGTTGGGACGACATCGGAGATAGAGAAATCCATAGACCTGAAATGATAATGGCAACCGTAGATGTGATCCGTACTATCAGGGAAAAGATGCGCATAGCACAAGATCGACAGAAACGCTGGGTTGATACAAAGCGCCGTCATTCGGAGTTCCAGCCGGGAGATCACGTATTTCTGAAGATATCTCCAAACCGCGGAGTGATTCGATTTGGAAGACGGGGAAAACTAAGTCCGAGATATATTGGATCGTTCGATATACTCGAACGGGTCGGTGAAGTGGCTTATCGCTTGGCACTTTCACCATCATTGGAAAGAGTGCACAATGTGTTCCACATATCCCAACTCAGAAGGTATGTAAGTGACCCCAGCCATATTCTCGATCATTCCGAGCTCACTGTACAGCCCGACTTATCTTGTGAGCAACAACCTGTTGAGATCCTGGACAGGAAAGTGAAGTCACTTCAGAACAAGGAAGTCAACTTAGTTCGAGTGATGTGGAGAAAAGACACTCCATGAGAATTAACATGGGAAAGAGAAAACGAGATGCGTGCAAGATATTCTTACTTATTTGTAAACTAGTCCTTAAAATAAATTGTAAATTTCGAGAACGAAATTTTTGTAAGGAGGGTAGACTGTAACAACTCCAATTCTTGTATACATAAAATTCATTTAAAGTTAATGTATACTTGGAGTATTTACAATTCTTGTGAAGGCTATAAGTATTTGTTTTACTTTAGAACAGCAAGAAAGAGCTTGTAGCTCACTGGTAAGACCTTGCACTGCTGAATTATAACACCAGAGTTCAAATCACATCAGCCACACATTCTTTTTATTTAAAATTCTTTTAAACTTTTAGAAACCCAAGAGTCTATACGTGCAACACACGTAATAGGGTAAGTTACAGAATAATCAAACAGGTGAACTGTAGAATACTAAACGACCACGACCCAATACCCCAACACCAACGACACCCGTCGGCATTCGGCCGGCGACAAGGCCATAAAATTCGGCGAAGTCGGTCTAGACCGTCCCAAATGCCTTCAAATTTCACCCCCTGCAACGTTTAGCATACCCCACTACTCCCTTATTGCTTGTTTACTCTGAATTAATCCAGAGAGCAAAAAAATACCCATTTAACCTCATTTTAATGCATATTTTTAATGCATTTTCATCACCCCTAAACCCTAATTTTCCCTATAAATACCACCCTAAATCCACACCTCCTCACTCACAAATCCATGCCCAAACTCTCAAGAAAGTTCCAAGATCCTTTTGTGTGCAGTGGAGTTAGCAAAAGGCGAAACTCCGACGAACTTCCGGCGACGACTTAAGGAGTTTCCGATGACGAAACGACGCACCGGCAACTCCCACCTCTTCCTCTTTCTCTTCTCTAGCCTAACAACCAGTAAGTCCCTACTTCTCCTTCTTTTCTCTATTCTAAAAACATTCAAAACTAAAACCCGACGGAAGCGGAGTTAGTCCGACTTCCGATTCGGTTTTCGTTAAGAACTACATTTTTTCTTAATCAAGATACTTTCATATCATCACATATTGTTCATTAAACATTACATATTTAACAAGTTTCATCACAAAAGATTATTATATGTATCTTTTATCGCAATTTTATATTAAAATACCACAAACTTTAGTTTCCGACATAAACTCTATAATACCTTTATACTTTTAGATAACTCACGAGGTAATGACCTACCTCCTCACAACACACATATCTAACATAGCACAATGGAATTTAGGAACATAGATTTGGGAAAATACGACTTTATATATAACCACCTTCAACTATTAAAACATTATTCTATAAGAAGTGTATTTGACAAATCTTTGCAATTGCGTCTCTACAACCCATTTTGGGAAACCCGTTCGGTATGATGCGGATTATCGCATATTCTCGGGCCTAGTAGAGTGAGATGCAGACCTCCGCAAGGAGCATACGATCTCGAAAGATTTTAAATACAATTTTTTAGAAAATGTGGTTTCTATTATAAATAAAACTTATATTTTTAATAAATAAATATATATGTAATTAATATCAAAATATCTATTTTTAATATTTATAATATTCCACATTTCCAAAATTCAAGAAAAACATCTCATTTACAAAAAAATACCATACAATTCCAATATTTCAAATAAATACCTTATACTTTAAAAACTAGATCATATTCACTAAAAACTTCACATTGAATAAAAAAACATCTATGAAAACTCTAAAGACGATAATTAAATACTTGAGGTATGTTTTGAAAGTATAACAAAATTATTTTACATAAAAAAACCCTCAAGTTATACTAAATTATAATAAGGACCCTAGTAAATATAGGTTTAAGCGGGACCAGTCTCTTGAGCCTCAGGAAGCCGGAGATATGGGTGCTTGCCTATTTAAGATAGACAACTTAACAAACGGTGTTATTAACACGGTAATTGTTTTTGAAAAAGACACAAATCCTGCCGTCCATGTGCAGCAGTTACCGATAGCACCAAAACATAATTCAGGACTTCAATTTCTTTTCTAATTGTCTGACTCGGACTGAGTCTCAATATAATCAATCTGACTTGAATATGATTCAAGTATGAAATTACAAAATTACAAAGTCAATATGAATTCATATATTCAATCTATTCAATCTATATTGACTGAACCGAACCATGGATATGCATCCATCTACATGATTCTCCAGTTATATCCATTTACTAATATCATGGTTCCGGCAAGTCATCCATCTACATAAATCAAGACAATACAATACAAATAATACCATCAAGACATCGCGGGGTTTAAGAGGTAGATTGGTACGGAAGGTGTTAGAAGTAGTATGAGACTGTAACCATAATACACCTTACCTGAATATCCATTGCCGTTGTACCGTGGCTGAACGGTTCCTTGTGCTCCGTATACCTTAGTCTCCGGAAGAGTGGGACTTCTCTCGTATACACTGGCATTCTTTTATACCAAGCTACAAACAACAACGTTAACACTAAATACAACATTATAACAATATACTCTTTATTCTGTCTATTCCATTCTTGTCTATTTACGGGACTTACCGAGCAATTTGTTCGCTGACGATATTCTCTTTCTTCTTCTTTAGAATGTCGTCAAGTGATTCGGACTCACTGAAGATCAAGCCCACCAGCGAGGATTTGGACCAGCTAGCTTTCGACCCAAAGCTTTAGATCCCTTGTACACATTTACATTCTGTATTTTCCATTTCTGTTATGCCACTGTTTAGGCATTGCTTTCCGTTCCATGTATTTACTTTTCAGATGTATTGTAAAAAGAATGTTAATAAATAAAGTTGGTGTTCATTTATATCTTGTCTCTTGTGTATATTACATTTTATATTGCTTAGATACGCTTAGCGTGTTTACTTCTAAGTAAATACGTAGTGGCCTCGTCACGTCCTCTGCCCGTATACTTGGAAGCGGGGCGTGACACTCAAACTGGAACAAGTTTCTTCGACTCCGTATGTAACTATACGATGGCATATCTAAGAAATATGGATCTTCGTGGTGATACGGGATGTTCTGAAGAAATGCAAAGGGGATGTAGGAGTGGTAATAATATATGCGACTAAATGACAATCCTAAAGCCAAAGTGTTTTAAGAAGGTTTGGTTAACTTGGTTCATGAGTCTTAGTTTAGGGTCGGGGTATGGTCGCTGCCAAAGAGAGAGAGAGAGAAGAAACACTCAACGTGCACTCTAATCTAGATCAGAATGGTTAATCACTTTATCTAATCAGGATGTCTCCCACTGTTTCCTCGAATTCTCCTCCAAACCCAAAAGGAGAATTAGTCGGGATCATCTAAAATCACCCGAAGAGTGACACCTAGTCATCAGTGGGAATCGAGATCCAACTATCATCGCATGATAACTTGATGGAAGCCACTCAAGTCACTACATTCCAGAAGGTATGCGCATACCTGGCAAGTTTCATGTATGTTTGAAACTCCCGATGTGGTTTTTGCCCCAAGCGGCTTATGACCTTGACAGAGGTCAACATATCATAAGTCGCAAGTCAAGTTCAACCCGCCATTGTCCTGGATTAATTTAGACCCACCCGCACGAGCCCTTGACAGAGGTCAACATGACCGTGCGACTGTCCTAAATAATCGCACATCTATGCAACAAACAAGCATTACCCAGTTACCATTCACTGTGCTTTGACAGAGGTCAACATACACAGCATGAATACTAAGTAATACTTATAAGAAATGGTGGAGGGCTACGACTGATTTTTGGCGAAAAACCTTTAACATAATAAACTTGATATCATTGAAGGAATTCAAGTGGTTTTACAAATATATAGTGGCGCAAAATTTTGCTAAAGAGGTCACTCCCAGTTAAGAGATCTCAGCTCTTTTCTCGTCAAATGAGGTACAGGATATTCCAAACAGAATACCACGATGCAAAGCAAAAGAATCGACTATAGTGAAGTTAATACAATGACACAAACTTTTGCTCAAGAGATCACTCCCGATGAAGGGATCTCAGCTCTTGCCTCGTCGAATGAGGTGCTGGATATTCTGAACCGAATACCACTCTGCAAAGCAAAAAGAAACATCTTGTAATAACAGTTTTTGAAAATTTAGTTCCAACAACATCATATAGGTTTGTTTTTCCTTGCATTAATCAGAATCAACGCAGTCCCATCAATTAATCATATCACACCACAGAAAGGAACGAAAATATAATATACGTATATGCCATCCGCATTCGCCACTATGCCCCATCATCACCCGTTAGGTTACTTAACTAACGACAGAGTGGGGATGGACTAGCGCGGGTACAAAACATATACAACATCTACTAGTGTATATATATATATGTAACATTCGTCCCAAGCATGATATAAAGCAGTATCACAGAATCTCAGCCAAGCAACACAGAGTGGTGGATAATACTGGAGCCTCGGGTTTCATTTGAGCCGCAAATGAGACCCGACGTTCCCTGTCGTGTGGATAGCCTGTGCAATGAAAACCCTAAAGCCCTACGAGTGCGGCAAGTTACCCGCCAATCTCAGAAGTGAGGCAACCCCAATCAACAAAGTGAATGGGCCACCTAGTACTTCACGGAATCAAGAAACTTATGCACCCCTCCGTGGATCATCCTATACCCCCTACGAGTACGGCGAATAGCCCGCCAATTCTAGAGTAAAGTCCCCTCCGTATCAACGCCATGAGATGCAGACCCGTTGCCCTATAGAACCCGACTATTCATGCATTCCACCGCGGGGTAATCCTAGTACAGAAAAGAAAAATATATGTACAAGGGTGACATCGACCTCAACCCGATCGTGCCCCAATAAAAAAATATACAAACTGGCAGAGATGGCAGTCCACATGTCAGACGCTCGTCCCGCAATACTGAATATACAAAAGAATCTAAAATGTACTACTATCATTGCACCACACTCTATCCACCACGACAATCCAACCACAATATTAGCACATCACAGAACATCAACATAAATATTAAGTTCGCAAACCCGTCTAGTTAAACATATAGCAACTAGTCGGGTTGTACCGCTCAATAATATTCACGGTCGCAGATATCACACATGCACTGATAAACACACACTTAGAATTTCAATCGACTAAACTTTTCCTAATTGGCCCCAAATACAAATCCAACACTCAAACAAATCTGGACTAAAACCATGTGTACCAAAAATCATATTTCCAAGTACTAGAGTTCCATGAGAATTTTGACCCACACTTGCCACAATTCAACCGCGGAACAACCGCCAATAGGCCACTATTGCCGCGGTTCCATGGCCAATTTATTGGTTCATGCATTCAAATTTCTCGTGGTCCCCTAAAATTGCCTGCACGTATTTTTAAGATGCTCTAAAAGATTTTTTGAACAAAATTTAAAATCGACAGCGGGCATGGTAAAATGGAAAAATGATTCGTAAAAATTGGTCGATCGATATTCTAATTTTGTGCAAACTAAATAGTATTGGTTTTTGGGTAGCTCTGATACTATGCTGGGTTTTGCCGATGCCCTGGCTATCTACCGTGGCCGATGCGGAACAAAAACTGGCATTCAAAAATTTTAGCGCGACCAAAACCCGCCCCAAGATCAAAACCATAGACCATACAAGCTAACTAGAGAGAGCTAAACGACAAGGTTAGAATGTTTATACCAAAAGAACCAAGTCCTTCGGTCTTCTACCACCTTCATTAGCTCCTAGGGGTCACGGATTGAATTTGGTTTTCGGTCTTCCTCTATCGATGATGATCCACCCAAGGGAAATGACGCAAGCTCCAGCCTCGCCAAGCGAGGCAACCGACGCTCCAAGATTGCTAGCAATGGAGAGTGGAGGTGTAGGAATATCTTGCTATATTTTTCTCTCATGCTAAAGGCTCAAATGAGCAACTCAAGAAGGAGGATGAGGAGATGAGGAAAACTATTGGCATGAGCAACTCAAGAATGGATAAGCCTCACCAAGAGAGTGTGAGAGTGATGAAGCAAGTGATGAAAGAATAATAATCAATAATGGATGGCATGTAGAGAACATATCCAAGTCATTTGCAACGATGCAACCAAAAAAATATCTCTTTCATTTTCTAATAAAATATAAAGAGCCATGCCTCTCTACATACCAAGCCATGCTCATTCCAACACACCCCTCCATCTTATTTCCAAAATGATTTTCTAGGAAAATCATGTAATGAGGTGAAAATCTTCTAGAAATAATTCCGTATAAATACGGAATACAACCTATTATACGTATCGAAATACACATACGCGTATTCGTACAAAAATACGAATAGCCAAGAGAGAAAATGAATAGTGAACAATAATACTAGAATACATATATAAATATATATATATATATATATATAAATTATTAAATCAAAACCTGATTTAATAATCCGGTTTAACCCTAAACCGCTAGTATTATCAACCGTCCGATTAAAGTCTGTGTAGCCTGTACACATATTTAATCGGACGCATGTATGTACCAACATACGTCATCTACACCATATCGCCTGAACCATGAAAACTCTCTGTATGAGACTCTAAAGACTCGTCAATACGTTGGCAGTGGGTTTAACCACAAGCACGTCAGCGGCACTAGCTGTACGTAACGGCTACCCAGGTATTGAGCGAAAGGAAGGCCGACGAGCAAACTCATCCAAACCCCTACTGAGCTTGTCCATGACAATCTCCATACAGTCTGGTATGTTTGTCTAAGAGTATCGCATATCGAATTTAGGGGGATGGATAAAGTCAGACCCCTAATAACGGGATATTTCGTGTCGGTATGAAGCCTATCACCTACTGAGAAACTACTAATCCAAATCAGTAATTCTCGACTACCTTGGCCAAGGATTTTTGGTGATAAACACCCGTGCACTGCGCGATATCAACCCCCAATACCGGAAGAAACGAATCCCCAACGATCCGCTCAATGCCTCCATGTGGCTCGGGACTGTACCCAACTAAAACATGTTTGCACGACTCCTTTGAGCCGTGGTAGGGTAGTAATCAAAGCACAGTGGGAACTCATAAGAGACAAATGAAGATCTCAGGTCGACAGACTAACATGTACTTATGTTACCTGGGAACTGCTATCTGACAATAGGTATAATACCAACTAGCATGTTCCCGGCGAGTCCGTCCAGTGTACTCATAACCCAATGAGCACCTGTATACTATCTTAGGTGACTAACTGACACCAATGGCTTATGAGACCGGACACCGCCCCTCGTCGGGGTCTCAATAAGTATACACTAGTCTACTCTGGAGTATCGATGTCCAGTCTCGATATTCCCATGACTAAGGACATTTAGGGATGTGCTTATAGACCACCCAGCTCCCACTTATATGATTACCATCATAATGCTGGTAGTCAAGCAAGAATCTTATGGCTTTATCAACATGTAATAGTGATATGTAACGCCATCTAATACTGTACATGATGATAAAGACAAACCAGATAGCATACTATCATCTCGAGTAAGACTGTTCTACCGGTATAGATCATCCCCCAATCATCACAATCGCGTGCCTGCGATTCAATAATTGACTTGAGAGCACTATAGACAACAATATCAACCCCTACATCTAGTGTGACATTAACTATAATTGTTGTTATGTGTGCCTCACAATCGTCCCTATTGATTTCCTAACAATCCGGCGTTTTTGCGAAGTTGTCAGAGATTCGATATTATCTACAAAACATACGACAAACGTCTAAAGCTAAAAATCGAGATGTCTGCCTAGGCTCTGTATGCACAAGCTTACATTGGGCAGACATCTGACCATATAAGGCCAGACGTCTGCGGACACTCTGGTGTTCTGAAGTCGTGAAGGCCAGACGTCTGCGGACACTCTGTTCTGAAGCTAAAAATCGAGATGTCTGCCTAGGCTCTGTATGCACAAGCTTACATTGGGCAGACGTCTGACCATATAAGGCCAGACGTCTGCGGACACTCTGGTGTTCTGAAGTCGTGAAGGCCAGACGTCTGAATATCCTTATTCAGTCGTCTAGTGGCACTCTGGTGTTCGATGATACTTGGGTAGATGTATACCCAATCCTTCTGCAGATGTCTGCCATATTGGGCCAGTCAAAACTTCTTAGTTAGGAAATTAATTTTTTGGTAAAATCTTTTGTCTGCTATATATAAGAAATTATGTTGCAACCCTAGATAAGAGTTTTTTCTTAGATGCTTTTGAGATATTTGAGAAAACCCTCTTGTTGTTTGATAGATCTAAGGTTTATTTGAGGGATTTGTATTCATCCATTGATTTGTAATCCTCCACTTTTGGTTATTAATAAAACTTTGCCTTCACCTATTTGGTTTTGTTGTTAGTAATCTTATTTTCTATTTTTTTTAAATTGATTTATGCTACTTCTCTATATCGTTTGTTTTGTCTTCGTGATCATCTTGTCGCAACAAATTGGTATCAGAGCTTTTTTGTTGCATTGCTGTGGGATCTTTTGGATTGAACCATTAGGTCCTTAATTTTACGATCTAGGTTAATGGTGGGTAACAACAGTTATGTCCTCTTCCCCACTTTCTTAGATCGTGATTTTGAAGTTTTAGGATTCGTTAGCACACATCATATTTTAGTTTTGATCCCACATCATGTCTCCAACAATCATAAAGTTCGATATTGAGAGCTTTCATGGAAATATGAGTTTCAGTATATGGAAAGTCCGTATGGTTGCCGTGTTGACTCAAAATAATTTGAGAAAGACAATTCTTGGGAAGGATGCAAAGCCTTCCACTATAACGTAGGAAGCTTAGGACGAGTTGGATGAAAAGACCCTTACGGATATCCAGTTGTGTCTGACAAACGAAGTTCTGTAAAAAGTTTTGGTAGAAAAGATAGCGACTAGTTTGTGGAAAAAATTGGAGTTATATTTAAGAAAATCTCTCATGAATCGACTCATGTTAAAGCAGCGTCTCTACACATTTCGCATGTTAGAAGGCTCTCAAATCAAATCTCAAATCGGTGAGTTTAATTCTATCATTACAGATCTTGGTAAGATTGATATTAAAATTGATGATGAAAATCAGGCTCTTCTTTTATTATGTCGTTACCATTCTCATATAAGCACTTTCATGACACCATAGTTTATAAATGAGATACGATCTTAATCAAAGATGTCAAGGAGAATTTGATGAACAAAGAGAAGATCGAAAAGGAGTTGACTTCTACCGAAACTGATGGTTCATCGTCCAGCTTATTTATTCGAGAGCGTGCGGAAAAGAGAGATCCAGAAGGTAGTAAGAAGACGTCAAAGTCGAAGTCTAAGAAAAAAAAACTTGATCTGCAACTATTGTAAGAAGCCAGAGCACTTCAAGGTCGATTGTTTCAAATTGCAGAACAAGAAGAAACTGGAAGACAAATCGAAGAAGGAGTCTTCAGCTGAAGCTAGTATAGAGGAAGGAGAATGAGATCTTCTTGTGGTTCTTAACAGCATACATCGATCCAAGGAAAAGTGGATTATAGATTCGGGTTGTTCCTACTACATGTATCACAATAGGGATTTGTTTATCACCTATGAGCCCGTTGATGGTAGAGTGATTTTGATGGACAACAATATTTCGTGTTGAGCTATTAGTAAGGGGACAATCCAAATCAAGATATTTGACAGTATTGTGAGGACATTGACGAAAGTTAGACATGTACCTGACTTAAAGAAGAATCTCATCTCTTTAGGTGACGACAAAGTTTACAAGTTTTCGGCTGAAGGTGGAGTTTTGAATGTAACCAAAGGTTTTGTTATTGTTATGAAGGGCTCAAACAAAGGGTCCTTATATTCGTTGCAAAGTTCGACAACTACCGAATCAGCGGTTATTTCGTCATTTAAATCTATGACAGCTCCGGAAACTACCAGATTTTTGCACATGAGACTCAGACATATGAGGGAAAGAGGTATGGCCAAGTTGTCGAAGCAGGGTCTACTTGGTGGGAAGCGTACGACAAAGCTGGAGTTTTATGAATATTGCGATTTTGGGAAGCAGAAACGTATTAGCTTCAATTCGGCGATGCACAACACAAAATGTACTCTTGATTATATCCATTTAGATATTTAGGGACCCTCTCCAGTTGCTTCTAAAGGAAGCAATGCAAGTATCTGGTTACGTCCATTGATGATTTTTCGAAAAAGGTGTGGGTCTATATCTTGAAATACAAAAGTGATGTGTTTACTATATTCAAGTAATGGAAGACATTACTTGAGAAGCATACAGGCAAGCAGATCAAGAGACTGAGGACAGACAGCGGGTTAGAGTTTTGCGGTGGAGATTTCAATGAATTCTTCAAAAATAAAAGTATTGTTCGGTATCATACCGTTGTCTACACACCACAACAGAACGAAGTCGCGGAGCGTATGAATCAGACTCTTTTGGAGAAAGCGCGATGCATATTGTCTAATGCACAACTCGGTAAAGAGTTTTGGGCAGAAACGGTAAACACGACGTGCTATATTGTGAGTCATTCACCTCATACGACACTCGGTAGTAAGACACCGGAGCAGGTATGGTCTGGGAAGCATGCAAACTATTCAACACTTAAGGTGTTTGGTTGCCCCGCTTATACACATTGCTGTGAAGGCAAGTTGGATGCTCGAGCAAAGAAATTTATATTTCTCGGTTATGCTACCGGCGTTAAAGGTTATAGATTGTAGAATCTCCAATTGCAGACGATTTAAAGAAGGATGATCCGAGAGTTAATACTGAGGTCGGTGAAATCTCGGATTCGCTGGAGAACTCTATTTCATCATCGTCTGAAGAAGCTCATGATGAGCAGTTCCAATATGAGGAGTATTTGTTCGCTCGTGACCGACAAAAAAAGGATATTAGACCGCCACAAAGATATGGATATGATAATCTAGTGGTGTATGCGCTATCTGTTTATAGAGACGGTTGATAGTAGCGAATCGAAGAACTATAAAGAAGCCATCTCATTCTATGAGTCAGCTCGTTGGCTAGTCGTTATGAATGAAGAAATTGAGTCTCTTCACAAGAACCAGACTTGGAAACTCGTGAAGCCCGAAAGAGGAAGGAAAGTAGTTGGTTGCAAGTGGATTTTCAAGAAGAAAGAAGGTGACCAAGAGGTGGTTGATACGAGATATAAGGCACGGTTGGTAACTAAAGGCTATTCGCAGATTCGGGGAGTTGACTTCAATGAGATATTTTATCTGGTTGTTAAACACACCTCTATACGTTTCTTACTCGGTTTGGTAAATATGCAAGATTCGGAGTTCAAGCAGATCGATGTGAAGACATCATTCTTGCATGGTGATTTGGTAAAGAAGATCTATATACAACAGCCCGAAGGTTTTGAAGTTTAAAGCAAAGAAGACCATGTTTGTTTGCCAGAGAAGTCTCTCTATGGTTTGAAGCACTCAGCTAGACGTTGGTATAAAAATTTTGACTCCTTCATAAAAGAAACTGAGTTCACGAGAACCATGGGCGACAATTGTGTATATTCCAAGAAGCTCGCCGATGGTTCTTTCGTATACTTGCTATTTTATGTTGATCATATATTGATAGCAGTAAGGTATATGGTTAATATTAAAAATTTGTATGAATATTTGAAAGGCAAGTTTGAGACCAAGGATTTGGGAGCAGCCAATAAAATACTTGGTTTGGAGATCAAGCGAGATCGCAAAGGAGGAAAACTTTACTTGTCTCAACAGCGATACGTTGAGAAAGTTTTGGAGTGTTTCGATATGGCAGACGCTAAATCTGTAAGTACTCCATTGGCAGCTCATTTTAAACTTTCAGCTCGTTCATCACTGCAAACACAGAATGAGATTAAGTATATGTCGAATGTTCCATATGCAAATACAGTGGGTGGCATTATGTATGCCATGGATTGTACACGACCAGACATTTCACATAATGTTAGTGTTATTAGTCGCTATATGGATCTCCAAGTAAAGGCCATTGGCAAGCTGTGAAATGGATATTATGATACCTACGAAGTATGACTGGCATGGGGTTGGTGTTTGAAAGGAACAACGACAGTTTGATTGGATCCATCGATTCTGATTATGCAGGTGATCTCGACAGAAGAAGGTTAATCACCGGTTATATATTTTCCTTAGGAGGATGTGTCATCAGTTAGCGTGCTTCGTTATAGCTTACGGTAATATTATCCACAATAGAGGCGGAGTATATGGCCATTTTTGGGGCCGTTAAGGAAGTGATCTGGTTGAAAGGTTATTTTCAGAATTTGGTATTCAAAAAGATACCATAATAGTCTACTGTGATAGCCAAATCGGGATTCACTTGACGAAAGATCAAATGCATCATGAGAGCACGAAACACATTGATGTGAGGTACTGGTTTATACATGAAGTCGTTGAGAAAAAAGATATTATTGTGAAGAAGGTTAGTACAGCGGATAATCCGTCCGACAAGTTGACGAGATCTCTTTCGGTTGTTAAGTTTGAGTATTGCTTGAATTTTATTGGAGTGTGTCGCACTCATTTAAGCCCTTGAGGGGTTTTGTGGTGAATGTGAAGCTATTATTAATTTTGTGGAGGAGTGTTGTTAAAAATGCAAGACAAGATAGAGATTTGTTATGTGTGCCACACATTCATCCCTATTGATTTATTAACGATCCGGTGTTATCGCGAAGTTGTCTGTAACGACCCCAATATTAATATACCTCCGTATTTTCTTTCTTTAGTAAAATATTGTATTTATTTATTCTTAGTATTTTCTGTATTTTGTTTTTTATAAATATATTATTTTATTATTCCACCTATTTTTCCCAAACACATTTGTTTAAAACTAAATTTTAACTTTTTTTCAAATTAAACATAAGACCTAAGCCAACCCATAACTCAAATCCAATTTCATTTTCATTTTCTTTAATAAAACTATGAGCCCAAAAGCCCAGTTTCTTTTTAAGCAATATCGTATATTCAATTCTTATTAAATATGTGTATGAACAACCTTGTACCTCATTGGTTAAGTCTTTGCATTGTTATTCTATAGATCACATGTTCAAATCCCCATTCTTGCAATTATTTTTTATCAATTTTTATTCTTCTCATAACTTACAAATGAGACCTTTCATTTCCAAAATGAATGGTGACATTTCATTTCTCTTATAATTCCCATGTTGAATGCAAATATTATGATAGATAATTCACCATTACACCATCTTTATTTGTCCTCCTCTTTCTTTTTCTTCCTCATATTTTTCTATCTCTCCCTTCTCCCTCTTCACCTAGAGTCCTAGAAGAAGAACACAAAGAAGTTTTCAAGAAAATCTCGCTAGTAACGCGAGATTATTGGTGGATAGACAAATCCGATGATAATACTGGCTTGTGTATGAAACTCCCTTCTCTCTTTCCCTCCCTCCATCTCTTTCTCTTTATCTTTCTTTTTTTTATATTGTCAAGAAAAACTTCACCTGTCATATCATAGTCCCTAAATAATTAATTAAATGGATACATATATAAATAATGAACACACACAAATATATACAAATATATAGTTTGTAATGTCTTTTTCATTACTCTCAATCATATGTTAAGATTTCATAGTAACCAATTAGAATTGCGTCATTTGTTGTTGTATTTTAAGTTAATTTATTTAATGTTTGTAAAAAAAATGAAGTTACGAATAAATACCATGGTTTTCTCATTTCTCACATATGACATATCAATACCTTTACTTTTAAAATAACTTTTAAAAATTAATTTTTACTTATAAAAATTTCAGGAAATTTAAATATGATATAATATATTATTTTGTACATACTGTAAAAATTTCAGATTGAATCACTTAACGGTTTAGAAATTATATTGTTTTTAATCATTGTTCGTAAAACAGAAAACTGCATTTATCGGTCAACTTCTAAGACACATAACTTGGTCTACAGATATCCAAATTGAGTAAACTCAAGTATTTTAGATATTTACATCGAAATATCTAGATTTTATTAGTTTTAAGTTTTCACTAAAAATCGACGTAAAATATACAAAACTGCATTACAATATTAAGAGACGGATCTGAACAGAATCTGTCCTGATTCGCGCATTGTTTTTAAATAGGACATAACTCGAACTCTCGATATCCGTTTGTGACAAACTTCAGATTTATAGATGCACAATTGATAGAACTATAATTTTATGTATATTAGATTACTTATAAATGAATGAAACAACTCAATATAGGTTTTGCAATATAACATATAATTGCTGTCCAGAAATATGAATTTCTGTTTTAAACGCTGATATTAAAACGATCATAACTAGAGCTTCAGAAATCCAAATCATGCAAATCTTGGTGTTTCGGATAAGTACATCGAAATACCTATAATTTTTTAATAAAATTCATAACCTGAAACCTGATGAAAAATAACTCAAACTGTGTTTTGAAAATGTGTGACGTTGCGGAACAGATTCTGATCTGTTTTGCGCGACGATACGAAAACATGTATATCTCCTAAACTGGTAGTCGTATTTAGGCGAGACTGGAACACACGTGTGCATAAAACTTAAGGCTGTGTTTTCATTTATATTCTAACTTTAAATAACTTGATTAACTAGTCGTACATATCACATATTTACAAAATTATTTTTGGACGTTTCTTGTATACCAATCTCATATCATGTTCTATGATTGCTTATCTATTTTTATCAATATGACTTGTGATTAAACCATTACATACTAGAATTGATTTGATTTTGACACGACTCAATCATGAATACCTAAACCCAGTATGTAAATTTGAACCAACTTGATTCGAACCATGAATACAATTGACATGACGTGCACTTGACATGACTACATGAACTCAATCTTGAAAACTTGATATCATACATCACCTTTTGCATTCATGGATTCGATCAAGATTCATAACATTAATCATAGACTAATATACACGGGGTGTTGGAGTAGTTTAAGTATGAATCCAACAGAATCTCTTGAGTCCTATTAATACAAATCATGTTACTGTGGTATCGGGCTGAAACGGTACAAATCAAGTTGCTGTGGTACCGGGCTGAAACAGTATAAATCATGAATTCACTAATAAGGACCCGTGTTTCCAAACCCCTGGACGATAGCCTGTTGGGTTTGGAATACTTCAATAATAATTGAAATCCCGATTACTTTTGGGCCCGTGATTCCTTATCTCTGGACGATAGCCTTGATGTCGAGAATACTCTTGAAATTGGTTGATATTCACACTTAAACTGGCGTTAAGATATATTAACTTGTAGAGACCCTTTAGGACATGAACATCCACTTCATATTCACTATACCTACACTCTATGGATATGTTAAACTTGCTTGCCATGCTGATATAGTTGGCATACACATTACCATGCACGCTACCATACTTGTTTATATGTTCATGATTTATATTCATGCCATACTTGTTTACTATGCTCATGTTATATTGCTATGCTTACATAGTTGTCATTAATATCACTATGTTATACTTGTTCATGTTTTATTTCCATCCATACTATATCACATGTCACCTTGCATATTTATTTATATACTTTCACATCCCACCTTTCTTGGGGACTTACCGAGTGTAAGTTCGCTAACGGGTATTCCACCCATTTCTTTGTTTCCTTAGAATGTTCGTCAGATGATCTAAAGATTGAGGAGATCGAGCCAAGTTAGGAGAATTACTTTCAGCTTAAGAAACGGACCGACTACTAGTTCTTTCTTTCCAGCTTTTACTTCCAGTATGCTACTTGTTTAGACACTTTCTTTTATGTATCTTTGTTTTCAGACATCATGTATTCAGTTTGAAACTTGTGAAAGTTGGGAATATAAATATATAAAGTTGGATTTTCATTATCATGTCTTTTCTTGTTATTTTATATTGCTTATATACGCTTAGCGTATTTGCTTCTGAGTAAATACGTAGCGGGCCTCGCCGCGTCCCCTTCCGTACACTGGGAAGCGGGGCGTGACAGGTTTTGTTGATTGCCCATACAGGTCAGTTCTGCATGAATATCGTAAGCAATATAATATAAGAATTATGAAATCCAATTATTACATTCGACTTTTCTTTTGAATCCTACCCTATTCCTTGAGTCCATCTTGAACTCCACCTTTGGCCTTCTTGAAGTCCATCTCTCGACTTT
This sequence comes from Agapanthus africanus, assembly GCA_030015575.1. Classification (NCBI taxonomy): domain Eukaryota; kingdom Viridiplantae; phylum Streptophyta; class Magnoliopsida; order Asparagales; family Amaryllidaceae; genus Agapanthus; species Agapanthus africanus. The sequence goes on from CM057342.1 coordinate 243,231,128, forward strand.
TGAATTCTCAACTCTTATTCACCCTTTCATTTGTATTTCATTGGCCTATTTGCTCAATTGGTTAGAGTATCGATCGACGGAGCTCGAAAACGATGCCATTCTTAATTTTCCACTACCTTGTTGCAATATCCTTCTTAAGTCATTTCGAGAATTATTTTTAAGGAAGGTAGAATGTAACGACCCCAAAATTAATATACCTCCGTATTTTCTTTTTGTAGTAAAATATTGTATTTATTTATTCTTAGTATTTTCTGTATATTTTGTTTTTTATAAATATATTATTTTATTATTCCATCAATTTTCCCAAACACATTTCTTTAAAACTAAATTTTAACTTTTTTTCAAATTAAACATAAGACATAACCCAGCCCATAACTCAAATCCAATTTCATTTTTATTTTCTTTAATAAAATTATGAGCCTAAAAGCTCACTTTCTTTTTGAACAACATCATATATTTAATTTTTATTAAATATGTGTATGAATAATCTTGTAGCTTATTGGTTAAGTCTTTGCATTGTTATTCTATAAATCACATGTTCAAATCCCCATTCTTGCAATTATTTTTTATCAATTTTTATTCTTCTCATAACTTACAAATGAAACCTTTCATTTCCAAAATGAATGATGACCTTTCATTTCTCTTTTAATTCTCATGTTGAATGCATATATTATGATAAATAATTCACCATTACACCATCTTTATTTGTCTTCCTCTTTTTCTGTCTTCCTCACATTTTTTTATCTCTCCCTTCTCCCTCTTCACCTAGAGTCCTAGAAAAAGAACACAAAGAAAATTTCAAAAAAATCTCGCTAGTAACATGAGATTATCGGTGGATAGACAAGCCCGGTGACAATACCGGCTTGTGTATATAAGTCCCTTCTCTCTTTCCCTCCCTCCATCTCTTTCTCTTTATCTTTCTCTGTTTTATATTGCCATGAAAAACTTCACTTGTCATATCATAGTCCCTAAATAATTAATTAAATGGATACATATATAAATAATGAACACACACAAACATACACAAATATATAGTTTGTAATGTCTTTTTCATTACTCTCAATATATATGTTAAGATTTCATAATAACTAATTAGGATTGCATCATTTGTTATTGTATTTTAAATTACATTATTTAAAGTTTGTAAAAAAATGAAGTTACGAATAAATACCATAGTTTTCCCATTTCTCACATATGACATATCAATACCTTTAGTTTTAAAATAATTTTTAGAAATTAATTTTTACTTCTAAAAATTTCAGGAAATTTACATATGATAGAATATATTATTTTGTACATACTGTAAAAATTTCAGATCGAATCGCTTAACGGTTTAGGAATTATATCGTTTTTATTCACTGTTCGTAAAACATAAAACTGTATTTATCGGTCAACTTCTAAGACACATAACTTAGTCTACAGATATCCAAATTGAGTAAACTCAAGTATTTTAGATATCTACATCGAAACATCTAGATTTTATTAGTTTTAAGTTTTTACTGAAAACCGACGTAAAATATACAAAACTGCGTTACAATATTAAGTAACGGATCAGGACAGAATATGTCCTGATCCGCACATTGTTTTTAAATAGGACATAACTCAAACTCCCGATGTCCGTTTGTGACAAACTTTAGATATATAAAAGCACAATTGATAAAACTATAATTTTATATATATTAGATTACTTATAAATGTTAGTTATATATATGCTCTAGAGGCCATTATTGTACATATAATGTATATTATAGTGGATGCTTGGACATACATAGGGAGGACTTTCTTACTCGACATGATAGTATGCTAACTGGTTACTCTTTATCTTAACATGTACACTGATTGTCTCTCTGTTATATATTGATAAAGCCCTTAGGATATTTACTTGACTACCTGGATTGTGATGAGGATTATACTAGTGGGACAAAGGTAGTCCGTGAATACATCCTTTAATGTCCCTAGTCGTGGGTGTATCGAGACGGGGCATCGATATACCAGAGTAGACTAATGTATACCTTCTCGACCCATGTAGATGGGCGATGGATGATCTCATATCCATTGGTGTTTGACATCAGAGATGATAAACTGGTGCTCAGTGGAGACTGTGTACACTGGACGGACTCGCCAAGAACTCCTAGATAGTATTATACCTCACGTCAGATGGCAGTTCTCTGGTGACACTGGTACAGAGTAGTCTGTCGACCCGAGATCGTCATAGAGTCTTGTGTGATTCCCACTGTGCTTTGATTTCCACCTTAGCACGTTCAAGAGAACGTGCAAAACGGTGGTTTTTGGGTACAGTCCCGAGTCACATGGAGGCAATGAGTGATAGGAGGGGATTTCGACTCTCCCGGTATTGGGGGTTGATGTTGCGCTGTACTCGATTGGCTATAACAGGAAAGTTCCTAGCCAGGGTTGTTTCTGAGATTTACTGGTAAGTGTTATCAGTAGTTTCTCAACCCGTTATGAGCCTCACATCGGCATGACTTATCAAGCTACTGGGGTCTGACGTTTACCACTCCCAGGCGAGATATGCGACATATCAGACGAAGAGACCGGACTGTACGGTAGTGTTACTGATTGGATTCACAGGAGTATGAGCAGGCTTGCTTGTTGATCTTCTGATCGCTTAATACCCGGGTGACCGTTACGTTTAGCAGACCGCTTGCGGCTTATGGGTATTTGATATGATCATCACCTACCGCCGGCTATTGATGAGTCTTTAGAATCCCACACATAGGTTTCCTGATTCATACGAAACGGAGTAGGAGCACATATGTGATATGTGCAGGACCGAGATTAATGCGCGTATATGATACCGCATTCTATTCTCGCAATGTGTGGCATCGGTCGGTTATATGTAATATAGCCGGGTTATCGGATCAAATGTTGATTCGATAAATTGTTACATTTGATATTAGTCGGTTATATGTGATATAGCTGGATTATTAAATCGAGTGTTGATTTTATAATTTAATGTATAATTGTATATTTGATATACTAGATTACATTAACTAATATTAGCTCACTTAAACATTTCCTTTTCTCACTTCTGTGCATTAGTGTATATGTGATATATATTAATGTACAACTTCTTGTATCATGCTTGATGCCACATGCTTCATAGGTATATGAGACTCACACCATACTAATAATAATGTTAAGCTTTTATTTATTTAAAGTAAATCAAAATTAGTGGAATTAAGTCACATGGTTGAAGCCTGTAGAAGTTTGTGGAACCATTGACCAAGTCCACTATTCTTGTTTTACTTGAAGATATTTATTAAGCTGACCATTATTGTTAGCCATGGTTTAATCTCTACATGGGTTAGTGTATGACACTAACTCACTCATGGTTGTTATTCTCACCTCATGAGTTCATTCTCTCATTCTTCACTTAAGCTTCTTCTTACTCATGAGAAAGGTAAGAAAATATTGTGAGAAAAGTAAATCTAAAGTGAGCTCATTTCCTACTTCATCATCCTCTACTATATTAGCCATTTAGTTTAGGGTGTTTGCTTCACTAATCCACATATTAGTGAAGAGGTAGCATGAGCTTGAGTCTTCTCGACGTAGACCATCTTCGGTCTCGAAGAGTTCGAGCAAGTTTCTTCATTTCTCCAAGGGAACCCATATTAGAGTTCGGGAGATCACTACTCGCAGCGAAGGGACTACTACATGGAGCTTTAGAAGTGAAGGACCGGTCTACAAAGATTGTATTCCTCATTCACTTGTATGTAAAGTAGTTTACATGTTGTTTCGTCGCATTTTCTAGTAAAGATTCTATAGTTATAGTTAGCTAGAACGGCAAATTTTTGAAATTGGCATGGACGATGCCTCCCGAAACCTTGCTGCCGTGCTAGGCAACCCTGCAGTGGTATCAGAGCCATGCTAGAAAATTAGACGATAGATGTAGGATTACGAAACCGAAACAACTCTGAAACTTGAAACCATAAGACCTCGTTTCTGTCGATTTTCAAAAGGGCACTAAAAATTTTTTAAACAAGTACAGAATAGTGTATGAGAAACAACATGAACACTACCAAAATTTGATCCAATTTCATCGTGAATTGGCCGGCCACATCACCCAAAAATCCGAGCTCCTCGGGTCAATTTTGGCTTTTTGGCTTCAAATTTTGGTGGTGTTCCAGTCTCTGGGTTTTGGTATTTCAGGTGTTTGTTTTTGCTAAATTTGCATGTGATGTTAACTTTCTGCAAAGGCAATTCGGAGTGTTTCACGGTCGTAATTCTAACATGTATTCGGGTTATTTAAACGACGTTAAAAAGTTCGAACCGATATCAATAACCCATATTTTCCCTCACTGAAATTTTTCAAGAGTTGGATTTTTTCCGAGTTTAAAATATTCAGAAAATCATGCAGGTGATTCTGTGGACCCTCTAGAAAAACGAAACCCTAACTCGATTCTGTGACCGTCAGAACCGCCATCAAACCCTAGGGTTTATGGTAGTTCAGCTGTGCCACAGGTGGGACATTGGTTGACCCTTCTACAACTGGTTCATAGGTGTTGTGGCATGTTCTGGGTATTTTTTTTAAACTCCGCTCAAGTGTTGAGCTCTTTGGGAAATTTTGGGTGTTTGTTTATTCGATCGGAAAGTTTAACATCGTTTAATTATCTGAGATTGTGATACAATAATTGGAATCTAGTTAGTTGCGTGTAAGTTTAACATTTCGGTCTCGGGTGAAATCGGGAATCTTGTTGAATTACCCGACTTCTTTTGAAAATTGTTTTCATAGTTGAGACCTAAATGTAAGATTTGCATTGTTAAGCATGAAATCCAGAATATGTGATATTCCGGGTTTATGATGTCTAAGGGCAGTGACGATTCCAATTGTTGTAGTTTTTCACTTTCTTTTCTGGGACCGTAAGTGTAATATGTGGTGTATCATCGGTTTCATTGCTATATGTCAACGACAATTGGGATACGCATATTTACTTATGTTGATGACATGAGATGTTATGAGTTGCTGTGATATGTTATATTAGATCGTTGTTTTTGAATAGCCGGGGTTTTTTATGTGAGATAAGAGTTTTTCATTTTTATTCATGTAAAAACTTGTATGTAATATTCTTTTATTGGGGCACTTCCGGGTTGAGAAAGTTGTCACCGTTGATTTGTATTATTTATTTTTCCTCATTAGGATAGACCCAAGGAAGGGAGCATAAATAACCGGGTTCTAGAGTCCAGTGGGAGACCGTCTCGAGGCGTCGAGTCCGGGTTTCTTAACTCTAGAATTGGTAGGGTTGCTTGCCGCTCTCGTAGGAGTCTAGGGATGTGGGTTTGGCTATTCATCACGACCGTGAAATCCGCGTTTTTCATTAGCTTAATTTAAAACCCGGAAATCCTAGTATATCCAATATTTCATTTGATAATTTCTGCTGCGATATTCTGTGATGTGATCACTTTATATGCTGAGATAGATACTGTATATAGTATATGTGATATATTATATAGACGTTGCTTATGTTTTACACCCGTGCTAGCCCTCCCCCGCTCTGCCGTTAGTTACCTAACCTAACGGTGCATGACGGGATATCGAGACGAATGCGGATGGCATAAGCGTACGTTGTATTTATCTGTGATACTTAGGTAACTTAAATGATGGGACCTTCATTAATGTGATTAATGAAAGAAAATAAACCTAAAGGTATTGAGGAATCGAATTTTTAAAAACAGGTAGCTCTAGTTGTAGCTTTGCATAGCGGTATTCCTTATAGAATATCCAGCACCTTATTCGATAAGGAAAGAGACGAGATCCCTTCACCGGGAGTGACCTCTTTAGCAATAACTGGCAGATGCTACAACCCTCGGTTTCTTCTTTTGATTGTTTTTCTAGTTCTTGCTTTGCATAGTGGTATTATGAATATCCTGCACATCATTCAATGAGGAAAGAGCCGAGATCCCTTCACCGGGAGTGACCTCTTTAGCGAAACTAGCAAAAGCCTCAAAAACACTCTATTTTAAATCATTTGATTCTACATCGATATCAAGTTCATTACGCAAAAAAATTTCTTAAAAACCTGTCGTAGCCCTCCATCATTTCAGATAAGTGCTATTTTAGTATTCGTGCTACGGTAGTTTGGCCTGCGTCAAGGCGTAGTGTACGGTAGCTATTTAGTGCTTATCTACTTATACATATGATGCGATTGAGTTAGGGCATTCGTATGGCGTAGTTTGGCCTGCGTCAAGGGTCGTGCGGGTGGGTTTAATTCAATCAAGAAATGTACGGGTTAAACTTGACTAGCGGACTATGGGGCATGCGTCAAGGTCATAGCCATGCTAGGGGCAAAATATTATTGGGAATTTCAAGTTTTGAAATTTGCAATGAGATTGCATACCTTCTATGAGATAGTTGGATCCCGATACTCACTGCGAGTAAAAGTTATTCCTGGGAGAGTTTTGCACTTTACAATTAGCCGATCAAGTAGGTGTCTAGAAAGGTCTCAACGGTGTTACGCCCATGGAAAAACGAGATTTATTTTAATTAGGTCCGTGCGAAAGCACGGGAAACCTCCCTCAAAGTACCGGCACTGGCCTGGTTGAAAGATTGGCGAACTTATAGGGTGTAATTAATCCCGGCCGGTCTTTCCTTTTAGGGTTTGGAGGAAGATTTGATAAAAACAGTGGGAGCCATCCTGATTAGATAAAATAATAACCAATCTGATCTTGCAAGAGCATCGCTGAGTGTTTTATTATCTCTCTCTCCAGGTAACGACCATGTCACGCCTTAATCAAGATAATAATATGGATGTATTGACCGAACCCGCTTGTTATACTGTGCTGGGGAACGTTGGTCCCGCTCCAACTTATAGTTATTATAAGACTGAGCAGGAAATAGGGGATTACCAGGATTCACGTGCCGCCCAAACGAAGAAAGTGCATGTTGATGCATCTTCTTCGGGTGTGTTCGATACCGAGAACTGTTTTTCAGTATCCTCTACGTCCTGGGTATGAGATACCGGATCAGGATTCCACATGTGTAATCTGTTACATGGATTACAGATAGGTAGAGAACTGAGAATGGGTGACAATTTTCAAAAGATGGAAATGGTGCAATTGTTGCAGCCAAGGTGTTGGCAGTTATCACCTTGTATTACCAAATGGTAATACATTGATTCTGAATGAATGTTATTAGATACCAAACCTAATATGCAATATTATAGCAGTCTCTTTATTTACTAAAGAAGGATATAATTTTGTATAGATGGATAATGTTTGAACATTTCCTATATCAAGAGTTGATCAGTCCAGGCACGTTATCTAAAAGCATATACGTTCTAAATCAAACCACAGTTCTTAACGTACACAACACACACAAGAGGAAGAGTTCAGAAATAACGAATCCTTCTTGAGGCATTGTAGACTAGGTCATATCAATGCGACCTGACTAGCTAAGTTACATTAAGATACATATTTAAATCAGTTTGAATTTACATCTTATGAAACTTGCCAGTCATGTCACAAAGATAAAATGACCATAGCTCCATTTACTGGAAACAGAGAAAGAGTTAGTGAACTCTTGGGATTGATACATGATGATGTATGTAGGTCCCCTGTCTACATATTCCAGGACTAGTTCTTTGTACTTCATTACATTCACTAATGATCTCTCAAGTTTCGGACATATGTTCCTGTTGAAACACAAGTCTGAAACTTTTGAGAAATTCATAGAATATAAATCAGAAGTAAAGAACCAAAAAGGGTATAAGTATTATGTCCTTTGATGTGATCAGGGAGGAGAATACTTGACCACGGAGATCCTGGACTATTCATAAGGAGAATGAGATTCTCTCTCAGCATTACTCCTCCGTATACAGCACAGCACGTCGGTGTATCTTGGTGAAGCGATCGCACCCTATTAGATATTGTGCGCTCTATGATGAGTACTGCTGAGTTGCCTATTTCCTTTTGTGAGTTATGCACTTGAGAAGCTGCATACCTATTGAATTCGGTTCCAAACAAATCAGGTGCCTACCACTCCATATATGATATGGTATGGGAAGAGCCCATGTCTTAAGCAAGTTAAGATTTGGGGTTGTCCGGCCTATGCCAAAAGCAAAATCCGGACAAGCTCGAGGCAAGGTCTGTTTTGTGGAAATTTGTTGAATATCCCAAGCATTCGTAAGGGAATATCTTCTACCGCAGCGAGGAACAAAAGGTGTTTTATTTCTCGGCATGCCACCTTTTTAGAAAAGGAATTTTTTATGGAAGAAATTAGTGGTCATGAGGTAGAACTGGAATAAGTTCTAGCTATACAAACTACAGCTGATGATTTGGTAGAACCGGAGGATTCAATAGCTCCCGACGAACTTCAGCCTCTCCGCCGATCTGGTAGGATTCCTCATCCACCTGAGAGATACTTTGGTTTTCTCAATGACAGTGGGAGCGAGGATTGCATCATGAGATGATGACCCAACTAAGTTTCGAGCAGGCCATCAAGAGTGGGGACTCTGTAAGAATGGCTGGATGCTAAGCAATCTGAGATGGAATCCATATACACCAACAAAGTATGGACTTTGGTTGCTATATCTGAAGGGTTAAACCCCCATCAGGAGCAAGTATATCTTGAGAAGATTACTTGGTGTAGATGGAAAATTTGAGACTTTCATAGCTAGACTTGTTGTAAAAGGTTTTCGTCATTGACCAGATGTGGATTATGATGAAACCTTTTCTCCAATGGCTATGCTTAAGTCCATCCGGATCCTACTTGCCATTGCTACATACCATGACTACGATATCTGGCGGTTATGTGTCATGACTGCTTTTCTAAATAGTAATTTAGAAGAGAGTGTCTATAAGTACACAGCCAGAGGGCTTCGTAGACAGTGGGAGCAGCGGAAACGTGTGCAAGTTGCTTTACGGGTTAAAGCAGGTATCGCGAAGTTGGAACATCTGTTTTGATATGGTAGTCAAAGCGTTTGACTTCATCAAAATGGTAGATGAACCTTGTATATACAAAAAGGTAGTATAGAGTAAGGTGGTCTTCCTCGTATTGTACGTAGATGACATACTCTTGATAGGGAAGGTGTTTCTATGCTACACTCGGTCAATCTCCTCTTATCACAAGGATTCTCCATAAAGGATCAAGGTGATACATCCTAAATCCTGGGTTTTGGATCTATGAGATAGATCTAAGTGGATATTAGGATTCTCACTGGGTGTAGTGGGATGGTATCAATCGATCATGGGGAGAATCACTGGATAGCTTCCAGGGTGGTAAGGTCGACTGAATGTCAGTCATAGGCATTGTCTTACCCTCAGTGGAGGGAAGGTATGTTGGAAGAGTTCGAAACTAAATACCGTGGCAAACTAGACAATAAAGGTTGGATACATCACTACCAACGATGCTATCAAAGAGGCAATCTGGGTGTATATTAGTTCATGAGATGAACTTCGTTCCTACCATTATGTGACAATGGAGTTGTGGCTTATGCCTAGGAACCCCCATCCTATCAGTGACCCAGACATATTCTAAGGCAGTATCACCTGATCATGGAGATGATTGATATCTAGGGAGATCGAGGTTAGGAGAGTAGACTCAGAGGACAACATGGCGGATCCACTCACAAAGGTCTTTTCCCAAGAGAGACTTTTATAGGATGGTTGAGTATGAGATACTACAACCACTGCTAATTGTTGGTATTGGATACTACAACATATGGCCCTAGTGCAAATGGGAGATTGTTAATTATATATGCCCTAGAGGCTATTATTGTATATATGATGTATATTATAGTGGATGCTTAGACATACATAGAGAGGACTTTCTTGCTCGACATGATAGTATGCTATCTGGTTACTCTTTATCTTAACATATACGTTGATTGTCTCTCTGTTACATGTTGATAAAGCCCTTAGGATGTTTACTTGACTACCTGAATTGTGGTGCGGATCATACTAGTGGGATAAAGGTAGTCCGTGAATACATCCTTTAATGTCCCTAGTCGTGGGTGTATCGAGACGGGGCATCGATATACCAGAGTAGACTAGCGTATACCTTCTCGACCCATGTAGATGGCCGATGGATGATCCCATATCCATTGGTGTTTGACATCAGAGATGATATACGGGTGCTCAGTAGAGACTGGGTACACTGGACGGACTCGTCGAGAACTCCTAGATGGTATTATACCTCACGTCAGATGGCAGTTCTCTGGTGACACTGGTACAGATTAGTCTGTCGACCCGAGATCGTCATAGAGTCTTGTGTGATTCCCACTGTGCTTTGATTTTCACCTTACTACGTTCAAGAGAACGTGCAAAACGGTGGTTTTTGGGTACAGTCCTGAGTCACATGGAGGCAATGATTGATAGGAGGGGATTTCGTCTCTCCTGGTATTGGGGGTTGATGTTGCGCTGTGCTCGATTGGCTATAACAGGAAAGTCTCTGGCCATGGTTGTTTCTAAGATTTACTAGAAAGTGTTATCAGTAGTTTCTCAAGCCGTTATGAGCCTCACATCGGCATGACTTATCAAGCTACTAGGGTCTGACGTTTACCACCCCCAGGCGAGATATGCGACATATCAGACGAAGAGACTGTTCTCTGCCGAAAAGACGCGACCGGGATGTTCGAACGTCCGGCCTAAATTTTGGGGGGGGATGTTATTTGGTTTTATCCGTCCACCTCTCCGAAAATGCCAAGTTGATTTATGGCACCATATATCGAAGGTTTAGATAGATGCGGCCGTTATAGCAGACTTCGTCAGATTCTCTCTCGTTTGAGGGGTTTTTGATTGTGGGAACGCTCTTCCCTACAGGCACAAGCCCCTGCAGTTAATTACGCTACCGCATCGGGATAACCACTTTCTCCTTCTCCAGATGGTCACTTCGTGTCGTGTATTTTTGTTTTATTTTTTGGTTGCCCGTGGATTGTATACGGAGACTAATTTATGTTGTCGCCCGTAAGGCGTGGATTAGTCCAAATCCGTATTTTCTTAGATTTAGGTTTTGGTTTGGGTTTAAGGATCGTTAATCTCATTTGAGACTAAGATCAACTTAAACGTTTGTTAAGGATACGTTAGTCTAATTTTAGACTAAGATCTACTTAACAGTTTGTTAAGGATACGTTGGTCTAATTTTAGACTAAGATCTACTTAACAGGATCATTTAGATCCAACAAAAGAGTATTTGAGCTCTATTATTTTAGTTTAGGGACTTTGCGGTCCATAAGTTTAAGGACATCATAGTCCGTGGAGTTTAAGGACATCATAATCCAGAGTTTAAAGACGTCATAGTCTGTAAAGTTTAAAGACATCATAGTCTACGAGTTTAAGGACCCCGCGGTCCATGGAATGTCTGGTTATCGGGACCCGTCACCTCTCTGAAGAGGTTGAAGGATTACAATGACAAATATCAGAGGAATGAAGAGATGTACCCTTGAACCAATATTGGTTGGGAAATCTATAGTCCAATTTGGGACTAAGATCAAAGATTTATAAGCATGTGGGCTCAATTAATTTGAATGAGGGGGGTCTGTAGCCAACTTGGGCTCGGCCCATTCAATTAAAATGTTGGACATTTAATTAGGCTCGGTCTGTTTTTTTTAACAATGCTGGGTATTGATCGTGACAACTTTTGTCTTTTATTGAATATTGAGCACTCATTATGGCTCTGGTCTTTACCATTAAAGAACAATTTATGTTCTCTCAGCGCACACGTGAGGAGCACGTGACGCGCTTGGCGTTGAGCGCCAGTCAATGAGCGCATTGCGCTTCTGGTGAAGTAGCACACACGTGAGGAGCACGTGGCGCGCTTGGCGCTGAGCGCCAGTTAATGAGCGCATTGCACTTCTGATGAAGTTTAGAGCGCTGAAGCGCTTCTTTTGTTTAGAGCGCTAGGGCTCTTTTTTAGGCAGCTTTGCGTCCTGAGAATTAAATTCTCTTTCTTATAAGAGACTTTGTCTCATGGATCTAAGGACAAAGTTCTTATTTTTTTATGGGAGATGTTTCAATCTCTTATGTTTTTTGTGAAAAACTCTGCCTTTATGGTTCTATGATTCTAAGAGAATTGAATTATTCTCCCCCCCTTTTATAATGAGATATTATAATCTCTGAAAGACAATTTTTCTTATAGATGTATGATCTGAAGAAGATTAAGTTCTTCCCCTTATCTTTTATAATAAGATATTTTGATCTCTGTTGTGAAGGACCTTGGTCTTATAGATCTATGATCTTAGAAAAAGAAGTAAATTCTTCTTTTTATATGAGATAATTTCAACTCTTTGTTTTTTTTACCTTGAAGAAAATTTTCTTCTTCTGAGAGCTTGCTCTTTGTCTTTGAAATTTCTCAAAGTTTATGGGGGGTTCCTCTATATGAGACTTGAAGTCTTGGGGCCTTTATATAGGGCGAGCTGATTTGTTGAATCGGTTAGAGAGATCTTTTTTCTAATTAATTTGGGGATGTTTCTCCCGTTGGATCTTTGATCCAAGGGCTTCTGATTTACAGAAAGCAATCATCTTGTTTTTAACAAGATTGGGAAATCTTTTCCCATACAGAATTCATTCTGTAATTTGGTGATTTTAATCACCATTGGATCATTGATCCAACGGTACTCTGATATACGGAGCACAATCTTTCCTATTTGGAAAGATTCTGAGGAATGTTTTCTTAGCAGAATTTTATTCTGGTAACTTGATGATTTATCATCTTCGTTGGATCTTTGACCCAACGATAGGGAACGTTTAGTTCTAGCGCTAGCGCACTCATGCTTTGCACATGAGCGCTGCTTCAGAGCGCTTGTGCTCTTAGCGCTAGCGCACTCGTGCTCTACATGTGAGCGCTGCTTCAGAGCGCTGGCGCTGCTTCAGAGCGTTGGCGCTCTTAGCGCTAGCGCACCCGTGCTTTGCATGTGAGCGCTACTTGCTGACGCTTTTATGAAGCGCTGCTTCATTTCAAATTTTGAAAATTTAAACAGAGCTTTGCTCTGATTTAGGGAAACAAATGCCCCCCACCGTTGTGCTCACGTGGCCTGCACGTGAGTGCAGCGGTGGCAGCATCTCTGACATTGGATCAACTCAGAACTTGAAACGGCTCTCTAGACCTATAAATAGGACCCTTGGCCCTTTGAGATGATCTCTGTTCATCTTCTTACTTTTTTTCTGAGAATTATTTCTCCTTCAGAGCATAGCTCTTCGTCTTAAGAATTTTCTTAGGGACGGAACTCTGTCAAAAATTTAGGTAAACATTAAATCTTTCTAGAGTTTCACCCATTAACAGAGCTTTGCTCTTTTCAGACCATATAGATTTTTAGGGTTTCTCAATAGAGCTTTGCTCTTCATAGCTCTAAAGAGATCTTTCTTAGGATTTCTTAAACCATTAACAGAGCTTTGCTTTTTTCAAATCATATAGATTTGTTTAATCTTTCATGAAAACTCTTAGAGTTTTGTTCATAAATCTTGAAAATCTCAAAATTTTTGATTCATTAAAAAGCTTTGCTTTAAGTTTTCTGATGGGTTATTCCATCATTTTACAGAGCATGGCTCTTCAAGATTTTTCTTGAGGAATTTTATTCCTTTCATCGTCAGAGCTGACAGATGAAACTCTATTGTAGAGCGCTGCTCTCAATGGGAGATTTATTCCTTGGCCCGAGGGGCCCTCATTACATGAGAATCCTTTGAGAATTTCCTCATTTAATGACAGTCTCATCAAATGATGAGACTGTTTTATTAATGATGAGTTATCATTTAGATTATGTGGGTCCCCTTGGTCCCTTTTTACTGCATTGCAGTGCGGTACGAATTTAAAGTACCTAGTGATAGAATCTTAAACTGTAGCATTGACGGCTGAAAATTTTATTCTTTTTCGCGCAGGTACTATGTCTTTCGACACTTCTTTCCCGTTCGTCCGTTCGGAAGGCGGATTCCCCGAAGCGCCTGTGGATAGGGAAGTCTTCGCGCTGATAAAAGATCACGACCCAGAGCACAAGAATCTTCATATATGGGGAACATGGTACAATCAAATTATCAGGGGTCGACAGAGCTTTTCTTGCTTAATACCCTCGGAGTCCATTTCAGCGATCTCTTACGCCGACCCACCCCTAGTGAACTACACTGTGGAGGAGGTCAATTGGACTTCAGATGGTCTCCTTCAGCCTTCTTTGGCTGCGATACCCGTACAGCCTCCAATGGCGTTGGATATCTTGGGGCGACGTATATGTCAAGGTGAGTCGCGCCCTTGGGGAAAACCTTATAATATAGGATTAACTCCCCGTCACCCAGCCGGATATTTGCAGTGGGCCCGGTACATTTTGTCCGCCAAGAGGTTGCAGTTGCTAAGGCTCGGGTTGTATCCCGCGATCTACGTTTCTCTCTTTCAGTACTCCACGCCTCCTACATGGTGGGTAAAAGCCTTCTTGGAACAATGAAACGTTCCAACTCACACCTTCCTTTTGTTAGATCGGAAAGTCTCACTCTCTAGAGGAGTTCGCGGAGATCTCTGGCTTGCCTGTCTGAGGGGAGCATTATGAGGAACTACTTTCTCATGATGAGTACGCCTTTGCTGCCAGGTCGGTGATGATGGGCCTTACCCCGGAAAATGCCATTCAATATCAATCCCCCAGTTTGATTAAGGTGTTGAATATCTACGAGGGCTTATTTCTTGATCCGGGAGCCGTGGGGTTAATTTCATAGACTTCATCGCTCATTTTCTCCGCCCGGAAGTCCTGTCGAAGGAAGCCGCGAAATTCTCCAAACTCGACGATCCTTTTGGCTTAGGCTTGGGTAACCTGCCGATGGCGGAGGCGGATCAGAAGAGTTTCTTTCTCCCCGACACACCTGTCATCTCTTTTGCAGAGCTTGCAGCTCCTGGGATTGATGAAGAAGCGTTCTTTTTGGGGTTTCTCGGGCTATGGCTAAGTTGGTTTGCGCTTCCGATGCACCCTCGCCGTATGAGGCCGTCCGTTTTCTACCCGGCTCACCAAATGGTTATTGGGGTGAAAGTGGCCGTCGGGGTCGCTGGGTTAGCCCATTTGTATCACGGCCTCAGCCTAACGGCCGATACTACCCAACCGGGGGTGCAGCTCATAAACTTCTCGATGCATTATTTCACCTCGTGGCTCGAGTTGCATGTGCTTGGCGCCTTTGGAGTTCACAAAAGGCCCCCCTTTTATGAAAGATATAACTTTCCTCGACTGCTGCGGCTAGTTGACGCTTCCATTTTGGAACCAACTCCGCGAGAGGCTCGGGGCTTACTCCTTCACCCACGTACCGTCGGAGATGGCATGACCTTCGTTGATAAGATCTTAAATATCGGTAAAGAATCCGCAAAGACGATGCAGCCGCTGCGGGACACCTTTAAAGACGGCGCTTCTACCTTGAAAGCTCGGGAGATTCTTCATGTATATTCAATCAGGCCGGGCTTTCTGGTGTTTAAGCAGAATGATGTAGCGTTGTTTATGAGATACACCCCACGTCGTTTTGCCCAACAATCTGGTTATAATCAGGGTGTTTCGCTCGAGACCTTTCTAGCTGAGCCGATTGCCACAGAAGAAGGCATCCGCAACGCACTACACCATTTCATGAGGCTCAACACCGGGTCTAACTTCTTTATCAGTGAGCCAGGCTGCATCCCGAAGGTGTTGAATGTGTACGTGGCGTGGTACCAGCACGCGATGGGTGCCGTCATCAGGGAGGAAAAGAAGTTGTTGCTTGATCGTAAAGATGCAGCCCCTGCTGATAATCCAGCTATTCCTTTAAAGCAACGGACCGTCGTTCATCCTCCTTTGAGAGAGGTTGGTGTGGTTATGGTACCACGTGAGATGCCCGAGCTGCCGCTACCTCGTGCTCCCGTCGAAGTGGCAGCTGTGGGGTCTCCTGAGTCCGGTTTGGGTGCGGAGATCGGGACTCGCCGCCCGAAGTTGCCTGCTAAATGCAAGCTCGTGTTACCGGCGGCCGGTACTCGCTCGCAGAAGAAGAAGTCAATTCTTTCTGCAGACGTCGTATTTGGCCAGGAGCCACATGCTCCTTATAGCAAAGGCTTAAGCGAATACGGGACCAACGAGGGTTTATTCATAGAGCCAAATGATACTGATCTGGAGGCTGCAATCGCAGCTTCCGAACGACTAGCTAGCCAGAAAGCAGGATTTATCACCCTTGCACAGTCAGGTAGACTTCAGTCGTATCTTTTCGCTGTTACGTTTTTATTATCATGCTTTGACTGACACTTCTTCTTCAACAGGTATCTCCGCTGAAGAGGCCCTCGCAGCTTCCCTCAAGACTTTTGAAGAGGAAGAGAGGCTTCGTGCTTCGTTGGGCCTTGGTATATTTCGGCTTACTGTGTTTTCATTCCCCTTTTTATAGGTAATCTGACCCTTCTTTTTCATCTTGTTGCAGGGACTACCTTGACTCCAGTTATCCCAAGTGCAGTATCGATCCTGCAAGGTGGTGCTGTAACGCTTCCAAGGCCAGCTGCCGAAGTCCCAGCTCCCTCGATATCGCCGAAAGAAGCTTTGCTTAAACAGACGATGACGGACGCCGTAGAGGTTCCAGAGGCAGAAGTTGGTTCGGACGATGACGTCTCCTTGGCGGAGGTCTTGAGAAGGTCAGCTTCGGCGACTCAGGCTGAAAGGAAGCGCAATAGGCGTGCAGCGAAAGACCATAATGCCGCATTGGCTGTTCGTGCAGGCTCGAGCACCGCTTCCCTTGTCCTTGCTTCTTCAGAGGGTGCTCTGGTCGCCCTGTCTACCGCTCATAGACAGACGGTATGCCCGGCTCGGGAAGCAATTGAAAAGCCGTCCCAAAATAACGTAACACTGGATCCTTTTATTAGAGTTTGATCTTCAGATTCTCATATGTTATACCCTACAGGGCCAAGTCCGGGTGAGGAGGTGGCAGGCGAGATGACGGCAACTACCGAGCCCGAAGCGGCTACCCTTTCTCAGGAGTCCGGGACTGCTCCAATTGCCGCTCTTTCCACCTGTGGTTCCCTGCCATCGCCTGGCATTGCGAGTGTCATGACGGCTCTCGTGGAGTCAGGGGACGAAGCCACGGGCAGTGAAACCATTCCCCCGAATGAGATCGAAGAAGTCATGATGCTTGGCGATGCTTCCATCACCGTTTTGGCTGATGACCTGTCTGGTAGGTCTTGGGTCACTGCATTCTTTTCGTTTCGCAATACCTTCTGATGACATTTTATTCCTTTCGAATGTAGGTGTGGTGAGCGCTGCGGTTGCGACACCTGAAGAAGCACCACCAGCTGCCGCTCCGATGGTCGCTGCCCCTTCGTCTCCTCTTATATCCTCTCAAATTCTGGAAGGTATGGGTTTACGATTAATTTAAATCGGGGACAGCATCTTTCGTGTACTGAACATGTATCATCGTAACCTTGCAGGAGTTCTCTTCGATCATCTATATCAGGTGTTAAACCCGCACTTCTCTTTCCAGTCGGAAGTTAGTCTGCCTGCTGGTGCCGGTGGGTATCTTTTCTAACTGACGTCTTTTCTTTTCTTAAATGGGTGGCCCTGCCATTGTTAACTTTTAAATTGATTGCAGCACTACAAATTGAAGGAGAGGATGAAGGAATCATCGCGCTACCAGTACTCCCAACTCTGCCCCCTGTTGCAGTAGGTATAGTAAACTTCATCGCTCGTGTAGTTTCTTTATTTCGCGAGTCAGCTTTTAACCGTAATTCATCTTGCGGCAATCGCACCAGCTCCTGCTCTCTTCGAGTCTCGCATCCTAATGCCTGCAGGGCCCTTTTCTAGACGTCCATTTTCTAAAGGCGATGTGACCAGCCTGCATATGCTGAGCGAATACATCAAGGAGCTTGACGCGGAGGCACCTACATTCACTGCGGATTTTCCTGCCGAGGTTAATCTAATGCTGGCGACGCTTGTGAACTTCCATAATGAAGGCGTCGTCGAGTCTTGGGTTAATCACTGCAGGAAGATTGAGGCCTGCCTGTATGAGCTTGAGCTAAGGCTTCCCGCTCCAGAAGCGTTGGCTTTGAACTCCCACAGGGCTGCGTGGGTTGAGCAGAGCGTTCTCTTCCTCCGCCATTTCGAACAAGAGGCGACCTTAAGGCGGAAGGAACGTGAGGAGACTTTGGGCGAATCCGCTCGGTTACGCGCCCAGGTTGACGCGAATGCTGCACAGTTGAAATCTATCTTTGAGGGCCTCCTGCAATGTATTTCTGACGGGCTAACTCTCAGGCAGAAGCTCAACCTCACTGAGCGGGATGTGCAGAGTCGTGAGGCAGCCCAATGGGAAATCGATGAAAAAGTTTCATCCTGTTTGCAGCAACGGGCCCGAGTCGAAACTGAGCTGGCCACAGCGACTGCTCATGAAAAGGAGCTAAAAGAAGTGCGCAAGCAACTGGTTGATTTATTGAAAACGCCTCCTTCTCAGTAGTTGCTCTTGTATCGATTGTACATTTGTAACCTTTGAATAACATGTATCCATTTCTTTATTCTTTTATATGATTTATCTTGCACTTGATTGAATTCATGAATAAAAGATACACATTTTTATCTCCCACTGTTGTTTTCTTCTCTTTGCTTTGTTGTCGCCATGTGATTTTAGCAGGTGTGGCCCGTAGATAGTAGGTAGCTGTCCATCTTGGACTCTTTGCAGGGTAGCGATGGCTTAGGAAACAGGTTCAGGTCTGCTGCCTAAGACTTTTCAATTTTATGAGCCATGAGGGTCTCATAAAGATTTTTCTCCCTACAAGTCGAGAGGATCTCGTAGGTGTGTTTTCTCCTTAGGAATCGTGAGGATTCCTAAGTGTGTTTTTCTCTTGAGAGTCGTAAGGATCTCCCAAGAGAATTTTCTCGCTTACTAGTCGAGAGGACTCGTAAGTGGTTGTTTCCCTCCTTGTCGAGATTCGACTTTGGAGAGTGTGGTCCGTGAATAGTATGCAAGAGTCCATTTTACACCGACTTGCAGGGCCCCAGTGCTTAGGAAACAGATCCTTATCCCCATTGCCTAAGGCTTTTCCCTACGAGTCGAGACGAGTCGAGAAGTTCTCTCAAAGATGTCCTAACGTCACGGTTAACCTATGCTCTTTACGACAGAGGTCCGTTAGGGTCTATGGTACTAGGTTTTTTTTCCATTGTACCGTCGCGTCGGCTGATGTATTCCTCGATAGGCAATCTTGCTGTTCGAGTAGCCTCGCAACTGTCGTGTCTCTGATCCCTTCGGGGGCTGGACAAGACGTCTTCAAGCAATCTTCCTAGGCGATTTGGCCGTCAGAAGAGCAAGCGTTGGGAATTTTGCCATGCCACTTTTTACTTGAGGTTAGGCTCAGTTTGGGGAGCCCCGATGAGTCATAACCACTCCGCGCTGGTGTGGGGATGATCTCTGATAGTCTTTCAAGTTTTATATGAGTTACCGTCAAGACCCTGAAGCTAGGAATATTGCCTTCGCTTCGTTTGCTGGCATTGCGTCTGCTGTATCGAGACAAATGTCGCGGTTGTCTCTAGGTTATTGGTGAACCGTCGAGGCTTGGAACTAGGGATTTTGCCATGGCTCCATTGTTTTGTGTCGCGTCTGCATCCTGCTGGGGGGAAGAACGCTGGGTGACATCGCGTCTGCTGTATCGAGACGAACGTCGAGGTAGTCTCTAGGTTGTTTTTGAACCGTCGGGACCTGGAATTAGGGACTTTGCCATGGCTCCGTTGTTTGTATCGCGTCTGCATCCTACTGGGGGGAAGAACGCTGGGGTAACATCACGTCTGCTGTATCGAGACAAACGTCGAGGTAGTCTCTAAGTTGTTTGTGAACCGTCGGAACCTGGAACTAGGGACTTTGCCATGGCTCCGTTGTTTGTGTCGCGTCTGCATCCTGCTGGGGAGAAGAACGCTGGGGTGACATCGCAACTGCTGTATCGAGACGAACGTCGAGGTAGTCTCTAGGTTGTTTGTGAACCGTCGGGACCTAGAACTAGGGACTTTGCCATGGCTCCGTTATTTGTGTCGCGTCTGCATCCTGCTGGGGGCAGAACGCTGGGGTGACATCGCGTCTGCTGTATCAAGACGAACGTCGAGATGGTCTCTAGGTTGTTTGTGAACCGTCGAGATTTGGAGTTAGAGGTATGCTGTGGCTCCGCTTTGCTGACGTTGCATCTGCTTCTGGTTGGAACGAGAAGGAACGCCGTTGTTAATCTCTTAATATGCAGATGTTGCCATCAAGACTTGGCTCTCTTTCTGATGGAGCCTGGTGGGATGATACGATTCCCTCTTTGTTTGTGCCCCTGGATTGTATGCAGGGATCGATGTGATCTCATCTATAGGGCAAAAGTTTCATTTCTTTTTTTTATTTCTTTCCGCGATGCTCTATCATTTCAGCTTTTTATATCGCGAAAGTCGCGATTGCCTAATCATTTCGGCTATTTTTCGCGGTGCCCAATCATTTCGGCTATTTCATATGCATTTTTGGCTCGCTGATTTTTCTCGCGAGTGTGGAGCTTGGAACCTGATGCCAATATCAGCATCAGCATCGCTACGACTGGAATATTGCCAGGAGCGAATCATCATTTGCCGTGAAAGGACTTGGAATTTGATTCCGATTCAGGCATCGGCATCGCTACCACTGGAACATTGCCACGAGCGAATCATCATCTGCCTTTGTCGATTTGAACGAGTGGCTTAGCAAATAGGATTAAGATCTTGTCAACTAAGACTATTAACTTTATGAGCCGTAAGGATCTCATAAAGGTGTTTCTCCCTAAGAGTCGTAAGGTTCTCGTAAGTGCACTTTCTCCTTAAAAATCGTGAGGATTCTTAACTGTATGTTCTCTTATAAGTCGTAAGGATCTTACAAGAGTGTTTTCTCTTTATAAGTCGAGAGGATTTATAAGGGTCGTTCACTGTATGAGCATATCCCTAGTCGCTAGTGGGACTTTGTTAGGGAAATGTTTATTCGTTCCCGTGGATTGTATACAAGGGTCAATATTGAAACGCTTGTAGGGCAGTCTGTGAGTTGTGATGGCTTAAGAACAGGTTCAGATCCCTGTAATTTAAGGCTTTTGAATCCTATAAGCCATGAGGGTCTCAAAGGGGAATTCTCCTTACGAGTCGTGAGGATCTCGTAAGTGTGTTTTCTCCTTAGGAATCGTGGGGATTCCTAAGTGTGTTGCTCTCTTGTGAATCATAAGGATCTCACGCGGGTATTTTCTCCTTACAAGGTCGAGAGGACCTTGCAAGTGTCTTTTAACGAGATTGCGCCCTTTCGGGTTTTCACAAACTCGCCGGTAGCCATGCTGTTTTCACTCACGGAGCCCTTTCGGGTTTTCATCCGTGCCCATCTTACTTATGGACGTACCCTTTTTTGCGTCAGCCTTGGGATGCTGCGGTCTGTAGTACTTTATCTACGTCTCGGTCAATTGTTAGTTTTGTGTAACGACTGTGATTTTAAAATACCAAATAATTCATTTTTATAATTTTCCACGTGCCAAAATATTTTTCCATTTTAGTAGGAAATGTTTTGAAATAATTGTTTTATATTTAATAATTTTTAAGTATTTAAATATAATTGCTGGAGCCTTCTGAAGGCTTTTACAAATTTTCATAATTATTTTAATACTTCCGCTGTCAGAAAACGCTTTGAGAATGTTTTCATATATATATAAAAAATCATTAATACAATTTTTAGGAATTTCTGGAAATTTAAAAAAAAATTTAGGAGGGAAAGATTGTAAGATATGTTACATACAAGGGAAACAAATTATTTTCATCCCAAATTCCATCCCAAATTGAAGATAATATCAAAATAGATTTTCTATATTTTTCCCATATTTTCCCAGTATTTTCAAATATTTTTAGTTATTTTTTTAAAATCAAATTCGATTTTTAAAACTGTTTAAAGTATTTTTTTCATTAAAATATATATATATATAGGGGAATTAATCGTGGCCGTTGGATCCTGGATCCAACGGACAGGAAATGGCCGGGCCAGCACTCACTGCCAACGTGGGCGCAATCAACGCCTACGCGTGGGCGAGGCCATGTGGCACCTCCCGGTTGGCTGGCGGCGGCGGTCAATGATTGGGCAAGGATTTTTTGGTTTTCTAGTGTTATTTTAAACGGGTATTCGGGATTTTGTTATTATAATTAAGCCCTATAAATAAAACCCCTCTCTCTTGAGTTTTCTTCTTCAATATAACTCCGAAAATTCCAAATAAAATATCTGGTTCTTCGTCTCAACGACGCCGACGCTGCGGTGTCACCCGATCGTCCGAAAAAAATCTGAGCGCGGAGTTTTTAGCGTTTCCGTACAGGGCAACGTATTATCCTCATCAATCAACATCTCAACTCAAGATAGGATTCCGCCATCCCTTTCTTACCCCGTCGTTTCTTCTAACTATAGTTTATACTAAAAATTTATATGAGTTTATGTATATCTGTTATACTAAAATAATACCACAAGTTATCTCATGACTATTTGTACTAAATCAACAATAATCGCTAGATCTAAATACTGTTCATATAAATTTCCAGTCTATGCAATTGGTACAATATATGCATACATGAAATCAATAAAAATAACTACAACCCTATCGCACTGTACATGCACGGTAAAGAATTAATCAATAATTAATGCTAGACAATCACACATTCTCAAGTCTCAACTGCTATAGGATACATTAATTATAATTAAATCATATTCACGTGTCTTGTGATGTATCACTGTAGCAACTATAAAGGACATGCCGAACGATAAGATATTAATTGTTTTACTCATGAATCATACAAACGTTAATACCATGGTCTTTACTAAAATTATAATATTGTTCATTTAAGAGCATATACACCCTTTTAAATAAAATACCTTAAAGTTTCCCAAACTCGTATTTCCATAAAATACCCCGAAGTTTCGAAAACCCGTCATCTAATAGGATTCCCTGAGGCAAGGATTCGCTCCTATTTGAGTAGTAGTGTCTTCCTCTTTCAACTCCTTACCACCTCCAGAAAAGCTTAAGTTAGGAATTGTCCACCTAGCTGTTCCGAAATGCAAGTGAGTCTCGAGAAACTGGAGTTAAGGCATCACTAAAATACCATGAACTTACCAAACTATATTGTTACTAAAATACCTTGAACCATGATGAAACCATTTCTACATTAAAACACCCTGAGTTTTCTAAATCCCGTGTTTTATAATAATATACTATATGTCTTCCTTTCCACTAGGCTTGTGAAACCCCATTTATACTTGTCTCCTTATTGACTGGTAATCTTAACAATTTAATGATCATATTTAATAATCTTGTGCAATGACCGTGTGTAATGATCGTGTGCAATGAACGTGAGTAATGATCGTGTGCAATGTACGTGGGCAATGACCGTGTTTCCGTGATCCCGGGCATAGACGGGGTAATCTTGTTTTCTTGATTCTGGGCATAAACGGGATGCTAACCGTTTACTGACCATGTATTCATGATTTTAAAATAAAACAGTGCAACCTAGCTTTGATATCCTGATGCACTTGAATGAACTTAAAAGACATAACTATCATGTTTATCATAACTCGTTATACCTTAAGAGTTAAGCAAACTGTAGTATGAAAAGTAGTTACTAACTGACATCTTACCCACACTTCTACCTACATGATTGTGCGACATTACGTTTATCGGTTTAATCTTCCTATACTATATATTAACTCATTCTTGTTACCATAATTTTTTTTCCCTTGAGAATCCTACTCGAGTTTAACTCGCTGACGGACGTTTCTTTTCCTTTTTCTTCCGAAATGTCCGTCAGCCATAGGAGAAGAGCAGGACAGGACAACGGAGATTGAAGCTCCAAAAGAAAACTATGCTTCCATTGCAACGCACTATTAAGGTTTTAGTCATTCAGTTTTCTTAGTTGCCACATGTTTAGGGTTTGCTTTATTTCCTTTCTTGCTTTATCTGTGTAATGAGATTTGAAATTCATTATAATAAATGTTGGTTAAGAAATAAAGTTCTTTATTTATCTTGCATTTTGTGCACTCCTGCATTACTTTACGCTTAGCGTAGCTGTATTGAGTTGAGTTATCTCTCGGTATAGCTACGTCGCGGGCCTCGTCGCGTCTCCACTCCAGTATTTTTGGGAAGCGGGGCGTGACAGGTTTTAGTGGTGGCCCATGCAGGTCCAGTATGCCAAGGCATGACATTAACCAACCTTTGTTAAAAACCCTTGAATCCCTTCCCTTGAATCCACCTTTGATACTTACTCGTTTTCCTGATATAGAATATGCTTCCCACTTCAACGTCTATCATTCCTCTTGAATCTGTTTTGAATTCGATTTGATCCTTGTTTATTTTCAAGGCAATGGCTGGACGCAATGGAAACCGTAACAAGCGAGAACGCGGGAATGGCGATGGACAGGCCGCAGTTATGATGGAAATGATGCGAGAACTGCTCGAGAACCAGCAGCAGCAAACCGCCGCCCTACAGAAAGAATTGCTCGAGAGTCGCCAGCAACAGGCATCTCTGATTGAGCAAGCTTTGGCCTCTAACAATCGAGGGATGTCCGGAGTCAAGCAATTTCGATCGCTACACCCCAAGTCTTTCACAGGGACGGAGACACCACTCGAAGCTGAAGAATGGATCCATCATACAGTCGACGATCTCGGCGCCGCCTAAGTTCCAATCGAAGCTTGGGTAGACATTGCAAAGCTTCAACTAACTGAGAATGCTAGAATCTGGTGGCAGGCCGAGGAGGGTCGGTTAGTAAAACCGATTAACTGGGAGACTTTTAAGGAACGATTTGATGCTCAGTTCTTCCCAGCGGTGGCACATCTTAAGATGGAAAGAAGGTTTGTCTATCTCCAATAGGGATCTATGTGGTAGAAAACAGTTGATGAGCATTCCGCGGAGTTCGCAATGCTAAGCTGCTTTGCACCACACCTAGTGGCCACTCCAGAGCTACGTGCTAAACGGTTCCAACAGAGTTTGGACTTGAAGACCCAGTCCGCAATGTCTACTACTGCCTACCGCACATATGACGAGATCCTCGACGCTGCCTGTAATTTTGAGGACCTAGAGAGACGGATAAAGCAAAATAATCAGACGATCGGGAACAAGCGACCTGCCAGTGAGATTTCAGGAGGGACATCCTCAAGACCGAATAGAGATTTTCGGCCAAGAATACATGATGAGACATTTTTTGATCCTTCCTCAATCATCTGCAACTACTGTAATAAGTCGGGGCATCTCAAAAGGGACTGTCGTAAGCTCAAAGGTCTCTGTTTGATATGCGGGTCGGCGGAGCATAGGGCAAACAGTTGTCCTCGACAGGAACCCAGGACTACTCTAGCATCCGGACCAGCAGTCTATAGAGAAACATGGCAAGGACCACCCTTACCCTCTCAGTGGCAAGTACCACATCAAGCACAGAGAAGCACGCCCAAGCGTCAAGTTTTCAGTTTATCAGCCATAGAGGATGAATTCATGGAACATCTTGGTAACTCCTTTTAACTATTTGATTTGTATCTGGTTATCATTGCTATACTTCCGTAAAAATTTCACTTGCCTATCTTTCTAAACCGATTTTAATTCCCTTAGAGCTTTTCCTAGTAACCTTGTCCTATCCAACAAACCTCATGACTTATAAACTGTCCTTCCATATCAACCAATGGGGCGCGAAGATGCTTTACAACAACGTATCCTTATCTTTCTTATCCTGTTACGACATCCTCCTTTAAGAAAATTTCGAGGACGAAATTGTTTTTAAGGAGGGTAGATTGTAACAACTGTGATTTTAAAATACCAAATAATTCATTTTTATAATTTTCCACGTGCCAAAATATTTTTCCATTTTAGTAGGAAATGTTTTGAAATAATTGTTTTATATTTTAATAATTTTTAAGTATTTAAATATAATTGCTGGAGCCTTCTGAAGGTTTTTACAAATTTTCATAATTATTTTAATACTTCCGCTGTCAGAAAACGCTTTGAGAATGTTTTCATATATATATATAAAATTATTAATACGATTTTTAGGAATTTCTGAAAATTTAAAATAAATTTTTAGGAGGGAAAGATTGTAAGATATGTTACATACGAGAGAAACAAATTATTTTCATCCCAAATTCCATCCCAATTTGAAGATAATATCAAAATAGATTTTCTATATTTTTCCCATATTTTCCCAGTATTTTAAAATATTTTTAGTTATTTTTTAAAATCAAATTCGAGTTTTAAAACTGTTTAAAGTATTTTTTTATTAAAATATATATATATATATATATATATATATATAGGGGAATTAATCGTGGCCGTTGGATCTGACAGGAAATGGCCGGGCCAGCACTCACTGCCAACGTGGGAGCAGTCAACGCCTACGCGTAGGCGAGGCCACGTGGCGCCTTCCAGTTGGCTGGCGGCGGCGGTCAATGATTGGGCATGGATTTTTTGGTTTTCTGGTGTTATATTAAACGGGTATTCGGGATTTTGTTATTATAATTAAGCCCTAAAAATAGGACCCCTCTCTCTTGAGTTTTCTTCTTCAATATAACTCCGAAAATTCAAAATAAAATATCTGGTTCTTCGTCTCAACGACGCCAACGCTACGGTGCCACCCGATCGTCCGAAAAAAATCTGAGCGCGGAGTTTTTAGCGTTTCTGTACAGGGCAACGTATTATCCTCATCAATCAACATCTCAACTCAAGGTAAGATTCCGCCATCCCTTTCTTACCCCGTCATTTCTTCTAACTATAGTTTACACTGAAAATTGAAATGAGTTTATGTATATCTGTTATACTAAAATAATACCACAAGTTATCTCATGATTATTTGTACTAAATCAACAGTAATCGCTAGATTTATATACTGTTCATAAAAATTTCCAGTCTATGCAATAAGTGCATGCAATTGGTACAATATATGCATACATGCAATCAATAAAAATAACTACAACCCTATCACACTGTACATGCACAGTAAAGAATTAATCAATAATTAGTGCTAAATAATCACACATTCTCAAGTCTCAACTGCTATAGGATACATTAATTATAATTAAATCATATTCACGTGTCTTGTGATGTATCACTGTAGCAACTATAAAGGACATGCCGAACGATGAGATGTTAATTGTTTTATTCATGAATCATACGAACGTTAATACCATGGTCTTTACTATAATTATAATATTGTTCATTTAAGAGCATATACACCCTTTTAAATAAAATACCTTAAAGTTTCCCAAACTCGTATTTCCATAAAATACCCCGAAGTTTCGAAAACCCGTCATCTCTTGAGTCTTGGGAAGCCAGAGTTAAGGCATCACTAAAATACCATGAACTTACCAAACTATACTGTTACTTAAATACCTTGAACCGTGATGAAACCATTTCTACATTAAAACACCCTGAGTTTTCTAAATCCCGTGTTTTATAATAATATACTATATGTCTTCTTTTCCACTAGGCTTGTGAAACCCCGTTTATACTTGTCTCTTTATTGACTGGTAATCTTAACAATTTAATGATCATATTTAATAATCTTGTGCAATGACCGTGTGTAATGATCGTGTGCAATGAACGTGAGTAATGATCATGTGCAATGTATGTGTGCAATGACCGTGTTTCCGTGATCCCGGACATAGATGGGGTAATCTTGTTTCCGTGATCCGGGTATAGACGGGTTAATCTTGTTTTCTTGATTCTGGGCATAAACGGGATGATAACCGTTTACTGACCATGTATTCGTGATTTTAAAATAGAACAGTGCAACCTAGCTTTGATATCCTGATGCACTTGAATGAACTTAAAAGACATAACTACCATGTTTATCATAACTCGTTATACCTTAAGAATTAAGCAAACTGTAGTATGAAAAGTAGTTACTAACCAACATCTTACCCACACTTCTACCTACATGATTGTGCGACATTACGTTTATCGGTTTAATCTTCCTATACTATATATTAACTCATTCTTGTTACCATATTTTTTTCCCTTGAGAATCCTACTCGAGATTAACTCGCTGACGAACGTTTCTTTTACTTTTTCTTCCAAAATGTCCGTCAGCCATAGGAGAAGAGCAAGACAGGACGACGGAGATTGAAGCTCCAAAAGAAGACTATGCTTCCATTGCAACGCACTATTAGGGTTTTAGTCATTCATTTTTCTTTGTTGCCACATGTTTAGGGTTTGCTTTATTTCCTTTCTTGCTTTATCTGTGTAATGAGATTTGCAATTGATTGTAATAAATGTTGGTTAAGAAATAAAGTTCTTTATTTATCTT
Source organism: Agapanthus africanus (assembly GCA_030015575.1). NCBI lineage: Eukaryota > Viridiplantae > Streptophyta > Magnoliopsida > Asparagales > Amaryllidaceae > Agapanthus > Agapanthus africanus. The sequence continues at coordinate 243,259,310 of CM057342.1, forward strand.
GCATTTTGTGTACTCCTGCATTACTTTACGCTTAGCGTAGCTGTATTGAGTTGAGTTATCTCTCGGTATAGCAACGTCACGGGTCTCGTCGCGTCTCCACTCCAGTATTTTTGGGAAGCGGGGCGTGACATTTTAGGACATCTCGGTCCGTAGTAGTTTATCGACGTCTCGGTCAATTGTTAGTTTAGGGACGTTTCGGTCCCTTGTTAGTTTTGGGACATCTCGGTCCGTCACACGGATACTACTTATAGAGTTTGGGCTTGGGAAGATAGCGAGCGGATATAGGCGTCGTCATCTATCATTAACCTAGGCCGTAACTCGTCAGGCGTAGTATTTTTTCAGGAACCGGCGTTTATTGGCCTGAAGGGTCTCTCTCCATGCATATCCATGAGCAGGTAAGCCCCACCTTGATAGACTTTGCCTATGATGTACGGGTCTTCATAGTTCGGCTCGAATTTCCCCCGTTTAGCATGATTAGGGATCATAGGTCTTTTTACGACTAGCATGAGTTCACCTTGGCGGAATGTTCTCGGCCTAGACAGCCTTTCGTACGAGCGCGTCATCCTTACTTTGTAAGCCCCAAGTTTTGTTGCGCCATGAGCCGGGTTTCGTTGAGGGCGTCGAGCTTCTCAAGCCGAAGATGAGCATTGTCTTCGTCCGTTAGTTCGTGATGGACCGCTACTCGTAGAGAGGGTAATTCTATCTCTAAGAGGAGTACTACTTTAGTGCCGAATACCAATACATACGGCGTTGTGTTTGTGGCCGTTTTGAACGTAGTTCGATACGCCCAGAGAGCTTCATGCAATCTCTCGTGCCAGTCTTTCTTATTTTTAGACACCGTTTTTTTCACGATCTTCATCAAGGTCTTGTTGAAAGCCTCAGCCAGACCATTAGCTCGGGGATTGTAGACCGAAGAGTATCTCCAGTCTATATTATGTTGATGTGCGAAGCGGCTGATTTTATGGCTTCTGTAAGCCGGTCCGTTATCGGAGATAATCCGTCGCGGAGTGCCGTACCGATAGATGACGTGTGTCTTGAAGAAATGGAGGATATTCTCCGTCTTCACTTTTCTTAGTGGTACTGCTTCTGCCCACTTGGAGAAATAATCAGTTGTCGCCGGTATGAACCGATAGCCTCTGGACGGTGCTGGTTCAATGGGCCCGATTATGTCAGTTCCTCACATTTCGAACGGCCAGCTAGCCACCGTTGGATGTAACGGATTTGGATGCTGGTGGATAAAGTCCATGTGAATCTAGCACAAGTGGTATTGCTTCGCGTATTCGAGGCAGTCTTGGATCATTGTGGACCAATAGTAGCCCATCCTTTTGATCTTCAGTTTCATCTTCAGCCCGGCTTGGTGAGAACCGCAGAGTCTGTCGTGAGTTTCTTGGACGACTCTCTTTGATTCTTCAGGTCCCAGGCATCTTAGCCGTAAAGAGTCGAACGATCTCTTGTACAGAGTATCATTGACGAAGGTGAAAGACAGAGCTCGTTTCATGAGCTGATGTCTTGAAGACGCAACTTCAGGTGTTTGACAGAATTTGAAGTAGTCTATAAAGACTTCTCTCCAATCCTTAGCCTTTTCCTGGTCTTTTGTTTGTAGGTCCATATGCTTGGTCGCTGCCCTTTCTTCAAACGACTCCGGAGATATTTCGGCCGGTGTAAGAACCCGACGGCTTTGTACCACGATCCTTACGTCATCGAGGTTTTCGTCAGCCAGTTCTTTAGCGAGTTTAGCTAACGCGTCCGCTTTGCTATTCTCCGCTCGCGGTATGCTTTCCAGGGTGTAGGAAGGGATTCGGGTCAGCAGCTGTTGCACTCTCTCACCATACTTTACCAACTCCGGTTTGCACGTTTGATAGTCGCCATTTACTTGACTAACGACCAGTTGGGAGTCTCCGTATATGAGGAGGTTTTCAATTCCCATGTCGACAGCGATCTCAAGACCTGCTATCAGAGCTTCATATTCAGCTTCATTATTTGTCATCGGCTCTGTCAAGAAAAAGGCAAAACCCATTATCCCTCCTTGTGGAGTTACGAAGATGAGGCCTACCCCAGATTTGATTATAGGGGTGTTGTGCTTTCACTTCTTCATGGAAAATGCCCCGTCTAACTAGAGTTCCCACCGGGTGTTACTCTCTCCTTTCTCCCCGTCGATAGTGTCAAACGCGTGCTCGTCTGGCAATTCGCAGTTCAAGGGAGAATCGACAGGTATCGGATGCTCAGTGAGGAAGTCGGCGATGGCCTGGCCTTTCACTGCCTTGAGCGGACGATAAGTTATCGAGAACTCCATCAAGAGCAGGGCCTATTTAGCGAGTCGTCCTGTTAGTATGGCTCTTGACATCAAATACTTGAGAGGATCCACTTTTGATATGAGATGGACCTCATGCGCCAAAGCATAGTGCCTGAGCTTCGTTATCGCGAAGATCAACGCCGGGCAGTGTTTTTCAATGGGGGGTAATTGTTTTCTGCCCCCAGGAGCACTCGACTCAAATAGTAGAGGGCTCTCTCCTTCTCTTGATCATTCTCCTGTGCCCATAGCGCGCCTAATGAACCCTCAAGGGCGGCTGTGTACAGAATGAGGGGCTTTCCTTTGACCGGAGCGGTTAGTACCGGCGGATTCTTCAGGTATTTCTTGATTTTGTCCAGTGCATTTTGGCATTTGCAATCCCAGACGAAAGGGGTCCCCTTCTTCATCAAGTGACTATAGGGACGGCATTTGCCGAAAAGATTGGCTATGAACCGCCGAATATACACGAGCTTCCCTTGGAGAGACCGCGGTTGCTTAAGAGTTCTTGGCGAAGGAATTTCCATGATCGCCTTGATCTTTGATGGGTCTACTTCGATGCCCCGGTGTCGTATGATGAATCCTAGGAATTTGCCTGAGGAAACTCCGAATGCGCATTTGAGAGGGTTCATCTTCAAGTTGTATTTCCAAAGACGTTGGAACACTATTTTTAGATGCACCCAATGCTCTTCGTGCGATTTGCTTTTCACCACAAGGTCGTCAATATAGCATTTGATGACTTCATGTATGAGGTCATCGAAAATCTTCGTCATGGCCCTCTGATAAATAGTGTCGGTGTTCTTCAGACCGAAAGGCATTACTTTGTAGCAGAATATGCCCAGAAGAGTCCGAAAAGCGGTATACTTCTGGTCTTCAGGATGCATCTTTATTTGATTGTACCCCGATGAGCCGTCCATGAAGGAGAAGACTTCGTGAGTGGACGTGTTGTCTATCATCAACTCAGTGACCGGTACGGGAAAGTCATCCTTTAGGCAGGCTTTGTTGAGGTCCCGAAAGTCTATGCAGATGCGTACTGTCCCATTTTTCTTCATCACTGGGATGATGTTGGCGATCCAGTCAGGATACTGAACCTCTTGGATGAAGCCGGAGTCGATTAGCTTCTTGACCTCAGCATTGATGCTCATTTCAAGTTCAAGTCACATTCTTCTTGGCGCTTGTTTGATTGGCTTGATGTCTGGAGAAATTGCCAATTTGTGTACGGCTATTTCTGGATCTAATCCTGGCATCTCGGAATAGTTCCATGCAAAGCAGTCTTTATACTGCACAAGCACGTCTTTGAGCGTAGCCATCTTTTCTTCAGACAACAACTCACCGACGAACGTCGGCCGTGGGTTGTTTGCCGTTCCCAAGTCAATTTTTTTGAGGTTATCTGCAGTAGCGTGTATCCCATCTTCCAGCTCTTTTAGCGCCGGTGGAAGTTCTGAGATCAACTCATCTTCATCCTCATTTTCGAAACACCAGGAGAGGTCATCCATATCCTCGCGTACTCCTTCTCTTGTCAGCGTTATTACGTGACAGGTGCGAGATCACTTCCAAGACCGATGTTGACCTGGCTCTACTCTCGCTGCATACGTGACTTTCGGTTTATACTTCTATGGCGGAGTTACCCTCCAACTGCTGGATAAAGCGAACCTGCCTTGCCGATACTGTTCTTCTACCCAGTCTTTGAATATGAAGCAGTCTTCGAGAGGATGTCCTATCGCTCAGGAGCAATAGTCTGGGTGAGAGACCTCACCTGCTTGCTCGGGATGCTTGGACTCCGGGAGTATCATCATCTGATATTTTATAACAAGATCGAATATCTTCCTTGTCTTATCTTGGGGAAAAGAATATGCTCGACCCATCTTCTTTATAAAAGACGGATCCCAGCTGCTTAGTTTTCGATCGCGTGACTTCTTGGACCCGCTTTGCTGCTGTCGATCGTTTTTTCCGTTCTTCAGTTTGTTTTTGCCTTCGCGTCGAGTCTTCTTTGTGACGGGCTGGCGACGAAGGGCATCGTCATTTTTCGTAGCCTGCTGAAGAAGGCGCTGCATTCTGGCTTTCTCATAGATGGCCATTTCGCGGCCATAATCATCCCGGACCTTTTGACCCGCTTCCCTTATTAGCTTATCCATCTATTCTTCGAACGATGGACTTGGCATTTTCATCGCGAAACTTCGTTTTGGTTCAGGGTTAGCGTCTTCTAACAGAGCATCTCCTTCTTCATCAAAGTCATGTATAACGTAGCAGCCATGGAATCGCTCTCGTCTCTTGGATTGAACATATCCAAGCCCGATCGTTTCCATTCTCCCATTGGGCAACTTTCACTGAGTCCCGGGGACGTTCCAGATTTTATTGTAAAACTAAGCTTGTCGAGCAGTCTGCTTCAAAGGTACGCCTTGGCGCCTCAATAGCCTTTTTAATCTTTTTGTGTAGTATCTGGGCAGACGAATGGGTTGGAGCCTGTCAAGCATGGAATCGGCGCCATGCCAGATTTCTTTCTCCACTTTGGTTTCAGAAGACCGATAAAAGAGGATCGCATTTTCATCTTTTCGCCTGGAAGGGACATAGAACGTCTGCAGTTCTTGCACGCTGTAGGTATCAAGTGCGTCGAGCTCTTTGTAATGCTCTTGCGGAACCATGGCGATCTTCAAACTTTGATCATCTCCAGTGAAGGCTTGCACTGATGGACGAGCCGAGAATACTACATTGACCTCATCTTCAGAGTCGCTGCCGAAGACCGGAATAGGGGTGGATGGCCTCGGCTTGTTGCATTAGGGTGGCCCTGAATAGACTATCTCCTCCTCTTCTGTATCGCTCCTAAAGACCGGGATAGTGGTGATAGCTTTCTGCTTATTCTCCGGCTTATGGCACATTTCCGTGTCTTCAAAGTCTGGCAAGAAGTATTTTGCGTCCTCATATTTGCAGACTTCATTCACGGAGAATGGGTTCAGCTCCCCTGTCACAGTATAATCGAGACCATCCTTGAGATACTTCATACATTGATATTATGTAGAAGGGATGATGTTGTACTCGTGTAACCAAGGCCTGCCGAGCAAAGCGTTGTAGCAAGTTTTGGCGTCAATGACGTGAAACTTGATGTCGGTGACGAGCAGCCCAAAGCATAACGTCAGAATTACAGACCCGAGCATCCGTGATGACTGGGAGTCGAATCCGGAGATAATGATTTTATCCCGAGCGAGGTGTTGAACGCTCATGCATATCTCCTTCAACACCCTTACATTGAGAAAGTTGACGGAGGACCCATTGTCGACCAGGATTTTGCCTGTCTTGATGTCATGACAGTATCCGGTGAAATACAAGGGACGGTTATGCTCGCATGTCCCAAGGAGGAGATCTCCGTCGCTAAAGGTGATTTCGACTGTGTGAACTTCTTCCAGCTCGTTCTTCATTTTTTCTTCGGCAAGGAAAGCTTGAAACTGGTCAGGTTCTTGTAGTGCCTTGATCAAAGAATCTCTCGCATCTTTAGATAGCAGGAGGGCGTCGAGAATGCTTAGCTGCGAGGGTATTTTCCTCAGGTGTGCTAGAACGTTATAATCCACCTTGTTTTTCTTGGGCGGGCCCTTGGCTGCCAGCTCTTCAATGATTCGGTCATCGAGGGCGATATCTTCAGGGACCTTTTCCTTCCCTTTATCTTTTTTATTCGACCCCTTGTTTGTGGGCCCAAGATTCTATTAGGGTAGCGTGCGATTACGCAGCTGAATGTTCTCACAGGTCTTCATCTCTTCTGCTTCAGAGATGGATTCCTTGAAGAGAGGACCGAGGGCTATTTTTTCATCCGAATCGCTCCCGAAGGTAAGAACATGTGATCCCTTGCTATCAACCATGTGACAGTTGCCGGCAATTCTTTTTCTCCATCTGTCGCACTCTTCCGCTCTCGACGCGTCTTGCGCTTCATTCGCTTGAAATGCAGTCGGTGGGCAACATATCCTTGCCACCAGTTTTTAAAGGCGTTGCACTCTTCAGTAGGGTGTGTAGTCCTCCGATGGTACAAGCAGTAGTTTGGATGTGCGTCTGTTTCGTCGGGATGTATCATACCAGAAGTGTTTCCTTCGGAAGGTGGCAACTTCATCCCCATCGACATGGCTTTGGCGAATCGTTTCCTTGTCTTGAACCTGTTTTTGCTGGCGGTGGATGTGGTTTGATCTAGTGGGAGTGTTTTTACCTTTTCGTCCAGTCGCCAGCGTTTGGTTTTTTCGAATATGGCCAGTTCGCGCTCTCGATCAGCTTTGCTTTTCTGACGGGCCTCATTCAGGAATACGTCAATCATCTCGTCTGACGGTCCTAGGAGTTCTGGTTCGGGATCTGCCCCCAGTTTCTCTGCATCCGGAGCTTCTTCACCGTTTATTAACGAGTGAGAGATCACGTAGCAGCTTGCCACATAATCCTCAGATTCATCTGATGAGTCTTCTCCCTCATCTTCATCGCCATCTCCATTTTCAAGGATATGGTTGAGGAATTCTTGGAGTGTGACCGGAGTTCGCGACTTCTGGTTATATTCTTCCAGCGCGTCAATATGTTTTTGCAGGTCCGTGCGCTTGTCATTAGGCTTCACGGGCTTTTTGGTCTTCTTCTTTTTCTTTGAAGACTTTGACGGCTGGGCATGGACGTTTTGACTATCATCACCAACTTTCAGCGTTGGGCACGGCTTCAGCATCCCCTCAATAATCTCGAGTTCCAGCGGACTTTTCCACCTGATCGCTGGGCATGCTTGGAGATCTTTCAGCATTCTTTTTGTTTTGGCTGAAAGAGTGACCTCCCATGGAGTTTCTTCGATAAAAGAGCACGATGCCCCCGGTGTGTCCCCCCTTTTAAGAGCGTGCGGCTGAGGCGGGCTTACTTTCCAATTCTCGGACAGTGCGAATTTTCCTTGTTGGTATTGGTCCTCAATCCAGCCTTTGAAAACGAAGCAATTTTCGATCGGATGGCCTACTGCTTGGTGGTAGGGGCAGTAATTAGGATTGTTGGCCTCCCCGGATTGCAATGGGCGTTTCGGATCCGGCAAGGTGATAAGCCTGTTGCACACTGTCAGCTCGAACAGTCTCCTCGTTTTATCCCGGGGAAACGAATAAGAACGTCCCAGTCTCTCCTCGAGGGATTGGCGTGAACGCACGTTGCTTTGGCGAACAACCGGGTTTAAGTTGCTCGGCTGTTGTTGAGTATTGGCGACAAAGGTCGCTTTCCCTTTACCCTTTTCGTTCCGCGGTTCTGTCTTTGAAAAGAAAGGCTTATGACCCATCTGGTCCATTTGGGTCAGCTTATCAATCAAGGTCTGAAAGGTAGTAGGCTTGAAAAACATCATAAACTGGGATATAGTCACCTGCGGATCGAGAGTACCTACGAACATACCTACTGCAGGTGCTTCTTCAATGCGCTGCTCGCACTTCGACCATAGATTTCGCCATCGTATCGCGTACTGGACCCATGTCTCGCCAGGCTTCACTCTGGCATTAATTAATGCTGTGATTGGGGTGCGTTCGCTAGCGCTCGCGAAATGTTGGGTGAACAACAACTCCATCTCCGTAAAAGTTTTGACGGAGTCGTTGGGCAGCTCTGAATACCACTCAAAGGCTGTTTCCACCAAGCTGTCGACGAACTGACGAAGTAACAATTTTTCCTCACCTCCGGTATTGCCGCAGAAAGCCCTAAACTGAGCGACATGTTGATGGGGATTGCCTGTCCCCTTGTATACGTGAAACTTAGGAATCGTGTATCCTGGCGGATACTTGATCTGATCGTACCATCCTGGATATGGTCGCCCGGTTCTGATGACTTGGCCGTTTGCTTCATTCGCTTGATGAGCTCGTATTTGTTGAGCTATATAATCATCGAGCATGGCTTTGGAGATGGTCTCCTCCTTGGCTGCTGATAGAGCCGGCAGAGAATTTGATATCTCTCCTCTATCATCTTCAATTATTACTGGAGGATCTTCAGCTGGAGGGTCCGGCTGGATCATCATGCCCACCATATCTTGGAATAGGAGGGCCATTTGTTTTATGTTGACCGCTTGTTCCGCAGCCTCTTTGTCCTTCTTCTCAAGCATTCTCTGAAGGAATTCATCATCTGTTTCCTGCTCACGACGCTGCTCCGATGATGTCTCCGGGCTTGCTTTTGGTCCTGTGAGTGCGGCCATGGCTGTTAGCATCTCTTGGAGCTTTTGTTGTTGTTGCTCCTGAGCTTTAGTCACTGATCACATAAGCGGTCGATGACCTGTGGAGATACGGCTATCCTCTTTTCAGGATGCCATATAGACGGTATGCACCACCATGCCCCCAGACTTAGGTCGTTTAGGCTCAGTTCCCTTGACATTTATCGCAGACACGGGGATCTTCTCTGGCCTTCTCTTTTTGTGGACTGGTGACGTTGAGGGGGCCGTTGCAGCGAGCACCCAGATAGACGACACCTTCTGTAGTACGACAGAGTGATCTTTCTCTTGCCGAACCATTATCTTCTTCGGTCGGCGAGAGTAATCTTGATCAATCACCGAATCTTAGACTTGATGCCAGACCTTGTAAATTTTAGAGGACAGCCGCTGAGGGGGTTGCTCCAACTTCACCTTTGTAACATTCTCCATAGGTAGAAGAGACCTTTTCAGCACAGCAGTCAGAGAGTTCTTACGCACCCTCCTGAGTGATTCAAAGCTGTTCTCAGTTGGAACAGCGGCATCAACTTCCACAGTTAGAGCTGGCGGAGTCAGTCCAGAGGGTGAACTATCCCCAGCTTTCCTCACTCGGCGCCAGTGGCGACGTCGAGCATGTCGTGCGGCCGGGATCACCTCCACTGTTGTATGAGCTTCTTCATGCCCCTTGCTTTAAGGAGAGGCTGTTATTGGTGCTAGCATGTCGAAGACTGACGTTCGTTGAGAGGGGATAGTCAACCTGCCGAAAGCCGACCTTCGAGTAGGGAGAGCTGCTTGGACGACCTCAACTGTAGCAGGAGTTGGAGTGTCCTTCTCGGGTATTGCGAGCCTCATCATGGGCCCACTTGAGTTTTGGCCCAGTCTGATGAAAACTGAGGCACTGGACTTTGGAGACCCGTTGAGAGGGGCCGCGGTAGTTGTAAGCCGATCAAAGACCGACTTCTTTGGAGCTTCGTGCGACAGCATTTGAACGTTGAAGCTCGTTGGTGGGATCATAGTCCCGAAGAATAGCCCAATGGTGGCTTGGGTCACTTGTTCCACCGGAATTGTGAAAAGAGAGGCCGCTTGGGGGCCGTAGGTTACTCCTCCAGATGAGGCGGAACAGGAGTTGTTGTTGCAGCTGGAACAGTTAGAGGCCATTGATATTCTTTTTTCTGTACGGGAGCGAAACCAAATCTTAGTACCTCGAACCCAAGGGCAACCATATCAAACCGCGATTCATTCGTGAACACGACACACGAAGTGTGGAGTGGAAAGAGGAAAAGGTCCTACCGGGCGTGCCAGAATCTGTTCTCCGCCGAAAAGACACGACCGGGACATTGGGACGTCCGGCCTGAATTTTGGGGGGGGCAGATGCTATTTGGTTTTATCCGTCCACCTCTTCGAAGATGCCAAGTTGATTTATGGCACCATGTATCGAAGGTTTAGACGGATGCGGCCGTTGTAGCAGACTTCGTCAGATTCCCCCTCGTTTGAGGGGTTTTTGATTGTGGGGACGCTCTTCCCTGCAGGCGCAAGCCCATGTAGTTAATTACGCTACCGCATCGCGGTAACCACTTTCTCCTTCTTCAGATGGTCACTTCGTGTCGTATATGTTTGTTTTATTTTTTGGTTGCCCGTGGATTGTATACGAAGACTAATTTATGTTGTCGCCCGTAGGGCGTGGATTAGTCTAAATCCTTATTTTCTTAGATTTGGGATTTTGTTTGGGTTTAAGGATCGTTAATCTCATTTGAGACTAAGATCAATTTAAACGTTTGTTAAGGATACGTTAGTCTAATTTTAGACTAAGATCTACTTAACAGGATCATTTAGATCCAACAAAAGAGCATTTGGGTTCTATTGTTTTAGTTTAGGGACTTTGCGGTCCATAAGTTTAAGGATATCATAGTCCATGGAGTTTAAGGACATCATAGTCCAGAGTTTAAAGATGTCATAGTCTGTAAAGTTTAAAGACATCATAGTCTATGAGTTTAAGGACCCCACGGTCCATGAAATGTCTAGTTATCGGGACCCGTCACCTCTCTGAAGACGTTGAAGGATTACAACGACAAATATCAGAGGAATGAAGAGATGTACCCTTGAACCAATATTGGTTGGGAGATCTGTAGTCCAATTTGGGACTAAGATCAAAAATTTATGAGCATGTGTGCTCAATTAATTTGAATGAGGGGGGTCTGTAGCCAACTTAGGCTCGGCCTATTCAATTAAAATGTTGGACATTTAATTAGGCTCAGTATTTTTTTTTTTGTTTAACAATATTGAGCATTGATCCTGACAACTTTTGTCTTTTATTGAATGCTGAGCACTCATTATGGCTCTGGTCTTTACCATTAAAGAACAATTTATGTTCTCTCAGCGCACACGTGAGGAGCACGTGGCGCGCTTGGCGTTGAGCGCCAGTCAATGAGCGCATTGCGCTTCTGGTGAAGTAGCGCACACGTAAGGAGCACGTGGCGCGCTTGGCGCTGAGCGCCAGTTAATGAGCACATTGCACTTCTGATGAAGTTTGGAGCGCTGAAGCGCTTCTTTTGTTTGGAGCGCTAAAGCTCTTTTTTAGGCAGCTTTGCGTCCTGAGAATTAAATTCTTTTTCTTATAAGAGATTTTGTCTCATGGATCTAAGGACAAAGTTCTTATTTTTTTATAGGAGAAGTTTCAATCTCTTATGTTTTTGGTGAAAGACTCTGCCTTTATGGATCTATGATCCTAAGAGAATTAAATTATTCTCCCCCCCCCCTTTTATAATAAGATATTATAATCTCTGAAAGACAATTTGTCTTATAGATCTATGAACTGAAGAAGATTAAGTTCTTTCCCTTATTTTTTATGATGAGATATTTTGATCTCTGTTGTGAAGGAGCTTGGTCTTATAGATCTATAATCTTAGAAAAAGAAGTAAATTCTTCTTTTTATATGAGATAATTTCATCTCTCTGTTTTTTTTACCTTAAAGAAAATTTTCTTCTTCTGAGAGCTTACTCTTTGTCATTGAAATTTCTCAAAGTTTATGGGGGGTCCTCTATATGAGACTTGAAGTTTTGGGGCCTTTATATAGAGCGAGCTGATTTGTTGAATCAGTTAGAGAGATCTTTTCTCTAATTGATTTAGGGATGTTTCCCCCGTTGGATTTTTGATCCAAGAGCTTCTGATTTACAGAAGGCAATTTTCTTATTTTTAACAAAATTGGGAAATCTTTTCCCATACAGAATTCATTCTGTAATTTGGTGATTTTAATCACCATTGGATCATTTATCCAACGGTGCTCTGATTTACAGAGCACAATCTTTCCTGTTTGGAAAAATTCTGAGGAATGTTTCCTTAGCAGAATTTTATTCTGGTAACTTGATAATTTATCATCTTCGTTGGATCTTTGACCCAACGGTAGAGAACATTTAGTTCTAGCGCTAGCGCACTCGTGTTTTGCACGTGAGCGCTGCTTCAGAGCGCTTGCGCTCTTAGGGCTAACGCACTCGTGCTCTGCACGTGAGCGCTGCTTCAAAGCGCTGGCACTGCTTCAGAGCGCTGGCGCTCTTAGCGCAGCGCATCCGTGCTTTGCACGTGAGCGCTGCTTCAGAGCGCTGGCGCTGCTTCATAACGCTGGCGCTTTTAGCGCGAGCGCACCCGTGCTTTGCACGTGAGCGCTGCTTGCTGGCGCTTTGATGAAACGCTGCTTCATTTCAAATTTTGAAAATTTAAACAGAGCTTTGCTTTGATTTAGGGAAACAGAGACCGGAATGTACGGTAGTGTTACTGATTGGATTCGCAGGAGTATGAGCAGGCTTGCTTGTTGATCTTCTGATCGCTCAATACCCGGGTGGCCGTTACGTTTAGCAGACCGCTTGCGGCTTGTGGGTGTTTAATATGATCATCACCTACTGCCGACGTATTGACGAGTCTTTAGAGTCCTACACAGAGGTTTCTGGTTCATGCGAAACGAAGTAGGAGCACATATGTGATATGTGCGGGACCGAGATTAATGCGCGTATGTGATACCGCATTCTATTCTCGCGATGTGTGACATCAATCGGTTATATGTGATATACCCGGGTTATCGGATCAAGTGTTGATTCGATAAATTGTTACATTTGATATTAGTTGGTTATATGTGATATTGCCGGATTATTAAATCAAATGTTGATTTAATAATTTAATGTATAATTGTATATTTGATATAATAGATTACATTAACTAATATTAGCTCACTTAAACATTTCTTTTTCTCACTTGTGTGCATTAGTGTATATGTGATATATATTAATGTACAACTTTTTGTGTCATGCTTGATACCACATACTTCATGGGTGTATGAGACTCACACCATACTAATAATAATGTTAAGCTTTTATTTATTTAAAATAAATCAAAATTAGTGTAATTAAGTCATATGGTTGAAGCTTGTAGAAGCTTGTGGAACCATTGACCAAATCCACTCTTTTTGTTTTACTTAAAGATATTTATTAACCTGATCATTATTGTTAGCCATGGTTTAATCTCTACATGGGTTAGTGTATGACACTAACTCACCCATGGTTGTTATTCTCACCTCATGAGTTAATTCTCTCGTTCTTCACTTGAGCTTCTTCTTCCTTTTGAGAAAAGCTCAGGTGAGAAAATATTATGAGAAAGGTAAATCTAAAGTGAGCCCATTTCCTACTTCATCATTCTCTACTATATTAGCTATTTAGTTTAGGGTGTTTGCTTCACTAATCCACATATTAGTGAAGAGGCAGCATGAGCTTGAGTCTCCTCGATGTAGATCATTTTCGGCCTCGAAGACTTCGAGCAAGCTTGTTCATTTCTCCAAGGGAACCCATACTAGAGTTCGGGAGATCACTACTCGCGGCTAAGTGACTACTACACGGAGCTTTAGAAGTGAAGGACCGGTCTACAAAAGTTGTATTTCTCATTCACTTGTATGTAAAGTAGTTTACATATTGTTTCGTCGCATTTTCTAATAAAGATTCTATGGTTAGGGTTAACTAGAACGGCAAATTTTTGAAATTGGTATGGACGATACCTCCCAAAACCTTACTGCCGTGCTAGGCAACCCTGCAATAAACGAATGAAACAACTCGATATAGGCTTTGCAATATAACATATAGTTGTTGTCCAGAAATATGAATTTTTGTTTTAAAAGATAATGTTAAAACGATCATAACTAGAGTTTTAGAAATCCAAATCACGTGAATCTTGGTGTTTCGGATAAGTACATCGAAGGACCTACAATTTTTTATTAATCTTCATAACCTGAAACCTGATGAAAATTAACTCATACTATGTTTTGAAAATGTGTGATGGTGCGGAACAGATTCTGATCTATTTTGCGCGACGATACGAAAACATATATATCTCCCAAACCGGTAGTCGTATTTAGGCGAGACTGGAACTCACGTGCGCATAAAACTTAAGACTGTGTTTTCGTTTATATTCTAACTTCAAATAACTTGATTAACTAGTCGTACATATCACATATTTACAACATTATTTTTGGACGTTTCTTGTATACATATCTTATATAATGTTCTATGATTGCTTATCTATTTTTATCTTTATGACTTGTGATTAAACTATTACATACTAGAATTGATTCGATTTTGACACGACTCAATCATGAATACCTGAACCCAGTATGTACATTTGAACCAACTTGATTCGAACCATGAATACAATTGACATAATTTGCACTTGACATAACTACATAAACTCAATCTTGAAAACTTGATATCATACATCACCTTTTGTATTCATGGATTCGATCAAAATTCATAACATTAATCATAGACTAATATACACAGGGTGTTGGCGTAATTTGAGTATGAATCCAACGGAATCTCATGACTCCCATTAATACAAATCATGTTGCTGTGGTACCGGGCTGAAACGGTACAAATCATGTTGCTGTGGTACTGGGCTGAAACGGTACAAATCATGAATTCATTAATAAGGACCCGTGTTTCCAAACCTCTGGACGATGGCCTGTTGGGTTTGGAATACTTCAATAATAATTGAAATCCTGATTACTTTTGGGCCTGTAATTCCTTACCCCTGGACGATAGCCTTGGGTTCAAGAATACTCTTGAGATTGGTTGATATTCACACTTAAACTGGCATTAGGATATATTACCTTGTAGAGACCTCTTAGGACACGGACATCCACTTCATATTCACTATACCTGCACTCTATGGCTATGTTATACTTGTTTGCCATGCCGATATAGTTGGCATACACATTACCATGCATGCTACCATACTTGTTTATATGTTCATGATTTATATTCACGACATACTAGTTTACTATGCTCATGTTATATTGCCATTCTTACATAGTTGTCATTAATATCACCATGTTATACTTGTTCATGTTTTATTTCCATTCATACTATATCACATGTCATTTTGCATATTCATTTATATACTTTCACATCCCACCTTTCTTGGGGACTTACCGAGCGCAAGTTCGCTGACGGGCATTCCATCCATTTTTTTTGTTTCCTTAGAATGTTCGTCAGATGATCTAGAGATTAAGGAGATTGAGCCAAGTTAGGAGGATTACTTTCAGCTTAAGGAACAGACCGACTACTTGTTTTTTCTTTTCAGCTTTTACTTCCAGTATGCCACTTGTTTAGACACTTTCTTTTATGAATCTTTGTTTTTAGACATCATGTATTCAGTTTGAAACTTGTGAAAGTTGGAAATGTAAATATATAAATTTGGATTTTCATTATCATGTCTTTTCTTGTTATTTTATATTGCTTATATACGCTTAGCGTATTTGCTTCTGAGTAAATACGTAGCGAGCCTTGCCACGTCCCCTTCCGTACACTGGGAAGCAGGGCGTGACATTGTCAGAGATTCGATATTATCTACAAAACAGACGACAAATGTCTAGAGCTAAAGATCCAGACGTCTATCTAGGCTTTGTTGCGCAAGCTTATATTGGGCAAACATCTGACTATATAAGACCAGACATCTACGAGCACTCTGGTCTTCTGAAGTCGTAAAAGCTAGACATCTGGATATCCTTATTAAGACGTCTGGTTGCACTCTAGTGTTTCGATGATACTTGGACAGACGTCTGCCCGGTCTTTCTGCAGACGTCTGCCGTATTGGACCGGTTAAAACTGCTTAGTTAGGAAATTAGTTTTTTGGTAAAAAATTCTGTATGCTATATATAAGAAATTATTCAGCAAACCTAAATGAGAGTTTTTTCTGAGGTGCTTTTGTGATATTTGAGAGAGCTTTCTTGTTGTTGTTTGAGAGAGCTAAAGTTTATTTGCAGGATTTATATTCGTCCATCGATTTGTACTCCTCCACTTTTGGTTATTAATAAAATTTTACCTTCATCTATTTGGTTTTGTGGTTAGTACTCTTATTTTCTATTTATTTTAAATTGATTTGTGCTACTTCTTTATATCGTTTGTTTTGTCTTCGTGATTGTCTTGCCACAACAATTGTCACTTCACGTTACCGGGGCATTGATTCTCAGGGGATTGCATCCGGAACCAAAAAATTGCTCTAAATATGTGACTCACATAGACTAGGAAGAACAGGTAATTCAAAAAATAAAATCATGCCAATAATATATCAAGTGAATGGTTTACTAAATTAATGAAACCTAACTGCTAGCTATATCATTACCTAATTAAGGCAACTATCTATCTCTATTATTTCAAAAAACCCTTATTAAATCATGATAATAGTCATTTTGCTGCATCAAGTAAAAGTAATCAATTTTAAGATATATATCTTTATGACATGTAAAACATATTTCGATGTGATAGAAAGGGACTAGCAACCTCTACTTGGCTTATCTACTATTTTCCATGCTATTAGGGATCCTGGCCTCACATCTTAGATTAAAAAAAAACACCAATCTAAAGGCCCATGTTCTACACAATTGTGAACCATTAGAGCCAAATTGTTTGTAACAGTGTAGAATGTAATAGCAAAGACTCCGAATCCGATAGAAAGAGAAGGGAAAATATCTAAAGAGAAACGACAATGAGTTCATTATTTTTTAGTTTTTTTCTCTGGCTTTCTTGTACACCAAACATAGCTATAGAGATGTGAATTTAATTATAGTAAAAAGTGTTTAAAAAAGTTTAAAATAGCATACTGCCTATTTTAAATAATAGGTCCATTACCTGATGCAAACGGGATTGAACCTCAAACCCCTCTCTGGATGGCAGTAAGGTAAAAAGAAAGTTTAAAATCATGTTGATGGTTACTAAATCAAGTGAATGGTTTTCTAAAAGGGGAAAATGGTTCTAAATCGCAAGGTATTAAAAGCAATAGATGTAATTTCTTGGACTGAAAATACTTATGAAAAACTTTCCAAGCTCAAAATTTTTTTTGTTTAGTCCTTATAATAATACATTAACTAATATATTATGCCAATAATAAGCTTTGAGATAAAAAGCTATATTTACCCTTTAAATTGATACATTATTTTATAAAGTGCTACATTTATTTTCTAAAGTGCTGCATTTATTTTAAATTACTATATTTGTATTAAAATACTACATGAAACTGTTACATTTACTAGTAAAGTTACTCCATCTACTATATTTGACCCATTTCAAAATAAATATAGTACTTTACAAGATAATATAGCACTATAAAAGATATATGTAACACTTTAAAGGGTAAATGTAGCTCTTTATCTCAAATGGCATTATCGGCATACCATATTAGTTAATGTACTGTAAAAACTAAAATAAAAGAATCTTTGAGCTTATAGAGTTTTTCATAAGTTCTTTTGGTCTGGGGACTTAAAGGTGCGCTTGGTAGGAGATAATCTAAGTGGAAATCCTATATTACCATGAACTATTACCGTAGGTATATCCAGGAATATAGGATTACCATAGTAATCAAATGACCTCGTTTCATGGTAATGTTATTCCCCCTAAAACATGTATCTATACTAAATTACCACGAAATATTCATGCCTAAAATGAAAAGAGTCGTGACCATCCGCCGCCGGCCTCCATTGCCACCCGCCGACCGGCCGGCCCCGCGGCCCATTGTCGGTCGTCCACCGCCCGGCCCACCACCGATTGGCCGCTCGCCGCCGGTCATCACTGATTGTTCACCGACCGGCTCGCCGCCGATTCAACGTTCGCCGCCGACGGCCGGCCGTAGTCCGTCGCCGGCCGGCCGTAGTCCGTCGCCGGCCGGCAGTACCGTTGTCGGCTCGCCGCCGATTGGTCGTTCGCCGCCGGTCGACGGTTGCACACATATTACCGAGAATGATTAAAGTATACCAAGTAAGTTAATGTAATATTTCTTGGAATTAGCTATATGACCATTCCCGGGAATACAACAATTTCCGGTAATCTTTCCGTTCCATTGTACAAAACGCAATCTAAGCCTATTGCTTTCGACCCCTACCGCCTTAGACCCCTTTTCCCTTCATATAATGATGCAATGTAACCAAATTTTATGCTGCTTGGATTCTTGGATTCTAATTTCTAAAGTAGGTCCTAGAACCCCAAACTGTACGTCCTGTGACCTAATTCTCTGCTTTCTGCGGCACTCTAAACATCCTTCCATCATGTCCTCCCATGTGTCACCTAAATTTAATAGTGTGTACTGTCATGAAGCATGGATCAATAGAAAAAAGTATTTGCTCCACAAATCTTTTGCAAAATGCAAATTGAATCTTGATCTACAACCAGCCTTCAAACAATAAATATATACCAATGTTGGGATCTCATATTGCAATTCTACTATTTGACAAGGATGGTAACTGAGAAAGAAGTCAAATATCACTGAAGATATATTGCTATATAAATTTTAAACTTGCTTACACACTTAATGATGAGCACAAACAAAGCTTTATGGGATAGAGGATGGGCATTGGAGAATTCCTTGCTATTGTTATACTTTTCAAAAGTCTTAACATGTGAGCTATAGTCCAAGGTCATGTGAAGAAAACATGCAGGCTCTAGAATAGATCCTTTCTCACAACAATTTGACTCTTTGTTCATCTCAAAGCAAGCATTTCCAATTGAAAATGTAAATAATGGGTGCTATGAGATACCACATGATCTTTGTACTGTAGCTCAATGTAAACTCTCAATGACATTCCCATCTTTCTCATCTCCTCTTGATGATAAAACAGTTAAACAAATTAAAGTATTGAAATTCAAACTAAAAAGAGGTGTAGAAGCTGTTCACAAAATTTTGATACATGATTAGTTGCTTTTAAAGTTGTGATTTGCATAGAGGAGATTGAAGAACAAATATTAATAAAAAAAAAAAACATTCATCATGGTAGATTTTTCGGAAACAAAAGATATGTAGGATAAATCAAGATGGTACTATTATTGCATCAAGTAGCAACTGGTCCAGCTTATGATTCATCAAACTCATAAACACATGCTGTAGATACACTTGTATCTATGAGCTTAGAGGTATATCACCATCAAGTTAGGTTCCCATGTGGCAATGATGTGGATGTTTGGAAACAGAAACATGCATTGTTTAGGCAGCTAATATTGGTACTTGCCATTGTTTGGCAACCAATGGTCTGTTATATCCAATTGCAGGTTTTTGTTGATGTATGCATCAAGGTTTTAAGTTCAAATTTCTACAATTTTCATGCTAATGGAAAATAAACTAACAAATCATAATTTTTGAAATGAAGAAGCCAATGCACTATCGTAATGGAAAATAAACCAACAACTGGCACCAGTGTTATACTAGGTACAAGGTAAACTACAGGGGTGTTCTATGCTGTAAACCTAATTTTCAAAGCAATGTATGCGAAATGGCTGCAGGAATAAAAGCACTAATTTTGTCTAATCAGAGTACATTATTTACACATTGAACAAATTAAACAGCAGAAATCAAGAACACGACATTAATAACTCAATGAATTTACTCATGAATTAAACTCATTAGTAACAAAGGGGAGAAGGAAAAAAGACTCACTAAGGATCGCGAGTAGTTTTCCTCCTCGATTTGCTATACATTTTTGAGTTGTTAGGGCTGTTAGTTATATGTATGCCCTAGAGGCCATTACTGTACATAGGATGCATATTGTAGTGGATGCTTGGACATATATAGGGAGGACTTTCTTGCTCGAGATGATAGTATGCTATCTGGTTGCTCTTTGCCTTAACGTGTACACTGATTGTCTCTCTGTTACATGTTGGTAAAGCCCTTAGGATATGTGCTTGACTACCTGGACTATGATGCAGATCATACTAGTGGGGACAGATAGTCTATAAGTATATCCTTCAAAGTCCCTAGTCGTGGGTGTATCGAGACGGGACATCGATATACCAGAGTAGACTAGCGTATACCTTCTCGACCCATACAGATGGGCGATGGATGATCCCATATCCATTGGTGTTTGACATCAGAGATGATATACGGGTGCTCAGTAGAGACTGGGTACACTGGACGGACTCGCCGAGAACTCCCAGATGGTATTATACCTTACGTCAGATGGCAGTTCTCTGGTGACACTGGTACAGAGTAGTCTGTTGACCCGAGATCGTCATAGAGTCTTGTGTGGTTCCCACTGTGCTTTGATTTCCATCTTACCACGTCCAAGAGGGCGTGCAAAACGGTGGTTTTTGGGTACAGTCCCGAGTCACATGGAGGCAATGAGCGATAGGAGGGGATTCGTCTCTCCCGGTATAGGGGGTTGATGTTGCGCTGTGTTCGATTGGCTATAACCGGAAATCCTTGGCCAGGGTTGCTGAGATTTACTGGTAAGTGTTACCAGTAGTTTCTCGAATGTTATAGACCTCATATCGACACGACTTATCGAGCTATTGGGGTCTGACGTTTACCACCCCTAGGCGAGATATGCGACATATCAGACGATCAGACCGGACTGTACGGTAGTGTTACTGGTTGGATTCACTGGAGTGTGAGCGGGCTTGCTCGTCGATCTTCAGATCGCTCAATACCCGGGTGGCCGTTACGTTTAGCAGACCGCTTGCGGCTTGTGGGTGTTTGATATGATCATCATCTGCTGCCGGCGTATTGACGAGTCTTTAGAGTCCTACACAGAGGTTTCCTGGCTCAAGCAAAACGAAATAGGAGCGCATATGAGATATGTGCGGGACCGAGAATAATACCAGTATGTGATACTGTATTCGATTCTCGCGATGTGACATTGATCGGTTATATGCGATATAGCCGGGTTATCGGATCAAGTGTTGATTCGATAAGTTGTTACTAATGATAATAGTCGGTTATATGCGATATGACCGGATCGTTAAATCAAGTGTTGATTTAATGATTTAATGCATAATTATATATTTGATATATTACTTTGCATTAACTAGTATCGGTTCACTTTAAATGGATTTTCTCGCTCGGGTGTGCGCATTGCATATGCGATATGATTTTGTGCACATGCTTGTATCATGTTTGATGATACATGCCTTTTTAATTAAGTGTATAGAATTAAACCTTGGTTAATAGAATGGTTAGGGTTTACTATTTGCTTATTCATTTTATTCATTTATTTATTAATCTTTTTCTTATTGGAAAAAGGAAATGAAATGATAAAATGGTGGCATTTCTTTTGTTCATTCATGAAGCTTCATGAATGCTTTGACTTGATGACCATTTTGTTTTTAGCTTAACCCTAACCATTGCATTAAACCATGATTAGTTCTCTACACTTAACTATGGTCATGTTATGATAAGGATTGATTATTCTTTTCTTTTTTAATTAACTTATCATAACATAATTCTTCTTCTTCTTCCTTTCTTCACTTGAAGAAAGCAAGCTCCATCAATGGTGATTGATGGAAATGAGTGAGAAATCCAATTCTAAAGTCTACCCACTTCCTATTTCTTCATCCTCTACCTCTTGCCAAGTAGTAGAGTGTGTTTCCTTCACAAGTTTTCATGACTTGGTGAAGGTGGAGCTTGATTTAGCGATGCCTCGACGTAGATCATCTTCGGCATGGACATCGACGACCTAGCTCGCCATTTCTCCGACGAAGCCGACGCTAGAGCCCGGGAATTCATTTGGACAGCGAGGGGACTTCGTTGCGGAGCTATGGAGGTGGAGCACCGGATCTACAAAGGTTGTATTTCCGTTTACTTGTAGTTAAGTGTTAACTAGTTTAATGTTTCGCCTAGAAATCTAGCCAACGATCCGTTCTAGGGTTTCTCGGCACCATTTAAATTTGAAATTGGCATGATTGATGGCTTGTGAGACCTCACTAGTGTGCCTAGGAACCCTACAGTGGTATCAGAGCCTAGCTAGAGCCTTAAGCGAAGTCCAGACGGAATTTGAAGTCCGAACGATCCCGAAACCCTAACCAATACATGCTCTCTGGACTTTTTCTAAAATCTGGGTTTTTTCAGAATTAAAAATTGCTAAAAAATTCAGCAAGAAAAAATAAGAATTACGATGCAAAAATTGTTCGATGAACAGTATTTATTGCGGCGGAACCGCGGCAGAAGCCTAGCTTCTGCGGCGGTTCCGCGGCTATCTGGTGACGTCAGCCCTCAATCTTTGCACAGTAATTCCTGATAAATTATGCTGAGTTTTCTGGGAATTTTTAAAATTTATTCAAGAGTTGAATTTTCTGGTGTGTATTGGGGGTTCGTAGTTTCGATCGGATAATCAGATTTTGTCTGTGTGGCTTTCCGGATAGTTTTGATTATGTTAAAAAGTTCGACCGGATATAAATACCCAATGTTTCCTCTGACGGAAAATTTCCAAGTGTTGGATTTTTCCGAGCTTTAAAGACGTTCTAAGTAATGCAAGTAACGCGATGGTCCCTCTAGAAGACAACAAACCTTAACTCGATTATGTGACCGTCTTGAACTGCCCTTTGAACCTTCGGGTTTGGGGCAGTACGGCGTGCCACATGTGAGGCGTTGGCTTGACCCTTCTACGGCTGGACCGTTGGTACTGAGGTATGAACTGAATGTTTTAAAACCTGTTTCATGTGATGAGTTGTATCGGGAAAACTTGGGTGTTCGATTGTTCGATCGGAAAGTTTAACATTTTCTATTTTATTCGGAATGTGATACAATAATTGGAATTCACAAGCAGTTATGAGATAACTGAATGAATGTTATAAACATAGCAGTTTAGTCTCACATGATCGGTTGCCACGGAATTTTGATGTGATCAAAAGTCCGTCGCAATCACGTAGCGTACGCGGATACTCGCCGGTAAACTTAATAGACTGTTACACTCCATAGCCCCGACCAAGTGACTGTAAGAGAACCCCGTCGCCGAAAGCATCCGTTCGGGTGCTCGCGGCAGCGGTGTTCCGCCTTGGTGCACTTCGTCGACGGCATCAGGGGTGCGGCCGCCTACTAAAGTTTGCGACGAGCATTCGATCAGGGTGTCGGGAATCTTGTTGAATTACCCGACTTGATATTGAAAAGAGTTTTCGATGATGAGACTAAAATGCGGGGTTTATAATTGTTAGGCATGTGATGTCTAAGGAATTCATTTGATTAGGCATGCGATGTCTAAACAGGTTGCGAATTCCAACTGTTGTAGTTTTACACTTTCTTTTCTGTGACCGTAAGTGTAATATGTGATATCGCCGGTTTCGTTGCTATATGTCAACGACAATTGGGATGCGCATATTTACTTACGTTGATGACATGTGATGTTATGTGTTGCTGGATATATTATATTGGATCGTCGTGTTTGAATAGCCGGGGGTTTTTATGTGAGATGAGTGTTTTTCATTTTCATTCATGTAAAAAACTTGTATGTAATATTCTTTTATTGGGGCACTTCCAGATTGCGGAAGTTGTCACCGTTGATGTATACTATTTATTTTTCCGCACTAGGATAGACCCAAGGAGGGGAGCACAAGTAACCGGGTTCTGGAGTCCAGTGGGAGACCAACTCGAGGAGTCGAGTCCAGGTCTCCTAACTCTAGAATTGGTAGGGTTGCTTGCCGCTCTCGTAGGGGTCTAGGGGTGTGGGTTTGGCTATTCATCACGACCGTGGAATCCGTGTTTTATACTGGCTCGTATTGAAAACACGGACGTCCTAGTATATCCAATGTTTCATATGTTTCTTTTGCTGCGATATCTGTGATGTGATCATGTGATGTTCTCTGATAGATACTTTATATAGTATATATGATATATTATATAGACGTTACTTATGTTTTACACCCGCGCTAGCCCTGCCCCGCTCTGCCGTTAGTTACCTAACCTAACGGTGCACGAGAGGACATCGAGACGAATGCGGATGGCATAAGTGTACGTCGTATTTATCAGTGATGTTTAGGTACTTAAATGATGGGACTTCATTAATGAGATTAATGAAATAAAAGAAACCTAAGATGTTGTAGAATCGAATTTCAAAATAAAACAGGTAGCTACAGTTCTTGCTTTGCACAGCGGTATATACAATATATCCTGCACCTTATTCGATGAGGAAAGGACCGAGATCCCTTCACCGGGAGTGACTCCTTTAGCAATAACTGGCAAATGCTACACACTCGGTTTGTCTTTTGATAGCTTCTATAGTTTCTGCTTTGCACAGTGATATATATGATATATCCCGCACCTCATTCGACGAGGAAAGGACCGACGATCCCTTCACCGGGAGTGACTCCTTTAGCAAAACTAGAAAAGCCTCAAAAGCATTCCATTTTAAAATCATTTGATTCTACAACGATATCAAGTTCATTACGCAATAGGTTTTCAGAAAAACCTGTCGTAGCCCTCCGTCATTTCAGATAAGTTGTATATAGTATTCGTGCTGCATTTGTTGGCTTTCGTCAAGGTGCAGTGTGCGGTAGCTATGTGCTACTTATCTGTTGCATACGATGCGATTGGATTAAGGTAGTCGTGCGGCTTTGTTAGCTTTCGTCAAGGGTCGTGCGGGTGGGTTTAATTCGATCAAGAAATGTACGGGTTGAACTTGACTAGCGGGCTATGGTTTGTTGGCTTTCGTCAAGGTCATAGCACGTTAGGGGCAAAATATTATCGGGAATTTCAAGTGTTGAAATTTGCAATGAGATTGCATACCTTCTATGAGATAGTTGGATCCCGATACCCGCTGCGAGTAAGAGTTACTCCTGGGAGAGTTTTATACATTACAATTAGCCGATCAAGTAGGTGTCTAGAAAGGTGTTAACGAGGTTACGCCTCTGGGAAAACGAGGTTTATATTAATTAGGTTCGTGCGAAAGCACGGGGGACCTCCCTCAAAGTACCGACACTGGCCTGGCTGAAAGATTGGCGAACTTGTAGTGTGTAATTAATCCCGGCTAGTCTTTCCTTTTAGGGTTTGAAGGAAGATTTGATAAAAAGCAGTGGGAGCCATCCTGATTAGATAAAATAATAACCAATCTATTCTTGAAAGAGCGCACGCTGAGTGTTTTCTTCTCTCTCTCCTGGTAGCGACCATATCACGCCTTAATCAAGATAATAATACGGATATTTGACCGAACCCGCTTGTTATACTGAGCTGGGAAACGTTGGTCCCGCTCCAACTTATAATTGTTATAAGACAGAGCAGGAAATTGGGGAATACCAGATTTCCCGTGCCGCCCAAACGAAGAGAGTGCATGCTGATGCATCATCTTCGGGTGTGTTCATTACAAAGAACTGTTTCTCTGTAAACTCTACGTCATGGGTATGTGATACCAGATCAGGATCCCAGATATGTAATCTGTTACATAGGGCTACAGAAAGGTAGAGAACTGAGAACGGATGATAAGTTTCATGAGGCAGAAAACGGGGCAAGAGTTGCAGCCAAGTCTGTTGGTCACTGTCATCCTGTATTACCAATACATTGATTCTGAACGAATGTTATTAAATACCGAACCTGATATACAAAATCATATCTGTCTCTTTATTAGTAAAGAAACGATAAAATTTTGTATTGTTGGATAATGTTTTGAACATTTCCTATATCAAAAGTTGATCGGTTCGGGCACGTTATCTAAAAGCATTAATGTTCTAAATCAAACTACAGTTCTTTGTATACGGAACACACAGAAGAGGAAGAGTTCAGAAATGAACGGATCCTTCTTCAGGCATTGTAGACTAGGTCATATCAATGCGATCCGACTAGCTAGAGTTACATATAGATGCATATTTAAATCAGTTTGAATTTACATCTTGTGAAACTCGCCAGTCATGTCACAAAGATGAAATGACCATAGCTCCGTTTACTGGAAACAGAGAAAGAGTTAGTGAACTCTTGGGATGATACATGTTGATGTATGTAGGTCCCCTGTCTACACTTGCCAAGACCGGTTCTTTATACTTCATTACATTCTCTGATGATCTTTCGAGATTCAGACCTATGTTCCTGTTGAAACACAAGTCCGAACCTTTTGAGATATTCACAGAATATAAGTTAGAAGTAGAGAACCAAAATACGGGTATAAGTATTATGTCCTATGATGAGATCAAGGAGGAGAATGCTTGAGCATGGAAATCCTGGACTATTCTAAAGGAGAATGAGATTCTCTCTCAGCATTACTTCTCTGTATACACCATAGCACGATGGTATATCGGGGCGGAGCAGATACACCCTATTTGATATGGTGTGCTCTATGATGAGTACTACTGAGTCACCTATTTCCTTTTGGGAGTTATGCACTTGAGAAGCTGCATACCTATTGAATAGGGTCACGATCAAATCAGTTGCCTACCACTCCGTATGAGATATGGTATGGGAAGAGCCCATGTCTTAAGTTAGTTAAGATTTGGGGTTGTCCGGCCTATGTCTAAAAGCAAAATCCGGACAAACTCGAGGCAAGATCAGTTATGTAGAACTGGAAAGGTTCCAGCTATACAAACTACAGCAGATGATTTGATAAAACCAAAGGATTCAATAGTTACCAACGAACCTCAGCCTCTCCGCCGATCTAGTAGGGTTCCTCACCCACCTGAGAGATACTTTGGTTACTCTATGACAGTGGGAGCGAGGATTGCATCATAAGATGATGACCCAACTAGTTTCGAGCTGGCCATCAGGAGTGGGACTCTGTAAGAATGGCTGGATGTTTAGTGATCTGAGATGGAATCCTTATACACCAACAAAGTATGGACTTTGGTTGCTATATCTGAAGGGTTAAATCCCCATCAGGAGCAAGTATATCTTGAGAAGATTACTTGGTGTAGATGAAAAAGTTGAGACTTTCAAAGCTAGACTTGTTAAAGCTTTTCGTCATCGACCAGGCGTGGATAATGATGAAACCTTTTCAAGTGACTATGCTTAAGTCCATCCAGATCCTACTTGCCACGGCTACATACCATGACTACGATATCTGGTGGTTGGGTGTCATGACTGCTTTTCTAAATGATGTTTTAGATGAGAACGTCTGTAAGTACACAGCCAGAGGGCTTCGTAGACAGTGGGAGCAGCGGAAACGTGTGCAAGATGTTTTATAGGATAAAGCAGGCATCGCGGAGTTGGAACATCTGTTTTGATGGATAAGTCAAAGAGTTTGACATCATCAAAATGGTAGATGAACCTTGTATAAACAAAAAGATAGTAGGGAGTATGGTGGTGATCCTCGTAGAGTACGTGGATGTCATACTCTTGATAGGGAAGGAGTTTCCTATGCTACGCTCGATCAATCTCCGCTTATCACAATGATTCTCCATATAGGATGAAAGTGATACCTCCTAAATCCTGGGTTTTGGATCTATGAGATAGATCTAATTGGATGTTAGGATTCTCACTAGTTGTAGCGAGATGGTATCAATCGATCCTGGGGAGAATCACTGGAAGGGTTCCAGGGTGATAATGACGACTGAATGTCAGTCGCAGGCATTGTCTTTACCCTTAGTAAAGGGACGGTATGTTGGAAAAGTTCCAAGCTAGATACCGTGGCATACTAGACGATAAAGGCTGGATACATCGCTACTTAAGATGCTACCAAAGAGGCTGTTTGGGTGTATAATGGTTCATGAGATGAACTACGTTCCTACCATTGTGAGACAATGGAGTTGTGGCTTATGCCAAGGAACGCCGGTCCCATCAGTGATCCAGACATATTCTAAGGCAGTGTCACCTGATCATGGAGATGGTTGATCTCCAGGGTGATCGAGGTTTGGAGAGTAGACTCAGAGGACAACACAGCGGATCCACTCACAAAGGCCTGTTCCCAGAGAGAGATTTTTATGGGATGGTTGAGTATTAGATACTACAACCACTGCTATCAGATGGCCCTAGTGCAAGTGGGAGATTGTTAGTTATATGTATGCCCTAGAGGCCATTACTATACATAGGATGTATATTGTAGTGGATGCTTGGACATATATAGGGAGGACTTTCTTGCTCGAGATGATAGTATGCTATCTGGTTGCTCTTTGCCTTAACGTGTACACTGATTGTCTCTCTGTTACATGTTGGTAAAGCCCTTAGGATATGTGCTTGACTACCTGGACTATGATGCAGATCATACTAGTGGGGACAGATAGTCTATAAGTACATCCTTCAAAGTCCCTAGTCGTGAGTGTATCGAGACGGGGCATCGATATACCAGAGTAGACTAGCGTATACCTTCTCGACCCATACAGATGGGCGATGGATGATCCCATATCCATTGGTGTTTGACATCAGAGATGATATACGGGTGCTCAGTAGAGACTGGGTACACTGGACGGACTTGCCGAGAACTCCCAGATGGTATTATACCTTACGTCAGATGGCAGTTCTCTGGTGACACTGGTACAGAGTAGTCTGTTGACCCGAGATCGTCATAGAGTCTTGTATGGTTCCCACTGTGCTTTGATTTCCATCTTACCACGTCCAAGAGGGCGTGCAAAACGGTGGTTTTTGGGTACAGTCCCGAGTCACATGGAGGCAATGAGCGATGGGAGGGGATTCGTCTCTCCCGGTATAGGGGGTTGATGTTGCGCTGTGTTCGATTGGCTATAACCGGAAATCCCTGGCCAGGGTTGCTGAGATTTACTGGTAAGTGTTACCAGTAATTTCTCGAATGTTATAGACCTCATATCGACACGACTTATCGAGCTATTGGGGTCTGACGTTTACCACCCCTAGGCGAGATATGCGACATATCAGACGATCAGACCGGACTGTACGGTAGTGTTACTGGTTGGATTCACTGGAGTGTGAGCGGGCTTGCTCGTCGATCTTCAGATCCCTCAATACCCGGGTGGCCGTTACGTTTAGCAGACCGCTTGCGGCTTGTGGGTGTTTGATATGATCATCATCTGCTGCCGGCGTATTGACGAGTCTTTAGAGTCCTACACAGAGGTTTCCTGGCTCAAGCAAAACGAAATAGGAGCGCATATGAGATATGTGCGGGACCGAGAATAATACCAGTATGTGATACTGTATTCGATTCTCGCGATGTGACATTGATCGGTTATATGCGATATAGTCGGGTTATCGGATCAAGTGTTGATTCGATAAGTTGTTACTAATGATACTAGTCGGTTATATGCGATATGACCAGATCGTTAAATCAAGTGTTGATTTAATGATTTAATGCATAATTATATATTTGATATATTACTTTGCATTAACTAATATCGGTTCACTTTAAATGGATTTTCTCGCTCGGGTGTGCGCATTGCATATGCGATATGATTTTGTGCACATGCTTGTATCATGTTTGATGATACATGCCTTTTTAATTAAGTGTATAGAATTAAACCTTGGTTAATGGAATGGTTAGGGTTTACTATTTGCTTATTCATTTTATTCATTTATTTATTAATCTTTTTCTTATTGGAAAAAGGAAATGAAATGATAAAATGGTGGCATTTCTTTTGTTCATTCATGAAGCTTCATGAATGCTTTGACTTGATGACCATTTTGTTTTTAGCTTAACCCTAACCATTGCATTAAACCATGATTAGTTCTCTACACTTAACTATGGTCATGTTATGATAAGGATTGATTATTCTTTTCTTTTTTAATTAACTTATCATAACATAATTCTTCTTCTTCTTCCTTTCTTCACTTGAAGAAAGCAAGCTCCATCAATGGTGATTGATGGAAATGAGTGAGAAATCCAATTCTAAAGTCTACCCACTTCCTATTTCTTCATCCTCTACCTCTTGCCAAGTAGTAGAGTGTGTTTCCTTCACAAGTTTTCATGACTTGGTGAAGGTGGAGCTTGATTTAGCGATGCCTCGACGTAGATCATCTTCGGCATGGACATCGACGACCTAGCTCGCCATTTCTCCGACGAAGCCGACGCTAGAGCCCGGGAATTCATTTGGACAGCGAGGGGACTTCGTTGCGGAGCTATGGAGGTGGAGCACCGGATCTACAAAGGTTGTATTTCCGTTTACTTGTAGTTAAGTGTTAACTAGTTTAATGTTTCGCCTAGAAATCTAGCCAACGATCCGTTCTAGGGTTTCTCGGCACCATTTAAATTTGAAATTGGCATGATTGATGGCTTGTGAGACCTCACTAGTGTGCCTAGGAACCCTACAGTGGTATCAGAGCCTAGCTAGAGCCTTAAGCGAAGTCCAGACGGAATTTGAAGTCCGAACGATCCCGAAACCCTAACCAATACATGCTCTCTGGACTTTTTCTAAAATCTGGGTTTTTTCAGAATTAAAAATTGCTAAAAAATTCAGCAAGAAAAAATAAGAATTACGATGCAAAAATTGTTCGATGAACAGTATTTATTGCGGCGGAACCGCGGCAGAAGCCTAGCTTCTGCGGCGGTTCCGCGGCTATCTGGTGACGTCAGCCCTCAATCTTTGCACAGTAATTCCTGATAAATTATGCTGAGTTTTCTGGGAATTTTTAAAATTTATTCAAGAGTTGAATTTTCTGGTGTGTATTGGGGGTTCGTAGTTTCGATCGGATAATCAGATTTTGTCTGTGTGGCTTTCCGGATAGTTTTGATTATGTTAAAAAGTTCGACCGGATATAAATACCCAATGTTTCCTCTGACGGAAAATTTCCAAGTGTTGGATTTTTCCGAGCTTTAAAGACGTTCTAAGTAATGCAAGTAACGCGATGGTCCCTCTAGAAGACAACAAACCTTAACTCGATTATGTGACCGTCTTGAACTGCCCTTTGAACCTTCGGGTTTGGGGCAGTACGGCGTGCCACATGTGAGGCGTTGGCTTGACCCTTCTACGGCTGGACCGTTGGTACTGAGGTATGAACTGAATGTTTTAAAACCTGTTTCATGTGATGAGTTGTATCGGGAAAACTTGGGTGTTCGATTGTTCGATCGGAAAGTTTAACATTTTCTATTTTATTCGGAATGTGATACAATAATTGGAATTCACAAGCAGTTATGAGATAACTGAATGAATGTTATAAACATAGCAGTTTAGTCTCACATGATCGGTTGCCACGGAATTTTGATGTGATCAAAAGTCCGTCGCAATCACGTAGCGTACGCGGATACTCGCCGGTAAACTTAATAGACTGTTACACTCCATAGCCCCGACCAAGTGACTGTAAGAGAACCCCGTCGCCGAAAGCATCCGTTCGGGTGCTCGCGGCAGCGGTGTTCCGCCTTGGTGCACTTCGTCGACGGCATCAGGGGTGCGGCCGCCTACTAAAGTTTGCGACGAGCATTCGATCAGGGTGTCGGGAATCTTGTTGAATTACCCGACTTGATATTGAAAAGAGTTTTCGATGATGAGACTAAAATGCGGGGTTTATAATTGTTAGGCATGTGATGTCTAAGGAATTCATTTGATTAGGCATGCGATGTCTAAACAGGTTGCGAATTCCAACTGTTGTAGTTTTACACTTTCTTTTCTGTGACCGTAAGTGTAATATGTGATATCGCCGGTTTCGTTGCTATATGTCAACGACAATTGGGATGCGCATATTTACTTACGTTGATGACATGTGATGTTATGTGTTGCTGGATATATTATATTGGATCGTCGTGTTTGAATAGCCGGGGGTTTTTATGTGAGATGAGTGTTTTTCATTTTCATTCATGTAAAAAACTTGTATGTAATATTCTTTTATTGGGGCACTTCCAGATTGCGGAAGTTGTCACCGTTGATGTATACTATTTATTTTTCCGCACTAGGATAGACCCAAGGAGGGGAGCACAAGTAACCGGGTTCTGGAGTCCAGTGGGAGACCAACTCGAGGAGTCGAGTCCAGGTCTCCTAACTCTAGAATTGGTAGGGTTGCTTGCCGCTCTCGTAGGGGTCTAGGGGTGTGGGTTTGGCTATTCATCACGACCGTGGAATCCGTGTTTTATACTGGCTCGTATTGAAAACACGGACGTCCTAGTATATCCAATGTTTCATATGTTTCTTTTGCTGCGATATCTGTGATGTGATCATGTGATGTTCTCTGATAGATACTTTATATAGTATATATGATATATTATATAGACGTTACTTATGTTTTACACCCGCGCTAGCCCTGCCCCGCTCTGCCGTTAGTTACCTAACCTAACGGTGCACGAGAGGACATCGAGACGAATGCGGATGGCATAAGTGTACGTCGTATTTATCAGTGATGTTTAGGTACTTAAATGATGGGACTTCATTAATGAGATTAATGAAATAAAAGAAACCTAAGATGTTGTAGAATCGAATTTCAAAATAAAACAGGTAGCTACAGTTCTTGCTTTGCACAGCGGTATATACAATATATCCTGCACCTTATTCGATGAGGAAAGGACCGAGATCCCTTCACCGGGAGTGACTCCTTTAGCAATAACTGGCAAATGCTACACACTCGGTTTGTCTTTTGATAGCTTCTATAGTTTCTGCTTTGCACAGTGATATATATGATATATCCCGCACCTCATTCGACGAGGAAAGGACCGACGATCCCTTCACCGGGAGTGACTCCTTTAGCAAAACTAGAAAAGCCTCAAAAGCATTCCATTTTAAAATCATTTGATTCTACAACGATATCAAGTTCATTACGCAATAGGTTTTCAGAAAAACCTGTCGTAGCCCTCCGTCATTTCAGATAAGTTGTATATAGTATTCGTGCTGCATTTGTTGGCTTTCGTCAAGGTGCAGTGTGCGGTAGCTATGTGCTACTTATCTGTTGCATACGATGCGATTGGATTAAGGTAGTCGTGCGGCTTTGTTAGCTTTCGTCAAGGGTCGTGCGGGTGGGTTTAATTCGATCAAGAAATGTACGGGTTGAACTTGACTAGCGGGCTATGGTTTGTTGGCTTTCGTCAAGGTCATAGCACGTTAGGGGCAAAATATTATCGGGAATTTCAAGTGTTGAAATTTGCAATGAGATTGCATACCTTCTATGAGATAGTTGGATCCCGATACCCGCTGCGAGTAAGAGTTACTCCTGGGAGAGTTTTATACATTACAATTAGCCGATCAAGTAGGTGTCTAGAAAGGTGTTAACGAGGTTACGCCTCTGGGAAAACGAGGTTTATATTAATTAGGTTCGTGCGAAAGCACGGGGGACCTCCCTCAAAGTACCGACACTGGCCTGGCTGAAAGATTGGCGAACTTGTAGTGTGTAATTAATCCCGGCTAGTCTTTCCTTTTAGGGTTTGAAGGAAGATTTGATAAAAAGCAGTGGGAGCCATCCTGATTAGATAAAATAATAACCAATCTATTCTTGAAAGAGCGCACGCTGAGTGTTTTCTTCTCTCTCTCCTGGTAGCGACCATATCACGCCTTAATCAAGATAATAATACGGATATTTGACCGAACCCGCTTGTTATACTGAGCTGGGAAACGTTGGTCCCGCTCCAACTTATAATTGTTATAAGACAGAGCAGGAAATTGGGGAATACCAGATTTCCCGTGCCGCCCAAACGAAGAGAGTGCATGCTGATGCATCATCTTCGGGTGTGTTCATTACAAAGAACTGTTTCTCTGTAAACTCTACGTCATGGGTATGTGATACCAGATCAGGATCCCAGATATGTAATCTGTTACATAGGGCTACAGAAAGGTAGAGAACTGAGAACGGATGATAAGTTTCATGAGGCAGAAAACGGGGCAAGAGTTGCAGCCAAGTCTGTTGGTCACTGTCATCCTGTATTACCAATACATTGATTCTGAACGAATGTTATTAAATACCGAACCTGATATACAAAATCATATCTGTCTCTTTATTAGTAAAGAAACGATAAAATTTTGTATTGTTGGATAATGTTTTGAACATTTCCTATATCAAAAGTTGATCGGTTCGGGCACGTTATCTAAAAGCATTAATGTTCTAAATCAAACTACAGTTCTTTGTATACGGAACACACAGAAGAGGAAGAGTTCAGAAATGAACGGATCCTTCTTCAGGCATTGTAGACTAGGTCATATCAATGCGATCCGACTAGCTAGAGTTACATATAGATGCATATTTAAATCAGTTTGAATTTACATCTTGTGAAACTCGCCAGTCATGTCACAAAGATGAAATGACCATAGCTCCGTTTACTGGAAACAGAGAAAGAGTTAGTGAACTCTTGGGATGATACATGTTGATGTATGTAGGTCCCCTGTCTACACTTGCCAAGACCGGTTCTTTATACTTCATTACATTCTCTGATGATCTTTCGAGATTCAGACCTATGTTCCTGTTGAAACACAAGTCCGAACCTTTTGAGATATTCACAGAATATAAGTTAGAAGTAGAGAACCAAAATACGGGTATAAGTATTATGTCCTATGATGAGATCAAGGAGGAGAATGCTTGAGCATGGAAATCCTGGACTATTCTAAAGGAGAATGAGATTCTCTCTCAGCATTACTTCTCTGTATACACCATAGCACGATGGTATATCGGGGCGGAGCAGATACACCCTATTTGATATGGTGTGCTCTATGATGAGTACTACTGAGTCACCTATTTCCTTTTGGGAGTTATGCACTTGAGAAGCTGCATACCTATTGAATAGGGTCACGATCAAATCAGTTGCCTACCACTCCGTATGAGATATGGTATGGGAAGAGCCCATGTCTTAAGTTAGTTAAGATTTGGGGTTGTCCGGCCTATGTCTAAAAGCAAAATCCGGACAAACTCGAGGCAAGATCAGTTATGTAGAACTGGAAAGGTTCCAGCTATACAAACTACAGCAGATGATTTGATAAAACCAAAGGATTCAATAGTTACCAACGAACCTCAGCCTCTCCGCCGATCTAGTAGGGTTCCTCACCCACCTGAGAGATACTTTGGTTACTCTATGACAGTGGGAGCGAGGATTGCATCATAAGATGATGACCCAACTAGTTTCGAGCTGGCCATCAGGAGTGGGACTCTGTAAGAATGGCTGGATGTTTAGTGATCTGAGATGGAATCCTTATACACCAACAAAGTATGGACTTTGGTTGCTATATCTGAAGGGTTAAATCCCCATCAGGAGCAAGTATATCTTGAGAAGATTACTTGGTGTAGATGAAAAAGTTGAGACTTTCAAAGCTAGACTTGTTAAAGCTTTTCGTCATCGACCAGGCGTGGATAATGATGAAACCTTTTCAAGTGACTATGCTTAAGTCCATCCAGATCCTACTTGCCACGGCTACATACCATGACTACGATATCTGGTGGTTGGGTGTCATGACTGCTTTTCTAAATGATGTTTTAGATGAGAACGTCTGTAAGTACACAGCCAGAGGGCTTCGTAGACAGTGGGAGCAGCGGAAACGTGTGCAAGATGTTTTATAGGATAAAGCAGGCATCGCGGAGTTGGAACATCTGTTTTGATGGATAAGTCAAAGAGTTTGACATCATCAAAATGGTAGATGAACCTTGTATAAACAAAAAGATAGTAGGGAGTATGGTGGTGATCCTCGTAGAGTACGTGGATGTCATACTCTTGATAGGGAAGGAGTTTCCTATGCTACGCTCGATCAATCTCCGCTTATCACAATGATTCTCCATATAGGATGAAAGTGATACCTCCTAAATCCTGGGTTTTGGATCTATGAGATAGATCTAATTGGATGTTAGGATTCTCACTAGTTGTAGCGAGATGGTATCAATCGATCCTGGGGAGAATCACTGGAAGGGTTCCAGGGTGATAATGACGACTGAATGTCAGTCGCAGGCATTGTCTTTACCCTTAGTAAAGGGACGGTATGTTGGAAAAGTTCCAAGCTAGATACCGTGGCATACTAGACGATAAAGGCTGGATACATCGCTACTTAAGATGCTACCAAAGAGGCTGTTTGGGTGTATAATGGTTCATGAGATGAACTACGTTCCTACCATTGTGAGACAATGGAGTTGTGGCTTATGCCAAGGAACGCCGGTCCCATCAGTGATCCAGACATATTCTAAGGCAGTGTCACCTGATCATGGAGATGGTTGATCTCCAGGGTGATCGAGGTTTGGAGAGTAGACTCAGAGGACAACACAGCGGATCCACTCACAAAGGCCTGTTCCCAGAGAGAGATTTTTATGGGATGGTTGAGTATTAGATACTACAACCACTGCTATCAGATGGCCCTAGTGCAAGTGGGAGATTGTTAGTTATATGTATGCCCTAGAGGCCATTACTATACATAGGATGTATATTGTAGTGGATGCTTGGACATATATAGGGAGGACTTTCTTGCTCGAGATGATAGTATGCTATCTGGTTGCTCTTTGCCTTAACGTGTACACTGATTGTCTCTCTGTTACATGTTGGTAAAGCCCTTAGGATATGTGCTTGACTACCTGGACTATGATGCAGATCATACTAGTGGGGACAGATAGTCTATAAGTACATCCTTCAAAGTCCCTAGTCGTGAGTGTATCGAGACGGGGCATCGATATACCAGAGTAGACTAGCGTATACCTTCTCGACCCATACAGATGGGCGATGGATGATCCCATATCCATTGGTGTTTGACATCAGAGATGATATACGGGTGCTCAGTAGAGACTGGGTACACTGGACGGACTTGCCGAGAACTCCCAGATGGTATTATACCTTACGTCAGATGGCAGTTCTCTGGTGACACTGGTACAGAGTAGTCTGTTGACCCGAGATCGTCATAGAGTCTTGTATGGTTCCCACTGTGCTTTGATTTCCATCTTACCACGTCCAAGAGGGCGTGCAAAACGGTGGTTTTTGGGTACAGTCCCGAGTCACATGGAGGCAATGAGCGATGGGAGGGGATTCGTCTCTCCCGGTATAGGGGGTTGATGTTGCGCTGTGTTCGATTGGCTATAACCGGAAATCCCTGGCCAGGGTTGCTGAGATTTACTGGTAAGTGTTACCAGTAATTTCTCGAATGTTATAGACCTCATATCGACACGACTTATCGAGCTATTGGGGTCTGACGTTTACCACCCCTAGGCGAGATATGCGACATATCAGACGATCAGACCGGACTGTACGGTAGTGTTACTGGTTGGATTCACTGGAGTGTGAGCGGGCTTGCTCGTCGATCTTCAGATCCCTCAATACCCGGGTGGCCGTTACGTTTAGCAGACCGCTTGCGGCTTGTGGGTGTTTGATATGATCATCATCTGCTGCCGGCGTATTGACGAGTCTTTAGAGTCCTACACAGAGGTTTCCTGGCTCAAGCAAAACGAAATAGGAGCGCATATGAGATATGTGCGGGACCGAGAATAATACCAGTATGTGATACTGTATTCGATTCTCGCGATGTGACATTGATCGGTTATATGCGATATAGTCGGGTTATCGGATCAAGTGTTGATTCGATAAGTTGTTACTAATGATACTAGTCGGTTATATGCGATATGACCAGATCGTTAAATCAAGTGTTGATTTAATGATTTAATGCATAATTATATATTTGATATATTACTTTGCATTAACTAATATCGGTTCACTTTAAATGGATTTTCTCGCTCGGGTGTGCGCATTGCATATGCGATATGATTTTGTGCACATGCTTGTATCATGTTTGATGATACATGCCTTTTTAATTAAGTGTATAGAATTAAACCTTGGTTAATGGAATGGTTAGGGTTTACTATTTGCTTATTCATTTTATTCATTTATTTATTAATCTTTTTCTTATTGGAAAAAGGAAATGAAATGATAAAATGGTGGCATTTCTTTTGTTCATTCATGAAGCTTCATGAATGCTTTGACTTGATGACCATTTTGTTTTTAGCTTAACCCTAACCATTGCATTAAACCATGATTAGTTCTCTACACTTAACTATGGTCATGTTATGATAAGGATTGATTATTCTTTTCTTTTTTAATTAACTTATCATAACATAATTCTTCTTCTTCTTCCTTTCTTCACTTGAAGAAAGCAAGCTCCATCAATGGTGATTGATGGAAATGAGTGAGAAATCCAATTCTAAAGTCTACCCACTTCCTATTTCTTCATCCTCTACTTCTTGCCAAGTAGTAGAGTGTGTTTCCTTCACAAGTTTTCATGACTTGGTGAAGGTGGAGCTTGATTTAGCGATGCCTCGACGTAGATCATCTTCGGCATGGACATCGACGACCTAGCTCGCCATTTCTCCGACGAAGCCGACGCTAGAGCCCGGAAATTCATTTGGACAGCGAGGGGACTTCGTTGCGGAGCTATGGAGGTGGAGCACCGCATCTACAAAGGTTGTATTTCCGTTTACTTGTAGTTAAGTGTTAACTAGTTTAATGTTTCGCCTAGAAATCTAGCCAACGATCCGTTCTAGGGTTTCTCGGCACCATTTAAATTTGAAATTGGCATGATTGATGGCTTGTGAGACCTCACTAGTGTGCCTAGGAACCCTACAAGGGCTTTGGTCAATCAACAAAGGATGTCTTGCGTTAATAAATAGGGTTATAACCGTATAAGTGCGATGCAAGGTAAACTGCAGAGGTGTTTTGTGATGTTTAACTTAATTTTCAAAGCAATGCATGCAAGAATATGATACGCTTGCCGGAATAAAAGCGCTAATTTTCATTTTTATCCAAAACAGGGTACAGTATTTACACATTGAACAGATTAAACAACAGAAATCAAACACCACATTAATAACTCAATGAATTAAGCTCATTAGTGACAAAGGGAAGGGGGGAAAAGGACTCACTCCGGATCGCAAGTGGTTTTCCTCCTCGATTTTCTATACATTTTCGAGTTAGGCGAAGGCGAGAACTCAAAAGGAACATCCGGAATCTCCATCTCTCCCTTAAGAATCCTAACAATCTCTCCACTGTCCGGTCTCAACTCGGGCGATTTTTGCAAACACAAAAGAGCCAGGTTTATGCACAAACTTGCTTGCTCATTGTTATAACAATCCTTCAATCTCTCATCGACCAAATCCAATACATTGCCCGAGCTAGCCAACTGCCTACACCAACTGATAAGATTTGCCCTTTCTAGCTTAACGGGCGACGATAAAACATGCAATGGCCTTCTCCCTGAGACTGTCACTAGAATCAAAACCCCAAAGCTATAAATATCGCTTTTTTCCATGAACTGCCCACAATTCCCATGCTCGGGAGCAACGTAACAAAGCGTCCCTCTCATGCTAGTCGCGGTGCTACTCAGCTCTCGGCTAAAGAGATCCCCACTGAACAGCTCGCTTCCAACCGACATGCTCCTCCTCTTCTTCATCCTCCAACTTCCCTTCCGAAAGCTCGCATCAATGTTGTTGTTGTTGTTAGTGTTATTGCTGCTGCTGCTGCCGCTGCACTTGTTGAACCAATTGAGCCCCTTGTTGCATTTGTTCTTCTTGTTCATCTCCTCAAAGTACTCCTCTTTCCACCACTCCTTCATGCTCCCGCTCTTCCTCTCCTCTTTCCTCTCCGATTTCTTGCACTTGTTATCTTCGTTCTCGCAATCAGGGTTTCCCAAACTGCAAATCTGGCTCCCAATCCACTCCCTAACATAATCCCTGCTATTCAATTCGCCGCTACCCTCTTGCTTCCACCACCAATCTCCATCATTCAACTCCTTGCTATGCTCGACGCTAACGTAAACCTCGTCGTCCAACGGGGTCGCCGCCGCATCTTTCCCTTTCATCTTGTCCACCCTAGCGATCGGGTTGCACCTAACCCTGCCCTCAAAGTCGCTCCTTTTCGAGGGAGGAGAAGAGGAAGCAGCCCAAACCGTGCGATCGAAACCGAGATCGATGTGAGGGCTCATCAGACCAAGATCCTGACTAAACCCGTCGGCTCCGGGATCGACCTCATTGAGGAGCTTGAGCTTGGCGAGGCCGAAATCGGCGATCTTGGCCCTGAAATCTGGGCCGAGAAGCACATTGCTAGGCTTGACGTCCCCATGGATCACAGGAGGGTGGCATTCCAGGTGCAGGAACTCCAAGCCACGAGCGACGTCGAGGATGATTTGGAACCTCCTGTCCCAATTGAGCTGCTGCTGCTGCTGCTCAGAGTCAGAGTCAGAGTCAGAGGAGGCAAAGAGAGCTTTTTGGAGGCTGCCGTTGGGCATGTACTCGTAGACGAGCATCCTGTCGTCGTCGGAGAAGCAGAAGCCGAGGAGGGAGAGGACGAAAGGGGATGGAGCGAGGGAGGAGAGGGTGAGGAGCTCGTTCCTGAACTCGATGTCGGAGGAGGTGGTGGTGGCGGTGGAAGGGTCGAGGGTCTTGATGGCGACTGACTTGCCGGAGGGGAAGATGCCGAGGTAGACGGAGGCGGAGGCGCCGCGGCCGAGGAGGCGCGAAGGGTCGAAGCCGGCGGAGGCGAGGCGAAGGTCGCGGCGGGGGAAGCGGCGGAGGAGGGAGGAAGAGGAGGAGGAGGGGAGGTCGGGGAAGGGGATGGTAGGGGAGCGGCGGCGGAGGCGAAGGGAGAGGTAAAGGTAGAGGAAGAGGAGGAGGAAGAAGACGATGACGAGGGCGGAGCAGGCGGCGGCGATGAGGATGAGGGAGCGGGAGTGATTATTGGGATCAGGATTAGGGTTTGGAGGATAAAGGAGGGATCTTGAAGACATTGAGGAGAGAGAAGGAGAGTGAGGTGAGTGAGAGAGAGAGAGAGAGCATGATGAGAAGAAATAAGAGAGAGAGAGAGAGGAGCAAAGAAAGGCGCTCTACGGTTGGAAAAATGGTGGGGTTTTGAAATGATTCTTAGGATTCCGTCTTTGTTACTAATTTTAAATATAGGGTGTTGAATAAAAAAGGTGGGGACAGAAATATTTTATTTTAGATAGAGAAAAAAAGAGAATGATGGGAGAGGGGGGAGGCAGGGCTTGGTGGTGGAGGGGAAGAGGAATGCTTTTGCTTTTTGACTTCTGAGCAGGAGGAGAGAGAGAATGGCGGAGGCAAGAAAAAGGTTTTTTTTTCCAAAATAGTGTAGTTGGAGGTTAAAATTAGGAAAAGGGTTTTTTTTGGAATAGGATGTTTTAAATTTTAAATTATAAAAATAGGAGGTGGGTTCTGGGTTTGAGTTTTAGGAACCCGACCCCTATATAAATATAGACTTTTAAATTAAAATTATTTTAAAAATTTTTTAAAATAAATAAACGGAAAACATATTTGAATAAAATAATAAAATTTTATTATATCAATATTTTGTACAGAATGAATCCGTCAAATTTACAATAAAAAAATCATATTTATTTGTAAAATATAAATTCTATCTCGACGGTCAAATTTATAATAACAAAATGAATCCGTCAAATTTATAATACCAAAAAATCATATATGATTGTAAAATATAAATAATTATCGTTTTCCTTTTCCCTTTCCCTTATGAAATCCGAGGAGGCTTGGCATAAGCCTATACCTTCTGGGATGACTGGAGGACCCACCCGTTTCTTGGGTAGATGGCGGCGGCGGCGGCTGCTCTTCTACTTCGGTTTCGGCTTCAGCTTCGTCTTCAGCAGCGTCTTGGATAGGCTGTTGTTCCGCAAATCCTGAATGTAGGACAAGTGTCGGATATGTGCTGCCTCCCAACAATTGTACGTAGGACGATAAATCTGTGTCCCAACTGGGCAGTTGTAGTGAAGAACCTGTCCCGGTTTCATGCTGTTGCTGTTTCACAAAACCTGGTCCCCATGGCTGCGCAAATCCTGACCCCCAAGATTGCTGTTGTTGCGCAAATCCTGACCCCCAAGGTGGTTGTTGTTGCGCAAAACCCGACCCCCAAGACGGCTGTTCTGCAAAACCTGACCCCCAAGACTGGTGTTGTTGCGATTGTCCTGTATGCCAGGGTTGCTGCTGACGGTATGGTGATCCAAATCACTGATCCTGCTGCGCTGGATCTCCATGATGCTGCGGCTCGGGTGCCGGCTCATACTGCGGCTCTGGTGCCGGTTCATACTGCAGCTCCAGTGTCGGCTCATACTGCTGCTCTGGTGCCGACGATAAATGTTGAAGAATATTATATGAACCGAATACACCACCAATTAATTGGTCTGCACTTAAAAATAGAGCCTGACTTTCAGGACCAGCATCAGTCGGGTATGGATCCTGCACCATTGTTTGTATAAAATGCAACCCACGAGCCTGTCGTTACATTAGAAATAAGAAATAAGTATTGACTCATACCGCCGGATGTTAAAAAGTAATATAATATAAAGAATTCAGCTTACCAAATCTCGTTCCACGTGGCCTCTAGGCTCGTACCGCGCGATATTTAGGAAGATGTTAGGGGGAGCAGAAAGATATCTTATGGTGACACGCTTATACCACTGTAGATATGCTTTGATAGCGTCGGTGGCTGTTTGATCACCTATTTGCTGTAAGGCAATATTACGCTGCCTATCCTCCCATCTCAGCAAATATTGATGATGATGCTCCCTCCAATCACGCTCCGCCTTTCCTCCTCGCATGTCTCCATCTATTGTCATAGGCGAAGGCAGCGAGACAGGAATATGTTGCGATCTATTAAACTGTCGCAACACCCGGTCCGGGAGGTGCATAACAACGACATTAATGCAGAGGAGTGGGTTTCGAGCCCGCCAAACCGGCTCTCCTTCAATACAGATGCCGGATAATCTTTGCAGACGATCTGCTGTATAAGGAATTCATGTGAACTGCGCAAATAACATAGTACAAAAATTGTGATGAAAGTATTTCAAAATTTTAAAACAAACTTAATTACCTAAGTTATGCTTACCTGAGTTGCCTCCATGCGATCCAACTCATCACTATAGTACGTAAGTACTCGACGAGGAGCCTTATACGCTTTCTTACCATTCCACCAAGAGCCGAGCGGCTTTCCACGGGTATCTAAGCCAGTTATTTTAACTCGATCCGGTCTTCCCATATACATATACTCCCATGACCAAATCTATAAATAAAGTTTCAGATGATAAGAGAGAAAACCAATATTACAATTTTGCAAATTTCTAGCTGTGAAAAACAAGGAATTTAGCTGAAGTAATATAATGCATCCACAAATTTTATTCTTCGTTGGAGCACATGCCTTATCGAGTTCCTTGTAAAGAAAGGCCAGGACCCCTGCTCCCCAAGTATATTGCCCACACACATCAAAATCCATAAGGAAGCCAAGGTATAACGGATGGACATGCGTTGCCGATTGGTCCGGCATCAACCAAGAACCGATCATGTACAGAATGTAGGCACGTGCATGTCGACAAGACTTCATCGGTGGCTTCATCAGGGATATTACTAAATGTATCTTTTAGCCAGTTTAAACTGATCTTATACCCCTTACTGTAGCCTCCTGGTGCCTGATATTAGTATTTTTTGTGAAATATTAAAGTTAGAAATAATATACAACATGCAATAGGTACACTAAAGAGGGGAAACAAAATGAAATATTTTACCTATCCGAGAGCAGACTCGGCATATGTATCCCAGTATGGGTGGTCGGTATCTGGACCAACAATTTTTCCTCCGACCAATTCAAGCCCATTGACCCGTAAACCAAGTAAGAGGCCAATATCCTGAAGTGTGATAGTTGTCTCACCCCATCTTAGATGAAAAGTGTGAGTCTCTTTTCTCCAGCGCTCAACTAGAGAGGTAACGAGGGCGTGGTCGATTTGGATATGACGAAGCAATGAAACTTCATAAAATCTGGCCCTTCGAATCCGCTGGGTTATTCGCTAGTCGGTAACTATCCACTTGTCAGAACTATGGGTGACGACGGTGAGATTATCTCCATCCTACAAAATTAAATAATGTTATTTTCAACTATTAGAATTAAAAAAAAAGGGTAATTAAAAAAAATTACTAAGTTTAGAATATTTCCTATCCGTGTAATATATTAAAAGATCTGTGTTCGTTTTGATCAACAAGCAGAGATTTGTCGAATGGTTAATTCTCCATTGAGACGATTTTAGATATGAGAAAGGACAAAGTTAATTTGATGAAAGAGTTAATTTGATAGAAGGCACACTGGAGGCACTGGAGGGTGGGTTTTATAGAGAAAGGAGGGCGGGTTCCCGAAACCCGCCCTCTTCAACGATTAGTGTTGTCACATCAGTTTTCTTTATATTGTGTTGTCACATCAGTTTTTGTGTTTGTCGTGTGTTTGCAAAGAGGGCGGGTTATTAGAACCCGCCCTCTTCAATAGTTATATGAGGGCGTGTTTCAGGAACCCGCCCTCAAATATTCCGTTTGTTTGTGGTGTCACATCATATATTGTATTGTCACATCAGTTTTTTTTATATTGTGTTGTCACATCAGTTTTTGTGTTTGTCGTGTGTTTGCAGAAGGAAGAGGGCGGGTTATTAGAACCCGCCCCGTTCAATAATTATATGAGGGCGTGTTTCAGGAACCCGCCCTCAAATATTCCGTTTGTTTGCGGTGTCACATTGTTGTCGCATCAGTTTTTTTATATTGTGTT
The DNA here is from genome assembly GCA_030015575.1 of Agapanthus africanus. NCBI lineage: Eukaryota > Viridiplantae > Streptophyta > Magnoliopsida > Asparagales > Amaryllidaceae > Agapanthus > Agapanthus africanus. The sequence goes on from CM057342.1 coordinate 243,303,305, forward strand.
GTCACATCATTTTTTGTGTTTGTCGTGTGTTTGCAGAAAGAAGAGGGCGGGTTATTAGAACCCGCCCTGTTCAATAATTATATGAGGGCGTGTTTCAGGAACCCGCCCTCAAATATTCTGTTTGTTTGTGGTGTCACATCATATATTGTGTTGTCACATCAGTTTTTTATATTGTGTTGTCACATCATTTTTTTTGTTTGTCGTGTGTTTGCAGAAGGAAGAGGACGAGTTATTAGAACTCGTCCTCTTCAATAATTATATGAGGCCATCATATATTCCGTTTGTTTGTGGTGTCACATCAGTTTTTTTGTTATATTGTGTTTTCACATCAGTTTTTGTGTTGGTCGTGTGTTTGCATAAGAACCTGCTCTCTTCAATAATTATATGAGGGTGGGTTCCTGGAACCCGCCGCCCTTATGTTATTAATGGAATGCACCGTGTTCCTATAAATAGCTCTCTGCTATACAACAACTATCCATTTACGCTCTCTGCTATACACAATTATCCATTTACCCTTATTTTTTGCAAGTGTGGAGTTTAGGAAGAAGGTCAAGTTCAGTACCATAGTCTTGAGGAGTTGCTGGATAGGATCAAGACGGAACTACGGCTTGCTGTGAATTTCTGGAGCAAATTCAGTGACCAAACCAAGGTTCAGGGGCTTTAAACAGGAAGAAGAGACGTATATTTAAGGTTCATTTTTTAAATTTATTTTCTAAATATTATTATTATCTTAATTTCATTTAACATTTAATTATTATTCATTATTTTTTCACTTTATAATTACAACTTGGAAATGAAAGTATTAGTAATTTTAATTCTTGTTCATAGATTGACTTGTAACTCAAATATCACTATTAAAGATTTTTCATATATGCTTAAAAGTCGTATGTTGTAATCAACAAATATGCACATGCACAAACGTGTGAGTGTGTGTAATTTAAATGTAATCGAAAAATATTTATCTAACGGCTTTCCTAATTATATTTTTAGCAAGTGTTAAATTGATATTAAAAACATGTATAGACTTGAAATATCAATTTTTGTCTCGAAATGATTCTTCTTCTCGTATATATGATTTACAATAACATAATTTTACCTGAACAATTTTTGTTTTCTATAATGGACTCCAATTACATTTAACAGGGTGCAAGGTTGTTAGTCTTATGAATTATATTTTCTATATGTACTAATATCTTGTTCAGTTTGATATTTATTATTTTGTATTATAAAATGGTTGTTTCAACACAACATAAAAAATATAGTTCGTAAAACTGAATATATATAAGTCAATGCAAGCTTATTGCAAGTTTCTTCTTTGCACACACTCTCTTCCTCTCTCTAATAAAACTGTTTTTGTGCAGGATTTTTTGCGCCGCCGCCAAATAAGTTGTTTTTAAGTGTTTTCGATTTATGTTTGTTACTGTTTTGCATAAAAAATACGGACTTTAAGGGGCTATAACACCAATTCAGATTGGGTGGGGATTTCATCACCCTTCCTAAGACCCCAAAAATCACTAAAAGCATACGCATTACCCTCGAGTTTAATTAAAAAATATCTAGACCCAGTCAACTAAGGACCGTCGTGCTCAATAGGACAGAGGAAGGTTGTGGGCATTCGATCGTTTATCTAAACTTGACTTTGTGGTGCCTAGGCTAGACAAGTGAGAAAGGTAATTTTAAAAGGCCCGTTTCACGGTGATTCGTGAGCGGATCTCTCTTTTCCTCATTTGTGCTTATCTGGCAACAATTGGCAGTGAAGAGGCGATTTGAGGGTTATCTCACAACTTGTCACTTTGGAACAGTTAGGAGTAGTCTAGTGGACTTTGAAGACCATAGCTCTAGGTATGATTGTGCATGTTTTGACTGTGATTGTATGAAGTTGTTAACGCTTTTTTCATTATTGTCTTGATATTGTTTGATGCAGATTATGGCAAGTTCAAGTTTATTTGTTATATGTAAATACGATGGTCGGATTATCACAAGTGCACAAGGTCCCGAGTATATGGGCGGGTCCGCAAGAATCATGCGATTAGAACCATCAACGACTTATAATGAACTCGAGAATAAAGTGTTCAAAATCACGAAATACGATCCCCGTGAAATTAGGCTTCAGTTAAGTTGTATATGGCCTATGTTTAGTGGAAATGCATTGGTTGAAATTATAGACGATGCATCAATATCTTCGATGATAGATTTCGGTCTGTCAAACACCCAGCATTCTTTTGAACTTTTGGTTCAGAAGGAACAATTGGAAGTATCAGATGTCCTTCCAACGGATAATTTTGATAGTAATGCCGGAGGTAGTTCCTGGGGGTACGGTCACATGGTTAACGATGATACCGTCAGTCTCAGTGTATATGACTATACACAATATTATTCAAACCTTCAAACTCATGGGTAAACATTTTATAAATCCATATTCAAACATTTTAATAATATCAAGATACTAATATGTTTTATATATTGAATACAGGTTCTCCCAGTCGACTGCTGCAGTTACATGCACACCCGAAAAACAACAAGGATTACCATACACAACCTTCCACAGGTAAATAAATCTGAAACAAGTGGTGATTTATTTACGAAAATATTAAGGAATAATAGTATAATAGCAATTTATATACTAAACGCGGATTTTTTCCATACCTCCGCATCATTCCAACACGATCCAAGTAGCGCATTCCAAGCATGTCCATCCACATCTTTCCGGTCTTCTCACCCCAAACCATTCACATTACACCGACCACAACCATCATATATTGCACCCGAGCCTTATGTTGCTACGGGTGACATTGATATGTGTGGCAGTGATGATGATGAAATCGGTGAAGATCATCAAGGGGAGGATAGCATGGAATATGCCGCTGGATTGAATGAGTTAGTATTGTTTGATGGTATGGTTGCGAATAATGATTTTGTCGAATTAGAAGATCCCGGTCTCGATCCGCTAAAAGATGATAGTTGGGTAGATTTAGCCGTGGCAGAAATAAATACGGCGCCCTATTTGGAAGCGACAGCAGCAAGCGAAGATTGCGTCAGTGTTGTCGGGGATTTGTTTTAGGAAAAAGGAGATCTTATTTGTAAGCTGAAGTCGTGGGCTATTCAGCAAAACGTTATATTTAAAACCGAAGAGTCAAATAAGACGTAATATACCGTGGTATGTACGAAAGCTCCTGAATGTAAGTGGAGATTGCATGCATATTGTTCCAAAAGAGTCAAACCTTAGAAGGTCACGAAATACAACCAAGAACATATTTGCATCAATTCTATTATGTTACAAGATCATCGGAATTGCACTTCATCTTACATTTGCTCACTAATCATGCCACTAATTCATACAGATGTGGCGATGACTCCCCGAGAGATACGGCCCTTGATTAGCGGAGAGCACAAAATTCAGATTTCGTATGTGAAGGTATGGGATGCTCGTAGAAAGGCTTTATGCAAGATATTTGGGGACTGGAAAAACTCGTACAACTCACTAGTCCCTTTTATGGAAGCCATGAAAGCATCAAATCCGGAGACCGTATACCGGTTAAAAACCACAGAAACAGATGTCGATGGCTCTGTCAGCTTTCAAAGAATTTTCTGGTGCTTTGGTCCATGTGCGGCTGGTTTCACACACCGTCGGCCGGTATTGTGCGTTGATGGGACGTATTTATACGGTAAATATAGAGGCTGCATGTTAATTGCTACAGGTGTTGATGCTAATAATGGTATATTTCCGTTGGGATTTTCTATTGTCGAGAGTGAAAATACATCATCCTGGTCATGGTTTTTCCGCCAACTCAAAAATATCCTATCTGTTATTGATAAAACAGATTTATACATCATATCTGATAGACATCTAGGAATACTAGCTGCAATGAGATCTGTATTTCCGATGACCCCACATAAGTTTTGCCTACGGCGCTTCAGGCAAAATTTTGATAGAAAATTAAAAAATTCGGATCTACATAAGCTTATGTACAAAGCCGGTGAAACGCCCGACCCTAATGTTCATGACATGTGCATGACGAAAATTAGGGAGATGAGTCAAGCCGCGAAAGCGTGGTTAGATGAGTATCCAGTACGCATGTGGTCACAAGAACATGATAATGGGTGCAGATATCTACTAATGACCACTAATATGTCTGAAATCTTCAAAGGGGTCCTTAAACGTATTAGAGGCTTACCGATACAGGGGTTGATTGTTCGAATCTTTTTTCGGATGAATACTTATTTTGTGAAAAGAAGAGAAAAGTGCTTAGTGATGGAGACTCCACTCACCGCGTATTACGAAGATATATTCCGGAAAAGAGAGCGCAAAGCACAATAGTACAGATCCGAAAGGTTTGACACGGCGGAGGTTCAAGTAACGGGAAGTAATGGGAATCAATATACCGTGAACTTTAGAGATGAAGGGCTTTCTTCGTGTACATGCGGTGTTTTTCAGCAACAATATTTAACTTGTGCCCACGCAATTGCTGCTGTGAGCAGTATGCATAACTCACATTACAATTTTGCTTCCCATTACTATACAGTTTCCAATTACCAAGATGCATACGATCCAAAATTTCATCCTATACCGGACAGTCGCTATTGGCATTATTATATTGAGAACAGACAAACACCGACTGTGTTACCGCCGGAAAAAATATAAGGCCCGGAAGACCTAAAGTGTGTCGAGATCGAATGACAATGGATGTTGATCCTCAGCAAAGACACGCCAGATATAGCCTATGCAAACAAGCAGGCCATTATAGAACCAGATGTCCAGGACAGTTATCAGGAGCGGGACCTTCGAGATCGTGACAAGTGCACCGGAAGATTTTTTTGTATTATAAATTTGACGGATTCATTTTGTTATTATAAATTTGACCATCGAGATAGAATTTACATTTTACAAACAGATAGGATTTTTTTATATTGTAAATTTGACGGATTCATTTTGATATTATAAATTTGACCGTCGAGATAGAAATCGGATATGATTTTTTTTATTGTAAATTTGACGGACTCATTCTATACAAAACATTGATATAATAAAATTTTATTATTTTATTCAAATATTTTTTCTGTTTATTTATTTTAAAAAAAATTTAAAATAATTTTAATTTAAAATTCTATATTATATAGGGGGCGGGTTCCCAGAACCCGCCCCCTATACTTGGGTGGGGGTGGGGGTGGGGTGGGGTGGGGGAAGGGGGGCGCAAACCGTCTTATTTCTGCAATTTTAATTCCAACCACCCTATTTTAATAATTTAAAATTTAAAACGTCCTATTAAAAAAAACCTTAGGAAAATAAGGCATTTTAAAATTTAATTATTAGAATAGCACGGTTTGGAGCCGTATAGACGTGGCCTTAAGCCCCCAATCCCCCCTCATCGAAGAAAGCGGGTTGAACCCGTCCTTACCTCTAAAAGGTGGTGGGTGGATTCTGAACCTGCCCTGCCTCCACCCCACGCATCCTTCACGCACCCTCACTGCCCTCCCCTAAGATAGAGGGCGAGTTCTAAGAATCCGTCCTCAATTTTTAAATTTAAAAATTTAAAAATCAAAATAAATTTAAAAAATTTTAAAACACTATTTTAAAATTTAAAATATCATTCAAAAATAAATTCTATTTTGCATAGTTGTGTATCCGAAATATTTAAGTTGCGTCGAGTAAATACGGGTTCTAAGAACTCGCCCTTTGCTATATACCAAAGAGGGCGGGTTTCAAGAACCCACCTTTCAAGAAGGGATTTTTTTTAAAAAAACAAGTTTGCCTCAATTTTTTTCTTTAAAGGATGCATGGGGGAAAAAATTGGAATTTTCATATTAACCAGAAATACATACACACAAAAATCCCAGATTAATTTAATCCAAAAAAATTACTATGCACATGTGAAATCTTATGTCTCATCAACACTTTAAATACCTGACATGCCAATTCTCATCAATACACGCAAATATTAGATAAGATTGACATGGTTGTTACTATGTCTCATCAACACTTTAAATACCTGACATGCCAATTCTCATCAATACACGCAAATATTAGATAAGATTGACATGGTTGTTACTGTTTACTGACGTGCAAATATCAGATAAGATCAACAAATAAGGATTGTTACTGTTTCTATAGGAGTAATCCAATACTTGGATCATACTATAAATATCAATGAAGAACATTTCGGAAACAACATATAAGAAAGCAAAGCAAACGAGTTTGAGCTTCAAGTTATATCTACTCATGGAAGAATTAGAGAAAATACAAAAAATACAACTATAGCTACAATGAAGTTTCCAAGTGCTTACTAGAGGATGAAAAATATGGGGATGGAATGACTCAAAATTTCTAACCGGTTACTAACGTAATTTTTTAATACTTGAAGTCCATTCCATTACCAATCTAAACCCACGACACCCGTTGAAGAGAGCATTATAATATCCTGCGGAAGTTAGAGGAAGGAAACGAGTCATGTAGGAACACGCTCTTTTACCCTTCATAACTGCATTCAATCCAACATCGCAGACTGTGTATCATCTACTTCTTTAATTTTATTGTATAACATTTAATTGATATATATGGCGTAGCACAAATTTATAGCCCTGTATTAGAAAATCAGTATGCCTGAAAACAAGCAAATTCAAGTGTTATTATTCGCTACCCAATTTACATATTGCAATTTTAATGGTAGTTTACAGTAAACTAGCCTCCAACGAATAGTTTACGTATTACAATATATTCCTGGTCCGCCGCCTGCGCCTATGACCATAGAGGAAGACATGCGGAGAGAAAATGCGGAGCGTGATTGGAGAGAGTATCACCATCTATATTTACTGAGATGGGAAGTTAGGCTTCGTAATATTGTCTTACAGCGAATAAGTGACCAAACACCCACCAGCGTTACAGAAACATATTTCTAATGGAATAAGCGCGTCACCGTAAGATATCTTTATGTTCCTCCTACCGATTTTCTGAACCCCCGGCAGTTCGAGCTTAAAGGTCAGGTGAAACAAGAAATAGTAAGTTAATTTTTAAAACTTAATTTAGTTTTTAACATCTAGCGGTACGAGCCTATAATTATATATTATTTTTTATGTAACAATGGGCTAGTGGGTTACATCATATACAATCATTGATACAAAATCCGTATTCGGATGATACTGGTCTAGATAGTCAGACTATATTTTCTACTATAGGCTCATATATTGGTGGTATATTCAGTTCATATCATATGCATTCACATTTGTCGCCATCGCTAGAGCCGAACTATAAACCGGAACCAGAGCCACAGTATGAACCGGAACCAGAGCCGCGGTATTAGTGGTTCGGAGTACCATACGGTCAATAGCAACCCTGGCATAGTCGGTGGTATCGACAACCGTCGAGAAACAATGAACAAACACAACAATCGCAGTAACAGCAGTCTTAGAGGACAAGTTTTTCACAACAGCAGTCTTGAGGGATAGGTTTTGCGCAGCCTTGGATGACTGGTTTTGCGCAACAACGGCGGCAGGAAACCGGTACAGGTTCTTCGCAGCAACAGCTCAGTTGGGGGATGGATTTTGCATCCTACATACAGTTGTTGAGAGGCAGCATATATCCGGAACCTGTCCTATATATAGAATTTGCGCAACAACTGCAACAGCCTATCTAAGACGAAACAGAAGAGCAGACAACACCGCCACATACACAGGACAAGGGAAGTCGTCGAGTCGGCTTAAGAGCCATAGGCTTATGTCAAGTCTTCTCGGATTGGGAAAGAGGAAAGGAAAAGAAAAGCGTTAAATGAATACTTTTAATTTGGATGTCGAAAATATTAAATTCATGTGTTATTATTCGTTGCCAAATTTATACTTATTTTAATAACAATTTACATATTAATTTGAGTTCGTTTCGTTTTTTGATAAATGTTCAGAATATTGAATTATGGGGGAAAATAAAAATTGCGGTAAAAAACGTTGTTGAGGAGGGTTGGGTTCTTGGAACCCACCCTGGTACATAGGGGAGGGCGGGTTCCTGGATCCCGACTTCACTCCGGGTTCTGTTACTGAACAGTACCATTCATCCAAAACTAACTCAAAGATAGTATAATCTAAGCATTGGATTCCATCTATAGAAACAGTAACATCCCTTATCCGCCGATCTTATTCAATATTTGCACGTCAGTAAACAGTACAACCCTTATCTGTCAATTTTATCCAATATTTGGATGTATTGATAATAATTGACATGTCAGGTATTTAAAGATGAGAAATCAGGTGTCACATTTGCATGGACTTTTGTGCATATGAATTTCTAATTAATATGAAAATTCTATAAAAAAAAAATGGTGCATCTTTTAAAGAAAAAAATAGAAGCAAACTTGTTTTTTAAAAAAAAATTGCCCCTTCTTGATGGGCGGGTTTTTGGAACCGTATTTTCTCGACACAATTTAGGTATTTTGTACACATCCATCCAAAACAGAAATTATCTTTTTGAATGATTTTTTTAATTTTAGAATATTATTTTTTTAATCTTTAAAAAAAATTTATTTTTTTAATCTTTAAAAAAATTTATTTTTTAAACTTTTAAATGTAGTGTGGGTTCCTAAAGCGCGCCCTCTCTATGTTTGGAGGTTCTAGAAACCCACTCTCCCATATAAGAGGGGGGTAGGTTCCTAGAACCCATCCTTCATCTTGGGAAGGAGGCCTAAAGGAGGGGTGTGTGAGAAGGGGGTGGCGAGGGAGGCAGGACGGGTTTTCAGAACTTGCCCTCCACTTTTTAGTGGTGAGAACGAATTTTAGGAACCTGCCCTTTTTTGATGAGGGGGTTTGGGGCCACGCCAACGTGGTCCCAAACCGTCGTATTCTAATAATTAAATTTTAAAATACCCTATTTTTCTAATTTTAATCTCTAACTATCCTATTGGGTTGGGGGTGGGGGGGGATCAGGTCTTTTTCCTTTTTTTTAATTATTAAACTAGTATTTTAAATTCTGGTTCAAAAAGAAACTAGGATTCTAAATTAAATAAAACCAAGAATATTGGGCGTGGATTGTTAATTAGAAGACCTAGAATCCGTTGGCCTTCTCTTTTTATGTGCTCGTTGCATATTCAAATTTCTACCTTTTTTAAATTTCAAGAAAGATAGGTTTGGCCTGTAAATAGAAATGAAAAAATTTTCCTGAGAGAAAGAGGATGATGTGAATACCCACATAAATAGAAAAACCCTTTTGTTTCTGAAATTTTTGTCGGCAAAAGAAGATGAGAACATGTGGCATCCCCTCTCTTCTGATTATAGTAGTAGAGATAAATATTGTTTAGATGAAATTTGAATAAAATATTATATGATGGCTTGGATATCCTAATAATTAAGGAATTTAATTTTTTTTCCCTTTTTTTCCTTTTTTCTTTGAACTGAAATTGGAAGCATGGATTACACCTTATTTGTTTAAGTGGTAATCACAAGCATCTAAACCGCTGCTCAAAAACCAACATGCTCATTTCTTGAATTAATCATTGATTCTGATTGTTATTTACTTGACCTGAATTGTTCTTTGTCGAAATCACTAACACACCGTCGAGGTTGTTCTCACTCTCATCTTTAAAAAAATTCTGACAAAGATATCCATTTCAAATCACTCGGAAATCCTCCTCCTCCTTTATTTACTTGATCATTATATAGCATTCTTAAAATCTTTTCGTAAAAAATTAAGTTGCGTTCATATCAAATAACTATGAGTAAAAAAATTAGTTGCGTTCATATCAAATAACTATGAGTGATATTCAGAATGTCATTCACGGGTTCAAGGTCTCTGCTACTATTTTGGCCCTGCGATTCCATGGTATGGAATCCAACAGTGGAAATTTGGATAAAACAAGGACCACGTGTTTGGTATTTTTGACATATGATACGTGGCCGGGATTCTCTAACAGCATAAGAGTAGTATAGTCCGTCCACCGTATAGTTTGTGTGAGTTACCAATTTCTCGAATTGTTCATAAGCAAAAGAGGAATGAAGTGATGAGAAAACCCAAATGGAACTAAGAAGACAAGGTATTAAAGATAGAAACAAGTGGGCGAGTCCCAAAGTGGAGACTGAGCAGCAAAAGTAAAGAAAAAGAAAAGGAAAAATAGAAAGAAAGGAGAGAGGAAAGTAGGGATTTCTCCCCGCTTCCGTCTTTTCTTCTTCTTCTTCTCTTCACAGAAGCTCGAAAGGCCCACGATTCATTAAATAATTTTAACGAAACAATGAAACAACAGCAAAAACCATACAAGTACAAAGGAAAATCAAAATATAGGCTAAGAAACAATCCCCATACGATCTAGATCCAAAATGGGGGATCAAACACCATAACAAGTAGATAAAACAAAATCAAAAAAGTATCAAAACCAGCACATGTAAACTCAAAGTGATGAGAAAAAGACCAAAATCATGTCCCGGCCCAGCAGGCGCATCTACGTCTCTACATCCTGTGACCGTCCACTCTCCACCTGATCTGCAGCTCCTCTTTTCATGTACCCAACATCTGTAGCATCTCGCACAACGGGTGTTGTGTTGTCTCCTCAGCGGCCCGCCAATCTATCTTGCTCGTCGTCCCCTCCCATAGTCAATCTGACTCTCTTGCGGCTCCTATCTGCCGCAATCCCTGCCCATAACATTATGATTATATCGGTGCTATATATTATGCTAGCTATTGATTTGATTTTTACATTGAATATCCTATTATTTCGTTCCGTCCAAGCTATCCAGCATATGGTGCTGACTATGATGTCCCAAACCGGAAGATCCCCTCTTTCGAAGATTCTGAGTCTCCAAGCCCCCCATGGATCCTGAATCGACGAAGGCATCATACCCTCTGTTGACCGGATAATAAATTTGTCTCATATCAGTGAGACCACCTCACATCTGAGAAGCAGGTGGTCGATCGTTCTGACATGCTTACTACATAGCCCACTGTAACATTTCAGAAAATATAAAATATTATTTTTTGAATTTAATATTAAAATAATATATTTCGTGAAAACTAGTCGATTTGTAAATTTGGGGTTTTCGCAAAATGGTATAAATATATACCGATATTTATGAAATAATTGGAGATTAAAATGATTTATTCATTTAAAAATATATTTATTAGATTTGGCATTTTTATAATTAATTATATGCAGTTTAAATAAAAATTGATTAGTGCACCACTAATCGCGATTAGGCCAAATCCGTCTTTTTAATTAGTCATGGCTAGTGCACCATGACATGTTGCATTTTGTTACATGTTGTTTCTTTTGTATTTGTTTAGTGGTATTATGTGGTTATTGTGAGAAAAGAAAAAGAGAATTATTGGAGAGAGAGTGTGACATGGCATGAATGATTGAGAGGGTGAGATTAAGAGAGAGCGAGGATAAGAGCTGCCCCCCCCCCCCCTCTCTCTCCCTTAGTCTTCTTTATCTTCTTCATTTTCAAGCTCTCCTCACTTCTACCCTCATGGTTCATCACAAAATCTTCACCAAAACCCTATACCCCCTTCACTAAAAATGATCGCCACCTCTCTACAAACCCATTGGACCTTTCAAAATTGGATTTTGAAGATTTTGAGCAGCTCAAGAAAATTCTTGAGTTGCCAAATGAGATATTTCCTACACTTCTAGTTTAGTTTTTAAGTTTCCTAACACCCTATAATAGTTTAGAGTTAAATCGATTTAGATTAGTGATGTTTGGAAATTTCAAGAGAAGGCTTAGGTGGTTGTGTGGACTTGTAGTCTGTAGTGGGTGTTTATTAACCCTTAATGGTGTTTTACTGGCCAAGATCCGAGATTAGCATCAAAATACGAACTTAGAAATTGTCCCATGTCGGTTTTGTGATGTTTTGTAGCCTACAGGGTATCTGGAGCTATCTGGGGTAGTTTCAAGAAAATCTAGCAATTCCAGTGACCTAGATAAATGACCAGAAGACCACCACCAAAGTTCGAGCCAATTCCACCCTAACTAGGCCGGCGAGATCGGTTTTTCTAGCATTGTCGCCGGATTTCTGTAGGAGTCTGGTGTTGAGTTTTTGCCTATAGCTCACTCACCCTATAAACTATCCCCTGTACTTACTTGTTTAGTCCCAATTGACCTGAGCCAAAATCTGGGAGCATACTGGGTTGGTTTTGGTTATATTTTCCGATATTAGAATTCTTGGTTTTGATGTTAGATATGAGATTTGGTCGTTGGATATTTTTACGTCAACGACGAGGATTGTTTGGTTGTTTTTGCACACGTAAGCTATAGGTTCTAACCTATGAGTACTTCGTGTGCCGTTTTGGTTTTCGGAATTGATTTTAATAGCATTGCGATTGTGTATTGATTGTAGGTACTTTCGCGTGGATTCCGAGACAACGAAGCACATCGACTACGGCTGAATAAGGAGTTCCGCAGATGAGTAGATTTATATCTACGGGGGAAATCGGGTGGATGGCGTATAGCACCCCCGCAACCATTGATATGTGATTTGTAATTTGGAGACAAGATGTGCCACGACTTAAGTTATAGTTGATGGTTTTAGTGTGAAATGATATGATAAAAATGATGTCTCAAATTAATATATAAGGATGTGAAAGTAAATGTGAATCACGATATATAAATATATATAGTTGCAAGAGAATCAGTATGAGATTATAGTGGCATGTTATGAGGTCGATAAATATGATATGAGATTAATAAGATGACTTGATGTGAGATATTGATGTGATAAAAAGAGTATACGGTGAAATATGATGACTTGGTTGGATATGTCGTTATACGGATACAAGGTGATATGAGAACATTGATACCTTTGTCAGGTCCCATGATATGAGATTGATACGGATGTGACCTGAGATATAGGTATATAGATATATGATGATAATAATGAGTGACATGTCGTACGAGACTTTAGATCCGTATCCTCATTGTTGTATAGGTCGATAGAATCCCTATTCTGTTTGTTGTCGCTGTAGATGGTTTACCGCACGCGATATTTTACCGGATGATTGATCCATACCCTTGACTAGAGGATGCCGTACGATGGATTATATCGTACGTGATGTTGTGAGGTTGGATGCCGATTGATAGATTCACTGACTCGGATATGTTAGATTAAATACGTATACCTTATAGCATTGCCCTCATGATTTACTTTCTGCTACGTTCACGATATTCTCATTGCATTACATATACCTATGCTAGTACACCTACACAATTATCGATGATGCGTATGTTACACTCACACAGATCTGCCGGCTCACACACTTTCATCATCGATAATTGTTGTATCACTTACACAGTAGAATTGCCGCATCTTTATGCTATGTTGCATGATATACTGATATGCTCACATCACTATTCTATATTGCATGATATACTGATATGCTCACATTTCTGTTCTATATTTGCATACATCATGCTTTATGATTATACGCATTGAGATGTTGTTTTCATGAGATTCTGGATTTGAGAACAGTGGTTATATTTCAAAGGAAATTATGTATTGTTTTAAAAACCCGGTTTCTCTTGATATGATATTTCGAGGCGTCCACCATGAGTTTTCTCGGTTCTGAGCTATGAGTATACCCGATTCGAGGAACGGTAGGCACCATTTGCGGGTTCATGGTGGACCCGGTAAGGTACCCCGGGGCAAGAAATGATTGTCGTGGAGTAGCCGATGAGCCTGAAAGAGGGAACACTACCTACCGGTGATAGTATTTGGGCTCGGCGGTTATCCGAAGGATACCGACCGGAGTCGTGAGATGATATGGGCCGATCCGGACTGACGGAGCCCGTGGGCCGATCCGGACTGACGGAGCCTAAGAGATGAGGATTTACGTGTCGATATTGGACACGGGTTTCATGATGTTTCGAGTGTCGATATTGGACACTCAGGTTCCATGATTTTGATGTGTCGTTGCTGGACATACATTGGTTGATATCCTCATATTTACATGCATATGCTTTCATGATGTTTCGAGTGTCGATTTTGGACACTCAGGTTTCATGATGTTGTTGTGTCATTGATGGACACGTAGATGATATCCACATGCATACATGCATTGATTATATTGTTGGTATATATGGTGACACGGTCACCCTAGATATCATAGTATTACCTTTATGATATAGTTCCAAGAATCGTTGTTTTATTCGATTTCTACCTGCTGATGTTTTCTACTTATGAGATGGCAACTCACCACCGTTGTGCCACAGTTCTTGCAGGTTTGACTGCATGGATCAGCAGCGGTATCGCTGGCGCACAGCTTGCATTCGGGTGATCTGCTTTGGTAGGTGGGATATATTGGATCGTACCCACTATTGTATTATTATTCATGTTGTATCTAGTTAACTCTATCAATCAGAAACTAGTATTTGTATAAGTAGTAAGAGTTAGAAAAACTTGTGGTTGCGAAACTTAGAGCGATGGGTTATATGCTCGCTTGGTGGGTTGATGTCTTACTTTATTCATTATTTTTTGTGTTGATCTTCGCCGTTCGGCGTCGTATGCTTATATTTATGACGTGCGTGGTTGTGATTCCGCCGATTGGCGAAAATCTAGTTCCCGCTTGGAATGCCTTTTATATTATCATGTATATGTGGTTTTGAATCAAAATATATAAGGGAGGTGCTGCCCAAATTTTTAAAAGACGAAACATGTTTTTCAACTAGTAAAATCCACTTGCATTTTCATGTTTATCTATGCATTTAAGAAAACATTGGATCTCATCATACTTTTATTTCAAAACTTCACCTCTTTTATTTTGCTTTAAAATGTTTAGATTTCTGGGTTTCGCCTTACTTAATTTACGTTACGTCTTTAGACGTTGCGTAATTTAAGTGCCGGTCACGAACAAAAGTTCGGGTCGTGACACCCACATTCCATTGGGTCAATCCATTTCTGTCTTAATAAGTTATCTTTTATGAGAATCGGGTACTTAATAATTGTTCTTGACTTGCATCAAGACTTTTTGTTAGAAAGAAGACAAATTCGTTAGAAAAGAATTTCTTACACTCTTGTTCCTCTAATAATGCACTACGGTCTCTTTAAAACGTTTCGGTAAAAAGAACCATTTAAAACATTGCATTTTCTCAAATATATAGATCATTAGTTTTGGAACCAGTCCGAATGAGCTCTTGCTAACCCTCAGCTGAGCGTCGAACTTTTACAACCAATTCATAATCTAGAAAACTAGTAATTAACCTAGTAATTACAACTGCATAAGAAAAATTCATATAGATGTTTAATATTATTTTTAACAAATTTAATTACGAGAAATATAGTTGTTATAACCAAACAAACGAATTCAAAACTTGTTTAGAATCTAAACTATACATTCTTCAAAATTATAATATAACAATGATCTACTTAATACTTATTATGATCTGAGTCTCAAGTTAAATAAACAGCTATATAATCATGATCTAAATTTAGGAACCAATTACTCAATTATTACTAATAAATATCAAATAAGTGACAAATTATCCGAACCCAAACAAGCCTTGAACGAGCTGAGCTCGAATCCGATCCGAGCCGAGCTCAATTCTGTCATGCCTAGCGTGTTCATGTTTGTTTGTTTATTTCACCGAGTTTAGATTTATGTTCAAGCACAATTTGTAGTTTGTTTATTAGTCGAAGCTCGAACAAGATTTTAACGAGTCGATCCCAAGCCAAACTCTGAGCGCCGAGCATTCTTTAGCAACAGTAACAACGGCGCGAAAAGAAAATGTATATTATCTCAAGATTTTATGTTAGTATGACCATATATAAAACAACCAAATTACCTTTTTGGCATTATATTTTTATTTTACCATACCGATCATTTCAGTTAATTACTTTGCTTGTCTGCGTGTGTAAAAAAAAAATAAATTTGGGTAAATTTTATAATAATATGCTGAAATTAGAAATGTTGTGTTGTGCATGAAGCATGCCCCTCAAGGCTCTAGCTTTACTAAGCAGCGCTACAAACTTAATTAATTCATCTATTTATTTATTTATATATTTGCTTACTTATTTTTGAAAACGACACCTACCAATTTATAATTTAAATGCTTCTTATTAGGGAAAAAGGGGAAAATCAAATAAATCAAGTATCATGTTAACTTGGGAACAACCAAAATCATTCTATTTATGACATTGCTATCAATTAAAGTCTTGATTTGGATTTGATCATTTGACAACGAGAGTTTCTAAAACACGCTTATATTAGAGAGTCGACACCTACCAAAATCATTCTTATTATAAGCTGTTGTTCACCTGTGATGCAAATTGTCAAATATTTGCAGTGATATCACTATTTAGCAAAGATGTAAAAAAAAATACAAATAAACACGCTCTGACTCCTTATCCGATTCTATCAAACATGGCAAGCAATGTTCATTTCCGATGTTCTCATCCATCGGCAGCCACCGGATACAGATATAATAACACCTATACACATTATGTATCTATATACCTATCCGAATATTACCAAATAGGGATAGTAATTTTTCATTTTTTCTAATTATCCATGTCTATATTGAATTTATCTATAATATCAAATACAGATATCTAACACATTTATCCTATTTGTATCTAGTATTTAGGATAAGTATCTCGGTAATAGTTTAATAGCACGGCTATAGACGCTGTATCCAAGAATGATAACGTGACCCGCTATCACAAAAGAAAAAGGAACCAGGGAAGTGTTTTTGTCTTCTTCTATGACTTTTTTGAGAGAGGAGTAAGGTAGACTTTATTGGGATATTTTAATGCTAAAAAAACATAGAGGTTAACTAAAAGAAGTGCATGAATGTTAATTTTGGTATAATTAATTAATTATTAAGGGAGTTAGCTCTTGAACGAGGAGGGGATGTCTTGTCGTGCATGATCCTATATTAATTTCTTCAAAAACCATGTCTGTTTTGGAACATAGAGATTTATCTTTCAACTGCCGCTCTACCTTTGAATGTATGGTTCAATGACAGCAGCATTTAAAATGGTAAGGGAGAAATTTAGATTTATATCCCCCAACCCCCTCCAAACAAAAAACCCACACACAACTACACGTCACATTATAGCTGTAACATGCTTGGAGGTGTTTTAAACAAAAATACTTTTGCTACTGCAATTTGACTACCAAAAAGTTTACCTAAGAGACAAACACCATGGGCCCAGCTGTTTGACACTATTACCTAAGTATTGTGGGTCTTTTAGGTAAACTTTTGGATAGACAAATTATGGATAGGAAAAGTATTGCTCGGTTTTAAAGTATAAATGCACGACTGACCTTATCATAGTTTTGGAATTTTGGTGTTTTAAAATATACAAATGGTTTGTTTCACCAAATATATTTAACCAAAGCCTCAAATTTATATGTCTCAACAGAATTAAATCTACACCACAGAACCCAAAGAAATTCCAAGTAATTTCAACATATATATCATTTGAAATCAATCAACGATAACATGAAAATACCACCATAGACTAAAGGTAAGGTCTCTTTTCAATAAACCAAGAGATTTGGATTCAAATATCGTTTGCATCGGATTAGCGAATGCTATTCTCCCATACACTCACAACACCGCCGCAAAATAAGTAAGGGAAAGAAAATCTGCCTGGTAGATAAATCACAAAAAGGGAAGGGGTAAAAAATCGGCCGGGTAGATAAACGGTGGTTGGCTTCTTAGTATTAAAGGGGAGGATATGGGTCCTACCCACTAATTTTTATTTTTTTCACTGGATAATGGAGGGGTCAGGGACAGTTGTGTGCACAAAGAATTTCGCTAGAAATGGAGGAATTATTCGGTGTGCCAGATGTAATACATAGATTAAAGAAATGAAAGGATTTTAGACAGCTTTGGACAGCGTGTGGAACCCAAACTTTTATTACTTTTCTCTTACCCAGATGTTTATGGCCGGCACATAGAATAATTTTCCTAAAAATGGCCCATAATTGAAGTGGCTGCCTAACAAAATATTTCTCTCTTTTGGCAACAGAAATAATTCTCTAAAGAAAGGCATACTTTGTGACATTCCAGTAATACAAATCTAACATGCATAATACATACATGAAAATGGATCCAAAGGGTATTTAAGAAATCATAGCACGATTCATAATTAAATAGTTATCCATTGTGAATCTAACTGAGAGACGGTAGTTAAGAATAAACAGATCCATATATATAAAGGCTCGTTGCTGCTGTTATTGAGATAAGATGATAGGCGATATGTAAATTCGATATGATTTCAAA
This sequence comes from Agapanthus africanus, assembly GCA_030015575.1. Lineage (NCBI taxonomy): Eukaryota > Viridiplantae > Streptophyta > Magnoliopsida > Asparagales > Amaryllidaceae > Agapanthus > Agapanthus africanus. The sequence goes on from CM057342.1 coordinate 243,321,491, forward strand.
CAATAAAATACACTTAACAAATAGCATAATGGAATTACTATAAAAAATGATGCAAAATATATCATGTGATGGCTCTCTGCACAAAAAGAGCATACAGGAGATTTACAGAGATGTAGCAGAACAATGAAAGAAGCAGCACATTGAATAGTTGTAAAGCATTATATAACAAAGCAAAGATGTTTTTAGCTCATACATGCTTTCATAAGTCTACAAACAACATGGAGATTCGAGGAAAAAGAATAACATAGAACAATGTATGAAAAAGAATCCTTAGTAGGTCTTAAACACAAGCAGTAGAAAAACCCTACTCGATTACCTGAAACATTGACATTAAAGAGGGCATCAGAATCACATACTGAAACAAATGGCCTCCGAAACTCAAAACCGAAGCCAGATGCCAAGACCGTGGAAGTTAAAAAGTAAAATCACCATTTTTTGTCTACATCTTTAATCGATCTTAACGGACGAATAGATGAGCCTTGTGAACCAGAAGCAAGCATAGAACCCAATCGTCCCCGTGAGCACAAAGAACGCATAAGAAGCAATGAGCATGTACCCAAAGTACAAGATCCCCGAAACTGGTTTTGTGATCTCCAGTTTCGTGAAGAAGTAAAACGTCGCGTAGAGAAAGAGATACAATGCAGACGAGCCCGAAGTCAGATAAGACCTCCACCACCACAAGTAATCCTCGCTGCAAAGCTGGAAGTAGCAAAGCACGATCGTGATCTCAGCGCACGTAACTATAAGAATGATGAATACCAAGAACAGGAACCCGAATATGTAGTAAAATTGGTTGAGCCAAATCGAGGTCAAAATGAAGAATAGCTCGATGAACACTGCTCCAAAAGGAAGGATTCCTCCTATCAATATTGAAAAAATCGGGTGCATGTACCAAGCTTGCTCCGGGATTTGCCTGGGGATTTTGTTGGTTTTTACGGGATTCTCAATAGCTGGCTTTTTAAATCCAATGTAACTTCCGACAAAAACCAGAGGCACCGAGATACCAAACCAAAGCAAGACTAGAGCAAACATCGTGGTAAAGGGAACAGCCCCAGAAGACTTCTCACCCCAGATAAGCGCATTCAGCACGAAAAAGATGGCAAAAACAATAGCGGGGAACGTAAAAGAAGTTTTCAAAGTGATTTTCTTCCACTCAGAACCCTTGAACATTTTATAAAGCCTCGAAGAGGCATATCCAGCGAAAATGCCCATAAAGACCCAAAGCAAAAGCATTGCGGTCATTAAACCTCCTCGATTCGAAGGAGAGAGGAACCCAAGAACAGCGAAGATCATAGTAACAAGTAGCATACCAAAGAATTGGACACCAGTGCCTACGTAAACACACAGGAGATCAGAGTTTGACGGTGGTCTAAACACATCGCCGTGGACTAATTTCCAGCCGGTTTCTTCTTGTGCTTCTTCTTGGGTCTCAAGCTGGTTGTATTTGGAGATGTCACGGTATAGGGTTCTAAGCATGATCATGGCAACCATGCCCGAAAGGAAAAGGACGATCATTAGGGAGTTCACGATGGAAAACCAGTGGATTTGGTCGTCGTTCATTAGGAGGTATGTGTCCCATCGAGACGCCCACTTCACATCGCTCTCCTGCAAAGTAAAAGAAAAGGAACAATATTAAACGGGTGAAAATGACCACATGATTGACTCGATGTGAAATATGTGGGCGAATAAAAATTGGATCAGGGCCAACCCAATATCCAAAAACTCAGTACGGAGACTCAATATACACTTTGATAAGGATCCAGCTCTTTCCTTTTTCTCGACATCGACATATTTCATCCGTGTACAATGGAATTATTTTCAGGGTTTCTAATTCTCCATAACCGCATAATCGGTTTACTGGTTATGGGCTGGCCAACTGAATAGAAAACTAATTCCTATTTACAATCTTAGGTATCACCAACTTTATTGTAACATATATGCCAGCCTGAGGTTCACATGAGTGGCAAGCTAACAACAATGGAATGGAAACTGAGTAACTTTTGGTATAAATTTAATGAATTTTGCTGGAGTATGAACATTGGCATTTAATAATCTTCTGGGGAAGATTTTCAAAGTTCCAGAGTAAAACGAATGGGTATGAGTATCTCACAGGGGAATGAACTGGTCCTTATGTATGCTTTGTGCACACAACTGTCAGGTTTCAGAAAATTTCACATTTTAAAACATAAAATAACAGAATACTTCCTCAAAAATCAATACCAGAATACAGAAGTAATAAAATACAACTTTAAATTGGTTTATGTGTTGTGAAGGATGTCTTGAATATCGAGACTATACGTAAATCCAGAGAAGGGGCAGACGTACGGAGCAATGAGCTTCAGACGTCTGGAAATGAAGTTCAGATTTCCAGAGGAGGCCCAGACGTCTGAGAGCGTCAGACGTCTGGCAACGCTCTGGCCAGACGCGCTAAGGGACACAGACGTCTAAACCATCAAGGTCAGATGTCTGTCAATGCTCTGCTCCTCAAGCAGAGAGGGCAGACGGCTGCCCCTATAGGTTCAGACATCTGCCGTACAGATAAACGCAAATTCCAGTTCAAGATTTATCTCGAAAAATCAGTTTCTGAGTGGCAGTTTCGTAATTTTTGGGATCTTATTGTAACTCAGATTTGTATGGACTATATATAAGATCTTAGGGTTAAAGTTTTAAAGTATTATATTGATCATAAAGTTAGGGGAGACGAGAGACGGCTCTATAAGGGATCAAGCCGATCATAAGGAGAGAGCTTTAAGAGAGATCTCGTTGGAAAACATAAAGGAGAGGGTTATTGTAATTCTCTCTAAGGCTTTTTTCTTTTTCTCAAAAGTTCTAATAAAGAGTTATCTTTTCCCCCAAATCTCGTGTTATTTGATTTGTGTTTGTTCTAGTTTTGTTATTCGTTTTAAAGAGATCTTAGTTTATGTCCATAAGGATTGGTTGTCGCTCATCCACTGCGAATGGTCCCAACAACTAGTATCAGAGTTGCGTTATGTAGTTTTGCAATTTAAGTTTACGGTGGATGATGATACTTGTGTCCGCTCCCCAGCTTCTTAGATTGTGATTCTATTGATAGTAGTTCATAAGGATCCGAGAGAAAGGATTTTACTTCGGAATTAAAGACAACGGATAACAAAGTAAATAGCACAAAATTTGAAGTGAAGAAATTCAATAGGAAACAGAACTTCTCGATGGGGCAGAGAAGGGTTAAGACACTTCTGGTAAAAGAAGGGTTGTTTAAAGTATTTGGCGGTAATAAACTTACCGACATGACAGATGATGCATGGGCAAAGATAAATCACAAGGCACAATGCACGATAGAACTTTGTCTGGCGGGTAACGTGATGTACAATATCATGAAGAAGACTTATGCGGCAAATTCATGGTTGAAGGTAGAGAGCTTGTACATGACAAATTCATTGTCAAACAAGCTGTACTTAAAGAAGCAACTCTACGGTTTACGCACGAAGGTATGGACTCCAATTCACGACAACTTAAACAGCTTCAACAAGATGGTCAGCGATTTTCTATGCCTTGAAGTAAAGTTAGAGAGGCAGAACCATGCACTTTTGCTCCCATCACTTCCAAATTCGTATGAACACTTGGTGACAACGATTCTCTGTGGGAATGAGACTCTCGAGATGGAGATTACAGCGACGCTTTTCAATAATGAGATCATGAAGTAATCAGATCCATTGGAGAAGCCTGCAGGGTTGTTTGCCGGTGAAATGGGAAGGTCGAAAACTAGAGACGGAGGCAGGTGCATAAGGGGGAAATCCAAATCATCCAGGCGAGAGGGCGAACCATGCTTGTTTTGCTAACAGTCAGGACATATGAAGCAATGTAAAAAATATAAACAATGGTTGGAGAAAAGGGATAAAGATGTCAGTTCAAAGAGTTCGAATCAAGCCAGTGTTGTAACCGAAGTAGAAGAACCGTGTGATGTACTCGCCGTACACACCGGGAAGGAAGATTATGATGCTTAGGTCTTTAATTCCGAATGTTCATAGCATATGTGCATGAAGGAGTTGTTCGACACTTATAAAGAGTTCAATAACGGCAGTGTTCTCATGGGAAACAATGTGGCGTGCAAGCCCATTGGCATAGGGAACATCAAAATCCGAATGTTTGATGGTGTGGTACGAACATTCATGAACGTATGTTACGTTCCAAAACTAAAGAACCTAATTTTTCAAGAAGTATTAGATGTGGCAGGATGCAAGTTCGTTGGTCAAGATGGGAGTACCAACGGTTGTCAAGGATGTACTAGTGGTCATGAAGGGAGCGACTAAAGAATTTGTATCGTTTGGACGATAGCACGGTGACTGGTGATACAGCCGTGGCTACGAAGAAACAGGTGGAGGATACCGCAAAACTGTGGCATATACGTCTTGGCCACATGAGTGAGAGGGGCTCCGTAAGTTGCATAGAAGAGAGTTGCTGAAAAATATTACCTCGTGCAAGCTAGAGTTCTGTAAATATTGCACGATGAGAAAGCAATATAAGGTCGGCTTCAAACAAGCCGTGCACAAGACCGAAAAACTTCTTGATTATATTCACTCAGACGTATGGAGGGCCATCATCGGTTCCATCAAAAGGAGGTGCCATTTACTTCTCACAAAAGGCATGGGCCTACTTCCTCAAAAACAAGTCAGAGGTGCATACCGGTTTTAAGAAATGGAAAGTGGCCGTAGAGAAACAAAAGGGCAGATCGATGAAGTATTTGCGGACAGATAATGGAGGTAAATACACCTCGAAGGAATTTATAGATTATTGTAAAGAACAAAGCATACAGAGGCAATGGGCAGTTCCAGGACTTCCAGAGCAAAACGGGGTAGCGGAACCCAAGAATAGGACACTACCAGAGAGCCAGAAGAACGGTTGCAATCCGGACTTTCGGAGGACTTCTGGACAAAAACGGTGAGTCATATGTGCTATTTGGTTAAAAGGTCTCTATCTACGGCCGTAAATCTTCATATCCCAGAAGAAGTATGAAGGGAAAAGCCAGTTAGTTATGATTCTCTATGAGTGTTTGGGTGCCATACTTACTCGCTCGTCAATCAGAAGGATAGAACCAAGCTGATTCAAAGTCAAAAAGGTGTGTTTTCTTAGGTTTCAAACTTGGAGTTAAAGGTTACAAGTTATGGGATCAGAAAAACGAAAGGATGTTCACCAGCCGAGATGTGATGTTCGATAAGGAATCCATGTTGAAAGACATGGCTGGAGATAATGAGCATCAGATGACAATGATTCAGTGTAGGTGGAGTTTTCTGACACTCACAAGGATACGAACACCGAAACACAATTTCAGCCTATTGATATAGAGGTGGACAGGCAGAATACGGAAATAGACGTGAGAACCAATCCCAACAGTACCCACAGACAATGGCGTTACGCAGAACATCACATACACATAAAGCACAAGTCGGGTACGGTTTCGAAGATATGCTCGCATATTTCTTGGTCATTTAAAATGGATATCTCAGCTCTTTTAAGAAGGCCATTGGCAAGAGGATAGGAATCGATAGATTGTTGCGATGACAGAGGAGATGGAGTCACTTCGAAAGAACGGTACATGGAATTTGATTAAAGCTACGGAAAGGAAAAAGAGATATTGGCCGCAAGTAGGTATTCAGAAAAAAGGATGATAGGCAATACAAGGCACCGTTATTTGCGAACGGTTGCTCAGAAGGAAGGGTTGACTACAACGAGCTTTTCTCGTCTGTAGTCAAGCATATTTCTATTCGAATTTTGTTGGCAAAGGTACCTGCTCAGGATTTAGAGTTGGAGCAAATGGACGTGAAAACGACATTTCTGCATGATGGGTTGGAATAGACAATCTTCATGAAGCAACCTGAAGGATTTGTAGAGCTCGACAAGAAGAATCATTTATGTGAACTCAAGCGGTCTCTATATGGTTTGAAGCAGTCTCCCCGACAATGGTACAAGCGTTTCGATTTTTTGAGAAACACTAACTACTCTCGATGTGAGTATGACAGTCGTGTGTACTCGAAATGGCTTAAAGATGGTTCAGCGATATATCTACTCCTATATATCGATGACATGGTGATCGCTGCGAAGATTATGGCGGAAATAAAGACGCTCAAAACTTCATTGGACGAAGAATTTGGCATGAAAGATTTAGATGAAGCAAAGAAAATTCTTGGAATGGAGATTATTCGAGACAAGAAGGATGGAAAGTTGTGGCTATCCAAAGAATGTATATTGAAGTGTTGGAGAAATTCAACTTGAAGGACTCAAAGACAGGTGAATACCCCCATCGCCGATCATTTCAAGCCATCCTCTCAGCGAAGGAGAAGGTAAAGTTATCCCGAGCACCATATGCAGTACGCTGGGATCGATGATGTACGTTATGGTATGCACACGTCCAGATATCTTATGTGGTAAGTCTGGTTAGCCGGTACATATCAAATACAGGAAAACTCCATTGGAAAGCTGTAAAGTGGATACTTCGGTATCTAAAAGGAACTAAAGATCTCGGTTTATATTTTCACAAATCAGAAGATAAATCGAGCCAGTAGCAAGAATACATAATGCGGATTACGCCAATAACTTGGACAAGAGAAGATCCCTTACAGGCTATGTATATACGGTTGCAGAATTTCCAATCGGTTGGAAGTCAACACTTCAAGATACCGTGGCGCTATCAACGACGAAGGCAGAATACATGGCGGTAGTTAAAGCTAAGAAAGTCTTGTGGTTAAAGGGCTTAGTCAGCGAGTTCGGATTCGATAAGGGATCGGTTCCTTTATTTTATGACAGTCAAAATGCCATTCACTTGGCAAAGAATCAGGTATACCAGTCGAACTAAACACATTGACGTGCGGTATCACAAGATAAGAGAGTGAGCCGAAAAGGAGACCGATTTGATCAAAATCGATACTAAGGTGAATCCAGCGGATATGCCAACGAAGGTTATTCTTATGGAGAAGTTCAAGACAGTCTTGGTTTCTATTCGGGTACTCAAATGTGAGAGAGCAACCTCGGTAGGAAGGTCGCAACAGTTTCACAGTTCTGGTGAAGAACTGTGACAATTACCGGTTTCGCGATTCTGGGGAAAGTGTGATAATTCACGGTTTCAAGGTTTGGAAGGGAAACGAGAACTAAATCAACCCTAAAGGATACAAGACAAAGGCAACAAGTTTTCAAGGTGGTTATAAGGATATACAAGCTAATGTAGAGATTGTTGTGAAGGATGTCTTGTATATCGAGACTATTCGTAAATCCAGAGAAGGGCCGGACGTCTTGAGAAATGAGCTTCAGACGTCTGGCAATAAAGTCCAGATTTCCAGAGGAGGCCCAGACGTCTGAGCTATGAGCGTCAGATGTCTAGCCACGCTCTGGCCATATGCACCAAGGGGCACAGATGTTTGAACCATCAAGGTCAGACGTCTGACAACACTCTACTCCTCAAGCAGAGGAAGCGCAGATGTTTGCCCCTATTCAGACGTTTGCCATACAGATAAACGCAAATTCCAGTTTGAGATTTATCTCGAAAAATCGGTTTTTGGTTGGCAGTTTCGTAATTTTTGGAATCTTATTGTAACTCAGATTTATATGGCTATATAGGATCTTAGGGTTAAAGTTTTAAAGTATTGTATTTATCATAAGGTTAAGGGAGACGAGAGACGGCTCCATAAGGGAGAGAGACGGTCATAAGGAGAGCTTTGAAAGAGAGAAGATCTCGTTGGAGTTCATAAAGGAGAGGGTTATTGTAATTCTTTGTAAAGTTTTTTTCTTTTTCTTGAAAGTTCTAATAAAGAGCTCTTCCCCTTTCCCCCCAAATCTCGTGTTATTTGATTTGCGTTTGTACTAGTTTTATTATTCGTTTTAAAGGGATCTTAGTTTAGATCCATAAGGATTGGTTGTCGCTCATCCGCTGCACACGCTCCCAACATTATGTTGGATACTTCACTTGAATTTTATCCCCAAACCTTTTCCTTTTTGTTTGGGGGATGGGAGGGAGGCCGGTATTTAATTTGAAATTATATTGATTCTTTTTCATACAAGTAGCAACTTGAGAATGCTGAATAAACTGATTCTTTTCTTAAAAGTAACAACTTAAGAATACTAAATATAAACAAACCAAGAAGCCAAATTAGTATAGAGTGACAACCATGCGACTAAACCACATATATGTGCGGAGCTTGTATATATGATTGTTTATCATTAGTTGTAATCACCTGAAACTCCACATCATATGTGAATATGATATCTTTCTTCTCTTCCACCTCCAATGGGTTATTAGAGTTAATCACAGTTTTCTTCGCATGAGGGTTGCAGGTGGACAACCGAGTCTCATCTCCCTTCCACTCACCTTCGTAGTCATGCTTGACACTGCAACATTAATTACAGAAGGAAAACTGTAACGAAAAAGTGAGATTGCCAAAAAGTCCAAACTGGCGGTAAACTTTGGGGGATCAGAACGAACCTGAATGGTTTGACCTCAAATCCTACTATCCTTGCAGTGTCCAATTGAGCATCCTTGTGATATTTTATGAGAAAGGATAGATGGTTGTAGATAAAATATTTTTCATCCTTGGTCTGCGCCACACAAAAAAAATTTATGGTTTATAGATAAGTTGTCAAATGTAGAATGTTTACTACATCGGTATTGAATGTCAGCAGGTATTTACTCCAGAATATAGTTCTTTGACGCCAACATGAACACCATGCTGGTAAAATGTATGAGAATCCTGATCCATCCTTTTGACAGGAACAACCAGTGGAAGATTGTCAAGGATCCTGTAAATTGCAATGACAATACATTGGCATTAAATTAACTAGAATTTTGGCACATTAAAAAATATTGAAATTGATTATTTGTAAGGCAACTATGATTTGTTGTCTTAACCCAAAAAAAAATTTAAAAATCTTATGTAAGAGTATGTGTACAAAAGCTACATAGTTGCAAATCTAGACATTATGCAAAGTGTTCTAAAATAGATTTAAAGCCTTCTTATGTTCTTTAGAGGGTGTCATGTGCAATCCAAAGAGATAGTTATATGGCATTCAAAGAAATATACCAGACAAATCCCAGAGAGACATATGAGGGTTTGCATTATAATAGTAGAAATGGCGCATAAAAATATCCATGTAAAGCTTCCATAAAATTAGCTAGGCTTGGTTACATCAAGTGTCTTACATATTAACCCGGTACTCATCATGTATCTTTTCTTTTAGGTCCTTTGCTTCTTTTTCATTGAGAGTAGTTTTGCAGACGATGTGGCACATCTCAGGCTCTCTCATCTCAAACTGGACAAGAAATATATTTAGACAATTAGAATCCACAATTCCAGTTAGATGAATGCTAAACACAATAGAAATATACTGAAAACCAAACTAAATCTAGAAGCTAACCACATAGGGAGAGTTTTCAATACGATCGCCACGAAGAACTTCTCCAAGATTCTCTGCACTATCAATTATAGTTTTTGGCTTACAGAAAGGAAGAGAGTAATATGAATATGGGAGCTGAGTCTTTATAGAAGTCAGTTTGTTCACTTTCACCAATAGCGGATCTTTCTGCAGCAAAAACTAAGTATTTTCAGCACTAGAAATTTAGGTAGTCAAAGGAACAAGTTGAGAATTATGATAAACGCAATAGTAGTTATATATATCAGGATTAATGATACGACTAAAGAATTTGTAGTGTACAAAATCGAACAAAATCTACAGTAAATTCAACTTAGGTGAGCTAAAGTTTCTTACCCTGCTTCACTCAGACATATAGAATACAAAAACAGGAAGTACTACAAGGATCATAAGGTATTTCATCAACATACATAATGGGAAAGACAAGCTTCATAACCAGTATAAGAAAACAATAACTGTATCAAGAAAATTGCTAACCTACAAAAGACGTTAAATATTCTTAATGTTCAGACATAAACAGCATGATCTGAGTAAAGAAAGAGCTATCTAATTTACTAGCACCCCCAAAAGCCAATAATCTGAACCTCCTGATGCACCTTCAGCATTTATCCATTCCCACTTCGATTTCCTTCCTCCTACAAGACTTTTTAGCATATAATTGTAGGGTTTCTCAATCTTTTCTTCTTCAATTCAAATTATCTCGCACTTTCTAAATTAAAAGAAAATCCATGATAGCTAGCTTTCTATCGCCTCCCACGTCTTTTAACTTCCTATTCTCCTGCTTTATGGTTTATCTTAAATAGAATTGAGAGGCTTAGCTCCCTAGTACATTATCACCAACATCATCATCTAAGCATTGTCCCATCCAAATAGGTTCAGCTATGAAGGCAAGCACCAACAAAGATCTAACAAACGTTTACAACCGGCTGACGACCCGACGTCAACCTTCTCCAAATAAGTGTCAAATTCCTAGTTCAAAAATTTTTGACAAGAGAGGGGATTGCCATAGTCCTAACAACTATCTGGCATCCTCCAAATTTTAAGAGACTATGGAGAAGCCTAAAAGCCATGGAATTGTGTTCAACTCTAAGGCATAAGTATCGCCAACAGTGAAACTAAACATGTTCCATAATACAACACTTAATATTCTCCCACGCTGTTTATTAGTTTCAGCAACACCATGCATTTGCCGGTTCGTGATTATGAATTTTATGATCTTCTCGAATGGTTTAAGAATGTTTTCCACACGTTTCCATGAAGAAAATCTTCGATGATATATTTCTGCTTCCAGTTAGCATTAGCGAAAGACCTAGCAGCCACCCAAGCAAAGCTACCCTCAGATCTAACAGCATGCCAAGTATAAAATGCATCAATTTATCTATCGAAATATCTATTGTCAACTCTATAATATAAAAAAACCAAAACAAAAAAAAACAGACCAATTGCGCCCCAACAACTGCAAAAGGGAGCTCAAATTATGTCATTTGTAATTTACGAGTTCTAAATAACTCAGATCTAAATGATATTATTCAAGAACTGAAAATTTTCGAGATCTGTGACAAATTGATTCCTGGATAAATTTCACAGCAATAAAACGCTAAGAAGGAAGCGGTAAAAAGATACGAGGAAAGAGATCGAGGAAGGCTTGACCTTTTGAAAATCCATGGGGGCGACGCCGGGGAGATAGAAGCAGTCGGCGGGGGTGCAGGAGAGCACGATCGCCATGGCGATCCATGAGGCGATCGCCAGAGATCGACAGATCTCCATCGAAGAAGAAGTTCAAGAGAGAGTGAGAGATCTAGATCTAGGATTTTTTTTAGAGAGAACAGATCTGAGATGAGGGAGGAAGAAGATATAATGGATCTGAGAGGTTCTCTCTCTCTCTAAGTCTCTCAAATCTCTCTTCCCACTAATTTCCCCCATTTTCTTCTGTTTTTTAAAATGGTTGTTTCTACAAACCACCCTCAATTATTTTTTACTTACATAAAGAGTCTTCCTTAACTTTAAAAAGGCCATTTGTTTGTCTGTTTAATCCATTAAATGGACTACACTGGCCCTATCATCACAAGCAAAACCCTAAATCCCGAGTCCCGCTAAATCTTCTCATCCTTCACGATCCATTATATAGGTTAAATTGTTTTTGGAAGCTCTAACTGTAAATTCTAATGATGTTAGAGACCGGTTTTAACTACATCACCCTATTTAGTCAACTTAAAATCTATGACTTTGGGGTTGTATGTCAAAAAGGAAAAAAATCTTACATATAACCCTAAGTTATATTTGTAATAAATTTTACTGACCATTCAGCAAAATTTATAGACATTAATTTTCAAATGCTGCATTTTTTAATTTGATGATGTAAGTGTATGTTTTATTATTACATAGATTTTCTGTGGCTAATTTTTTTATAGATGCATATATGGAAATTTTACCCTAGTTTGTAAAATAACTGGTTTTATGAATAAAATACAAAATTAAAATTGAATATACAGCATAAATGTTATATTTAAGGGTTTTTTACTTAGAACCTCCAAAACTGAGCTAATTACTAAAAGCCCTCAAAATTTGATAATTACTTATCTCCGAAAACGTTTAAGCTGCATCATTTTACACCCCAGTAGGTTACTAGCCCTTTCACTTCATTCCGTTAGTAAATTAACAAATAAAGTCGGGTTAGAGTTATCACCCCAACCCACTCATATTCACTCTTTTTCATCTAAAATTCAAATTAAAACCGTTATTCGGAATTTAGGACTTCGGAATTAGAGTTTCAAATCTTCAATTGACAATGGAATATCGGTCCTCTTTCTCAACTAGGGGTTCTGATATGGAATTTTAAATAAACAAGAGCGAGCAAAAGTGAGCTGGTGGTTTGATAACCCTAGCCGAGTTCTTTCGTTAATTGACAGGCGAAGTGAAAAGGCTTCCGGGATAAAATGAAGCAATAAGTCGTTATCAAGTTTTGGGGGCCTTTTAGTAATTAGCTCAGCTTTGGGTGACTTTAAGTGAAAAACCCTATATTTTAAAAATCAAATTATATATTGCCAGGACAATTAAATTAGTGTGGGAAGCTCGTGCAACCATCGGTGCTCGCCCGTTTCGCTTTGTGGTTGGGCGAAGGAACATTGAATAAGAGGAAGTTTGCATAGAGCCCCTTATATTTTCCATATTTTGTAGTAATCTACGGAGATTTGCGCTATCGCATATATATTGAGTGGTTGGAATAAATTATTTCAGGTTTGGGTATTAAAATTAAGAATATATGATTAGGTCAACCTAAACACGTGTGCTTATGAGTGAAGATTCACTATTCTCGTCTGTACATACACGTAGCTAACATTTTGGAACCCATACTCACAACCGGATGTCTTTCTATAATGGCACTGCTGGCACTGTCTTGAACACAACGAATTAATGGCAGTTGCCCGCAGCTACAGTTATCTCAATATTGTTATTTCACCAAAACCCTCCTGCAGTTTGGCGTAATACCAAGAAACCCCACTGAACTACTGTCGTCGGTCCCAAACCCTCTATACTTCAATTCGGTTACTCCACAGCCTCCTAACCGTTAAATTCAAGTTTTAAGTGGTCATGTGACCTGTCACATGATCACTTTTAGGTTTTTTCTTCCCAATTTATCCTTCTTCTTTCTTATAACAATACTCTTGCTTCATTTTGGCAAAAAACATTCTTGCTTCGTTTTTCTTTTAAGTTATGTGGTTTCATCCCAATTCAAATGGGTTTTCTAGCGTTTGTTGATCTAAATCTTGAGTACGTCATCTACAACGGTCTTGTAACATTTCAGAAAATATAAAATAATATTTTTGGAATTTAAATAATAAAATAATAAATTTCACGAAAACTATACGAGGATGAATTTGGATTTTCGTAGAATGGTATAATTATATACCAATATTTCGGAAAATATTTGGAAATTAATATGAATTATTAATTATGAAGGCGTTTATTGGATTTTGACATTTTATAAATTATTATGCAATTATTTACATACAAGTTTATGTTAAACTTAATTGGTGCATTACTAATTATGCATTAAACCAAGTCCATATTTGTTAACTATGACTAATGTGTCATGACACATTGTATTTTGTTTCATGTTTGGTTTCATTTGTATTTGTTGTTATTTGGTTTTAAAAAAAAAAGAAAAAGAGAAAAAGAAAAGATATAATTATGAGGGGGACAAGAGAGTATGGCCATGAGAGAGAGAGAGAGAGAAGGGGAGAGAGAGAGAGGGGTCATGGCAACCCTAGCCATTTTGATTTTTCACTTCATTCTCATCTTATTTTCTTCACCTCCTTCATCTTCTTCCTTCTCCTTTTCCTCCCACCTCACTATCCCTATGAAACCATTCCCAAAACTTCATCAAAATTACACAAAACCTTCATAAAAAATGTGCACAATCTCATCATATACTTCATAGTGAGATCAAGTTAGAGGTTTGAACACCTTGGACCACCAAAAAACTTTCTTGAGTTATTTTCATGAGGTAAAACCTTCACCTTCTTTCAAGCTTTTAAGTTTCCTAAGCTTAAGTGTTAGTTTAGAGTTAAGAGCTTTAAGATTTGTGAAGCTGAAAAATTCTAGGATGATATTTAGTGGATATTTTGAATTGTGGAGATGCAATTGAGATTTAGTTAGTGACCACAAACCCATTAGTGATGGAATTCTGGACCAAACTAGATATTAGAAGTCCCGAACATGAATTTCGAATTTTCCGATATCGGGTTTTTGATGAATTGTGATGATCAAATAGAATTTGGTATAACTCGAGAGCTCTGAAAAATATTTTGCAAATACAGAGAGTTGTGCAGGCTAATTAGAGACTACCCTCGAAGCCCGAGCCCCAACTCCCAATCTTGGCCACCAGAATATCCTATTTGGCCGCAATTTGCGGCCTTGTCTTGGAGATAGGGTGTGGTTTTTGGTCCATAGCTCAATTATCTGATATCTATGCTTACCCTATGTGTAGAATGTCCCAATTTCACCCTAGGAAAAATCTGGGAGTGTTTTTTTAAGTTTTAGATTTCGGTTTACGACTTTTGTTAACTTGAGTTTTGGTATTTGAGTTTTGGCTCGGTCGTTTGACGTTTGTACATCAACACTGGGGGTTGTTTGGTTATTCTTGCATGCGTGGACCGTAGGTTCTAACCTATGTATGTTTCGCTTGCCGTGTCGGTTTTCGGATTTGGTTTTGATTTCGTTACGATATGTATTGAATTGTAGGTACATTTGCGTGGACTTCCGAAACGACGAAAGAGAGAAAGCCGTTCATCGATTTCGGCTAGAGCGAGAATAGTAGGCGAGTAGATGTATATCAACGGGGGAAGTCGGGTGGATAGCGTATAGCACCCCCGTAACCATAGTAATAGGAGAACAGAGATGTAGTATATATATAAAAACATACGCTTATGTACTTACGGATATAACCATAAGGATAAGTACGAGATGATATGACGAGATGAGGACATGATGAGACGAGATGACACGAGTCGATATGTTTGACATGAGGATGCAAGGCGATATATATACGTATATACATATGCTAAGATATGATATAAGATGATATATACATATATATGAGAATATGAGATAATATGAGATATGTGACCATAGATCCGTACTTTGATTCATGATACCGTACGATGGATTATACCGTGCACGATATGATGTACAGGATGATAGATCCTTACTTTGATTGATAATATCGTACGATGGATTATACCGTACGTGATATGATATACCGGATGATTGATCTGCACTCTTGACTCGAGGATGACGTACGATGGATTATACCATATCTGATATTATGAGGCTGGATCGCCGACTTATGGATTATCTTGATTTGGAAAATCATTACTTTCTAATCACTTTGGTAAATAATATATTACATTTGAACCATACCTATTTTTCAAACTAACGAATCATTAGGCACTTTAAATGACAATCTCAAGAGACGCTACGGATTTCCAAGTGGTATCTCTTTTTCAAAATACCGTAGCCTCGGTTTCAAAAACTACAATTCGTATTATTTAAACTATAGTCGTATGGTTCATATGTAGTTACGTATTTTATACCATTCATATTTACACTGTATTATTTCCTCGCGACATACGTACTACATTCCCGGCACTTATCTTTAAATTGCTTCGTCTGCTAGGACACATGCACCATAATCGATGATGCGCATGTTACACATACACAGATTTGCCGGCTCACACACTCATCATCGGTAATTGCCATGCCACTTACATATTAGAAACTGTTATATCGTCGTATTGTTCTTAAACTGTAGAATTATAGTCATTGTTCAGTACTTATTACCGCACATGCTAGTTTAGAAATTACACTTCCTTAACCAGTTATACGACATGCTTATATGAAAACACCGGTTATACTTTACAGTGTTGTTCTGTGCTTGCAATTACTGTACCTTTATGGTTACATGCATATGCGATTCTGTTTTCATGAGATCTCTGGATTTGAGAACCGCAGATATATTTTTAAAAGTCTTATGATTGTTTTAAAAACGCGGTTTCTCTTGATATGGTATTTCGACGTCCACCATGAGTTTTCTTGGTTCTGAGTTATGTATATACCTGATTCGAGGAGAGAGGAGGCACTGTCTGCGGGTACATGGTGGACCCGGTACGGTACCCCGGGACAAGAACATCGTACAGAGAGACATTGTGCCCGGCAGAAGAGCACTCCGACCGGTGATAGTTTGGTCTCGGCGAATATCCGGAGGATACTGACTGGAGTTGTGTGATCGGATGGATATGAGGGCCGATCCGATGAGACGGCACCCGAGATATGAGGATTTACGTGTCGATACTGGACACGGGTTTTTATGATATTTTCGAGTGTCGGTGTTGGACACTCGGGTTTGATGATGATTTGATATGTCGTTGATGGACACACGTTGGATGTTACACATATATACATGCATATGATTCAGATGGCTTGATACTATATACTGATACTTGCACGACATTGTTATTTTATACATATGTATACACGATCATCCTAGATACCACACAACAATTCTTTTATGTTACAGTTTGACCTAGGAGATCGTTATACATTCGATTTCTACCTGCTGATATTTTCTACTCACGAATTGGCAACTCACCCACGTTATGCCACAGTTTTCTCGCAAGATCGACCGCTCGGATCAGTAGTGGCTCGCTGGCACACAGCTTTCTTCTTGGTGATTTGTATTGGTAGGTGTGGTACATTTGGATCGTGACCACCTTTGTGTATATATTTATTCAGTTGTATCTGGTTAAAAGCTCTATCAACCGATCTTTGTATATTTGGTAGACCTAGACACCGGACTTGTATATTCTTGAGACTTAGAGCGGGATGGGTGTATTGTTTTTAATTTGAGCTTGATGATGTCTTGGTCTTCTTTATTTTCTTTATGTGACTGATCTTCGCATTGGGCGTCGTATATTTGTATATCGTGTGGTTGTGATTCCGTCAATTGGCGAAGTGCTAGCTCCCGCTTGGGGATGCCTACTATTATTGCTATGTGTTGGTTTTGGATCAAAATTCACAAGGGAGGTGCTCCCCAATTTTCAAATGATGAAATGTTTTCAATTATAGTATACGACTCACTTGTGTTTCATGTAATACTACTTATACCTTTATAAGAAGAATTTGAATTCATTATGCCGATATTTTAAATCTGCACCTCCATTATTTTTCCGAAAAAGTTTCAGATTTCTGGACTTCGGCTTACTTGGGTTACGGTGGGGTCCTATAAATTTCACGTGATTCAAGTGCCGGTCGCGTGCTAATTCCGGGTCGTGACAGGTCTCTCATTCGTCATAGGACCATCAAGGACATCATCACCCGCTACCACTCCATGAGTAGCTACTATGTCACCTGCCGCTTCGGCTAGTACTGCCATGACATCCTCACCGAGCTCAAGACGACATCAAGCTCGGCATCACTTACGATGATGACTTCTCCATAGGCATTCACAGATACAATTATGTTGCTGACTCATATATTTGAGGATCATTGAATCAGTTAAAATTCTATTATGTATCAAATAAATGTTTCCATACATGTCAAACAAATATAGTATTTGTTGTAATAAATTTATGTTAATGAATGGTGTATTTGTATAAATGTTTGAATGATGTTGCTGCTGCTTGTTTTTGTAAGTCCACGTTGCGACCCCCGGTTCTTACGGGGAGGCGGAAACGGTATAAAAATCAAATTTTTAGCGCATGGGGCAACATGGACTAAACAAGGTCGGGATCGTGTCTAAACTAAACTAGCAAACATGCAAAGGAGAGTTAACTACTCGGCAAAGTGGTTATACCTAACTTGAACTCCTTCTTCTTGAAACCTAGTAGAGGTTGATGGTTCTTTCCTCGTAGCTTTCTTCCGTCAAAGATGGATCCACCTGAGGGTTCAACCTTCGGGCTCTTTCTCGAACTTAGAGTGAACTAGGATCTCCGGCTTGCTAAACCTTGAACCCTAGAGAGAGTAGAGAGTTTCTAAGGGGTGTTTCTCTTTCAAGGAGAGGGATTCTCAACACATGAGAAGGATTCTCCTTGAGCTTGAGGAAGAAGAAGATGAAGTGAGGAGAGAGAATGAATATGATAGAATGAGCTCATTTTTCCTTTTGCAACCATAACAAAAGGAAAAAGAATTATCTAATTAATAATAATAATTCAAAATGAAATAGTTGATGGTTGTTTTTGGAATGACCACTATTATCACTTCATTAAATGAATGTAAGCTAGAATCAAGGAGTATCCTTGCAAAGTAATGATGATGGTCAAACATTCAACCATGGTCAACAAGTCAACCATGGTCAACAAGTCAACAAAACCAACCATGACACAATTTCATTTAATTACTATTATTAATTGATATTTCATAAATCCATTAGGGTTTGGAAAAAGACGACTGTCAACTGTGCATACGCACCCGTTCCGAAACCCTAATGAAGGACCTCTTCCTCCGCCTCAAACAACTGTGCATACACACCTGCATTCTCGTTCCGAGGAACAAGAATACTGAGAGATAAAAGCAACCCCAAAACATATACCAGTATCTGACTCAAACCAGAGCCAGCCAGTAATATCCGTCCGGACTCCAAACGTGCACAAGTGCGCGGATGAGAACGAACCCTGTCGCAAAACCATGCGACCTCTACTCTGTTTTGCCCAATGGCGAATAGCCCTCTGTGTGGGACTTTAAAGACTCGACACTTACGCTGGCAGTGGGTTTAACCACAGACCGCAAGCGGCACTAGCTGTGCGTAACGGTCCCCAGGTAGATGCCGATAAGAAGACTGACGAGGTAAAACCCATCTGAACTCCTACTGAGTCTGAATGTGACATTCTCCGTACAGTCCGGTCTGTTCGTCTGATACATCGCATGGCGGGCCTAGGGGGCGGTAAACGTCAGTCCCCTAATAGCGGTACAAGTCGTGTCGGAGTGAAGCCCAAAACACCCTGAGATAACACTGGAAGCCTACCAGTATATCTCGCTTGCCCTGGCCAGGGACTACTCGTGTAATGGCTCTCCTAGACACAGCGCGATGTCAACCCCCAATACCGGGAGAGACGAATCCTATCTAACCGTCACTGCCTCCAAGTGCTTCGGGACTGCACCCAACTACTACCTGTTTGCACGACTCTTTTGAGCCGTGGTAGGGTAGTGATCAAAGTGCAGTGGGAACACATTCGAGGCGAAGTGCCAGTGTCAAGTCAGCGGACTAAGCTGTACTCATGTCACCTGGGAACTGATAACTGACGATAGGTATAATACCAACTGGTCAGTTCCCGACAAGTCTTGTCCAGTGTACTCGTAACCTAACGAGCACCCGTATACTATCTCCAGTACGACGTACTGATGGCTGTGGGACAGACCATCTCCCACACTGGGATGAGAAGCGCATACGCTAGTCTACTCCGGAGTATCGATGCCCTGTCTCGATAGTCCTGCGACTAGGGACCTGTATAAGGATATGCTTATAGATTACCCAGCCCCCACTAGTGTGACTGCCATCACAACGCTGGTAATCAAGCAAAGATCCTAAGGGCTCCACTAATGTGTATAGGTGATATACAAAAATAAACACATGTACACATTGAAGTAGAAACAAACCAAGTAGCATACTACTATATTGAGCAAGATTGTTTATACAAGGTGAATATCCCAAGCTTCCATTAAGTAATATACAAACTAGTATGATACAGTAATGACCTCTAGGGCATATACACTAACAATCTCCCACTTGCACTAAGGCCATGTACTGGCGTATCGAAGACCTATTATCTCGATCAGCCGCTCGAACTGAGTCTGGGGTAGGGCCTTGGTGAATGGATCTGCAGTGTTATCTTCTGAAGCGACTCTCCGAACCTCGATCTCCTGGCGATCCACGATCTCCCTGATCAGGTGATACCGCCTTAAGATGTGCCTGGATCTCTGATGGGACCTGGGTTCCTTCGCTAAAGCTATAGCCCCGTTGTTGTCGCAATACAGAGGTATTGGGTCAACAATGGACGGAACCACCTGAAGTTCTTTCAAGAACTTCCTCATCCAGACAGCTTCTTTTGCGGCATCAGATACAGCGATGTATTCCGCTTCCATCGTCGAGTCTGCAACGGTTTCCTGTTTGGAACTCTTCCAACACACCGCCCCTCCATTGAGGGTAAAGACAAAACCTGACATGGACTTGGAATCATCCTTGTCACTCTGGAAGCTGGAGTCAGCAAAGGCCTCGATCTGGAGATCTTTTCCGCCATACACCAAGAACATCTCCTTAGTCCTTCTCAGGTACTTGAGAATGTTCTTTACTGCTATCCAGTGTTTCTCCCCAGGGTTTGACTGATACCGGCTTACTACACTCAGTGCATAAGCTACATCCGGTCTGATACACAACATCGCATACATTATAGAGCCTACCGCAGAAGCGTAGGGTATAATATACATGCGATCCCTCTCCAAATCAGTCTTGGGAGACATCTCTTTAGAGAGGGTGATCTCGTGACAAGCCGGTAGGTTACCGCGCTTGGAATCTTCCATACTGAATCTCTTCAGTATAGTGTCGATGTACCTGGACTGTGAAAGTCCTAATATCCTCTTGGATCTATCACGATGGATCCGGATCCCCAGGATGTAAGAGGCATCACCCAGGTCTTTCATGGAGAACCTGTGTGACAAGAATCCCTTGACAGATTGTAGCATAGGAATGTCATTTCCTATTAAGAGAATGTCATCCACGTATAAAACGAGGAATACTACAGTTCTCGCTACAAATCTACTATAGATGCATGGTTCATCTGGATTTTTGATAAAGCCAAATGCCTTGACCGTCTCATCAAAACAGATGTTCCAACTCCGCGATGCCTGCTTTAGTCCATAGATGGACTTAAGCAACTTGCACACCTTTCCGCTGCTCCCACTCTGAATGAAACCCTCTGGCTGATCCATATAGACACACTCCTCTAAATTTCCATTTAGAAAAGCGGTTTTTACGTCCATCTGCCAAATCTCATAATCGTAGAAGGCAGCAATGGCAAGAAGGATCCGAATGGATTTCAGCATAGCCACTGGAGAAAAGGTTTCGTCATAGTCCAAGCTAGGTCTTTGACGGAAACCCTTTGCTACAAGTCTAGCTTTATAGGTCTCAACCTGTCCATCTACACCAATCTTCCTTTTGAAGATCCACTTGCATCCTACGGGTTTTACCCCGTCTGGAGCAATGTCCAACGTCCATACTTTGTTGGTGTACATGGACTCCATTTCGGTCCGCATTGCATCCAGCCATTTTACCGAGTCAACGCTCTGAATGGCCTGCTGGAAGCTAGTAGGCTCATCATAATCTATGATGCAATCCTCTCTATCCCCGTCTATGAGAAAACCGTAGTATCTCTCGGGCGGATGAGACTGCCTACTACTCCTGCGGAGCGGCATAGGAATGTCCTGTTCATTTGAACCCTCTGCTTCCACTAAGCTTTCAGTAATAGTCTGTGGTTCTGGAATTTCTTCCAGTTCTACTGCGCTCCCACTTAATTCTTTTTCTAAGAACTGGTGTTCTAGAAAGTGGGCATGACGAGAAACAAGAACTTTTTGTTCCTCCTCGTAGTAGAAGAGATATCCCTTGGAATTCTTTGGATATCCCACAAACTTACACAGTACTGAGCGCGCCTCGAGCTTGTCCGCATGCTGCTTTTTAACAAAAGCTGGACTTCCCCAAGTCTTAATGTGACTGAGATGGGGCCTCTTCCCACACCACATCTCATATGGTGTAGTAGGCACAGTCTTAGTAGGAACTCGGTTCAAAAGGTACGCAGCTGATTCTAGCGCATACCCCCAGAATGATCGCGGTAACTCAGCGTTACTCATCATGGACCGTACCATATCCAATAGGGTTCGGTTCCGTCTCTCCGATACACCGTTGTGTTGCGGAGTGTATGGAGGAGTAAGCTGAGAGAGAATCCCGTTCTCTTTTAAATAATTCAGGAACTCGGCACTTAAGTATTCTCCACCTCGATCCGATCTTAGAATCTTGATACTTTTGCCGGTCTGTTTTTCTACT
This sequence comes from Agapanthus africanus, assembly GCA_030015575.1. Lineage (NCBI taxonomy): Eukaryota > Viridiplantae > Streptophyta > Magnoliopsida > Asparagales > Amaryllidaceae > Agapanthus > Agapanthus africanus. The sequence goes on from CM057342.1 coordinate 243,343,473, forward strand.
TTATTCTTATATTCTTGGAATTTTTCAAAGGCTTCGGACTTATGTTTCATTAAGAAGACATAACCGTACCTTGAAAAATCATCCGTAAAAGTAATGAAGTAAGAATAACCGCTTCGCGCATGTGTAGACATTGGACCGCACACGTCGCTGTGTACGAGTCCCAAGAGCTCGCTCGCTCTTACTCCGTGTCCAGTGAACGGAGTCTTTGTCATCTTTCTTTTGAGACAGGATTGACAAGTGGCATATAATTGATATTCGAATGGATCCAAATATCCTTCTGTATGTAACTTAGTCAACCTTCTCTCATTGATGTGACCCAGTCTACAATGCCATAAGAAAGTCTGATTGATATCTGGAGACTTTCTTTTGTGTGTATTCTGGACATTGAAAATCTGTGGTTGGTTTAATACGTATATACCATTGCTCAGTGTACCTGACCCAATCAGAACTTGATTAAGGTGAATGTTTACAACATTACTTACAAACGCAAATTCATAACCTTCTTTAGAAACCAAAGATACAGAAATGATATTACAAGTTGCGTTGGGTACAAAAAAGCAATTATGCAAAACCAAAACATGTCCATCTGACATTCCCAGGTGATAGTCCCCCACGGCTTTAGCATCCATGCTAGCTCCGTTCGCAACTCTGAGGGTCATATCACCTGCCTTCAAAACCCTACGGTTTCTCAACGCCTGCAAAGAATTACAGATATGAGATCCTGATCCGGTATCCAATACCCAGGAAGTAGAGTTTATCGAAAGACAGTTTTCAATAACATACACACCTGAAGCTGAAGCCGCAACCTGCTTCAGTTCCTGTGTCCTGGCTTTCCAAGCCCTGCAATCTTTCTTCCAGTGTCCACTCTTGTGACAATAGAAGCATTCCTCTTTACCCACCAGTTTCCCCGCTATCTTTGTTGCCTTTGCTTTTCCCTTCTTTTCCACTTTACTAACACCGCCCCTTGGTTTGGCGGGGGCTTTCTTCTTCTTTCCCTTGGCTCTCGCCTTGGACCTAGAAGAAGAAGATCCTCCTACAAACAAAGTGGGTGTTTCCCTACCTTTCTGTAGGGTGCCCTCTGCGCTCCTCAGCATGTTGAGGAGTTCTGAAAGTTCAACTTCCTTTTCTTGCAAGTTGAAATTCAGTATGAACTGGGCGTAAGTGGAAGGAAGGGACTGGAGAACTAAATCCGTATAGAGTTCACTTTCCAACGTGGTCCCAAGTTCCGCGAGCTCCTCAATGTAGCCAATCATCTTAAGCACGTGGTCCGCTACCGATGATCCGACGGCCAACTTTGCCGAAAATAACTTCTTCGACACTTCGTATCTTGCGATACGAGACTGCTCTCCATACAGTTCTTTTGTATGAAGAAATATGGATTCCAAGTCCATATTCTCGTGCCTCCTCTGATGTTCGTTGTCCATAGAGGCAAGCACGAGGCACCTGGCCTTCGCGCAATCAATCTCCCAAGTCTTACGGATTTCCTTATCCGCGACGCTGGAGGTGGGACCTGGGACGGGGGGAGCTTTGGTGGTAAGAAGATACCCCAGCTTGTCGTAAGTGATTGCCATTTTTACATTCCTGAGCCAATCTTTGTAGTTTGGCCCTGTCAGTATGTTTTTATCTAGAAGTAACTTAAGTCCAGTCATTTCGATTTGGTCGCTGCAGGGGGAGAGAGAGAAGGAACACTCAGCACGATGCTCTTGCAAGTTTAGAATGGTTTTTAATTTGTCTAAACAGGATGGCTCCCACTGTCTCTCGAATCCCTCCTCAAACCACAAAGGAAGAATTAGCCAGGATCAATCCTACCGCACAATACTTGCTTAACCGTTCAGCCAGGCCAGTGTCGGTACTTCGAGGGAGGTTTTCCAACGCTTTCGCGAAGTTCCTTAATTTAAGAACCTCTTTTCCCTGGGGGCGTAGCCCCGCTAACACCTTTCTAGGCACCTACTAGGTTTATAGCATTGATCGTTTAGTAAGAAATTTCCCGAGGAGTAGCATATACTCACAGTAGGATCGGGATCCAAATATCATCGCGTGACAAAACTGAAGGAATCCTACCAGAATCATCACACTCCAAATGGTATGCAAATCTAGCAAGTTTCAGTACTTATGAAACTCCCGATGTGGATTTTTGCCCCATGCTCTTATGACCTTGACTTTGGCCAAAATATCATAAGTCACATGTCAAGTTCTATCCGTCACTATCCAGGTTAATTTGGATCCACCCGTACCTACCCTTGACTTTGGCCAAAATGGCAGTACGACTGTCCCAAACCAACGCATCTATCTATGCTACACATGAACACCCAATAGCTACCAATCACTAAGCCTTGACTTTGGCCAACATACATAGCTTGAATACTATTGCCTGTTCATGCGAAACGACGGAGGGCTACGAATGGTTTTGGTAAAAACCGTGAACGTAGTGAACTTGATATAATCGATGGAACGAGATAGCTTTTAGAAGGAGTGGCTCAAGCTCCGCTTTTAAAAGTTAGTTTTGAAAAGAACCGAGTGGTTTTTCGAAAGTGTTCCAACGACTTTAACTTGGTTTATTATCTTGCATTAGTTCTTTTAATGCATGATATTCTTGCATTAGTTCTTTTAATGCGTCCCATCATTTAATCCTACCATTGCAGAAAACAACCAAAATATGACGTACGCTTATGCCATTCGCATTCGCCACGGGGTCCCGTCATCACCCGTTAGGTTACTTAACTAACGACAGAGCGGGGGCTGGGCTAGCGCGGCTGTAAAACATAAGCAACGTCTAAATAGTTATAAATATAGCAATGATAGACATTACAGATCACAGATGAATACATTGGATATACTAGGAATCCGCAATCCGTTCGAGCCTGCAACGAAAAGCGGATTACACGGTCGCGGTGAATAGCCAAAACCCCACCCAAGACCCCTACGGGTGCGGCAAACTACCCGCCAAGTACCCGGTAGTTTGTGCACCCCTCCATGGGTCTATCCTAGGAGCAAAAACAGTAAAAAGAATTATACAATGATGGCTACAACCCCGACCCGGTTGTGCGGCCATACAAATAATAATATTACATCAATTTATATATTACAAATGAATGAAAGAAAAACAAAAGCTCATCTCACATCCACCCCGGCTATTCACCCGCGACAGTCCAACACATTCATATACACATTCCAATATCAAACACAGATCACAGAGATGTATAACCCCGACTAATCGACTTATAGCGATTAGCCGACGTTCAATACATACAAACATCACAGATACAACCAACATAGTCAAAATGTAGTGAAGTTCGGAAAAAATACGGAATTATAGGCCCCCAAAAACAAATTTCTATTCTGGAAAATCTGGGCACATATAATATATCTCAAAAATCCTAAAACCAATCCAGAGATACACTGCACCAAAATCGAGGCAGAGAGGAGACAAGACGGCCGCGGATCCGCGGCAACATAACTTGCTGTTGCCGCGGAAACGCGGTCGTTTGGTCAGATCTCTGGCTCGTTTTTTGTGGTTATCTTTAAAAAACCCTGAGATGATTTTAGGTGAATAACAAATTTTGTTTTGACCAGAAAAAAATTTAACAGAAACTAGGGTTTTTGAAAAGTTTGGTTTTTGGATTTTTCGGTTCCGAACTTCGTTACACTTCACTACCTAGCTAGTTTATGTTTAGTTAGGCTCTGATACCACTGTAAGTCCACGTTGCGACCCCCGGTTCTTACGGGGAGGCGGAAACGGTATAAAAATCAAATTTTTAGCGCATGGGGCAACATGGACTAAACAAGGTCGGGATCGTGTCTAAACTAAACTAGCAAACATGCAAAGGAGAGTTAACTACTCGGCAAAGTGGTTATACCTAACTTGAACTCCTTCTTCTTGAAACCTAGTAGAGGTTGATGGTTCTTTCCTCGTAGCCTTCTTCCGTCAAAGATGGATCCACCTGAGGGTTCAACCTTCGGGCTTTTTCTCGAACTTAGAGTGAACTAGGATCTCCGGCTTGCTAAACCTTGAACCCTAGAGAGAGTAGAGAGTATCTAAGGGGTGTTTCTCTTTCAAGGAGAGGGATTCTCAACACATGAGAAGGATTCTCCTTGAGCTTGAGGAAGAAGAAGATGAAGTGAGGAGAGAGAATGGATATGATAGAATGAGCTCATTTTTCCTTTTGCAACCATAACAAAAGGAAAAAGAATTATCTAATTAATAATAATAATTCAAAATGAAATAGTTGATGGTTGTTTTTGGAATGACCACTATCATCACTTCATTAAATGAATGTAAGCTAGAATCAAGGAGTATCCTTGCAAAGTAATGATGATGGTCAAACATTCAACCATGGTCAACAAGTCAACCATGGTCAACAAGTCAACAAAACCAACCATGACACAATTTCATTTAATTACTATTATTAATTGATATTTCATAAATCCATTAGGGTTTGGAAAAAGACGACTGTCAACTGTGCATACGCACCCGTTCCGAAACCCTAATGAAGGACCTCTTCCTCCGCCTCAAACAACTGTGCATACACACCTGCATTCTCGTTCCGAGGAACAAGAATACTGAGAGATAAAAGCAACCCCAAAACATATACCAGTATCTGACTCAAACCAGAGCCAGCCAGTAATATCCGTCCGGACTCCAAACGTGCACAAGTGCGCGGATGAGAACGAACCCTGTCGCAAAACCATGCGACCTCTACTCTGTTTTGCCCAATGGCGAATAGCCCTCTGTGTGGGACTCTAAAGACTCGACACTTACGCTGGCAGTGGGTTTAACCACAGACCTCAAGCGGCACTAGCTGTGCGTAACGGTCCCCAGGTAGATGCCGATAAGAAGACTGACGAGGTAAAACCCATCTGAACTCTTACTGAGTCTGAATGTGACATTCTCCGTACAGTCCGGTCTGTTCGTCTGATACATCGCATGGCGGGCCTAGGGGGCGGTAAACGTCAGTCCCCTAATAGCGGTACAAGTCGTGTCGGAGTGAAGCCCAAAACACCCTGAGATAACACTGGAAGCCTACCAGTATATCTCGCTTGCCCTGGCCAGGGACTACTCGTGTAATGGCTCTCCTAGACACAGCGCGATGTCAACCCCCAATACCGGGAGAGACGAATCCTATCTAACCGTCACTGCCTCCAAGTGCTTCGGGACTGCACCCAACTACTACCTGTTTGCACGACTCCTTTGAGCCGTGGTAGGGTAGTGATCAAAGTGCAGTGGGAACACACTCGAGGCGAAGTGCCAGTGTCAAGTCAGCGGACTAAGTTGTACTCATGTCACCTGGGAACTGATAACTGACGATAGGTATAATACCAACTGGTCAGTTCCCGACGAGTCCTGTCCAGTGTACTCGTAACCTAACGAGCACCCGTATACTATCTCCAGTATGACGTACTGATGGCTGTGGGACAGACCATCTCCCACACTGGGATGAGAAGCGCATACGCTAGTCTACTCCGGAGTATCGATGCCCTGTCTCGATAGTCCTGCGACTAGGGACCTGTATAAGGATGTGCTTATAGATTACCCAGCCCCCACTAGTGTGACTGCCATCACAACGCTGGTAATCAAGTAAAGATCCTAAGGGCTCCACTAATGTGTATAGGTGATATACAAAAATAAACACATGTACACATTGAAGTAGAAACAAACCAAGTAGCATACTACTATATTGAGCAAGATTGTTTATACAAGGTGAATATCCCAAGCTTCCATTAAGTAATATACAAACTAGTATGATACAGTAATGACCTCTAGGGCATATACACTAACAGTTTTAATAAGTTTATGTTAATGAATGATGTTTGGAATATGTTTGTATAAATTGTAGGTGTCTAGTGCCCCTGCCGCTACCACTGTGGCCCTAGAAAATTAACCAAGCACTAAACTAGTAAACTAATAAGGGACTTTTAACTACTCGGTTTAGTATACAATCTTTGTAGCCGTGTCTTTCGGGTCTTTATAACCCTTTCTTAAGATCCTCGGTGTCCTTGATCGAGCTTGAGGCCGGTCTTCTTTAGTCCTAGATGAACCACCCGAGAGATATAATTCAAGTTTCAACTTCAAGAAATGAAGTAACACCCTACCTTGCCAAACTAGAGTGCTCAATATTATAGGAAGTGTTTGTAATATTAATCCATCTCTTAATCCCTAGAATTCTCAACTCATGAGATGGTTAGGGATGAAGAAGAAGAGGGAGCTCAAAAGAAGAAAGAGAGTGATGAGGTTGGAATGAGAATGGATAAGAGTTTAGATGGCTATATCATTTCTTTTTCCAAAAATATTTACTCTATAAAATGGTAGCCGTGCTTGTATAGTAAATATAAATGGATAATGAATAAATCAAGCTATGTTTCTCACCATTCTCTAAGCCACCTCACCCCTCCACCTCATTTTTATTTTCTAATAAATAGAAAATGTTATAATGAGGCGTCCTCTTCTAGAAGTATTCTTGTACAAATACAAGAATACATAAAACCGTATATACATACCCGTATTCGTATAAAAATATGAATATCAAAAGAGATAGATAATACAACAAACATAATAATAGAATATATATATATATATATATATATATATATTAAATCACTAAATGATTTAATAACCCGGTTTAATCCTAAACCAGCCAGTATTATCAAACCATCTGATTAAAGTCCGTGTATCTAGTACACGTATTTAATCGGCACCTTGCGTTTCTTCTGAACTAGAGAAACTCCCTGTGTGGGACTCTAAAGACTCGAATGCTGGCAGTGAGTTACTGGATAGATCCATAATCACAAACACGTCAGCGGCACTAGCTGTACATAACGGCTACCCAGGTACCTGTCGAAAAGAAGATCAACGAGCAAACTCATCTGAACCCCTACTGAGTATGTCCATGACAATCTCCATACAGTCTGGTCTGTTCGTCTGAGAGTATCGTATACCGGGTCTAGGGATGGTCAACGTCATACCCCTAATAACCCGATAAGTTATACTGGTATGGATCAAGACCATCCGAGAAACTATTGATTTAAGTACCAGTAATTCTCAACTGCCCTGGCAAAAGACTGATGGTGTTGGCCAACCGAACACAGTGCGACATCGACTCCCTATATCGGGAGAGACGAATCCCTAACAATCGCTCACCGCCTTCATGTGACTCAGAATTGTACCCAACTAAAACATGTTTGCACAACTCAGTAGAGCCGTGGTAGGGTAGTAATCAAAGCACAGTGGGAACTCACACGAGACAAATAACGATCTCAGGTTGATAGACTATCTGTATTCATGTCACCAGAGAATTGCTATCTGATGATAGGTATAATACCAGCTAGCCAGTTCTCGGCGCGTCCGTCCAGAATACTCACCCCCAGTGAGTACATGTATACAATCTTAGGTGAAACACACCAATGGTTGTGGGACCAACCACCTCCTTTTGTCAGTGTCTAGAAGCGTATACACCAGTCTACTCTAGAATATCGATACCCAGTCTCGATACTTCTACAATCAGAGACATTTAAGGATGTGCTTATGGACTACCCAGCTCGCATAAGTATAATTGCTATCACAACACTGGTAGTCAAGCAAGAATCCTACGGGCTTTATCAACATGTATTAGCGATATGAAATAACTAGTTAAACATATACACATGTTTAGATAAAGTCAAACCAAATAACATACTATCTGTCACGCCCCGCTTCCCAGAGTACGCTAAAATGGGCACGTGACATAGCCAACCATGCTACCTGTGGGTAGGAAGTATCCATCCACAGTCATATTACGGCTGTAGAGATATCAAGAACAAAATAAAACTATCTAAACATGTCCATAATCCAAGATAATCTGAGTCAAGAATAATAAAATGCGGAAGCGAAAGATCCAATACAAAATAACTGGAATGTATGTCCCATAATGCGGGCTCACATCAGGAAATAAATGCAGGAAAGAAAACTAACTACTGCTAACACTCACAGCTCAGCCTGTCGGCTGAAGTACTCCTGCTCGGGCTGCGACAGCGGTACAGAATCTGGGCCATGCAAAACCCAGACGTCAGCGCGTCAAGTCATCAAGTAATAACATAATAAACAGGCAATGCGAATATAAACATGAACAAAGCAAGGGTAACAATAATATGAATCAGAGCAGTGCAGGGTAGTGTGCAGTGGGTAAACTGGACTGTTCTATCAGGTTCTCTATTCTAAAGTCTTTGAAACCAAATTGATGAATCATCGATGTAACTCAATAGTATCCCGTACATACCCGGGACCACGGCTTCAATATTCTCGGGCTGAAACCGAGACATGCCGCTAGGCACCAAACAGGAATGTGTACACTCAATAGTATCCCGTACATACCCGGGACCACGGCCTCAATATTCTCGGCTGAAACCGAGACATGCCGCTAGGCACCAAACAGGAATGTGTACACTCAGAACAGGTAGCGAACTGTTGAGTTACAAGTCAGGTTTCACCTTTGATTTCCCCATACCCCCAAGTTATATGTGTAGGTCAAGTCAGGTATCCCGTAGTCAAGAAACTAATGCCAACACAGGATCAGGTAAACAGGTTTGTCTGGATAGACAACAGGAACGGTCTATGAGGACTACATGTCAGGTTTGTTGGCATTAGACACAAGATCAGGTAACGGGTCAGGTCATGGTACATCATGTCAAGTCAAGCAGTATACGGTACCATGTCGGGTCAATCAATATGTATGTAGCAAGTCAGGTCAAGATGTAAACAATATCATGGGTGTGCTCATACTCAGTTACATAATCAAGCATGGTTAACAACATGATCTAAGTAATGAATTAAGCAATAGGCAGATTCATTCAATTAGCAGCACAGTTATCAATTGTGTCACAGAGATGATTTCAACAATATAAGAATGCAGTAAGACAATTATAGCCATTTAATCATGTTAACAAGTTTAAGACTTCATAGATGCAATATTATATGTGTATTTAGGTTCCACGAATGAAATCACAGTTTAAGCAGGTTAAATGTATACGAGTGTCCGAATGAAGTAAAACGGTAGAAAAGGTGCCATAGGCTACATCATCAGTGAAAGTGTAATTAAAACATGTAAATGTGATTATTATGTTCCAAATTAGTAATTACAACAGGTAGGTTCCAAGTTTGAAAGATAAATGATATATAACAATCTTGAACACGAAAAATGGGAAATTTTAATACCAAAGTTAAATTGCAGGTTTTAGGGTGTCATAAAGTATAAGTAAATATTGTTTAGCATGTAGCAAGGGTTACTTGCCTCGATGGGTCGCAAACCGGGAACACGGAACGTAAAAAATGTCGGCGGGGAAACTCGCGACGGGCGCACGGTTCATGGAATGAACCCAAACGACAAACAGTAGAACCACACGGGTCGTGGTACCTCGCTGGAACGTCGGGACGTATCGCCGGCACGGCCGGATTCCGGCGAGATCAAAAACAGTAAACGATCAAGAATTGCAACAAGAAAGAAAAGAAAGTAAAGAAGAAAGGGAAGGAGGATGGAGAAGGGAATGCTCACGAGGATCTGTGGGACGGGTGGTGACGGTTGACCACGTCGACGGAGCTCCGGCGGTGGCCTACGACGACAGTGACCAACTGCAGATCAAGAAAAATCGTGACAGAGAAGGAAAAGGAGAAAGGAAAAGAGGAGTAGAGGAGAAGAAGCTTACTAGGTGCGCACGGAGACTGGGGACACGGGGACGAGGTCACCGGCGGCGACACACGGCGGCACGAACGCATGCAGGGGGGGGTGCAGGTGGCCGCGGTGAAGGTGCAGGGTGCATGGGAAGAAGGGAAATGAGGAAGGAGACGCGGTGGATTGGTCGAGGGCGAGGAGGCGACGACGCTGGTGATGGTGGTGTCGGCGTTAGGCCTGCGGCGGCGAGGGGCACGGCGGCTAGGGTTTGCTGGGGCTGGGTTTCGATGAAGGAAGAAAATATAAGAGGAGGGAAAAAAATTATAGAGGAGAGAGAGAAATAGAGGGCGACGGGAGGGAGAGAGGAGAGATAAGAGGCGGGGCCCACGGGTTTGGAGAGCCGTGATTGGCTGAGAAATTTTTTAAAAAGATTTAAGAAACGGAAAGATATTATATATAGGTTGTAATAAAATATACTATGGTTTGAGAATATTAGAAAATGGGATTTTGGCGCAAACTAAAATATTTCCAAATTGCGCCCGAGTCGGGTCCAAAAATTTGAAATTGAAATAAGAAAATTTTAGGCGGGATCCAAAATTTAAAATGAAGTGTTTTATGATCAAAAAGCATACCCCCAAAACGGACACACGTACGTGCGCGTAGCCGTCCAAACTCGCCGGTTTCACTGAACAGGACGAGAACACGATGCACGGATGCTACAACGGGGTTAGGGGTGTCAAGCAGGCCAAGATGAATATTTTTAATTTTATTTTAGATGCCATAAATTGTTATATGCAGAATTGAATTGACGGGGTAAAATTGACAATAAGTAACAATCAAGCAAGATAAATGAAATAAGTGTTACACTACGTTCAAACGGTAACTGAAATTAGTAGCATTGGACTCGGGTGTTACATTATACCCAACTACAAAAAGAATTTCGTCCTCGAAATTCCAAGAACACAAAGATAGAAAACTACAAGAAAAGGTGAGGAAACTTTCGCCGGATTTCATCTTCTCGTTCCCAAGTGGACTCTCCATGCGAGCGATTACCCCAAGAAACAAGCACAAGAGGGATTACCTTGTTCTTAAGAACCTTTTCCCTTCGATCCACAATTTCAATCGGTCGCTCCTCAAAAGTCAAGTCTTCTCGTACTGTTAGCTCTGAATGATCCAATACGTGTGTTTCATCTCGAACATACCTACGGAGTTGAGATACGTGAAACACATCGTGCACATTCGCCAAGGACTGCGGTAACGCCAAACGATACGCTACCTCACCAACACGCTCCAAGATCTCAAAGGGTCCAACGAATCGAGGACTAAGCTTTCCTCGACTTCCAAAACGAATCACCCCTCTAGTCGGTGATATCTTCAAGAATACCAAATCACCCTCGGCGAACTCTAAAGGTCTTCTTGATGTGTCTGCCCAACTCTTCTGTCGGTCTTGTGCTGCCTTCATATGATTTCTGATAGTGTTAACCTTCTCAACTGTCTGCACAACCAAATCTGGTCCCAATAATCTTCGTTCACCGACATCGTCCCAACAAACAGGTGAACGGCATTTACGACCATACAAAGCTTCAAATGGAGCCATCTGGATAGTTACCTGAAAACTGTTGTTATAAGAAAACTCCACCAAATGCAGATGATCCTCCCATGAACCCTTGAAGTCCAACATGCATGCTCTCAACATATCCTCAAGAGTTTGGATTGTTCTTTCCGTCTGACCATCAGTTTGAGGATGATAGGCTGTGCTAAACTTCAATCGAGTCCCCAAACTTTCCTATAAACTCCGCTAAAAGTGTGACAAGAACCGAGTGTCCCGATCGGACACAATGCTCACCGGTACTCCATGCAATCTTACAATCTCTTGCATGTACCGCTCTGCTAAAGTCTATGTTGATTGACCAACCCGGAAAGGAATGAAGTGAGCTGCCTTGGTCAACCGATCAACAATCACCCATACAACATTGTTGCCTTTTGGACTCCGCGGTAAAGCCGTCACGAAATCCATGGTTATATGTTCCCACTTCCACTGAGGAATCAGAAGTGGTTGCAATAAACCAGCAACCCTTTGATGTTCGGCCTTAACTTGCTGACACACCAAGCACTTTGCCACAAAGCGAGCAATCTCCCGCTTCATGCCTTCCTACCAGAAATGATGTCGAATATCTCGGTACATTTTTGTGCCTCCTGGATGTACAGAATAAGCTGAACTGTGTGCCTCCTTCATAAGCTCTTTACGAATATCTCCCTTTGGCACACACAATCGGCTACCATACCTCAACGAACCATCTTCGTGGATCACTAAATCTGTTCGTAGTCCGGCTTCAACCTGTTCTCGAAACTTTTGCAGTCTAGGGTCCTGCGATTGTGCTGCTTTAATATTCTCGATCAATGACGAATGTACTTGCAGCTGCATCAACTGTCCTGAAGAATGCGGTAGCACAACCTCCAAGTCAAATCTTCGAAAATCTTCAACAAGCTCCTTCTGCGTAGTTAACACCTGAATTGCTGGTAACCGACTAAGCGCATCCGGCACGACATTAACCTTTCCCGGATGGTACTTAAGATCCAGATCGTAGTCAGCCATCAGCTCCAATCATCTACGTTGCCTCATATTAAGCTTCTTCTGTGTGAACACATACTTCAAGCTCTTATTATCCGTAAAAACTTCGACCCTTTCGCCCAAAAGGTAGTGTCTCCAAATCTTCAAAGCGAAAATCACAGCCGCAAGTTCCAAGTCATGAGTTGGGTAATTCTTCTCATAGGTCTTTAACTGTCTCGATGCGTACGCTACAACCTTACCACGCTGCATCAAAACACATCCCAGTTCTTTCCTCGATGCGTCGCTGTGAATCACCAATCCTCCGGAATTGTCTGGCACGGTCAGAATAGGGGCGGTTATCAACTTCTGCTTCAACGTCTCAAAAGCTAACGCACATTTATCCGTCCATACAAAAGGTACCTCCTTGCGCGTAAGCTTGGTCAACGGCTCCGCCAGACGAGCAAAGTTCTCCACAAATCTTCTGTAATACCCGGCGAGTCCAAGAAAACTTCTTATCTCCGCAACATTCTTTGGAATCGGCCAATCTCGTACTGCTGCAATCTTTTCTGGATCGACGGCAATTCCATCGCCAGACACAACATGCCCCAAAAACTTTACTTCTTCCAGCCAAAACTCGCACTTACTCATCTTCGCATATAATTTCTCCTGTCTCAACGTCTGCAGTGCGATCTTCAAATGTTCAGCATGCTCTTCAAAACTCTTTGAGTAAACCAGAATATCGTCAATGAAAACCATGATAAACTGGTCCAAGAACGGTGAAAAGATTCGGTTCATCAAGTCCATGAATACTGCCGGCGCATTCGTTACTCCAAAGGGCATCACTAAGTACTCGTAATGTCCATACCGAGTTCGGAACGCCGTCTTGCAAATATCTTCTGCTTTCACTCGGACCTGATGATATCCGGATCGCAAATCCAGCTTCGAGAATACCCTCGCGCCATTAAGCTGCTCGAAAAGTTCGCCAATGCGAGGGATCGGGTACTTGTTCTTAATAGTCACCCGGTTTAATTCTCGATAGTCGATGCACATCCTTCTTGTGCCATCTTTCTTCTTTACTAGAAGAACTGGAGCTCCCCAAGGCGAGTTACTGCTTCGAATCCAACCCTTCTCAAGCAATTCAGCAACCTGTTTCTTGACTTCTTCCAACTCTACTGGTGCCATTGGATAATACGCTTTGGATACTGGCGCTGCACCAGGAATAAGATCAATTGCGAACTCCACGTCTCGCTTCGGCGGTAAACCCGATATATCTTCAAACACGTCCATAAAATCGCGAACAACAGCCGGTTCTTCACTTTCATCAACTTCCATTGCTGCAAGAATACTGTTTGTCGGCCTAGCCCTAAACTCGACTGGCCCGACAGAACTACTTCCTCCAGTGAAGCTAAACTCGGGATGTCCGGGAATCTGGAAAATTACCTTCCTTGCCCTACAATCAATGTGAGCGTGGAAAGTGCCAAGAAAATCCATTCCCAAGACGACTTCGTAGCTGCCCGTATCAATCACCAAGAAATCTGCAAAAAGCTCCCGTCTGCACACAACAACTGTACAATCTTTACATTCCCTACTAGTTATGATTTTCCCATTCCCAGTGTGTATGTCCCAGAAACTAGACAGGGTCATGTAGTCAATCGAGTGTGTAGTTAAAAACTTGGATGACATAAAACAATGGGATGCACCAGAATCAAATAACGCTAATGCGGGAAAACCATGAACGAGTAGAGTACCTGAAACAACTTCTCCTGACGCCTTAGCTTCTTCAGCTGTCAAGGTAAAAGCTCGAGCCTGATTAGGTTCTTGAGTCAGCTGTTTCTGTCCCTGGAACGGCCTCTGCGGAGGCTTCTGAAAATCATCCCTCGTACGAAGTTTCGACGGACAAGCACTAACGGCGTGATCTGCTGCTCCACAAACCAAAAAGAGTCCCAGCCTCCTTCGACAATCCTTTTGCATGTGGCCAGGTAAATTGCAGTAGTTACAAGTCATGCTCTTACTTCGATCGATGACCACAGGCTTCTTCATGGGTGCTACACCTCGACGGTCCACTGGAATACCTCTGCGACCATGAGCTCGGTTTGGTACAAATGCTGGTTTCCTTACCGCAACTGTTGTCTGCTGCAAACTCCCTTTCATCCTAGACAAACTCTGCTGCTCTCGGGCTGCCGCAAGTACTTGTGAGAAAGTGGTCAAACCTAGGGAGACAATCTGCCTCTGGATGTCCACGTCCAAGCTGCGCATGAACCTTCGTTCCCTGTCTGCATCGTTGGCAACTAAAGGTCCAGCGAATCTACTGAGTCTTGTCCATTCTGCTGCATGCACATCCACTGGTGCTCCCTTCTGCTTTAGCCCGATGAATTTCTCTTCCATTTCCTCCCGTGCAGTCCGCGGGAAGAACTTCTCCAGAAAACTTTTTGAAAAATCCGCCCACTTGATCGGCTTGGGCAAGCGGTTCTCCTCCACAAGCCACCATTCTCGGGCGTAGTCCACTAACTGAATGCGTACCACATCAACTCTTTTCTCATCTGGAACCTGTGCCGCAATAAGCAAGTTTTCCGTGTCAACTAGCCACTGCTCCGCTGGCAACGACTCCTCCAAACCAGTAAATGTAGACGGACCCAAACGCCTGAAATCTGCTACGGTCCCTACTCGGTCAACTGGTTTAGCTCCAACATTGTTCACAGACTGCTGAACGATCTGCAAACCTTCCTGAAACGATTCCGCTTGCTGCTGGATCAGCTCGGTCTGTTTCTTTTGATTCTCCAGCATTCCTCTTATCACTCCAAACATGGCGGCTTCGTCCACACGCCTTTGATACGTCTTCAAATTCTTATTTGCCATATTCCTGAAATCAAAACACCCAACACTAGCATGATGATAGATTCAAAATATAGATCAAGGCTAGAACTCCAAGTTACTTAAATAGAGTGCCACATTGTAACTATGCCGCGGTATCATAGCCACAATTACATAACTCCACCAAGTCGCCTAAGTCCTAGAGATAACAAGGAATCAGGTTTCGAGTCGACATGCAAAGGAAGTTTGCACATTGTAAAGGATATAATCAGGAAGAATGTGATTCAAGAATGGTAAAACGGCAAGGTGGCAGGACATGTTTCCTAAACACGGGTATTCTGATTCGTGTATTGGGTACAATACCCAACTACAAAAGAATCAACCCGACTAACCTATGGCTCTGATACCAAAAAAACCATGTCACGCCCCGCTTCCCAGAGTACGCTAAAATGGGCACGTGACATAGCCAACCATGCTACCTGTGGGTAGGAAGTATCCATCCACAGTCATATTATGGCTGTAGAGATATCAAGAACAAAATAAAACTATCTAAACATGTCCATAATCCAAGATAATCTGAGTCAAGAATAATAAAATGCGGAAGCGAAAGATCCAATACAAAATAACTGGAATGTATGTCCCATAACGCGAGCTCACATCAGGAAATAAATGCAGGAAAGAAAACTAACTACTGTTAACACTCACAGCTCAGCCTGTCGGCTGAAGTACTCCTGCTCGGGCTACGACAGCGGTACAGAATCTGGGCCATGCAAAACCCAGACGTCAGCGCGTCAAGTCATCAAGTAATAACATAATAAACAGGCAATGCGAATATAAACATGAACAAAGCAAGGGTAACAATAATATGAATCAGAGCAGTGCAGGGTAGTGTGCAGTGGGTAAACTGGACTGTTCTATCAGGTTCTCTATTCTAAAGTCTTTGAAACCAAATTGATGAATCATCGATGTAACTCAATAGTGTCTCGTACATACCCGGGACCACGGCCTCAATATTCTCGGGCTGAAACCGAGACATGCCGCTAGGCACCAAACAAGAATGTGTACACTCAATAGTATCCCGTACATACCCGGGACCACGGCCTCAATATTCTCGGCTGAAACCGAGACATGCCGCTAGGCACCAAACAGGAATGTGTACACTCAGAACAGGTAGTGAACTGTTGAGTTACAAGTCAGGTTTCACCTTTGATTTCCCCATACCCCCAAGTTATATGTGTAGGTCAAGTCAGGTATCCCGTAGTCAAGAAACTAATGCCAACACAGGATCAGGTAAACAGGTTTGTCTGGATAGACAACAGGAACGGTCTATGAGGACTACATGTCAGGTTTGTTGGCATTAGACACAAGATCAGGTAATGGGTCAGGTCATGGTACATCATGTCAAGTCAAGCAGTATACGGTACCATGTCGGGTCAATCAATATGTATGTAGCAAGTCAGGTCAAGATGTAAACAATATCATGGGTGTGCTCATACTCAGTTACATAATCAAGCATGGTTAACAACATGATCTAAGCAATGAATTAAGCAATAGGCAGATTCATTCAATTAGCAGTACAGTTATCAATTGTGTCACAGAGATGATTTCAACAATATAAGAATGCAGTAAGACAATTATAGCCATTTAATCATGTTAACAAGTTTAAGACTTCATAGATGCAACATTATATGTGTATTTAGGTTCCACGAATGAAATCACAATTTAAGCAGGTTAAATGTATACGAGTGTCCGAATGAAGTAAAACGGTAGAAAAGGTGCCATAGGCTACATCATCAGTGAAAGTGTAATTAAAACATGTAAATGTGATTATTATGTTCCAAATTAGTAATTACAACAGGTAGGTTCCAAGTTTGAAAGATAAATGATATATAACAATCTTGAACACGAAAAATGGGAAATTTTAATACCAAAGTTAAATTGCAGGTTTTAGGGTGTCATAAAGTATAAGTAAATATTGTTTAGCATGTAGCAAGGGTTACTTGCCTCGACGGGTCGCAAACCGGGAATACGGAACGTAAAAAATGTCGGCGGGGAAACTCGCGACGGGCGCACGGTTCACGGAATGAACCCAAACGACGAACAGTAGAACCACACGGGTCGTGGTACCTCGCTGGAACGTCGGGACGCGTCGCCGGCACGGCCGGATTCCGGCGAGATCAAAAACAGTAAACGATCAAGAATTGCAACAAGAAAGAAAAGAAAGTAAAGAAGAAAGGGAAGGAGGATGGAGAAGGGAATGCTCACGAGGATCTGTGGGACGGGTGGTGACGGTCGACCACGTCGACGAAGCTCCGGCGGTGGCCTACGACGACAGCGACCAACTGCAGATCAAGAAAAACCGTGACAGAGAAGGAAAATGAGAAAGGAAAAGTGGAGGAGAGGAGAAGAAGCTTACTGGGTGTACACGGAGACCGGGGACATGGGGACGGGGTCACCGGCGGTGACACACGGCGGCGCGAACGCATGCAGGGGGGTGCAGGTGGCCGCGGTGAAGGTGCAGGGTGCACAGGAAGAAGGGAAATGAGGAAGGAGGCGCGGTGGATTGGTCGAGGGTGAGGAGGCGACGACGCTGGTGATGGTGGTGTCGGCGTTGGGGCTACGGCGGCAAGGGGAACGGCGGCGAGGGTTCGCTGGGGCCGGGTTTCGATGAAGGAAGAAAATATAAGAGGAGGGAAAAGAATTATAGAGGAGAGAGAGAAATAGAGGGCGACGGGAGAGAGAGAGGAGAGATAAGAGGTGGGGCCTACGGGTTTGGAGAGCCGTGATCGGCTGAGAAATTTTTTAAAAAGATTTAAGAAACGGAAAGATATTATATATAGGTTGTAATAAAATATACTATGGTTTGAGAATCTTAGAAAATGGGATTTTGGCGCAAAGTAAAACATTTCTAAATTGCGCCCGGGTCGAGTCCAAAAATTTGAAATTGAAATAAGAAAATTTTAGGCGGGATCCAAAATTTAAAATGAAGTGTTTTATGATCAAAAAGCATACCCCCAAAACGGACACACGTACGCGCGCGTAGCCGTCCAAACTCGCCCGTTTCACTGAACGGGATGAGAACACGATGCACGGACGCTACAACGGAGTTAGGGGTGTCAAGCAGGCCAAGATGAATATTTTTAATTTTATTTTAGATGCCATAAATTATTATATGCAGAATTGAATTGACGGGGTAAAATTGACAATAAGTAACAATCAAGCAAGATAAATGAAATAAGTGTCACACTACGTTCAAACGGTAACTGAAATTAGTAGTATTGGGCTCGGGTATTACACTATCATATTGAGTAAGATTGTCATGTACATACATACCCCTAACATCCTATACAATAAAGGTCTCTAGGACATACATATCTAACATAAATGCTTGAATGATGAAGTAGTTTTGATTGTGTTTGTATAAATACTTGAATGATAATGTTGTTTGGATTGTGTGTATCCATCATAGCTGACAATCCCTCAAGCTCCAGCAACGGTGATGCGGTGCTCGATGTCTATAACGACTCATAACCTTACTTTAAGGACGGAAACATTTTGGATCAAGATCCCGCCATCAGAGTCAAAGAATGTTGTCACAGAGTTAACATAATATGAAAGAAGCCTTGAAAATATTGGTCCCTACCATTTTGGTTTACATTTTTATATTTCAAATTCAGGATTTCTTACTATCCTTTTCTTTTGATGCAATATAAACAATCTAACATTATTTATTTATATATTCTGAATGAGAACAAAGCCATAGTGCATCGGCCTTTTTATGCATCATACTTTATGCAATTTCAGGTTGAGTTCATTGAGCTTGCTATGGACAATTTATAAATTTTTGATATTTATATGAAATACCTAACAGAATCAAGCAAATTGTAATGGGTTCTATCAATAATTGTATTGGTGTCTCTTAAGCATTTATACAAATTGTAATGGGTTCTATCAATAATTGTATTGGTGTCTCTTAAGCATTTATACAAACACAATCCAAGTATTATTATCTCTAAATTTATATAAACACGTTCCAAAAATTTATACATACACATTCCAAATATCTATATAAACATATTCCAAGTACCATTATCTCCAAAATTTATATAAACACATTCTAAGCATTTATACACACATTTATGAAGGTTCGTTGATACTAGGGTCGTAACACTTGTGACCATGACGGAATTAAAAAATCAAAATTTAACAAGGACTTGGCATCAACAAACTACCACAAGAGCATTTCATACACTACAAGTTGCCAAAACAAGAAAATAAGAGGAGTTTAGGAGGCTAAACATTTGTAGCGTATCCGCCTAATCGCGGAAGAACCGAGATAAACCGCGCCACCTCCATAACGAGTTTTCAAGCCGGTCTCCTTATCGAAGATGATCCACATCGAGAAAACCCCGCTACAAGGTTCATCTTCACCATTAACAAAACTCTTGAAGAAACTTAATCAAGTGGGATGCTAATCCATTTGATTAAGTAATGTAGTTTTGGCTCAAATCAATTTTCTCTCATCTAAAATGGTTCTTTTCTCATTTCAAGAATGCATAAGAAGAAAAGAAAGAAAAGAAGTCTCTTAAATGATAGTTGTAGAGAATGGTTTCCCTACTTTAATGAAAATAACAAAAACCATACTTATCCACTAATACATTTTCACTTCCTTTTCTTTTTCTACTAAAAAGAAATGGTGTGTATGGTCTAGATGTGTAAATCATTAATTTATCATATAAATAATCATAACATCTAATATACACCAAGTATTTGTATCCAATACATATACCCGTATTTGTATCTAATACAAATACCCGTATTTGTATCCAATACAAATACCACCAAATTAGAGAGAAATAATGCGAACATAATACTAGAATTATATATATATATATATATATATATCATCACATGATTTAATAATCCGGTTAGCAATATTAAATGTCCGATTATCGCATTTAATCGAACTCCCGCATGTATCCCTATACGCCGCACTACATCGTTTCGCTTGACCTGGAAAAACTTATGCGTGGGATTCTAAAACTCAATCAATACGCCGGCAGTAAGTAAGGATCATATCTGTCAACCCACAAGCACGCCAGCAGTACTAGCTGCACGTAACGACTATCCAGGTATTAATCGAAAGAAAGGTCGACAAGCAAACTAATCCGAACGTAATCAGAGCATATCAATGACAGTCGTTGTATAGTCTGATCTCTTCGTCTGAGATTGTCGCATATCGATTTTGGGGGTGGAATTTGTCAGTCCGCCAATAACCCGATAAGTTATGCCGATATAAACCGCATAACCACATGAGATACAACTGATAACACTTATCAATTTATCTCAACTGATTCAACTGGAAACTTCTGGTTATGGTTAATCAAGCATAGCGCGACATCAACTCCCTATATCGGGAGAGACAAATTCCTTCGACCACTCACTGCCTCTATGTGCTTTGGAACTGTACCCAATAAAAACCTGTTTGCACGACTCAGTAAAGCCGTAGTAGGGTAGTAATCAAAATACAGTGGGAACACACACAAGGCACTATGGCGATCTCAGATCTAGGGACTACCAGTACTTATGTCACCAGAGCACTGCTATATGAAAATTGGTATAATACCAACCAGAAGTTCTCGGTGAGTCCGTCTAGTGAAACTCATTCTCTAATGAGCACATGTATACAATCTTTAATCTCAAACACCAACGGTTATGAGATCAACCATTGCCCTTGTAACACCTTAAAACGCGATTTGAGTTAATTAAGCAACATAATTTGGGTTTTTTAATAAATTTAATTAATAATTATTTTCACATATTTTATTTTAATTAATTAATATTTTATTTAATAATTTTTGTACTTGTTGTAGTTATGCGCTTACATGTGCATGCTAATCTAGTGTTAAGAATGTGCTAACCATGTTTTTCTTGTAATGGCACATTAATTATTTTATTATTATATATATATATTAAGTAAAAAAGGATTTTATTTTTTAAAAAGGAAAAAGATAAAGAAATGGGGGCATGGAAGAGACATGGGAGTGATGGGGTGCATTAAATGAAAAGAGAGAGAGAAAGAGCATGGCTCTCAAGAGCCATCTCTCATCTCTCATTCTCTCTTCGTCTCATTCTCTTCCTCTTCTTCTTCTTCTTCTTCCTCTTACACAAATCCTTCACTTTGAAATTTTCCTATCTCACACTTGAGCCTAAACCAACACCACAACCTCACTAAACCCTTCCTTAAGCATGCTTAACCTATCTAGAAGTCTTGGAGCTTGCATGGCTAGGGTTTCATCCAAGTTTTGGTGAGGTAATGATCTTAAAACTCTTAATTAGGCTCTAAGGAAAGTTTCTATGTTATTTAGTTTCACTAATATACCTTAATATTTTAGTTTAGTATTTAATATCGTATTTCGTTAAGCCTTGGGTCTCTGTTTTAAATCTGCTATCAACCCCGAGACCCTTTTGAGAAGTTGCCATGACTGAGAGATAGTCTAGAGGCCTAGGACCTACCCCCAAAACCTGAGCCCTCCCCATCACTTTTTGGTCGCAATTTTATTCGTTCTAGCCGTAAATTGCGGCCAGGTTGGGAGTTGAGATGTGAGTCTTCGTCGTGGGTTCTCTGGGACTATATGCAGGCTTATGGCTTGTGCAACTTTTCCCAATTTCTTGTGTAGGAAGATCTGGAACTGATTTGCTATAATTTAAGTGTTTCGATAAAGTGTGATGCGGATTTATCCGACTCTCGTTTAGGTGTTTTGTGTGGTTAGCAGTCTTAGGGTTAGTCTAGGATGTCGTGCACACGTTTAGCCCGCTAAGCTAACACATGATAGCTTGTGAGAGTTAGTTCGTTAGTTATGCGTTTATGTCCGTGTCTTGTCGGAAAGTTTATTAACCTCACTCGTTTTGGTTTTGTACGATGCTAGGATCACCTGCGGGGACTTCGGACGCAGCTAGGAAGGGAAAAGAAGTGGTCGGATTCACTTAGCTCGAGATCGTTCGGTGAGTAGATTTAACATCTACGGGGGAATCGCCTGTATGGAGTTAAGCGTCGATGGCTAGATTCAAGTGACAATACCTTGTGCTATATGTTTATATGTCGTGATTTGTACATGAGTATCATATTGTGCATCCTATTACATGTTGTATATTGACCTATTATTAATAGGGGCACTGCGCCATTACTAACGATTCATGTTGCACGAGCACTGATTCATATGTCTACACACACCGTTAGTAATTGTCATATCACGCACACTATAGAATTTGCCATGGATAACTACATTGTACCATATTCGTAATTAACTGTTAGACATTGTTCATTGTACCAGTACGTATCATGTTAGCATCTTACATACATTGCTATAGTGTCAATTCTCATATGATGTTTCATGAGATTTCTGTTTTCGTGGATTTGGGAAACCGCAAAGTACATTTTTGAAACTTGAAATATTTAAAAAGGGTGGTTTTCATTGATATGATATTTCGTGTCCACCATGGGTTTTCTCGGTTCTGAGTGATGAGTATACCCGATTCGAGGAGTGAGGAGGAACCGTTTGCCGGTACATGGTGGGCCCGGTAAGGTACCCCGGGGCAAGAAGATCGTGAAGTAGACGATGAGCCTGGCAGGGGAGCACTACCTACCGGTGACTGTATGCAAACTCAGCGGATATCCGGAGGATACCGATCGGAGTTATATGATGAGATAGATATGAGGGCCGATCAGAGTGACGACGCCTGAAATATTGGGATTTTGGGTGTCGTTGTTGGACACCGGATTTCTATGATGATTTATTAAGGATGACTCTGTTTTATCCCACATTCAGGACTTATTATGACATGCTCTGTTCATATAGTTGTTGTATCCTGATTTTGTACCTTGATTATGATTATGCTGCATTTCACACTGTTATATATATGCCATCATGACCGCATGCTTAGGAATTGTCGCTTTTGCATCATGCTTGCAATTACACCGTATGATGTTATTTACTACTCATGAGCTGGCAACTCACCCCATTGTGCCACAGTGTCTTACAGGGTTGATCCTCAGTGTAGTCGCGGCAGAGCACTTTACTTCATCTATTTCTGCGGATACCGCTACTTTTGGGCGTGAGATATTTTGTAGGTGGGTTTTTATGCGAGTATCAGTATGCTCCTACTTGTATATCTTATCTTGTATCTAGTACTCTCCATCTACCATCTGTATGTATTTGACTTAGAGATGAGACTGAGAGATTCGATATTTGTTTTATATGTGATTCTAGGTATCGTGCTCGTGTGAGCCGACTTTTGTATTATGTTGCGATGTTGTTTCACTTCTTATTTGCTTATTTCTTCGTCTATGGCGTCGTAATATATGTTGTGGTTGTGTTCCACCTTTAGGCGTGAGATTGCTCCCAATTGGGAATGCCACTATATTTTGTATCCATTTTGGACCAGTTTTTACAAAGGAGATGCTATCAAATTTTTAGTAACAACTTGAGATTTAAAAAAAAAGATGAGATGTTTTGAAACAAATGTTTTACCATTCTACTTATTTCATGGTTTAGATTTCTGGGTTTCAGCTTACTTGAATTACGTTACGTCTTTAGACGTTGCGTGATTTAAATGCCGGTCGCGTTCCTAAATTGGGTCGTGACAGCCCTCGTCGGGATCAAGAAACATATACACCAGTCTAAACTGGAGTACCGATGCCCAATATCGATACTTCTACGACTCTGGACATTTAAGGATATGCTTATGGACTACTAGACCCCGGTAATATGATTCATATCATAGTCCTGGTAGTCAAGCAAAGAACTTATGGGCTTTATTATCATGTATTAGTAATATGTGATAACGAGTAAAACGTAAACACATGAAAGATAAAGACAAAGCAGATAGCATACTACTATCTCATATAAGATTGTTCTCTCCGTACGGGCTCTCCTTTAATTACAATAATTGCCTTGAGGGCATCTATATCCAACAATCTCCCACTTGTACTTAAGGCCAATTATTGCGGTATCGCATACCTAACTTCTCTACTAATAATTTTGCAAACCGTGTTCGAGAAATAGCCTCAGTGAGTGGATCCGCTGTGATATTTCTAACTGTATCTCTCTACATCTCAATTTCGCGGAGATCTACTATCTCTCGAACTAAGCGATATATGTCTTAGAATTTGTTTGGATAGACAATGGGACAATGTTCATAAATGAACAATTTTATCCAACAAGTTCTTAGACTGTATCTTTTGCTGAGTCACAATCAGCAATCAGCGCCACTAGTACCTAGTATCTTATATGGAACTCTTTCCAATATACCATTCGTCGGAATAGGGTAAACTAATAACTCGTGACGGACACTCTGTCATTCATGTCATTTTGGAAGCTGTATCGGTGACCACCTCATGAAGGAGGCTGCCATTACTATACACCAAGAACATCCTGTTGGATATAGTGACCTCAAGGCAATTATTGTAATCGCATGCATACGATTATGATAATTGAGGTTGGACCTATACAGATAGAACAATCTTACTCGAGATAATAGTATACTACCTGGTTTGAATTTATCATCATGTACATATCTTGTGTGGTATTGCATATCACTATTATATGTTGATAGACCCCATAAGATTTATGCTTGACCACCAGGATTATTATGGCGATCACACTTGTGAGAACTGGGTAGTCTAGAAGCACATCCTTAAATGTTCCTAACCGTGGGAATGTCGAAACTGGGCATCGAAATTCCAGAGTGGACCAATGTATACATTTCTCGACCCCGACGAGGGGCGATGGCCGGTCTTACATCCATTTGTGTTAGTCAGTCACCGAGATTGTATACAGGTATTCATTGGGTTATGAGTTATACTGGACGGACTCACCAAGATCATGCTAGATGATGTTATACCTATCATCAGGTAGCAGGTCTCTGGTGGCATGAGTACATGTTAGTATGTCGACCCAAGATCATCATTTATCTTGTGTGAGTTCCCGCTGTACTTTGATTACTACCCTACCACGGCTCAAAGGAGTCGTGCAAACAGGTTTTAGTTGGGTACAGTCCCAAGCCACATGGAGGAAGTGAGCAGATTGCGGGGATTCGTCTCTCCCGGTATTAGGGATTGATGTCGCACTGTTCCCGGTTGGCCATCAACATAAGACCTGGCCAGGCAAATGAGATTAACTGGTTTGGATTAGTACTTTCTTGCTTAGTGATGGGCCTAATATCGGTACGACTTATTGCGTTATTAGGAGTCTGATGTTTACCACCTCTTAAACCTGATATGCGACAGTCTCTGACGAACAGACCGGACTATACGGTGCCTGTCGACCTTCCTTTCGCTCAATACCTGGGTAGCCGTTACGTACAGTTAGTGCCGCTGAAGTGCTTGTGGTTATACCCACAGCCAGCGTATTGTCGAGTCTTTATAGTTCCACACATAGGGTTTTCCGACTTTGGAAAAATATTGTAGTAGCCGTACTTGGTATGTGCAGGGGTTCGGTTAAAACTAGTATACTCGATACACTAACGGTAATCAGACGGTAGAAATACTAGCCGCTCTTTTTAGAAAGACGGATACTAAATCGGGTGTCGATTTAATATTTAATACATATATTTATTATATGTATTTACTAGTATTTTATTTCACTAATTTATATTTGTGTAACAACCCTGAAATCTCTATACAAATGTAACTTATTCAATGTATAAAAAGGGTATTTCGGCCTAATTATGAGTTATAAGTTAATATTGTTAAATAAAAGCAAAAAGCAATTTGTAGCTCACTGGTTAATACTCTCCACTGTTGTTCTTTAGCCTGCAAGTTCGAATTCCATCAGCCTCATTTATTTTTAATACTTTTTTCTTTTTAATTTTTCGGAAGCTCAAGAGTTGCACGTGCAATTCACGGAGAAACAAAAAGTTGCAGAGAAAATTAACTAGAGAAATAAGGAGTTAAGACAGAATAGAGGACATGGCCCAAACTCAGAGACCCATCTCGAGATCTGGACCGTCAAAAATTAGGAAAAGCCGCAATTGGCGGTTGGATGTGCTCCGATCACCTTCGTGCTTCGCCCGTGCACCCCTTCAGCTCCCATCTACTCCTTTATATACTTAATTTCCTTTGATTTAAACCAGAGAACTGTGCAACCCTTCACCTATCCCATTAACACCATTAAACCTATTTTTAATTCACACACTCTCTCATTTCTACTATATAAATACCACCCCATCCCCTAGCCTTCTCCTATTCTGAAATCATTATCAAATTCTCTAAAATTTTCTTGAGCAAGAGGAGTTAAAATTAGAGTTAGCTCGAGCCAAGATCACTTTCGAAGACCGAATCCCTCCTCGACGCTACCATGAACCACGAAGGCTTTCCCTCTCTCTTTTCCTCTCTTGTCAACACTCCAAAACAAGTAAGTCCCTTTTTCTCTTTCGTTTCGTCTCAAACCACTTTCTAAAACTATACCGACGAAATTGGAGTTAGTCTAAATAAATTTCTTTTAAAATT
Source organism: Agapanthus africanus (assembly GCA_030015575.1). Lineage (NCBI taxonomy): Eukaryota > Viridiplantae > Streptophyta > Magnoliopsida > Asparagales > Amaryllidaceae > Agapanthus > Agapanthus africanus. Next base: position 243,369,982 of record CM057342.1, read on the forward strand.
TTTTATCACTCTTGCTAAATTAATATTTCACCTTAATCCCTCTAATATCACTTTAAAAATATCATTCACACCATTTTCCTTTTAATGTAATTAAAATTCCATGCGAAATAAACATGTATCGAATTTTTTTCCATATAAATACCATAAACTTTAAAAGTATCCTTTTATCGATAATTAGAAAATATACCTATAGAAATTCACGGGATAACGACCTACCCCATCACATATACTATAGTCTCATAGAACGATATTTTAGATATATGTTTAATTTGAAGAATACAAATTATATTAAAAAACCATTACTTTTATAAAATGTTTTTATCACTATTTTTAAATCATTTGCAATTGCGCCTCTACAACCCTTTTAGGGGAACCTATTTATTAATGGTGCGGGTTATCGCACGTCCTTAGGATAGTAGAGCGGGATACACAACTCCTCACGGAGAATTCGATTTCAAAAGAAAATAAAAAATACGATTTTTCAAGAAATACGATTCTTTTAAACAAATTAAAACTTTAGAAAATTTTATAAAATAATGAATCCATATTTTCAATAAAAACAAATTGTGAAAAATATATTTTTAAACGAAAGATTAAAATTTTAATAAAAATACCATCAAATTTCCAAAAGTTGTAGTTTTCATAAAAATACCATAAAATTTTTAAAAGGCAGGTTTCTTTTCTAAAATACCCCATAAATTAAAATAAATTTCTATAAAACTCTTAATATTCTAAGTCACCCTCGAGATTTATTTTTAAATGATATTAAAACAATTTACATAAAACCCACTTAAGAAATGTAAATACATATTAAACCACTTGAATAAATCTGCAAAGACTCTAGATTAATATAGGTTTAAGCGGTATCATTTCTCTTGACCCTCAAGGAGCCGGAGAAAGTAAGTGTTTGCCTATCCAGGTTAGATAACCTTGCAAATTAATGGAGTTATCAATGGCAATTGTCTTGGAAAAACACACGAATCCCACCATCCATATGCAGCGGTTGTACGATTATTTCTTAACTTAAGATCTTCAAAATTAAATCTAGTAATATGAAATATTTATAATTCGAATGCAAACTTGAACCTAAACTTGAACTTAAACTCGAACTCTAATCCAAACTCGAACCCAAGCTTGAACGTTAACTCGAACTCATTCTACTCGTACTAACTTGACTCAATCCAAGATTGCAATTGACATGACTCGCATTTTACTTGATTTACTCGACTGCATTATTCCCTGTTGCAATCTATAGTTCGATCAGGATATGTTATAATCAATCAAGCAAATTAACTAGGGATATCTAACAGTTATAATTTATTATACTCGGGGTGTATGAGATAGTTTCAGGTATGAATCCAACGGAACTTCAGGAGTTCTGTATTAACATACTCAAATTCTATTTATTCAAATTTCAGTCGAGTCGACTCCTCCACAGCTTGGAGTCCCGATGTTAACACATTAAATGGGCCCCACTCTTGAGTTCGTGCATAATTCTACGGTTGCGTTAACATTCACACTTGAAACTTAACGTTAATATAGAGACCATATAGTGACTGATAGGATATATACCCATATTCATTTCCACATACTTTAACTCGTCATTTACATTACTTCATGTTATGCTATGTCTATCACTTTCACTTTTTACATTACCTTTGGGACTTACAGAGCGCTAGTTCGCAGACGGGCATTCCATCCATTTTTGTTTTCTTGGAATGTTCGTCGGATGCTATGCGAAATAAGGAGGTGGACGCTACAGAGGAGGAGTACGACCAGATCGCTGTTCAGGCTTAGACTAGTTATCCTTTTCTTTCAGTTTATGTATACCACCTGTTTAGACATTCCTGTTATTGTATATACTATTCAGTTGAACTCTTGTATTTGTAAATATTTCAAGTTTGAATGTAAATATTTACTGCCGAAAACAGAGACAAACTGGGATAGATCGTCATGCCTGAATTGGGGCACATATACTATTTGGATTTATCCGTCCACCTCTCTGAAGATACCAAATTGATTTATGGCACCATATATCGGAGGTTTGGACAGACGCGACCATTGTAGCTGATTTTATCAGATTCCTCCTCATTTTATGAGGGGTTTTTGATTGTGGGAATGCTCTTCCCTGCAGGCGCAATCCCCTGCAGTTAATTACGTTACCGTATTGCGATAACCACTTTCTCCTGCTCCGGAAGTTCACTTCATGTCGTGTGTGTTTTGTTTGTTTTGATTACCCATGAATTATATACGGAGACTAGTTTGTGTCGTTGCCCGTAGGGCGCGGATTAGTCCAAATCCGTATATTTTAGATTTAGGCTTGGGTTTATTTAAGGACCGTTGATCTTGTTTGAGATTAAGATCGACTTAAAATATATGAGCATTTGAGCCCAATTATTTTAGTTTAAGGATATCACGGTCTATTATCGCCATGTTTGAGGCAAAATTTTAGCTTAGGGACATTTCGGTCCAACATTCCCATTTTGGGGATGAATGCTAGTTTAAGGACATTTCGGTCCATTACCACCATGTTTGAAGCGAGTATTTGAGATGCGCACGTCAATTTGGAAGTGCATCAATGTATGACGAAAGGAGTTGTTGGTTGTCGGGACCCGCCACCTTTCTGAAAACGTTGAGGAATTACAATGACATCTATCAGAGGTATGGAAAAATGTACCCTTAAACCAAATCCCGTATTTGAGGGAAAGGGTTTATGGTTGTCCTAAGAATTATTAGTCATATTTGAGACTAAGATTACTTTAGGAGATACGAGATCATTTTGGATATCATCAATGAGAGATCATTAGTCATGTTTGAGACTAAGATCAGTTTAACAATGTTTTTAAGGATTATTTTTACTTAATATCCATCAAAAGAACATTTGGGCTCAGCTGCAAGAAATTTCAAAGACTCAGCCAATTTGGGCTTAATCTGCCTACTCTTTTTCTTTTTCATTCAAAAGTGCTAAGCACTTATTTGGACTCTATTTGTTCAGCCCTTTTCTTTTCATACAAAAGTGCTAAACACTTGTTTGACGCTCTGACACTCACATATGTATCATGTGAAGCATTTAATTATGAGCGTCGCCCTATGAGCGCTGAGCACTCAGTCATTTTGGCTGTTTATGGAGTGCTAAGCACTTTTTTCTCTTCTTTTTTTTGTGGCGCCCAAGTGAAGAACACGTGAGACGCTGGGCGCTGCCCAATCAGTGCTAAGCACTTAGCCGTTTTGGTTTTTATGGAGTGCTAAGCACTTTTATTATTTTGTGGTGCCCACGTGAGGAGCATGTGAGGCGCTGGGCGCTACCCAATCAGTGCTAAGAACTTAGCCGTTTTGGCTATTTATAGAGTGCTAAGCACTCTTATTATTTTTGTGACGCCCACATGAGGAGCACGTGCGGCGCTAGGCGCTGCCGAATCAGTGCTAAGCACCCATCCGTTTTGGCTGTAGGTGAAGTGCTAAGCACTTTTTATATGGCGTCCACATGTGTTTCACGTGAGGAGCTAGGCGCTGTTAAAGAGGGGTGCCTACATGGGAAGTACGTGAGGCGCTAGTTTCTTTTATATGGAGGTTTAATCTCTGTTGTTGTTTTCAGAGAGGTTAAACCTCTATCAATGGTGTTTTGACCATTAACGCTCGCTAAAATCACTATATTTGAGGATTTTAGGTTGAGTTTTGAGAGAACTAAGTTCTCGATTTGAGGGAACCGAGTTCCTGGAGTATCATGGACTCAGTTTTCTTTCTTCTCTTTTTTTTTAAAAATTTGTTCTTCCCTGATTCTTTGATTCTCAAGAACAAGATCTTCCCGATGTGAATTAAATTCTCAACTTATGGGTGATTTTCCTTGTGGGTCTCAGACCCAGAGAAAAAACTAAGTTCTTTAAAAAAGGTTAAACCCTTTGATGTGATTGAGATATTTTGATCCTTTTTCTTTACCTAGGGTTTTGAGAAGGAAAGTCTTCCCCTTTCTTGGGAATTGAATCTTCTGTTCTTTCTATATATGGTCTCTCTCTGGTAGTACTCCTCCCTTTTGAGTTTGTCTCGGGTCTTTAATATAGTGGAGGCAGATTGTTAATCAGTTTTGAGAAAATCTCTTATTGAGATATTCCAATTGATTTAATTGGTATCAAAATTAATTTGGGGAATTTTACCCACCATTAGATCTTTGATCCAAGAACTCCTGTTTTTACAAAATATGATTTTTTATTTTAACGAGATTGGGGAAATATTTTCCCCTATACATAATTTATTCCGTAAAATGGTGATTTTTAATCACCATTGGATTTTTTAATCCAGTGGTTCTCTGTTTTACAGAGAGCAATCTTTCTTGTTTATAAAGATTGAGAGAATATATTCCAAAATAGAATTTTGTTCTATAATTAGATTTTTGATCCAACCGAGAGTATCTTTCTTATTTTAGAAAGATTTATGAGATATTTTCTCCTGATAGAATTTGATTCTGAATTTTGATAATTTATCATCTCCGTTGGATTTTTGATCCACTAGCTCTGTTTAACAGAGAGTTTTGTAGAATTTAATTCTACCTAGGCGCTGGCGCTCACATATTGTGCACGTGGGCGCCACTTAAGAATTTAATTCCTAAGATGGGTATTCCTGTGCTTTGCACATTGGCGCCCGCGTGAGGAGCACGTATGGCGCCATCTAAGAGTTTAACTCTTATGTAATTAATTCTTCTGTACTTTGCACATTGGCGCCGGCATAAGGAGCACGTGCGACACCATCTAAGAGTTTTAACTCTTATGTAATGAACTCTTCTATTCTTTGCATATTGGCGCCCGCATGAGGAGCACGTGAAGCAACACCATAGGATTTAATCCTATAAAATTGGCTATGGCGCTGCCTCATCAATGAAGGTTTCTTTTCACCTTCTTTCTCTACTTTTCCTGAGTCAAACTTTCCTTTCCAATACCTTCTTTTGTCAGAGTTTGGAAATAGTTTCATCATGCACAATATTTTATGTGCCGAGACTTAAATGCCTCCCTTTATAATCTAAGCAATGCTCCTCTTCTCTCTCACTTTCAGAGAATTATTTTAACAGAGAAGAGTCATGGATTGCAATCGTCCACATGCTAATCGACAGCCATGGGAGGTGCCTATTGAGGAAATTGTTTCTCGCTTTGTTGCACACTTGGTGAATTCCGCTCTCACGGATGTCCAATATGATACGGCTCTGCATGAGCTCTTAACTCATAGAGGATCTCCTCTCCCCATTGGCTCCATTTGGCTCCGGATGATCTTCTTGTTCGTGCTCGATGACATTCCCCCTCATCCAGCGGAGATGACTCCGGCGATGCTCGACGCAGCGGGGGACAAGATCGAGTGCTTTCATGAGGCACTTTTGATTACCAAGCCTCTGAGGGATCGTTATGTTTAGCTGCTAAGCCAGATACGGACTCAGGGGACCATCATGTCTGCCTTCGCCGATGGGCACGACGCTAACCGATGGGGAGCGACTCCTCGCGAAGATCGCCGCTTCGACATGGTGGAGAGGGCTGGGAGGGCTTTAGAAAACTTTATTCATAGTTTTGTGAAACCTTGTACTTTTGATCCCGTGTTTGGTGATCTATTTCCTGTAGTATGAAATATTTATTTAAATGCTTTCCTTTTATCGTTTGACCATCGAGTGCTTCATTTCTAACACCTGTTCTTCCTCTTATCGTATTGTTGAAATATACGTGCAACGTACATGTGCGAACGTGCATTTTACCCTTAGGGATTTTTGCTAAGCGCAAACGCCACTGATGTGCTCGTGTCATGCACTGACCCTCCACACGCGTATATGAATGAGCCTGCTTTCACACATATCTGTAAACGAAATTTAAACCGGTGTAAACAGTAAATAAAGATGTTTGTTGAAAATTTTACAGTCTTTATTTATTCTTTCTTTGTATATTATTGTTTCAATACGCTTAATATATTTATTTAGGGAATGACCTTCTCTGGATAAATATGTCGCGGGCTTGCCACGTCATCATTTTCATCTACTGGAAAGCAGGGCGTGACAGGTTTTATTGGTGGCCCATGTAGGTCAATTCTGCATGAAGTCTTAAACAAAATACCACAAGAATTAATGAATTTAACAAATATTTACATTTCTTGCATTTTAAATTCCTTGAATCTATCCTAACATGTCTTTTATATCAAGGTGATGGACTCTCCGAACAATACCAGCGCCAACATTAACGACGACACTCCGCCGCCTACACCACCATCACCTACCATTGCAACGCCTATCAATGAGCAAACGGTACTTCTTGAGGCTATCAAGAGCCTATTGGAGGGACAGAAGGAGCAGACAATCTTCATGTACCAAGAACATGCTCGCCCTAAGACGGAGCACCCGGGGTTAAGCAGTTTCGAGCACTACACCCAAAGAACTTCTCGGGTAAAGAGAGCCCGCTTGAAGTGGAGGAATGGGTGTTTACCGCCGAAAACAAAGACGAACTAGGATAGATCGTCTTGCCTGAATTTGGGAGCAGATGCTATTTGGATTTAACTGTCCACCTCTCCGAAAATACCAAGTTGATTTATGACACCGTATATTGGAGGTTTGGACGGATGCGACCATTGTAGCGGACTTTATCAGATTCCCCTTCATTTTATGAGGGGTTTTTGATTGTGGGGGCGCCCTTCCCTGCAGGGCAAGCCCCTGCAGTTAATTACGTTACCGTATTGCGATAACTACTTTCTCCTGCTCCGGAAGTTCACATTGTGTCTTGTGTGTTTTTTTTTGTTTTGGTTTGCTCGTGGATTGTATACGGAGACTAATTTATGTCGTCGCCCATAGGGCACAGATTAATCCAAATCCGTATATTTGAGATTCGGGTTTAGGTCAAGAATTTTGCTTGACGGGGTCCACGTTGGTAGCTTGGTTTGCCAACGGGAATAAACTTGGGATGTATTTCTCACATAAATGAGGTCCATCAGTTTATGGAATATTTGGGTTTGATCTAAGGATCGTTAGTCATATTTGAGACTAAATCAACTTAGAAACAAATGAGCATATGAGCTCAATTATTTTAGTTTAAGGACATCACGGTCCATTATCACCATGTTTGGGGCGACGCGTTAGTTTAGGGACATCTCGGTCCAACATTCCCGTTTTGGGGACGAATGTTAGTTTAAGGATATTTCGGTCCAACGTTCCCGTTTTGGGGACGGATGTTAGTTTAAGGATATTTCGGTCCAACAATCCCGTTTTGGGGACGAATGTTAGTTTAAGGACATTTCGGTCCGTTTTTAGTTTAAGGACATTTCGGTCCGTTTTTAGTTTAGGGACATTTCGGTCCATTGTTCAACTTGTGCACATGTGTATTTGTTACGTGGCGGAGTGAACGATGGTGATATGGAATGCGTCCAATTTGGGGTGCAATCCGATTTGAAGTGTGCACATCAATTGGAAGTGCATCAATGTGGGATGTATCATTCTCTATCTTGATGAAATTTTATATCAAGTTGGGATGAGAAAAGAGTTGTTGGTTGTTGGGACCCATCACCTCTCTGAAAACGTTGAGGAATTACAATGACATATATCAGAGGTGTGGAGAGATATACCCCTAAACCAAATCCCGTATTTGAGAGAAAAATGGGTTGTGGACCTAAGAATCGTTAGCCATATTTGAGACTAAGATTACCTTAGGAGATATGGGATGAATATCATTTTGGATATCATCAATAAGAGATCATTAGTCATGTTTAAGAATAAGATCAGTTTGGAAATCACGAGCATATGGGCTCGGCTGATTTAAAATTAAAGAGGTTTAATCTTAGGAAACTTAGCCAATTTGGGCTGAGATTGGGTTTCTATACTACCCAGCTGTGCTAAGCACTAAGATATACAGCGCTCATGTGTATTTTACGTGAGACGCTGACATAGTGCTAAGCACTAGTCTTTTCTGGCGCCACGTGCTTTTCACGTGAGGCGCTGGGTTTTTAGCCTTGGGCGCTCACATGCTTTTCACGTGAGGCGCTGAGTTTTTAGCCTTGCGCGCTCACGTGCTTTTCACATGAGGCACTAAAATAGTGCTAAACACTAATTTTCTCTGGCGCTCACGTGTGTTTCACGTGAGGCGCTATGTTTTTTGGAGATTTAATCTCTATTGATATTTTTAAAGAATTTAAATCTCTGTTAATTAATGATATTTTTACCATTAACAATCACCAAGATCATTATTTTGAGGATCTTGGATCGGGTTCCTGATTTGAAGGAACTAAGTTCCTGGAGTATTATGAACTCCATATTTTCCATGTTCATGTTTTCAGAGAAGTTAAATCTCTTTTAATGGTGTTTTGATCATTAAAGATCACTATTTTGAGATTCTTGGGTCGGGTTCTTTAAAGAACTAAGTTCTTAATTTGAAGGAACTAAGTTACTTGAGTATGAACTCCATCTTCTTTCATGTTCTTGTATCCATATTCTCCTATGAATTTTTGATTCTCAAGAACAAGATCTTCCCGATGAGAATTAAATTCTCAACTTGTGGGAGACTTGTCTTGTGAATCTCAGATCCATAGAAAGAACTAAGTTCTTTTAAAAGGGTTAAACCCTTAGATGTGATATGATAGGCAAAGAAGATATTTTGATCTCTTTTTTTTTTACCTAGGGCTTTTAGGAGGGAGATCTTCTTCTTTGAGAGAATTAAATTCTCTGTTGTTTTAAGAGCCTTCTCTGTTTTTACAGAAGCTTATGGAGGGGGGTCTCCTCTCTTTATTTTTCCTTTTGTTCTCCTCTTTTTTCTATTTGATTAATCTCTTTGCTCCTATTTATAGGAGAAGAGAAAAATCAATTTGTTGAGAAAATCTCTCATTGAGAGATCTTGATTGATTTCATAATCAATCAAAATGATCTTTTAGATCAATCGGTGAATTTTATTCACCGTTAGATTTTGAATACAAAAGCTCTCTGTTTAACAGAGAAGATTTCTTGTTTGTCTAACAAGATTAGGAAATATTTTGCTAAGATAGAATTTTATTCTATCATATGAATATCTTATTAGTTTAACAAGATTGGAATTTTATTCTATCAGATGATCGACGGGTGATTTTATAATCACCGTTGGATCTTTGATCCAAGAGTCCTCTGTTTAACAGAGAAGATCTTTCTAGTTTGAGAAAGATCAGAGAAATATTTCCCACATAGAATTTAATTCTATCAAATGGTTTAATTGGTAATATTTTATCATAATTGGATTTTAAATCCAAGATTCTTTGTTTAGAGAAAGATCTTTTCATATTAGAAAGATCAGGAAAATATTTCCTAAATAGAATTTAATTCTATCACCGTTGGATCATTGATCCAACGGCTTTCTGTTTAACAGAGAATATTTGATCAGGAAGATATTTTTTCCCTACTAGAATTTAATTCTATCATTTTGATGATTTATTATCACCATTGGATCTTTGATCCAACAGCTCTGTTTAACAGAGAATATCCCAGATTTTAGGGAAATATTCCCCATGTAGAGTTTAATTCTACTCTCTTTAATTTGGGCACTGACGCTCACGTGCTGTACACGTGGGCGCCGCCTAAGAATTTAATTCTTTTATAAATAGTCACTCATGTGTTTTGCACGCCGGCTCTCACGTGTGTTCCACGTGAGGCGCCACTACAGGATTTAATCCTAACAGAGGCTGGCACTGGCGCTCATGTGGGGAGCACGTGAGGCGCTGCCTCGTTAAAATTTAACAGAGCTTTGCTCTTTTTATTATGTTTAAATATTAGGGGAACAGACGCTCTTGTGCTTTGCACATTGGCGCCCACGTGAACTTCACGTGCGCCGCCACTATGGGATTTAATCTTATTTGAGGTGATAGTTACATGCTTTGCATATGGGTGCACGTGTTTAACACGTGGAGGTTTTCCTTTATTTTTGTAAGGGAACAGCAAGCACTGAGCCAAAAGTTTTGGTGGGAACAATAGGCTCAAGCGATTGAGGATGATCTCGCAGCGGCTCAAGTGCCAGATATATTTTGGGTAAGGTTTGCTAATTTGCAACTGATGGATAATGTCAGGGTATAGTGGAAGGAAGAGGAGAGCCGTCTCGAACAACCAATATATAGGGTTTCCTTAGCACCAAGCCTTGGGTTTGCAAGCATCAAACATGCCACAACAAAAAATTTAGGGAGGTGCTAAGCAAACAACCTAGGAATTTAACTAGAAAACTAGGGTAACCAAACTTTGTAAACAACATTACAAGACAAGTGAACAAGAATACAACCTTTGTAGACCGGTCCTTCACTTCAAAAGCTCCATGTAGTAGTCCCTTCGCTGCGAGTTGTGATCTCCCGAACTCTAGAAAGGGTTCTCCCGGAGAAATGAACAAACTTGCTCGAAGTCTTCGAGGCCGAAGATGATCTACGTCGAGAAGACTCAAGCTCATGCTGCCTCTTCACTAATTGTGAAATTGGTGAAGCAAACACCCTAAACTAAATGGCAAGTAGTAGAGAATGATGAAGTAGGAAATGGGCTCTCTTTAGTTTTATTTTTCTCACAATATTTTCATCACTTCACAAAAACTAGTGAGCTTGAGGCAGAAGATGAAGAATGCTCTCATGGAATTAACCAAGTGAAGAATGTGAACCATGGGTGAGTTAATATCATATATTAACCCATGTAGAGACTTAACCATGGCTAATTTAATGGTTGGGTTAATAAATATCTTAAGTATAACAAAATTAGTGGACTTGGTCAATAGTTCCACAAGCTTCTCCAAGCTTCAATCATCAATCCAATTTCCACCTAATTTTGTTTAACTTAAAATAAATAAAACCCTTCATTAATCTAGCATGGTGTGAGTCTCATGCACCCAAGTCACATGTGTCATCTAGCATGACACAAAACATGTACATAAATATATATCACATATATACATAATGCACATTCAAGTGAAAAAAAGAAATCATGAGTGAGCAGGTACTAGTTAATGTAACTTAATATATCAAATATATAATTATATATTAAATTATTAAATCAATACTTGATTTAATAATCCGGCTATATCACATATAACCGACTAATATCAAATGTAACAAATTATCGAATCAACACTTGATCCGATAACCCGGCTATATCACATAAAACCGACCGATATCACAAATCGCGAGAATAGAATGCGATATCACATACGCGCATTAATCTCGGTCCCGCACATATCACACATGTGCTCCTACTTCGTTTCGCATGAACCAGGAAACCTCTGTGTAGGACTCTAAAGACTCGTCAATACGCCAGCAGTAGGTGATGATCATATCAAACACCCACAAGCTGCAAGCGATCTGCTAAACGTAACGGCCACCCGGGTATTGAGCGATCAGAAGATCAACAAGCAAGCCTGCTCATACTCTTGCGAATCCAATCAGTAACACTACCGTACAGTTCGGTCTCTTCGTCTGATATGTCGCATATCTCGTCTAGGGGTGGTAAATGTCAGACCCCAGTAACTCGATAAGTCGTGCCGATATGAGACTCATAACGGGTCGAGAAACTACTGGTAACACTTACCAATAAATCTCTGAAACAGCCATGACCAGGGACTTCCTGTTATAGCCAATCATGCACAGCGCAACATAACCCCAATACTGGAAGAGACGAATCCCCTCCTATCGCTCATTGCCTCCATGTGACTCGGGACTGTACCCAAAAACCACTGTTTTGCACCCTCTCTTGAACGTGGTAAGGTGGAAATCAAAGCACAGTGGGAATCACACAAGACTCTATGATGATCTCGGGTCGACAGACTAACCTGTACCAGTGTCACCAGAGAACTGCCATCTGACGTGAGGTATAATACCATTTAGGAGTTCTCGGCGAGTCCGTCCAGTGTACCCAGTCTCTACTGAGCACCCGTATATCATCTTTGATGTCAAACACCAATGGATATGGGATCATCCATTGCCCATTTACATGGGTCGAGAAGCTATACGCTAGTCTACTCTGGTATATCGATGTCCTGTCTCGATACACCCACGACTAGGGACATTAAAGGATGTACTTACCGACTACTTTTGTCCCACTAGTATGATCTGTATCATAATCCAGGTATATAAATACACATCCTAAGGGCTTTATCAACACGCAAAAGAGGGACAATGAGTGTACATATTAAGATAAAGAGTAACCAGATAGCATACTATCATGTTGAGCAAGAAAGTCCTCCCTATATATGTCCATGTATCCACTACAATATACATCTCATGTACAGTAATGGCCTCTAGGGCATACATATAATTAACACAATATAGTAGAAAACATTCCGAGAACTTTTCGAGGCAAAGTATTTTCCGGAGACTGCCCGCTTTGACATGGAGCAGCAATTCATCCATCTACAACAAGATTCGATGTTGGTCATGCCTGTGGATGAATATGATGCTGAGTTTACCATGCTCGGCAGATAAGCTATAGTCTCAAGTCAAATTTTCCTATCTCATTTAAACACTACTAACATAAGGTCGTAAAAAGTTTGTTGCGCACCTCATTCCCACTGTTGAGATCTGGGCACGACGATTCCAGCGGGGGTTGGACCCTGAAATCCAAGTTGCACTCGCCATAGGGGATTTCTCAACCCACGAGCTTGCCTTAAAGCCTGCCCAACGCTATGAGGCAGTTGTGAAGAAGAAGGGCAAGTCGCAGTCGGGGGGTGTGAAACGCCCGTTGTACCAGATCACAGGATGGGCCTCTTCCAGGCCAGCTTTCAACGGACCATCCCGGAGGCCAGGAGGATCGTTCACCACTAACAAGCCAGACTTTTGCAGCTACTGCAAAAGAACAGGGCATCCAGTGAAGAACTTCCATAGGGCGAACAACTTGTGCTTGATTTGTGGGTCTTCAACTTACACTATCGGAGTATGCCCTTAGAACCGAGGGACTAATAACCCTCCATCTAGACAGGCAATCCAAGCTCCTCCTACCCGGTTAGCTCTACCACATCCAGCTTTCCGCACCCAGACCGCTCAACCTCAACGTCGAGTGTTTAATCAGACACAGAGGAATGTGCTGCGATGACAAGCTTTCACTATGTCGGTCGAAGAGGCCGAACCTACAGGTCAGGTTATCACTGGTAAAATCTCTTCCTTCTTTCCTTTCAAGTCATTTCAATTCCTATCTATCTATATTTGTTAAACCTATATCTATCCCGCGCGATTTAGGTACAATCTTAGTAGCCACCCTACCTGCACTCGCGCTCTTCGACACCGGAGTATCGCATTGCTTCATGTCGCAACAGTTCATAAGAACTCATGCGATCCCAGTTAAGCCGTTCGTATCCAGCTGGAATGTCGGTTCAGAGAACGACATTCTAAAAGCAACCTTGGGATACGATCTGTGTCCAGTGATCGTCTGCAGTCGAGAATTCTATGCAGACTTCAAGGTACTGGACATAACCAATTTCGACCTAGTCTTGGGAATGGACTGGCTGTGAGCTTTCTTTGCTACCATCGACTGTCGCCAAAGGAGGGTAGTGTTTGAAATACTAGATCATTCAGTGTTCTATTTCAAAAGCAGAGATCAGACTTTAGAGCCTAGCATCTACCGAGTAAAACCAAAGAAGGAAGATATTGCAGCGTTACAAGCAGAAGGATTGAAGCCAGAGGTCGTTAGAGAGTTCGAGGATGTATTCCCTGAAGACATAACAGGTTTGTCTCCCAATCGAGCTCTAGAGTTTGGCATTGATTTACAACCTGGTGTATAACCTATGATAAAAGCTTCATACCGATAAGTCCAGAGGGATTGAAGGAGATCCGTATTCAGTTGGACGAACTCCTGAAGAAAGGTTGGATCAGACCCAATATCTCAAGTTGGGGATCTCTGGTGCTGCTAGTAAAGAAGAAGAAAGGTACCTACCGAATATGCATGGATTATCGAGCACTGAACGAAATGAAAATTAAGAACAAGTATCCGCTACCCCGCATCGTAACCTTTTCGATTAGTTAAGTGGATCTTCTGTTTTCTCAAAATTAGATCTTCATTCAGGCTATCATCATGTGAAGGTCAAGTAATCTGACATTCAGAAAATGGCATTCGGGACTCTTTATGGCCATTATGAATATCTCATAATGCCATTTAGAGTGATCAATGCACTATCCATTTTTATGAATCTGATGAATCAAGTTTTCCGAGAGTGCTTAGACATGTTTGTTGTTATCTTCATCGACGACATCCTGGTGTATTCAAAGAATCGAAAAGAGCACGCCGAGCACTTACGCATTGTTCTGGAGACACTACGACAGCATCAACTCTACGCCAAGTACAACAAGTGTGAATTTTGGCTTGACTAAGTCGGATTTCTCGGACACTTCGTTTCAGGCGAAGAAATCTCAGTGGATCCAGCTAAGCTGTCAGCTGTCAACGAGTGGCCGACACCAAAGACAGTGAAAAATATAAGAAGCTTCTTGGGCTTAGCAGGATATTACAGATGCTTAATCGAAAGATTCTTAAATATCGCAGCACCCCGGACAAAGCTTACACGTAAAGACGAAGTATTCGTGTGGTCAGAAACATGTGAGAAGACTTTCGTAGAACTTAAGATGAGGCTAACCTCTGCACTTATTCTCGTAATACCGGATCAATCTGGCAGATTCGACTTATATTGTGATGCATCCGGTAAGGGATTAGGATGTGTTCTACATCAGCATGGAAAAGTTGTGGCTTTTGCATCAAAACAGTTAAAAGTTCATGAGCGCAACTATCCAACACATAATCTGGAATTGGCAGCCATGGTTTTCGCACTCAAGATTTGGTGTCACTATCTTTTAGGAGAGCGAGTGGATATATACACCGACCACAAGAGTCTGAAGTATATATTTACTCAGAAGGAACTCAACATTCGGCAGAAAAGATGGTTAGAGCTCATGGCAGACTTCGACATCAACGTACAATATCATCTTGGAAAGGTGAACGTAGTTCCCGATACACTTAGTTGCCAACCCTTAGTAATGAACCTCACCGCCTAGTGGAGGCTACAGCAAGAACTGCATGGACTTATGATTGAAGTAGTCATGCCAGGTAACGCCTCGTCCTTGATGAACTTACAAGTCCATTCCACTCTTGTCAATCAGATCAATGCAGCTCAAGCAAATGATGCCAAGCTACAAAAGATCCGAGAATAAGTAGAAAGTGGTTTTCGAACTGATTTCATCATCTACAAAGATGTATCCTTAGGTATGAGAGCCGTTTATGCGTGCCAGTCGGCCATGTTCGAAAAGAATTGATGAAAGAAGCTTACAGCTCTCTTTACTTTGTACACCATCTTTTCCTATAACAACAGCTACCAGGCAAGTATTGGGATGGCACTTTTCGCAGCACTCTACGGACGTAAGTATTTTTCCTCACTAAGTTGGGACGGCGTTGGAGACCATGAACTCCTTGGACCAGAGATGATCGTAGCAACTGTAAATGTGGTCCGTATGATCAGGGAAAAGATGTGCATAGCCCAGGACCAACGGAAGCATTAGGCAGATGCAAAGCGCCGACACCTGGAGTTCCAACCCGGAGAGCATGTGTTTCTGAATATCTCTTCAAATAGAGAAGTGATACATTTTGGCAAACAAGGTAAACTCAGTCCAAGATATATCGAACCTGTAACGCCCCAGCCCCAGTACAGATGGTATTGTCCGCTCTGGCCGAAACCGCACGGTTTTTCCCTTTAGAGCTAACCGGACCCTACCAGGAGCCACTTCCCAGGAGGTCACCCATCCCAAGATTTCCCTGGCCCGAGCACGCTTAACTACGGAGTTCTCAAGCTCCTGTAGTTCCATTTCACTTAAAAGGCGCCTCTGTAATCGAGGGTGGTATCATTATATTTATAATGCAGTCCGGTCCTCTTTCGGAATGTGTTCCGAAAATTCCCCATTGTTCTACAGTGGGTCCCATGGACTCTAGAGGTGGCCCCCACAGATTGAAGAGGTGGCCCCCGCCCTTTTGGTATGACAATTGGCGTGGCACTTTGTTCTGTGTGGCACTTTGCTCCGTGAACAAGAACCGGGTCCCGACAGGACCGTTCGACATACTTGAAAGAGTTAGAGAAGTGGCGTACCGCTTGGTACTACGGCCCTCATTAGAAAGAGTGTATAATGTGTTCCACATATCCCATCTACGACGATATGTGAGCAACCCCAGCAACATACTTGATCACTCGGAGCTCACTGTACAAACCGACTTATCTTGCGAGCAACAACCAGTCGAGATCTTGGATTGAAAAGTGAAGACATTATGGAACAAGGAGGTGAACTCAGTCCGAGTAATGTGGAGAAAGGATTCACTGAGAGAATCGACCTGGGAGAGAGAAGACGATATGCATACACGATATCCTCATCTATTTGAAATTTAGTCCTTTGTATAAATTTCGAGGACGAAATTTTTGTAAGGAGGGTAGGATGTAACAACCTTGAAATCTATGTAAAAATGTAACTTGTTCAATATATAGAAAGGGTATTTCAGCTTGACTATAAGTTATAAGTTAATATTGTTAGAAAAAAGCAAGAAATAACTTATAGCTCACTGGTTAATAATCTCCACTGTTGTTCTTTAGCATGCAAGTTGGAATTCTATCAGTCTCATTAATTTTTAATACCTTTTTCTTTTTAATTTTTAGGAAACCCAAGAGTTGCACGTACAATTCACAGAGAAAATGAACTAGAGAAATGAGGAGTTAAGACTGAATAGAGCACATGGCCCAAACCCCGAGACCCATCTCGAGATCAGGACCACCAAAAAATGGGAAAAGTCGCAATTGGCGGTTGGATGTGCCCCGATCACCTTCGTGCTTCGCCCGTGCACCCCTTCAGCTCCCCTCTACTCCTTTTTATACTTAATTTCCTCTGATTTAAACCAGAGAACCGTGCAACCATTCACCTATCCCATTAACACCATTAAACCTATTTTTAATTCACACACTCTCTCATTTCTACCCTATAAATACCACCCCATCCCCTAGCCCTCTCATATTATGAAATCATTATCAAATTCTTTAAAAATTTCTTGAGTGAAAGGAGTTAAAACTAGAGTTAGCTCGAGCCAAGATCGCTTTCGAGGACCGAAGCCCTCCTCGACGCTACCACGATCCACGAAGGCTTCGCCCCCTCTCTTTTCCTCTCTTGTCAACACTCCAAAACACGTAAGTTCTTTTCTCTCTTTCGTTTCGTCTCAAACCGCTTTCTAAAACTATACCGACGAAAGTGGAGTTACTCTAAATGAATTTCTTTTAAACTTTTTTATCACCCTTGGTAAGTTAATATTTCACCTTAATCTCTCTAATATCACTTTAAAAATATCATTCACACCATTTGCCTTTTAATGTAATTAAAATTCCACGCGAAATAAACATTTATCGAATTTTTTCATATAAATACCATGAACTTTAAAAAAGTATCCTTTTATCGATAATTAGAAAATATACCTATAGAAATTCACGGGATAATGACCTACCCCATCACATACACTATGGTCTCATAGTACGCTATTTTAGATAAATGTTTAATTTGAAGAATACAAATTATATTAAAATACCATTACTTTTATAAAATATTTTTATCACTATTTTTAAATCCTTTGCAATTGTGACTTTACAATCCTTTTAGGGAAACCCATTTACGGATGGTGCGGGTTATTTCACGTTCTTGGTATAGTAGAGCAGAATACACAACTCCTCATAGAGAATTCGGTCTCGAAAGGAAATAAAAAATACGATTTTTCAAGAAACGCGATTTTTTTAAACAAATTAAAACTTTGGAAAATTATATAAAATAATGAATCCGTATTTTCAATGCAAAACAAATTGTGAAAAATATATTTTTAAATGAAAGATTAAAATTTTAATAAAAATATCATCAAATTTCCAAAAGTCATAGTTTTCATAAAAACACCATAAACTTTTAAAACTTAGGTTTCATCACTAAAATACCCCCTAAACTAAAATACATTTCTATAAAACTCTTAATATTCTAAATCACTCTCGAGGTTTATTTTTAAACGATATTAAAACATTTTACATAAAACCCCTTCGAGAAATGTAAATACATATTAAGCTACTTGAATAAATCTTTAAGATCTTTAGATTAATATAGGTTTAAGCGGTATCATTTCTCTTGACCCTCAGGGAGCCGGAGAAAGTAAGTGCTTGCATATCCAGGTTAGATAACCTTGCAAATTAATGGAGTTATCAATGACAATCGTTTTGAAAAAAAATCACAAATTCTGTCATCCATGTGCAGTGGTCGTGCGATTACTCCTGAACTTAAGATCATCAAAGTTAAATCTAGTAATATAAAATGTCTATAATTCAAATGCAAACTCGAACCTAAACTTGAGATTAAACTCGAACTCTAATACAAACTCAAACCCAAACTTTAACGTTAACTCGAACTCGTTCTACTCGAACTAACTTGACTCGACCCCAGATTGCAATTGACATGATCCGCATTTTACTTGACTTACTCGACTACATTATTCCATGTTGCAATTTATGGTTCAATCGGGACATATTATAATCAACCAAGCAAATCAACTAAGGATATCTAACAGTTATAATATATTATACTCGGGGTGTATAGTATAGTTTCAGGTGTGAATCCAACGGAACTTCAGGAGTCCCGTATTAACCTACTCGAATTCTATTTACTTGAATCTCAGTCGGGTCGACTCCTCCACAACTTGGAGTCTTGATGCTAACACATGAAATGCTCCCGTGTTTCTTTGCTTCTAAGGCCCCACTCTTGAGCTTGTAAATATTGTTAGTTATATGTATGCCCTAGAGGCCATTACTATACATAGGATGTATATTGTAGTGGATGCTTGGACATATATAGGGAGTACTTTCTTGCTCGACATGATAGTATGCTATCCGGTTGCTCTTTACCTTAACGTGTACCCTGATTGTCTCTCTGTTACATGTTGGTAAAGCCCTTAGGATGTGTACTTGACTACCTGGACTATGATGCGGATCATACTAGTGGGGACATGGTAGTCCATAAGTACATCATTCAAGGTCCCTAGTCGTGGGTGTATCGAGACGGGGCATCGATATACCAGTGTAGACTAGCGTATACCTTCTCGACCCATACAGATGGGCGATGGATGATCCCATATCCATTGGTATTTGACATCAGAGATGATATACGGGTGCTCAGTGGAGACTGGGTACACTGGACGGACTCGCCGAGAACTCCCAGATGGTATTATACCTTACGTCAGATGGCAGTTCTCTGGTGACACTGGTACAGAGTAGTCTGTTGACCCGAGATCGTCATAGAGTCTTGTGTGGTTCCCACTGTGCTTTGATTTCCACCTTACCACGTCCAAGTGGGCGTGCAAAACGGTGGTTTTTGGGTACAGTCCCGAATCACATGGAGGCAATGAGCGATAGGAGGGGATTCGTCTCTCCCGGTATAGGGAGTTGATGTTGCGCTGTGTTCGATTGGCTATAACTGGAAATCCCTGGCCAGGGTTGCTGAGATTTACTGGTAAGTGTTACCAGTAGTTTCTCGAACTGTTATAGACCTCATATCGACACGACTTATCGAGCTATTGGGGTCTGACGTTTACCACCCCTAGGCAAGATATGCGACATATCAGACGAACAGACCGAACTGTACGGTAAGTGTTACTGGTTGGATTCACAGGAGTGTGAGCGGGCTTGCTCGTCGATCTACTGATCGCTCAATACCCGGGTGGCTGTTACGTTTAGCAGACCGCTTGCGGCTTGTGGGTGTTTGATATGATCATCACCTGCTGACGGCGTATTGACGAGTCTTTAGAGTCCTACACAGAGGTTTCCTGGCTCAAGCGAAACGAAATAGGAGCGCATATGAGATATGTGCGGGACCGAGAATGATACCAGTATGTGATACTATATTCGATTCTTGCGATTTGTGACATTGATCGGTTATATGCGATATAGCCGGGTTATCGGATCAAGTGTTGATTCGATAAGTTGTTACTATTGATATTAGTCGGTTATATGCAGTATGACCGGATCATTAAATCAAGCGTTGATTTAATGATTTAATGCATAATTATATATTTGATATATCACTTTGCATTAACTAGTATCGGTTCACTTAAGATGGATTTTCTCACTCGCATGTGCACATTGTATATATGATATAGTTTTGTGCACTTGTTTGTATCATGTTTGATGATACATACAAACTTGGATTTGTGTAAAGACTTAAACCATGTTTAGTGAATGGTTAGGGTTTCATTTCACTTATTTATTTATCTTTTCTTTTTGGTTAAAAGATAAAAGAAAGAAAAACAAAATGGTTGCTTTAAAACATGAAGCTTGTTGAAGCTTCATGAAGCTTTGACCAAGTGACCATTTTGTCTTCATCTCCTAAACCTAACCATTCAACTAACCTTAGTTCATTCTCTACACTTAACCAAGGTTGGAAAATGATAAGAATGAATGGGATTTTCTTTTTAACTTAATCCTTTTTTATTCTTTCATCTTGATCATCTTCATGGAGCTTCAAAAAGCTTGCTAGCTTCAATGGTGAAATGAGAAAAAGAGTGAGAAATCCAATTCTAAAGTGAACCCACTTCCTATTTCTTCATCCTCTACCACTTGCCAAGTAGTATAGGGTGTTTTCTTCACAAGTTTCATGGCTTGGTGAAGTTGGAGCTTGATCTTGTGTTGCCTCGACGTAGATCATCTTCGGCATCGAAGTCGACGACCTAGCCCGCCCATTTCTCCGATGAAGCCGACGCTAGAGTCCGGGATCCGATGATCGCAGCAAGGGTACACCGTCACGGAGCTATGGAGGTGGAGGACCGGATCTACAAAGGTTGTATTTCCGTTTACCCTTTAGTTAAGTTGTTAACTAGCTTCTAGTCTCGCCTAAACTCTAGTCAACGATCCGTATTAGGGTTTCTCGGCACTTGTAAAATTTAAATTTGGCATGGTTGATGCCTTGTGAGACCTCATTAGCGTGCCTCGGAATCCTACAGTGGTATCAGAGCCTAACTAGAGCCTTAGGCGAAGTGTAGACGACGTTTGAAATCCGAACGAATATCGAAACCCTAACTCATATTGCTCTCTGGACAATTTTTGAAAATGTGGATTTTTCTATATTAAAAATATGCAGAAAAATAAGCAGGGATTTATAAGAATTACTGTGAAAAACGAGATCGTAATTCCATCAAAGTGCGGCGGAACCGCGGCATTAGCATGGCTAATGCGGCGGTTCCGCGGCCATTTTGTCTCTTCTCCTATTTATCTTTGCACAGTAATTCTTATATTTTGGTGCTGTATTTTCTGGGAATTTTTAATATGCACTCAAGATTTGAGTTTTCTGGGTTGTATTGGGAGTTCGTAGATTCGATCGGATTATCAGACTTTGTCTATGTGGCTTTCCGGGTAATTTTAGAATATGTTAAAAAGTTCGACCGGATATAAATACCCACTTTTTCCCCTGCCGGGAAATTTCCAATTGTTGGATTTTTCCGTAGTTTAACGACGTTCTAAGTAGTGCAAGTAACGCGATGGTCCCTCTAGAAGACAACAAACCTTAACTCGATTATGTGACCGTCTTGAACTGCCCTTTGAACCTTCGGGTTTGGGGCAGTACGGCGTGCCACATATGAGGCGTTGGCTTGACCCTTCTACGGCTGGACCGTTGGTACTGAGGCATGAACTGAATGTTTTTAAACTTATATCATGTGTTGAGCTGTATCGGGAAAACTTGGGTATTCGATTGTTCGATCGGAAAGTTTAACATTTTCTATTTATCCGGAATGTGATACAATATTTGGAATCCACAAGTAGTTATGAGATAACTGATATGAATGTTATAAATATAGCACTTTAGTCTCACTTGATCGGTTGCCATGGAATTTTGATGCGATCAAAAGTCCGTCGCAATCACGTAGCGTACGCGGATACTCGCCGGGTAAACTTAATAGACAGCTACACCCCTTAGCCCCGACCAAGTGATTGTAGGAGAACCCCGTCGCCGAAAGCATCCGTCCGGGTGCTCGCGGTAGCGGTGTTCCGCCTTGGTGCACTTCGTCGACGGTATCGGGGGTGCGGCCGTCTACTAAAAGTTTGCGACGAGCATCCGATCAGAATGTAGGTAATCTTGTTGAATTGTCCGACATGATATTGAAAAGAGTTTTCGATAATGAGACTAAAATGCGGGGTTTATAATTTTTAGGCATGTGATGTCTAAGGTATTCAGATGGTCAGGCATGCGATGTCTGAGGAGGTTGCGGATTCCAACTGTTGTAGTTTTACACTTTCTTTTCTGTGACCGTAAGTGTAATATGTGATATCGCCGGTTTCGTTGCTATATGTCAACGACAATTGGGATGCGCATATTTACTTATGTTGATGATATGTGATGTTATGTGTTGCTGGATATGTAATATTGGATCGTCGTGTTTGAATAGCCGGGTTTTTTTTATGTGAGATGAGTGTTTTTCATTTTCATTTATGTAAAAACTTGTATGTAATATTCTTTTATTGGGGCACTTCCAGGTTGCGGAAGATGTCACCATTTGTATATTATTTACTTTTCCGCACTAGGATAGACCCAAGGAGGGGAGCACAAGTAACCGGGTTCTGGAGTCCAGTGGGAGACCAACTCGAGGAGTCGAGTCCGGGTCTCCTAACTCTAGAATTGGTAGGGTTGCTTGCCGCTCTCGTAGGGGTCTAGGGGTGTGGGTTTGGCTATTCATCGCGACCGTGGAATCCGTGTTTTATACTGGCTCGTATTGAAAACACGGACGTTCTAGTATATCCAATATTTCATATGTTTCTTCTGCTGCGATATCTGTGATGTGATCATGTGATGTTCTGTGATAGATACAGTATATAGTATATATGATATATTATATAGGCGTTACTTATGTTTTACACCCGCGCTAGCCCTGCCCCGCTCTGTCGTTAGTTACCTAACCTAACGGTGCACGAGGGGACATCGAGGCAAATGCGGATGGCATAAGTATACGTCGTATTTATCTGTGATGTTTAGGTACTTAAATGATGGGACTTCATTAATATGATTAATGAAAGTAAAAGAAACCTAAAGATGTTGTAGAATCGAATTTCAAAATAAAACAGGTAGCTACAGTTCTTGCTTTGCACAGAGGTATATGTGATATATCCTGCACCTTATTCGATGAGGAAAGGACCGAGATCCCTTCACCGGGAGTGACTCCTTTAGCAATAACTGGCAGATGCTATAACTCTCGGTTTTTCTTTTGATTGCTTCTATAGTTTCTACTTTGCACAGTGATATATATGATATATCCTGCACCTCATTCGACGAGGAAAGGACCGACGATCCCTTCACCGGGAGTGACTCCTTTAGCAAAACTACAAAAGCTTCAAAAACACTCCATTTTAAAATCATTTGATTCTACAACGATATCAAGTTCATTACGCAATAGGTTTTCAGAAAAACCTGTCGTAGCCCTCCGTCATTTCAGATAAGTGGTAGTTAGTATTCGTGCTACGTTTGTTGGCCTGCGTCAAGGCGTAGTGTGCGGTAGCTAACTAGTATTTATCTGCTTATGCATATGATGCAGATTAGATTAGGCTAGTCGTGCGACTTTGTTGGCCTGCGTCAAGGGTCGTGCGGGTGGGTTTAATTCAATCAGGAAATGACGGGTTGAACTTGACTAGCGCACTATGGTTTGTTGGCCTGCGTCAAGGTCATAGGACGCTAGGGGTAAAATTATCGGGAATTTCAAGTGTTGAAATTTGCAATGAGATTGCATACCTTCTATGAGATAGTTGGATCCCGATACCCGCTGCGAGTAAGAGTTACTCCTGGGAGAGTTTTACACATTACAATTAGCCGATCAAGTAGGTGTCTAGAAAGGTGTCAACGGGGTTACGCCTATGGGAAAACGAGGTTTACTGTAATTAGGTTCGTGCGAAAGCACGGGGGACCTCCCTCAAAGTACCAACACTGGCCTGGCTGAAAGATTGGCGAACTTGTAGTGTGTAATTAATCCCGGCTAGTCTTTCCTTTTAGGGTTTGAAGGAAGATTTGATAAAAACAGTGGGAGCCATCCTGATTAGATAAAATAATAACCAATCTAATCTTGCAAGAGCGCACGCTGAGTGTTTTCTTCTCTCTCTCTCCAGGTAGCGACCATATCACGCCTTAATCAAGATAATAATACGGATATTTGACTGAACCCGCTTGTTTACTGAGCTGGGGAACGTTGGTCCCGCTCCAACTTATAATTGTTATAAGACAGAGCAGGAAATTGGGAAATACCAGATTTCCCGTGCCGCCCAAACGAAGAAAGTGCATGTTGATGCATCATCTTCGGGTGTATTCGTTACAAAGAACTGTTTCTCAGTGTCCTCTGCATCCTGGAAATTTGATACCGGATCAGGATCCCAGATATGTAATCTGTTACATAGGGCTACAGATAGGTAGAGAACTGAGAACGGGTGATAAGTTTCATGAGGCAGAAAATGGGGCAAGTGTTGCAGCCAGGTCTGTTGGTCACTGTCACCCTGTATTACCCGAGTACATTGATTCTGAACAAATGCTATTAGATACCGAACCTGATATACAAAATCATATCTGTCTCTTTATTAGTAAAGAAACGATAAAATTTTGTATTGTTGGATATTGTTTTGAACATTTCCTATATCAAAAGTTGATCGGTTCAGGCACGTTATCTAAAAGCATTGATGTTCTAAATCAAACTACAGTTTTTAGTATACAGAACACACACAAGAGGAAGAGTTCAGAAATGAACGAATCCTTCTTGAGGCATTGTAGATTAGGTCATATCAATGTGACCCGACTAGCTGAAGTTACATGTAGATGCATATTTAAATCAGTTTGAATTTACATCTTGTGAAACTTGCCCGTCATGTCACAAAGATATAATGACACCAGCTCTGTTTATTGGAAACAGAGAAAGAGTTAATAAACTCTTGGGATGATACATGTTGATGTATAAAGGTCCCCAGTCTACACATGCCAGGACCGGTTCTTTGTACTTCATTACATTCTCTGATGATCCCTCAAGATTCAGACATATGTTCCTGTTGAAACACAAGTCCGAACCTTTTTGAGATATTCACAGAATATAAGTTAGAAGTAGAGAACCAATACGGGTATAAGTATTATGTCCTTTGATGCGATCAGGGAGGAGAATACTTGAGCACGGAATTCCTGGACTATTCTAAAGGAGAATGAGATTCTCTCTCAGCATTACTCCTCCGTATACACCATAGCACGATGGTATATCAGGGCGGAGCAATTGTACCCTATTCGATATGGTGCGCTCTATGATGAGTAATACTGAGTTACCTGTTTCCTTTTGGGAGTTATGCGCTTGAGAAGCTGCATACCTATTGAATAGGGTTTGAATCAGATCACAGCCTACCACTCCATATGAGATATGGTATGGGAAGAGCCCATGTCTTAAGCTAGTTAAGATTTGGGGTTGTCCGGCCTATGTCTAAAAGCAAAATCCGGACAAACTCGAGGCAAGATATGTTATGTAGAACTGGAAATGTTTCAGATATACAAACTGCAGCTAATGATTTGGTACAACCAAAGGATTCAATAGATACCAACGAACCTCAGCCTCTCCGCCGATCTAGTAGGGTTCCTCATCCGCCTGAGAGATACTTCGGTTTCTCGATGACAGTGGGAGCGAGGATTGCATCATGAGATGATGACCCAACTAGTTTTGACCTGGCCATCAGGAGTGAGACTCTGTAAGAATGGCTGGATGCTTAGTGATCTAAGATGGAATCCATGTGCACCAACAAAGTATGGACTTTGGTTGCTATATCTGAAGGGTTAAATCCCCATCAGGAGCAAGTATATCTTGAGAAGATTACTTGGTGTAGATGGAAAAGTTGAGACTTTCAAAGCTAGACTTGTTAAAGGTTTTCGTCATCGACCAGGCGTGGATAATGATGAAACCTTTTCTAAGGAGCTATGCTTAAGTCCATCCAGATCCTACTTTCCACGGCTACATACTATGACTACGATATCTGGCGGTTGGGTGCCATGACTGCTTTTCTAGATGGTGTTTTAGAAGAGTGCGTCTATAAGTACACAGCCAGAGGGCTTCGTAGACAGTGGGAGCAGCGGAAACGTGTGCAAGATGCTTTATAGGATAAAGCAGGCATCGCGGAGTTGGAACATCTGTTTTGATATAGTTGTCAAAAAGTTTGACTTCATCAAAATGGTAGATGAACCTTGTATATACAAAAAGGTAGTAGGGAGTATGATGGTGATCCTCGTAGAGTACGTGAATGACATACTCTTGATAGAGAAGGAGTTTCCTATGCTACGCTCAGTCAATCTCCGCTTATCACAATAATTCTCCATAAAGGATCAAAGTGATACCTCCTAAATCCTGGTTTTGGATCTATGAGATAGATCTAATTGGATGTTTGGATTCTCACTAGTTGTAGTGAGAAGGTATCAATTGATCCTGGGGAGAATCGCTGGAAGTGTTCCAGGGTGATAAGGACGACTGAATGTCAGTCACAGGCATTGTCTTTACCCTCAGTGGAGGGACGGTATGTTGGAAAAGTTCCAAGCTAAATACCGTGACTTACTAGACGATAAAGGCAGGATACATCGCTACTTAAGATGCTACCAAAGAGGCTGTTTGGGTGTATATTGGTTCATGAGATGAACTAGGTTCCTACCATTGTGTGACAATGGAAGTGTGGCTTTGGCCCGGGAACCCCGGTCCTATCAGTTATCCAGACATATTCTAAGGCAAGTGTCACCTGATCATGGAGATGGTTGATCTCCGAGGGATCGAGCTAAGGAGAGTTGACTCAGAGGACAACACGGCGGATCCACTCACGAAGGCCTTTTCCCAGAGAGAGACTTTTATGGGATGGTTGGGTATGAGATATTACAACCACTGCTATCAGATGGCCCTAGTGCAAGTGGGAGATTGTTAGTTATATGTATGCCCTAGAGGACATTACTATACATAGGATGTATATTGTAGTGGATGCTTGGACATATATAGGGAGCACTTTCTTGCTCGACATGATAGTATGCTATCCGGTTGCTCTTTACCTTAACGTGTATACTGATTGTCTCTCTGTTACATGTTGGTAAAGCCCTTAGGATGTGTACTTGACTACCTGGACTATGATGCAGATCATACTAGTGGGGACATGGTAGTCCATAAGTACATCCTTCAAGGTCCCTAGTCATGGGTGTATCGAGACGGGGCATCGATATACCAGTGTAGACTAGCGTATACCTTCTCGACCCATACAGATGGGCGATGGATGATCCTATATCCATTGGTGTTTGATATCAGAGATGATATACGGGTGCTCAGTGGAGACTGGGTACACTGGATGGACTCGACGAGAACTCCCAGATGGTATTATACCTTACGTCAGATGGCAGTTCTCTGGTGACACTGGTACAGAGTAGTCTGTTGACCCGAGATCGTCATAGAGTCTTGTGTGGTTCCCACTGTGTTTTGATTTCCACCTTACCACGTCCAAGAGGGCGTGCAAAACGGTGGTTTTTGGTACAGTCCCGAATCACATGGAGGCAATGAGCGATAGGAGGGGATTCGTCTCTCCCGGTATAGGGAGTTGATGTTGCGCTGTGTTCGATTGGCTATAACCGGAAATCCCTGGCCAGGGTTACTGAGATTTACTGGTAAGTGTTACCAGTAGTTTCTCGAACTATTATAGACCTCATATCGACACGACTTATCGAGCTATTAGGGTCTGACGTTTACCACCCCTAGGCAAGATATGCGACATATCAGATGAACAGACCGGACTGTACGGTAAGTGTTACTGGTTGGATTCACAGGAGTGTGAGCGGGCTTGCTCGTCGATCTTCTGATCGCTCAATACCCGGGTGGCCGTTATGTTTAGCAGACCGCTTGCGGTTTGTGGGTGTTTGATATGATCATCACCTTCTGCCGGCGTATTGACGAGTCTTTAGAGTCCTACACAGAGGTTTCCTGGCTCAAGCGAAACGAAATAGGAGCGCATATGAGATATGTGCGGGACCGAGAATGATACCAGTATGTGATACTATATTCGATTCTCGCGATTTGTGACATTGATCGGTTATATGCGATATAGCCGGGTTATCGGATCAAGTGTTGATTCGATAAGTTGTTACTATTGATATTAGTCGGTTATATGCAGTATGACCGGATCATTAAATCAAGCGTTGATTTAATGATTTAATGCATAATTATATATTTGATATATCACTTTGCATTAACTAGTATCGGTTCACTTAAGATGGATTTTCTCACTCGCATGTGCACATTGTATATATGATATAGTTTTGTGCACTTGTTTGTATCATGTTTGATGATACATACAAACTTGGATTTGCGTAAAGACTTAAACCATGTTTAGTGAATGGTTAGGGTTTCATTTCACTTATTTATTTATCTTTTCTTTTTGGTTAAAAGATAAAAGAAAGAAAAACAAAATGGTTGCTTTAAAACATGAAGCTTGTTGAAGCTTCATGAAGCTTTGACCAAGTGACCATTTTGTCTTCATCTCCTAAACCTAACCATTCAACTGACCTTAGTTCATTCTCTACACTTAACCAAGGTTGGAAAATGATAAGAATGAATGGGATTTTCTTTTTAACTTAATCCTTTTTTATTCTTTCATCTTGATCATCTTCATGGAGCTTCAAAAAGCTTGCTAGCTTCAATGGTGAAATGAGAAAAAGAGAAAGAAATCCAATTCTAAAGTGAACCCACTTCCTATTTCTTCATCCTCTACCACTTTCCAAGTAGTATAGGGTGTTTTCTTCACAAGTTTCATGGCTTGGTGAAGTTGGAGCTTGATCTTGTGTTGCCTCGACGTAGATCATCTTCGGCATCGAAGTCGACAACCTAGCCCGCCTATTTCTCCGATGAAGCCGACGCTAGAGTCCGGGATCCGATGATCACAGCGAGGGTACACCGTCACATAGCTATGGAGGTGGAGGACCGGATCTACAAAGGTTGTATTTCCGTTTACCCTTTAGTTAAGTTGTTAACTAGCTTCTAGTCTCGCCTAAACTCTAGTCAACGATCCGTATTAGGGTTTCTCGGCACTTGTAAAATTTGAAATTGGCATGGTTGATGCCTTGTGAGACCTCATTAGCGTGCCTAGGAACCCTACAAATATTTCTACGGTTGCGTTGATATTTGCACTTGGAACTTAACGTTAACATAGAGACCATATAGAGACTTATAGTACATATACCCATGTTCATTTCTACATACTTTAACTCGTCATTTACATTACTTTATGTTATGCTATACCTATCACTTTCACTTTTTAGCTTACCTTTGGGACTTACCGAGCGCTAGTTCGCTGACGGACATTCCCCCCATCTTTGTTTTCTTGGAATGTTCGTCAGATACTGTGGGAACTGAGGAGGTGGACACTACAGAGGAGGAGTATGACCAGATCGTGATTCAGACTTAGACTGGTTATCATTTTTTTTCAGTTCATATATGCCACATGTTCAGGCATTCCTGTTATTGTATTTACTATTCAGTTGAACTCTTGTATCTGTAAATATTTCAATTTTGAATGTAAATAAAGATATTTATTGAAAATTTTACAGTCTCTATTTATTCTTGCTTTGTGTATTATTGTTTCAATACGATTAGTATATTTATTTAGGGAATGACCTTCTCTGGATAAATATGCCGCGGGTTTGCCACGTCATCATTTCCGTCTACTGGGAAACGGGGTGTGACAATTTGTCTCTATTGTATTTTTTAAATACATTGGTAAATCAATTACAAAAGAATGTGTGTATGTGTGTATAAAATTGCAATGTTACATTTAACATATCTTTCTTTATAATTGATTTAAATCCTTTTCTTTTATTCTCCTTTTCTTTTTCTTTTATGTTGTGCCTAGGGTATATCATACCCTCACCCATTTGTAGGGTGGTGACAGGTGGAGGGGAGAGGAGAGGATTGACACTTGTTTATGTGATCAAATCCTATGGGTAGGATTGTGCAGAGAATTAGTTATTAAGTAATAACCATTTTTTCTAAATGGTTAGGGTTAATTTCTTATTCTCTCATCTTTTCTCTTAGACTATCATCCTCCTCCTCTCCTCTTGAATAAGAGAAAGGGGAATTCAAAAGAAAATTAAAGAGACGATGATATTAGTGAAGGGATAAACTACAACCATAGTTCCTTAAACTAACATCTTAAGGATCTATGTTGGTCTTCTTGTTTGAAGACTTGAAGCCAATAGAGGAGCTCTCAAGATGGATCATCTTCGGTATAGAGAGGTCCTTACTAAGCCCATCCCCTCACCTAGGAGCCTAGCAAGAGTCCACAAATAGAGCTCTTGAAGAAAACTTGAGGATGTGAGTATTGCTAACATTGTAGATTAGCTTATCTCACTAGATTTTGTTTTCAAGTTTTAGCTTTTAGTATTGATTCTAGGGTTTTGGAAATTTAGCAAACTAGAATTTTTTAAAGTCCATGTTACTGTCTTCTAAAATTAGCATTCTGGTGTGCATGAGTTTCTAAAAAATCCCATATGTTCTTCACCGCTTCCTATTGTTTCCTGATTTAAAATCAGGAAAGCTTCTGGGAAAAGCTTCAAAAAGGGGTCACGTGTTGGCACGTGACACCTAAAAGGCATCATCAAGTCAAGTACAGTCTCCTGACTACGCTGAAGAAAATGGGCTTCAGAAAGAGTCACGTGCTCCCACGTGACCAGGGTCACGTGGCGACACGTGACATTTAAACGCAAGCGTCAAAGGCACACAAGTTCTCTGATCAAGTCAAGAAAAGGCTTCAGAAGAGGTCACGTGTTCCCACATGACCAGGGTCACGTGTTGGCACGTGACGTTCAAGACAGCAGACTCGTTCTCCAGAAGAACCGAAGACAGAGAGTTCAAACAAGGGTCACGTGCTCACACGTGACCAGGGGTCACGTGGTAGCACGTGACGCTTAGGCAGCGATCAGAAGACAGAGCGCAAAAGAAAGGAAAAGGCTCATTCCAAAGGGGGTCACGTGCCCACACGTGACCATGGGTCACGTGGTCACACGTGATCAGCTTTCAAAGCCCATTTTGTCAAACAGAATTAAATTCTGAAGGAGAATCAAATCTTTCCAAAGGAAAGCGGCTATCTGGAACCGATCGAATTAAAGATTCAGAGGTGATGAAATATCATCTATCTATGGGAAAATCTCGGGTTTGGAAAAATTTCCCCTTTAAATCTAACCAAAATAACAAGGGAGAATCTCTGGATTTAAAATCCAATGGTGAATAAAATTCACCTAATAATCCAAAGGTCCAAAATGAATGATGAATGCAAATCAAATCTCAATGAAGATTCGTCAAAAAACTGATTGATTCGGCTGCTTCTCCTATAAATAGGAGCCAAGAGACATACATACATATAGATGCGCAGAGAAGAAAAAAAGAAAAAAGGAGAAGAGCTCTGATACTTTGAAAAAGACTCGGATCTTCTGCAAAAAACCCTAGGTAAGAAAGGGAAGGCCTTTTGAAAGAAAGAGAATTTAATTCTCAACAGAGTTTAACTCTGATAATGTAAAAACAGAAGAACATATTTCTTCTCTCTTTGATGGAGGATCTGCAAAGTGCACATCTCCCCTTAAGGTTGAGAATTTAATTCTCAATGGGTTGAGATCCTGCCATGCAGATCCAAAACATGGAGAAGGAATGCAAGCACGAGAATTTAATTCTCACAGAACTATAGGAATTTAATTCCTTTAAAATAAAAGGAGGGCTTGACCCTATATTATGGGAATTTAATTCCTCCAGAACAAAAAAAAGAAACAGGGTTTAACCCTAATTAAGAACCTAGTTCTGTTGAAACAGCAGGAATTTAATTCCCTTAATCATACAGAGGATGGAAGTTTAAACTCCTTAAAAACTTTTATTAGGGTTTAACCCTATTCAGCCCTTCACGTATATGAGGAATTTAATTCCTACAGAAAATTCAGAGTTAAACTCTATCCCAGAATATAAGTCTTCGAAAGGAAGTAGGAATTTAATTCCTCTGAAATTTATAGTTCGAGGAATTTAATTCCTAAGAAGATTAACAAAGCCTCTAAACAAAATACCTAGAGGCAGGGTCACGTGTCATCACGTGACCCCCCCAAGAGAGCTACAGAAAGCCCCTTTTGAGGCAGCACCCCACGTGACCCACGTGACCCTCAGCAGAAGCTCTAATCCATAGGCATTTGAATGCCCATCACGTGATGGCATGTGATGCTCTGGAAGACGCGATAATCTCAGCAGAACAAAGGAAGGGAGGGCGCTCTCACGTGCTGCCACGTGACCCCTCTTACCTTAGTGTTTAAACACTAAACTAAAACTCTCGAACCCAGTGTTAAAACACTGTTGGGCCTTAGTGTTCAACACTAATTAAAAAGCTTTATTTGCAGTGTTCAACACTGATTACCTTAGTGTTTAAACACTAATCTGAGATCTTCATTTGCAGTGTTCAACACTGATTACCTTAGTGTTTAACACTAACCTGAAAAAACATTGTTGCTGGTGTTCAACACCAAATATTCTCTTAGTGTTAAACACTAACTTGCCAACCCCATTCCCAGTGTTCAACACTGACTGCTCTGTAGTGTTTAACACTAGACTTCGGCCCAATTGGCTTAAATGGATGGAGGCAAAGCCTCTCCTGATTGGACTTAGCCCAAGATGGCCATAAGTCCTCAATTTGTGATTAACTGGTCCAATGGACTCATAACATAATTAATTCGTCTTGACCCCAAATTGGGCCAAGGGTTATTTAATCCACTCCGGTTCTAGGGTACATCTCTTCACTCCTTTGATACTTGGCATTGTAATCCCTCAATGCCGTCAAAGAGGTGACGGGTCCCGACGACCACACATTGATATGGACTGTGGGGTCCTTAAACTCATGTCTAATGCAAATTCCTGGTTACGTGGAACGCGGATAATGTCACTCTTTGACCCCGTGGGAAACGTCCAGAGCGGAGCCTGGTCCTCGCCAAGCACGGCAGTGAACCCGTGTGAAGCATCCAGAGCACATACCGGACTGTGGGGTCCTTAAACCCATGGACTACGACGTCCTTAACCTTGACCGAGATGTCTTAAAACTAACAATGGACTGTGGGGTCCTTAAACCCATGGACTACGACGTCCTTAACCTTGACCGAGATGTCTTAAAACTAACAATGGACCGCAATGTCCTTAAACTACCCACGGACCGCAATCTCCTTAAACTACCCATGGACCGTAATGTCCTTAAACTAGGACAATAGAGCCCCACATGCTCTTTTGTCGGATCTAAACGGTCCCGTTTAAGTTGATCTTAGCCTCAAAGATGGCTAACGTATCCTTAAACCTTCAAAACAAAGTGGACTATAAATCCCCCCAATTGACTCCGGCTTGAGGGTACATCCTTGAACTCCTCTGACATCCGTCGTTGTAATCCTTCAACGTCGTCAGAGAGGTGACGGGTCCCGACGGCCACACATTCATGGACCACTATGTCCCTAAACTGGAACATTAGAGTCCCAACGCTCTTGTGTCGGATCTAAACGATCCCGTTAAGTTGATCTTAGTCACAAAGTTAGACTAACGTATCCTTAACAAACGTTTGAGTTGATCTTAGCCTCGAGTAGGGCTGACGTATCCTCAAACCAAAACCCCCCCAAACCCAAATCTAAGATAATACGGATTTGGACTAGTCCACGCCCTACGGGCGACGACATAACTCAGTCCCCGTAAACAATCCACGGGCAACGAAATACAAAACAGACACCCACGACACGAAGTGACCATCTGGAGAAGGAGAAAGTTGTTACCGCAATGCGGTAGCGTAATTAACTGCAGGGGCTTGCGCCTGCAGGGAAGAGCGTCCCCACAATCAAAAACCCCTCAAACGAGGGGGAATCTGACGAAGTCTGCTACATCGGACGCATCCGTCTAAACCTTCGATACGTGGTGCCATAAATCAACTTGGCATCTTCGGAGAGGTGGACGGATAGCACCTATTAGCATCTGCCCCGAATCTCAGGCAAGACGCGGTGTCGCGCCGTCTTTCGGAGGGGAACAGATTCTGGCACGCCCGGTGGGACCTTTTCCTCTTTCCACTCCACACTTCGTGTGTCGTGACTCGCGAACCAATCGCGGTTCGCTAATGGTTGCCCTCGGGTTTCAAGATACTAAGAATTGGCGTCTGGCTTATTGCAGAAAGAAAAGGATCGATGGCTTCTACTTCCGTGAAAGTGTCCAACTGCTCAGACTGCAATTGCAACCAACACTCTGCCTCGCCAGGAGGTATAGCCTACGGACCCCAAGCTGCCTCGCTATTCACAATGCCCGTGGAACAGGTCACTCGCGCCACCACATGATTGTTCTTTGGGACCATGGTCCCGCCGACAAACTTTGCCGCTCCAGTGCTGACAACGGAGGCTCCCAAGAAGTCGGTCTTTGATCGTCTTACCCCTGCCACGGCTCCTCTCAACGAGTCGCCCAACGTCAACGCCTCGGTCTTCTCTAGACTGGGCCAGAAATCCTGCAGACCCATCGTGGGACCTACAATCTCAGAGAAGGTTGCTTCTAAGAAAGTGGCCGCTCCCGTCCCAGAAGTCGTCAAGGCAGCCTCTCCGGCCAAAAGGTCGGTCTTTACAAGATTAACGGCTTCAGCTCCCGCTCCTACTACCCAAAGGACATCGGTCTTTGACAGGCTAATACCAACTGCGACCCCACGCCCAGACAGAGGGCAAAACGAAACCGTTCTTACCGCTGACCCTACACCGTCCGCTCGACACGCTCGACGTCGCCATTGGCGCCGAGTGAGGAAGGCTGGGGGCAACTCCCCATCTGGGTTGACTCCATCAGTCCCGGTGGCAGAAATTAATGCTGCTGTTCCAACTGGGAACAGCTTCGAAATGCTAAATAAAGTGCGAAGAAATTCTCTTACTGCAGTACTGAAGAGGTCTCCTCCCCCGTTAAAGAAGGTTCTGGAAATGGAGTCAGAACGGCCCCAATCTCCTCAACGGCTATCTTCCAAAATCTATAAGGTTTGGCGGCAGGCACGGGACTCGATCATCGATCCGAACTTCTCCCGCCGACACAAAAAGCTGAAAACCCAACCGGAAGCTGGTCACCAGGCCAAACCCCAGAAGGCTGTGGAACAATTGACTCATAAAAGAAGGAGGCCGGAGAAGACCCCACGGCACGCAACGACGGCTAAAAGCACTGAGCCCAGACACCCTAAGTCTGGGGGCATGGTGGTGCACACTGTTTACATGGCCTTTGGAAAAGAGGAAAGCCGCACTTCTACGGGCCACCGACCGTTAACCCGATCCGTGACGAAAGCCCAAGAACAGCAACAGAAGCTGCAAGAAATGATGAATGCTATGGCCGCGCTCACCGGGCCAAAAGAAAACCCAGAAACGTCCTCAGACGCACGCCAAGAGGAAGAAACCGATGCTGAATTCCTTCGCCGGACACTGGAGAAAAGGGACAAAGAGGCTGCTGAACAAGCGGCCAACATACAACGGATGGGCCTTCTCTTCCAAGATGTGATAGGAATGATGATCCAGCAGGACTTACCCGCCGAGGATCCCCCGATCGTTCTTGAAGACGACCGAGGAGAAACGTCAAATCCACCACCAGCCCTCTCAACGGCCAAGGAGGATGCAATCTCCAAGGCTGACTTGGCTAACTACATAGCCCAGCAAATCCGGGTTCACCACGCGACTGAGGCAGCTGGTCAAGTCGTGAAAACGGGGCGGCCGTATCCGAGCTGGTACGACCAAATCAAATACCCGCAAGGCTATACGATACCAAAATTCCACGTGTATAAGGGGACCGGCAATCCCCATCAACATGTCGCCCAGTTTCGGGCCCTCTGCGGTAACACCGGCGGTGATGATAAGTTGTTGCTCCGCCAGTTTGTGGGCAGCTTATCAGAAACAGCGTTCGAATGGTACTCGGAACTCCCGAACGATTCCATCAAAACGTTCGCTGAAATGGAGTTGTTGTTCACTCAGCGATTTGCAAGTGCCAGCGAACGCACTCCAATAACTGCACTTATTAACGCCAGGGTAAAACCGGGCGAAACCTGGGTCCAGTACGCTATACGCTGGCGGAACTTATGGTCGAGATGTGAGCAACGCATTGAGGAAGCACCTGCGGTGGGCATGTTCGTGGGAACTTTAGACCCCCACGCAACTATTTCCCAGTTTATGATGTTCTTTAAGCCAACCACATTCCAGGCCCTGATCGACAAGTTGGCTCAGATGGACCAGATGGGTCATAGACCGCCTACACCGAAGTCGGAACCTCGGAATGACAAGGGTAAAGGAAGAGCAACATTTGTCGCAAATGCCCAAGAGCAACCTAACGCCCCGAAACCGACAGATCAACTGGAGGAGAGACGTCGGTATTATAATGAGAAGATGAAGCGTCCCTACTCGTTCCCACGGGACAAGACGAAACGGCTATTCGAGCTGGCAATACGCAACGGACTTATAAACCTGCCAAATCCAAGGCGACCGCCGCAACCCACCGAGGTGAATAACCCTAACTATTGCCCTTACCATCAAACGGTAAGCCATCCGATTGAAGATTGCTTCGTCTTCAAAGGATGGATTGAAGACCAATACCTCCAGGGGAAGTTTGTACTGTCCGAAAAGTGGAAGGTGAACCCACCACAGCCGCATGCTCCGAGGAAAGCGGATACACCGGGGGCAACATGTTCTTTTATTGAAGAAGCTCCATGGGAGGTCGTGCTATCAACTAAAACCAAAAGAATGCTGAGAGACCTTCATGCGTGCCCTGCGATCGAATGGAAGGACCCTCTTGAACCTCAAATTATCAAAGGAATGTTGAAGCCCCGCCCAACTACGAGGACTCGCGATAATGGCCCAAATACTCACGCCCAATCGTCAAAATCTTCGAAGAAAAAGAAGAAGAAATCCAAGAAGTCCGTGAAGCCTGGAAAAGAGCACACGAACTTGCAGAAGAAAATCGACGCCCTGGAAGAGTACAATCAAAAGGCGCGAACTCCTGTCACACTGCAAGAGTTCCTCAACCACATCTTTCAAGAGGAAGATGATGGAGAAAGCTCGTCGGATGAATCCGAAGGATATGTGGCGAGTTGTAACGTAATCTCCCACTCGTTCACCGATGATGGGAAAACTCCTGGCACTAAAAAGCTGGAGGCAGAGCCTGTACCAGAGCGCGCATGGCCAACAGACGAAATGATCGACGCTTTTCTAGACGAGATTCGTCTAAAATGTAAAGCAGACCAGGAGCGTGAGATGACCACGTCGGAAGGAGCCAAATGCGGGCAACTGAACGAAAGAGTTGAACTACCTCTGCCAGAACAAAAGGCATCCGAAGTAGACAAGAAGATATTCAAGACGAGGAAAAGGTTTGCCAAAGCCATGTCAATGGGAATGAAGCTACCACCCTCGGAAAAAAACACACACGATGGGGTGGAGAGGCACCCTGACTATTGCACATATCATCGGAGAATATCACATCCCACGGAGGAGTGCGACGCCTTTAAGATATGGTGGCAAGGATATGTCGCTCGTCGGCAACATGTTAAGCGCATGAAACGCAAAAGCCGTCAGGAGCGAAGAAGTACCGTCGATGGGCACAACAGAACGACTGGCAACTGTTACATGGTTAACGCCAGGGGGTCACAAGTTCTCACCTTCGGGAGCGACTCTGACGAAGAAATGGCTCTGGACCCTCTCTTCAAAGAATCCGTTTTAGGGAAAGAGGAGGAATCGGAGATCTGCGAGAACATTCAGCTGCGCAACCGCACACTCCCAGAAAAGAATCTCGGGCCCGGGAATAGAAAAGATAAGGGAAAGGAAAAAGTCACTGAAGATATCACTTTAGATGACCAAGCCACGAGAGAGCTGGCTGCCAAAGACCCTCCTAGGAAGAGTAAAGTGGATTATAACATTCTCGCGCACCTAAGGAAACTACCTTCTCAGCTTAGCATTCTCGATGCCCTCCTATTATCGAAAGAAGCGCGAGACTCGCTAATTAAGGCGTTACAAGAACCCGAGCAATTCCAAGCCTTCCTCGCCACTGAAAGGATGAAGGATGAACTGGAGGAAGTGCATACGGCCGACGTCACTTTCGGTGATGAAGACCTCCTTCTCGGGACGTGCGACCACAACCGGCCCCTATATGTCTCCGGATACTGCCATGATATCAAGATAGGCAAGATCCTGGTGGATAATGGATCCTCCGTCAACCTCCTTAATGTTCGGGTGTTGAAGGAAATCTGCATGAGTGTGCAACACCTTGCTCGTGACAAAATCACTATCTCCGGTTTCGATTCACAATCGTCACGGACTCTCGGATCCGTGATACTAACATTACGCTTCGGACTTCTCGTCACAGACATCAAATTCCATGTCATTGACGCCAAGACCTGTTACAACGCCTTGCTCGGCCGCCCTTGGCTACACGAGTACAATATCATCCCTTCTACACAACATCAGTGTATGAAGTATTTCAAGGATGGTTTCGAGTATACCGTAACAGGTGAGTTAAACCCATTTTCCGTGAACGAAGTCCGCAAATACGAAGATGCGAAATACTTTTTGCCAGATTTCGAGGATACAGAAAAGTGTCGCAATCCGGAAAACAAAACCGCCGCCACCATCCCTATTTTCGGGAGCGATACCGAAGAAGAGGAAGAGATAGTTTATGCAGGGCCATCTCAACGCAACAACCGGAGGACACCCTCCTCCGTATTAGTCTTCGGAAGTGATTCAGAAGATGAAGTTAATGCTGTGTTCTCCAATCGGCTGTCAATACAAGCACCCCTTGGCGATGACCATAGTTTGCAAATCACCATGGTACCGCGAGAACACTACAAGGATCTCGACGCGCTTCAGGCTCACGATGTGCAGGACCTGCAAACATTTTACGTCCCTCCCAGGCGAAGGGGCGAGAAGGTGATCCTATTTTACCGATCCTCAGAGTCGAAAATAGAGAAAGAGATCTGGCACGGCGCAGATACTACGCTCGACAGGCTCCAACCCATCCGTCTGCCCAGATACTATACAAATGGGTTAAAGAAGCTATTGAAGCGCCAAGGAGTACCCTTAGAACAGACCGTTCGGCAGGCGCGGTTCTACAACAAGATTTGGGATGTCCCCGGGACTAAACGCAAATTGCCCAACGGGAAGATGGAAACACTCGGGCTTGGATACGCAAGAGCTGGAAAACGGGAACGGACTCACAGCAGCTACCCTATATATACCTTTGATGAAGAGGAGGACGCCCTGTCAGGAGATGCCAACCCTTCATTAAAACTAGACCCTGCGATTGAAACATCGAGTCCGTCGTTTGAAGAGCGAACGAACAAGCCTATCAGGAAAACGGGTCAGAGAGCTCAAGAAGACCACAACCGCGAGATGGCCATCTACAAGAAGGCCAGGACGCAACGTCTATCTCAACATGCTGCAAAAGACAAAGACGCTTATCCTCGTCAATCCGTTATACGAAAGACCCGACGCAGAGACGGAGATAGATCAAGAAGCGGCTCGGGTTTGCCCCTCGTGAAGAAGATGAGTCGAGCGTATTCCTTCCCCCGAGACAAGACGGAGAGGTTACTCAACCTCGCTATAAAACATCAAATGATCACGCTTCCAGAGTCTAGACATCCTGAGCAAGCTAACAGGGCTTCTCATCCGAGTTATTGCTCTTATCACCAAGCCATAGGACATCCTACCGAGAACTGCTTCACCTTCAAGAACTGGGTCGAGGACCAGTACCGA
The DNA here is from genome assembly GCA_030015575.1 of Agapanthus africanus. Lineage (NCBI taxonomy): Eukaryota > Viridiplantae > Streptophyta > Magnoliopsida > Asparagales > Amaryllidaceae > Agapanthus > Agapanthus africanus. The sequence continues at coordinate 243,409,741 of CM057342.1, forward strand.
CGGGGCAGATTCGCTTTATCCGACGGCTGGAAGGTAACGCCGCCGCGAAAGCACGAGCCCAAGGCCGCAAGAGCAGAACCGGGTCCACCTCAGTCCGGGGAGCGGGTTCGCACTTGTTATACGATTACGATATTAGGAGAAGAGCCCGAGAACGTAGACGACCTTTACCGGTGCTTTGAGAATAGCAATGATGAGGTAATCTCAGAATTTCCGCCCGCTCCGAAAGAACTGGAAGATGGTATACATACTACCGCAGATAACCTCAAGAAGATTGAGTTGGGATCGGCAGACGACCCGCGACCGACATTTGTCAGCGAGCTATTATCCGAAGAAAAGGTGGCTGCGTTAAAGAACGTGCTTCTACGCATAAAGACTGCTTCGCGTGGAACTACTCCGAGATGCCAGGATTGGACCCGGAGATTGCTGTGCATAGATTAGCAATATCCCCAGATATCAAGCCAGTCAAGCAGGCGCCAAGGAGGATGCGACTCGAGCTTGAAATGAGCATCAACGCCGAAGTCAAGAAGTTGATCGATTCAGGATTTATCCAAGAAGTCCAATATCCCGACTGGATTGCCAATATCGTCCCGGTAATGAAGAAGAATGGGACGGTACGCATATGCGTGGATTTCAGGGATCTCAATAAAGCCTGTCCAAAGGATGATTTCCCGGTGCCGGTAACCGAGCTAATGATAGATAACACGTCCACTCACGAGGTTTTCTCCTTTATGGACGGTTCATCAGGATACAATCAGATAAAAATGCATCCCGAAGACCAGAAGCACACCGCTTTCCGCACCCCTTTGGGTATATTTTGCTACAGGGTTATGCCCTTTGGCCTAAAGAACGCTGGCGCTACCTATCAAAGGGCCATGACAAAGATCTTTGATGACCTCATACACGACGTCGTCGAGTGCTATATCGACGACCTCGTAGTAAAGAGCATGTCATACGAAGATCATTTAAAGCATCTGGAGACTGTATTTCGACGCCTTCGGCAATATAATTTGAAAATGAATCCCCTCAAATGCGCGTTTGGAGTCTCCTCGGGCAAATTTCTGGGATTCATCGTTCGACACCGAGGTATTGAAATAGATCCGTCAAAGATTAAGGCGATCATGGAAATGCCTCCGCCAAGAACCCTCAAGCAGTTGCGGTCTCTCCAAGGGAAGCTCGCATACATCCGGCGGTTTATCGCTAATCTTTCGGGCAAATGCCGTCCTTACAGCCACCTGATGAAAAAGGGAACTCCATTCGTTTGGGATCACAAATGTCAAGGTGCACTAGACGAGATCAAGCAGTACCTGCAGAACCCTCCAGTGTTGGCTGCTCCAGTGAAGGGAAAGCCTCTCATTCTTTACACGGCCGCCCTTGAAGGTTCTTTGGGCGCATTATGGGCACAAGAGAACGATCAGGGGAAAGAAAGAGCACTTTACTACTTAAGTCGAGTGCTGCTGGGGGCAGAAAGCAACTATTCCCCCATTGAAAAGCACTGCCTGGCGTTGATCTTCGCAATAACAAAGCTTAGACATTACGCATTAGCACATGAAGTCCGTCTTATTTCAAAGGTGGACCCTCTCAAATATTTGATGTCGAAAGCCATACTGACGGGACGACTTGCTAAGTGGGCCCTGCTCTTGATGGAGTTCTTAATAACGTATCAACCTCTCAAGGCAGTGAAAGGCCAGGCCATTGCCGACTTCCTCGCCGAACACCCGATACCGGCCAATTCTCCTCTGAATTGCGATTTGCCGGACGAGCATGCATTTGATGCGATTAACGGCGGAACCACCCAATGGGAACTCTATTTCGATGGAGCGTTCTCCATAAAGAAACAGAAACAAGGTATCCCAATGATCAAATCAGGGATAGGCCTCATCTTTGCAACTCCACAAGGAGGGATAATGCGCTTCGCCTTCTCCTTAACGGAGCCGAGGACAAACAATGAAGCTGAATATGAAGCTCTGATAGCAGGCCTCGAGATCGCCATCGACATGGAAATTGAAGGCCTCCTTATATACGGGGATTCTCAGCTGGTCGTTAGTCAAGTAAATGGTGACTACCAAACGTGCAAGCCGGAGTTGGTGAAGTACGGCGAAAGGGTGCAACAACTATTGACCCAAATTCCCTCCTATACTTTGGAGAACATACCGCGTGCGGAAAACAGCAAAGCAGACGCGTTGGCTAAACTTGCTAAGGAACTGGCTGACGAGAACCTCGATGACGTCAGAATCGTGGTACAAAGCCGTCGAGTGCTCGCCCCGGCAGAAATATCTCCGGAATCATGCGGAGAAAAGGGAGCGACCGAGCAGATGACCCTACAAATAAAAGACCATGAGAAGGCCGAAGACTGGAGGGAAGTCTTCATAGACTACTTTAAGTCCCACCGAATGCCCGAAGAAGCGTCCTCAAGACATCGGCTCATGAAACGAGCCTTATCTTTCGCTTTCGTCAACGATATTCTATACAAGAGATCGTTCGATTCTCTATGGCTGAGATGCTTGGGATCTGACGAAGCAGAAAGAGTCGTTCAGGAAGTTCATGACGGACTTTGCGGTTCTCACCAAGCAGGCCCAAAGATGAAGTTAAAAATTAAACGGATGGGTTATTACTGGCCCACGATGATCCAGGACTGCCTCGAGTATGCGAAGCAATGCCACTCATGCCGGATCCATGGAGACTTCATCCACCAACATCCGAATCCACTGCACCCGACATTGGCTAGTTGGCCATTCGAAATGTGGGGGACTGACATAGTCGGCCCCATTGAGCCAGCATCATCCCGGGGACACCGTTTTATCCTGGCGACCACTGATTACTTCTCCAAATGGGCAGAAGCAGTACCGCTGAGGGAAGTGAAGACGGAGAATATCCTCCACTTCTTCAAGACGCACGTCATCTATCGGTTTGGAACTCCGCGGCGGATTATCTCTGATAACGGGCCGGCCTACCGAAGCCATAAGATTAGCCGCTTCGCACAGCAGCACAATATAGACTGGAGATATTCTTCAGTTTACAATCCACGAGCTAACGGTCTGGCCGAGGCTTTCAATAAGACCTTGACGAAGATCATAAAAAAGACCGTTTCCAGGAATAAGAGAGACTGGCACGAAAGACTGCAAGAAGCCCTTTGGGCCTATCGAACTACGTTCAAGACGGCCACAAACACAACGCCGTACGCGTTGGTGTTTGGGACGGAAGCAGTGCTCCCCCTCGAGATAGAGTTACCCTCTCTACGAGTAGCAGTCCACCACGAGCTGACGAACGAAGAAAATGCTCACCTGCGGCTTGAGGAGCTTGATGCCCTCGACGAAACCCGGCTCATAGCGCAACAACATCTAGAAGCCTACAAAGCAAAGATGACGCGCTCGTACGAACGATTGACCAGGCCGAGGACATTCCGCCAAGGCGAACTCGTACTAGTGGTCAAAAGACCTATGATCCCCAATCGTGCCAAGCGGGGAAAATTTGAGCCAAACTATGAAGGCCCGTACATCATAGACAAGGTCTACCAGGGTGGAGCCTACCTACTCATGGACATGCACGGTGAAAGGCCTTTCAGGCCAATAAACGGCCGCTTCTTAAAGAAGTACTATGCTTAATGAGCCACAGCCGGGGTCAATGATAAATGACGACGACTATGTCCGCTCACTGTCTTCCTAGGCTCAGACTTTACAAGCAGCAGCCGGCCTTCCCATAACGGCGGACCGAAACGTCCTTAAACTAACGGCGGACCGAAACGTCCTTAAACTATCGACGGACCGAAACGTCCTTAAACTAACGACGGACCGAAACGTCCCTAAAACTACTACCGCAGCGTCTTTAGGCTGACGAGATAAATAAAAAAAAAAATAATAAAAAAAAAATATATGAAAAAGAAAAAAAAACGGTACGTCCAGAAGCAAAATGGGCACGGATGAAAACCCGAAAGGGCTCCGTGAGTAAAAACAGCAGGGCTGCCGGCAAGCGTTCGTGAAAACCTGAGAGGGCGCGACCTTGTAAAAAAAAAAGTGAAAAGAATAAAAAAAAAACGGTATGTCTATAAGCAAAACGGGCACGGATGAAAACCCGAAAGGGCTCCGTGAGTAAAAACAGCAAGACTACCGGCGAGTGTTTGTGAAAACCCGAAAGGGCGCAACCTCGTTAAAGGACACTTACAGAGTCCTCTCGACCTTGTAAGGAGAAACCACCTGCGTGAGATCCTTACGACTCACGAGGGAGCAACACACTTAGGGATCCTCACGATTCCTAAGGAGAAAATACACTTACGAGATCCTCACGACTCGTAAGGAGAATTCTCTTATGGGACCCTCACGGCTCATGAGATTTGAAAGTCTTAAGTTACAGAAACCTGAACCTGTTCTTAAGCAAATCCACCACAACCTCCGATATTGCCCTACAAGAGGCTCAATACTGACCCTTGTATACAATCCACGGGCGCGAATAAACATATCCGCAGCAAAGTCCAACCCTTGTAGGTCCCCTCGACCCATAAGGAGAAAACCCTCTTGTAGGATCCTTACGACTTACAGAGGAACATACACTTAGGAATCCTCACGATCCCTAAGGAGAAGATACACCTGCAAGATCCTCACGACTTGTAGGGAGAAATACCTTTGTGAGACCCTTACGGCTCATGAAGTCAAAAGCCTTAGTCGACAGGACCTTAACCCTGTTTGCTAAGCCACCTTTGTTCAACATCGACAAAGGCAAATGATGATTCGCTCCTGGCAACATCCCAGTTGCAGCGATGCTGATGCCGAAATCGGTGTCCAAAATCCGAGCTTGCGGCGAAAAAGCTAGCAGGCCACACATGCCTACGAAATAGCCGAAATGATGGGGCAACTTGCAATAAAAAGCAGCAAGTAAAAATGTATGCATGAAAAATAGCCGAAATGATGGGGCAACTCGCAATAAAAAGCAGCGAGTAAAAATAAAACAAATAGCCGAAATGATTGGGCACCGCGAAAAATAGCCGAAATGATTGGGCAATCGCGACCTTCGCGATATAAAAAGCTGAAATGATAGAGCATCGCGGAAAGAATAAAAGAAATGATGGAAAAATGAAACCTTTTTGTCCTATAGGTGATACTACAACAATCCCTGTATACAATCCAGGGGCGCAAACAAAGAAGGGATCATACTCCTCCCCCCAGGTTTCATCATGAGAGGAAGCCAAATCTCGACGGTTCACAAATAACCTGGAGATCGTCTCGTAACAACGGACACAACTTCAAGCTAAGTGGAACAGCGGCCACTCCCAGTTCCATGGCTCGGTGGTATACATATCGCCAACAGTCAAACCTTCACCCCGTGAAATGCGGATATATTCAGCAAAAATTCCTGGTCACGTGGAACGCGGATAATGTCACTCTTTGACCCCGTGGAAAACATCCAGAGCGGATCCTGGTCCTCGCAGAGCATGGCAGTGAACCCGTGCGAAGCATCCAGAGCGGAGCCTAGTCCTCGCCTAACGCGGCAGTGAACCCGTGTGAAGCATCTAGTGCAAAATTCCTGGTCACGTGGAACGCGGATAATTTCACTCTTTGACCCCGTGGAAAGCGTCCAGAGCGGATCCTGGTCCTCGCAGAGCATGCCAGTGAACCCGTGCGAAGCATCCAGAGCGGAGCCTAGTCCTCGCCTAACGCGGCAGTGAACCCGTGTGAAGCATCTAGTGCAAAATTCCTGGTCACGTGGAACGCGGATAATGTCACTCTTTGACCCCGTGGAAAGCGTCCAGAGCGGATCCTGGTCCTCGCAGAGCATGGCAGTGAACCCGTGCGAAGCATCCAGAGCGGAGCCTAGTCCTCGCCTAACGCGGCAGTGAACCCGTGTGAAGCATCTAGTGCAAAATTCCTGGTCACGTGGAACGCGGATAATGTCACTCTTTGACCCCGTGGAAACCGTCCAGAGCGGATCCTGGTCCTCGCAGAGCATGGCAGTGAACCCGTGCGAAGCATCCAGAGCGGAGCCTAGTCCTCGCCTAACGCGGCAGTGAACCCGTGTGAAGCATCTAGTGCAAAAATTCCTGGTCACGTGGAACGCGGATAATGTCACTCTTTGACCCCGTGGAAAACGTCCAGAGCGGATCCTGGTCCTCGCAGATCATGGCAATGAACCCGTGCGAAGCATCCAGAGCGGAGCCTAGTCCTCGCCTAACGCGGCAGTGAACCCGTGTGAAGCATCTAGTGCAAAATTCCTGGTCACGTGGAACACGGATAATGTCACTCTTTGACCCCGTGGAAAACGTCCAGAGCGGATCCTGGTCCTCGCAGAGCATGGCAGTGAACCCGTGCGAAGCATCCAGAGCGGAGCCTAGTCCTCGCCTAACGCGGCAGTGAACCCGTGTGAAGCATCTAGCGCAAAATTCCTGGTTACGTAGAACGCGGATAATGTCACTCTTTGACCCCGTGGAAAACGTCCAGAGCGGAGCCTGGTCCTCGCCAAGCACGGCAGTGAACCCGTGTGAAGCATCCAGAGCAAATACCGGACTGTGGAGTCCTTAAAATCCACGGACTATGACGTCCTTAACCTCGACCGTGATGTCTTAAAACTAACGATCAACCACCCCGATTCCCTACAGACTTTGCCTTGGTTTAAGGGTACATCTCTTCACTCCTTTGATGCCCGGCGTTGTAATTCCTCAACGTCTTCAAAGAGGTGACGGGTCCCTGCAACCAAACACCGGACTGTGGAGTCCTTAAATCCACGGACTATGAGGTCCTTAACCTTGACCGTGATGTCTTAAAACTAACAGCGGACTGTGGAGTCCTTAAATCCACGGACTATGAGGTCCTTAACCTTGACCGTGACGTCTTTAAACTACGATACCTTGAGAAACTCCCGACTCCGTGAAATACGGACAAGGGTGATCACATCCGGCACTTGCAGGCCCTCACGACCTGTAAGGAAGAAAAACTCTCTTGTGAGGTCCTTACGACTCTCAAGGGAAAACCCGCTTAAGGATCCTCACGATCTTTAAGAAGAACTCACACCTATGGGATCCTCTCGACCTGTAGGGAGAAAAAACTCTTTATGAGACCCTCGTGGCTCATAAGATGCAAAAGCCTTAGGAAGCAGATCTTAACCCTGAGTCCTGAGCCATTGCTGTCCTGCAAGTAGATCAAGATAAATTGTCCACGAATACATTCAATGAAAAGGAGACACACCATTTAGAAGAAAAATGTATCTTTTATTCATAAACCAAAACGGGTATAAAGTACAATTTATGGAAGAAACAAAAAGAAAATACTCTCATCCATGAGTATGTACAAAAAGGAAGAAAAAGATACAAATGTTTCAGGCCGGCGGGCGATTCAGCAACTTGGTCAGCTCATCCTGCTTTTGCTGAGCCACGGCTTCATGACGCAAGATCTCCAGAAGACGAGCCTCCGCTTGAGCTTGCTGAGCCTGATATGAAGCAAGCCGGGCTTCAAGCTCTTTCTCAGTGGCCTTATGAGCCTCGACCCTCTCACGGGTGAACGTGACAGCTTTGTCTCGAGCCACCACTTCTTTGATGAACTCCTGAAGCAACCGTCAGAGTTCATACACTTGGTTGGCCCTGGTGATAAGGGTAGCGCGAAGCTCGCTCAGCGCCTTGGAAGCTAGCTCCCTCTCCGAAAATTTATGGCCGAGCCTTTTTCTCGCATAACGATATGTTCGCTACGTGGCCACGTAAGCTCGCTTTCGTGACCGCGGCCTTGCAAACATGACATTTACAAGACCATATAAATGGGCTTCCGATCGACAGCAATAATCGATCCAGAACGCGCTCACACAACCCGATATGAAAAGCAACAAAAAAAAAAAAACTTTCCGACGATTATCCTATCAAGTATGTGCTCGCAATCATATGAACATCCGAAAAAGAAGTAAAATTCGCAGCTTTAATGTGCACGCGACACGACAACAGTATTGATAATTGAAGAAAATTTTCATAAAAGGAACACAAAATTTATTCATGCAAGTGGAAACATGCATACGAGTACCGAGCCTACATGGAAGTTCAACATAAAGCATACAAAAAGGAGGGACTAATTTAAAAAGGTTCTACACTAACGGAAAAGATCACCGAACACAGGATCAACGACACAGGGGTTGATGAAGCAAAGGACAAAATTCTCCATCTCTCTCCCCGCTTTCTCCAGCACATCGAAGCGACGATTCTCGCGAGAAGTCGCTCCCCATCGATTGGTGCCATGTTCGTCCGCGAATGCAAACATAATAGCTCGCCGGGCCTTTATCTCGCTCAGCAGATGAATTGAGCAGTCCTTCAGAGCTTGAGTAATCAAGCATGCTTCATGAAAACCCTCGAGCTTTTCTTCCGCCGCATCAAGCATCGCCAGGGTCATCTCTGCCGGGTGAGGAGGAATGTCGGCAAGCACGGCCATGAGGATCATCCGGAGCCAGAGGGAACCCATCGGGAGGGGAGACCCTCTACGGATCGAGAGCTCGTGCATGGCCGAGTCACATTCGTTGTCAGAAAGGAGGGGGTCCACCAACCGAGCAGTAAAGCGGGGGATCATCTCCTCAAGAGGAACTTCCCACGGCTGTCGACGAGCATGAGGGCGATTACAAGCCATGGCACTCGTTTCTCCCTCAAGAAAAAAAATATATATGTGATATGAATCTCTCTGTGAAAGGAAAAGAAGGCTATAGCCTCATATATAATGAGGTGCATTAAGTGCTGTGCGCGGAAAATCTTGCATGGTGAAATTATTTCCAAGGCCTAAAAAAGGAAAGGCACCGAAAATCAAGGAGATGTAATTATTTCCAAGACCCTTTCTCTGCACTGAAAATACGGCATGGGAAAATTTTGTGAACAACCACATCAAGGGATCCCACGTGCAGAATACGTGAGGTCTAAACCTGACGTTCAGTTAAAAGGAAAATATGGAGTGATACCCTGCATGTTAAAAAGCATAAACAACAATAGTAGCAAAATAATAAAATCTCAGAGAAAAAGCGTGCAAACATACAAGGACACAACAAAATTTATCATCCAGACTTCAAGAAGGCGATACAAAATAAAAAGAAAAACTTTTACAATGGTAAGGCTTCAGACGCGGGGCATGGGTTGAGAAACTCGAAATTAACTTTATTCAAGATCTTCCAAGCATTTCGAACCTCCCGAGTATGCTTTCTCTCACGGTCACAAGCATCGGGGTCCCCGCGGATGTCCTCTACCCTCCGGTAGGCGCCCAATATGGCTGATTGCTGAAAAATCTGATGAAGGAGATCGATGAGATTATCCCGCCTTCTCTTTGAGATCAAGCCCATAAGGTACACCGAATGCACCTTATCCTCGGCGGTGTCCAAGGCCCCGAGCGGTATGCCGGCGCAAAAGAGAGGAAGTGCCTCCCGGATCGCCAGCACGATCTGCCTCAGAAGAGAAGAGCGACGGGGGAGTAGCCTATGGTTGTACTCGTCGAAGCGGCTCATGATCTCGGCACACTGAGCATCAGTGAACTCCTGGTTCTGACTGCGGCCCAGCGCACGAATATTCCCATAGGAAATGATCTCGTCAAGACGGTACAGATGGGCATCCATGGTACCTAAAATAAAAGTCATGAGATTCATTACAAGGCCCCCATTGCATTAACTGCAGGAAGAACAACCTCGGGCCAAGAGACCCCAGGAAGCCTCTGTGTGAAGAAATCGAGTTCTTCGTTGGAATTAAATTCCTTATTAAGAAAAGGGAATTAAATTCCCAAAAACATTTTTGGATGGAATTAAATTCCATGGATTTGAACCGCCATCATCATCTCTCCAAAGATCATCTAAACCCTAAGAGATCTACAGTTGAAAGATTAAACAGTTTCATGTTCTTATGGAAAATATGAAGAAAGAAGGGTAAAAACCCTTGTTTTGGATTTAAAATCCAGGGAAATGTGAAGGTCCATCGTTGTCCAAGAACATTACCTGAGGAAAAAGGATTCCTTTTGAACAGAGTTAAACTCTGAAGATTGTTTCAAGACAGAGAACTAAGCTCTGGAAGAAGAGAATTAAATTCTCAGAAAAAGTTCTCAGAAGAAGAAGGTGAACAAAGTAAAGGCTCTTATGAAGAGACAGAGATATTTATAGAAGACAATGAAAACGCTTCGTCTCCCCAGATCCCTAGAGGAATCCAACGGTCACAAGAGGTGACAGCGTTGCACTCACGTGCAGACACGTGAGAACAACGCTGTGGGGGCATTTGTTTCCTGATTTAAAATCAGGAAAGCTTCTGGGAAAAGCTTCAAAAAGGGGTCACGTGTTGGCACATGACACCTAAAAGGCATCATCAAGTCAAGTGCAGTCTCCTGACTACGCTGAAGAAAATGGGCTTCAGAAAGAGTCACGTGCTCCCACGTGACCAGGGTCACGTGGCGACACGTGACATTTAAACGCAAGCGTCAAAGGCACACAAGTTCTCTGATCAAGTCAAGAAAAGGCTTCAGAAGAGGTCACGTGTTCCCACGTGACCAGGGTCACGTGTGGGCACGTGACGTTCAAGACAGCAGACTCGTTCTCCAGAAGAACCGAAGACAGAGAGTTCAAACAAGGGTCACGTGCTCACACGTGACCAGGGGTCACGTGGTAGCACGTGACGCTTAGGCAGCGATCAGAAGACAGAGCGCAAAAGAAAGGAAAAGGCTCATTCCAAAGGGGGTCACGTGCCCACACGTGACCATGGGTCACGTGGTCATACGTGATCAGCTTTCAAAGCCCATTTTGTCAAACAGAATTAAATTCTGAAGGAGAATCAAATCTTTCCAAAGGAAAGCGGCTATCTGGAACCGATCGAATTAAAGATTCAGAGGTGATGAAATATCATCTATCTATGGGAAAATCTCGGGTTTGGAAAGATTTCCCCTTTAAATCTAACCAAAATAACAAGGGAGAATCTCTGGATTTAAAATCCAATGGTGAATAAAATTCACCTAATAATCCAAAGGTCCAAAATGAATGATGAATGCAAATCAAATCTCAATGAAGATTCGTCAAAAAACTGATTGATTCGGCTGCTTCTCCTATAAATAGGAGCCAAGAGACATACATACATATAGATGCGCAGAGAAGAAAAAAAGAAAAAAGGAGAAGAGCTCTGATACTTTGAAAAAGACTCGGATCTTCTGCAAAAAACCCTAGGTAAGAAAGGGAAGGCCTTTTGAAAGAAAGAGAATTTAATTCTCAACAGAGTTTAACTCTGATAATGTAAAAACAGAAGAACATATTTCTTCTCTCTTTGATGGAGGATCTGCAAAGTGCACATCTCCCCTTAAGGTTGAGAATTTAATTCTCAATGGGTTGAGATCCTGCCATGCAGATCCAAAACATGGAGAAGGAATGCAAGCACGAGAATTTAATTCTCACAGAACTATAGGAATTTAATTCCTTTAAAATAAAAGGAGGGCTTGACCCTATATTATGGGAATTTAATTCCTCCAGAACAAAAAAAAGAAACAGGGTTTAACCCTAATTAAGAACCTAGTTCTGTTGAAACAGCAGGAATTTAATTCCCTTAATCATACAGAGGATGGAAGTTTAAACTCCTTAAAAACTTTTATTAGGGTTTAACCCTATTCAGCCCTTCACGTATATGAGGAATTTAATTCCTACAGAAAATTCAGAGTTAAACTCTATCCCAGAATATAAGTCTTCGAAAGGAAGTAGGAATTTAATTCCTCTGAAATTTATAGTTCGAGGAATTTAATTCCTAAGAAGATTAACAAAACCTCTAAACAAAATACCTAGAGGCAGGGTCACGTGTCATCACGTGACCCCCCCCAAGAGAGCTACAGAAAGCCCCTTTTGAGGCAGCACCCCACGTGACCCACGTGACCCTCAGCAGAAGCTCTAATCCATAGGCATTTGAATGCCCATCACGTGATGGCACGTGATGCTCTGGAAGACGCGATAATCTCAGCAGAACAAAGGAAGGGAGGGCGCTCTCACGTGCTGCCACGTGACCCCTCTTACCTTAGTGTTTAAACACTAAACTAAAACTCTCGAACCCAGTGTTAAAACACTGTTGGGCCTTAGTGTTCAACACTAATTAAAAAGCTTTATTTGCAGTGTTCAACACTGATTACCTTAGTGTTTAAACACTAATCTGAGATCTTCATTTGCAGTGTTCAACACTGATTACCTTAGTGTTTAACACTAACCTGAAAAAACATTGTTGCTGGTGTTCAACACCAAATATTCTCTTAGTGTTAAACACTAACTTGCCAACCCCATTCCCAGTGTTCAACACTGACTGCTCTGTAGTGTTTAACACTAGACTTCGGCCCAATTGGCTTAAATGGATGGAGGCAAAGCCTCTCCTGATTGGACTTAGCCCAAGATGGCCATAAGTCCTCAATTTGTGATTAACTGGTCCAATGGACTCATAACATAATTAATTCGTCTTGACCCCAAATTGGGCCAAGGGTTATTTAATCCACTCCGGTTCTAGGGTACATCTCTTCACTCCTTTGATACTTGGCATTGTAATCCCTCAATGCCGTCAAAGAGGTGACGGGTCCCGACGACCACACATTGATATGGACTGTGGGGTCCTTAAACTCATGTCTAATACAAATTCCTGGTTACGTGGAACGCGGATAATGTCACTCTTTGACCCCGTGGGAAACGTCCAGAGCGGAGCCTGGTCCTCGCCAAGCACGGCAGTGATCCCGTGTGAAGCATCCAGAGCACATACCGGACTGTGGGGTCCTTAAACCCATGGACTACGACGTCCTTAACCTTGACCGAGATGTCTTAAAACTAACAATGGACTGTGGGGTCCTTAAACCCATGGACTACGACGTCCTTAACCTTGACCGAGATGTCTTAAAACTAACAATGGACCGCAATGTCCTTAAACTACCCACGGACCGCAATGTCCTTAAACTACCCATGGACCGTAATGTCCTTAAACTAGGACAATAGAGCCCCACATGCTCTTTTGTCGGATCTAAACGGTCCCGTTTAAGTTGATCTTAGCCTCAAAGATGGCTAACGTATCCTTAAACCTTCAAAACAAAGTGGACTATAAATCCCCCCAATTGACTCCGGCTTGAGGGTACATCCTTGAACTCCTCTGACATCCGTCGTTGTAATCCTTCAACGTCGTCAGAGAGGTGACGGGTCCCGACGGCCACACATTCATGGACCACTATGTCCCTAAACTGGAACATTAGAGTCCCAACGCTCTTGTGTCGGATCTAAACGATCCCGTTAAGTTGATCTTAGTCACAAAGTTAGACTAACGTATCCTTAACAAACGTTTGAGTTGATCTTAGCCTCGAGTAGGGCTGACGTATCCTCAAACCAAAACCCCCCCAAACCCAAATCTAAGATAATACGGATTTGGACTAGTCCACGCCCTACGGGCGACGACATAACTCAGTCCCCGTAAACAATCCACGGGCAACGAAATACAAAACAGACACCCACGACACGAAGTGACCATCTGGAGAAGGAGAAAGTTGTTACCGCAATGCGGTAGCGTAATTAACTGCAGGGGCTTGCGCCTGCAGGGAAGAGCGTCCCCACAATCAAAAACCCCTCAAACGAGGGGGAATCTGACGAAGTCTGCTACATCGGACGCATCCGTCTAAACCTTCGATACGTGGTGCCATAAATCAACTTGGCATCTTCGGAGAGGTGGACGGATAGCACCTATTAGCATCTGCCCCGAATCTCAGGCAAGACGCGGTGTCGCGCCGTCTTTCGGAGGGGAACAGCTATGTTTCTCTAGGATTGAACTATTGTAACGACTCTGAAATCCCTGTACAAAAATTAATTGTTTATTGTATAGAAAGGGGTATTTCAGCCTGTTGTAGAGTTATAAGTTATTTTTGTTCAATAAAAGCAAGAAACAACTTGTTGATCATTGGTAAAACCTCTACACTGCCGTGACATAACCTGTGCGTTCGATTCCCATCAGTCCCAATTATTTTTAATATTTTTCTTTTTAATTTTTTGGAAGCCCAAAAGTTGTACGTGCAATTCACGGAGAAACGAAAGGTTTCAGAAAAATCAAACAGGCGCAAAGAGGATTAAACACATATCTAAACACATGGCATGAATCTCGAGGCAAACCACCCAAGTCCGCCCGCCCATTTCCCCCATGTGGTCGCTACCGACGGTCCCTTTTGCTCCAAATCATTCCGTGCTTTGCACACTCGTCCCTTCAGCTCCCCTACATTGTTTGATTTTCCTACAATCAAACAATGAACAATCAAACAAAAACTCTTCAAATCTCTAATTAACACCATTACATCTATTTTAATTCATTTTATTTCACCCCCTCTCTCATTTTTACCTTATAAATAACACCCCATACCCTAGCTCTCCCCCATTCTGAAATTTCTATCATATTTCTCCCAAAATTTTCTAAGTGCAAGTGGAGTCAAGTGGAGTTAGCAACCAAGTTCTCTTTCGTTGAATATCAGAGTCGTTTCCGGAGCTACCGCGACGCCATGAAGCCCCCTCTCTTCTTTACTCTTGTCTCTATGTTATAAAACCGTAAGTCCCTTCTCCCTCTCCTTCTTTTCAACTAAAATCGCATTCATAAAATAATATCGGCAAGTGGAGTTATCTTGTTAACTTTTATTATAAACAACTTTTGTCACCTTCACCAAGGTTAAATGTTCATTTTAAATCTCTAAATATCATCTTAACATGTTGTTCACATCTTTACCTTTCATATAATTAGAAATTAAAGTGAAATACGCCTATAACGAACTTTTTCAGAAAAATACAATGAGGTTTAATATAACCGCATTATCGATAACTAGCATATGTACTTTTAGAACATTCACGGGGTAACGCCCTACTCCACACGTACACTTTTGATTCATAGCACGGGATTTAGATATATGGTTAATTTAAAAGAATTCGTTTTTCAAATAAATACCATCACTTTTATAAAAAATACGTTTTTATCGATATTTTTAAATTCTTGGCAATTACGCCTCTACAACCCTTGTTAGGGGACCCGGTAATGGATGGTGCAGATTATCGCACATCCTTGGGATAGTAAAGCGAGATGCAGAGCTCCTCAAGGAGTATTCGCTCTTTTTGGAAATAAAAATGCGATTTTTAAGAAATATGACTTTTCTAAACAAAACTAAATTTTTGAAAATTATATATAATTATGAATCCGTATTTTCAATAAAAACAACTTGTGAAAATATATTTTTAGAATGAAGATTGAAATTTTAACAAAATACCGTCAAGTTTCCAAAAGAGCTGGTTTTCATAAAAATACCACAAACTTTTAAAAACTACGTTTTATCACTAAAATTCTATTAAAATTAAAATACATGTTCATAAAAACACTAAATATTATAAATCTGTAACACCTTAGAATGTGTTTTGTAGCTAATTATATTTTTATATACAGTTTTTAATAAAAAGGTTTACCAATTTGGTTTTTAATTATTTTATCCTATTTAATGAATATTTTATTAGATTTTTCCTAGGCTTGCACACACTTGTGCATGATAACTAGGGTTGTTTTTGGGGTTTAACCATGATTAGCAACATGGTGAACTAACCATTCCCTAATCTAGTTTTATTGTTTTGTTTTAAGTGTTATGGGTTTTAAGCATGATGGTTGTTTTTAAAATGAAATGAATTTAAAAAGGGTTTAAATTATGGTTTGAAGTGTTGACCTTGAGAGGGGGGGTGCATTATGAGGCATGATGGCTTGACCATGCCTTCATTTAATGAAGAGAGAGGGAGAGAAAGGGTTGACTAATGCTAGCTCTCATTTCCTTTTTCCTTCTCATTCTCTCACTCTCATTCTCTCACACAACACAACACACACACACACACACACACATCCTCATTAGCAGCAGCAAAGACAACAACAACAAAAGAAGCAGCACCAACAGCAGACAGCCACAGCAACAACAACAAAATAAACAACAACAACAATATTAGCAGCTGCAGCAGCAGAGGCAGCAACACCAGCACCAGCTCCAGCTTCTTGAGAGGAGCAGCAGCTAGTGGCACCAGCAACAGCTCGCAGCAGTAGCACCATCAGCAACACCAACAACAGCACCATCAGCAGCATCAGCATCAGCACAAGCAACATCAGCAGCAGCAGCCTCAGCTTGCAGCAGCAGCAGCTCCAGAAGTAGCAGTAGCAAGCTCTCACCTCCTCCATACACTTCTTCACATGCCTTCTAGGGTTTGTTAGGGTATATTTTCTGAACCCAATCTCCTAGTTGCTTAGCTTGTGTGCTAATTAGTGTCGGTTTATGTTAAATATTGGGTTTAGTGCTAGATTTTGGTGTTTAAGTGGAATTTTGATATAGTGATGATTGTGTTGACAAACCCTACTTATTTAAGTGCTGTTAGGGTCACATTATCTGAGAATTAACCCAGATTTCACTAAAATACCATAGGGTTTGTGTTTTGTGCAAAATTGGTGTTTTTAAGCGATATTTGTGACTTCTGTGATCTGCTTTTGACCCGGACCCTACAGAACAAAATTGAGGAAACTGGAATATGCTACCTAGGTCTAGAACACACCACCAGAACACAAGACCCTAACTCTTACCTTGGGCCGCAGATTAATTAGGTTTGGCCGCAATTTGCGGCCAAGTAGGGGGCAGGGGTGTTGGGGTCTTGGCTAGGGTTGTCTTCTGTGTTGTATAGTGTTTTGGCATGTCTAGTTTTGTAATATTTGGCCTGTAAGAAAATCTGGGATCAAATACCGTTTTTCATGTCCGCTGTGTTTGCGCGATACGCGCGATATGTGAGTGGGTTCTGTGATCCAGCGTATCGCGGCGTGTCGCGATAGTTTTAGACGCGTATACACACGTTTTAGCGTATCGTGCACACGCGCGTTTAGTTCGCAACGCGAGTTTCTCGTTTTGGTTCGATATCGCGTTTTGCGGAATATTTGGCTTATATATGATTTTTGTGTCTAAATTGCAGGTTTGCAGGCATGGACTACGGACACTACTACAGGGGGGAGCAGATGGTAGGATTCACCTAGCGTGGGGCGTAGGTGAGTAGATTTAATATCTACAGGGGAATCGCCCGCATGGCGTTATGCGTCTGGGCTAGGATTCTAATATTTGTCGCATATTCTACGTCATTGTTAGAA
Organism: Agapanthus africanus; assembly: GCA_030015575.1. NCBI lineage: Eukaryota > Viridiplantae > Streptophyta > Magnoliopsida > Asparagales > Amaryllidaceae > Agapanthus > Agapanthus africanus. Next base: position 243,426,833 of record CM057342.1, read on the forward strand.
TTGCGCTTTTACTTTATTTTCTTGATATAGCTGTACTGTGACTAGCAGTCGTAGGACACTGCACACATTATTGACGGTTCATGTTGCACGAGCACGGATTGTATGCTACACACACACCGTCAATAATTGCCATGTCACGCACCAACCATTATAGATACCATTGCTTATCACACATGACATCTAGTTTATCGGTATACCTACAGTGTATCATACCTTTAGTGATAGGTACATATACACCTTACGATACAGCTACAGATATACCTTGCTCATATTTTACTTATACCCAGTGGGGTATACCATATCATTTGCTTATAGGTAGACACCTATACTTAGCTGTACCTTTTTGATTTCGCATACATCTGGTTTCAGCTACATATTTTCGTTCATATGCTTGCATTTCGGATATATCACACATATTGTTCCTGAATTTGCGCATTTATTTATTTGGATTTTACATAGTGTTTTCGGGATTTGGGAACCGTGGGAGTTCATGAAATTATTCATACATTGAAAAACCCGGTTTCCTTGATATGATATTTGCGCGTCCACCATGAGTTTTATCAGTGCTGATTATATACTCCATACGAGGTGTGGTTGCCGTATGAGAGTACATGGTGGGGCCCGGTATGGTTCCCCTCGGCAAGAAGATCGATGGATTTTGCCGATTGAGCCTGGAGGCGGGCGAGTACCTACCGGTGACAGTACTAATGACTCGGCGGGGATCATGGAGATACCGTTGGGAGTCATGCACGTATGTATACGTCGAAAGGCGAGGGTCAGAGCTAGGCACTCGTGCTTTCGGGATAGCGTATGATACGTGATCAGGATTTCTGTGTCGATGCTTAGCATATTGGTTTTCATGATATTTATTTTAATACCTTTGTATATATAACAGGGGATTTAGCCGTTGTTATATATACCCTTACACCAATATTAGTGGAATGGGACGCTAATATATATGTGTTGCCCCCATCATATTTATTTCTGTATATATATCTTTAGGATGTTAGATTCTTACTGGAGATTTAACTTGGGTTATTAGGCGATTCATTGAGATTGGACATTGGACATACCTATGTGATTGCTGATTTGTACATTTGGGATATAGGAGATTACTCGATATTGTACATTGAGGAGATGTGAGACTTATATGATGTGAGTGCCTAATGTGGGGGCTGATTTGAGGAATTGGGATTTGAGTGTCTTGATGGATTGTGATCCTACCACGATATCAGGTTTCCATGGAAATGACATATTTTACCCCATACCTCACACTTATCTATTTTGTGCACAGTTTCATATGTTGGTAGTACCTGTTAGTGTACCCTTAAGATAGTTGCATATCTACTTTCTCATATCCCTATCGCATAGTTATTGCATACTATTATCATGTCATTACCGCTTCACATATTGATTGTACCTGCTATTGTACTTTCCATTATTCTGCATTCACATGACATGTTATTACTGCAATCGCATACCTTAGATTCATGCTGTACGTACATTCCTGCGATTACCTGCATATGTTATCTACTATTCACGAGTTGGCAACTCACCCCCGTTGTGCCACAGGTGTTTCAGGTTTTCCCCCAGAGTAGTCGAGGCAGGCTATTCAGCTCCTCATCTATCATCTTTTGCTACAGATATCGCATCAGCTCACAGTATACCGTTTTGCTTAGGTGGGTTAGATGATTATCTGTATTTCTTATTGTACATTCGTTATATTTTGTACTCTCCATCTACTATTGTATTGTTGACTTAGAGACTTGGTGAGGACGATATTGTATATTATTGTGGATTTGTTGTCTTTTATATACAGCTTTCTCTCTATTGCCTCTTATTTCTTCGCTACGGTGTCGTATATTTATGATATTATTGTTTTTCGTCTTGAGATAGTTTTTACAAAAAGGGGTGTTGCCAAAATTTTAAAGAAAGGAAGTGGGACTTTTAAAGAATTTGGGTTGTGATTTCAAATGTTTCAAAAACTTATATTATCTTTTCCGTATTTTATGGTTTAGATTTCTGGGTTTTGGCTTTCTTTTACCACGTTACGTCTTTAGGCGTTGCGTAGTATTAGAGCAGTCACGTGCCAATTTTTGGGTCGTGATAAAATCACTCTTTAGATTTATTTTAAAACAATATTAGTATATTTTTCGTAAAACCCCCTCGAGAAATGCAACCAATATAAATACAACGTAAACAACAATAATAAATATTTAAGAATCCTATATTAATATAGGTTTAAGCGGTATCATTTCTCTTGAGCCCCAGAGAGCCGGAGAAAGTGAGTGCTTGTCTATTCAGGTTAGACAGCTTAACGGAGTTACCAATGTCAATTTTCTTGAAAAAAGACACAAATCCTACCGTCCATGTGCAGCAGTTGCCGATTATTCCCGAACTGAAGAAATTCAAGAATTAAATCCTTTGATAAGATTCTGACTCCAATCTGAATCCAAATTCAAATTAGAATCCAAAATCAAACACGAATTTGAATACTTAATCATGAACATGAACACTCGAATTCAAATATCAAACTCAAACTTGTATACTTGACTCGACTTGACCGAACCATGGTTATAACTTGACATGAACTCGACTTGAATACCTGAATACATGATTACATCTTGAACATGAACCTGTACATTTTATATCCATGGATTCGGCCAAGACCTGTAATCTTAATCTATTTAATACAATACGCGGGGATAAAGGAGAGATTGGTACGGAACGTATATCGTGGCACGAGAGGTCACTTTAAAAGACACCTACATGAATTCATGTGTCATTGTCCCGTGGGTTATGATGGGGTCTTGTACTACATGTTACTATAGTCCACGGGATAAGATGGACTCCTCTCGTATACATAAATACTTTCTTTATCAAATTACAAATAACCACGTTAGAATAATTATCTTATACCTGTGAATGATCATATACAAATTTACCTGTCCACTGTTCATTTGGTTTCTATTCATATTATATACCACCTTCTCTTACTTCTTATGGGACTTACCAAGCTCTAGTTCACTGGCGACATTCCTTTCTATTTTTTTTCTTTGGAATGTTCGTTAGGAGGACCGGACTCTGAGGACATAGAGCCAAGCCAGGAGGACTTGGACCAGTTTGCTACTCAGCCAGTCTACTAGCTTCTTACTACCTGTACTTACATTCATTATGCCATTGTTTAGGCATTTACATTATTATTGTATCTTTTATTTCCAGACAGTTGTATGTAAAGTTGAATATAAATAAAGTTGCCATTTCATTTTATTACTCTTTTCATTCTTGCTCATTATTATATTGCTTAATTACGTTTAACGTATTTTCATAGTAATACGTTGCGGGCTTGCCATGTCACCGTTTCTATCTACTGGGAAGCAGGACGTGACAACTATTATCAACTTACTATACTAAGTGTAAATTCATTATTTGGTTTGGTACATGACATTACATGACTGACCCAACTGTCGAAGCAAGTGGAATGTCATTCATGCGAGTCGCTCTCCTTATCAGTCCAGAAGGCATCCCCTTAAAGAGGGTGACTTCACTACTTACGGGTACACCACCACGTTAGGAGCCGTCCATTCTAAACTTCTTTAGAATGGTGTCTGAGTACCTAAATTGGGACAATTCCAAAATCAATCTAGATCTATCTCTATAGACCCAGATCTATAGCCTAAATCTTACATGGAGAAACATTTATGACAACTATAGTTTGACCGATTGTAGCACAGGAATATCACCTCCTATCAGGAGTATGTCATCCACATGCCATTTGAGGAATATGACATTACCCTTACATCCTTCTTACAAATACTAAATTCATCTATAATTTTGATGAAGTCAAACACTTGAACCGTAACATCAAAATAGATGATTCATCTCCGTTATGCCTTTTTAGTTTATAAATAGGCTGAAGCAATTTGCACATGTTCCGCTGCTCTCACTGACTACGATGACCCTCTGGTAGAGTCATATACACGTACACTTCTAAATTTTCATTTAGATAGACGTTATAATCATCCACCTGCCAGGCATCATAGTCATGAAAAACAACAGTAGAAAGTTAAATCCGTATGGATTTTAGCACAGACACCGAAATAAAAGTTTCATCACAATCCACACCGGGTATGTAATGAAATTTTTTTACTGCAAGTCTAGCCTTATTAGGTTACCACCTTTCCATCTGCACTGATCTTCTTTTGAAAGATTTACTCGCTCATAATGGGTTTTACCTATTCAGAAGCACTCAACAAAGTCCATACTTTGTTGCAGTGTATAGAGTCCAACTTGGATAACACGGCATCTAGCCATCAGTCGGAAGTCACCACTTCCTATGGACTGCTGATAATTAATAGGATCAATATCAAATGATGCAAGCCTCCTTGTCGCCGTCTACGAGAAAACCGTAGTATCTCTCAGGTGGCTGATGTCACCTACTAAATTTGCGGAGTAGCTAAGATTTGTCGGGCAATTGAATTCTTAAGTTCTACTAAATTTTCAGTAATCATTTGTGGTTCTGAAATCTCTTACAGTTCTATTATACTCCCACTAATTTATTTTTTAAGAAATTCCTTTTATAAAAAAGTGGCGTGTCAAGAACAAATCTACTTTTGATCCTGAAAATGGTATAAGTTAAACCCTTTCTAATGCTTGGCATAACCCATAAACTGCTCATTACTGAAACTTGCTTTGAGTTTGTCCAGATTTTGCTTTTGACATAAGCCGGAAAACACCATATCTTAACAAACTTAAGATATGGTCTCCGTTCTATATCATATATAGAATCATAAGCACAAATTTAGAAGCAAACTTATTCAATAAGTATGCATCTGTTTCCGGTGCATATCCCCAAAAGAAAAGGATAACTACGAAATACCGAGCATAAGTATTCATCTCCTCGATCACATTAAGGAATCGTGATACTTCTGACGTCTCTGGATCTCAATTTCCTTCTTACACTGTATGAACTTCTTAATAGCTTCGGACTTTGCATTTTAACAAGAACCCACATCCTAAACTAGAGTACTCATAGGTAAACAGGACGAAGTATGAGAGCCCACCCTATGTCCGTATAGACATCGGATTATATACATCACTATTTATAAGTCCTAAGAGTTCACTAACTCTTACTCCGTGTTGTATGTTGAAAACTATATTTTGGTTAAGAATATCTATACCGTTATCGTATGCACCTTATCCAATCAACAATTGATGTAGGTAAATGTCCATGACATAATTTAAAATTTTTGAATATCTTTCTTTATCAAATAAAGAGGTGGATGTTCAATTTTTAAAAAAACAAATCTGGTGCACAATAATAGTTATTCGAAACCAAAAGTTTGCCGCCTGGCAAAATCAGTTGATTTTCCTCAATAACAACATTTGTTCCGAATCCAACTTTAAGGATCAAATCACCATTTCCCAATACTCTACTCCTTTTCTGCATTTGTAACATCTTACAGATGTGGGATCCTGATCCGGTATTGCATATCCATGGAGCAGAGTTAATTGAGAAATGGTTTTCAATAACAAACACATCAGAAGATGAAGTATATTATGCTTCAAGAGGGTAGCTAGGTATTCCCAATAATGCATTTTTCACTGCCCAGGCTCAAGACAGTAATTGCAATATCTTTTCCCTTCAGCTGCAACCCCTCAAGATGTCTCTATCTTTTACCTTGTGTACACCGAACTTAGTCTTGGTTGGTTTTCTTCTTTCCCTTCCTATCAGGTCCAACTTTAGGATTGGAAGATGACTATCCAACAAGTGTAACTGATGTATTCTCTTTCTTAAAGGAGCTCTCAAACTTAAGATAAGGTGGAGAGAAGAAACAAATAAATTATATCAATATACAATTCTCTTTCTTCAGAACCTATGGCCATTCTTGACTGAAACACTCTCTTCGAGTTCGTATGTAACTATACGAGATGACCTTCCAAGGAATATGGATCTCTGTATCTGAAACAGAGGGTTTTGGAGGAAATAAAGGGGAAGTAGGATTGATAAGGATATATGCGACTGCGTCATGAATTAGGGCAATCATGACATTCCAAAGTTAATGATTGTAAAAATGTTCGGTTAAATTAGCTTACGAGTTTTAGTTTAAGGTTATTCAGGGTCGCTGCCAGGACAGAGAGAGAGAGAGAGAGAGAAGAAACACTCAGCGTGCACTCTATAAAGATTAGATTAGTGTATTATATATCTAATCAGGATTGTTTCCCCCCCAAAAGAGCAAAGCTCTGTTCAAAACTCAAGAGGCAGCGCCTTACGTGCCTTCCACGAGCAGCGCCAGAGTTAAAAACTCTTATATGAGCGGCGCCCATGTGCGAAGCACACAAAACTCAAGAGGCAGCGCCTCATGTGCTTTCCACGAGGGCGCTAGCGCCAGAGTTAAAAACTCATATATGAGCAGCGCCCGTATGCAAAGCATACAAAACTCAAGAGGCAGCGCTTCACGTGCCTTCCACGAGGGCCCCAGCGCCAGAGTTAAAAACTCTTATATGAGCAGCGCCCATATGCAAAGCACACAAAACTCAAGAGGCAGCGCCTCACGTGCCTTCCACGAGAGCGCCAGTGCCAGAGTTAAAAACTCTTATTGGCGCCACACGTGCTCCTCACGTGGGCGCCAATGTGCAAAGCACATGAAGGAATTAAAACCTTAATTAGCGCCCATGTGCACAGCACGTGAGCGCCGACGCCTAGTAGAATTAAATTCTACTATCTGTTAAACAGAGCCTGTGGATTAAAGATCCAATGGAGATGATAAATTATCAGAATGCAGAATTAAATTCTGTTGATGAAATATTCCTCAAATCTTTCTAAATAAGAAAGATTGCCTTCTGTAAAATAGAGTACCGTTGGATTAAAAATCCAATGGTAATTAAAAAATCACCGATCTGCAGAATAAATTCTGTATGGGTAAATATTTCTCTAATCTTGTTAAAAACAAGAAAACACTTTCTGTAAAACAGAAGTTCTTGGATCAAAGATCCAACGGTGGGTAAAATCTCCAAATCAGTTAGTATCTCTTAATGAGAGATTTCTTCAACTAATCAACAGACTTGCCTCTACTATATAAAGGACCCAAGACTTCAAGTCTAAAGAAGAAAAAGCCCCCGAATAAGCTTCGGAAAAAAACAAAGCAGAAAGCTTCAAAAAGGAAAAAAGAAGAAAATCTCCTTCCTCAGAAAAAAAACTCTAGGTAAATAAAAAATGAAGAGAGATCAAAACATCTCGTTTACCTATTAAAGGGTTTAACCCTTTTAAAAGAAGAACTTAGTTTTTTCTCTGGATTTGAGATCCACAAGACAAGTCTCCCACAAGTTGAGAATTTAATTCTCATCAGGACGAACTTGCTCTTAGAGATCAAAGATTCAGAAAAGAACCAGAAAATTGAACTCCTCAGAATAAAATATACAACGAAAAATCACCGCCCAACACCTCGCGTGCCCCTCACGTGGGCGCCACTAAATAAAGGAGTGCGTAGCACTCAGTGATTGGCGCTCAGCGACCAGCGCCCCACGTGCATCTTGTTCTCCGCCGAAAGACGCGACCGAGACGTTGGGACGTCTGGCCCGAATTTTGGGGGCAAATGCTATTTGGGTTTTATCCGTCAACCTCTCCGAAGATACCAAGTTGATTTATGGCACCGTGTATAGGAGGTTTAGACAGATGCGTCCGTTGTAGCAGACTTCGTCAGATTCCTCCTCGTTAACGAGGGTTTTTGATTGTGGGGATGCTCTTCCCTGCAGATGCAAGCCCCTACAGTTAATTACGCTACCGCATCGCGGTAACCACTTTTTCCTTCTCCAGATGGTCACTTCGTGTCGTGTGTGTTTGTCTTATTTTTGGTTGCCCGTGGATTGTATATGGAGACTAATTTATGTTGTCGCCCGTAGGGCGTGGATTAGTCCAAATCCGTATTTTCTTAGATTTGGGTTTGGGTTGGTTTAAGGATCATTAATCTTGTTTTAGATTAAGATCAACTTAAATGCTTGTTAAGGATACGTAAGTCTAATTTTAGACTAAGATCTACATAACAAGGTTTTGCGATCATTTAGATCCAACGAAAAAGTATTTGGACTCTATCGTTTTAGTTTAGGGCATTGCGGTCCATTGGGTTTAAGAACATCACAGTCTATGAGTTTAAGGACCTCATAGTCCGTAAGGTTTATAGACATCATAGTCTGGTTTAAAGACGTCATAGTTTGTGAGGTTTAAAGACATCATAGTCTGGGAGGTTTAAAGACATCATAGTTTGTGTTGGCTATAGTGCCCTCAAGGAAATTATCATAGTCGTGGACTTGTGATTATGATGATTGAGGCAGGACCTATACCGATGAAACAGTCTTACTCAAGATGATAATATGCTATCTGGTTTGTCTTTATCATCATATACATGTTGATAGAGCCCATAGGATTCTTGCTTGACTGCCAGCATTGTGATGGCGATCACATACGTGGGAGCTGGGGATCTATAAGCACATTCTTAAATGTCCCTAGTCGTGGGAGTATCGAGACCGGGCATCGATACTCCAGTGTAGACTAGTGTATACTGATCGAGACCCCGACGAGGGGCGTTGGCTAGGTCTCACAAGGCATTGGTGTTAGTTTGTTCACCTAAGATAGTATACAGGTGCTCATTGGGTTATGAGTACACTGGACGGACTCGCCGGGAACCTGCTAGTTGGTATTATACCTATTGTCAGATAGCAGTTCCCAGATGACATGTGTACAGGTTAGTCTGTCGACCTGAGATCATCATTTGTCTCGTGTGAGTTCCCACTGTACTTTGATTACTACCCTACCACGGCTCAAAGGAGTCGTGCAAACAGGTTTTAGTTGGGTACAATCCCGAGCCACATGGAGGCAGTGATCGGATCGTTGGGGATTCGTCTCTCCCGGTATTGGGGGTTGATGTCGCGTTGTGTACGGATGGCCATCACCAAAAATCCGTGGCCACGGTGGACGAGAATTATCGATCCAGGATCGATAGTTCCTCGGGTGGTGATGGGTTTTATACTGACACTAAATATCGCGTTGTTGGGGGTCTGACTTTATCCACCCCCCCCAGACTCGATATGCGATACTCTTAGACGAACAGACCGGACTGTACGGATATTGTCACTGTCAGGCTCAGTAGGGGTTCAGGATGAGTTTGCTCGTCGGCCTCCCTTTCGCTCAATACCTGGGTAGCCGTTACGTACAGCTAGTGCCGCTGACGTGCTTGTGGTTAAACCCACTGCCAGCATATTGATGAGTCTTTAGAGTCCTACACAGAGGGTTTTCACGGTTCAGGCGATATGGTGTACAAGAAGTATGTTGATACATACAGGTGTCCGATTAAATATGTGCACATGCTGCGCAGACTTTAATCGGACGGTTGATAATACTAGCGGCTTAGGATTAAGCCAGATTATCAAATCAGGTTTTGATTTAATAATTTATATATGTATTTGTATATACGTATTCTAGTATTATTGTTCACTATTCATTTTCTCTCTTTGCTATTCGTATTTTTGTATGGATACGCGTATATGTATTTCGATACATGTACCGGGAAGTATTCCGTATTTTATACGGAATGACTTCTAGAAGATGTGCCACCTCATTATTGATTTTTTCTTTTTAGAAAAATCATTTGTTTGATAATGAGGTGGAGGGTGTGAGGTGGCATGGGGCATGGGTTTTGTGAATGTAGCATGGTATGGTCTCATTTGTTTAATGAGTATGGTGCATTTGTTTAATGCAATTGGAAAAGAAAATGTTTTTTTTTGTGGAGGAGAGAGGAGGGGCCGGCCACTCTTGATGGGGGGTTCATTCATTTTGGACATTACATGATTTTCATTATGCTAGCCCACTCTCTCATTCTCTCATGCTACACAAAGACTTAGCCAATTTTAGTTCATGCCAAAGCTTCCTCACCTCGATTCTTCTTCTATGGTTGCTCCATGGAGCACATGAAAAGAGAGAAAATTGTAGTGACACTTTCATACACCTCCACTCTCCATAGATAGCAACTTTGGGGCGTCGGATGCCTCATTTGTCGAGGCTGAAGCTTGCGCCGTTTCCCTCAGGTGGATCATCGGAGATGGAGGAAGACCGGCAACCAAACTTCGTCAAAGGATCGCAAGGAGCTTGGAATGAAGACCGAAGGACTCGGATCATCTCGGTATAACCTTTCCAACACTTAGTTAGCTCGCTAGATTAGGGTTTAAGGTCGATCCGGAAATCGGGTAACGGTAGCGCCGGTTTTAGAAATTTTGTTCCGCATTTTGGCCGCGTTTCGTTGGCCGGGGTGCTGCCGGGACCCTTCATGGTATCAGAGCCACCCTTTAAACCCCTTACTAGCTTGTTTAAACGTGTATAAAAGATCGATCGACGGAAATTGCCAAAATCACGTTTTCAATTATCTGTTCTCTGCCGATTTTCAAAAGTGGTCAGAAAATTATTTGCAGTAGCTTAAAAATCCGTGCAGGCCTTTTGTAGGGTACAGAAAAAATTTGGTCTCCTGAAGCCCTAAACGCGCCGTGGAACCGCCGCACTTACCCCCTATTGGCGGCGGTTCCGCGGCTATTTAGTGGCGACGGGCTTCCAAATTTTTACTATAGCCTCCTGATGTGAAATTGTGATTTTTGTGATATCCTGTTTTGGCCCAGGTTTTTGTGCAGTATTTTTTTTGCTATTGGTGCCAATTTGGAACATAGTCGATCGATATTTTAAGCGTGCGTTTGACAGTACATACATTATATTCTGCGACCGTGAATGTCATTTGATCGGTAAACATGTCTAACTACTATATGTCTTTTAGACGGGTTTGCGAACGTGACTTTCACGTTGATGTTCTGTGTTGTGCTGTGATGTTGGTTGGATCGTCGTGGTGGATAGCTGTGGTGCAATGTTAGTACAGTTTTATTTCATTTGTACATTTGATATTGCGGGGCGAGCGTCCGACATGTGGACTGCCGTCACTGCCAGTTTGTATATTATTCTTTTGGGGCACGACCGGGATGAGGTCGATGTCACCCTTGTATATTATTTTATTTTCTGTACTAGGATTACCCCGTGGTGGGGTGCACGAATAGCCAGATTCTGGAGGGCAACGGGTCCGCATCTCATGGCGTTGGGACGGAGGGGACCTTACTCTAGAATTGGTGGGCTGTTCGCCGCACTCGTAGGGGGTATAGGTTTCATTGCACATGCTATCCACACGACAGGGAACGTCGGGTCTCACTTGCGGCTCAAGTGAAACCCGAGGCTCCAGATTATCCACCATTCTGTGTTGCTTCTGTGATGTTGCTTTATATCATGCCTGGGACGAATGTTATATATATATTTATATATACTAGTAGATGTTGTATATGTTTTGCTCCCGCGCTAGCCCAGTCCCCGCTCTGTCGTTAGTTAAGTAACCTAACGGGTGATGACGGGACCCAGTGGCGAATGCGGATGGCATATACGTACATTTTATTTTCGTTCTTTTCTGGTGTGATTAATTGATGGGACTGCATAGATTCTTATCAATGCAAGGATAAAACAAACTTATATATGATGTTGTTGGAACCAAGTTTTTAAAAACTGACATTACAGACGTACACTTTTGTTTTGCATCGTGGTATTCATTTTGGAATATCCTGCACCTCATTCAACGAGGCAAGGGCCAAGATCCCTTCATTGGGAGTGACCCCTTGAGTAAAACTTTGCGTCAACGTAATAATTTCACTATAGTCGATTCTTTTGCTTTGCATCGTGGTATTCAGTTTAGGATATCCTGCACCCCATTCGATGGGGAAAGAGCCGAGATCCCTTCACCGGGAGTGACCTCTTTAGCAAAAGTTTTCACCACTATATATTTATAAAACCACTTGGATTCCTTCAACGATATCAAGTTCATTATGTTAAAGCTTTTCGCCAAAAACCAGCCGTAGCCCTCCGTCATTTCTTACAAGTATTACTTAGTATTCGTGCTGCATTTATTGACTGTGTCAAGGCACAGTGTGCGGTAGCTAAGTAGTGCTTGTTTGTGGTATATTAATGCGATTGGTTATGACAGTCGTGCGGCCTTGTTGACTGTGTCAAGGGCTCGTACGGGTGGGTCTAATGCAATTCTGGATAATGACGGGTTGAACTTGACTAGGACTCTTTGATTTGTTGACTGTGTCAAGGTCACTTGGGTCCTACGGGTAAAAACACACATCGGAAGTTTCAAACATACAGAAAACTTGCCAGGCTTGCGCATACCTTCTGGAGTGTGGTGACTTGAGTGGCTTCCATCAAGTCATCATGCGATGATAGTTGGATCCCGATTCCCACTGATGAGTAGAATTACTCCTCGGGTGATTCCGACTAATTCTCCTTTTAGGTTTGGAGGAGAATTCGAGGAAACAGTGGGAGCCATCCAGATTAGATAAAATGATTAACCATTCTGATCTAGGTTAGAGTGCACGCTGAGTGTTTCTTCTCTCTCTCTCTGGCTGCGACTTTGATCCGACCTTTGACTAAAACTCATAAAACCAAGTTGACCGAACCTTCTTAAAACACTATGGATTTTGGATTGTCACAATGTCGCATATATCATTGCCACTTCTGTATCACCTTTGCATTTCTCCAGAACATCCCGTATCACTACGAACATCCACTTCCATTGGATAAATCCATCGTATGGTTATATACGAACTCGAAGGATCTTTTTCGAGGATGGATTCTGGTTCTGGAGAGATTGAATAGGATTATTCGGTTGTCTTTTCTCTTTACCTTCGCTCAGGTTGTGAGGGTTCCTAGGATTAGGAGAGGGTACACCTATTGAGCTTATTGGATAGTCTTCCTCCAGACCAAAGGCAGGTGTCGAACGGTAGGGAAGGAAGAAAACCAACAAGCTTAACCGTGGTGTACAGAAGGTAATAAGTAAAGACATATAAAGGGATTAGAATAATGGCAAAGGAAATTGCGATTACCATCATTCACGACAAAGACCGGGTATACCCCTGCCACTCCTACATCTACTTTGCATTTCTCCAGGACACTCCGTATCACTACGGATATCCACTTCCATTTGATAAATCCATCATATAGTTACATACGAACTCGAAGGAATTTTTTCGAGGATGGATTCTGATTCAGGAGAAATAGAATAGGATTATTCAGATGTCTTTTCCCATTACCTTCTCTCAGGTTGCAAGGGCTCCTAGGATTAGGAGAGTACACCTATTACGCTTATTGGATAGTCTTCTTCCAAACCTCAGGTCGGTGCCGAAGGGTAGGGAATGAAGAAAACCAATTAGCGTAAAGGAGGTATACAGAAGGTAATAAGTAAAGACATAATAAAGGGATTGCAGTGAGGGCAGGTAAGTGTATGGTTACTGTCATGATTCAGGATAATGGAAGAGGCGTTACTAGGTATACCAGTTAACCCTTTTGGAACATTTTCATCTTTCAGTTTTACTGTGCGATGTTAATTAAAAACTGTTTTCCCAATTGGAATCTAACTCCAGGGTATGTATTTACTAGATCAGTTTCTCACATCTGCATGTTATTGCGGATGGTGAGTGGGAGTAAGATATTGGGAATTGGGTGATTAGATCCTCATTATATCGGAATTCATAGTAATTGGTGATATTTGAGGAAATCATCTGCATTTTGCCGGATGACAAATATTTGGTTTTGAATATCCGTTGTTATGCACCAATTTCAAACTGATATATCTGTACATTTATTTTATAAAGTGAGATATAACTTTTTGATATTGTGTATATGACTTTTACCTATATCAGTTGGTGATTAGGTAAGGTGCATTCAACAGTGGTGTAACTCTTCTTAACCGAAGTACAGTTTTTCAACCTACGACGCACAGAGTTTGAGTTATTGGACTCAGGGGACTTATACAAAGTATTGTATGTTGTCCAGTGTCCATTAGGATAAAGGGGTTGGTACTCGTACTATATTCTGTTTACTTATGACTTCTCCAGTTCTGGACATGTATTTCGTTGAAATGCAAGATCTAGATATTCAGAAGTTATAAATATAAGAATAAAGTAGAGAACCATTTGTTGTAAGTATCAGGATTCTTCGAGGAATTCGAAGATGTAGATACTTGTGTTTGGTATTCAGTTAATAGTAATGGTTTTGAGAAATTGCTTCTCTTTCGGGATACTCATATATGGATGCACTCCTAGATGAGTAATGCTGATTGTCCTCTTTTCATTTGGTTGATATGCACTGGAGACAGCTGCATGAATTTGAATCTGGTTCCAATTAAATTAGTGCTTTTGTTTCTATATCAGATATATATAGAATCATTATATCTTGACGATGTTAAGGTATAGGGAGTTGTCTAGCTGATGCTTAAAACCAGAATCCGGATAAACTCAAGGCACGTTTCAGTAATGGCTGTTTGTGGGTTATCCCGGGCTTTGACGAGGGTTAACTTTCTACCATCAGGAAGATCAATATTTATATTGTTCTGGACTCGCCACAGTTTAATAAAATGGATTTTTTCAGAAAACAGAAGTGGGAGTATGGTAGAACTGGAAGTTATTCCAGAACCACAAACGATTATTGGAAATTTAATAAAACCTAAGGATTCAATTGGATTTGATGTTCCATTAGCCACTCCGCGGATTTGATATTCCATTAGCCACTCCGCAGATTTGCCATTGCTGTTGTTCTAGACTATAAGACCCGGCAGGAGGATGAATATAGCGTTGTTCTAAACTTGTTTTAGAAGTGCACGTATATATGACTCTGCCAGAGGGTTGTTGTAGTCAGTGGGAGCAGCGGAAGCATAGTAGGCAAGTAACTTATGTCTATTTACAGACTAAAGCAGGTATAACGGTAATAGATCATCTATTTTTTATGTGACAGTCATAGGTCTTAACCTCATCAGAATAGGAGATGGATCTGGTAAGAAGGTAGTAGAGAGTGATGTCCAGGTATTGGGATGACATGCACTTGATAGGAAGAGATATTCCTATACTACGATCGGTTGTACTATGGTTGTCACAAAGTTGTTTCTCCATATAGGATATGGACATAATATCAGGTTTTCTGGTTACTAGATCTATGGTTTTGGATCTAGATTTGGGAAGTATCCTAATCTGGGTACTTTGACATTAAATGGACGACTCCTGGCATGGTGGTGAACCTGCAGGTGATGGAGTCTACCTCTCTAAAGGTTTCTTACAGACTAAAGGGGAGAAGGATCTACATGATTAACATATCACTTGCTTAGACAATTGAGTTAATCATGAAATGTCAAGTACCACACAAGATGTTGCTTTTGTACTAGATGCAATAAGCAGATATATTATTCTAATCCTGGAGAAACATTGGGAAGCAGTTTATGAACATAAATGGATGTTCTATGGATATGGTAACGGCAGCCTCCTTCGGGAGACGATTATCATTTCAGGCTTCCAAGGTGACCTGGATGACAGAGTGACTGTCAGAGTTATAGTTTTCCCTCCTTTGAGGGACAGTATGTTGGACAGGTGGTCCAAGCGGATACTGAGGAAAGGCAAGGCGCAGGATACTGATTAAATTTAGTGGACGATATAGTCTAAGTAGTTTGCTGGATTTGGAGTTCATTTGTGAACTGGATCCCATCAGATATCCAGACAAATTCTAAGACAAGTATTGCTGATTTTGGGAGATAGTTTTCTCCGCGAAGTTGAGATTAAGAGAGATACAGAAAGAAACATTGGAGCGGATCCACTCACTAAGGCTATTTCTCGAACGCAATCATTTTCGCAAACAGGCTTTGCGAAACTGATTAGTAGAGAAGTTGGGTGTTCGGTATCACACGGGCTGTGAGTATGCGACATCGCAATAATTGGCCTTAAGTGCAAGTGGGAGATTGTTAGCTATAGTGCCCTCAAGGCAATTATCATAGTCGTGGACTTGTGATTATGATGATTGAGGCAGGACCTATACCGATGAAACAGTCTTACTCAAGATGATAGTATGCTATCTGGTTTGTCTTTATCATCATATACATGTTGATAGAGCCCATAGGATTCTTGCTTAACTGCCAGCATTGTGATGGCGATCATATACGTGGGAGCTGGGGGTCTATAAGTACATCCTTAAATGTCCCTAGTCATGGGAATATCGAGACCGGGTATCGATACTCCAGTGTAGACTAGTGTATAATGATCGAGACCCCGACGAGGGGAGGTGGCCAGGTCTCATAAGCCATTGGTGTTAGTTTGTTCACCTAAGATAGTATACAGGTGCTCATTGGGTTATGAGTACACTGGACGGACTCGCCGGGAACCTGCTAGTTGGTATTATACCTATTGTCAGATAGCAGTTCCCAGGCGACATGTGTACAGGTTAGTCTGTCGACCTGAGATCATCATTTGTCTCGTGTGAGTTCCCACTGTGCTTTGATTACTACCCTACCACGGCTCAAAGGAGGCGTGCAAACAGGTTTTAGTTGGGTACAGTCCCGAGCCACATGGAGGCAGTGATCGGATCGTTGGGGATTCGTCTCTCCCGGTATTGGGGGTTGATGTCGCGTTGTGTACGGATGGCCATCACCAAAAATCCGTGGCTACGGTGGACGAGAATTATCGATCCAGGATCGATAGTTTCTCGGGTGGTGATGAGTTTCATACCGACACTAAATATCGCGTTGTTGGGGGTCTGACTTTATCCACCTCCCTAGACTCGATATGCGATACTCTTAGACGAATAGACCGGACTGTACGGATATTGTCACTGTCAGGCTCAGTAGGGGTTCGGGATGAGTTTGCTCGTCGGCCTCCCTTTCGCTCAATACCTGGGTAGCCATTACGTACAGCTAGTGCCGCTGACGTGCTTGTGGTTAAACCCACTGCCAGCGTATTGACGAGTCTTTAGAGTCCCACACAGAGGGTTTTCACGGTTCAGGCGATATGGTGTACATGAGGTATGTTGATACATACAGGTGTCCGATTAAATATGTGCACATGTTGCGCAGACTTTAATCGGACGGTTGATAATACTAGCGGCTTAGGATTAAGCCAGATTATCAAATCAGGTTTTGATTTAATAATTTATATATGTATTTGTATATATGTATTCTAGTATTATTGTTCACTATTCATTTTCTCTCTTTGCTATTCGTATTTTTGTACGGATACGCGTATATGTATTTCGATACATGTACCGGGAAGTATTCCGTATTTTATACGGAATGACTTCTAGAAGATGTGCCACCTCATTATTGATTTTTTTCTTTTTAGAAAAATCATTTGTTTGATAATGAGGTGAAGGGTGTGAGGTGGCATGGGGCATGGGTTTTGTGAATGTAGCATGGTATGGTCTCATTTGTTTAATGAGTATGGTGCATTTGTTTAATGCAATTGGAAAAGAAAATGTTTTTTTTTGAGTGGAGGAGAGAGGAGGGGCGGGCCACTCTTGATGGGGGGTTCATTCATTTTGGACATTACATGATTTTCATTATGCTAGCCCACTCTCTCATTCTCTCATGCTACACAAAGACTTAGCCAATTTTAGTTCTTGCCAAAGCTTCCTCACCTCGATTCTTCTTCTATGGTTGCTCCATGGAGCACATGAAAAGAGAGAAAATTGTAGTGACACTTTCATACACCCCCACTCTCCATAGCTAGCAATTTTGGGGCGTCGGTTGCCTCATTTTTCGAGGCTGGAGCTTGCGCCGTTTCCCTTAGGTGGATCATCGGAGATGGAAGAAGACCGGCAACCAAACTTTGTCAAAGGATCACAAGGAGCTTGGAATGAAGACCGAAGGATTCGGATCATCTCGGTATAACCTTTCCAACACTTAGTTAGCTCGCTAGAATAGGGTTTAAGGTCGATCCGGAAATCGGGTAACGGTAGCACCGGTTTTAGAAATTTTGTTCCGCATTTTGGCCGCGTTTCGTTGGCCGGGGCACTGCCGGGACCCTTCAGTTTGGTTTAAAGACATCATAGTCTGTACGATTTAAAGACATCATAGTCTGGTTTAAAGACATCATAGTCTGTACGGTTTAAAGACATCATAGTCTGTACGGTTTAAGGACATCATAGTCTGGTTTAAAGACATCATAGTCTGTATGGTTTAAAGACATTATAGTCTGTATGGCTTAAAGACATCATAGTTTGGTTTAAAGACATCATAGTCTAATTTAAAGACATCGTAGTATGTACGGTTTTAGTTTAACCATTTGGAGATGCACCAAAAGTTATTGGTTATTGGGACCCCCATCTCTCTGAAGACGTTGAAGAATTACAACGATATGTATCAGAGGTATGAAAAGATGTACCCTTGAACCAATGTTGGTTGGGAGATCTATAGTCAGGTTTGGGACTAAGACCAATTAAAAAGACTGTGAGCACATGGGCTCGGTTAATCTGAATTAGGGACTTGTGGCCAATTTGGGCTCAGTCCACTTGTTCCCGCCAAAAATTTCTGCGTAGAAGAGTCCAATGTATCAAATGGCAATGATACGCTTAAGGAAATGCGAACCAGTATCTTCCGGCCTGTATTTTGATAAACCCACGAAGGAGGAACTATTAAATTCTGATGACATTGGAAGCATCTCGAAAAACCCTTCGATTTGATATATTATGGGCTTCATAATTCATCCGTGCTCGCACGTGATCAATGGTCACGTGTTGACACGTGATAGTTAAAACAGAAATAAAAACAAATGGCTGAAGGAAATAGCTCAACGAGGTATCACGTGCTCACACGTGACCAATGGTCACATGCTGACACATGATGGTTATAAGAACAACATAAACAAGCGGCCGTTAAAGAACTCAATTGGGGGTCACGTGCTCACATGTGACCAAGGGTCACGTGTCAGCACGTGACTGGCTTCGAAAGCCTTACAGTTAATAGAATTAAATTCTAAAAACTTCCAAATCTTTCCAAATGGAAAAGGATTATGGGGACCGTTGGATTAAAGATCCAAGGGTGATTAAATATCACCAATTTATGGAAAGATCTTAGACAAGGAAAGATTTCCCCTAAAATCTCACCGGAAATAACAAACATAATATCTTTGGATTTAAAATCCAACGGTGAATAAAATTCACTGAATGATCTAAAGGATCATATTAATGATGAAAACAAATCAAATATTTCAATGAGAGATTTGCTAAATAAATTGATTCTCTTCCTTCTTCTATAAATAGGAGCCAAGAAAAGAAGAGAAGGGACCTTTTTTGGAGAGAAGAACAGAGGGAGGAGAATTTAATTCTCAAGAAAGAAAACCCTAGGTGAGAAAAGGGAAAAAGATCAACTTCAAAAAAGAGAATTTAATTCTCAAAATTTAAGAGTTTAACTTTTCTGCAAATAAAGAACTTAGTTCTTCTTCTAGTTGAAGATCTGCACAGAGCACATCTCCCCATAAGTTGAGAATTTAATTCTCATTGGGTCGAGATCCTGCCATGCAGATCCTAAACTTAGAAGGGGAATTGAGTTTTGAGAATTTAATTCTTCCAAACTAATTGGAATTTAATTTCTACAGAATCATAATTAGGGTTTTACCCTAAATAAGAATTTAATTCTTTCACAATAGGAATTTAATTCCTCCAAAACAAAAATTAGGGTTTAACCCTACAGAGAATTTAATTCTTAAAAAAGAGACTTGAAAGATCTCCATGCATGCAAAAGACCAAGGTCACGTGTCCCCATGTGACCCCTGAAAAGATCCCAAAAAAATAAAAAAGAAACAGCTTTGAGGTAATGCCTCACGTGCTCTCACGTGACCTCCAAGACAAAGGGAATAAAAGCAAGGAAAATCTAAGCTTTGGGCGCTCTCACGTGTTACCACGTGACCCCTTAGCAAACATTTTAACAGTCAGCGCATAAATCCCCATCACGTGTCAACACGTGATGCTCAAAATAAAAATGAAAAGTGTTTAACACTTATTCGCAGATTTGAGGATAAAACAAAGGAGATCTGGCTCCACATTTAGGGCGCCCTCACGTGTCCCCACGTGACCCCTAACAAATCCCTTTAATATCTAATGGATGAATGCCTATCACGTGCCCACACGTGATGGCCAGGAAATAAAAAGTGTTTAACACTTAATTGCAGAACAAAATAAAAGGGATCTGGTCCCAATTTTGGGCGCTCTCACGTGTCCACACGTGACCCTTCTTTCTTTAGTGTTTAACACTAATTTGAGGATTATATTTTCAGTGTTTAACACTGATTGTTTCTAGTGTTTAACACTAAATTGAAGATTATATTTCCAGTGTTTAAAACTAATTTGAGAGTTTTATCTCCAGTGTAGCACTGTTGTTCTCTAAGTGTTTAACACTATTTTTAGCCAAATTGGCTAATTTTCCAGAAGCAAAAGTCCCTCCTCCAAATGAATCTCAAAATTGAGGAAATCAAAGACAAAATGTTGTCAGAGCCCCAAAACTTCTGTTTAGCACTGCTGAATAATGAGGGGCTGAACCCAGACAAATGTCTAATGGCCCAAAGGGCCAATATTTCAAACATAACTGGACTTAGCCCAAACTGGCCATAAGTCCTCAAATCATCTTGAACTGAGCACATCTGCTCTTTCAACCAACTCATTGGTTCAAGGGTACATCTCTGAACTCCTCTGATATTTGTCGTTGTAATCCTTCAACGTTTTCAGAGAGGTGACGGGTCCCGACAACCACACATTAATACGAACTGTGGGGTCCTTAAACTCATGGACTAATGCGTCCTTAAATTAACATTTGTCCCCAAAATGGGAATGATGGACCACTATGTCCTTAAACTGGTATTGGACCACCATGTCCCTAAACTGGAACAATAGAGCCCAAACGCTCTTTTGTCGGATCTAAACGATCCCGTTAAGTTGATCTTAGTCTCAAACTGGAAAAACGTATCCTTAACAAACGTTTAAGTTGATCTTAGCCTCAAATACGGCTAACGTATCCTTAAACCCTCAAACAGACTTTAGTCCCAAATTGGACTACAGGTCTCCCAACCAATTTTGGTTCAAGTGTACATCTCTGAACTCCTCTGATATCTGTCGTTGTAATCCTTCAACGTCGTCAGAGAGGTGACGGGTCCTGACGGCCATATATTCAATGGACCACTATGTCCCTAAACTGGAACAATAGAGCCCAAATGCTCTTTTGTCGGATCTAAACGATTCTGTTAAGTTGATTTTAGTCTCAAATTAGACTAACGTATTCTTAACAAACGTTTGAGTTGATCTTAGTCTCAAATATGGTTAACGTATCCTCAAACCAAAACCCCAAACCCAAATTTAAGAAAATACGGATTTAGACTAATCCACGTCCTACGGGTGACGACATAAATTAGTCTCCGTATACAATCCATAGGCAACCACAAATAAAACAAACACCCACGACACGAAGTGAAATTCTGGAGAAGGACGCGATGCGGTAGCGTAATTAATTGCAGGGGCTTGCGCCTGCAGGGAAGAGCGTCCCCACAATCAAAAACCCTCGAGCGAGAGGGAATCTGACGAAGTCTGCTATATCGGCCGCATCCGTCTAAACCTCCGATACACGGTGCCATAAATCAACTTGGCATCTTTGGAGAGGTGGACGGATAAAACCATATAGCATCTGCCCCGAATCTCAGGCAAGACGCCCGTGTCTTGGCCGCCATTCGGAGGGGAACACCACTCAGTTCTAAATAAAGTGTTTGAACACTTGTTTGGACTCGGTCCACTCATTTTGAATAAAATGTTGAACATTTTTTTGGGCTCAGCCCCTTTTTATTCAATAATGTTGAGCATTGATTTGAGTTCTGACACCTCTTTTTCTTTTTGTCTTTTATTGAGTGTTGAACACTTTTCATAGCGCTGGGGACTTATTTACAGAGCGCTCCACTCTTTATGGCGCTGGGGTTTTATTTGCATAGCGCTTTGTATTTCCTTAGCGCTCATATGAGGAGCACGTGGAGCGCTTGGCGCTGAGCGCCAGACTTTGAGCGCTAAAACGCTTCTTATAACGTAGCGCCCAAGTGAGGAGCACGTGGAGCGCTTGGCGCTGAGCGCCAGACTGGGAGCGCTAAAGCGCTTCTTGTAAAGAAGCACCCACGTGAGGAGCACGTGGAGCGCTTGGCGCTGAGCGCCAGACTGGGAGCGCTAAAGCGCTTCTTGTAAAATAGCGCCCACGTGAGGAGCACGTGGAGTGCTTGGCGCTGAGTGCCAGATTTGGATCGCTAAGGCACTTCTTGTAAAATAGTGCCCACGTGAGGAACACGTGGAGCGCTTGGCGCTGAGCGCCAGACTTGGAGCGCTAAGGCGCTTCTTGTAAAATTGGCAGCTTTGATCAGTCCTGTGCTCTGAGAATTAAATTCTCGATTTATAAGAGACTTTGTCTCATGGATCTAAGAAGCAAGTTCTTCTCTTTTTTGATGAGATGCTGTGATCACTTTTACTTTTTTGAAAGACTTTGTTTTATAGATCTGTGATATGAAAAAGAACTACGTTCTTCTGATGTGAGAGTTAAACTCTCAACTATGGAGAAGATGCCATGATCTTTCTTCTTGCTATTTACCTTGAGAAGAAATTGCTCTCGTCTTTGAAGTTTCTTGAAGTTTTTTTTGGGGGGGTTCCTCTGTTGTGTGTATGTCTAAGACTTGAAGTCTTGGGTCATTTATATAGGGGAGGTTGATTTATTGATTCAGTTAAGGAAATCTCTCATTAAGAGATCTCTGATTGATTTGGAGATGTTTCCCACCATTGGATCTTTGATCCAAGGGATTTTGTTTTACAGAAGATATTTTTCTTGTTTTTAACAAGATTGGGAAATTTTTTCCCATACAGAACTTATTCTGTATCTTGGTGATTTTTAATCACCATTGGATCTTTGATCCAACGGTGCTCTGATTTACAGAGCACAATCTTTCCTGTTTGGAAAGATTTTGAGGAGTATTTCCTCAACAGAATTTTATTCTGGTAATTTGATGATTTATCATCTTCGTTGGATCTTTAATCCAAGGGTGGAGAGCGTTTAGTTCTAGCGCCGGCGCTCTTGTGCTTTGCACATGAGGCGCTTCCTCAGAGTCTTTGACTCTTGGTGCTAGCGCTCTCGTGCTTTGCACGTGAGGCGCTGCCTCAGAGTCTTTAGCGCTGGCGCTCTTGGCACGAGCGCTCTCGTGCTTTTCACGTGAAGCGTTGCCTCAGAGTCTTTGACTCTTAGCGTTGGCGCTCTTGGTGTGAGCGCTCTCGTGCTTTGCACGTGAAGCGCTGCCTCGGAGTCTTTGACTCTTAGCGCTGGCGCTGGCGCTCTTATGAGGCGCTGCCTCATTTCAAATTTCAAATAGAGCTTTGCTCTCTAATTGGGGGAACCAAATGCCCTCCACCGTTGCGCTCACGTGGCTCACACGTGAATGCAGCGGTGGCAGCCTTTCCACCGTTGGATTTTTTTGGAAGTTGGATCGACTTCTAGGGCCTATAAATAGGGCTTTTGGCCCTTGAGATGACTGCTTGTTCATCTTCTTGTTTTCCTGTTCTTGAGAATTTAATTCTCTTTCAAAGCTATGCTCTCTGCCTTAAGAAATTTCTTAGAGTCAAAACTCTGCCCAAATTTGGTAAGGATTGAACTTATTAACGGAGCTTTGCTCTTCTCAGATAGTAGATCTTAAAATGTTTTAGGGTTATACCCATTAACAGAGCCGTGCTCATCTTTAGATCATAGATCTTCAAGCATAATCTTTTTAGGGTGATTTTAACCCATGAACTGGAACACTGTTCATCTTCCATGAAGAACTCTTAGAGTTTGTTCACAGATCTTGAAGATCTTGGAGTTTTTACTCTGCAAAAGCTTTGATTTTTTAGGGTTTTGATGGATGATTCCATCGTCTTCACAGAGCATAACTCTTAAAATTTTGGGGGAATTTTATTCCCTTCATCATTAATTTTGGCAAATGTCATTTCTGTTGCAGAGCGTTGCTCTCGAGGGAGTTTAACTCCTTGGCCCGAGGGGAATGAGAATCCTTTTAGAATTTTCTATTTAATGAGTGACTTTCTCATCAATGATGAGCCGTCATCTTAATTTTGCGGGCCCCCTCTGGTCCCTTTCCACTGCATTGCAGTGCGGTACAAAATTTGAAGTACTAAGTGTCAGAATTTGAACTATAGCCTTGACAGCTAATTCTTGTTCTTTTTCGTGCAGGTACTATATCTTTTGACACTTCTTTCCCATTTGTTCGTCCGGAAAGCACATTCCCTGACGCGCCCGTGGAGAGAGAAGTCTTCGCGCTAATCAAAGATCACGACCCGGAGCAAAAGTCTCTTCATTTATGAGGGTCGTGGTATAATCAAATCATCCGGGGTCGACGCAGCTTCTCTTGTGCGGTGCCTTCGGAGCCCATTTCGGCAATCCACTACGCCGACTCACCCCCAGTGAACTATGCCTTAGAGGAGGTCAACTGGACTTCGGAGGGTTGCCTTCAGCCTTCTATGGCCGCGATATCCATACAGCCGCCGATGGCTTTGGATATTCTGGGGCGGCGTATATGTCAAGATGAGTCGCGCCCCTGGGGATAGCCATACATAATAGGCTTGGCTCCTCGCCATCCAGCTGGGTATTTGCAATGGGATCGATACATCTTGTCGGCCCTTATTGAAGATCTTCGTGCTGGAAGTTCTGTTATGGCCGAAGAATTTGCTGCCGAGGCCAATACTTCTTTATCCTTCTTTGCTACTTACTATGATGAGATATTGGTATATGCTTGGGTTGAGTATTGTCGTAGAGTGGAGACTTGCTTACATAATCTCGAGTGTATACGCCTTCCTTCCGAGCTCTTAACTGCCAAGGTAAGCCTGCGGGGATGGATTGAGCGGTGCGCCGCTAATCTTCAGTCGTGCGAGAAGAGGCTTAACCGAAAATTTTCGGAGAGAGAGCTAGCTTCAAATGCTTTGGGGGAACTTTAAGCTGAACTCACTGCTAAGACCACCCGTGCGTATGAACTTTGGCGGGTGCTTCAAGAAGCTATTAGGGAGGTGGTAGCTATTGATAAAGCCGTTATCTTTACCCGCGAGATGGTTGAAGCTCACAAAGTTGCTGAAAAGGAGTTTGAGAGTCGGCTCGCCTCGTATCAGGCTCAACAGTCTCAGGCGGAGACCCGTCTCGTAGAAATAACAAAACTTAAAGCCGAGACCCAGCGGAAGAAGGATGAACTGAAGAATTTATTACACCGTCCGCCAGCTTAAAGATTTTTTGTATATTTTCCTTTTTTGTATTTACTCCCGAATAAGAGAATATTTTGTATCCATTTTGATTCTTTTTTATGACATGTATCTTGTATTCATTTTGAATTCATGAATAAAAGACATATACTTTATTTCATATTGGCGTGTCCCTTTTAGAAAATGCACTCCGTAAATAGTCTATCTTGATCTCATTGCAGGACAGCGACGGCTTAGGAAACAGGTTCAGGTCTGCTACCTAAGACTTTTCAACTTTATGAGCCGTGAGGGTCTTATAAAGACTTTTCTCCCTACCAGTTGAGAGGATCTCGTAGGTGTATTTTCTCTTTAGGAACCGTGAGGATTCCTAAGTGCATTTTCTCTTGAGAGTCGTAAGGATCTCACAAGAGAATTTTCTCCCTTAAGAGTCGAGAGGACTCGTAAGTGGTTGGTGGGTTGACTTGTTTCCGAGTCGAAGCACTGCCCCGAAGGGGAGGTCATTTGATGACGTGTTTCCGCAACGGGGTCATTTGCTGACGTGTTTCCGAGAAGGAGGTCATTGGCTGACGTATTTCCGAGACGGGGTCATTGGATGACGTATTTCCGTGACGGGGTCGTTGGATGACGTATTTCCGAGACGGGGTCGTTGGATGGCGTATTTCCGAGACGGGGTCATTTGCTGACGTATTTCCTAGACGGGGTCATTGGATGACGTATTTCCGAGACGGGGTCATTGGATGACGTATTTCCGCGACGGGGTCATTTGATGACGTATTTCCGCGACGGGGTCATTTGATGACGTATTTCCGAGACGGGGGTCATTGGATGATGTATTTCCACGACGGGGTCATTTGCCGACGCATTTCCGAGACGGGATCATTTGCTGACGTATTTCCGAGACGGGGTCGTTGGATGACGTATTTCCGAGACGGGGTCGTTGGATGACGTATTTCCGAGATGGGGTCATTTGCTGACGTATTTTCGAGACGGGGTCATTGGATGACGTTTTTCCGCGACGGGGTCATTTGCTGACGTATTTCCGAGACGGGGTCATTGGATGATATATTTCCGCGATGGGGTCATTGGATGACGTATTTCCTAGACGGGGTCATTTGCTGACGTATTTCCGCGACGGGATCATTGGATGACGTATTTCCGTAACGGGGTCATTTGCTGACGTATTTCCGAGACGGGGTCATTGGATGACGTATTTCCGAGACGGGGTCATTGGATGACGTATTTCCGCGACGGGGTCATTTGCTGACATATTTCCGACGGGGTCATTGGATGACGTATTTCCGCTTTCTGCGGTGTCGAGGCTGATTTGCTCCGCTTTCTACGGTATCAGGGTTTTGACTCTAGGTTGTCTGTGAACCGCGGAGTCTTAGACCAGGGATTGTGCCGTAGCTCTGATTGGTGGTGTCGCGTTCGTGCTCTGCTGGCATGAGGAGGAACGCCGTTGTTGGTCTTCTGGGATGCAGATGTTGCTGTCAAAATCTGACTCTCCTTTTGACAAGGTCTGGTGGGATATGTGGTTCCTTTTTCGTTTATGCCCATGGATTGTATACAGGGGTCAGTATGGACTTACCTGCAGGGCAAAATTTTCACTCTTTCATCATTTTTTTTATTTCTTTCCGCGATGCTCTATCATTTCATCTTTTTATATCGTGAAAGTCGCGATTGCCCAATCATTTCGGCTATTTTTCACGGTGCCCAATCATTTCGGCTATTTTTGTTTTTACTCGCTGCTTTTTTATTGCGAGTTGCCCAATCATTTCGGCTATTTCGTATGCATTTATGGCCCGCTGACTTTCGCCGCGAGTATGGAACTTAGGATCTGATACCAATCTTAGCATCAGTATCGCTGCGACTGGAATATTGCCATGAGCGAATCATCATTTGCCGTGAAAGGACTTGGAATTTGATACTGATTTAGGCATCAACATCGCTACTACTGGGACATTGCCAGGAGCGAATTATCATTTGCCTCTGTCGATTCGAATAAAGGTGGCTTAGCAAACAGGGTTAGGATCCTGTCGACTAAGGCTTTTGACTTCATGAGCCGTAAGGGTCTCATAAAGGTGTTTCTCCCTACGAGTCGTGAGGATCTCATAGGTGTATGTTCTCCTTAGAAGTCGTGAGGACTCCTAAGTGGTGTTCTCTCTTATAAGTCGTAAGGATCTTGCAAGAGTGTTTTCTTCTTATAAATTGAGAGGACTTACAAGTGTTGTTCACCAAATGAGGACATTCCTCTTCGTTGGTGGGACTCGGTGAGGAAATGATAATTTGTGCCCGTGGATTGTATACAAGGGTCAGTATTGAACTGCTTGTAGGGCAGTCTGGGAAATGTGATGTCTTAAGAACAGGTTCAGATCCCTATAACTTAAGGCTTTTGAATCTTATGAGCCGTGACGGTTTCATAAGAGGGTTCTCCTTACGAGTCGTGAGGATCTCGTAAGTGTAATTTCTCCTCAGGAATCGTGGAGATCCCTAAGTGCGTTGCTCCCTTGTGAGTCGTAAGGATCTCACGCAGGTATTTTCTCCTTACAAGGTCGAGAGGACCTTGCAAGTGTACATGAATTTTTATGATTTTGCGCCTTTTCGGGTTTTCACAAACTCGCCGGTAGCCCTGCTGTTTTTACCCACGGAGCCCTTTCGGGTTTTCATCCGTCCCCATCTTGCTTATGGACGTACCCTTTTTTTTGCGTCAGCCCTAGAATGCTACGGTTTGTAGTAGTTTAAATGTTAGTCGACGTTAGACACCCCACATGATGCGGGGAGGCGGAATAGGTAAAACAATCATTTTGTTTAAGTTAACATCGACTAACTTTACGGATCTTTGCTAAACCCTAACTAACAACTATCTAGAAGTGATTAACTGCTATGATAGATGATTATACCTAAAGATTCAAGTCCTCCTTGTTCTTGTAGTTCACCTCCTCGTCGGCCTCCTCGATGTGATAGAAGATCCACCCGAGAGTTCCTTCTCCAAGCTTTAACCTCTCACTTGAGGTAACTAGGTGGCTATGAGTGCTAATCAAAGTAACCTAGAGGATATAGAAGAGAATTAGGGATCTATTAGTCTTGCTAACCCTTGGGATCTCAACACATGAGAGAATTAGGGTTAGGTTTTAAGAGAGAGAGCTTGAGGAGAGAGAATGTGAAAGTGAGAATGAAATGAATTATCACTCATTTGTGAATATATGAAGTATGATAATTATCTAAATGAATAACATATAATAATATCAACCATGCTTCATTAATTCACTTTGGATGAATCATCTCATGAGCCATTAAGCAATAAATGCTTCATTAACTCATTTGGATGAATCAATCCATGAGTTACTAATCCATTTAATGCAAATTCCACCTAAGCTCTCCACCTCATCTTTCTTCTAGAAGCTTCTCGACTAATTACGAGAATGCCCCTCCCATCCGTGAAAACACGGAAATACTGAGACTGTATAAATCCAATAATCCAATACTAGAATCTGGCTTAAACTAAAGCCTGCTAGTAAAAACTGTCCGAATATCGTACGTGCATAAATACACGTATGTGTCCGAACCCTGTCGTAAAACCATACGACCTCTATATCGTTTCGCCTGAAGCAGGGAAACTCTCTATGTGGGACTCTAAAGACTCGACACTACGCTGGCAGTGGGTTTAACCACAGGCCGCAAGCGGTACTAGCTGTACGTAACGGTCCCCAGGTAGATGTCGATAAGAAGGCCGATGAGGAAACCCATCCGAACTCCTACTGAGCCTGATGTGACAATCTCCGTACAGTCCGGTCTGTTCGTCTAGGACTATCGTATATCGGGCCTAGGGGGCGGCAAGCGTCAGTCCCCTAAAAGCGGTATAAGTCGTGTCGGAGTGAAGCTCATTACACCTTGAGAAGCTACTGGAAATCCTACCAGTAAATCTCGTTTGCCCTGGCCAGGGACTTTGCGTAATGGCTCTCCAAACACAGCGCGATATCAACTCCCAATACCGGGAGAGACGAATCCTATCTAACCGCCACTACCTCCAAGTACTTCGGGACTGCACCCAACTGCTACCCGTTTGCACGACTCCTTTGAGTCGTGGTAGGGTAGCAATCTAAGAACAGTGGGAACACACTCGAGACGAAGCAGCAGTGTCAAGTCTGCGGACTATGCTGTACTCATGTCACCTGGAAATTGTTAACTGACGACGGGTATAATACCAACCAACAGTTCCCTGCGAGTCCTGTCCGGTGTACCCGTAACCCAACGAGCGCCTGTATACTATCTCCAGTATAACATACTAATGGCTGTGGGACAGACCATTTCCCCAACTGGGATGAGAAGCATACACACTAGTCTACTCCGGAGTATCGATGCCCTGTCTCGATAATCCTATGACTAGGGACCAGAAAAAGGATGTGCTTGTAGACTACCCAGCCCCTACTAGTGTGACTGCCATCACAACGCTGGTAGTCAAGCAAGATCCTAAGGGCTCTACCAATATGTATTCGCGATATGCTAACATATACACATATTAACATAGATATAAACCAAGTAGCATACTACTATGTTGAGCGAGACTGTTAATATAACTGTGAATATCCCAAGCTTCCATTAAGTAATATTGTCACGCCCCGCTTCCCGGTATACGGCGAAGGGGACGCGATTGGTTCGCTACGTATATACTCAGAAGTACATACGCTAAGCGTATCTAAGCAATATAAAGATAATCACAAGAGACAAGAGATAAAAATAACAGCAACTTTATTTATTAACATTCTTTGTACAATGCATAAAAAGTAAATACAACTGGAATAAAAAGCTATGCCTAACAAATGGCATAATAGGAAATGAAAATACTGAATGGAAATGTACAATGGCTAGAGCTCAGGGTCTTCGAGAAACCGATCCAAGTCTTCACTGGTAGGCTCGATCTCTGCTGTGTCCAGATCACCTGACGACATTCAAAGAAGAAAGAAATAGAATGTCGTCAGCGAACAGGTCGCTCGGTAAGTCCCAAAGTTAAGGAAGAAATAGAAAATACAGAATAAGAATGTATCTTTTAAAGTTGTATAATATTGTAGAATATTGTGTTAACGCTGTTGTTTGTAGCTTGGTACAGAAGGATGCCAGTGTATACGAGAGGGGTCTCTATATGCTAGAGACCAGGGCAAACTGAAAGTACAAGGAACCGTTATTCCACGGTACAACAGCAACAGGATTCATGTTAGGTGTCTTAATCTTACTGTCTCGTGCCACTTTTAACACTTTCCATACCAATCTTCCTCTTAAACCCCGTAGTGTTTTGATTGTATTGTTATATTGTATTGTATAAGTTGTATAGTTGGGCGACTGACCGAAACCATGATATTAGTAACAGATGTAAACTGGATTCATGTAAATGGAAAGTATATCCATGGTTTGGTTCAGTCAAGTTGAATAGATTGATAACTGGATTCATGGATTCGTGTGTTCATGTTGAATTGTAATATTTTAGATTTATATAGTACTTGAATCATATTTAAGTCGGATTATAATCAGACTCAAACCCGAGTCAGACAGTAGAAATGTAAATCGAAGTCCTATTTTTACTAGGGTCCTTAGGGTAATTTATAAAACTTGAGGAGTTTTATGTAAAATTAATTTTGTATAGTTTTCAAGATATACCCCAAGTATTTATTATTCGTCTTTATAGTTATAATGAGGGTGGATTTTATATTATGACATTTCTAGTGAAAATATCCTAGTTTTATAAATAAATGTATTTATCTGTAATATTGATTTATTTGAAGTTCATGGTATGTTAGTGTAAAATTTATTCTTGTGAATTTTAGAAAAAAAAGTGGAACATTTATATTATAATAAAATAGATATTTAAATGATAAATATACATATATTTATACAAAAATAATTTTAATAAATATTTTATATTCTAAAAATCGTGTTTTCTTAAGATGTCGTATTTTAAACCTTTCGAGACCGAATGCTTCTTGCGGAGGTCCGAATCTCGCACCACTAAGCCCGAGGGTGTACGATAAACCGTACTATCCTGAACGGGTTCCCCAAAATGGGTTGTAGTGGCGTTTTGCAAAGATTTTAAAAATACAAACCTTTAGAATACGGTTTTATTAAGTAAATGGTATTTATTTACAAAAGTCGATTTTCCGTATTTTAGATTCTAGGTTTTTTTTTCTAATTCAACTAGACTATTTCTAAATGGTCTAAACAATAAGTTGTTAGAAGGCTCAAATCCCCTCTTCACCGCCAATTGTGGCCAGGTAAGTACAAGTGAGGAAGGAGGGATCCGCTCACGAATCGTGAGACGGGCCTTTTAAAGTTACCTTTGCTCACTTGCCTAGCCTAGACACCACAAAGTCAGGTTTAGATAAACGATCGATATCCATAACTTATTGTATTTTCCTATTAAAAGATATTTGTTTTAAAAGTGTAACAAATCTAAAACTTTTAGAAAAGGTTTTATTAAGAAAATGGTATTTAAATGTAAAATCTTGTTTTATCGTATTCTAAGTTTTCAAGGTAGCGTGTTATGTTTGCATATGAGTGTGTGAGGAGGTAGGTCATTACCTCATGATCTAGTTTAAGGTATAGCAAAGTTAAGGGGGTTAAATGTGAAAACGAAACATTGTGGTATTTAAGTGAAAAAATACGATATATTGAAAAAGTTATCATTTCATGTGAGGAAACTTGTTCAAATTATTTATTAAGTGATTAATAGTCAACATAAAGATGTTTAAGTATGAATGTACTGGTGAGAAGTGAGATTTTATAGAAAATCGAATCGGAAATCGGATTTGTTCCGATTCCGTCGGGTTTTGTAAATTCGTATTTTTATGAGAGAAAAGAAAGTTAGAAAGGGGGACTTACGGGTTTGGACAATACTAGAGAGTGAGAGCGAAGTAGAGGATCCGTCGGTGCGTCGATTCGTCGTCGAGAGTTCCTAGCACAATCACCGGAATTTCGCCGTCGATTTCGTCAGCGCTTCGCCTTTCGCTCATTTCCAAAGTACCAAAGTTTTCTTGAGATTTTGAGAGAGTGGGCTCAGAATTTTGGGATGAGAGGGTAGGAGGTAGGGGTGTATTTATAAGGTTAGGGTAGGTGTAGAGTTTTTAATTAAAAATGTAAAAAGAAATATGAAAAATCATTAAAATTTTGAGTAAAAGAGGTATTCAAAGTCCTCTGGAAACGATCTGCACAATTAAAGTATACAGGAGAGTGGGGAAGGTGAAGGGGCGAAATTTTGCAGTTGGAGACTCGACCGTCCGGCCGAGTCCGGCCGGCGGCGTCGGCCAAGTCAGGTAGTGCAAGGTATTACTAATGAGCTACAAGCTCCTTCTTGTAATTATGGTGTGAAATAAATACTTAAAGAGATATCAGCAACATTAAATACTCCAAGTATATTTTGAATTTAAATCAATTCTTTGTACATTAAAAATGGAGTTGTTGCATTCTTTTAACTTGTAATTAAAAAGCAAAATAATTAAAATACCCCTTTATGGATTTTGAAAATATATTTGAAAAAATTTGTATAGGAAAATTAGGGTTGTTACAAATATACAAACTAGTATGATACAATAATGGCCCCTAAGGCATATACACTAACATTAAAGACGTTTCGGTCCGTGGCTAGTTTTAGGATATTGCGGTCCACAGTTAGTTTTAGGACATTGCGGTCCATAGCTAGTTTAAGGACATTACGGTCCATTGTTAGTTTAGGGACGTTTCGGTCCGTTGTTGCCATTTTGGAGACAACGGTTTCGCTGGATACTACTTATAGAGTTTGGGCTTGGGAAGATAGCGAGCGGACATAGGCGTCGTCATCTATCATGACCTAGGCCGTGACTCGTCAGGCGCAGTATTTTTTCAGGAACCAGCCGTTTATTGGCCTGAAGGGTCTTTTGCCATGCATATCCATGAGCAAGTAAGCCCAGCCTTGGTAGACTTTGTCTATGATGTACGGGCCCTCATAGTTCGGCTCGAATTTCCCCCGTTTGGCACGATTGGGGATCATAGGTCACTTGACCACTAGCACGAGTTCGCCTTGGCTAAATGTTCTCGGTCTAGCTAATGTTTCGTATGAGCGCGCCATCCTTGCTTTGTAAGCTTCTAGGTTTTGCTGCGCCATGAGACGAGTTTCATCGAGGGCGTCGAGTTCCTCAAGCCGAAGTTGAGTATTCTCTTTGTCTGTTAGCTCGTAATGAACCGCCACTCGTAGAGAGGGTAGCTCTATCTCCAAGGGGAGTACTGCTTCCGTACCAAACACCAACGCAAATGGCGTTGTATTTGTGGCTGTTTTGAACGTGGTCCGGTAAGCCCAGAGAGCTTCATGTATTCTCTCGTACCAGTCCTTTTTATTTTTGGACACCGTCTTCTTTATGATCTTCGTCAAGGTCTTGTTGAAAGCCTCAGCTAGACCGTTAGCTCGGGGATTATAGACCGTAGAGTATCTCCAGTCTATATTATGCTGCTGTGCGAAGCGGCTGATTCTGTGACTCCTGTAGGCCGGCCCGTTATCAGAGATAATCCGTCGCGGAGTGCCGAACCTATAAATGACGTGTGTCTTGAAGAAATGGAGAATATTCTCCGTCTTCACTTCTCTTAGCGGTACTGCTTCTGCCCACTTAGAGAAGTAATCAGTTGTCGCCAATATGAACCGATATCCTCTGGATGAGGTTGGTTCGATGGGCTCAATTATGTCGGTTCCCCACATTTCGAACGGTCAGCTAGCCACTGTTAGGTGTAGCAGGTTTGGATGCTGGTAGATGAAGTCTCCATGAATTTGGCATAAGTGGCACTGCTTCGCGTATTCGAGATAGTCCTGAATCATCGTGGGCTAATAGTAGTCCATCCTTTTGATCTTCAGCTTCATCTTTGGCCCGGCTTGATGAGAACCGCAGAGTCCGTCATGAGTTTCTTGGATGACCCACCTTGCTTCTTCCAGTCCTAGGCATCTTAACCACAGAGAATCGAACGATCTCTTATATAGAGTATCGTTGATGAAGGCGAAAGACAGAGCTCGTCTCATGAGCCGATGTCTTGAGGATGCATCTTCAGGTGTTCGACGGAATTTGAAGTAATCTATAAAGACTTCTCTCCAATCCTTAACCTTTTCTTGTTCCTCTATTTGTAGGGCCATTCTCTTGGTCGCTTCCTTTTCTTTAGATGACTCTGGAGATATTTCTGCTGGTGCAAGAACCCGGCGGCTTTGCACAACGATCCTTACGTCATCGAGGTTTTCGTCAGCCAGTTCTTTAGCGAGCTTGGCTAATGCATCCGCTTTGCTATTTTCCGCACGCGGTATGCTTTCCAGGGTGTAGGAAGGGATTCGAGTCAGCAATTGTTGCACTCTCTCACCGTACTTCATCAACTCTGGTTTGCACGTTTGATAGTCGCCGTTTACTTGACTAACGACCAGCTGGGAGTCTCCGTATATGAAGAGGTTTTCGATTTCCATGTCAACAGCGATCTCAAGACCTGCTATCAAAGCCTCATATTCTGCTTCATTGTTTGTCCTTGGCTCTGTTAAGGAAAAGGCAAAGCGTATTATCCCTCTTTGTGGAGTCACGAAGATGAGGCCTACCCCAGATTTGATTATGGGGGAGTTGTGCCTTCACTTCTTTATAGAAGATGCCCCATTGAAGTAGAGTTCCCACCGGGTATCACTCCCTTCTTTCTCCCCGTCGATTCTGTCAAATTCTGACGGGCTTCGTTCAGTAGCATGTCAATCAATTCATCTGATGGCTCCAGGGATTTTGGTTCCGGTTCTGCCCCCAGTCTCTCTGCATCAGGAGCTTCTTTACCATCTATTGACGAGTGAGAGATAATGTGGCAGCTCGCCACATAATCCTCGGGCTCTTCTGAAGAATCGTCTCCTTCATGAGCGTTATCGTCTTCATTCTCAAGAACATGCTTGAAGAATTCGTCCAATGTAATTGGGGTCCGTGCCTTCTGGTTATATTCTTCCAGTGCATCGATGTATTTCTGCAAACCTGTACGGTTGTCGTCGGGTTGGACGAGCTTCTTGGCCTTCTTCTTTTTCTTTAAAGACTTCGGAGGCTTAGCCCGAAGGTTCTGTCCACCATCACCAATTTTCAGGGTTGGGCGCGGCTTCAGCATCCCCTCAATAATCTCAGGCTCCAGCGGACTCTTCCACCTAATCGCCGGACATGCTTGAAGATTCTTTGGCATTCTCTTAGTTTTCGCCGAGAGAACAACTTCCCATGGAGCTTCCTTTATAAATAAGCACGATGCCCCCGGCGTGTCCATCTTTTTCGGAGCATGCGGTTGTGGCGGGTTCACCCTCCAGTTTTCGGACAACATGAATTTGCCTTGCTGGTACTGGTCCTGAATCCAACTTTTGAAGACAAAGCAATCTTCGATCGGATGGCCCAACATTCGGTGGTATGGGCAGTAGTTAGGATTATTGACGTCACCGGGCTGCAGTGGGCGCTTCGGATCCGACAAGGTGATGAGCCTGTTGCGCACTGCTAGTTTGAACAGTCTCCTCGTTTTATCCCGGGGAAACGAGTAAGGACGTCTTAACTTTTCGTCGAGGAATCACGATTTGTTGCCTTGGCGAGCAGCTGGCTTTGGATCACTCGGCTGTTGTTGAGCGCAGGCGACAAAGGTAGCTTTCCCTTTACCCCTTTCATTTCGAAGCTCCATTTTCGACGAGGACGGCTTATGGCCCATTTGGTCCATTTGGGCGAGCTTGTCGATCAAGGCCTGGAATGTGGTCGGCTTGAAAAACATCATGAATTGGGATATGGTCGCCTGAGGATTGAGGGTTCCCACAAACATGCCCACGGCAGGAGCTTCCTCTATGCGCTGTTCTCATTTTGACCACAGGTTCCGCCACCGAATGGCGTATTGAACCCAGGTTTCTCCCGGCTTCACTCTAGCGTTAATTAATGCGGTGATCGGGGTGCGCTCGCTAGCGCTTGCGAATCTTTGTGTAAACAGTAGCTCCATTTCTGTAAATGTCTTGACAGAGTCATTCGGGAGCTCTGAATACCATTCGAATGCTATCTCCGACAAGCTGCCAACAAACCGGCGAAGCAGCAGTTTGTCGTCACCCCCAGTATTGCCGCAAAGAGCCCTGAACTGAGCGATGTGCTGATGTGGATTACCTGTCCCCTTATACACATGGAATTTAGGGATCGTATATCCTGGCGGGTACTTTATTTGATCGTACCAACCTGGATAGGGTCGTCCAGTCTTGACGATTTGGTCAGCCGCTTCGCTCGCCTGATGAGCTCGTATCTGTTGAGCTATATAGTCATCAAGGGCGGCTTTGGAGATGGTCTCTTCCTTGGCTGCTGATAGAGCCAGAAGAGGGTTTGATGTCTCCCCTCTGTCGTCTTCGAGAATTATTGGAGGGTCTTCAGCTGGAGGATCCGGCTGTATCATCATCCCGACCATATCTTGGAACATGAGCGCCATTTGTTTTATGTTGGCCGCTTGTTCCGCGGCCTCTTTGTCTTTCTTCTCGAGCATTCTTCGGAGGAACTCAGCGTCGGTTTCCTGTTCCTAACGTTGCTCCGACGATGTCTCCGGGCTTTCTTTCGGCCCAGTGAGCGCGGCCATCTTTGTCAGCATCTCCTGGAGCTTTTGTTGTTGCTGCTCCTGAGCCTTTGTCACAGATCGGGTGAGTGGTCGATGACCCGTGGAGATACGGCTATCCTCTTTCCCAGAAGCCATGTAGATGGTGTGCACTACCATGCCCACAGACTTGGGGCGTTTGGATTCAGTGCCCTTGAGATTCTTCGCAGACGCAGAGATCTTCTCCGGCCTTCTCCTTTCATGAGCAGTCGAATTTGAGGGGGCCGTTGCAGCGGGCACCCGTATAGACGATATCTTCTGTGGTACAGCGGGGTGGTCCTTCTCTTGCTGAACCTTCATCTTCTTTGGTTGGCGGAAATAGTCTTGGTTAATTACAGAGTCTTGGACTCTTCGCCAGACACTGTGAATTTCAGAGGACAGCCGCTGAGGGGGCTGCTCCGGTTTCGCCTTTGCGATATTTTCAGCAGGTAGAGGAGACTTTTTTAGTACGGCGGTCGGAGAGTTCTTTCGCACCCTCTTGAGCGGCTCAAAGCTGTTCCCAGTTGGAACAGCAGCATCAATTTCCTCCATTGGAGCTGGTGGAGTCAGTCCAGAGGGAGAGCTGCCCCCAGTTTTCCTCACTCGGCGCCAGTGGCGACGTCGAGCATGCCTTGCAGATAGGACTGTCTCGGTGACAGGGGTAGCTTCATCATGCCCCCTGTTCTGGTGAAGGGTTGCTGTTGGTGCCAACGTATCGAAGACTGACGTCCGCTGAGAAGAAACGTCCAACCTATCGAAGACTAACTTTCGGGTAGGGGAAACACTTTTAACGACCCTGCCTACAGCAGGAGTTGGAACGGCCAGTCTCGCAAAGACCGACCCTTTAGCAGGAGAAGCCCCTTTGACAATTTCATCCGTCGGAGTTGGAATGGCTATCCGCTTTGGGATGACTCGTTCAGGTATTGCAGACTTCTTCATGGGCCCACTTGAGCTTTGGCCTAGTCTGTTAAAGACCGAGGCGTTGGACTTGGACGACCCGTTGAGAGGGGCCGTGGTAGTGGTAAGCTGATCAAAGATCAACTTCTTTGGAGCTCCCTGCGACGACACTGGAGCGTTGAAGCTTGCCGGTGGGATCATGGTCCCAAAGAACAGTCCAGTGGTGACCTGAGTCACCTGCTCCACTGGCATGGCGAAGATGGAGGCCGCTTGGGGCCCATAGGTCCCTCCTCCGGAGAGGACGGAGTGGGAGTTGTTGTTGCAGCTGGTGCAGTTGGAAGCCATTTTATCTGCACGGTAGCAAGATACCAAATCTTAGTACCTCGAATCCAGGGGCAACCATATCAAACCGCGATTCTTTCGCGAACACGACCCACGAAGTGTGGAGTGGAAAGAGGAAAATGTTCCACTAGGCGTGCCAGAATCTGTTCTACGCCGAAAGATGCGACCGGGACGTTGGGACGTCTGGACCGAATTTTGGGGGCAGATGCTATTTGGCTTTTATCCGTCTACATCTCCGAAGATGCCAAGTTGATTTATGGCACCGTGTATCGGAGGTTTAGACAGATGCGACCGTTGTAGCAGACTTCGTCAGATTCCCCCTCGTTTACGAGGGGTTTTTGATTATGGGGACGCTCTTCCCTGCAGGTGCAAGCCCCTGCAGTTAATTACGCTACCGCATCGCGGTAACCACTTTCTCCTTCTCCAAATGTCACTTCGTATCGTGTTTGTTTGTTTTATTTTTGGTTGCCCGTGAATTGTATACGTAGACTAATTTATGTTGTCGCCCGTAGGGCGTGGATTAGTCCAAATCCGTATTTTCTTAGATTTGGGTTTGGGTTGGTTTAAGGATCGTTAATCTTGTTTTAGATTAAGATCAACTTAAATACTTGTTAAGGATACGTTAGTTTAGTTTTAGTTTTAGACTAAGATCTACTTAACAAGGTTTTGGGATCATTTAGATCCAACGAAAGAGTATTTGGACTCTATCATTTTAGTTTAGGGATATTGCGGTCCATTGGGTTTAAGGACATCATATAGTCCATGAGTTTAAGGACCTCATAGTCCGTGAGGTTTAGAGACATCATAGTCTGGTTTAAAGACGTCATAGTCTATAGGGTTTAAAGACATCATAGTCTGGGAGGTTTAAAGACATCATAGTCTGGTTTAAAGACATCATAGTCTGTACGGTTTAAAGACATCATAGTCTGGTTTAAAGACATCATAGTCTGTACGGTTTAAAGACATCATAGTCTGTACGGTTAAAAGGCATCATAATCTGGTTTAAAGGCATTATAGTCTGTACGGTTTAAAGACATCATAGTTTGTACGGTTTAAAGACATCATAGTCTGGTTTAAAGACATCACAGTCTGTATGGTTTAAAGACATCATAGTCTGGTTTAAAGACATCATAGTCTGTATGGTTTAAAGAGATCATAGTCTGTATGGTTTAAAGACATCATTGTCTGGTTTAAAGATATCATAGTCTGGTTTAAAGACATCGTAGTATGTAAGGTTTTGGTTTAACCATTTGGGGATGCACCAAAAGTTATTGGTTATTGGGACCTCCATCTCTCTGAAGACGTTGAAGAATTACAATGACATGTATCAGAGGTATGAAGAGATGTACCCTTGAACCAATGTTGGTTGGGAGATCTATAGTCAGGTTTGGGACTAAGACCAATTAAAAAGATTGTGAGCACACAGGCTCGGTTAATCTGGATTAAGGACTTGTGGCCAACTTGGGCTCAGTCCACTCAGTTCTAAATAAAGTGTTTGAACACTTGTTTGGACTCGGTCCATTCATTTTGAATAAAATGTTGAACATTTGTTTGGGCTCAGCCCCTTTTTATTCAATAATGTTGAGCATTGATTTGGGTTCTGACACACCTTTTTCTTTTTGTCTTTTATTGAGTGTTGAACACTTTTCATAGCGCCGGGGACTTATTTACAGAGTGCTCCACTCTTTATGGCGCTGGGGTTTTATTTGCATAGCGCTTTGTATTTCCTTAGCGCTCACATGAGGAGCACGTGGAGTGCCAGACTTGGAGCGCTAAAGCGCTTCTTATAACGTAGCGCCCATGTGAGGAGCACGTGGAGCGCTTGGCGCTGAGCGCCAGACCGGGAGCGCTAAAGTGCTTCTTGTAAAATGTGCCCACGTGAAGAGCACGTGGAGCGCCAGACTTGGAGCGCTAAGGCGCTTCTTGTAAAATAGCACCCACGTGAGGAGTACGTGGAGCGCTTGGCGCTGAGTGCCAGACTTGGAGCGCTAAGGCGCTTCTTGTAAAATTGGCAGCTTTGATCAGTCCTGTGCTCTGAGAATTAAATTCTCGATTTATAAGAGTCTTTGTCTCATGGATCTAAGAACCAAATTCTTCTTTTTTTGATGAGATGCTGTGATCTCTTTTACTTTTGTGAAAGACTTTGTCTTATAGATCCGTGATCTGAAAAAGAACTAAGTTCTTCTGATGTGAGAGTTAAACTCTCAACTATGGAGAAGATGCCATGATCTCTCTTATTGTTATTTACCTTGATAAGAAATTGCTCTCGTCTTTGAAGTTTCTTTAAGTTTTTTTTTTGGGGGGGGGGGTTCCTTTGTTGTGTGTATGTCTAAGACTTGAAGTCTTTGGTCCTTTATATAGGGGAGGCTGATTTGTTGAATCAGTTAAGGAAATCTCTTATTGAGAGATCTCTGATTGATTTGGGGATGTTTTCCACCATTGGATCTTTGATCCAAGGGCTTCTGTTTTACAGAAGATAGTTTTCTTGTTATTAACAAGATTGGGAAAATATTTTCCCATACAGAACTTATTCTGTACCTTGGTGATTTTTAATTACCATTGGATCTTTGATCCAAGAATACTCTGATTTACAGAGCACAATCTTTTCTGTTTGGAAAGATTTTGAGGAGTATTTCCTCAACAGAATTTTATTCTGGTAATTTGATGATTTATCATCTTCGTTGGATCTTTGATCCAAGGGTGGAGAACGTTTAGTTCTAGCGCTGACGCTCTTGTGCTTTGCACGTGAGGCGCTGCCTCAGAGTCTTTGACTCTTGGCGCTGGCGCTCTTGGCGCGAGCGCTCTTATAAGGCACTGCCTCATTTCAAATTTCAAATTTCAAATAAAGCTTTAATATCTGATTGGGGGAAACACCTCTCACGTGGGCGCTACAAAATAAAGGAGTGCTTATCACTTAGTGAGCGACGCCTAGCGCTCAGCGCCCGGTGTTCCACGTGACTTTCACGTGGGCGCCGCAGAACATAAAAAGTGCTTGACAATCACCAGGCAGCGCCTGGCGCCTCACGTGCTTCGCACGTGGGCGCCATATAGAATGCTCAGCACTCCATAAAAAGACAAAAAGGTAAAGTGTTTAACACTTATTGGGCAAATCCCCATGACTGAAAACCCCACATGGCTAGGTGTGAGCGTCAGAACTTTTATAAGTGCTCAGCACCTTTTTGCACAAAAAAGGGGGACTGAGCCCAAACAAGTGCTTAGCACTTCTTTTCAAATAAAAAGAAAACTGAGTGGATCAAGCCCAAATTGGCTAGGTCCCTAACCCAGATCAACCGAGCTCATGGGTTCACTACTTCCAAAACCGATCTTAGTCCCAAATACGGCTATCGATCTTCCAACTGATGATATCCCAAAACGATATTCGTCCCACATTCCCCTGAGGAAATCTTAGTCTCAAAATATGACTAATGATTCCCGGGTTTACCACCGATTCCTTTTTCCCCTCAAATACGGGAATTAGTTCAAGGGTATATCTCTCCATTCCTCTGATACATGTCGTTCTAATTCCTTAACGTCTTCAAAGAGGTAGCGGGTCCCGACAACCAAATGCTTTTTAGTGCACTTCCTAAACTGACGTGCACACCCCAGATCAAACCACACCCCAAACTGGGTGCATCCCATATCATCGTTGCTCATCCCGTCATGTAACAAATACACGTGCATGCAAGATAGACAATAGACCGAGATGTCTCTAAACTAACAACATACCGAAATGTCCTTAAACTAACCGTTGTCTCCAAAATGGCAACAATGGACCATAACGTCTTTAAACTAAAATCTCACCCTCAAATGGTGATCAACGGACCGTAACGTTCTTAAACTAAAATCTCACCCCCAAATGGTGATTAACGGACTGAAACATTCTTAAACTAAAAGCTCACCTCAAAAGTGGTGATCTACCGACCGAAACGTCCTCAAACTAAACGTTGCCTCCAAAATGGCGATAACGGACCGAAATGTTCTTAAACTATAACGGACCGAAACATTCTTAAATTATAACGGATCGAAATGTTCTTAAACTAAACGTTGCCTCCAAAATGGCGACAACGGACCGTAACGTTCTTGAACTAAAACCTCACCTCAAAAATGGTAATCTACCAACCGAAACGTCCTCAAACTAAACGTTGCCTCCAAAATGGCGACACCGGACCGTAACGTCCTTAAACTATAACCACACCTCAAAAATGGTGATTTACAGACCGAAATGTCCTCAAACTATAACTTCGCCTCCAAAATGGCGATAAGGGACCGAAACGTCCTTAAACTAAAACAATAGAGCCAAAGTGCTCTCTTGTTAGATCTGAAACAAAAAAAATCCTAACACCCTGTTAAGTAGATCTTAGTCTCAAATTGGACTAATGTATCCTTAACAAAAACAAAAAAAAAACCAACCGAGCCCCCAACTGCTCGTATACATTTGAGTCGATCTTAATCTCAAAACGGATCAATGATCGTTAAATCAACCCAAACCCAAATCTAAAAATATACGGATTTGGACTAATCCACGCCCTACGGGCGGCAACATAAATTAGTCTTCGTATACAATCCACGAGCAACCTAACCAAATAAAAACACACACGACACGAAGTGAACTTCTGGAGCACGAGAAAGTGGTTATCGCGATGCGGTAACGTAATTAACTGCAAGGGCTTGCGCCTGCAGGGAAGAGCGTCCCCACAATCAAAACCCCCTCACAAACGAGGGGGAATCTGACGAAGTTTGCTACAACGGCCGCATCCGTCCAAACCTCCGATACACGGTGCCATAAATCAACTTGGCATCTTCAGAGAGATGGACGGATAAATCCAAATAGTATTTGCCCCCAAATTCAGGAAAGACGACCTATGCGGTTCGTCTCTGTTTTCGGCGGTAAACAGATTCTGGCACGCCCGGTGGGACAACTCTTTCAAACCCAAAAAGGAGAATTAGCCGGGATTATGTATATAAAATCTCCCGAGAGTAACTATTACTCACAGTAGGAATCAGGACCCAAACTATCATGGTGCGATAACTTTGATGAATGATCAACAAATTACTCCACTCCATAGAAGGTATGCAATCTCATTGCAAGTTTCAACACTTTGAAACTCCCGATAAGGTTTTTCCCCTGGGATCCTAGGACCTTGTCGAATGATCAACAAATCAAAGAGTTCTAGTTAAGTTCAACCCGTCATTTCATGATTAATTTAGACTCATCCGTATAGGCCCTTGACGAATGATCAACAAAGCTATACGACTATCCTAACTAATCGCATCACATGCTGGCAAGAATACATCACTTAGTTACCGTGCACTATGCCTTGACGAATGATCAACACACGCAACACGAATACTAAGTACTCTACTTCCTGAAATGACAGAGGGCTACAATTGGTTTTGAAGAAAACCTTTAACGTAATGAACTTGATTTCATTGAAAGAACCAAATAGTTTTACAAATTTATACTTATATAGACTTTTGCTTAAGTGCAGATTCCCAGTGAAGGGATCAGGGCTCTTTCTTCATCGAATGAGGTGCATGATATTCCTAACCGAATACCTCTATGCAAAGTTAAAGAATACGGTTATAATTTCTTTTCAAAAAAATTGGTTCATATAACGTGTTTTAGGTTTGTTTTTCTTTGCATTAATCTAATCAACGCAATCCCATCATTTAGATAATCACATATTATCCAACATCTTCTCACACCACCACAGAAAAAATATGATATGAAAAGAAAAATAGAATGTTATATATACCAGCCGCATTCGCCATGGGGTCTCAGGTCTTCACCGTAAGGTTACTTAACTTATGGAAGGGCGGAGGCAGGGCTAGCACCTATGCAATACATGTGTACGCATTTATTTATATATACTATATATCACCATATACCAATATATCATCATACATATATTATCGCATTACAGACATGTAGGAAAACAACAACACAAGCAATCAATCACATTACCAGCAAGTGATAAGCAATAAAGAATAGGAATAGTCGGATTTCCTAGGAATCCCGCGTTTTGTTTGAGCCGCAAACGAAACGTGAAATTCTTCGGTTGCGTGAATAGCCTATACAAAGCCAACCCTAGACCCTTACGAGCGCGGTGAGCGACCCGCTAATCCCAGAAATGAGGCAACCCTCATTAATGCCGTGAGTGGGCCACCCAGCGATTTATAAGATCAGGCAGCTCGTGCACTCCTCTGTGGGTTTATCCTATACCCCATACAAGTACGGCGAGCAACCCGTCAATTCCAGAACGGGATGGTCCGGTCTCAACTCCTTGAGATGGCCACTCGATACGTTCTAGAATCCGGTTGCCCGAGCGTTGCGTCGCGGGGTAATCTAATAACCTGTATGTACAACGGCAACAACGACCGCATGCTGGTCGTGTCCCGATAAATAATAATACAAAATACGGCAACGACAGCCACAAGTCGACCGCTCGTCCCGTGAAAGAATATACATTTGGCTTATGCTAGAAAAGAAATACATAAAAATCACACGTGAGGTTATTCAATACGACAATCCGAACTAAACCAAACTACACCAATCACAAACGTACAACCCCGTCGAATTGATCACATTAATTTGGCGACGTTAAACACCACATATCACATATGCCAATGAGTCAACTCGATTAAACACTTTAATTGAGTTAAAACAGAACCATGGCTAAAGAATTCCAAAATCGATGGAGTTGCAAACTTCAATTTC
Source organism: Agapanthus africanus (assembly GCA_030015575.1). Classification (NCBI taxonomy): domain Eukaryota; kingdom Viridiplantae; phylum Streptophyta; class Magnoliopsida; order Asparagales; family Amaryllidaceae; genus Agapanthus; species Agapanthus africanus. The sequence continues at coordinate 243,471,502 of CM057342.1, forward strand.
TCAAAAACTAGGAATTAAAGTTCACTCCGGCTCACAAAATCAATTCTTTTTGGCACCGAAACGAGCCCCGAAGGACCTGAAAGAAGCCCGAGTGCTGTAGGAACACCCGGGACAAAATTAATACGAATTGGGAGGGGCTAGAGGGGATGCTATGGCCCGAGACCACCACAAGGTGGTCTCGGGTCATGGCCAGACCCGAGAGCAGCTATATAGTGCTCTCGGGTCTCCACCCTCTTCCGAGAGCACCAATTGGTTCTTTTGGGTGGGGGTGGCCTTCCCGAGCTCCCGCAAGCCGGTTAAAAATGCATCGAACCCGAATTCAAAGCCCGGGCACTAGGAAAAACCGCTTTGATTTTCAAGCAAGTTTCAAAACAGTTTTTAGCAGAAATGGTTTTTAGATCTCAATGGCGACAAAAAGCAATTTGTAGTGAATGATCGGCTCTGATACCATGAAGGTTTGTCGATACTGGGGTCGCAACACTTGTGACCACGAGGGAATTGAAAAATCAAAATTTAATAAGGACTTGGCACCAACAAATTACCATAAGATCATTTCATACATTATAAGTTGCTAAGATAAGAAAACAAGAGGAGTTTAGGAGGCTACAACCTTTGTAACGTGTCCGTACAATCTCGGAAGACTCGAGCTAAACCCTGCCACCTCTATGACGAGTATGCAAGCTGGTCTCCTTGCCGAAAATGATCCGCATCGAGAAAACCCCGCTACAAGCTTCATCTTCACCATAAACAAAACTTGTGAAGAAACTAAATCAAGTGGGATGCTAATCCATTTGATTAAGTGATCGTAGTTTTGGCTCAAATCAATTTTCTCTCATCTAAAATGGTTTTTTTTTTCTCATTTCAAGAATGAATAAGAAGAAGAAAGAAGAGAAGTTTCTTGAATGAATAGTTGTAGAGAATGATTTCTGTTCTTTAATAAAAATAACAAAAACCATACTTACCCGCTATTCTATTCTATCAAGACACATATTCACTTCTTTTTCTTTTTCTAATAAAAATAAATGAAGTGTATGATCTAGATATTTAATCATTTATCATATAAATAATCATACCATCTAATATACACCAAGTATATGTATCCAATACATATACCCGTATTTGTATCTAATGCAAATACCAAATTAAAGAGAAAAATAATGCGAACATAATACTAGAATAATATATATCCCCCCACATATTATTAAATCATCACCTGATTTAATAATCCGGTTTAAAACTAATCCGGCTAGTATTATCAAATATTCGATTATCGCATATAATCGAACTCCCGTACGTATCCCTATACGCGCACTATATCGTTTCTCCTGAGCGAGAAAAACTTCTGCGTGGGATTCTAAATACTCAATCAATATGCTGGCAGTATGTAAGGATCATATCCGTCAACCCACAAGCACGTCAGCGGTACTAGCTGCACATAATGACTACCTAAGTATTAATCGAAAGAAAGGTCGACAAGCAAACTCATCCGAACGTAATCAGAGACTATCAGTGACAGTCGTTGTACAGTCCGGTCTCTTCGTCTGAGATCGTCGCATATCGAATCTAGAGGGTGAAATTTGTCAGACCCCTAATAACCCGATAAGTCGTGCTGATGTAAACCGCCAAACCATATGAGATACAACTGATAGCACTTATTAGTTTATCTCAACCGTTTCAGTCGAAGACTTCTGGTTATGGTTAATCAAGCACAGCGCGACATCAACCACTGTACTGGAAGAGACGAATTCCTTCGACCACTCACTGCCTTCATATGCTTCGGGACTGTATCCAACTAAAACCTGTTTGCACGAATTAGTAGAGCCATGATAAGGTAGTAATCAAAATACAGTGAGAACGCACATAAGACACTATGGTGATCTCAGGTCTAGGGACTAGCCTGTACTTATGTCACCAGAGAACTACCATCTGACAATTAGTATAATACCAACCAGGAGTTCTCGGTGAGTCCGTTCAGTGAAACTCATTTTTCAATGAGCATCTGTATACAATCTTTAGCGTCAAACACCAATGGTTACGAGATTAACCATCGTCCTGATATGGATCAATAAACGTATACACTAGTCTAAACTGAAGTATCGATACTTGGTCATTTAAGGATGTGCTTATGGACCAGCAGACACCACTAGTATGATCCCTAGCATATTCCTGGTAGTAAAGCAAAGATCTTACGGGTTTTATCATCATGTATTAGCGATACGTGATAACGAGTAAAACATATACAACAACTACAACAACTGAGCCTTTTATCCCAAGCATATGGGGTAGGCTACATGAACCAACATGAGAATCACGCCGGGTCCAGCACATGAATCCTCTGTCTCCACTCACTTCTATCGAACAATATACTTTCATTGAGTCCTTTGGCAACCATATCGTTTCGTATCACCTCCATCCATGTTTTCTTCGGTCTCCCTTTTGCCCTTTTGCCATTACCCATATCGAGAGTATCTATTCGTCGAACCGGTGCTTCCATAGGTCTGCGTCGCACATGACCAAACCATCTAAGCCGGTTTTCCCGCATCTTCTCCTCCACGGGTGCTACACCAACTTTTGCACGAATATCCTCATTTCGCACCTTGTCTTTTCTAGTGTTACCGCACATCCAACGAAGCATGCGCATCTCCGCTACGTGCATCTTCTGTGTATGATGCTTCTTAGGAGCCCAGCATTCTGTACCATATAATAAGGCAGGCCGAATAGCGCTCCGATAAAACTTCCCTTTCAATTTTAACGGAAAGTTACGATCACACAAAATCCCTGTTGCACTCCTCCATTTCAACCAACCAGCTTGGATCCTTTGATTAACATCACTATCGATCTCCCCATTCCTTTGGATGATGGAACCTAGATATCTAAACTGGTCGCTCGGTGATATCTCTTGCCCTTCCAATGTTATACCAATATGGTTTTGACTTCTCTGGCTACTAAATTTGCAGTGCATATATGTTGTCTTGGACCTGCTCAATCTGAATCCCCGAGATTCCAATGTTTGTCTCCATAATTCCAATTTTGCATTAACCCCTGCTTTCGTCTCATTTACTAGAACAATATCATCAGCGAATAGCATACACCAAGGGACCTCATCTTGGATAGTTCTAGTAAGCTCATCCATCACGATGGTAAACAGGAAAGGACTTAATGCAGATCCTTGATGTAAACCAATAGTAATCGGAAAATCACTTGTTAAGCCACCGCAAGTTCTGACATTTGCCACTACTCCGTCGTACATATCCTTGATTATGTCAATATACTTGACGGGGACCCCCTTTTTCATCATTGTCCCCCATAATACCTCTCTAGGTACCTTGTCGTACGCTTTTTCTAAATCAATAAATATCATATGCAAATCTCTTCTCCTCTCTCGAAAGCGCTCGACAAGTTGACGAAGCAAATGGATCGCCTCTGTCGTCGATCGTCCAGGCATGAAACCAAATTGGTTCTCTGTTATCTTAATATCCTTCCTTAGCCTGTGTTCAATCACTCTCTCCCAAAGTTTCATGGTGTGACACATTAGTTTTATTCCACGGTAGTTTGAGCAACTTTGAATGTCACCCTTATTCTTGTAGATAGGTACAAGGATACTTTTCCTCCATTCATTTGGCATCTTTTTTGTCTGCCAAATCTTATTAAACAGATCTGTCAGCCATTTAACGCCTATTTCTCCTAAGCATCTCCAAATCTCGATAGGAATCCCGTCAGGACCAACCGCTTTTCTTAAACCCATTCTGTTCAAAGCTTCTTTAACCTCAGTAAGTCTTATTTTACGCATGAAATCACGATTTATATCTTGAGATTGAATGACAAGTCCATCCAAATTCTTAGTAAAGCTCTCATTGAACAATTTGTCAAAATAATCTCTCCATCTTTCCTTGATATCCTCATCTCGAACTAAAACCTTCTGATTTTCATTTTTGACACACTTCACCGCACATAAGTCTCTAGTCTTCCTTTCCCGCATTCGAGCAATCCGGTATATATCATTTGCAGCCTCTTTAGTGTCTAATTTCTCGTACACCTCCTTGTAGACCTTAGATTTAGCTTCCCGAACAGCTTTCTTAACTTCCTTTTTAGCCATTTTGTACTTCTCAAATCTCTCCACATCTCTACTTTTCTTCAAATCTTTATAAGAATCTCTTTTAATTTTAATAGCAGCCTTTACATCTTCATTCCACCATGATATGTCCTTAGATGGTGGAGCACCACCTCTCGACTCACCAAGTAGATCTCTAGCTACTTTCTTGATACAACTAGCCATTTTGTTCCATGTTTTGTCTGGATCATCTTCCGACTGCCAATCCGCTTCTTGTACTACACGATCTATAAAAGCCTTTTGATTACCTTCTTTCAATCGCCACCATTTAATTTTAGGCTCTACCTTACGTCTAATCTTCCTAGGTTCTCTTCTAAATCGAAAATCTAGAACTAAAAGTCTATGTTGAGTAGTTACACTCTCACCTGGCACTACCTTACAGTCGATACAACAACCTCTATCTATTCTTCTCGTCAGAAAAAAGTCTATTTGACTAGCATTTGATCCGCTCCTAAAAGTGATAAGGTGGGACTCTCTTTTCCTAAACCAGGTGTTTGCTAAGATCAAGTCATAAGATAAAGCAAAATCTAGAATCGAGTCACCTACTTCATTCCTTTGTCCGAAACCAAAACCTCCATGGATAGTATCAAACCCACTACGACTAGTACCTACATGTCCATTAAGATCACCACCAATAAATAACTTCTCTCCACTGGGTATACTTTGCACCACCTCGTCTAAATCCTCCCAGAATAGACGCTTACTAGCGTCATCAAGACCTATCTGTGGTGCATAAGCACTAATAACATTAAAGATCTCTCCACCTAGAATAAGCTTAACCAGTAAAATTCTATCACCTTTTCTCCTAATCTCAACTACATCCTCAAGCAACCGTCTATCTATGATTATACCTACCCCATTACGATTTTTATCTCTACCCGTATACCAAAGCTTATAACCCCAAGGCTCTATGACTCTACTCTTTTCACCTACCCACTTAGTTTCTTGCAAACACATAATACCAACTCTCCTCCTAATCATCACCTCCACTAATTCTATTAGTCTACCCGTAAGGGAACCTATATTCCAGGAAGCTAGACGGATCCTATGAAACCCTTGCTTATTTGTCACTACACCCGGGGTCCGATGTAGCGCGCCGTCTCTGGACGACGACCCTTGCTTATTTGTCACTACACCCGGGGTCCGGTGTAGCGCGCCGTCTCTGGACGACGACCCTTGCTTATTTGTCACTACACCCGGGGTCCGATGTAGCGCGCCGCATCTGGGCGACGACCAAGCCCTTGCATATTTAACACTACACCCGGGATCCGATGTAGCGCGTCGCTGAGTAGGGGACGCCCCAACGATATTCTGATTCTGGTTCATGTCATAGAATGTGACAAAGTTTTACGTTGGCTGTCACAAGCCTACCACAACCCTCACCCTTTCTCATCCGGACTTGGGACCGGCAACGGTGGGTTTATAACGAGTAAAACATATATACATGAAAAATAAAGACAAACCGGATAGTATACTATCATCTTGAGTAAGATTGTTCTATCCGTATAGGTCCTCTAATTACAATAATTGCCAAATAGTAAACAATTCAAAATATCTCAATCTCTCTCTCTCTCGAACATTTACACAAAATACATTCCAAAATTATCCCATCCACAATTCTTCAGCCCACAAGCTCTAGTGACCAATTGCATGCAACCGCTAACATCGTCAGCTCTAATGCAAGAACTCAGTAAGAAATCAATGAGTGATGCGTCGATTGAGTTCAAATTAGAGTCAAGGCTCCTGCTACTCTCAATCATTTTGTCAAACAGCTTGATGGGGTTGACGTTGTGGAGCCCAAGGTAAGCATACAAATATGAAAAATTTCTGGTAAGAACAACAAAATGTTTAAGATGTTATGAGCAAACACCGATTCATCATCTTGTAAATGATATCAAAACATAAAGAAAAATCACAGCCTACAATTAACAAATTAAATAATTTTTAATTTTTTTTGAAATGTGATTATGAATTGTGTGAAAAACAAATTTGATATCTAACCACTTCAAACTGCAATGAATTAACTTAATTGGTTAGAACAAATTGATCATCTCCAACATTATGGTTGATTCAAATTTAAGGTAATATCTCGGATCAATTTGAGATCTTCTTTTGATCCACTTTGAGATTCTCTTTCGACTCACTTCGAGATCCCCTTCAAGACCGATTTCAAGTCCCACTTTGAGTTCCTATTTGATACCAACTTTGAGGTCCGCTTGGAGATCTGCTTTTGGATCCGAATCCGCTTAGAGCTCTCATGCGCCCTCATCCATGTCCTAGCAAGCCTTAGCAACCCCAAGATTCAGAGAAAAGAGGAGGAACAAGCCCAAGCTAGCTTTCTCAAAAAGGAAATGGTGTTTTTGAATTTTAACCTAAGATAGAAGAAAGGTAGTTTGATCATTTGATGCTGAATTCAATGGCAAGAGGCTAAAGTTCAGGAGGTTTTGGACTAATGGTAGAAGTTCAGAGGGTTTTGGACCAACGGTAGAAGTTCGGACGGTTTCTGGATATTACGCCAAACTAAACACTACACGGAAGGTTTTTGGTGAAATAAGCCTATTAAAAATAAAAAAGGTAACAAATAGGTAAGCTCCAAGTCAAACCAAGCTTGGGTTGTCCTGCATCTCATTATAAGAAACGCTTGGCGTTAATTTTTCACAACACCATCACTCAGAAGCCAACGTGCACAAAAAAAAAAAATATACACCAAAAACCCAAGTTATATAATACACCTAAACGAAATACAATTATGGTAAAAAGGGAAAATTACACTTCAATACCATGAACTTTCAAGATACTTCAGTAAAACTGCCCTAAGGTTTTAGTTACAGCTAAGCTTGCTGAAGGTGATGTTTTTTGGGCATTATAGCACGAAACAAAATCACTTTAAAATATAAGTTTTAACGGATTTTACTATAATAACAAAAACTGTCAGGCAATTTCATGGAAAAGCTATGATAGTAGATGGCATTACAGTGTAATCTACCACAGAAAGTTAGGCACCGAGAAAACATTATCAACATTGCTCAAATCTAACACGAAGACTATCATATAGCTCTAAATAAAATATGCTCAAACAAGAACAATGATAAACCAAAATATTGCAATAATCCAACCATCGCAAAACGTAGTTGTCACTGCTAAACCTGCTACTGTAGAGAAAACTGCAAAACTGAGCGGACTTTAATATTCATGTCGCTCAACCATGCTTGGCCTTTGAGTGAGCTTGAAGCGCATTTTCCGAATTGAAAATCCTGAGAAACAAAATGAAATCGACAGAATCAATACTTTTAGAAACCTTGAACAGTACCTTGTTAAATAGCTTTACTGTTATAGTTCAAACTCTAATATCAAGAATGTAATATATTCCCAGTTAATTTCATGTCCAAGTCTACACCTATTTATACCATACAAAAGGGCATGCAGTTTCATACAGGCCTTCAAAGTCTATACATAGTTCTACCCATTACAACTGTGGTTTTGGAGGTTTAACTCCAAAATTATGCGAGAGGGACCAAAATGAAGGTTTTCATATAAATATCAAATTTCAGAAACCGGGCCAGGTTCAGTTTTACTTTCAAAGACTGTGTTGCCAAACTAAGCCTAATTTTAGTTTGGCACAATAATTTTTCGCTACATATACTCCTAAAATAGAATACTAGAAGTTTCCTCACATGCCCAAATATCCACTTATTTATTAATTCTAAAGTATGCATGGAGAGTTAGGAAGGTACATAGGAAAATACATAAAATTTCAGAAACCGTCATTTTCACTTTACACGAAACTCTGCTTGAGAAAGGGTGCTGCCAAACTAGGACTTGATAGGCTTCTTGCCATGATATAAATATTTCTATTATGCATGGTCATAGAATAAATTAATTGATGATATTGCACGTGTCCAAAATTCTAATAACTCGATAGCTCTAAAGTATGGACCTAAGAAAGAATGAACATCGAAAAGGAAGTGTTTTGAGGCGAAAACAGAAAGCATTGATTTTTTTTTGGGGCGGGGCGGGGGGGGGGGGGGGGGGGCAATGAAGGCATACCTGCTACAAGACTTGCAAGTCACAGAACCTGCGGATTTAGGAGTCTGTTGCTTCGACTTATCATTGTTGTTTGCAGGTGTCTTCCCAGCTTGCTTGGCAGGATGAGGAGTTGCAACATGCCCACCTTTCTTTCCCTCACCACCTGAAATAAAGAAAAAAAATTCAGAAGAAAAAAAATTAATGGGCCTTATGATCACAACAATTGCAGCTGTTTGTTCCTAAAAAAAAATTCCCCTTTGTATATAAAATTTTAATCACAGCAGTATCCCACTAAAAATTGGAGTTGAAAGTCCTTCCAATTGGATACCTTTCAAATTATAAATACGGTTACCTTTCAAATTGTCTGTTAAGGAAAGAGGAGTTGTGCAGCGGGGCTATGCAGCCCGCTGCGCAACACACACAGAAGCCGTGGGGACCGCACTTAAGTGCATGGGCCCCACATCCCAGCTCCTGAGTGTGGGTGTGTTGCACAGTGGGTTGTGTAGCAACCCGTTGCGCAGCTACAGTTTTTCCTTGTCTGTTATCTTCTATTAGGGCCGTCCCTCAAACCATCAAGCGCACAAGAGGAGCACAGTAAAATTGGCTCAAGAGAACAAGAGGAAAAATCTAACATTAAATAGCTTCTAAAGAAGTAACAACAACCAACCTGTTTTCTGGCCTTGGGGTGGGGTGACAACCTTAGCCTTCTTTCCTGGAACAGGAGTTTTTGGAGCAGAGCCAGCAGGTCTCTTGCCAGGTGCAGCCTAAAAAAGGTCCAAATAAAAAAAGAAATGATGATAGGAATTTTTTTTCGAGAACAGGCAACCAGAAAGCTTGTGAACATTGCATAAGATTCTTTAAAGTTTAAACTACCTTCTTATGAGTAGCCTCATCTTCCTCCTCAGAGCTTTCATCCTCTTCTTCGTCATCGCTGTCGCTCATTGCTTTGGTCAGGTCCTGAATGGTGATAAGATTCAACAATGAATTAGATAAAGTAATTCTTTTAAAGGCCAATAACATTCATTTAAGCAAACAATGAGCCTCAAATTATAGCTTTTCATGATTAACAATTGGATAAATTTTGGTTCAAATAATCAAACAATGAGTATTAAACTACAACTCATCATGAGTCATGACTAGCAGTATCCAAAGAAAACATGTTATTCCCGTTTTAGAAAGAAAAAAAAAGTATCACGTAATGCACGAGGTTGAAGCCAAAAATTACAAACCACAGCATCTTATAACCCCATTTGGAAATGCAATAAAGCTGAAATGAGCCACTCAAATTGGTTGACTCCATTTATACAGATAAACTGAGGGGTTTGACCATAACTTGATTAGCATCGATTTAGTTATTTTGGACAAACCTCAAATATTCCAATTATTATGTGGATCAACGCTAATCCATTTAAATCAAATGAAAAGATAGATTAACAAGATAACTCTACTGTGACGTCCAGTTGATAGATTATACAATGAGAAAAGTGAGACTCCAAATAATATTTTGCAAGATATTCAACCTATTCCATTTTGATTACCAGACAACATACGGAATGATTGGCATATTTATTTTTAAAAATCCCAAGGTGCATTTTAACAGAAAATTTGGAATGCCCCTTAGTTCAGGTGATTTTGTCAAGCAAATTGGACAAGAAGCATCTCATCCATCATTCTTCTAGCAATTGTGTCTCACAGATTCGCATAATATACATTCTAGAAAAAATGCAGTCAGCATGCAAAATTTCTATACTAAATTCACCTCATCGTCCTCAGAGTCTTCTTCAGAATCATCATCGTCCTCGTCATCTTCAGATTCTTCATCCTCCTCAACCGTTGGCTTATCAACTTTAGCTGGTCCAGCCTTTTTAGCAGCTGAACTTTCCCCTTTGACAGCCTTCGCCTTACCAGTACTTGGTTTACCTTGATCTTGCTTAACCAGAGGTTTGCCTATTAAAGAAAATTACAATTAAATGAAGGGTATTGACTATCATCATATGGTTGATAATACAAGCAAAGCATTTTAACTAGGAATCAATTTAGTTGATAATTAAGGCAGAGACCAGTATAATGGCAACCCATGGATTGCTCACTGAAGTAGTAAAAGAAAGCTCACAGTGAGGCAGATATAAGATGAAGCAATGAATATAATCTTTCATGATCAAGCACAATATTTTAGCACATAGCAAGAAAAATAAAGAGCGATAGACAATTAAAAAAAGGGAAAATTGTATCTAACCCCACTTTTAAAGAGTGGCTTATTTCAAACCCACGTATTTCCAAAATCATGGAAAACCCCAATACTTATAAAGTACAGATTAATGAGACCCAAAATAGATAATATGTGGAATAATTTGGTTATTTTTTTCCAAATGGTAAGTTTACCCTTAAGGCATATATACATATGGTTATTCTCTCTCTTCACCCTCCTCTCCTCTCATGCTCGTTGCCAAAACTCCCCATCTCCTCTTTCGCTCCTCTCCGAATGTAGCATCTCCTTAATTTTTCGATCTTCACTGTCCGTTGCCCTCCTCTTCTAATTTTGGTCCCTATTTTCTTATATTCCTTTTCAATTCATTATCTTCTCCCCCAAATCTACAACCTCGCTCTCATTTCTCCATCCACTCTTCCAATCTCTACGTCTTTCTCCAAATTTCTCTCCTCATCCCTGAATTTCTACACATCCAAACCCAATTCCGAGATTTCCTCAACCAATTTCTCCATTTTTGCTCTCATTTTTTTCTCGTTGTCTTAATTATGAAACTTGTTACATACCTTGAAAATTGATAATGTGAAGGACAACTTTTTTCCCTAAATGATTTACGAAGAAGATCAATGATGTGAGGGCTGCAACTTTTTTCCCAAAACAATTTACAGAGAAGATGAGTTATTCGAAGAAATTAGGGTTTACACATAATCGATGATGTAAAATAAATTAGGAGAGAAAATTGAGAAATATTGAATTACGGGAAAAATACATAATATCATAGAGAATTTAAAATTAAAGGGAATTTTTAAAAGGATATTATTGACAATACATACACAAATATGTATACAAATCAAAGTCTGGTTTTAAAATAAATTCAAACCATGCGTTTGGGGTTTTCCACAATTTTGGAGCTTTAGGGGTTTTAAAATAAGTCACTCTTTACAACTGGGTCTGGAAACAATTTTCCCCTAAAAAAATATAGATCGTGCCATACCAATTAAATAAATAAGGGCAGCCTAAGGATCATTATCTAAAACATGTGCATGGTTATATGATTTTTCAGAAAGCTACTCATGAACTATACAGATATTGGATCGGAATAAAAACCAAAAGTAAACTGATGGTACAGATGCTAGTTTCTGCTGCAGATGGCATAAACACAATGTCATTAACTGAACCCTGATGGCTCATTGGACAGATTAATCACTATTGCCCCCTTTCAACATTTGATAACTATACCAGTATTATGCAGACCTATATTAATTTATGCTTCATCTAACTCGGTAAGTTGGCCAAACGAGTTGATAAGAGTCCATCAAATACTCCCTGAAAAAGGTATATATCAGCTTATTAATAAAGAAAGCGCCTCACAAAGGAGGTAACCAAACAGATATAAGATGAACACAATTAGCATTGGATAGCACCACAGAGTCACAAAGCATAACACAAATTGCATATGGCATCATCTGATAACAACAGATGTCCATTCATATAAATAACATTAGTAAACCGTTTGCATTCAGAACAACTAACACGTCTTCTTCGTCTGATTCACTATCTGGAAATTTAAAGAGAAATATGACTAGACTCGACTATTGAGAATGTAAAATACATCAAAGTAAATATTTGCTCTAAAGTCCTCACCAGAATTATCCTCGTCTTTAGAAGTGGCACAGAAACAGAGACAGTTAAGGAAGCATGACATTTCTCAAAAGCTTAAATCACATACTTTGTGAGAAATTTTCTTAAGAAAAAGGAAGCGCATAAAAGACATGAAAAGGATATCTGTATCCAAGAAAATAAACACTAGCATTTTTGGAGGTGTGAGATAGCTCGAATCCCTTCTCAAACACAATATCAAAAGAGATCTGAGCACATTTCTCCAAGGAAAGAGTTCCAAGAACTATCTTCTTATCATCAAATTTCACAGAGACGAGCACGTTTTCGTTTTCTTTGCCCTTTGATTCCCCTAGTGAAGCCTACATGAAAGGATATGGACCGTAACATGTTTGGCCTTAAACGAAATACTCAAAGACTCATGGCAACTAGAATTGACCTGCGAAACATTAACATATTTCCATTGATTTGGTCCACATTTGACAGACTCCCCAGGTTTCACTTCAACGCCTGAAATAGTATAATTAGCAGTTAGAAACATAAACAGCCTCGCTGCAATGCGCAATTTAAATGAACCTTTCGTAACTGCAAAAGACTTCTGTAGTGTGCATTTTTCGAAAACTGGAGGTCTCGTTTTTCGAAAACATGAACATGTTTCCATTAATAAAAGTTATAAATTTGATAGTTTTCATGAACTACGCACACAAAATGACAGAAGTTAAAAATTTGATAGTTCACGAACTAAAAAAAAGAGTCACTGGAGCCCTAAATCATAACCCCTAGCAATAGACACAAGGATCAGCATAATGGCATACACCCTAAATTGTCTTAAAATAGAATCATTTGAACCCTAAATCGATCGAACAGTTGAACAGGAACGAAAGTAAAGAACGGATCTTGAGCTATGAGAGAGAGAGAGAGAGAGGCTCACCCCAAAACTCCATTGATTGAAGGATCGAGAGACGAGAGCGATCGAAGGAGAGAGAAAGCGATGCGGAGACGCGATGGTTTTTGCTGGGAGATTAGGGTTTTTCTGGCGGGCCGGGCCGAATAACCGTCTGGCCTGCCCAGTTAATTCCACTTACAAATTTTAAAAAATAAACTTGATGGCAATCTGTAACAATCTGTAGCTAGCGGACGGTAAATAACAAGAAAATTCCAACTAAATTATTTGATACGCTTTTTTTGGATGATGTGTAACAGTTGAGATTTTTTGGCTTATTTTTGTTTTGAATTAATATTGGAGGTATGACAGGAGCCTTGAATGTTTAGGCTGTAGTTGCAGAGAGGAATATTGCGTATGTCAGTGCAGAACTAAAACCTTGATGCGAGTGCCTTCCGTATCTTAACTAATTAGAGGTCTTAGACGGTTTTTTCAAGTCTTTTTGTCTGAAGCATATCCGTGTGTATCACACATATAAAAAGTTGATACAGTCCGAATTCTCGTTTTTATGAACATTTTATTTAAATTATTTGCGAGAACACCGTATTAACCTTCTAGGCTTTGCGTGGGACTTTTGACTTTTCAAAATACAAAAGGACTTTGCTTGTTATAAAATAGAAAATATTTGTCCATGACTAGTTTAATGCTAAGGATGCAAGCGCTTAAGAAAAATACAAGCTGACCCCATATCTAATTTTATCAAATATAAATAGCAATTTTCAACTCGTTATGGGTCTTTAAACCCTTTTCCCATAAAAAGAAAGAAGAAAAAAATGAAATAAATGCATCGTGATTTTAAACAATTTATAGATTACCCTTTAAATATTTCATTTTAAAAATCTTTACAAGCTGATATACACGTGCATAACACTACTAGTAAGATATCAGTTCTCTATTGGATTCGTTTCTATCCTTGTTTAACATCCTTCTCCCCATTATACCCTGGCTCTCTCTTCAAATCATCATCTTCCTTGAACTCAAAGAGAGAGCGAGAAAGAGAAGAAAAAAGAAAAGATGCAAATTTTTGTGAAAACCCTAACTGGAAAGACCATCACGCTCGAGGTCGAGAGCAGCGACACCATCGACAATGTCAAAGCCAAGATCCAGGTCCTCTCCCTCCCTCCCTCCCTCGCTCCTTTTTCTTTTTCTTATTCGATTCGATCCGATGCTCGATCTAGGGTTTTCTATTGCGAAACTAAGGTTTCTTGATGTTTTGTTCTTAGAAGAACCTGAAACCAGAATGGATTCATAGGGTTTCTGAATTAGGGTTTAATGGTTGAATGTATGCATTGTTTAATCATCTCTATACGCTCAGATATAGAACAAGGATGATATGATTAGTGTTGGCCTGATTGCAATAGAGAACCTAGGATCCATCCGAATTCAAAAACAGCATGCTAAGAAAATTTGCATGTTGTGAAATTTTGTGTGCAAACCTTTAATTTCATCCTCTCGGCGAATTTTTAATGGATTTTGAAGCTGAAAGATGCTAAACATAGTTTATTATGCGAGAAACGACTGTATAGTATCGAGGGGGATGCGGTACGAACTTTAATGAAACCTTGGAGTTTAGACAATGGAATTAACGTTCTGTGGAGGTGGCATGTCTAATTTTTAATGGAAGAAGAGAATTGATCTAGCTTGTACAAAAATCAAGGGATAAACACTTTGTTATGGTTGTTGTATCGACTTTGTATTAATGGCTCGACAACGACAATAATCCTTTATCTCGTACACACATTTCCACCACAATAAGGACTAAAGAAAAGCACCGCAGACGTGTGACAAGATTAAACATAACTGGAAGGAGTAGTTATTATAACTCCATCAATAATTTCATGCAGATATTGTTGCACATGCTTCCACTGTTCTATTCTATCGACCCGCCTCATTAATGTAGTGGAGATGTACCTTTTAACTTTATAGAAGCCAAAGGTAGAATTAGTAACTACCTAAAGTATGTATATAAAAAAGAAAAATGAAGGTTGTATAATTGGTTTGTTACCATCTAGGACTTAACTTATGGTCTAAGGATTCAATTACAACAGCTAGATGTCTCATACTATAAATCCAAGTTCTTTCCATTGGCTTTTATTCCCATCATGCTTTTAACAGGTTTGGTATAGTTATTGACATCTTGTGACCTGTTCTCATGTATTCTACTTTGTTTCCCATCCTTAAATGCTCAGACATAGGGACATCCATGTTATTTTACTTCACGTACGCATGCACGCACACACATTGTCCCACACACCATTAGCCTATATGAGCTAATCTGTTGTCCCAAACTGCTTCGTTACTTGATTCTTTGACAGTCATCTTGTGGACAGTATGTATTTGCACACTTGGATGTTTTTGCAAACTCGATGATATTCCTAGAAGTTGCTATATATTTCTTCTCTTAATAGATTCATCTCTTCTTTGTCAAGAACCTCTAGTTGCGCTGAAATGTCGAAAAGCTTTCACACATATTATATGCCAAATTCGGAAAACCTATTTTTCTAATTATGATGTATCAGAGGTTGCTTAATTTGGTGTAGTGGGGCCCCATGTTGTTCCAACCACACCAAAATCTAAAATCATATATTTTGTTTCAAGTGTGTTTCTTGCTTTAAGGTGTAGGAACTGTTTTCAAATCTCACACAGCTCCAACTGTTTGGACACAAAGAAATAGAAAGATGTCTAGTTATGATACTGCAACTGCAACCAATTAAACACAATTTTCTAATCCACACAGTTGAAACCAGTCACATAATTCGCGAATTTTTGATCGGCCGATTAATTCTCCGATTTAATCGCTATTAGCGAACGCTTCGAATAATTCGCGAATAATTCACAAAAACAGCGAATAATTCGCAATATCAAAACCCAACACCTCATATATTAATTTCTTGCTCGAAATCCTTCCCGAACATTTCCTGAATTCTTGCCGAATCTTTCCTGAATATCTGCCGATTTTTTCCGAATAGTTTCTCGAATCCGAATTTTCGACCTCGCCGAATAATTCCCGAATTGCGAATTTGTGACCATGGTTGAAACTTCATTTTGATCGATTAAAGATGTATAATTTAATCATCAACATTTGGCTTTGCATGGAGTCCTTTGTAATTGGGAACATCTAGCACCTCCAACTATGAGTAACTGAACACACCATCAACATAACTTAATATACTTAGATATAAAGATTGATATACATCGATCATCATAATAAACTTGTCATGTTCATGAACTAAATCTCAACATAGCTTCATGTGAGAAACGATTGCTAGTTATGCATCTACTTTTAATGGAAAAAATGGATTGATGTAACCTGTCCCAAAAGTTTGGGATAAACGCTTTGTTGTTAATGGTGATTTTGTATTAAAGATATAACATAACAACGCTAAATCTTTACCCTACACACATTTCCAATACATCAAAGGAGAAGCAGATTAGCCAAAGTTCGACTGTATGAAACATAAGTGGAAAACAGTACTGAAATAATATTGTGATATTGTATTGAAGATGTTTCTTCTTCATTTGTATCTTCATCATATAGATAATGTTGTATGTCGCCCATGCTTCCATGATCTCATCTACTCTGTTTCTCTCATACATATTGTGAAATTGTGCGTTTTAACTTGAGAAAATCTGTAGACTATAGGCATGATTAATAACTACCTAAATTATGTATACAAAGAAGAAAATGACGATTGTATGATTGGTTTGTTAGCTTCCAGCACCCTATCTCAAATTGTGTGGTATATGATTCAAATTACAAAAGTCTTCAATTAATTCTATTTTTGGCTTTGACTAATCTAATCCAAATCCAAGCATGCCTCTAAGGTGATCGAGTTGGGGTGTCTCATACAATCATGCTTTAGTTCGTATGTGCCACTATAGAGAAGCAGGTCGTGATGTTGTTAAAACTGAACAAGCCATCTTAGATTTAGCTCTTTGTTTGATAGCAGAGTGCTTTTTGAAGGTGTGGATGCCGGTTGTTGATAATCCTGGACATCTTTAATCCTCGTAAGGCATGGAAACATGCCTTAGCCACTCGTATCCGAATTCAAGAAGTTGCTTATCACCAAGCCAAAACCGAAACATGTAGTGGGTATTAATACTCCATCCGTTTTATTTAGGGATGTCAAGCACTTCTGTTTACATGTTTTCTTCCTCCTTCAGTTCTTGTTTGTCATTTTTTCTTCTTGGTAGATTGGTAGAATCATGTGAAACCCTTTCACTAGATTTCGAAGCCTATAATGTAACATGCCAGGCGACCATTTGTGAGGTAGTAGTCCCCCTCTCATATGATGCGTAAAGACTAACTCACAAGAATTCATGGATTATCGGTTAGTAAGGACAAAGTAATCTAAATGCATGGGTTATTGGGTAGCATGGTTTGAAAAATAATCATATTTAAGCCCTATCACGATAAGCTACTATGCTCAAAATTGTAACGCGGCTTTCATCCAAAGTAAATGAATTATAATGCACAAGGCTCAAAAATAGGAATATGTGTGTGCATATGTGAAGTTGTGTACCCTATCCCAATCTCAGCTCAAAACTATAATGTAACTTTGCTCCAAGGTTTTAAATATCGGATATTGGAATCTTAGCGGACAGATGATTCATATAGCTGATACCGCCGATATATTGCGTTGTATCGCCATATCGACCAATATTATATTGATTTTATCGTATTGCAAGGGGGCACAAAACTATATATCGGCCGATATGACTGATATTTGGTTCACCGCTTCGATCTGAAACTTATTGGATATGAAATTTGTAGACAATTCTAGTTGGGTGGGATATTCCTACTCAAATTCTTATTCCTCCTTCCACACCTTTCTTAAGACCATAATGTAGGTGAACCTGAGCCATTGTTAATATGGATTCCATATCATTCCACTGTCTTAAGCTTATTTTATTATCAGCTAGGTGCAATCATACTATCAAAGTATCAATCCTAGCCCTTTCCATTTACTTTTATTCCCATCATGCTTTGCTCTACTGGTGCGGTATATTTCTTGTGACTAGATCTCAAGTCTTTTACTCTGTTCCGTGTCCACAAATGCTTAGACATACAAGCTATTTAATTCCCTCCCAGGCGAAAGAAAGGGAAACATAATAAAATAAACATAAAGGAAAGGAAAAAGAAAGGCGGGCTTCAGAGAATTCTAGCTCATCTTTGCTTGATTCTTTGACACTCATAACATACCCGGTGTGATTCTCATATTGGTTCATGTAGCCTACCCCGTATTCTTGGGATAAAGGCTCAGTGGTGGTTGTTGTATAAGTAATTGATTTGCTTTGATGTTACATAATATCAACTTCAGAATTAATAGATGTTGATGTCCAAATGAGCTAGATGTGAATAGAAGTTCTCAAGAAAGTATGTCTTGGATACATCCAGACTCAAGCATCTAGAGCAACCTCGACCTCGAGTAGATGGGGAAAAGAAAGCAAGCAAGCAGGATGAAGTATATTGAAGAGCTCAAGATCAAGTTGGAAGTTCATACTGTGATGTGATGTGGTAATATTTTTGTTGGAACCTATTTAGAACTTAGAAGTTATTAGACTTGCTAAAGCAATCCTTAAAGTTATTTTGAGTTAGGATATCCGTTGAGCTTGTTGAATTTGATTTAAATTCGGGATTAGTCAGGGATTAGTCATGATTCTCTAATAATCTAGCGTTTGATTAGAATGGGAGGGAGCGGTCAAGCGCGGTCGCAGATAGAGAGAGGTTTTCTCAGGGGTATTTTTTTTGTAAAGGAGGGTGAATTCGGTGTAATCTCTTTTAATTCTTTCTCATAGTGGAAGTTTTCATCGCGGTTTGCAGAATTAGGTGCTAATTGCGCCGAACCTAGATAAATCTTATATGTTGTTGTTGGTGTGTTCTTTTCGTATGATTTGGTATCCGTCGGATAATTCTTTTTCAATCTATCATAAGACAAAGGTCTTGGATTTCCGCTGCGCAGCAGCGTAATCCTTACAACAGAGCTACCGTGAGGCAACCCTTCGACCTATTTCAGATCTATATCATTATCTCTCAAGATGAGTTTCTGTGGTTAATTTTGGGTAATTGCTTTAGAGCTTTAAGCTTATAGATCATGGGCTAACGATGCATATCAAGGAAATGTTATAGCACTGAGATTGTGATTGCCAATTTGGTTGGGGAAAGCTTGAAGATTGGTGTGCTAATGATACTAAAGGCAGAAACTCCATTTTCACCTTGAATAGTCTGTAAACTTGCCACCATGGGCTCTCTTTGACTACATGCCCGAATCATGCAAAAATTAATCATTAAGTTCTAGCTGATATAGTGATATTCAATATGTGCATTAACAGGTTACTTTGTTGTTGCTGATCTTATTCTAGTGGAAATTTGTGCTCGACTCTTGAATGACTTGAATTCGCATTTGTTCTCCTTCTTTCCTTCTCCTCACAAAGTTTTAAGTCTTTCAATTAGCATTCTTTGCGCATTGGTTCAGTGTACCACACATGGTAGTAAGATGGAAATGTTATGTAGTAAGCTGTATTTGACCCTGAGGTATTATCAATTTGTGGAACACACACACACACACACACGGTTCACAAAGTTTTCCTTCTTTCCTCCTCAAAAAGTTTTAAGTCTTTCAATTATCATTCTTTGCGCTTTGATTCAGTGTATTGCTCACGGTAGCAAGATGGAAATGTTATCTAGTAAGCTAAACATGAGTTTAGCCCTGAGGTCGTGGGTTCCCTGGGTGCGTGTGTTGTGTGCTTGTGTGGTGTGCGTGGGTGTGTTTTGTGTCTGGGATAGGGCTTACGGGGCCAGTGCCCCAAGAAAACCCTGAGGTAATATCAATTTGTGGACTATCTTTAATAGAATAGAAATTTGTGTGAAAGGGTAATGAAATTTTGGTTTGGGCAGATTTTCAATCTATTTACAAGTTTGCCATCATAAAAAATACCTCTTATTGTGTCTTTAATATTGATATTGGTATTCTTGAAATAATGACCAAGTGGTGGGGGTAATCATGGTAAAACCATGGCTAAAATCTGGGCAGCACCATGTGGTTTTGAGGAGTTCTTCAAAATATTTATGGTTTTGCCATCGGTTCAAATACATACTCGGTTTTTACTAAAATACTATGAACTTTGAGAGTTTTTCAAATAAATACAATGAATTTTGTTTGTTAGCTAAATGCTATAGTCTTTTGTTGTCTTCTCACATACATACCATAGACTTTGTTACAAATAAATACCATGAACTTTTGATGTTTTTCAAAAAAATTTATCATGGACTTTGCTTGTTGCGAATAAATACCATAACATTCATTTTTTCAGATAAATACCATTGACATTCTTTCTTCCAAAAAAATACCATGAACTTTTACCATCTTTCCATTAAACATTTTTCAACTTTCAATGTTTTTCGGATAAATACTATTGACTTTGTTCATTATAAATAAAAACCATGAACTTTCGATGTTTTTTTTTCCAGATTAATACCATAATTTAACAAGATTTAATATACATTTTCCAGATAACCTGGAGTTTCTTTACTATAAATAAATACCATGAACTTTAATTTTTCAGATAAATACCATGGACTTTCGTTATTTCAAATAGATGTCATGAGCTTTCCATAATTCAACCAAAAATAGTATCCATTTTGTACTTTGTTCATTATAAATACCATGGACTTTGCTCATTACTAATGAATACCATGAATTTTCAACAATTTTCAGATAAATACCATGGACTTTGTTTGTTATAAATAAATACCATGGCCTTTTCACCGTCTTTCACATAAATGTCGTGGAATTTGTTTTTTACAAAAACTAAATACCATAATCGACATATTATTATTAAAAGACTATTTATAATTTCAAACTCATATTCGGCATTTTATTAAAAAGTCATTCTTATTTATTTCGAAAAGAACGTTTTTCTTATTTGATAATAAGTTTTACTATTTATAATTTTTAAAGCATGGAAGCTATTTATTTGTTTGTTTGTTTTTATGTCTTTTTATGGTTATAGCTATGGATATTCTACTCTTTTCAATATAAAAACTTTTCATAGATCATCCACAAATCCCGCGTGGGGTTTATTTACCCTAGCGCGCGCGCACACTTGGATGTTTCTGTGAACTCAAATGAATTTCTTTCAAGTTTTTATTGTTTCATGTAGTTCTCTTCTTTACTGAGAACCTCTGGTTGTACCAAAATGTGCAATAGCATTCACACATAATATATGTCAAATATTGGAGACCTAATTTTCCAATTATAACGATTTAGAGGTTGTTTGATTGGGCGTAGCTTTAAAATCTAAAGCATATGTTTGGTTTGATGTGTTTGTTGATTTAGAAACACAGTATTGGAACAAATCTAACACAACTCCAACTGCTTGAACACTGAAATAGAAAAATTTGTAGTCATGACCTGCTAGTGCAATCAATGAAACACAATTATCTAACTCATGTAGCTGCACACAATTTTCTAAATCAGGAATTTGAAACTGCATATCGACTGATCAAGGAAACGTGGTTTGCGTATAATCTATGTGCAGGTAGTTGGAAATGCATTGCACCTCCAACTACAAGCAACCACACACACTTGTATATCCGATGGAAATCACTATGCATATATAATTCATTCACATTTTGGTTCAGTAATAAATGAAGATCTTTTAACATCAGGTATGGCTTCTTTAACAACAGAAAATTGCTTTGATCTTCTATTCAACTAAAGTTGTTAGATGGATGATGGTGCAGGATAAGGAGGGCATACCTCCTGACCAGCAGCGGTTGATTTTTGCTGGGAAACAATTGGAAGACGGCCGCACCCTTGCTGACTACAACATTCAGAAGGAGTCAACACTTCATCTTGTTCTGAGGCTGCGGGGTGGAACAATGATCAAGGTAAAGACACTCACTGGCAAAGAAATTGAAATTGATATCGAGCCCAATGATACCATTGATAGGATCAAGGAGCGAGTCGAGGAGAAAGAAGGGATACCACCTGTGCAACAGAGGTATTTTTTTAATTTTTAAATGGCTAAATTACTGTAACCTACCTTGAACCATCTCTGTTCTTACTACTATCATAAAGGAGCTTTTTATTACAGTAAGCTCCCTTAGAGTGCTACAGCTAAGGGTATTTAAGTGCAAATCCTCTTAAAACCGAAGTTTAATGGTGTAATTAAAAAGAACTTTTAGATTGTTTAGTGGACAATAACAAAGGTTAAGGGTAGTTTAGCTTGATATACCCTCTTAAAAAAAGCTGAAGTTTGTTATAGGTGGTTCTTGTTCTCTTCTTTCAGTATTTCGTGTGTGTTTATTGTTAATGTTATAATTTATAATTCACTTTTGCTGTTTCTTTTTTGGGTGCATCTATAGAATTGTTAGTGCAGTTGCAGCCTAATTTATTGCTTATGCTACTACCTAATGGCTGGTCCTGGCTACACAGTCAATGCTTATAGTTTCATTCTGAGTCTTTTCTGCTAGTAACTTCTTGTCAAATTATATCAAATTTGTCATAGAATTTTGTTTCATTTCAAATTGCTGTCAAAACCGATTCCAACACCGATCTACTGTGAATAGACTTCTGAGAGTTTCAGCTTAAGGTGTCAAATAGCACAGGCTGATTTGTGCAAAATTTCATTGTTTGGTAGACTTTTCTTGTGGATGATATTCATCTCTCCATGATTTTATCATCGTGATCAAGCACATGTTTTGCTAATAAAGATTTTGTTATTATTTTACTGGATGCTTGAATTGTTTCTGATCACAGCCTTAAGGTTCCCACGAAGTGGATATAGGTGTCTATTTTTTCTTGAAATTTGGGAGATTCTGTATTTCTTACTCAAGTTATAGCTTATGGTGCTTTTTGGGCATAGGATGCTTGCATTTTTCATTATACTTCTATATTCATGGACAATATGGTAGAAGTTATATTTCAATATTATGAAAGAAATTATGTGAATATGACTCGTGTATGTAGCCAATCCAAATGACTAATTTTGGTTTTAAAAATAAAATAAATTGCAGTTATTTTCTTCAAATTAAGAAAATTATGAGGGTTATACCGCATCGAGAATGAAACATTTGATAAAGTTAGTTTAGTTTATAGCACATACCTAATCCTTAGCAGGCTTAACTAAATTATAGACAACAAGCTTCTTATTTGAAGCTGATGTGGCCAAACTATTTTAAGGTGTGAATTTCGCCAAATCTATGTTGCATATAAATATTATGAATTTTGTTTTGCAGGCTGATTTATGCAGGTAAGCAACTAGCTGATGACAAGACCGCCAAGGACTACAACATTGAGGGTGGTTCCGTCCTTCACCTTGTTCTCGCTCTCAGGGGTGGTCTCTAGCTATGGATTACATTTCATATAAAAAGACATAAAATGATTATCTAGCAAACTCTTGGCTTAAGATGATTTGGAAAAAAAAGAATTGCATATTTGTGTTTATTTCTTCTTGCCTTGCGAAAGGCCTAAATACTTGATTAAAACCTGCAAGCAAATGCTAACTTGGATACCTTTTAATTGTTGCCAGTGTGGTGTCTTTTGCAAGCTTTTAATAGTATGTGGAATTTTATCCCCTGCCCTTCTTCACATCATATTTCCTCAATTACAATTGTAGACCTTACAATTTTTTGAGTGTTTTGGTTGTGTCTATGAGCATATTAATTGTATACAATTAGCATCATGTGTGTTATATTAGGCTTCTTCTATTTATATGTACTTTCATATATATAAAAGAATTTACATCATCTATCAGTATATATTCAAACCAGTTGAACGAGATTTACAAGAACCGATGTCAGTTCAATATGTAAAGTTATTTTCATTTGGAAGGAAGGAGTATAAAGGTGACAATCAAGTTTGATGAGGCAGAATGGAAAATCCTCTCTCTAGAGAGAGAGTAATGAAGAATAGATGTCATAGGATGGAATTTCCTACATCCTATATGATTCTTTTCGACGATCGGTATCTTTCGTCATCATCTTTATCATCTAAGACGTGGATACATCAAATTTTATATGATCCTATCACTTTTTCATCGTTGATTGAGTAGGTGTAAAATTAACGGTTTACCGATAATACAACTTTTTATATTGCAAATTCAAAGGTGAAAAAATGGTTGAATCACGTGAAAGTGAAATTTGGTGTGTCCATATCTTAGATGATAAAGGTGGTGATGATTGGTGCCGAGTCGGAAAAAATCGTTGAGGGTAGACATTTTCAACGCCTTAGGAAGAAATTCCCCGCTATGGCCTCTTTTCTTTGTTACTTATATATATGATAATGGAGGAAAGGTGTCATATGAGGGAATTTCCTCCCATGGCGTCGGAAAAATGCACTCTCCATGATTTTTTCCGACGATCGGCATCCATCATCCCCATCTTTATCAATCAAGATGTGCACACACCAAATTTCATGTGATTATACAATTTTTTCACCGTTGATTTAGTTGGTGCAAAATTAATGGTTTACTGACAATAGAACTTTTTACATTGCTAATTCAACGGTGAAAAATGGTGGAATCACATGAAATTTGGTGTGTGCACATCTTAGATGATAACGATGATGATATGGGTGCCGATCGTTGGAAAAAATGATGGAGGCTGTATTTTTTCGACGCAATAGGAGGAAATTCCTTCTATGGCCTCTCTCTCTCTCTCATATATATATATATATAGAGGAGTGATACATTGTAAACCGGTCTGCGTTTTTTAAAAACGGCAAATTTCGGCCTACAACATATTTTAACGATCCGATCTGTTCAAGTTGATCATCCCACCCTCAAATATATGTGTATGAAAAATCAAGGAATTTAAAGACCTCTGGACTATGCATCGATGGGTGCAAAAGTGAAATTTGGTGTATCCATATGTTACATGATAAAGATGATGATGATGAGTGCTGATCGTTGAAAAAAAATCATGGAAAATATATACTTTTGACACCACCTAACGAAAAAGCCACCTAGTGCTTCTTTTCTTTATTATATATATATATATATATATATATATATAGAGAGAGAGAGAGAGAGAGAGAGAGAGAGAGAGAGAGATCTTTAAATATCTTCACACACATATATTTGAGGGTAGAATGAATAACTTGAACGAATTGGATCTTTAAAATATATCGTAGATCGGGAGTTTCCGTTTTTAAAATACGCGGACCGATTTGCAATGGATCACTCTCATATATATAGAATAATGGAGAAAAGAGTTCCTAGGAGGTTTTTTTCGTTAGGCGGCGGCAAAAAGCATATCCTCTACCATTTTATTCGACGATCATCACCATCCATCTTGATCTTTCATCGTCTGATATGTTGATACACCAAATTTCACGCGATTCCCCACTTTTTCATCGTTGAATTAGCAATGTAAAACTTTCTATTGTCAGCACACCATTAATTTTGCATCCATTAAATCAACGGTGAAAAGGTGATGAAATCACTTGAAATTTGGTTTATCCATATCTTACATGATAAAGAAGATGCTGGGTACCGATCGTCGAAAAAAATTACGGGGGTGTATTTTTTCGAGGAAATTTCCTCCTATGGCACCTTTCCTCCATATATATATATATATATATATATATATATATATATATATATATATATATATATCATCCGATGCATAAGTTAAAGTTAAAAGTCTTCAAATCATTTGAGATTTCATACATATACATTTGAGAGTTTACGTTTTAAAAAAATTTGATGACCTTCAGCCTATGTATCGGATGATATACACACACACAGGGGAGTGCTCCGAAGCAAACCAGTCTGTGTTTTTTTTAAAACGAGAACTTCCGATCTACAACATATTTTAACGATTTGATCTGTTCAAGTTGATCACCCTGCTCTCAAATATATGTGTATGAAAAATCAAGGGATTTAAATACCTCTAGCTTATGCATCGATAGGTGCAAAAATGAACGTCTTTTGATAATGTAACATAAACGTCATCCGATCCATACGTTAGAGGTCTTTAAATTCTTTGATTTTTCATACACGTATATTTGAGAGCAGGATGATCAACTTGAACGGATCGGATCGTTAAACTATTCCATAGATTGGGAGTTCCCGTTTTTAAAAAAACGCGGACCGATTTGCGATGAGCACTCCCGTTTATTTATTTATATATATATATATATAGAGAGAGAGAGAGAGAGAGGTGTCACCAAATACTCTTCAAATCTAAGTCTCAATACGTACACCTTTTATTTTTTTTCCTTATTTCTTATTTTTTTCTTCTGCGTGTGTCTTTGAAGAAGTCTATTATAGCTTTTGATTTACAAGGCTATGATCTATAAGGCCCCTGGATTATAACTACCTATGCAAGGGACATGATCCTATCCCAAACTAAAACACCCCCTTTTTCTTTATTTATCAAAATGATCCGTGACTCAGCATTTCTTTAAATGAAAATTTAACGAAACTACAATAAAAGAAAGAAAAACACCCTTAATTGCATGCTCAAAGATGGCAACCCTCAAAATGTTAATTATAAAATCGAATACATCTTTAGGGATCATTAAGACTTTCCAGCCTATAATGAATCCCAAAGAACCTCTTTCCACATGGTGGGGTTAATAATTTCAATGACTTAGGGTGAAGACCTCATTCTTAGCCTTTTTCTCTTTGTGTGCCATTTCTATGAATTATTTGATGATCTCACATAAGACATTGTTAAACCTAACAAATCAATGACGGATTGGACAAATGTTCTCTTAATCCTCTAATCTGCTGACCAAATTGTTCAGTTGCAAATGAGCTTTACGTACCCCTAGCATTAGCACTCGCTTTTTACCTTTTCTTTTGTCTATTCTTCCCATTTCATGAAAACAACATGAACATGAAGTGTTATCACAAGTAATCATACAATCATACGACCCAAAGTACCAATTAGTGATGCTTAAAGAGTTTTATATATAGAATTGGTACATTTGCATGCATGAGTAATGATCCTTATCCCACAAATCACCAATCATAGGCCTGCATGTGGAAATTAAAGGTGAGAGAAAAATATGATTTAGAAAAAGTATTCTCACCTTTTTGACTTATTCTTGCTGAGTATTCGTATTCATTTTATAAAGAGATTATATTGTATTAACTATAATTACAATAAAGATTTGAATTTGAAATTGTGAATTTCAAGCAATAACTTTATTTCTATGAATGCCTTGCATGACAATTATATCAATTAATTGAGAGGGATTATGTTTCTTCATGAAAATTATTTCAAATAATTGTGAGGGTTTTTGTTAATGCTAAATCACTTGATTTGCTCTCTTGAATATTTTCCTCAACATTCCTCCTCAAACTTGGACGGGGATCTGCTCCACACTCCAAGTTTGGCTTGAAATTGCTCAAAAAGATCGCGAGGCAATGGCTTCGTAAAAATATCCACGACTTGTCGGAGTGAACTAATATATTTGGTAACTAAGTACCCGAGGGCAACTTTCTCCCGGACAAAGTGATAGTCCACTTCAACATGTTTTGTCCGTGCATGAAATACAGGGTTGGTTGTCATATATAACACGCTTATGTTATCACAATACAAAGTTGTCGGTTGAGTGTGAAATACCCTAAGATCACATAGCAGAAATGATAACCAAGCAAGCTCAGTGCCAGTGGAAGCCATTGCCCTATAATCAGCCTCGACACTCGATCTAGAAATAATAGTTTGCTTCTTTGCACTCCACGAGAGACAATTTGCACCAAGTAAAGTACAAAATCCAGTAGTAGATCGGCGAGTAGTCAAGCATCTTGCCCAATCAGCATCAACGAAGGCATATAGTGTTAGGAATATATATGCCCTAAAGACCATTACTGTATGATATAGTGAATGCTTGGACATATATATAGAGGACTTTCTTGTTCGACATGATAGTATGCTATCTGGTTACTCTTTATCTTAACATGTACACTAGTATTATTATACTGTCTCTCTGATACATATTGATAAAGCCCTTAGAATGTTTGCTTGACTATCAGGACTATGATGCGGATCATACTACTGGGACCTGTGTAGTCCACAAGCACATCCTTTAATTGTTCCTAGTCGAGCGAATATCAAGACTGGGTATCGATATTCCAGAATAGACTAGTGTGTACGTTTCTTGACCCTGTATGGGACGATGGTTGATTGGTGTCTGACATCAAAGATTGTACACAGGTGCTCATTAGAGAATGAGTACACTGAACATGACTCACCGAGAACTCCTAGATGGTACCATACCTATCGTCAGATAGCAGTTCTCTGGTGACACTGGTACATATTAGTCTGTACACCCGAGATCATCATAGAGTCTTGTGTTGTTCCCACTGTGTTTTAATTTCCTTCCTACCACGGCTCAAAGAAGTCGTGCAAACAGGTGGATTTTGGGTACAGTCTCGAGTCACATGGAGGCAGTGAGCGATAGAAGGAGTTTCGTCTCTCCCGGTATTGGGAGTTGATATTGCATTATGCTCGAGTGGCTATAACAATAAGTCCCTGGTCAAGACTGATGAGATTTACTGGTAAGAGTTATCAGTAGTTTCTCGAACCGTTATGAGCCATACATCGACATGACTTATCAAGTTACTGGGGTCTGACGATTCCACCCCTAAACTCGATATGTGACATATCAGACGAAGAGACCAGACTGTACGGTAAGTGTTACTTATAGGCTTCATGGGAGTTTGGACAAGCTTGCTTGTTGATTTTCTAATCGCTTAATACCTGGGTAGCCATTACGTTCAGCTAGTACCGCTGACGGCTTGTGGGTGAATGATGTGATCATCACCTACTGCTGGCGTATTGACGAGTCTTTAGAGTCCCATACAGAAGTTTTCTAGGTCAAGCGAAACGAAGTAGGGCACATATGCTGATATGTGCGGGGGCCTGATTAAATACGAGTATGTGATACCGTATTCTAATATGGTGGTTATTTGATATCAGTTAGGTTATATGTTATATAACCGGATTATTGAATCAAGTGTTGATTTGATAATGTGATATACAAATAAATGATATTAGTCGGTTATATGTGATATAACCAGATTATTAAATTAAGTGTTGATTTAATAATATGATATATATTTATATTTGATATAATTATATATTAACTAATATTATTGCTCACTAATTATTTGCTTATCTTTATATATATATATATATTAATATATATGTGATATATATGTATATGTATATGTATATCTATATATATGTATCTATCTCTCTCTCTCTCTCTATATATATATATATATATATATATATATGAAGCATGGTTGATTTTCTATTTTTAGAAAATAGAAAAAGAGGTGGAAAATGGGAGATGTTTAGAGCATGGGTTGAAGCATGGTATTTATCATTGTTTATTTGTTTGTGTGCACTATTAAAGTATGGCTCAATTTTTATAATTGAGAAATATCTATACTTCAATAAGTGAATACAAATGGGTTGCCATTCTTCACAACATTTGTGATTTTTCCTCACTTGAGCTCATATGATGAGTTCTCCTCTCTAGCTCTCTCCATCTTCTTCATCCTTCATCTCCAAGCTCAATCCCTTACATGAGTTATGAAACCTTGAACTTGTGAGAAACCTAGTGAGTTTTGACCCTCTACTTCACCATCCAGTTTGAATTAGCAATTTGAACTAGTGTATTTCCTTCACTAAAGAGTTTAGTGAAGAGTTAGCTTGGATTAGCGGAGCTTCGGGTGGATCATCTTCGGCACAAAGATCGCAAAGGAAGCTCGATCCAACTTCAAGTGGAGCTTAGTGGAGTCATATGGACTACTACCCGGAGCATTTGAAGAGAACGACACGGTCTACAAAGGTTGTAGTTTTTTTCTCTTAGTGTACAATTTATGATATCATAGCTTAAACCCTAATCATCTAGTTTAGATTCTAGGTTAGTATTGATTAGCACCCCGAAATTTGTTAAATTGGCATGCTTAATGCTAATAAAAACCCGGTGGTGGTGCTCATAAACACTTTCATGGTATTAGAGACAAAGCTAGAAGATTATACGATGTTAGAAGAACTACGAAAACGAAACAACCCCGTAACTGCAAACCCTATAACCAAGTTTCTGTTGATTTTGAAATGGTATCTGAAATTTTTTTAAACATGTACAGAATGTTGCATTTGATGTAACTAAAACACCATAGAAATTCGAGACCAAAATTCCTTTATTCACCCGGCAAGAACGGGAATATGACCGGCGTCGCCGGCCGTACTTCATCTTTTTGGTCTCGTATTTTTTGGTGCTCTGCATACTTGGGTTTTAGGTTTTCAGGTTATGTTTGATTAGCCCAGTTTGCATATGATGCTAACTTTTCTATTGGGGCTATTCAGAGTGTTTCGTAGTCGTGTTTTAACGTCGTTTCGGGTTTAAGTTTGATATCTGATACAATACTTGGAATCCACAGTTAATTAGTTTTGTGAAAACTAGTTTGTAATTATAAATCTAGCAATTTAGTCTCTATTGATCGATTGCCATGGAGTTTTGATTCGGATCAAAACTCCGTCGCAATCTCGTATAAAACGCGAATGCTCGCCGGATAACTTTGCTAGATAACCACGCCTCATGGCCCCGACCAAGTGACTGTAGGAGAACCCCGTTGCTAATAGCATCCACTTGGGTGCTCGTGGCCAAGGTGTTCCGCCTAAATGCACTTCGTCGACGGTATCAGGGGTGCGGCCATCTACTAAAGTTCCCGATGAGTATTCGATCGAGTAGTTGGGTATCTTGTTGAATTATCTGACTAAGTTATTGAAAAGTTTTTTCGATTTGAGACTAAAATGCAAGGTTTATAGGTTAGGCATGAAATTCGGCATATGAGATATTCTAGGTTTATGATCTCTTAGGTATTTGCGGATTCTAAATATTGTAGTTTTTTTATTTCTTTTCTGCGACCGTAAGTGTAATATGTGGTGTATCTTCGATCTCGTTTCTATATGTCAACGAAATTTGGGATACACATATTTACTTACATTGATGACATGTGATGTTATGTGTTGTTATGATATATTATATTGGATCGTCGTGATAGAATAGGCGGGTTTTTTTTTACGTGAGATGAGAGTTTTTCTATTTTCATTCATGTAAAAATATATATAATATTCTTTTATTGGGACACTTCCGGGTTGAGGATGATGTCACCATTGATGTATATTATTTACTTTTCCACATTAGGATAGACCCAAGACGGGGAGCATAAGTAACCAGGTTCTAGAGTCCAGTGGGAGACCATCTCGAGGAGTCGAGACCGGGTCTCCTAACTCTAGAATTGGCAGGGTTGCTTGCCGCTCTCGTAGGGGTCTAGGGATATGGGTTTTGCTATTCATCACGACCGTGGAATCCGTGTTTTTCATTATTGGCTTAATTTAAAACACGGACCTCCTAATATATCCAATATTTCATATTTTGACTTCTGCTGCTTGGTTCTATGATGTGATCATATAACTGCGTGTGACGAATGCTATATATATATGATATATAATAAACACTGCTTATGTTTTGCACCCGGGCTAGTCCAGCCCCCGCTCTGCCGTTAGTTAAGTAACCTAACGGTGCATGACGGGGCTCCGTGGCGAATGCGGATGGCATAAGCGTACATTCTATTTTCGTTTCTTTTCTGTGATGTTTAGGGAAAAATAAATGATGGGACTTCATTAATGAGATTAATGGAAAGAAAAGAAACCTAAAGATGTTGTAGAATCAAAATTTTAAAAAGGTAGCTTTAGTTTTTGCTTTGCATAGTGGTATTCCTTGATGAATATCCAGCACCTCATTCGATGAGGAAAGTACCGAGATTCCTTCACCGGGAATGACCTCTTTAACAAAACTAGCAAATGCTACAACCCACTCGGTTTTGTTTTAATAGCTTCTCTAGTTCTTGCTTTGCATAGTGGTATTCCTTGATGAATATCCAGCACCTCATTCGATGAGGAAAGAGCCGAGATCTCTTCACCGGGAGTGACGTTTTTAGCAAAACTAGCAAAAGCTACAAAAACACTCCTTTTCAAATCACTAGATTCTACAACGATATCAAGTTCATTATGTTAAAGGTTTTTTTAAAAAACCAGCCGTAGCCCTCCGTCATTTCAGATAAGCGCTATTTAGTATTCGTGCTGCGTTTGTTGACCTTGTCAAGATGTAGTGTGCAGTAGCTGATTAGTGCTTATCTGCCGCATATGATGCGATTGGATTAGGGTAGTTGTTTATCATAGAAAACTGCATTTTAATACCACTCATTCATTATCTGTTTTGTTATTGATCGGTACTATTAACCAGTGTCTGCTCAGTAATTACAGATAGCAGGTATCCGTGACACAATACTGGAAACACACTCAAAATCACGGATATAACATTTGTGAGCCGACACTGCAACCGGAACTGCAAACCGATCGATACCTAAATAGTTCTTTAGCAAATAAAAGTGTGCACACTATTTTGGTCCAACACAATGTAAGTGTGCACACAACTCTTTGGCATGGACTATGGTGGGGCTGCCATGATGCAAGGGGCACAAGTGGGCACAAGTGAGAAGTGATGTGTTATAAATGCAAAAAGATGTGATGTGATATAAAGTTACAAGTTTCCATCCAAATCCCTGAGTACAACCTAGGTTTCTACAAAGAAATTAAGCAATACCAGTGGAATTGTGGACATCACACATCATCACAGAACAAATACGAGCCCCAATGTCCAACACAAAACTGGCGAGATGTCTCCAAAGCTCGGACCCACCGGTTTTTGTGTGTCCCAAGCCCCCCAATTTTTCTCTGGCTTTCCCTTGCAGTCACATCATCCATATTATATTGCTTGTTTAATCTTATTTTGGGCCTATAAAAACCAGATCAGTGAGCAAGGGAAGAGGGTCATACTTTGTATACGTTTTGTCCAACACTTCATACATTTTTGTTTCTCTTTTCATTTTGCTCTTGTACATAGCTAGTTTTCCTTGAGCTCCTTGCTTTCTCTTGATCTTGCAACCTCTTCATTAATCTTGCAAGTTTAAGTTTTGGTTATTGAACTCAAGATTGTATCACTTGGACATAATAAAACTTTCATTTTTGCACTTTGGGTTCTTAGTGTTTCTATCTCTTACTTACTTGCAATTTTATTCATACCATTTACTTACTTGCTCTTTTATTACCTTACCATTTACTTACTTGTAATGTTGCTCTTTTCTTTTCTTTTATCTTTTCATTTGCTCTCTCTTTTTTTTGGTTTTGATGGGTTGTGAATATGGTGTTGTTAGGAAAAAGAATGGAATTGTAAGTTATGGTTTTTCGTTTCTCATATCCTTTGCCCGATATTTTCAATTGAACTCCGTCCAAACCTTACGCAAGTGCTCCGTTAGGCACCCTACCCTACCAAGGTATCGGTGATCCCTAACCGCGACCGGTTGCGTTCGGTTTGGCCGGAGGCGAAAGCCAAGAGACAAGAATGGACAGACAAGGGTCAATAAGCCGAATTTCATTAATACCGTGCTTAAGTACCTTAATCCACGTTGTTGCCGATTGATCTAGCTTCAATGGTTAAGTTCGGCACAAAGGATTGAATACGGATTTCCCTAACTTACACTGACCTGTCTAATCCTAACAACTTATATTGTGCAAGTATACACTTAGGTTAGAATCACACCATTCTGACCCGCGCATTAACTCATGATAACAAGAACGTAGAACGCACCATCTCCCTGCGGACGACCCGTGCTCATCACGGATAGCTACACGCGACGCCGTCCTGATTGCAGTTAACTTTAGAACTTTTAAACACGGCACGCGCGAAAGCGCGTGCCAATCAAATTCGTACGGCCTTGTTGACCTTGTCAAGGGTCGTGCAGGTGGATTTAATTCAATCACGAAATGAACGGGTCGAACTTGGCTAGCGCTTATGATTTGTTCACCATAGCCAAGGTCATAAGTCGCTAGGGGTAAAAACAGTTATTGGGAATTTCAAGTGTTGAAATTTGCAATGAGATTGCATACTGTTCTCTGATAAAATATCAGGAAATACCCTAATAGGGTATCATATGCTCACACATGACCAAGGGTCACGTGCTGACATGTGATGGTTTCCTGGGACTCTGTTATAATAGAATTAAAATTCTAATCAAGCAAGCAATTAGTGGAGTCATGTGCCCACACGTGATGGACCTTTAAAGAACCCACTGAAAGAATTAAAAGGCATAATAAAATGTCAAGGAAAGATCCCAATGAGGCATCACGTGTCTACACGTGACCAAGGGTCACGTGATGACACGTGATGATTCCTTAACTCTTTAAAATAGCAGAATTAAATTCTGTTTAAAATGTTAATCAAGAGGGTCACGTGTCAACACGTGATGGGTTCCTAAGTTCCTTAATTAATAGAATTAAATTTTACAGATATGATCAAACAATGGGATCACGTGCCAACACGTGATAGGCACTTAAGCCTTCTGAACTAATAGAATTAAATTCTAATTAAGGGAAATCAAAGAACCTAAATGGAAAAATATTTCTTTAAATCTTTCCAAACAAAAAAGAGATTGTGCTCTGTAAAGTGGAGCACCGTTGGATTAAAAATCCAATGGTGATTAAAAATCACCAATTTATAGAAAGATTCTATAGAAGGAAAGATTTCCTTGAAAATTCACCAAGAATAACAAACAGAATATCTTTTGGATTAAAAATCCAATGGTGAATAAAATTCACTGAGTGATCTAAAAGATCATGTTGGTTACAGAAACAACCAAAATCTTTCAATGAAAGATTGACTAAACTAATTGATTCTTTTTTTTTCTCCTATAAATAGGAGCCAAGAAGAGAAGAGAAGGATCTGGAATTTTTGGAGAAAAAACAACAATAGAGAGAAAAAAGAAAAGAGAATTTAATTCTTAAGAAAAGAAACCCTAGGTGAGAAAGAGGAAAGAGATCTAAGCTCCATAAAACAAAAAGAGAATTTAATTCTCAATTTAAGAGTTTAACTCTTCTGAATAAGAATTTAGTTCTTCTTTTGGTTGAAGATCTGCAGAAACAAATCTCCCCAAAAGTTGAGAATTTAATTCTCATCGGGGAGATTCTGCCATGCAGATCCAAAACTTAGAGGGAGAATTGAGTTTAGAGAATTTAATTCTCCCAAATTCATAAGAATTTAATTCCTCCAAATGAAATTATGGTTTAACCCTGCATAAGAATTTAATTCTTCCAAATTCATAGGAATTTAATTCCTCCAAATGAAACCAGGGTTTAACCCTATATAAGAATTTAATTCTCCCAAATTCATAGGAATTCAATTCCCCCAAATGAAATTAGGGTTTAACCCTACATAAGAATTTAATTCTTCCATATACATAGGAATTTAATTCCTCTAAATAAAAATTAGGGTTTAACCCTACCAGAGAATTTAATTCTTAAAACAAGAGACTTGAAACTCTCCATACACGTAAAGAACTTGGTCACGTGGTAACACGTGACCCTTCTCCTCAATGAGTAAAAAAGAAAGAACAAGAATAGATCACGTGTCCTCACGTGACCCCTAAAACAGATTCCTCAAAATGAGAAAGAAAAACTTGGAGGCAATGTCTCACGTGCTCCCACGTGACCCTCAAAATAAAGGGAACAAAGCCAAAGGCAGAATCAATTTTGGGCTCTCTCACGTGTCCCCACGTGACCCCTTAATAAACACTTTAATAATCAATACATGGATACTCATCACGTGCCAACACGTTATGGCCTGAAGACTAAAAGTGTTTAACACTTATTTGAATATTCTAAGAACAAAATAAAGGAGGTTTGGCCCAATTCTCAGACGTCTCACGTGACCCCACGAGACCACCCCACTTTTAGTGTTTAACATTATTTTGAGCATTTTGTCCCTAGTGTTTAACACTGTTTTAAACCGCATCACGTGGGAACACGTGATCGCCAAATATATGTTAGTGTTTAGCACTATTCTCAAACCGGTCTTAACCCAAATTGGCTAAGTCTTTCCGAGTCAAGACTCCCCTTTGATTAAACCCCGACTACATTCTTTCAAACTTGATCATTTCATATGACATTCAAAGAAAACTCCAGAGCCATAATGAATGGTCAATGCCCAATAAAAGATAAGATGTTGTCAGAGCCCCCAAACCCCTGTTTAGCATTGCTAAATAATGGGGGTGCTAAACCCAGACAAATGTTCAAAAGTCCAACAAAGGGCCAACATTTCAAACTTAATTGGACTTAGCCTAAATTGGCCATAAGTCCTCAATTCAGATTTAGCTGAGCCAATGTGCTCATAATCTAATTAATTGATCTTTGTTCCAAGTTGGATTACAGATCTCCCAATCAACTTTGGTTCAAGGGTACATCTCTTCACTCCTTTGATATTTGCCGTTGTAATCCTTCAACGTTTTCAGAGAGGTGACGGGTCCCGATAACCAATCATTTCATGGACTGTGGGGTCCTTAAACTCATGGACTATGATGTCCTTAATCTTGGACTGTGGGGTCCCTTTAAACCCATGGACTATGATGTCCTTAACCTTGGACCGAGATGTCCTTAAACTAACATTGGACCACCATGTCCTTAAACTGGTAATTGACCGCAATGTCCATAAATTAGACAATAGAGCCTAAATGCTCTTTTGTTGGATCTAAACGATTCTGTTAAGTTGATCTTAGTCTAAAATTAGATTAACGTATCCTTAACAAACGTTTAAGTTGATCTTAGTCTCAAATGAGACTGATATATCCTTAAACCCAACCCCAAACCCAAATCTAAGAAGATACGGATTTGGATTAATACACGCCCTATGGGTGACAACATAAATTAGTCTCCGTATACAATCCACGAGCAACCAAAAACAAAACAAACACACACGACTCGAAGTGACCATCTGGAGAAGGAGAAAGTGGTTACTGCGACGTGGTAGCATAATTAACTGCAGGGGCTTGCGCCTGCAGGGAAAAGTGTCCCTACAATAAAAAACCCCTCAAGTGAGGAGGAATCTGACGAAGTCTGCTACATCGGCCGCATCCGTTTAAACCTTCGATACGTGGTGTCATAAATCAACTTGGGATCTTCGGAGAGGTGGACGGATAGCACCAATTAGCATCTGCCCCGAAATTCAGGCAAGACGGACCTGCGCGGTCGCGTCTCCGTTTTCGGACGGGACCAGATTCTGGCACGCCCGGTGGGACCTCTTCCTCTTTCTACTCCACACTTCGTGTGTCGTGTTCACGAACGAATCGCGGTTTGATATGGTTTCCCTTGGGTTCGAGATACTAAGATTTGATTTTGCTCTTGTGCAGAAAAAAGAAATGGCCTCCAATTGCTCCAACTGCGGCTGCAACTCCCGTTCCACCTCATCTGGAGGTGTAACCTACGGGCCCTAAGCGGCCTCACTGTTCAAGATGCCGGTGGAGCAAGTAACTCAGGCCACCACTGGGCTGTTCTTTGGGACTATGATTCCACCGGTGAGCTTCAATGCCCCGCTGTTAGTGCAAGAAGCCCCAAAGAAGTCGGTCTTTGATCGACTTATCACTGCTGCGGCCCCTCTCAACGGGTCGCCCAACTTCACTGCCTCAGTCTTCAACAGACTGGGCCAGAACGCCAAAAAGCCCGCGATACCTGAAGCAGCCATCCCAAAGCGGATAGCCATCCCGGCTCAAGCGGGCGAAATTATCAGAGAGGCTTCTTCTACCAAGAAGTCAGTCTTCATAAGGCTGGCCATTCTGGCTCCCGCTCCAGGCGAAGTCCTCAAAACTGCTTCCCCTGCCCAGAGGTCTGTCTTCGACAGATTGGACATTGCTGCTCAATGGACATCGGTCTTTAAGAGGCTAACACTGACAACAACCCTTCGCCAAAATAGGGGCATGAGGAAGTCACCCCTACAGCTGAGACAATCCCAACCGCACGACACGCTCGACGTCGCCACTGGCGTCGAATAAGGAAGGCTGGGGGCAATTCCCCTTCCGGACTTACTCCACCAGCTCCCATGGTGGAAATCAATGCTGCTGTTCCAACTGGGAACAGCTTTGAACCGCTTAGGAGGGTTCACAAGAACTCTCCGACTGCCGTATTGAAGAGATCTCCTCCACCTATGGAGACTACTACAGAAAAGAAGCTGGAGCAGCCCTCTCAGCGGTTTTCTTCCAAAATTTACAAAGTCTGACGACAGGTCCAGGAATCGGTGATTAACCAGGACTACTCTCGCCGGCCAAAAAAGCTTAAAGCTCAGGAAGAAAAGAGCCATCCCGTGGTACCACAGAAGATGTCATCCGTTTGGGTGCCCGCTGCAACGACTCCCTCAACATCAACCGCTCACAAGAGAAGGAGGCCGTAGAAAGCCCCTGTGACCGCGGTGAACCGCAAAGACGCTGAATCTAAATGCCCCAAGTTTGGGGGCATGGTAACACATACCGTTTATATGGCTTCCGGAAAAGAGGAAAGCCGTGCTTCTACGGGTCATAGACCGCTTACCCGATCGATAACGAAGGCTTAGGAACAACAGCAGTAGAAACTTCAGGAGATGCTGACTGCAATGGCCGCACTCACCGGGCCAAAAGAAAATCCAGAGACATCGGAGCAGCGTCGGGAACAAGAAACTGATACTGAGTTCCTCCGAAGAATGCTCGAGAGGAAAGAAAAAGAGGCTGTGGAGCAGGCAGCCAATATAAAACAAATGGCTCTTTTGTTCCAAGACATGGCCGGGATGATGTTACAGCCGGAACCTCTAGCTGAAGACCCCCCGATCATCATTGAAGACGACAGAGGGGAGACATCGAACCCCCCTCCGGCTCTTTCAACATCCAAAGAGGAGACCATCTCCAAGGCCGCTCTGGATGATTACATTGCTCAGCAAATACGAGCTCACCAGGTGAATAAAGCGGTCGGCCAAATTGTTAAAACTGGGCGACCATATCCAGGATGGTATGACCAAATAAGGTACCCGCCGGGATATACGATCCCTAAATTCCATGTATATAAGGGGACGGGAAATCCGCATCAGCCTGTCGCCCATTTCAGGGCTCTATGTGGCAACACTGGAGGTGATGATAAATTTTTGCTCCGCCAATTTGTTGGCAGCTTGTCGGAGACGGCATTCGAGTGGTATTCTGAACTTCCAAACGACTTCGTCAAGACTTTTGCAGAGATGGTGCTACTATTCACCCAGCGTTTCGCGAGTGCTAGTGAACGCACCCTAATCACAGCATTGATCAATGCCAGGGTGAAGCCAGGTGAAATGTGGGTGCAATACGCAATACGATGGCGGAATATATGGTCAAAGTGCGAGCAGCGCATCGAGGAAGCGCCGGCAGTGGGCATGTTCGTGGGCACTCTCGACCCTCAAGCAACTATTTCCCAATTCATGATGTTCTTCAAGCCGACCACGTTCCAGGCCTTGATCGACAAACTGGCCCAAATGGACCAGATGGGTCATAGACCGTCTCCTTCAAAGCCGGAGCCGCGGAACGAAAAGGCAGCCCAGTGGCCCAAAACTAACCGATCGCCGGGACGAGAGGCGGCAATTCTATAATGAGAAAATAAAGCGCCCTTATTCGTTTCCCTGGGACAAAACGAAGAGATTGTTCGAGCTAGCAGTGCGCAACAGGCTCATAAATTTGCCAAATCCAAAACGCCCATTGCAACCCGGTGAGGCTAATAATCCCAATTATTGCCCCTATCACCAAGCGATAGGCCATCCGATTGAAAATTGTTTCGTCTTCAAAGGCTGGATTGAGGACCAGTATCAGCAGGGCAAATTCGCACTGTCCGAGAAGTAGAAAGTAAGCCCGCCTCAGCCGCACGCTTTCAAAAAGACAGACACACCGGAGGCATCATGCTCTTTTGTAGAAGAAGCTCCATGGGAGGTCGTTCTTTCAGCCAAGACTAAAAGAATGCTGAAGGATATCCAAACATGTCCGGCGATTAGGTGGAAAAATCCACTGGAACCCGAGATTATCGAGGGAATGCTGAAACCGCGCCCAACTCCAAAGATTGGTGGTGATAGCCAAAGCGCTCACACCCAGCCGTCAAAGTCTTCGAAGAAGAAGAAGAAGACCAAAAAGCCCGTGAAGCCTGGTGACAAGCGCACGGACCTGCAAAAACAGATTAACGCGTTGGAAGAATATAATTAAAAAGCGCGGACTCCAGTCACACTCCAAGAATTTCTCAGCCACGTCCTTGAGGACGGAGACGACGACAACGGAGAAGACTCGTCAAGTGAGCATGAAGATTATGTGGCAAGCTGCTATGTGATCTCCCCCTCGTTAATAAACGATGAAGAAGCTCATTATGCAGAGAAACTGGGGGCAAATCCTGAGCCGGAACTTCTAGGGCCATCAGACGAAATGATTGACGCATTCCTGGACGAAGCTCTTCTTAAAAGCAAAGCTGCTCGAGAGCGTGAGATGGCCATATTTGAAAAAGCCAAACGCCGGCGACTGGACCAAAGGGTTGAAACACTCCCACTAGATCAAAGTACATCCGCAGCAAATAAAAGCAGGTTCAAGACGAATAAGAGATTCGCCAAAGCCATATCGATGGGAATGAAGCTGCCACCCTCCGAAGGAAACACTCCTGGTGAAGCGGAAATATATCCTAGCTACTGCTTATATCATCGAAATATTGCGCACCCCACCGAAGAGTGCTACACTTTTAAAAGATGGTGGCAGGGATATGTTGTTCACCGGCAACATTTCAAGCGGATGAAACGCAAAACTCGTCGGGAGCAAAGAAATACGACCAAGGAGCGTAAAAGAACTACCGGTAACTGTCACATAGTCGACGCTGGGGGATCGTAAGTTCTCACCTTCGGGAGCGACTCTGATGAAGAAATGACTCTTGGCCCTCTCTTTAAAGAATCCACCTCAGGAAAAGAGGAAGAACCGAAGAGCTGTGAGAACATTCAGCTGCGCAATCGTACGCTGCCCGAAAAGAATCTCGGGCCCGCGAATTGTGGGTCGAATAGAAAAGATAAGGGGAAAGAAAAAGTCCCTGAGAATATCTCCCTAGATGACCAAGTCGTTAAAGTGCTGACAGCCAAGAACCCGCCAAAGAAAAGTAAGGTGGATTACAACGTTCTGGCACACTTAAGGAAGCTACCTTCGCAGCTAAGCATTCTCGATGCACTCTTGTTATCCAAAGAGGCGAGAGATTCGTTGATCAAGGCGTTACAAGAGCCTGAACAATTCCAATCTTTCCTCGCCGAAGAAAAGATGAAGGCGAGCTGGAAGAAGTGCACACGGCCGATATCACTTTCGGCAATGAAGATCTCCTTCTCGGGACGTGCGAGCATAACCGCCCCCTTTATGTGTCCGGATACTGTCATGATATTAAGATAGGCAAAATCCCGGTGGATAATGGGTCGTTTGTTAATCTCCTCAATGTAAAAGTATTGAAGGAAATCTGCATGAGTGTTCAACACCTCGCGCGGGATAAGATCACTATCTCCGGGTTTGACTCCCAGTCATCACGGACGCTCGGGTCTGTAATACTGACGCTGCGCTTTGGGTTGTTGGTCACAGACATTAAATTTCATGTCATCGACGCTAAGACCTGCTATAACTCTTTGCTCGGCCGGCCTTGGTTACACGAGTACAACATCATCCCTTCGACACAATATCAGTGTATGAAGTATTTCAAGGATGGTCCCGAGTATACCATAACAGGGAGAGCTGAACCCATTCTCCGTGAATGAAGTCCGAAAGTACGAAGATGCAAAATACTTCTTGCCAGATTTCAAAGACACGGAAAGATGTCACAAACCGAAGAACAAAGCTATCATCATTATTCCGGTCTTCGGGAGTGATACCGAGAAGGAAGAAGAAATAGTTTATTCAGGACCGCCCTAATGAAACAAGCCGGGACCGTCCACCCCTATGTTGATCTTCGGCAGCGACTCGGAAGATGAGGTCAATGCTGTATTTTCCGCTCGACCATTAATGCAAGCCCTCGCTAGCGATGATCAGAGTTTGCAAATTGCCATGGTTCCGCAAGGGCATTACAAAGAGCTCGACGCGCTTGATACCCGTAGTATGCAGGAACTGCAGACGTTCTACGTCCCTCCCAGGCGAAGAGATGAAAAGGCGATCCTCTTTTATCAATCCACGGAAACCAAAGTGGAGAAAGAAATTTGGCATGGTGCCGATTCTACACTTGACAGGCTCCAGCCCATCCGTCTGCCTAGATATTACACAGAAGGCTTGAAAAGACTATTGAAACGCCAAGGTGTGCCCTTCAAACAGACTGCTCGACAAGCTCGGTTCTACAACAGGATCCGGGACGTCCCCGGAACTCAGCGAAAGTTGCCCAACGGGAGGATGGAAACGATCGGGCTTGGATATGTTCAATCCAAGAAACGGGAGCGAGTCCATGGCAGCTACGTCATACATGACTTCGATGAAGAAGGAGACATTCTGTTAAAAGACGCTGACCCTGAACCAAAACAAGGTCTCGCCATCAAAATTCCGAGTCCATCGTTTGAAGAACGGATGGACAAGCTAATAAGGGAAGCGGGTCTAATGGTCCGGGATGACCATAACTGCGAAATGGCCATTTACGATAAAGCCAGGACGCAGCGCCTCCTTCAACAGGCCGCTGAGAATGACAATGCTCCTCGTCGCTAACCCGTCATGCAAAAGACCCGGCGCAGAGGCAAAAATAAACCAAAGAACGGGAAAAATGTTCGACAGCAGCATAGCAGGTCTGAGAAGCCACGCGATCAAGAATCGAGCAGCTGGGATCCGTCTCTTATAAAGAAGATGGGTCGAGAATATTCTTTGCCTCGAGACAAGACAAAGAAGATATTCGATCTTGTCATGAAACATCGGATGATGACACTCCCGGAATCCAAGCATCCCGAGCAAGTAGACGAGGTCTCTCATCCAGACTATTGCTCTTATCACCAAGCAATAGGGCATCCTCTCGAAGACTGCTTCACCTTCAAGAACTGGGTTGAAGACCAGCATCAACTCGGCAGGTTCGCTCTATCTAGCAGTTGGAGGGTAATCCCGCTGTAGAAGCATGAACCGAAAGCCACGTATGCAGCGAGAATGGAACCAGATCAATATCGGTCTTGGAAGCGATCTCGTACCTGCCACGTGATAACGCTGTCAGAAGAAGAGCCCGAGAATATGGATGATCTCCCCTGGTGCTTCGAAAACGATGATGGTGAGGTGATCTCAGAGTTTCCACCAGTGCCAGGAAGATGGAATACATACCACTGCAGATAACCTCAAGAAAATTGATTTGGGGACGACAAGTGACCCGCGGCCGACATTCGTCAGTGAGCTGTTGTTTGAAGAAAGGATGGCTACGCTAAAGGACGTGCTCATGCAACATAAAAATTGCTTCGCATGGAACTATTCCAAGATGCCAGGACTAGATCCAGAGATTGCTGTACACAAATTGGCAATATCCCCGGACGTCAAGCCGATCAAACAAGCACCGAGAAGAATGCAGCTCGAGCTTGAGATGAGCATCAACGCCGAGGTCAAGAAGCTAATCGACTCTGGCTTCATCCAAGAAGTTCAGTATCCTGATTGGATCACCAACATCGTCCCAGTGATGAAGAAAAATGGGACGGTGCGCATATGTGTGGACTTTCGGGATCTCAATAAAGCCTGCCCGAAGGACGACTTCCCAGTACCAGTCACTGAGCTGATGATATATAATACGTCCACTCACGAAGTTTTCTCCTTCATGGACGGCTCATCAGGATACAATCAGATAAAGATGCATCCCGAAGACCAGAAGCATACCGCTTTCCGAACCCCTTCGGTCTATAGAACGCCGGTGCTAACTATCAGAGAGCAATGACGAAGATTTTCGATGACCTCATACATGAAATCGTCGAATGCTATATCGACGACCTCGTAGTTAAAAGCAAATCATACGAGGAATATTTAGAGCATCTGAAGATCGTGTTTCAGCGCCTTCGGAAATACAACTTGAAGATGAACCCTCTCAAATGCGCGTTCAGAGTGTCCTCAGGCAAGTTCCTGGGATTCATCGTCCGACACCGAGGCATCGAGATAGACCCTTCGAAGATCAAGGCGATTATGGAAATGTCACCGCCAAGGACTCTCAAGCAACTACGGTCTCTCCAAGGGAAGCTCGCGTATATCCGGCGATTTATAGCTAATCTTTTGGGCAAGTGCCGCCCCTACAGTCACCTGATGAAGAAGGGAACCCCTTTCGTCTGGGATCGCAAATGCCAAAGCGCACTAGACGAAATCAAGCAATACCTGCAGAATCCTCCGGTGTTGACTGCTCCAATCAAAGGAAAACCTCTCATTCTGTATACAACAGCCCTCGAAGGTTCGCTAGGCGCATTATGGGTATAAGAGAACGACCAAGGGAAGGAGAGAGCCCTCTACTATTCGAGTCGAGTTCTCCTGGGGGCAGAAAATAATTACTCTCCCATCGAAAAACACTGCCCGGCGTTGATCTTCGTGATAATGAAGCTCAGACACTACGCGTTGGCACATGAGGTCTATCTCATATCGAAGGTGGATCCTCTCAAGTATCTGATGTCGAAGGCGATATTAACAGGACGGCTCGCTAAATGGGCCCTGCTCTTGATGGAGTTCTCGATAACTTATCGACCCCTTAAGGCAGTGAAAGGCCAGGCCATCTCCGACTTCCTCGCTGAGCATCCGATACCTACCGAATCTCCCTTGAACTGTGAATTGCCAGACGAACACGCGTTTGACACGATCGATGGGG
Source organism: Agapanthus africanus (assembly GCA_030015575.1). NCBI lineage: Eukaryota > Viridiplantae > Streptophyta > Magnoliopsida > Asparagales > Amaryllidaceae > Agapanthus > Agapanthus africanus. Next base: position 243,516,098 of record CM057342.1, read on the forward strand.
GAGAGAAGAGAGAATGACACCCGATGGGAACTCTATTTCGACGGAGCATCTTCCATGAAGAAGCGCAAACAAAGCACCCCCATAATCAAATCAGGGGTATGCCTCATCTTGTGACTCCACAAGGAGGGATAATGCGCTTTGCCTTCTCCTTAATATAGCCGAGGACGAACAATTAAGCCGAATACGAAGCTTTGATAGAAGGTCTTGAGATCGCCGTCGACATGGGAATTGAGAACCTCCTCATATACGGAGACTCCCAACTGGTCGTTAGTCAAGTAAATGACGACTATCAAACGTGCAATCCAGAGTTGGTGAAATACGGCGAGAGAGTGTAGCAATTGCTGACTCAAATCCTTGCCTATGCCCTGGAGAGCATACCACGTGCGGAAAATAGCAAGGCGGATGCATTAGCCAAGCTCGCTAAAGAACTGGCCGACGAAAACCTCGATGACGTGAAGATCGTTGTGCAAAGCCGTCGGGTTCTTGCACCGGCAGAAATATCTCCGGAGTCGTCCGAAGAAAAGGGAGCGACCAAGGAAATGGCTCTACAAATAAAAGACCAGGAAAAGGCTATGGATTGAAGAGAAGTCTTTATAGACTACTTCAAATCCCGTCGAACACCTGAAGATGTATCCTCAAGGCATCAGCTTATGAAACGAGCTCTATCCTTCGCCTTTGTTAATGATACTCTGTATAAGAGATCATTTGATTCTCTATGGCTAAGATGCCTGGGACCCGAAGAGGCAAAGAGAGTCGTCCAAGAAACTCACGACGGACTCTGTGGTTCTCACCAAGCCGGCCCGAAGATGAAGCTGAAGATCAAAAGGATGGGCTACTATTGGCCCACGATGATCCAGGACTGCCTCGAATACGCGAAGCAGTGCCACTCGTGCCAGGTTCACGGGGACTTTATCCACCAGCATCCGAATCCGCTACACCCGACGGTGGTTAGCTGGCCATTCGAAATGTGGGGAACTGATATAATCGGGCCCATCGAACCGACATCGTCCCGAGGACATCGATTCATTTTGGTGACAATTGATTATTTCTCCAAATGGGCAGAAGCAGTATCGCTAAGGGAAGTGAAAACGGAGAATATCCTTCATTTTTTCAAGATACACGTCATTTATCGATTTGGCACTCCGCGACGGATTATCTCCGATAACGGGCCAGCCTATAGAAGCCACAAGATCAGCCGCTTCGCACAACAACATAACATAGATTGGAGATATTCATCGGTTTATAATCCCCGACCTAACGGTCTAACTGAGGCTTTTAACAAGACCTTGACGAAGATCGTGAAAAAGATGGTGTCTCAAAATAAGAGGGACTGGCACGAGAGACTGCATGAAGCTCTTTGGGCATATCGAATTACGTTCAAAACGGCCACAAACACAACGCCGTACGCATTAGTATTCGGCACGGGAGCGGTACTCCCCCTCGAGATAGAGTTACCCTCTCTACGAGTGGCGGTTCACTACGAACTAACAGACGAAGAAAATGCTCACCTTCGGCTTGAGGAGCTTGATGCCCTTAAGGAAACTCGGCTCATGGCGCAACAAAATCTGGAGGCTTATAAAGTAAAGATGACGCGCTCATATGAGAGACTGACTAGGCAGAGAACATTCCGCCAAGGCGAACTCGTGCTAGTGGTCAAAAGACCTATGATCCCCAATCGTGCCAAGCGGGGGAAATTCGAGCCGAACTATGAAGGCCCGTATATCATAGATAAAGTTTACCAGGGTGGAGCCTACCTACTCATGGACATGCATGGTGAAAGACCTTTCAGGCCAATAAACGGCCGCTTCCTAAAAAAATACTATGCCTGACGAGTCATGGCCTAGGTCAATGATAGATGATGACGCCTATGTCCGCTCGTTATCTTCCTAAGCCCAAACTCTATAAGTAGTAGCCGAGTGATGGACCGAAATGTCCTAAAACTAACGATGGTCCGAAATGTCCTAAAACTAACAACGGACCGAAATGTCCTTAAACTAACGATGGACCACTATGTCCTAAAACTGGCTGTTGACCGAAACGTCGATAAACTACTACGGACCGCAGCATCCCAAGGCTGACATAAAAAAAAATAAATAAAAAAAAGAGAAAAGAAAAAACGGTATGTCCATAAGCAAAATGGGCACGGATGAAAACCCGAAAGGGCTCCGTGAGCAAAAACAGCAGGGCTATCGGCGAGTTTTTGTGAAAACCCGAAAGGGCGTAACCTCGTTAAAAGACACTTGCAAGGTCCTCTCGACCTTGTGAGGAGAAACCACCTGCATGAGATCCTTACGACTCACAAGGGAGCAACACACTTAGGGATCCTCACGATTCCTAAGGAGAAATTACACTTGCGAGATCCTCACGACTCGTAAGGAGAACCCTCCTATGAGATCCTCACGGCTCATAAGATTCAAAAGACTTAAGCTACAGGGATCTGAACCTGTTCTTAAGTCATCACAACCTCCAATTCTGCCCTACAAGCGTCTCGACCCTTGTATACAATCCACGGGCACGAATAAACATTTCCCTAACAAAGTCCCATCCGTGACTGAGGATATGTTTGCACAGTGAATAGCCCTTGTAAGCCCTCTCGACTTATAAGGAGAAAGCACTCTTGTAAGATCCTTATGACTTATGAGAGACCATACACTTAGGAATCCTCACGATTCCTAAGGAGAAAATGCACCTACGAGATCCTCATGACTTGTAGGGAGAAATACCTTTATGAGACCCTTACGGCTCATGAAGTCAAAAGCCTTAATCGACAGGATCTTAACCCTGTTTGCTAAGCCACCTTTGTTCGACATCGACAGAGGCAAATGATGATTCGCTCCTGGCAATATCCCAGTTGTAGCGATGCTGATGCCGAAATCGGTGTCTAATTCCAAGCTTGCAGCGAAAAGCCGGCGAGCCACACATGCATACGAAATAGCCGAAATGATGGGGCAACTTGCAACAAAATCAGCAAGTAAAAATGTATGCATACAAAATAGTCGAAATGATTAAGCAACTCGCAATAAAAAGTAGCGAGTGAAAATAAAACAAATAGCCAAAATAATTGGGCACCGCGAGAAATAGCCGAAATGATTGGGCAATCGCGACTTTCGTGATATAAAAGCTGAAATGATAGAGCATCGCGGAAAGAAAAATATATAAAATGAAACTTTTTGCCCTATAGGTGAGATCACATCGATCGCTGTATACAATCCAGGGGCACAAACGAAGAAGGAACCATACCTTCCCATCAGACTCCATCAGAAAAAGAAGCCAAATCTCGACAGTTCACAGACAGCCTAGAGATCATCTCAGCATTCATATCATTACAACAGACGCAACATCAGCAAAGCGGTACTGTGGCAATTCCCAGTTCCATGACTCGGCGGTGCACAGACAACCGAGAGTCAACCCCCGACTCCGTGAAATGCGGATAAAGTCAACAAATCCTGGTCTCGTGGAACATGGCTAATGTCAATCCTGACCCCGTGGGAAACGTCCAGAGCGGATCCCGGTCCTCGCAGAACATAGCCTATGTCAATCCTGATACCGTGGGAAGCATCCAGAGAAAATCCTGGTTACGTGGAACGCGGCTTATGTCAATCCTGACCCTGTGGGAAACGTCCAGAGCGGAGCCTGGTCCTCGCAGAACACGGCCTATGTCAATCTTAACCCCGTGGGAAGCATCCAGAGCAAATCCTAGTTTCGTGGAACACGGTCTATGCCAATCCTGATCCCGTGGGAAACGTCCAGAGCGGATCTTAGTCCTTGCAAACCACGGCTATGTCAATCCTGACCCCGTGGGAAGCATCCAGAGCAAATCCTGGTTTCGTGGAACACGGCCTATGTCAATCCTGACCCCGTGGGAAACGTCCAGAGCGGATCCTGGTTCTTGCAGAACACGGCTATGTCAATCCTGACCCCGTGGGAAGCATCCAGAGCAAATTCTGGTTTTGTGGAACACGGCCCATGTCAATCCTGATTCCATGGAAAACGTCCAGAGCGGAGCCTGGTCCTCGCAGAACACGGCTTATGTCAATCCTGACCCCGTGGGAAGCATCCAGAGAAAATCCTGGTTTCATGGAACACGGCCTATGTCAATCCTGACCCCGTGGAAAATGTCCAGAGCGGATCTTGGTCTTCGCAGAACACGGCTATGTCAATTCTGACCCCGTGGGAAGCATCCATAGCAAATCCTGGTTACGTGGAACACGACCTATGTCAATCCTGACCCCGTGGGAAGCATCCAGAGCAAATCCTGGTCTAGTGGAACACGGCCTATGTCAATCCTGACCCCGTGGGAAACGTCGAGAGCGGATCCTGGTCCTCGCAGAACACGGCTATGCCAATTCTGACCCTGTGGGAAGCATCCAAAGCAAATCCTAGTTACGTGGAACGGCCTATGTCAATCCTGACCCCGTGGGAAGCATCCAGAGCAAATCCTGGTTTCATGGAACATGGCTTATGTCAATCCTGACCCCGTGGAAAACGTCCAGAGTGGATCCTGGTCCTTGTGGAACACGGCTATGTCAATCCTGACCCCGTAGGAAGCATCCAGAGCAAATCCTGGTCCTTGCGGAACACGTCTATGTCAATCCTGACCCCGTGGAAAGCATCCAGAGCAAATCCTGGTCTAGTGGAACACGACCTATGTCAATCCTGATCCCGTGGGAAGCATCCAGAGTGGATCCTGGTCTTTGCGGAACACGGCAATGTCAATCCTGACCCCGTGGGAAGCATCCAGAGCAAATCCTGGTCCTATAGAACATGACTAAAGTCAATCTTGACCCGGTGGGAAATGGCCAGAGCAACCCCTGACTCCGTGAAGTGCGGATAATGTCAACCTCGTCCATCACTTACGGGTCCTCACGACTTGTAAGGAAGAAAACTCTTTTGTGAGATCCTTACGACTCTCAAGAGAAAACCCACTTATGAATCCTCACGATTCTTAATGAGAAATTACACTTACGGGATCCCTCGACCTGTAGGGAGAAAATTCTTTATGAGACCCTCACGGCTCATAAAGTTGAAAGTCTCAGGAGGCAGATCTTAACCCTGACTCCTAAGCCATCGCTGTCCTACAAGGAAATCAAAGTAGATTATCCACAAAATGCGCTTACAAAAAGGGACACACCATCATGAAGCGAAATATGTCTTTTATTCATGAATCAAAATGAATACAAAGTATAATTTACGAAAGAATAAAAAAAAAAATACTCTCATTCAGGAGTATGTACAAAAGAAGAATAAAAATGAAAATATACAATTTTTCAAGCCGGCGGACAATTTAGTAGATTTTCCAGTTCACCCCTTTTCCGCTGGGCCTCGGCTTCATGATTTATTATCGTCAAGAGACGAGCCTCCGCTTGAGCCTGTTGGGCCTGGTATGAGGCAAGCCGACTTTCAAACTCTTTTTCGGTAACCTTATGAGCTTCGACCATTTCGCGAGTGAAAATGACGGCCTTATCAATGCCTACCACCTCCTTGATAGCCTCTTGAAGCCCTCGCCAAAGATCATATGCCCGAGTGGTCTTGGCCGTAAGATTAGCTTGAATTTCCCTCAGCGCTTTGGAAGCCAGCTCCCTCTCCGAAAACTTTTGGTTGAACCTCTTCTCGCATGACAACATATTTGAGGCGCATCGCTCGATCAGCCCCCGCAAGCTCGCCTTTGCAGCTACAACCTCTGAGGGAAGGCGTGTAGATTCAAGAATATATAAGCAAGACTCCACCTGACGACAGAACTCAACCCGGACTTGCACCAAGGTCTCACTATGGTAAGTAGCAAGAAAGGGAAGAGAACCGTTGGCTTCAGCGGTAAATGCTTCGGCCGTGATCGGACTGCCAGCACGAAGGTCTTCAATCAGAGCTGACAAGGAGTGAAGGCTTAGCTTCGCCATCAGTTCCGAGGCACGTAGAGCATAGGGGCCGGGCGGCATCACGATGCGAGATTCCAGCGTGGTAAGAACTGGCAAATGTAAGTCCACGTTGCGACCCCCGGTTCTTACGGGGAGGCGGAAACGGTATAAAAATCAAATTTTTGGCGCATGGGGCAACATGGACTAAACAAAGTCGGGATCTTTTCCTAAACTAAAACTAGCAAACATGCTAAAGAGAGTTAGCTACTCGGAAAGATGGTTATACCTAAACTTGAACTCCTTCTTCTTCAAACTTTGTAGAGGTTGATGGTTCTTTCCTCGTCGCCTTCTTCCGTCAAAGATGGATCCACCTGAGGGTTCAACCTTCGGGCTCTATCTCGAACTTTGAGAGAACTAGAGTCTTCGGCTTGCTAAACCTTTGATCCTAGAGTGAGTAGAGAGTGTCTAGGGGTTGTTTTCTTTTCAAGGAGAGGGATTCTCAACACATGAGAAGGATTCTCCTTGAGCTTGAGGAAGAAGAAGATGAAGTAAGGAGAGAGAATGATTATGATAGAATGAGCTCTTTTCTTTTGCAACCATAACTAAAAGAAAAGGAATTATCTAATTAATAATAATAATTGAAATGAGAATAGTTGATGGTTGTTTTGGAATGACCACTATCATACTTTCAATAAATGAGTGTAAGCAAGAATCAAGGAGTATCCTTGCAAAGCAATGATGGTGGTCAACATTTAACCATGGTCAACAAGTCAACCATGGTCAACAAGTCAACAAAAAACAACCATAACAATATTTCATTTAATTACTATTATTAATTGATATTTCATAAATCTATTAGGGTTTGGAAAATGACGACTGTCAACTGTGCATACGCACCCGTTCCGAAACCCTAATGAAATACCTCATCCTCCGCCTCAAGCAACTGTGCATACACACCTGCATTCTCGTTCCGAGGAACAAGAATACCGAGATATAAAAGCAACCCCAAAACATATACCAGTATCTGGCTCAAACCAGAGCCTGCTAGTATAATCCGTCCGGACTCCAAACGTGCACAAGTGCGCGGATGAGAACGAACCCTGCCGCAAAACTATGCGACCTCTACTCATTTTGCCCAGAGGCGAATACCCTCTGTGTGGGACTCTAAAGACTCGACACTACGCTGGCAGTGGGTTTAACCACAGACCGCAAGCGGCACTAGCTGTGCGTAACGGTCCCCAGGTAGATGCCGACAAGAAGGCTGACGAGGTGACCCCCATCTGAACTCCTACTGAGTCTGAATGTGACATTCTCCGTACAGTCCGGTCTGTTCGTCTGATACATCGCATGTCGGGCCTAGGGGGCGGTAAACGTCAGTCCCCCAATAGCGGTACAAGTCGTGTCGGAGTGAAGCCCAAAACACCCTGAGATAACACTGGAAGCCTACCAGTATATCTCGCTTGCCCTGGCCAGGGACTACTCGTGTAATGGCTCTCCTAGACACGGCGCGATGTCAACCCCCAATACCGGGAGAGACGAATCCTGTCTAACCGGCACTACCTCCAAGTGCTTCGGGACTGCACCCAACTACCACCTGTTTGCACGACTCCTTTGAGCCGTGGTAGGGTAGTAGTCAAAGTACAGTGGGAACACACTCGAGGCGAAGTGCCAGTGTCAAGTCAGCGGACTAAGCTGTACTCATGTCACCTGGGAACTGATAACTGACGATAGGTATAATACCAACCTGTCAGTTCCCGACGAGTCCTGTCCAGTGTACTCGTAACCCAACGAGCACCCGTATACTATCTCCAGTACGACGTACTGATGGCTGTGGGACAGACCATCTCCCACACTGGGATGAGAAGCGCATACGCTAGTCTACTCCGGAGTATCGATGCCCTGTCTCGATAGTCCTGCGACTAGGGACCTGTATAAGGATGTGCTTACAGATTACCCAGCCCCCACTAGTGTGACTGCCATCACAACGCTGGTAATCAAGCAAAGATCCTAAGGGCTCCACTAATGCGTATAGGTGATATCGCAAAATAAACACACGTACACATTGAAGTAGAAACAAACCAAGTAGCATACTACTATATTGAGCAAGATTGTTTATACAAGGTGAATATCCCAAGCTTCCATTAAGTAATATACAAACTAGTATGATACAGTAATGGCCTCTAGGGCATATACACTAACAGCAAAGCTGTTAAGATTCATAGAAAATAATTAGCGAGATTCACAAGTAAAGAGCGAATGGAACAAAATTAAAACATTACTTACCCACGGTCATGCAAGAAGGGTCTGAAGGCTCCCCAGGCCCTTCAAGAATCTCAACCTCATCATCGGCCTCCAGAACTAGAGAAGACATCAGTATCGTTATATGGAATAATGATAATGCCGTGAAGAAGGCGAACAACACTAACCTTGCCTGGAAGATAGGACGATGCGTCTAGGGGATATTGCTTGCGGGGCAGCCATCTCCAGCAGACGTTGAAAAGATTTCCTGGAAGACAGATCAGCAATAGACGCCGCCAACCCGCGCAATTCTGAAAAGACAGAAAGGTTCAGATAATGGAGAGATTATCAAAATAAAAGATAGAAGGATACCTTCGAAGCTTCTCCCACTTTGGATTGGAGGGATAGCAGCTTCGGCGGCCTCCTCCGTGCCCCCAGGCACATCATCAGGGATGTGGGCCGGTATAATAACTTTCGGTTGTGGAGCAGTGGCCATCGCCGTAGCCTCCAATGAAAGGACGGTGGACTCAATTACCTGCCCCCATGGCCTCCAGGCCGTCCCCAGAAAGATCAATTGAATCGGCAGCCAATGAAGATGCCTCTTCCGGGGGAGCAAGCACTTAGGGAGCGGGAATCACCGAGGGAAGCTCCATCACAGGAACAACAGTTGCATCGACCCCCTCCACACTGATTAGTGTCTCATCGGGGATATTTGCGGAGTCCACAGTCAAAGCACGACTTGAACTCAGATCCTTCGCTTTTGCCGAAGTCCCTGCAAAGTTTGCACGAGGATAAGGTCGCCGCAGTTCGAGGGTAGACTCGTGGCCACCGGTCCACAACGAAAGCGCGTCTTCAGCATCGGCCGAGATAGGCTGTTTAAGAGCTCTCTCACCTCCCTCTTCTAAAGGACCTATAAATATCCGCCGTATTGATGGAGGGTCTTCGTAAAAGATGATGGCAGGATAAGGCCTCTTCGGGATCCTTACATTCTCGGATTTATCTTGTGAGCGTCTTATAGCCTCAACCAATTGTGCTGCTTCCTCGGCAGATGAACCCGGGAAAAGTAAACCACCATCCGATTCTTGCATGGCTAGTGGTTCATCATGAAGAATTGGCTCGGATTCCACTAAAGAATCGAGCAGATTAGTGACCGTTTTCCTCTGCCTTTTGGGCCCAGAGCTAACTGCAGAAGATGATCACCTCTTTCCCCTCGGTGCTTTAGTGCGACGCTGACCTACTTCGCTTTCAATATCCTCACTCGGTGGTGCCACCGATGATGACACTGCCATTGCTGACGCCACAACTGATGATACTGCTACTGGCACCTTATTGTCCCTTGATTGAGCTCTAGTTCACGGAGGCATACTCGCCGTGGGAGTTAAATCCACTTCCGCCGCCTCCGGAATAAGCATGATGCTAGTATCTCTCAAGGGAGGGCGAACCGCTGCACGCGGTCTCGGCGGAACTCCCGTGGCTTGGATCGGAGTGGGATCCCTATATCCGAGGAGCATCCTCCTCTCTTCGACAATAATGGGACTGACTCGGTGGAGGCACCAGCCCATGAAGGACCCCACACATCGAGCAATATAATCAGCTTCAGGAATCACGAAGCGAGAGCCGGTGTTCATCCGCATGAAGTGATGAGCGGCGTCACGAACAACTTCTGACGACGGGCTGGGTGATCGGTCGAAAATATTGCATTTTTAACACATCAATTTCCCTACCATTTGCACTCATCTAGAGGTGTTCTGTATTAATATAGCACATATTAGCAAAACAGTCGTAAAATACCAAATAACTTGTGTTAGATATTATAACCGACATTTTTGAGGGAAATTGAGTGTTTATCATTGCATCGCATAATCTTTGTGTAGCGCAATACTTGTCTCGAGAATCTATGCAGGAAATTCCAGGAAACGAGCCGAAACTGTGAAAAGTGCCGACAAAAATACGCCAAGTCCAAGACTTGTGATCTGGCAGTGAACAAGAAAGATTTATGAGGTTCCACATATCATAAAACTGCCACAAGAACAGCACAAAAAGAGCACAGAAGTTGAAAGCAGCAAGGCTTCTAAAGCGCCGCGGATCCGCGGCCAAAGGCCCATTCCCGCCGCGGATCCGCGGCCAGTTGGTGACGTCATCTCTGCAGATTTCCTCCACGTGTCTCCCTTTAACGGCTCAGCTTCCAGAAGACTCCAGAATGACCACGTGGTTTCATCCAGAAGGCTCGGCCTAACAACCTTACCCAAGAATAATACTCATTCTAGAATATTCCCTCCAACAAACTTCTTCTAGAAGCCTCCTTATAACAACCTTCTTCTAGAAGCCTCCTTATAACAAACTCATTCTAGAATATTCCCTCCAACAAACTTCTTCTAGAAGATTCTTTCTAACAACCTCATTTTGGAGGGAAAATTCAAATGAGGTAGTTCATTTTGGAGGGAAAATTCAAATGTGATGGTTCATTTTGGATGGAAAAGTTGTTCATTTTGGAGGGAAAAGTGGTTCATTTTGGAGGGAAATTTGAAATTTGAATTCTAGATCTAAGGTTGAGATGCTTATAAAAGGAAACCTAGATCTAGGGTTTTGTGTTGTTCAACCTACATCAATTCCCAATACAAGTTGAGTGACACAACTTGTAAACCCTAATCCCCAATTCAAATTCCAAAGCCAAAAATCAAGAACACCGAGTATCAAATCAAGCATGAAGCCTTCGATCTTTTAGAAAGCGACCCCGGACTTCATCGGAGCAAGTGATCCAAGGAGATCCGCGACTCAAGGAGAAGAGCGAAGCCGAAATCAACGATCAAGTTCTTTCCTCTTGTAGATCTCGAGTGAATTGTAACAAAATTGTTGATAAATAAAGGTGAAATTTCTATATCTTGCTTTCTTTACATTCTTGCATCATGATTCGATCTCAATTTGTGATTGTGTTTCGTGTCGTGATGTTTGAGTAAAACTCTGCTCGTGAAGGAGTCGAGACGATCAATAGACGAGGATGTTACAAATCTTGAAACAATTCTTAATTCCTATAATTTTTGTAAACTCGTGTAAATTGAAGAATCGGCAACCTAGTTTCGAGCGATGCTTTCTTGATTGTGTTCACTCTTAATTAGTGATCCACGATCGATTCTTGAATTTACTCAAGGCTAGAATTTGAATGAGATTCATCGAAAGGACAAAGGATGAGATGAAGAAACCCTAGTTTCTTTGAAAGATCCTTAAACCTCGATTTATCGTCATCGATCTAGTATCAACTCATTAATGGATAAGAATACGTAATCAATAGATTCCATCGCGTCTATAGATTCGATCGATTCCTACGAGCCTCACTTCGATTCTTGATTATTTGGATTGGATATCATCACTTCTTGATTCTTGATTTTTATGTTTTCTTGATTTTAGATTTAGACCTAGATGATTCTTGAATTCAACTTTAAAATCTTGAATTGAATTGTCTTTTCTTTCTTTTCTTTAATTTTCAATTCATCTAATTCGAAATTCGAACGAATCTCACTTTCCCTGTGGACAATCCGCACTCGCTAACGCGCTACAATCGACACCGTTATTGATTGCGGTCAAAATTTTTTTTGGTTGTGATTTCTATACATTTCTTTACATACACACCGGAAAACGAATCAATCAAATGGCGCCGTTGCCGGGGATCGTGTGCTAATTTGTTCGTTTTTGAAATTTGAGTTGAAAAATTTATTCCATCAAAATTTTTAGATCTAAATTCGCACAAACACTAAACGATTCGTTGTGATTTGTTGCGAGGAAATCTGCAATCTGTGGAGCAAGTGGAAAAAGATTCAGATCATTTCAGGGAGTTCAGAAAGTGAACAGGAGTTTGTCGAAATTTTTTTGTGCAGGTAGCTGACCATACCGCCGCGCATCCGCGGTCGGAACGTGCTCATTGCGGCGGAACCGCGGCTACACTGTAGCTACAGTGCACGGAAATTTCTCAGGTAACTTCTATCTTTCTTGTCTCCTCCTCTGTCTGCTCAAATAACCATTTTCTGCAGGTTTCTTCGCAAATAATTCGCAGCGCCGCAAAAATAAAAATTGTGCGTGTTTGATCTTGGTTGTTTGCATTTTTAATACGGAAATTAAGGGGCAAAGACCAAATTCAGATTAGGTGGGGAGTTCATTACCCTTCCTAAGCCCCGAAAATAGCAAAACTGCATCCGCATTACCCTCATTAACTAAAAGAAATCTAGACTTGACTCTAAGGACCGTCGCGCTCACTTAGGACAGGAGAAGGTCGTGGGTAATCTATTGCTTATCCGCGTTTCTTTTTTGGTGTCTAAGGCAAGTGTGTCTAAGGCAAGTGGTTACTTAATTAGGCCTACTACTTACGTAGTGGAGAACCTCCCACTTACCTGGCACTTACCTGGTCACAGGAGGGACAAAGAGGCAGTGGAGGATTGATCCTGCGACTTGTCTTTTGGCAGTTAGGAGCGGTCTAGAGCCTTGACCTAGGTGACTACTAGACTTAGGGTTGCTTGTGCATTTTTGTGATTTGCATTTATTCAAAAAAATCCGTATCTTTTTCAAAACAAACACCACTTCATCTTTCCCCTAATTATATCAACGCTGCCACTTATACTAAACCCTTTAGTGCAAGTTCGGCTGGACACGGGATTCTAGTGTCCGTCTTATCCGCGTTTTCCCCTATCGACCCCAAAGTCGGTATTTCTACATTTTCTTTTTCCCACCACCACCGCGATGGACGGATTTCCATCAAACTTTTACACCACTCTGCCACCGCCCGCAGGTGCGCAGAATCCTCCACGCATTTCTCTCCAAGAGAGATGCTATCCTTCACATGTTCCCCTTCCCACCTGTCTTTCTATACCACCAGCCAACAGGGAAAATTTTGAAATCAACCCCCAATTCATCAAACTGTTACCCAAATTTCACGGTCTTTATTCTGAAGACGCATATATCTCTAAATTCGAAAACGTATGCGCAATGATTGGAACGTCACAACTGTCTGTGGATACTCTGCGTTTACGTTTTCTCCCATTCACTTTGTGCGACTTAGCCGAGAAGTGGCTTTATAATACAACCGCACATTCTATTTCAAAATGGGATGAATTTGTGAAAGCATTCCTTAAGAAATTTTATCCCAATCACAAGACCAGCCGTGTTCGGAGCGAAATCTTCAAATTTACCCAACTTCCCAATGAACCATTTTGGAAATGCTTTGAATGGTTCAAGGATCTTCTTATCCAATGCCCTCATCACGGAATCTCCAGATGGGATTTGTGTCGAATTATCTATGAGGGTATTGATCTCACTACTAGACAGATGCTTGAAACCATGTGTCATTGCCAATTCCTATCTAAAGATGATGGTGAAGGTTGGAAATACCTAGAAGATTTAGCTCAAAACACATCACAATGGGAAAGTGTTAGACCACCACCGCCTAGGGAAGATGTCAATCGGCTCGATATTTCCGTCATAATGAGAGCCGAAATGGCCACAATACAAAGGAAACTCGACGCTATAGAAAACAAAATCTCTTCAGCCTCCCTAAACTAATACACACTTCCCAAAACCATGTGTGGCTGCTGTTCAAACCCATCACATTTGACGGAAGAATGTCCTTTGAATGTACTGTTTCAAGGTCACACTAATGCTGCAATTGAGCAAAGACCTGGAAACGATCTTTCTTCTTCCTCATATAATCAAGATTGGAGAAATCACCCTGATTTTTCTTAGATCCAACACCAACCTCAATACACGGATCTAAACCAGAACACTTTCCAAAGGGTCCCTCCACAGCAACAGCAACCACCACAACCGAGTCAGCACCCCTTCCAACCACAAAATTTTCAAAACCCGGCTAACAACTTTGATCCTTTTTCTGCCGGAACCAATAACACCTCTGCACTCGAACAAACCATTGTTTCTGACAAATTTCATGCAATTTACGGCAAATTTTCAGTCTTCCGTCGATAAAATCCAGAAAAACTCTGACTCCCAAAGTGAGAGTATTAAATCGATGGAAGAACAAATTGCACAATTAAAAGCCGAAATGAGTGCACGAGAAAAATGGAATCTTCCAGCTCAACCCCTACCTGATCCTGGACCTTCACATTACATTAATGTGGATGCACTTACCACGTTGAGATCTGGAAGAGTGCTAGACAATCATGTGGGTAAACAGATTGATGTTGAGGAATCAAGTGAACCCCAGGCTTCCACTTCCACTTCCACTCCCACTTCTACTTCTTACCCTATTTCGTCTAATTTACCGTCTTCTTCCGAGCCTATTCTCCGTTTTCCCAAAGGCTCGAACCCTCCACCTACTTCATCCTTCCCACCTCCACAAACTTCTCCACAAATGTTGGACCCAACACTTATTGATAGAGCTCCATTTCCAAATAGGTTGAGGCCCAACAAACCCAATGCCCAAATGGAGAAGCTTGTGGATATGTTTAAGCAAGTTAACATCAACATCCCTCTCCTAGATGCTATCCAACAAGTTCCGTCCTATGCGAAAACTCTTAAGAACTTGTGCACTAGGAAGAGGAAGACTCAAGTGCCCAAGAAGATATTCATGGCAAAGACTGTAGACACGGCTTCCCCCAACAATTACCACGGAAACGTAAGGATCCTGGCTGTCCTACTATTTCTATTTCTATCGGGGAAAAACACATCAACCGTGCTCTACTTGACCTTGGTGCTAGTGTTAACTTAATTCCATACTCGGTTTACGAGCAGTTAGGTATTGGAGTGTTAAAGCCCTCTAGCATAACTCTCTAGATGGCTGACCGATCAATCACCAAACCTAGGGGTGAACTAGAGGATGTGTTAATAAAAATCGGGGAATTTGTATTCCCTGTGGATTTTATTGTACTAGATACACAGCCTGTAGCGAACCCACGGAATCAAATTCCGGTGATTTTAGGTCGCCCCTTTTTGGCCACTTCCAACGCTATAATCAACTGTCGTAATGGTTCTATGACCCTATCCCTCGGGAATAGTTCAATTGAGCTGAACATTTACAAGTTGGGAAGTGTACCCTCCGAACCTACTGCTCAGGTCTGTTCTGTCGACTTAATGGATGTCGACAGCAGCGAATTTGACGATCCTCATGATACTGATCTTGACTCTTTTCATATGTTGTTTGACCCAACTATGTATCATACATATACGGACTCTTCCACCGAGTTGTCCAGGTCAACAACTAACACTGATTATGAACTGCTTTTAGAGTCTGAAGATCACCCCGTGCTTTGTGATGAAATTATTTCTCGGGGTATTGATGGGACTTTTGAGGAGATCTTCGCTGATGAACTCGCATTTTTGAAACACACGGGTGTTGAGATGAATCATCTCCCAATCAATGAAATTGAACCTCCACCCTTTCTTCTGAACTGTAAAAAGAATGCGAGTAATCCATCACATACACTGCATCGTCTCTCCAAAATGATACGCACACACATTCTATTCCACCACTTACCCTTTCCCTACTTCTTCTTCCATCAACCTGAGCACTACATTGATAAAATCTTTGAATGGTTGGTGTTGACGTACGGTCTTTGCAAAGCTTGGCATTGATCAATGATTCTTGACCCCTTCTTGTGATTTTCAAAAGATTAACATCGCTTAATTCAAGTTTGGGGGGGGGGGGTGTAATCTGGCTCCTGAAAAGAAATTTTTTACTGAAAATAATGAGCCAAAAATAAGTTTGGGGGAGGATCTTCACTTAAATATTTTGTCCCCATTAATAAATTTCCTCCCAGGCTTACAGGTTTTCGAGATCTAGCGGATGGCAACAGTGAGGATACTGTTGAAAACAAGTTTGGGGGAGGTTTGTTCTTATATACGCATCATTTGCATCATACTTTACATAAGCACAAAACATTTTTAAAACCTATAAAAATTTAAAAAATTTCAAAAATTTCAAAAATAAATATTTTTGTACATAAATAAGATAATAAAAGATTAGATAGTGAAAAATTACATCCAAGAGATTGGAAAAATTTAAGAAAACTAAGAAAATTAAAAGTTTTCTTATACGAACTAGTAATAAGTAGTTATGAGCCGTTGTCCCAAGGGTTAGTAAGATGATAGAAGTCACTAGTCCGAGGATAAAAATAAGTCTAAAAAATAGTTCCTATTCTGAAAGCCAAACATTTTGAACGTTGATACCCTGCTATTCGCACTTACACACGTCTTGAAACTCGGGATAGTAGAGGATACCTTGAAATGCTCTTGTCTAAAACCCAAAGTATGAAGGAAATAAAAAAATATGAATAAAATATAAAATGGTGAGAAAAATGGACACTGGTTTTGTTATCGCCAAGGCAGCAATAAAAAAATATAGCGAGGGTGCCTCTTCACCTAGTGCCTTAGACCAACTGGTTTGGGAGTTACTGCTAAGCCTTAGGTGGTGCAAGACGAGGAAAAAACACCGTATAAGCAAGCACATGAGTAATCGGTCGGTTAGTACCTCAAGAAGTATTAACGGTCGTATGAAAATGTGTGAGCAAATCTAAATATTCATTAATTAAAAAGTACTGAGGCAGATGGACAAGAGTATGATAGCTTGAATTGAATTCTCCGAGTGTAGGGATGTCTTTTACACCCACGTAGGGTTATATGATCGATGTTTGGAAGAAAGATAGGAATGAAGAATAAAGACAGTGTTTTATTGAGGGATGATGTGATTTCTGACATCTTTTCATGACTATTAAGATAGGGTTCATGACAACCGAAAAGCTAGCATAGTTGGAAACCCTAATTTTCAAAGATTTTTTTTTACAATTCTTATCTTTAAATGTAATATTCACGGTCTTCCTTTTATTATTGGATTTTGTGGGTGCAATCCGCTGAAAACCCTCAGGAGACAACACTCCTCCTACTAAGGACACCTAGAGGTTTAAAGGCTTATTGCACGTGCTCAGTGCAATCGTGCTGCCTACGAAAGTATGCTAGTTAGTTTTTCTTTTTCTTTATTTTCTCCTTCTCTTTTTAATAAAACAGTTTGCTCGAGACGACCGAAAATAAGTTTGGGGGAATTTGATCAGTCGAAAATAATGCATTTTTAACACATCAATTTCCCTACCATTTGCAGTCATCTAGAGGTGTTCGGTATTAATATAGCACATATTAGCAAAACAGTCGTAAAATACCAAATAACTTGTGTTAGATATTATAACCGACATTTTTGAGGGAAATTGAGTGTTTATCATTGCATCGCATAATCTTTGTGTAGCGCAACACTTGTCTCAAGAATCTGTGCAGGAAATTCCAGGAAACGAGCCGAAACTGTGAAAGTGCTGACAAAGATACGCCAAGTCCAAGACTTGTGATCTGGCAGTGAACAAGAAAGATTTATGAGGTTCCACATATCATAAAAGTGCCACAAGAACAGCACAAAAAGAGCACAGAAGTTGAAAGCAACAAGGCCTCTAAAGCGCCGCGGATCCGCGGCCAAAGGCCTATTCCCGCCGCGGATCCGCGGCTAGTTGGTGACGTCATCTCTGCAGATTTCCTCCACGTGTCTCCCTTTAACGGCTCAGCTTCCAGAAGACTCCAGAATGACCATGTGGCTTCATCCAGAAGGCTCGGCCTAACAACCTTACCCAAGAATATTCCTCATTCTAGAATATTCCCTCCAACAAACTTCTTCTAGAAGTCTCCTTATAACAAGCTTCTTTTAGAAGCCTCCTTGTAACAAACTCATTCTAGAATATTCCTTCCAACAAATTTCTTCTAGAAAATTCTTTCTAACAACCTCATTTTGGAGGGAAAATTCAAATGAGGTAGTTCATTTTGGAGGGAAAATTCAAATGAGGTGGTTCATTTTGGAGGGAAAAGTGGTTCATTTTGGAGGGAAATTTGAAATTTGAATTCTAGATCTAAGGTTGAGATGCTTATAAAAAGAAACCTAGATCTAGGGTTTTGGGTTGTTCAACCTACATCAATTCCCAATACAAGTTGAGTGACACAACTTGTAAACCCTAATCCCTAATTCAAATTCCAAAGCCAAAAATCAAGAACACCGAGTACCAAATCAAGCATGAAGCCTTCGATCCTTTAGAAAGCGACGCCGGACTTCATCAGAGCAAGTGATCCAAGGAGATCCGCGACTCAAGGAGACGAGCGAAGCCGAAATCAACGATCAAGTTCTTTCCTCTTGTAGATCTCGAGTGAATTGTAACAAAATTGTTGATAAATAAATGTGAAATTTCTATATCTTGCTTTCTTTACATTCTTGCATCATGATTCGATCTCAATTTGTGATTGTGTTTCGTGTTGTGATGTTTGAGTAAAACTCCGCTCGTAAAGGAGTCGAGACGATCAATAGACGATGATGTTACAAATCTTGAAACAATTCTTAATTCCTATAAGTTTTGTAAACTCGTGTAAATTGAAGAATCGGCAACCTAGTTTCGAGCGATGCTTTCATGATTGTGTTCGCTCTTAATTAGTGATCCACGATCGATTCTTGAATTTACTCGAGGCTAGAATTTGAATGAGATTCATCGAAAGGACAAAGAATGAGATGAAGAAACCCTAGTTTCTTCGAAAGGTCCTTAAATCTCGATTAATCGTCATCGATCTAGTATCAACTCATTAATGGATAAGAATACGTAATCAATAGATTCCATCACGTCTATAGATTCAATCGATTCCTACGAGCCTCACTTCGATTCTTGATTATTTGGATTGGATATCATCACTTCTTGATTCTTGATTTTTATGTTTTCTTGATTTTAGATTTAGACCTAGATGATTCTTGAATTCAACTTTAAAATCTTGAATTGAATTGTCTTTTCTTTAATTTTCAATTCATCTAATTCGAAATTCGAACGAATCTCACTTTCCCTGTGGACGATCCGCACTCGCTAACGCGCTACAATCGACACCGTTATTGATTGCGGTCAAAAATATTTTTGGTTGTGATTTCTATACATTTCTTTACGTACACACCGGAAAACGAATCAATCACTGGGCTCTATTATAAATGCCTCAAAGGGGACACCCTGGTCATATCCGAGTTGTCGAGTAAAGCGGTGTGGGTTGTACCGCATAAAAAGGGCCGCACCGTTCTGATGAAATACCAGATAACCCGGTCTGATCGAATATAGGTGCATAGCTTCCTTGGGCTTCAGAGAAGGTACTCTCTTTTTCGACGAGTCGCAAAGCTGTTGAATCGGTCCCGAAGGAGCAGAAAGGACACGATCGTTGAATACCATCCCGCCCGTATTGGCATAGGGATTAATCATCATGCGAATAGCCCCGGACTGAGTCGGGTCAGGAGTAGAAGCGTCCACCAGCCGCATGAGTCGCGGAAAAGTGTAAGCGTCATAAAAGCTGGGTCTTTGGTGCGCAGCAAATGCCCCTAGCACGTGCATCTCAATTCAGGACGTAAAGTAATGAAGAGAGAAATTTACCATATCTACGCCTGGGGTTGAGGTATTGGCCGCGGCGCTTAGCCCATGATACAGATGCGCTAGCCCCGCAATGCCCACAGCTAGTCGTGTCCCTTCGGCAATATGATGGGCAGGGTAGATAACTGAGGCTCTCATGAAACGACGATGCATGGGAATGGCGAACCAGCTGAGCCAAACACTGATGAAGCCCACGAAGAAAGTCTCCTCATCCATACCAGGAGCTGCGATCCACTCGAAAGATACGGCCGACAGGATAGGAATGTAGAACTGCGGTAAGTCCTCTTCTTTAGCCGGTCGCTTATTTAAACCGAACCCAAAGGGGTCGTTGATATTTGCGAACTTCAGAGCCGTTTTTGATAGAACGTCTTCGCAAAGGAAGCAGGCGATAAAGCTTTTAAAAGTGACGCCCTTCTCCTCTGACTCTGTGAATAGCTTCTCAAAAATGCTTAGAGTCTTGATTAAACTTGGGTGCTTGTGGCGGACGGCATTTTCAGTCGACAGGCCGTCAAGCATAGCAGGCTCAGTCTAACGCTAACGAAAGCCCTTACGGCTTAGTTTCGAAGACATACTCATCGGGAGGCAGCAGTTCTTTATAGAGCGTCTCCCTGACCGGCAACCCTGAGATCTCGCGAAACTCTTCTAGAGAAATTGAAACTTCGCGGTTCCCTAAAAAGAAGGTGTTGGTGGGAAGATTCCATTGGTTTAAGAAGGCGTTAACCCACCAGACATGGGGAGACTGATAGTGGAAGAGAGACGCGTATACCGCCTGATAGAGTCCGACCCTCTGCAGTCATGCACGATGGGCGGACAGGATATAACGGGCCCAGAGAAGGTAGCCCGTGGGATGTCAAGGGGTAAGCCCTATTTTGTAAATCTGTCCCCCTGGCTGGGCCTCACCTTGACAGATGCGACGCCCTAAGATGTCTATAGCTGGCACAGGGTGGTTCGGAATCCCAGTTGTAGATGGTTCAAGCCGTCCCGTAGGGGTCCAATTCGACATCTCCACAGCAAAGACGGTCCATGGACGATCCATCGGCAGAAATGGATAGGTAGGCTTTGTCGGTATCTCGCAAAGAAAGCTACGGCGACCGCGGATGATATGACCGTACCAGGTTCCCCATAAAAGTAGATTGGTGCAATTCGGGTCATGAGCCCTGATCATCGCCATCACCTCTTCATCCGATGGTGATTGAGGAAAAGTCGCCTCCGAGCGAGTAAAGGGAAAGTATGGGAGAGAAGCCATTATTCCTGAAATAAAAGAAGAGGAAACTGTTAAGTGAAACCAACACGTATATATATTCATAAATATATATATAGAAAAAGACTGTGGAAGAAAGCAACAAAGGACTTATTTTATGGGACCATTGGTTACAAAATACAAGGGCCCCACAAAATCAAGATGGCGGCTCACTAATGATGAGGCAGAGTAATCATTATGAGAACAAAAGGAAGATTCTCAATAAATGAACAGTGGATTTCAAATGACTCTACTCATTCCCCCAAAGAGAAACCCATCTTGGACTCTGCGAAAATCAAGCAGAACCTTTACTGAAATTCTTTTTCTGTAAGAATAACTCAGGAGGAAAAATCCCAAGAAGTCTTCTTTTAAAGAATTAAGTTCTTTAGAGGAATTAAATTCCTTTTGAGCAGAGGAATTAAATTCCCAGAAAACATTTTCAGAGTTAAAAGACTCTTTGGAATGGAATTAAATTCCATAAAAGAGACAAGTATCACCATCGATCCCTGAAGATCAGAGAAGCCCTAAGAGGTTTGTTATTTAAAGATTGGACCTTATTTTAACTTGGAAAGATGGGTTCTTGTTAAAGGGAAAAACCCTTGGTGTGGATTTAAAATCCAAATTCGTACAAGAAGTTCTTCAGCCGTTCAAGATCATTACCTGAAAAGGGAATCTTTGTTAACAGAGTTAAACTCTGGAAAATTTCGAAACAGAGAACTAAGATCTGAGAGAGAGAATTAAATTCTCAAGGCAAGAACAAGTAAGGAA
Organism: Agapanthus africanus; assembly: GCA_030015575.1. Lineage (NCBI taxonomy): Eukaryota > Viridiplantae > Streptophyta > Magnoliopsida > Asparagales > Amaryllidaceae > Agapanthus > Agapanthus africanus. The sequence continues at coordinate 243,537,610 of CM057342.1, forward strand.
GAAGATGGAAAGTGGAGGCGCTTCTGAAGGGACTCCTGGATGTATAGGATGTGATGGGGAACGGTTCATCTTCCCTGTTCCCTAGACAGATCCAACGGTCACAAAGGTGACAGCGTTGCACTCACGTGCAAACACGTGAGAACAACGCTGTGGGGGAATTTGTTCCCTCATAAAATATCAGGAAATACCCCAATGGGGTATCACGTGCTCACATGTCACCAAGGGTCACGTGCTGACATGTGATGGTTTCCTGGGACTCTATTATAATAGAATTAAAATTCTAATCAAGCTAGCAATTAGTGGAGTCACGTGCCCACACGTGATGGACCTTTAAAGAACCCACTGAAAGAATTAAAAGGCATAATAAAATGGCAAGGAAAGATCCCAATGAGGCATCACGTGTCTACACGTGACCAAGGGTCACGTGATGACACGTGATGATTCCTTAACTCTTTAAAACAGCAGAATTAAATTCTGTTTAAAATGTTAATCAAGAGGGTCACGTGTCAACACGTGATGGGTTCCTAAGTTCCTTAATTAATAGAATTAAATTCTACAAAAATGATCAAACAATGGGATCACGTGCCAACACGTGATAGGCTCTTAAGCCTTCTGAACTAATAGAATTAAATTCTAATTAAGGAAAATCAAAGACCCTAAATGGAAAAATATTTCTTTAAATCTTTCCAAACAAAAAAGAGACTGTGCTCTGTAAAGTGGAGCACCGTTGGATTAAAAATCTAATGGTGATTAAAAATCACCAATTTATAGAAAGATTCTATACAAGGAAAGATTTCCATGAAAATTCAACAAGAATAACAAACAGAATATCTTTTGGATTAAAAATCCAATGGTGAATAAAATTCACTGAGTGATCTAAAGATCATGTTGGTTACAGAAACAAACAAAATCTTTCAATGAAAGATTGACTAAACCAATTGATTCTTTTCTTTCTCCTATAAATAGGAGCCAAGAAGAGAAGAGAAGGATCTGTGATTTTTGGAGAAAAAACAACAACGGAGAGAAAAAAGAAAGGAGAATTTAATTCTCAAGAAAAGAAACCCTAGGTGAGAAAGGGGAAAGAGATCCAAGCTCCATAAAACAAAAAGAGAATTTAATTCTCAATTTAAGAGTTTAACTCTTCTGAATAAGAACTTAGTTCTTCCTTTGGTTGAAGATTTGTAGAAGCAAATCTCCCCACAAGTTGAGAATTTAATTCTCATCGGGGAGATTCTGCCATGCAGATCCAAAACTTAGAGAGAGAATTGAGTTTAGAGAATTTAACTCTTCCAAATTCATAGGAATTTAATTCCTCCAAATGAAATTAGGGTTTAACCCTACATAAGAATTTAATTCTTCCAAATTCATAGGAATTTAATTCCTCCAAATGAAACCAGGGTTTAACCCTATATGAGAATTTAATTCTCCCAAATTCATAGGAATTCAATTCCCCCTAATGAAATTAGGGTTTAACCCTACATAAGAATTTAATTCTTCCATATACATAGGAATTTAATTCTTCTGAACAAAAATTAGGGTTTAACCCTACCGGAGAATTTAATTCTTAAAGCAAGAGACTTGAAACTCTCCATGCACGTAAAGAACCTGGTCACGTGGTAACACGTGACCCTTCTCCTCAATGAGTAAAAAAGAAAGAACAAGACTAGATTACGTGCCCCCACGTGACCCCTAAAACAGATTCCTCAAAATGAGAAAGAAAAACTTGGAGGCAATGCCTCACGTGCTCCCACGTGACCCTCAAAATAAAGGGAACAAAGCCAAAGGCAGAATCAATTTTGGGCGCCCTCACGTGTCCCCACGTGACCCCTTAATAAAAACTTTAATAATCAATACATAGATACCCATCACGTGCCAACACGTGATGGCCTGAAGACTAAAAGTTTTTAACACTTATTTGAATATTCTGAGAACAAAATAAAGGAGGTTTGGCCCAATTCTCAGACGCCTCATGTGACCCACGAGACCACCCCACTTTTAGTGTTTAACATTATTTTGAGCATTTTGTCCCTTGTGTTTAACTCTGTTTTAAAGCGCATCACGTGGAAACACGTGATCGCCAAATATATGTTAGTGTTTAACACTATTCTCAAACCGGTCTTAGCCCAAATTAGCTAAGTCTTTCTGAGTCAAGACTACCCTTTGATTAAACCCCGACTACATTCTTTCAAACTTGATTAGTTCATATGACATTTAAAGAAAACTCCAGAGCCATGATGAATGGTCAATGCTCAATAAAAGACAAGATGTTGTCAGAGCCCCCAAACCCCTGTTTAGCATTGCTAAATAATGGGGAGGGGGGGCTGAACCCAGACAAATGTTCAACAGTCCAACAAAGGGCCAACATTTCAAACTTAATTGGACTTAGCCCAAATTGGCCATAAGTCCTCAATTCAGATTTAACTGAGCTAATGTGCTCATAATCTAATTAATTGATCTTAGTTCCAAGTTAGATTACAGATCTCCCAATCAACTTTGGTTCAAGGGTACATCTCTTCACTCCTTTGATATTTGCCGTTGTAATCCTTCAACGTCTTCAGTGAGGTGACGGGTCCTGATAACCAATCATTCCATGGACTGTGGGGTCCTTAAACTCATGGACTATGATGTCCTTAACCTCGGACTGTGGGGTCCCTTTAAACCCATGGACTATGATGTCCTTAACCTTGGAACGAGATGTCCTTAAACTAACATTGGACTACCATGTCCTTAAATTGGTAATCGACCGCAATGTCCCTAAACTAGACAATAGAGCCCAAATGCTCTTTTTTTGGATCTAAACGATCCCGTTAAGTTGATCTTAGTCTAAAATTAGATTAACGTATCCTTAACAAACGTTTAAGTTGATCTTAGTATTAAATGAGACTGACGTATCCTTAAACCCAACCCAAACCCAAATCTAAGAAGATACGGATTTGGACTAATCTACGCCCTACGGGCGACAACATAAATTAGTCTCCGTATACAATCCACGGGAAACAAAAAACAAAACAAACACACACGACACGAAGTGACCATCTGGAGAAGGAGAAAGTGGTTACCGCGACGCGGTAGCGTAATTAACTACATGGGCTTGTGCCTGCAGGGAAGAGCATCCTCACAATCAAAAACCCCTCAAGTGAGGGGGAATCTGACGAAATTTGCTACATCGGCCGCATCCGTTTAAACCTTCGATACGCGGTGTCATAAATCAACTTGGCATCTTCGGAGAGGTGGAAGAATAACACCAATTAGCATCTGCCCCGAAATTCAGGCAAGACGGACCTGCGCGGTCGCGTCTCCGTTTTCGGAGGGGAACACATACTTTCTATGAGATAGTTGGATCCCGATACCCATTGTGAGTAAGAGTTACTCCTGAGAGAGTTTTCCACTTTACAATTAGCCGATCCAACAGGTGTCTAAGAAAGGTGTTAACGAGGTTATGCCCCTGCGGAAACGAGGTTATTTAATTAGTTCCATACAAAAGCATGGGGGGACTCTCTCGGAGTACCAATACCTGCCTGCCTGACTGATTGGCGAACTTGTAGGGTGTAATTAATCCCGGCTAATCTTATCTTTTATGGTTTGAAGGAAGATTTGATAAAAACAGTGGGAGCTATCCTGATTAGATAAGATAATAACCAATCTAATCTTGCAAAGAGCGCACGCTAAAGCGTTTCCTTCTCTCTCTCTCTCTCTCTCCAGGTAGCGACTAATGAGTCAATGACACGCCTTAATCAAGATAATAATATGGATGTATTGACTGAACCCGCTTGTAATACTGAGCTAGAGAACGTTGGTTCTTCTTTTTCTTATGATTGTCATAAGTCTGAGTAAGGAATAAGGGAATATCAGGATTCCCACGCAACCCGAACGAAGAATAAGCATGTTGATGCATCATCTTCGGCCGTGTTCGTAATCGAGAACCGTTTCTCAGTTTGCTCTACGTCCTGGGTATTGGATACCGGATCAGGATCCCACATATGTAATTTGTTACATGAGCTAAAGAAAGGTAGAGAACTGGAAAATGGTGATATGTCTCTAAATGTAGGGAATGGAGCAATTGTTGCAGCCAAAGCTGTTGGCGAATATCACCTAGTATTACCAAATGGTAATACAATGATTCTGAACGACTGTTATTACGTACCAAACTTGATGTGCAATATTATATCAGTTTCTTTGTTACATAAAGAAGGATATAAATTTGTATTGGAGGATAATGTTATGAATATTTTCCTAAATCAAGTGTTGATTCGGTTTGGTACGTTAAGTAATGGTATATGCGTTCTAAATTAAACGACAGTTCTAAGCATACAGAACACACACAAGAAGAAAAGTTCAGAAATGAACGAAACCTTCTTGTGGCATTGTAGACTAGGTCATATCAATGTGACAAGACTAGCTAAGTTGCATAAAAATGGATATTTAAATTCGTTTGAATTTACATCTTATGAAACTTGCGAGTCATGTCTCAAAGGAAATATGATCAAAACTCTGTTTACTGGACATGGAGAAAGAGCTACTGAACTCTTGGGACTGATACATAGTGATGTATGCGGTCCTCATACTTCATTAGATTCACCAATGATCTCTCAAGATACAGACATGTGTTCCTGATGAAATACAAATCTGAATCTTTTGAGAAATTCAAGAAATATAAGTGCGAAGTGGAGAACCAAAAGGGTAAAAGTATTAAAATTCTTCGATCTGATCGGGGAGGAGAATACTTGAGCACGGAATTCCGTGACTATTTAAAAGAGAATGAGATTCTTTCTCAGCTTACTCCTCTGTATACACCACAACACAACGGTGTATCGGAGCAGAGAAATTGCATCCTATTAGATATAGTGCGCTCTATGATGAGTACTGCTGAGTTACCTATTTCTTTTTGGAGTAATGCGCTTGAGATAGCTGCATACCTATTGAATCAAATTCCATCAAAATCTGTGCCTAAAACACCATATGAGATATGGAGTCTTAAACGAGTTAAGATATGGGGTTGTCCGACCTATGTTAAAAAGAAAAATCCGGACAAGCTCGAGACAAGGTCAGTTCTTTGCAAGTTTGTGGGGTATCCAAAGAATTCGCATGGATACTTTTTCTACCATAGTGAGGAACAAAAAGTGTTTGTTGCTCAACATGCCACTTTTTTAGAAAAGGAATTTCTTGTGAAAGAAATTAGTGGTGATGAGGTAGAACTGGAAGAAGTTCCAGCAACACAAACTATAACTGACGATTTGGTGAAACCGGAGGATTCAATAATCCCCGACGAAGCTCAGCCACTCCGCAGATCTAGTAGGGTTCCTCACCCACCTGAGAGATACTACGGTTTCTCATAGACGATAGGAGCAAGGATTGTATCATAGAAAATGATGACCCAACTAGTTTCGAGCAGGCCATCACAAGTGGAGACTCTGTGAAATGGCTGGATGCTATGCGATCTGAGATGGAATCCATGTACACCAACAAAGTATGGACTTTGGAAGTTGCTCCTGAAGGGGTAAAACCCATCAGGAGCAAGTGGATCTTTAAGAAGAAAATTGGTGTAGATGGAAAAGTTGAGACTTTCAAACCTAGAATTATAGCAAAAGGTTTTCGTCAATGACCAGGTGCCAACTATGATGAAACCTTTTCTCCTGTCGCCATGCTTAAGTCCATCAGGATCCTACTTTCCATTGCTGCATACCATGACTATGAAATCTGGCAGATGGAGATCAAGACCACTTTTCTAAATGGTGATTTAGAAGAGAGCATGTACATGACACAGCCAGAGGGTTTCATAGATAGTGGGAGCAGCGGAAGCGTGTGCAAGCTGCTTAAATCAATTTACGGATTAAAGAAGGCATCGCGGAGTTAGAACATCTGTTTTGATGAAGCTATCAAAGAGTTTGATTTCATAAAAAACGTAGATGAACCTTGTATATAAAAAAAGGTTGTAGAGAGTAAGGTTGTCTTCCTCGTATTGTACGTGGATGACATACTCTTGATAGGAAACGATGTTCCTATGCTACAATCGGTCAAGCTCTTTTTATCATACAAGTTCTCTATGAAAGATCTAAGTGATGCCTCCTACATCCTGGGGATAAAGATCTATAGAGATAGATCTAAGCGAATGTTGGGATTGTCTTAATCCAGGTACATTGACACCATACTAAAGAGGTTTAGTATGGAAGATTCTAAGCATGGTAATTTACCCACTTTCTCAGGAATAACTCTCTCCAAAGAGATGTCTCCTAAGACTGATTTAGAGAGGGCTCGCATGCAAGGGATACCCTATGCTTCGGCAGTCGGGTCTATCATGTATGCGATGTTATGTACCATACCAGATGTAGCTTACTCATTAGGTGTAGTGAGTACGTATCAATCAAATCCTGGGAAGAAACACTGGATAGCTGTGAAGAACATTCTTAAATACTTGAGAAGGACTAAAAAAATGTTCTTAGTGTATGGTAACAGTGAACTCCAGGTGGAGTCCTTTACCGATTCGAGCTTCTAGAGTGATAAGGACGACAGTAAGTCGGTCTGGGTTTTGTTTTCACCCTCAATGGAGAGATGGTATATTGGAAGAGTTCCAAGCAAGATATCGTAGCAGACTCGACGATGGAGGCTGAATACATCGCTGCCAACGATGCTGCTAAAGAGGCTGTCTGGATGAAGAAGTTCATTACTGAACTTAGTGTGGTTCCAACCATTGAGTATCCAATACCTATATATTGTGATAACTATGGAACTGTGGTTTTAGCCAAGGATCCTCGGTCCCATCAGCGATACAGACATATTCTTAGGCGATATCATTTGATCCGGGAGATAGTAGATCGACGGGAGATCGAGGTCAGGAGAGTTGACACGAAGGACAACGTAGCGGATTCACTCACGAAGGCACTCTCCCAGACGTAGTTTGAAAGGCTTTTTGGGATGTTGGGTATGAGATACTACAACACATGGCCTTAGTGTAAGTGGGAGATTGTTAGGAATATGTATGCCCTAGAGGCCATTATTGTATGATATAGTGGATGCTTGGACATATATATAAAGGTCTTTCTTGCTTGATATAATAGTATGCTATTTGGTTGCTCTTTATCTTAACATGTACACTAGTATTATTATACTGTCTCTCTGATATATAATGATAAAGCCCTTAGGATGTTTGCTTGATTACTAGGACCATGATGCGGATCATATTACTAGGACTTGTGTAGTCCACAAGCACATCCTTTAATTGTTCCTAGTCGAGAGAGTATCGAGACCGGGCATCGATATTCCAGAGTAGACTAGTGTGTATGTTTCTTGACTCTGTATGGGGCGATGGTTGATCCTATAACCATTGGTGTTTGACATCAAAGATTGTACACAGGTGCTCATTAGAGAATGGGTACACTGAACATGACTCGTCGAGAACTCTTAGATGGTACCATACCTATCGTCAGATGGAAGTTCTCTCATGATACCGGTACAGGTCAGTCTGTAGACCCGAGATCTTCATAGAGTCTTGTGTGGTTCCCACTGTGCTTTGATTTCCTCCCTACCATAGCTCAAAGGATTCGTGCAAACATGTAGATTTTGGGTACAGTCCCGAGTCACATGGAGGCAGTGAGCGATAGGAGGGGTTTCGTATCTCCCAGTATTGGGAGTTGATGTTGCGCTATGCTCGATTGGCTATAATAGTAAGCCCATGGCCAGGGTTGGTGAGATTTACTGGTAAGAGTTATCAGTAGTTTTTCGAACTGTTATGAGCCATACATCGGCATGACTTATCAAGTTACTGAGGTCTGACGATTCCATCCCTAGACTCAATATGCGACATATCAGACGAAGAGACCGGACTGTACGGTAAGTGTTACTTATAGGATTCATGGGAGTTTGGACAAGCTTGCTTGTTGATCTTCTAATTGCTCAATACCTGGGTAGCCGTTACGTCCAGCTAGTACCGCAGACGGCTTGTGGATGACTGATGTGATCATCATCTACTGCTGACGTATTGACGAGTCTTTAGAGTCCCACACAGAAGTTTCCTAGTTCAAGCGAAACGAAGTAAGGCACATATGTTGATATGTGCGGGGGCCTGATTAAATACGAGTATGTGATACCGTATTCTAATCTGGTGGTTATTTGATACCAGTTAGGTTATATATGATATAACCAGATTATTGAATCAAGTGTTAATTTAATAATATGATATACATATAAATGATATTAGTCGGTTATATGTGATATAACCGGATTATTAAATCAAGTGTTGATTTAATAATATGATATATATTTATATTTGGTATAAGAGAATAATGGAGGAAAGATGCCATAGGAGGGAATTTCCTCCTATGGCGTCGAAAAAATACACCCTCCCTTATTTTTTCCGCCGATCGGCACCCACAATCTTCATCGTTATCATCTAAGATGTGGGTACATCAAATTTCATGTGATTCTACAACCTTTTCACCGTTGATTTAGCAATGTAAAAAGTTCTATTGTCGGTAAACCGTTAATTTTAAACGCACTAAATCAACGGTGAAAAAGTTGTAGAATCACATGAAATTTGGTGTACCCACATCTTAAATGATAACGATGAAGATGGTGGGTACCAATCGTTGGAAAAAATGAGGGAGGGTGTATTTTTTCGACGCCATAGGAGGAAATTCCCTCCTATGGTCTCTTTCCTCCATTAACCTCATATATTTGATATAATTATATATTAACTAATATTACTGCACTAATTGTTTGCTTATCTTTATATATATATTAATATATATGTGATATATATATATATATATATATATATATATATATATATATATATATTATGAAGCATGGTTGATTTTCTATTTTTAGAAATTAAAAAAGGAGGTGGAAAATAGGACATGTTTAGAGCATGGGTTGAAGCATGGCATTTATCATTGTTTATTTGTTTTTGTGCACTATTGAAGTATGGCTCACTTTTTATAATTGGGAAATATCTATACTTCAATAAGTGAACACAAATGGGTTTCCATTCTTCACAACACTTGTGATTTTTCCTCACTTGAGCTCATATGACGAGTTCTCCTCTCTAGCTCTCTCCATCTTCTTCATCCTTCACCTTTAAGCTCAATCCCTCACATGAGTTATGAAACCTTGAGCTTGTGAGAACCCTAGTGAGTTTTGAACCCCTACTTCACTATCCTAGTTTGAATTAGCAATTTGAATTAGTGTGTTTCCTTTACTAAAGAGTTTAGTGAATAGGTAGCTTGGATTAGCGGAGTTTCGAGTAGATCTGTCACGCCCCGCTTCCCAAAATACGGAATACGAGGGGTTGACAAGGCCAGCCATGCTCTTACGGTCGAGGAAATATCTCTCCGTAGTCACACTTCGGCTTCTAGCTTTACGTGGTAATCAGTCAAAAATGCACAGGTAATGAGAAATGCAGTAACTGAAACAAAACAAATACAAAGAACTAACCTGATGGAGATCAAAAGAGTATAGCTCTGGATAGCTGATCAAGGTGTCCGCGATGTATGTCTGGTCCTGGTCCAAGCTAGATCCACTTCTCACTCTGAGCATGCATACTCAGGTCGTCAGAGCGACACGATAGCAATATATATATATGGATACAAATGGTAACTCATACATCAATACTGAATATGTAACAGCAAATTGAGAGAGTAAAGACATGAACATGAAGTAGCCGATGCGGGTATCTAAAAGAGCAGGTGAACATGAAAGCAGTAAAGTAGTATGTCAGGTGTGTTGATTCAGTAAGCAATGCATGTCAATGTCACTATCCCTATCGGTCTCTAAGTCTCTCTGTACAGGTCACTAAGCCTATCGTCAGTCCAAGTGTGAGAGTCAACCACTCGTGAGTATCCTCCACCCAAGGGTAGGACCCAAGGGCAAGGGACCACGGGCCCGAAAAAAACGCACGGTAATAATCAGTGATATCCCTATATATATATCTCCATATGTGCCGGCATGGGACTCCCGAGATTCTGTTGAACTCACACCAAACTACCCCACACCCCGTGGTCTACATCAAACGCCAACCATAAACTCAAATACCGGTCGGTCCATGACAAGTCTGCGCGAGAACTGGAGACAAGATCTCCATCAAGCATGTCCCGACTGATACCCAAGATAAATGGACAATATTTGGTGCCTTACCTGTGACACCCATACAAGTGCTTCCATAATTGTCCCATACCAATTATAGTCACACTTATACACATCCCACAGACGTCGATAATGCAATAAAATAATAGGGTCCACTGATTGTGTACAAGTACGTGTCACTTTCACTTATCCATTCATGCTCGACCACTAACGTACTTGCCACAATCAGATGCTAAAACCTAACACTGGGTAATGCACATGATCATTAGGTTACCAATGCAATAACATATATGTAATGTGATGAGAATACGATAATTCAGGCATGATTAAGATGTCATCACTCGGTGTCTTACCGCTTGCATAATTCTTCATAAATCACACATGCAAAATTCAGCAAAACAATGAACAGGGGATAAGTAGTACGTTTGGTTATCTAACCAGAAAATTTAGTTTCACGTCAATCGGGTTTCGGGATCACTAGAAATGGTCATTTCCTTTTAAGCGTTCACTGCTGGAAATCCGGTTTCAGAATCGGATGTCCGTTTCGTAACGCATTTTAATCGCAGTTGGGATCAGAATTTAGCGACGCTACAGTTGAATGAGATTTAGGGTTTCCAATAAGGTTTCCAATGCAATTGGCAGGTTAGTATTATATTACGCCAATAGAGAGTTATGGCCAGATTAAGTTGGGGTGTAAAATCTGCTTCTGCAGAATTCAGCAAGACATGACGACAAGGTAAAATGAATTAAAAATATCAAACGGTTGAGGAAACCAGTGAAACCAGTCGAGTAAGAAAGATAATCCAATTTCCTACGTAATTATATAGGATTCCACGCATTCTCTTACATGAACAGTGATAAACAGGAGTTTAACAACAGGGTTAACCTGGATTTCCATTCTGGACTGCAGTCCAGAATCATAATCCACCTCAGTTTTCTTTATCATAATGTTCTACAATTCAGTGATCAACAATACATTACAGTGGGTTAAACAGTTAGCTTCGATACGAGCCATCAAACGCTAAGATCCGGTTTTTACACAATTTATCATAAATTTTATAGTTTGGGGTGTACGAAGGTTTTCAGGTTTTACAACAGAAACCGAGACCATATTTTATGTGAGTAAACGACATAGCTTTGGAACCAAAGTCTCAAGGAACATTTCTAACTACTCGGGCCATCACATTTCATATTTTTCCGTCAATTTAACATGAGTTTCCCATTCGGCCGTGCATCGAGTACTTGAATTATACGATTCACGTAAAAGAGTTTGCGACAATTATAGTAATTAGAATTGTAACATATACAAGTAGCATGAAGCAAGTATTAAACTTGCCTGAAGACGTGTCGACGCTAGTCCGGCAGCAGCAATAGCACGATCGCGTCACGGGAGCAGCACAGGTTCGGCCTTTGGAATCAGATAATTGTACTCAATCCAGTCAATCTTCGTATATTCATTCTCCGCACTGCTCCAGGTTGTTTCTTGTTTTGGTGTGAGGGAGGTAGAGGTGCAGAGAGAGAGATAGAGATCTTTAGAGAGACAGAGAGAGAGAGAGAGAGAGAGAGAGAGATTTAGAGAGAGAGAGAGATGCAGTGAGACAGAAGGAGAGAGATTTACTTGGCGACGACGAGGGGGTCAACGGAGGCGCCGGCGAGGTGGCCTGCAGAGGGGGTGCGCTCGGGTCTGCAGCTTGGAGGGGCGCGGATGGGGCTCGGCGTCGGGGGTTGCAGGGGAGGCGCTCGTGCTCGGTGGTGGGGCTCGGTGTGTAGGCGGTGGGTGAAGAGGATGGAGACGCGAGGGGGACGAGGCGGTCGTAGTTGTCGTCGATGTCTTCGGCGGTGGTGATCGAGATGGCCGGCAGTGGTGATGCGAAGGGGTGAGAGATGGGTTTTGTTTGAAGGAGGTGGTGGAGCTGCAGTGGTGGTGTGTGGGAGGAGAGGGAGGTGGCGACGAGGCGAGGGTAAGGTTGACGACGAAGAGGTAAGCGTCGTCGATGAGGACAGGCGAGGGCGTGGGTTCGGTGTGCAGGGGATCGATATGGGGAGTTTGTGGTTTCCTGAGAGAGGAGAAGGGAGAAAGAAGAGAGCCGTTGGGGGAGTGGGTCATTGGGGAGTGCGCGCGTCGCGGGCACGAGGGACGTGGTCGTAAGGAGCGGGGCGTTGGCGAGACGGGCGGCGACATGGGGGCGCGCGGAGGAAAGAAGGAAAAGGAGCGGGAAAAGAGAGCGAGTGGGGAAGGAGAAGAGTCGGGTCGGGTCGGGTCGCGAGCGGGTAAGGGAGGTTGGGCTCGGGAAGTAGTGGGCCGGGGAAAAGGAAAGTATTTAATTGATTTTTATTTTCGTTTTTGGGCTTAGGGAGTGTGGGTTGAGGGAAAAGGGAGTTTAATTAATGGAATAGAGCATTGGGCCGGCTAAAAATAAGAGGGAAGGAAATCGAAAGGGAAAAAGAATTTAGGGAAAAGATTTAGGGGGATTTGGGCCGGGCTCGAAGGAGTTTAAATAAATTGGGAAGGAAGAAAGAGGTGGGCCAGGCTCGGGGTTAAGGAAATGGAATGATGTAAAATAAATAGGTAATGCGGTTTTGGCTTTGTTTAGGGAAAAATAATAAAGGGGAAGAAAAAGGGATTTAAGTAATAGAATTGGTTTTCGGAAAAGGATTAAAAATGGGGACTAAAATGAAGGAATTAGGATTTTTAAATACTTAAAATAATTATAAGGATAAATAGGTAAATTTGTAAGTGACCTCTATTTAATAAAAATACGGCTATTGGCCTATAAAAGAACTGGGTGCTACATCATACCACCCTTACAAAAATTTCGTGCTCGAAATTTAAAACAAACGATAAGCTATATAAAGTAACATGCGAAAGGCTATGACCTCAAACCCTCACATAAAGCGGTTTTCTTAAAACAGTTAAAAAGAAAAAAAAACGAAGGTCTAAGTAAGTATAAGGCAGAAATCAACTATAAGGGAAAACTATATGTACAAGGGAATAAAATAGCAATAACGGACAACAACACCCGAGGCATGCTAGATAAAATTGAGATCCTAAATATGCATACATACGTATATCAAAATAGCGCTGCTAAAAATAATGGCACCAGACTTAACTATTTATAATAGTAAATTATAAGCACAATACCCGGGAAAATAAAGTGACAATAATAAAATAGTGAAGGATTTATCGATAGGTTAAAATATTTTAGGATAACGTATCAATCAAACAATTTTAACATAACTTAGGAAGCCACATGGTGAAAATAAGAAACATGGAACAAAATATGCGCGATATATGGTCGCGCTATGAAAAACGTGAAGGATAGTAAACCGTTTAACATGGGTGAAATGGAAGTAGTCAATAACACGCTTTTTTTGATAAATACAAAATAGTGAAAACTAAGTTTTCGAATAACGATGTCCCTAAATATATGTCACGACCCGAAAAGAGCACGTGACTGGCACCTGAACCCTATGAAGTCTATAGGACTCCATCTGATCCAAGTAAGCCAAAAGCCCAGAAATCTAAAACCATTTTAAGAGTAAATAAGAAAATTGGTTTAAAGAAGTGAAGAAAAACATATTTGAAGTCATGGTTTTTTTTAAAAAATAACTAAGCCGAATATGCATTTAAAAAATGTAAAGTCCTTTCTAAAAATTTCGGCAGAGTTTCTTTTGTAAAAACTGGCCCCGAACGGGGTACAACAAGAACAATATATATATACAGTGATAAAAGGCATCCCCAAGCGGGAGCTAGCTCTTCGTCGATTGACGGTCACAACCACACAACAATATAATATACAACGCCGAATGGCGAGGGTCAAACCAAAAGAAACTCAATAAGCATGAAAACCGCAATACTACTAAGCGCGACTCTAAGGTCGAATAATACATCATCAGTGTCCAAGTCTGAAACAATATACAAGATTTGGTTGATGGAATTTCTAGATACAATGAATAATACATGTACAATGGTGGTTTTGATGCAAAAGAACCTACCTACCAAATGCAATTCACCCGCAAGGAAGCAGTGTGCCAGAAATGCCGCTAAGGAACCTGTACGGCAAAACCTGCAAGAACTGTGGCACAACGGGGGTGAGTTGCCAACTCGTGAATAGAAAACATCTACAAGCAGAAACCGAATGCAAGACATAATCCTAGGTCAAAACAATCAGTATATAATATAATCCTCAAGGGTAAGTCTGAAGCATGACAAGGTGGCAATGTAACATCTAAACATGTATGTAGTGCCAAGTACTCAGGTAATAATATGTCATAAATATAGGGTATGTCTGCATGAAGTAAATATGATGAAGTATCAAATGAATATCAATACATATATATTAGCGTCCCATACCACTAATATTGGTGTAAGGGTATATATAACAGCGCCCTCATACCCTCTTATATATACAAATGAAGTATGATCAATGTAAATCCAGTCTGTATGTGATCAATGTCTGTAATATATGTGGATCCCGGCCACCTGTCACCCAATGACAATAAGCATCATGCATGCAAATATGAGGATATAATCAAATCATGGAAATCATCATGAAACCTGTGCCTAGCATCGGCACGTAAATCCTCATCTATCAGGTACTGTCACCAAGACTAGCCCTGATAGGTACGTATCATACGCCATCTCGAAACCCGAGTGCCCAGCTTCGACCCTCGAATTGCGACGTATGCATACGTACATAGCTCCGGTCGGTATCCCCACGATAACCGCCGAGTCCAAATACTATCACCGGTAGGTAGTGCTCCCCTGCCAGGCTCACTGTCTAACATATACGAGTCTTCTTGCCCCGGGGTACCTTACCGGGTCCACCATGTACCCGCAGACGGTGCCTACCGCTTCTCGAATCGGGTTTCATATGCCACTCTCAGAACCGAGAAAACACATGGTGGACGCACTGAAATATCATATCAAGGGAAACCGGGTTTTTAAAGACAATACATATTCTCAGTTGAAATAGCCACGGTTCCCAAATCCAGAAATATCATGGAAACAACATATCTCAATGCGTATAATCAGAAAACATGATGTTTGCAACATATGAAAGAATGTAAGCATATCGATATATCATGCAATACGGAATAGTGATATGCACATATTGGGGAAGCCGCTCTTTTAAAATGAATCGGTTTTAAAGAGTATCTTGCGGTTCCCAAATCTAGAAATATCATCTGTGTATGTGCAAACAAGTATGTGTACAAAAATAAGTGTACAATGAGTATATATATAAGTATGCCATGCAAGGGTCGTATCCTGAATGCAACAGTACTACAGTGCAGTGACATGGTAATTATCGATGATGAAGTGTGTGAGCCGGCAAGCAAGTGTGCGTGGAACATACGCATCATCGATAATGGTGCTGGTGTCCTACAGCATGATGGTAACATAGCAATAACCCATGATATGCAATGCGAATAGTGCTGAAAATGCAGAATCAAATAAAACAACGCAATAGTGAAGTGTCTACATCAAACTGTATATATCATGCGATTATGCCATTTGAAATAAGACGAATCAGGGTTTTTAGTAAAATAAGGGCTACGGTGTTTTTAAGAAAAGATACACCTTTTGAAGTATCCGTAGAATCCCTTTGTTTGTCTTTAAGATATTTCTGATTCGCAGTTTTTGAAATAGGTATGACTCGGGTCTAGTCTAACATCTACTATGCAAGCTACTGATCTAAGTATCAAGCCAATCGGGAGGGGTATGGAAACCACCTAAATCTGAGTCGATATGTATATATAGTAGTCGGTGATCCCGCCTCAGTAGTATCGCGTACGATACAATATATCATATGACCTCCTCAAGTCATGAGTGCGGATCTATCATCAATGTAAAGCTCGTACGGTAAATCATCGTACGGCATCCCAATAGCTGGGTACGGGTCAAAATCACATTCCTCTTATTAAATATCAGGTATCATTATCATCATACCACATAATTTGGGTACTGATCTAAGTCTAGTACATCTGATACCATCTATAAAGTATGAATGCGGGGTAAACACACATCCCAAGCCCGCAAGAATCACATGTCGTATCCCAAATACGAATCATATCAAATCACCGATCTCGCAGCACAATGCCCAATATCATCGACTTATCACCAATGTCATCCAATATCATCAACAAGTGTAAGTATAAGGAATATACAAGTGTGTGCGTGTGGGTGTAAATCTATCCTAGGGTTCGCAACTAGGAACTACGCTAGTTATTTCTATCCCTAACTAACCATAACACACCTAACACGAAGCCACAACACACTATAACTATCATATATATAATCTACATAGTATACTAACTACGGACTGCGGGGGTGCTATACGCCATCCACCCGACTTCCCCCTGTAGATATAATCTACTCACCTAGCGTCTTCATTGTCGACGTCACCACGCGTTTGCTTGTCGTCCCGAAGTCTTCATGGGGTACCTACATATCAAAATATCGTATATGCGCATTAAAACCAAATCAAATCTAAAACGGCACACGAAACCCAAAACGATACGATAAGGGGCCTATAGGTTAGAACCTATGGGCACGCCTTCAAAACCATCAATCAATCCTCGATATCGTCGTATAAACGCCAAGTATTCGAGGTAAAACGCAATACACAAATTCAGAATTGAAAATACGGAATACGGAAACACAAATCCAAAACAGCAACTAAGGAAATAGGCTCCAGATTTCATCCTAGGTCAAACTAGACAAATCTATACATACCAGGGGTCTAATCTATGCATGTAGGAGCTACAGAACCAAAACGAGCAAGTTTGGTGCAGGTATGGCCGCAAATTGCGGCCAATGGGAATAAATTGGCGGCCTGGGAATAGAAGTGGGGGCTGGGGTCTTGGGTGGTGGTTCCTATGTGCCTGCACATCTCACTGTCCAATCAATTTTATTTCAGAATGTCTCGGGTGATAGCAGATTACAAAATACACTCCCAGATTTACAGTTTTCCCCGATATCGATTCGCTAAATCCGTATTCTGGGTTTTAACTTCAAGTTTGGTCCAAAGCAACATCACAACAGGGTTTCTAAGGTCACTACAAGCCTCAATTTCACCTTTGATTTCAGATCTCACCTAAACCCTAACTTGAATTCTCCAAAGTCCACAAAACGACACAATATCGATATGAAACTAGTATAGATGCACAAGGGAAATGAAATACTACTCTAGGGTGCAGAAATTACCTTCTTTGGCAACTCAAGAAAATTCTTGAGTTGCTCAAAATCCTCAAGATCCCCTCTTTCTTAGTCCAATGCGATCTTCTCGAGCTTGTTAGCATGTTTTGTGAAGAGGAAATGGGGTTTCGGGGTTGGATTCAAGATGTTTTTTGGAGATTGAAAAGGAGGGAAGTGAGAAGAGGAGTAGGAGCAGCAGCAGCTCTCATGAGAGGGGAGAGAGAAATGAGAGTGATGAAATGATGGGAGCATGGCTTCAAAAGAGAAAAGTTGACCTATACCTACCCCCTCTCTCTCTCATCATCATTCCATTTCCTTTTCCCTTTTCTTTTCTTCTCACTCAAATAGTGAACCCAAAAGAACCATGGCAATAGAAAAGTAACACAAGTGTAACAAGTGTGGAAAATGATATGTGCACATTTTTGCACAAAAAAACCAAAAATCCAATTAGCGATTTTTAATCGCGATTAGCACTAAATTAGCATATAATTAATCATAAAAACTTTAAAATGACATAATTCAACAAAATACCCTATTTTAGAATTTTCCATAATTTTTCTAAAATTTTTACCATTTATTTGTATTTAATAATACTAAAATATTAAAATATTCAATAAATATTAATATTAAATTATAAAAATTCCCAAAAATAATATTTTATTATTTTTTTTTGAGATGTTACAATATAGTTAGGGAAAAAGGAAATAACACGAAGCGTATAGGGCTAGCCAGGGTAAAGATTTCAATGGAGTAAGGCCCATTCAAAAGATCGGGGTGCGGCACTTTTTAATCTAAGCGAGGGTCAAAACAACACAAGGTGCAGGAGCGAAGGACAGTAATGAATCTCAGGGGGAAAGGAACGTATAGGGGAATAGTCAAAGTATCATATGAACCAACAATCAAAAGATTAGCGAACTCAGAAATTTTATTTCATTCCAGAAAATTCTCAACGAAGCATTCTCGAAAAGAAAAAGATAACCCTAACTATACATAGGTTTATTTGGCCAGAGGAGACAAAAACTGGATCATGTCAGTTGCGGTTATGGGAGTTCAGCAGGTCACGGTAGGCTCGAGTGCTCAGATAGGGGCGTCCATTCCCATATCGCCTCGCAGGGATCGCCACTGGAAGTCCTTCTGCCGCGAAGTCTTGTTCTCCTGGTCCTTCTTCCTCAGCTGGAGCTTCTTCATCAAGGTCTGCTTCCATATGATTCTCTTCTTCTGGATCCTCTTCTATAGGGTTTTCCTCCACTGGATTTCCTCCTATCGGGCCCTCCTCGGGATCTTCCTCTATCGGGTTCTCTTCAGGGTCTCCTTCCTCCTCGTCGGAATCACCGATCATGTCAACCTCTGGGGCTGCAGCTCCTTCGTCCTCGAAATCGCTGTTTCCGAAAATACCCTGGGGGCCGTTGATCTCGTCGTTCGAACTCACCAGCATGCGGTCTAAGGAAACGCATGACTGTGCATCCTCATCTAGATGCGGCGCTGCTCCAGGGTGGGCCATGGCCTGAAAAGAAAGAGTCATGATTAGACAGTGGAACACATTAAGAAAATAACCAAGGATATGGAGTACAAGGAAAATATGCGGTAGACAAGGACTGAAAGACAAAATTTAGAATACTAACGCAATGAATAGTATAAATAAAGTGAGAAGCAAGAGAACGATACATACATCACAACTCAAAGTTTTATTGCATTCAACTAAAAGTTCAGCGGATAAGATCGCAAATGAAAAGAAAATATTTACAAAGGAGTGACAACATTATTATTGAAAGCAGAAAACGTGATAATTCTTCTTTGATTTCTGGACTGCTGCATTCTCGTCTCGCGAGCTGAATCCTGCGCGGGGTTCGCACTATCCTCGAAGCTCGAACTTACGAAATAACCATCACCTAGCTGGAGTGGAGAGTGTGGACGAATCTCCTCCTTGTAGCTCCTTCCTTTTAGGGCAGCCATTGATAGGATGTTCGCTGGATCCGCAAATCAGGCATTGCCCCTTGGCGCGGCGACAATCTCTCTGAAGTATCCTGGCTTCTTACAGTACCCACAACGTTGGGTCTTCCGTTGCTACTGTTGCTGGGGAACAAGTGAGCGCTTCATCTTCACCTCTTTTCCTCGCCTAACAAGGATCCCTTTATGATTGGAGACTTCCGCTGGTGCCTGAGTCACCTGCCTTCTCAATCCTTCTGCTAACAGGTCGTTTGCTCGCCCCCGGGCTTCCTTCAGACCCTGCGGTGCATTCAGAATCTCTACGGTCTGATTCTGGGGAGTGGAGATGGAAGAAGAGTCGTTGGAAGACATGGTCCTGAAACGACAATTTGAGGACGATATAAGGCACAAGCTATAAGAATTAAAATACAATATGGATTAGGCAAGGAATCAAGAATATCGGGTGCGGTGGAATTCAAACAAGTGGAAATCAACTGTAGAACTCCAAGTCACTCAAACAGAATACAGTATTGTAACTATGATGCAGTTCACAATTACAAGCACGTAACTCTACCAAGTTACCCGAAACTCTAGCGGATGGATAGCAGAATACACTATGTGAATCAAGATTAAGAATAACAAGTTTACAATCTAGACCGAAGGATGTCTTAGATTGTCAAGCTCTACTCGGAAACTGCAATCCCAATCGAAGCAAAACCTGGCTCCGATACCAACAAAACCATGTCACGCCCCGCTTTCCAAAATACGGAATACGAGGGGTTGACAAGGCCAGCCATGCTCCTACGGTCGAGGAAATATCTCTCCATAGTCACACTTCGGCTTCTAGCTTTACGTGGTAATCGGTCAACAATGCACAGGTAATGAGAAATGCAGTAACTGAAACAAGACAAATACAAAGAACTAACCTGATGGAGATCAAAAGAGTATAGCTCTGGATAGCTGATCAAGGTGTCCGCGATGTATGTCTGGTCCTGGTCCAAGCTAGATCCACTTCTCACTCTGAGCATGCATACTCAGGTCGTCAGAGTGACACGATAGCAATATATATATATATATATATATATATATATATATATATATATATATATATATATGGTTACAAATGGTAACTCGTACTGAATATGTAATAGCAAATCGAAAGAGTAAAGACATGAACATGAAGTAGCCGATGCGGATGTCTAAAAGAGCAGGTGAACATGAAAGCAGTAAAGTAGTATGTCAGGTGTGTTGATTCAGTAAGCAATGCATGTCAATGTCACTATCTCTATCAGTCTCTAAGTCTCTCTGTACAGGTCACTAAGCCTATCGTCAGTCCAAGTGTGAGAGTCAACCACTCGTGAGTATCCCACACCCAAGGGTAGGACTCAAGGGCAAGGGACCACGGGCCCGAAAAAAATGCACGGTAATAATCAGTGATATCCCTATATATATCTCCATATATCTCCATATGTGCCGGTATGGGACTCCCGAGATTCTGTTGAACTCACACTCAAACTACCTTACACCCCGTGGTCTACATCAAACGCCAACCATAAACTCAAATACCGGTCGGTCCATGATAAGTCTGCGCGAGAACTGGAGACAGGATCTCCATCAAGCATGTCCCGACTGATATCCAAGATAAATGGACAGTATTTGGTGCCTTACATGTGACACCCATACAAGTGCTTCCATAATTGTCCATACCAATTATAGTCACACTTATACACGTCCCACAGACGTCGACAACGCAATAAAACAATAGGGTTCACTGATTGTGTACAAGTACGTGTCACTTTCACTTATCCATTCATGCTCGACCACTAACGTACTTGCCACAATCAGACGCTAAAACCTAACACTGGGTAATGCACATGATCACTAGGTTACCAATGCAATAACATATATGTAATGTGATGAGAATACGATAATTCAGGCATGATTAAGATGTCATCACTCGGTGTCTTACCACTTGCATAATTCTTCATAAATCACACATGAAAAATTCAGAGAAACAATGAATAGGGGATAAGTAGTACGTTTGATTATCTAACCAGCAAATTTGGTTTCACGTCAATCGGGTTTCGGGATCACTAGATATGGCCATTTCCTTTTAAGCGTTCACTGCTGGAAATCCGGTTTCGGAATCGGAAGTCCGTTTCGTAACGCATTTTAATCCTAGTTGGGATCAGAATTTAGCGATGCTACAGTTGAATGAGATAGGGTTTCCAATAAGGTTTCCAATGCAATTGGCAGATCAGTATTATATTACGCCAATAGAGAGTTCTGGCCAGATTAAGTTGGGGTGTAAAATCAGCTTCTGCAGAATTCAGCAAGACATGACGACAAGGTAAAATGAATTAAAAATATCAAACGGTTGAGGAAACCAGTGAAACTAGTCGAGTAAGAAAGCTAATCCAATTTCCTACGTAATGATATAGGATTCCGCACATTCTCTTACATGAGCAGTGATAAACAAGGGTTTAACAACAGGGTTAACCTGGATTTCCATTCAGGACTGCAGTCCAGAATTATAATCCACCCCAGTTATCTCTATCATAATGTACTACAATTCAGTGATCAACAATACATTACAGTGGGTTAAACAGTTAGCTTCGATACGAGCCATCGAACGCTAAGATCCGATTTATACACAATTTATCATAAATTTTATAGTTTGGGGTGTACGAAGGTCTTCAGGTTTTACAACAGAAACCGAGACCACATTTTATGTGAGTAAACGACATAGCTTTGGAACCAAAGTCTCAAGGAACATTTCTAACTACTCGGGCCATCACATTTCATATTTTTCCGTCAATTTAACATGAGTTTCCCATTCGGCCGTGCATCGAGTACTTGAATTATACGATTCAAGTAAAAGAGTTTGCGACAATTATAGTAATTAGAATTGTAACATATACAAGTAGCATGAAGCAAGTATTAAACTTGCCTGAAGACGTGTCGACGCTAGTCCGGCAGCAGCAATAGCACGATCGCGTCACGGGCGCAGCACAGGTTCGGCCTTTGGAATCAGATAATTGTACTCAATCCAGTGAATCTCCGTACATTCATTCTCCGCACTGCTCCAGGTTGTTTCTTGTTTTGGTGTGAGGGAGGTAGAGGTGCAGAGAGAGAGAGAGATATATCTTTAGAGAGACAGAGAGAGAGAGAGAGAGAATTAGTGCCCCAAATCAATCATCCCCCTCGCCGGTGCTCACCTCTTTAGAGAGACAGAGAGAGAGAGAGATGCAGTGAGACAGAGGGAGAGAGATTTACTTGGCGACGACGAAGGAGTCGACGGAGGCACCGGCGAGGTGGCCTGCAGAGGGGGTGCGCTCGGGTCTGCAGCTTGGAAGGGCGCGGACGGGGCTCAGCGTCGGGGGTTGTAGGGGAGGCGCTCGTGCTCGGCGGTGGGGCTCGGTGTGTAGGCGGTGGGTGAAGAGGAGGGAGACGCGAGGGGGATGAGGCGGTCATAGTTGTCGTCGATGTCTTCGATGGTGGTGATCGAGATGGCCGGCAGTGGTGATGCGAAGGGGTGAGAGATGGGTTTTGTTTGAAGGAGGTGGTGGAGCTGCAGCGGTGGTGTATAGGAGGAGAGGGAGGTGGCGATGAGGCGAAGGTAAGGTTGACGACGAAGAGGTGAGCGTCGTCGATGAGGACAGGCGAAGGCGTGGGTTCGGTGTGCAGGGGATCGATATGGGGAGTTTGTGGTTTCCTGAGAGAGGAGAGGGGAGAAAGAAGATAGCCATTGCGGGAGCGGGTCGTAGGGGAGTGCGCGCGTCGCGGGCGCGAGGGACGTGGTCGTGAGGAGCGGGGTGTTGCTGTAAGTCCACGGTAGTGCCCCGATCATCTAACAGACGCCAAATGCGGAACAAAAACTTTTTAGAACTGGCGCTATCGCGTACTATAACCCAGATTTGCCATTGAAGCTAAACTAACAAACTACAAAGTGGGTAGAAGAGTTATACCGAACGATCCGAGTCCTCTGGTCTTCAACCATCATCCCACGCTTGTTGCGGCTGCTCCGATCTCTTGAATCTCCAGTTTCGTCGTCCAGGTGGCACCACGTCGACGGATCTTTAAACGGGCTCCCGCCTCTGAACCGAGGCAACTCGGTCGTCAAGTTTGCTAAAAGAGACGACCAAGATTGATGTAGAGAATGAGTAGAACACTTTGTCTCGTTACGTCCAAGGCTATGGATGAACGGTTAATGAAATTGCCTTTTGGATCGATATGAAATGAGCTATGAAAATATATATGGACTAAATCTTTCTTCTCATTTTTAACAACCGTTTCTTTTTCCCAAATCAATCATCATCTCAAGGGGAGGGGGCCAGCCATATATGTAGAGGGAGGGAGGTGAGGGTAGGAGCAAAGAGGTGACTATAAGCACTAAATCAAAAGCATGAGTCAAATGTAACACCTAGCATCACATTAATGCATACATTGAACTTTAAACCCTAGTCATCATAACATTAAATGACCAATTAATGAACAAAGCCACCTCACCATCCTAGTCACCATCTAGAACCTTCTAGAAGCACGACCCACCCTCATCAAGAAAAGATAAATCCGTCTTTAACCGAATGTTAAATACGGGTGATAGAAAACTGGAAACTGGCAACTTCCAAAAGCGATCCCGAAACGGATTTCAGGATAACCCCGTAACAGTATAAACATACCCGCATTTGTATTACGACCGAATACAAATACAACTGAGACAAAGATTTTATATCTACACAGTATAATACTGGGTTTCGGCTTAAACCAAAGTCTACCAGTATTATCTGCCCGAAAAATGACACGTGCGAAAACGCACGTGCATTTTCTGAACCCTGCCATAAAACCATACGGCCTCTACAACGTTTCGCTCGAACTTGGGAAAGTGTCTGTAGGGGACTCTAATGACTCATCAACACACTGGCACTGGGTATAACCACTAGCACGTCAGAGGTACGAGCTGTACGTAATGTTTGCCTATGTATTGATTGGATGGGAAGCTGACGAGTGAACTCATCTCTAAACCCTACTGAGCCTAACAGTGACAATATACATACAGTCCGGTCCGTTCGTCTAAAGAGTATCGCATATCGAGTCTAGGGGGTGGATAAAGTCAGACCCCTAATAACGCGATAATTCGTATCGGTATGAAGCCCATCACCTCCTGAGAAACTACTGATCCAAATCAGTAATTCTCCACTACCTCGGCCGAGAATTTCTAATGATGGCCACCCGTGCACTGCGCGACATCAATCCCCAATACCGGGAGAGACGAATCCCCGACGATCCGCTCACTGCCTCCATGTGGCTCGGGACTGTACCCAACTAAAACCTGTTTGCACAATTCCTTTGAGCGTGGTAGGGTAGTAATCTAAGCACAGTGGGAACTCACACGAGACAAATGATGATCTCAGGTCGACAAACTAACCTGTACACATGTCACCAGGGAACTGCTATCTGACGATATGTATAATACCAACTAGCATGTTCCCGGCGAGTCCTTTCCGGTGTACTCATAACCCAATGAGCACCTGTATACATCTTAGGTGATCCAACTGACACCAGTGGCTTGTGAGACCGGCCACCGCCCCTCGTTGGGGTCTCGACTGTATACACTAGTCTACTCTGGAGTATCGATGCCCTGTCTCGAAACTCCCACGACTAGGGACACTTTAAGGATGTGCTTACAGATCCCAGCTCCCACGTATATGATTGCCATCATACTGCTGGTAGTCAAGCAAGAATCCTATGGGCTCTATCAATATGCAATAGTGAACTAAAGCATGTATACGATGATAAAGACAAACCAGATATCATACTATCATCTCGAGCAAGACTGTCATATCGGTATAGGTCTGCCTCAATCATTGCAATCACGTACCTGCGATCCAATAATTGACTTTGAGGGCACTATCTCCAACAATCTCCCACTTGCACTTAAGGCTAATTATTGCGATGTCGCATACTCACAGCCCGTGTGATACCGAACACCCAATTCCTCTACTAATCAGTTTCACAAAACTAGTTTGTAAAACTCTTGTGTTCGAGAAATAGCCTCAGTGAGTGGATCCGCCCTGATGTTTCTTTCTATATCTCTCTTAATCTCAAGTTCGCGGAGAAAACCATCTCCCGAATCGAGTAATACCTGTCTTAGAATATGTCTGAATATCTGATGGGACCTAGTTCATAAATGAACTCCAAATCCAATCTTCTTAGACTTTATTGATAACTGAACCTAATCAGTATCGCGCACCATGCCTCCCACAGTATCCTCTTGGACCACCTGTCCATAATACTGTCCTTCATCATAGGGAAAACTATAACTCTGACAATCACTCTGTCATCTATGTCACCTTGGAAGCCTGGAATGATAACCGTCTCTCGAAGGAGGCTGTCATCATCAAATCCATAGAACATACATTTATGTTCTAAAACTGTTTCCTAATGTTTCTTCAGGATTGGATTAATATAAACTTATCGCATCTAGTGCAAAAACAACATCTGGCGTGGTACTTGACATCTCATGATTGACTCAATTGCCTAAGCAAGTGATCTGCCAATCATGCACATCCCTCTCTCCTTTAGTCTCTAAGACACCTTTAGAGAGGGTGACTCCATCACCTGCAGGTACACCACCATGCCAAGAGTCATTTATTCTAAAATACTATAAGAATACTGTCAAAGTACCCACATTGGGAAACTATCCAAATCTTGATCTAAAACCATAGATCTAGAAACCAGAATGTCAGATATTATATCCATATCCTTTGTGGAGAAACAACTGTGTGACGACCAAAGTACAACCGACCGTAGTATAGGAATTTTACTTCCTACTCTGTGTATGTCATCCAAATACCAGGACATCACACCCTACTACCTTCTTAACAGATCCATCCCCTATTCTGATGAAGTCAAACCCATGACTTTCACATCAAAAATAGATGATCTTATCTCCGCTATATCTGCTCAAGCCTATAAATAGACATAAGCTACTTGCCCACTATGCTTCCGCTGCTCCCACTGACTATGACAACCCTTTGGCAGAATAATATCCACGTACACTTCTAAAGCTAGTTTAGAATGACGTTATACTTATCCTCTTGCCGGGTCTCATAGTTTGGAACAACAGTAGTGTCAAGTCTGGGTAAACAAGAACCTCTCTGTCACCGTCCTTGAGGCTACCGGAGTACCTCTCGGGTGTCTGAGGTTACCCACCATATCTGCGGAGTGGCTATTGGAATGTCAAACCTGATTGAATATATAGGTCCTATTAAATTTTCCATAATCGTTTGCGGTTCTGGAATCACTTCCAGTTCTACCATACTCCCACTACTGTTTTCTGAAAAAGACCATTTTAATAAAACTGTGGCGAGTCAAGAACAGTATCACTATTGATCTTCCAGATGCTAGAAATGTCAACCCTCGTCAAAGCCAGGGTCAACCCACAAACTGCCATTACAGAAACGTGCCTTGAGTTATCCAGTGCCTGGTTTTAAGCATAAGCTGGACAACTCCCCATACCTTAACATCGTTAAGATATGAACCATTCTATATCCAATATAGAAATAGAGGCACTAATTTAATTGGAACCAGATTCAAATCATGCAGCTGTCTCCAGTGCATATCAACTTAATGGAAAGTGGCTACTCAGCATTACTCAACTTAGGAATCCATCCAATTATGAGTAACCCGAAAGAGAAACAAGTTTCTCAAAATCATTACTTGAATACCAATCACAAGAATCTACATCTTCGATTTCTTTGAAGAATCCCGATACTTGCGATACTTGGTTCTCTACTTTATTCTTATACCCACAACTTCTCAAAACTTAGACATTGTATTTCTACGAAACACTTGTCTAAAAACTAGAGAAGTCATAAGTAAATAGAACATAGTACGAGGACCTACCCTTTTGTCCTTACGGACACTGGACAACATACAATACTCTGTATAAGTCCGCTGAGTTGAATAACTCATAACCTATGCGTTGTAGGTTGAAAACTGTACCCAGGCGATTTCCTCAAATATCACCAATTACTACGAATTTCGATATAATGAGGATGATCACCTGATTCCCAATAACTTACTCCCACTCATCATCTGTAAAACCATACAGATGTGAGAATCATACCTGGTAAATACATACCCTGGAGTAAGTATCTAATCGGGAAATCAGTTTTCTTTTAACAATGTACTGAAACATGAAAATGTTTCGTAGGGGTATCCTGGTATTCTTAGTAATGCCTCTTCCATAATCCAATTCATGACTTTAACCGTATATCTCCTTGCCATCTTCCAAATCCCTTTATTTGTCTTTAGTCGTTACCTTCTGTACACCATCGTTAGGCTAAATAGTTTTCTTTCTTCCCTACCGTTCGGAACCAGCCTACGGTTTGGAAGAAGACTATCCAGTAAGCATAATAGGTGTACCCTCCTAAACCAAGGAGTACTCGCAACTTGAGAGAAGGTGATGATAAAAGACAATTGATTAATAACTTATTCTATTTCTCCCGAACTGGGGAAAAAAGCAAAGGTGAAAATAGGAGTGGCGATGAAGTACGCGGTTTAGTCGTGAATGATAACGGTCGCAATTTACTTTGCCCTCTTTCTAATCCCTTTATCTTGTCTTTACATATTACCTTTTGCACACCCTACTTAGGCTAATTGGTTTTCTTCATTCCCTATCTTTCGGCATCTGCCTATGGTTTGGAATAAGACTATCCAATAAGCGTAATGGGTGTACTCTCCTAAACTAAGGAGCCCTCGCAACCTGAGAGAAGGTGATAATAAAAGACAACTGAATAAACCAATTCTATTTCTCCTAAACCTGGATCCATCCTCGAAGTAGTACCTTCGAGTTCGTATATAACCATACGATGGATCTATCCAATGGAAGTGGATGTCCGTAGTAATACGGGGTGTTCTGAGAAATACAAAGGGAAAAAGAAGGAGCGGCAATGACTTATGCAACTCGGACAAACCAAAAGCCAGTATTTTAAGAAGGTTCGGTCAACTTGGTTACTGAGTCATAATCTAAGGTCGGTCAAAGGTTGCTGCCAAAGAGAGAGAGAGAGAAAAGAAACACTTTGCGTGCACTCTAACATAGATCAGAATGGTTATCATTTTATCTAATCAGGAAACCTCCCACTGTAATCTCAAATTCTCCTCCAAACCTGAAAGAAGAATTATTCGGGATCACCCGAAGAGTAAACTAACTCATCAGTGGGAATCGGGATCCAACTATCATCGCATGATAACTTGATGGAAGCCACTCAAGTTATCACACTCCAGAAGGTATGTGCATGCCTAGCAAGTTTCAGTTTATATTTGAAACTCCCGATGTGATTTTTGCCTCATGCTCTTATGACCTTGACTTTGGCCAACAAATCATAAGTCACATGTCAAGTTCTACCCGTCATTGTCCAGGTTAATTTGAACCCATCCGCACATACCCTTGACTTTGGCCAACAAGGCAGTACGACTGTCCCAAACCAACGCATCTATCTATGCAACAGATGAATGTTCAGCAGCTACCAAACACTATGCCTTGACTTTAGCCAACAAACATAGCTTGAATACTACTGACAATCCATAAGAAATGACGGAGGGCTACGGCTGGTTTTTGGCGAAAAACCTTTAACGTAATGAACTTGATCTCGTTGAAGGAACCTGATAGCTTTTTATAAAAATATAGTGGCGAAAACGTTTTGCTAAAGAGGTCACTCCCGATGAAGGGATCTCGGCTCTTTCCTCGTGGAATGAGGTGCAGGATATTCCAACTAAATACCGCGATGCAAAGCAACTTGTAATCGACTATATTGAAGTTATTACCCTGACGCAAACTTTTGCCCAAGGGGTCTCTCCCGGTGAAGGGATATCGGCCCTTGCCTCGTCGAATGAGGTGCAGGATATTCTAAACTGAATATCACTATGCATAACAAAAGGAAACGTCTTTGTAATAACACTTTTTAAATTGGTTCCAACAACATCAAATATAGGTTTGTTTTATCTTGCATTGATAAGAATCAACGCAGTCCCATCAATGAATCACACCAGAAAGAACGAAAATAAAATGTACGTATATGCCATCCGCATTCGCCACTGGGTCCCGTCATCACCCGTTAGGTTACTTAACTAATGACAGAGCGGGGGCTGGACTAGCGCGGGTGTAAAACATATACAACATCTAATAGTATATATACCAATATACAATAATCGCTCCAGGCGTGATAATATGCAGCACTACAGAAAAGTAATAAGCATCACAGAACAATACAGATAATATGGGATCCCCGGGTTTCACAGAGCCGCTGCTGAAACCCGACGTTCCCCTGGTCGTGTGGATAGCCTGTACAATGAAACCTAGACCCCTACGGGTGCGGCAAGTTACCCGCCAAAACCTGAAGCGAGGTAGTCCCCCACAGCATAGTGAATGGAACACCCGGCACTTCACGGAATCCGGTAAATTGAGCACCCCTCCTTGGGTCAACCTGTACCCCCTACGAGTACGGCGAATAGTCTGCCAATTCTAGAGTGAGGCCCCTCTGCCTCTCAAAGCCATGAGATACGGACCCGTTGCTCTTCAGAACCTGGCTATCCGTGCACTCCGTCGCGGGATAAACCTAATACAGAAAATAAAATATGTACAACGGGTACATCGACCTCAACCCGGTCGTGTCCTAAAAAGAATATTATACAACAGGCAGTGACGGCAGTCCACATGTTGGACGCTCGCCCCGCAATATCAAATGTACAAATAAATCCAAACTGCACTATCATTGCACCCTGCTATCCACCACGACAAATCCGCAACATCACAACACAACACAGAACATCAACGCGAATGTCACGTTCGCAAACCCGTCTAAAAGAACTATAGCAATCAGACGCGGTTTACCGATCAAATGACATTCCCGGTCGGAGATATAATGTAAATACTGCATACTAAAAAGTTTAAAATTTCGATCGACTAAATTTCCCGAAGTGGGCCCCACGTACATCTGCTGTACAGTAACAAAATCTGGGCCCAAAAAACTATGCCAAAAACCACAATTTCTATAGTAAAGCCTACTGAAGAATTTTGACGCACTGTTCCCACAGTACTGCCGCGGTTCCGCGGTCAAACCTTAGGTTTGACCACGGATCCGCGGCGGTCACGTAGGATCACGTGCTCAAAATTTACCAGTTTGCTTAAAAAACCCTGCACGCTTTTCTGTGATATGCAAAATTATTTTTAGACACTTTAAAAAATCGACAGAAACTTGTGTGCTGAAAAATGCGATTTTCGAAATTCGGTTCGATCGATATTTTAAACGCGTTAGCACTAGTTAGTATAGCTTAATGGTGAGGCTCTGATACCACTGTAAGTCCACGGTAGCGCCCCGGCCGTCTAACAGACGCCAAATGCGGAACAAAAACTTTTTAGAACTGGCGCTATCGCGTACTATAACCCGGATCTGACATTAAAGCTAAACTAACAAACTACAAAGTGGGTAGAAGAGTTATACCGAATGATCCAAGTCCTTCGGTCTTCAACCATCATCCCACGCTTGTTGCGGCTGCTCCGATCTCTTGAATCTCCAGTTTCGTCGTCCAGGTGGCACCACGTCGACGGATCTTTAAACGGGCTCCCTCCTCCGAACCGAGGCAACTCGGTCGTCAAGTTTGCTAAAAGAGACGACCAAGTTTGATGTAGAGAATGAGTAGAACACTTTGTCTCGTTACGTCCAAGGCTATGGACGAACGGTTAATGAAATTGCCTTTTGGATCGATATGAAATGAGCTATGAAAATATATATGGACTAAATCTTTCTTCTCATTTTTAACAACCCTTTCTTTTTTCCCAAATCAATCATCATCTCAAGGGGAGGGGGCCAGCCATATATGTAGAGGGAGGGAGGTGAGGGTAGGAGCAAAGAGGTGACCATAAGCACTAAATCAAAAGCATGAGTCAAATGTAACACCTAGCATCACATTAATGCATACATTGAACCTTAGACCCTAGTCATCATAACATTAAATGACCAATTAATGAACAAAGCCACCTCACCATCCTAGTCACCATCTAGAACCTTCTAGAAGCACGACTCACCCTCATCAAGAAAAGATAAATCCGTCTTTAACCGAATGTTAAATACGGGTGATAGAAAACTGGAAACTGGCAACTTCCAAAAGCGATCCCGAAACGGATTTCAGGATAACCCCGTAACAGTATAAACATACCCGCATTTATATTACGACCGAATACAATGCAACTGAGACAAAGATATTATATCTACACAGTATAATACTGGGTTCCGGCTTAAACCAAAGCCTACCAGTATTATCTGCCCGAAAAATGACACGTGCGAAAACGCACGTGCATTTTCCGAACCCTGCTATAAAAGCATACGGCCTCTACAACATTTCGCCCGAACTTGGGAAAGTGTCTGTGGGGGACTCTAATGACCCATCAACACACTGGCACTGGGTATAACCACTAGCACGTCAGAGGTACGAGCTGTACGTAACGTTTGCCTATGTATTGATTGGAAGAGAAGCTGACGAGCGAACTCATCTCTAAACCCTACTGAGCCTAACAGTGACAATATACATACAGTTTGGTCCGTTCATCTAAAGAGTATCACATATCGAGTCTAGGGGGGTGGATAATGTCAGACCCCTAATAACGCGATAATTCGTGTCGGTATGAAGCCCATCACCTCCTGAGAAACTACTGATTCAAATCAGTAATTCTCCACTACCTCGGTCGAGAATTTCTAGTGATGGCCACCCGTGCACTGCGCGACATCAATCCCCAATACCGGGAGAGACGAATCCCCAACGATCCGCTCACTGCCTCCATGTGGCTCGGGACTGTACCCAACTAAAACCTGTTTGCACAATTCCTTTGAGCGTGGTTGGGTAGTAATCTAAGCACAGTGGGAACTCACACGAGACAAATGACGATCTCAGGTCGACAAACTAACCTGTACACATGTCACCAGGGAACTGCTATCTGACGATATGTATAATACCAACTAGCATGTTCCCGGCGAGTCCTGTCCGGTGTACTCATAACCCAATGAGCACCTGTATACATCTTAGGTGATCCAACTGACACCAGTGACTTGTGAGACCGACCACCGCCCCTCATCGGGGTCTCGACTGTATACACTAGTCTACTCTGGAGTATCGATGCCCTGTCTCGAAACTCCCACGACTAGGGACACTTTAAGGATGTGCTTACAGATCCCAGCTCCCACGTATATGATCGCCATCATACTGCTGGTAGTCAAGCAAGAATCCTATGGGCTCTATCAATATGCAATAGCGAACTAAAGCATGCATACGATGATAAAGACAAATCCGATATCATACCATCATCTCGAGCAAGACTGTCATATCGGTATAGGTCCTGCCTCAATCATTGCAATCACGTACCTGCGATCTAATAATTGACTTTGAGGGCACTATCTCCAACAGTTGGCGAGGCGGGCGGCAACGTGGGGGCGGGCGGAGGAAAGAAGGAAAAGGAGCGGGAAAAGAGAGAGCGAGTGGGGAAGGAGAAGAGTCGGGTCGGGTCAGGTCGCGAGTGGGTAAGGGAGGTTGGGCTCAGGAAGTAGTGCGCCGGGGAAAAGGAAAGTATTTAATTGATTTTTATTTTCGTTTTTGGGCTTAGGGAGTGTGGGCTGAGGGAAAAGGGAGTTTAATTAATGGAATAGAGCATTGGGCCGGCTAAAAATAAGAGGGAAGGAAATGGAAAGGGAAAAAGAATTTAGGGAAAAGATTTAGGGGGATTTGGGCCGGGCTCGAAGGAGTTTAAATAAATTGGGAAGGAAGAAAGAGGTGGGCCGGGCTCGGGCTTAAGGAAATGGAAAGATGTAAAATAAATAGGTAATGCGGTTTTGGCTTAGTTTAGGGAAAAATAATAAAGGGGAAGAAAAATGGATTTAAGTAATAGAATTAGTTTTCGGAAAAGGATTAAAAATGGGGACTAAAATGAAGGAATTAGGATTTTTAAATACTTAAAATAATTATAAGGATAAATAGGTAAATTTGTAAGTGACCTCTATTTAATAAAAATACGGCTATTGGCCTATAAAAGAATTGGGTGCTACAAGATCATCTTTGGCACGAAGATCGCAAAGGAAGCTCGATCCAACTTCAAGTGGAGCCTAGTGGAGTCATAGGGATTACTACCTGGAGCATTTGAAGAGAAGGACACGGTCTACAAAGGTTGTAGTTTCTTTCTCTTAGTGTAAAGTTTATGATATTATAGTTCAAACCCTAATCATCTAGTTTAGATTCTAGGTTAGTGTTGATTAGCACCTCAAATTTTTTTAAATTGGCATGCTTGATGCTAGTAAAACCCAGTGGTGGTGCTCATAAATACTTCCATATAGTTCAATAGAGCTATGAGTTAAGATGCGAACTCCCATCTTCAATGTGCCACTAATATATCTTAAAAGCCTTGCCAATTTAAAGTGGCCTTCTGTTGGTTTGTCCATAAATTACTAATATACCGTATTGACAGAATAAGAAATATCCGATCTCGTCCTTGTTAAATATTGCAACCCTCCAACAATATTGTGATATAAAGTTGGATCATGAAATGTTGTATCATCCGTAGACAATAAATGTGGTCGAGTAGCCATTGGCGTAGAGATTCGCTTGCAACCATCCATTTGTGCACGAATAAGTAAATCATGTGTATATTTTGATTGAGATAAGAATAAACCCGTGTGCATGTGATGCACATCAATCACAAGAAAATAGTGTAATGTCCCCATGTCTTTCATAGCAAAGATTTTCCCAGCAAAGAAATAAAGGAATAAATACGTGATGGATTATCGCCGGTGACAACCATGCCATCAACATAAAGAAGAAGTATAATCATTCCTTCTGGCAATTTGCAAATGAATAATGATGAATCCACCATGCTACACAAGAATCCAAAACTTAAAAGAAAATCACTGAAGTGGTTGAACCATGCTCGAGGGGCCTGCTTAAGGCCGTAGAAGCCCTTTCTCAAGCGACAAACATAAGTTGGATAGGCTGGATCATCAAAACCTGGTGGCTGCATCATATATACAGTTTCATTAAGAAATCCATGAAGAAATGTATTTTTAACATCTAATTGACGAATTATCCATTTATTGACAGTTGTCAAATTAAGAACCGTACGAATGCTGCCTGGTTTAATGACATGACTAAAAGTCTCTAAAAATCAACACCTTCTTATTGCGTGTATCCTTTCGCTACTAAACGGGCCTTGAGTTTCTCTAATGTACCATCTGCCTTGAGTTTAGTCTTAAAGACCCATTGACAACCAACGACATTAGGAGTTGAAGAAAAAGGTGCCAATTCCCATGTACCATTCTCTCGAAGTGCTGTAATTTCTTCCTCTATTGCTACTCGCCACCCATCATGTTTAAGTGCTGATTTTATAGTTTTGAGTTCTTGAGGAAATGCTAGCTCATATGTGCATATCTTGGATTTGGCCGACGACTGCCACCTTGACTGAGGTACGGGCGAAGAAGATGGAGTGAGAAGGTGGAGGGCGGTTAGTAGCTCCAGATGGCATGATGGGAATAGAATGAGGTAGGGTGAAGAACATGCGGGAGAAGAGTTTATAGGATTTAGAGATGTAAGACGAAATCGCGCAGCCCGCGGTTCACCGGGAGGCAGAATTTTCAAAAACGATGATGTTTACTACGCAACATCGGCTAAAACTCCAGGATCTTTTCTAAAATCTTAACTAGCTAATCTATCTAGAGGTTTAACTACTCTGTTAGAATGCTTATACCTCCAAGATCGAGTCCTTCAGGTCTTCTAGTGTTCCTCTCCAGGGCTTCTCAGTGATCGGATCGGGCTTGCTCCACAGACCTTCTTGCGTCAAAGATGATCCACCGCGAGAGAATGTGCTCCAAGCTTCAACCTCTAAATGAGGTAACTAAGGTAGATGGTTTGCTAAACCAACTAGCTTAGAAGATGTAGTGAATACTAATGGATTGTTGTCTCACTAAACCCTTGGCTCACAACACATGTGAAGGTTAGAGTTTAGTTGTTTGAGGAAGAAGGAGATGGAGAGACCTAGAGAGCTTAAGGACAGCAACTCAAGAAAATCTCAAGAGAGAAGAATGAACCATCAAAAGAAAACAAGTGTATAGAATGGCTAAGTATATGCTCACTTATTGAGCTATGGAATATCTCACAATAGAATATAGCACCCATGCCTCAATAGTGATCCCAAACCAAATAAAATAATACAAGAGCCATTCCTCACAGCATGCTAGCAAAGTCTCCTCCACCTCATTAATCCATTTAGAAAATGGATAATAAAAATAATGAGGTGGCACCTTCTAGAAGCATGCCTTGACAAATTACAAGAATGCCCCTCTCACCGTATATACATACCCATATCTGTATTCCGAAAAATACGGATACACTAAGATGATAACAATCCAATAATACAATACTAGGATCCGACTTAAACCAAAACCCACTAGTATTGTCTGCCCGATCAGCATCCGTGCAAGTACAGGTACGTGATCGAAGCCCAGTCGTAAAACTATACGACATCTACATCAATTGCCTGAAGCAGGTACACCCTCTGTGTGGGATTCTAAAGACTCGACAGTACGCCGACAATGGGTTTAACCACAAGCCGTCAGCGGTACTAGCTACACGTAATGGCTACCCAGGTATCTGTCGATAAGAAGACCGATGAGCAAACTCACCCGGACTCCTACTGAGCCTATCGGTGACAATCTCCGTACAACCCAGTCTGTTCGTCTGAGATACTCGCATATCCGCCTAGAGGAATGGTAAACGTCAGACCCCTAACAACGTGATAAATCGTGTCGGAGGAGAGCCTAATACACCATGAGAAACTACTGGAGTACCTTACCAGTATTTCTCGACTGCCCTAGCCAGGGACTTTGTGTAATGACTTTCCGAACACTGCGCGATATCAACCCCCAATACTGGGAGAGACGAATCCTATCTGATCGCTACTGTATCCAAGTGCTTCGGGACTACAACCAACTACTACCTGTTTGCATGACTCCTTTTAGCTTGGTAGGGTAGTAATCAAAGTGGAGTGGGAACACACTCGAGACGAAGTAGCGATGGCAAGTCAACGGACTAAGCTGCACTCATGCTACCTGGGAAATACTACCTGACGATAGGTATAATACCAACAAGCAGTTCCCGACGAGTCCTTTTTAGTGTAACTCACAACCCAGTGAGCACCTGCATATCTTCTCCAGTACTTCGTACTAATAGAAGTGGGACAGACCATATCCCCTACTGGGATGAGAAGGGTATACACTAGTCTATTCCAGAGTATTGATGCCCCATCTCGATAATCCAATGACTAGGGACCTGTATAAGGATGTGCTTATAGACTACCCAGCCCCCACGAGTGTGACTGCCATCACAATGCTGGTAGTCAAGTAAAGATCTTAAGGGCTCTACTAATATGTATAAGCGATATGCTAAAAGAAACACATGTACATATTGAGGTAGAATCAAACCAGGTAGCATACTACCATATCGAGCAAGACTGTTATTATAACTGTGAAATATCCCAAGCATCCAATATGTAATATACAATCCAGTATGATTCAATAATGGCCTCTAGGGCATATATCACTAACAATCTCCCACTTGCACTAAGGCCATGTATTGGCATATCGCAGACCTATCATCTCGATTAGCCGCACGAACCGAGTCTGAGGAATAACCTTTGTGAGTAGATCGCAGTGTTGTTCTTTGTCTCTACTCTCCGCACCTCGATCTCTCGTCGATCAATGATCTCCCAGATCAGGTGGAACTGCCTCTGGATGTGTCTGGACTTCTGATGGGACCTCGGTTCCTTCTCCAAAGCTAGACAACCGTTGTTGTCATAATACGCGGTATTGGATCAACAATGGATAGAACCACCCGAAGCTCTGTCACGAACTTCCTCATCCAGACTGCTTCCTTCGCGGCATCACAGGCAGCAATATACTCTGCTTCTATAGTTGAGTCAGCAACGGTTTCCTGTTTGGAGCTCTTCCAAACAACCGCCCCTCCATTAAGGGTAAAGACATGACCCAACATGGACTTTGTTAGTTATATGTATGTTAGTAATATGTATGCCCTAGAGGCCATTACTGTATATACGATGTATATTGTAGTGGATGCTTGGACATATATAGGGAGGACATTCTTGCTCGACATGATAGTATGCTATCTGGTTGCTTTTTATCTTAACATGTACGCTGGTTGTCTCTATATTACATGTTGATAAAGCCCTTAGGATGAGTACTTGACTACCAGGATTATGATGTAGATCATACTAGTGGGGACAGAGTAGTCACTAAGTACATGCTTCAAATATTCCTAATCGTAGGTGTATCGAGACATGGCATCGATATACTAGAGTAGACTAGCGTATAGCTTCTCGACCCATACAGATGGGCGATGGATGATCCCATATCTATTGGTGTTTGACATCAGAGACAGTATACGGGTGCTCAGTAGAGACTGTGTACACTGAACGAACTCGCCGAGAACTCCCAGATGGTATTATACCTAACGTCAGATGGCAGTTCTCTGGTGACACTGGTACAGGTTAGTTTGTAGACCTGAGATTGTCATAGAGTCTTGTGTGACTCCCACTGTGCTTTGATTTCCACCTTACCATGTTCAAGAGAACATGCAAAATGGTGGCTTTTGGGTACAGTCCCGAGTCAAATGGAGGCAATGAGCGATAGGAGGGGTTTCTTCTCTCCCGGTATAAGGAGTTGATTTTGCGCTGTGTTCGATTGGCTATAACAGGAAGTCCTTGGCCAAGGCTGCTTCAGAGATATACTGGTAAGTTTTATCAGTAGTTTATCGACCCTTTATGAGCCTCATATCGACACGACTTATCGAGTTACTGGGGTTTGATGTTTACCACCCTTAGACGAGATATGCGACATATCAGACGAAGAGACCGGACTGTACGGTAGTGTTACTAATTGGATTCACAGGAGTGTGAGCAGACTTGCTTGTTGATCTTCTGATCGCTCAATACCCGGGTGGCCGTTACGTTTAGCAGACCGCTTGCGGCTTGTGGGTGTTTGATATGATCATCACCTACTGCTGGCGTATTGACGAGCCTTTAGAGTCCTACACAGGGGTTTCCTGGCTCATGTGAAACGGAGTAGGAGCGCATATGTGATATGTGCGGGACCGAGAATGATACGATATGAGATACCGCATTCTATTCTCTCGATGTGTGACATGGATGGTTATATGTGATATAACCGGTTTATCGGATCAAGTGTTGATTCGATAAGATGTTACATTATGATATTAGTCGGTTATATGTGATATAGCCAGATTATTAAATCAAGAGTTGATTTAATAATTTAATGTATAATTATATATTTGATATATTATATTACATTAACTAGTATTAGCTCACTAATGATTTCTTTTCTCACTTTGGATACATTGATGTATATGTGATATATGTTAAATGTATCATGCTAGGTTACAAATGCAACTAGGGTTAATGAGGGTTATACCATGTTAGGGTTAAGATTAGGGTTTGTATTTATCATTAATTTATTCAAATAATGTGGATATTTGTCATGAAAGATATTTGATGAAAGCTTGTAGAAGCTTCAAGTCTTCTTTGACTTTATCCACTCCTTTTGTCTAGCTTAAGATATTTTTGACCTAACCATTAACCATAGCATATGGTTAACTCTCTATAAGGGTTAAGCATGCCATGATTAACCCTTGGTTGCATTATTAACCTCATTAATAATTCATTTGATGAGTTAGCTTATCTTCTTCTTCCTCCTCCTCAAAAGCTTTCTAGCTCTAATGGAGGTATGGGATAAAATATGAGAAAATCATTTCTAATGTGAGAAAACTTCCTACTTCATCATCCTCTACTACTTGCCATTTAGTAGAGGGTGTTCTCTTCACAAAGCTCTTGACCCAGTGGAGAAATAGCTTGGGTTAGTGTCTCCCCGACGTAGATCATCATCGGCCTCGAAGTCGTCGAAGCAAGCATGTTCGTTTCTTCGTGGAGCCTCTCTAGATTCCAGAGTTTACGATCACAGCGAAGGGTACTTCTACATGGAGCTATTGAAGTGAAGGACCGGTCTACAAAGATTGTATTCCTCGCTCTCTTTACTTATTGCAAAGTTGTTTGCTTTAGATTCCGTATATTTCTAGTTTACGATTCAAGTTAGGGTTAGCTAAAACGGCAAACTTTTAATTTAGCATGGACGATGCCTCCCGAAACCTTGCTGCCGTCTTGGATAACCCTTCAGTGGTATCAGAGCCATGCTAGAAATTAATGCGGATTTTGATAAGATTACGAAACTGAAATACTCCGAAACCTGCATCGCCAAAACCTGCTTGCTGTCGATTTTAAAAGGTTGTCCAAAAATTTTTCAAACAAGTACAGAGTGATATATGGGATATATCAAGAACATTGACAAAATTTGAGGCCATTTGGTGAAAATTTGGCCGAGCCCCATATGCCCAATCTCGGCCAAATCCGAGCCCCACCCCCCAAATTTTTTTCAGTGTTCATGTGACTGGGTTTTGGTGTTTCAGGTGTTGTTTATTTTTGCTAATTTTGCATGTGATGTAATTTTACACTATAAGCAATTCAGAGTGTTTCGTATTTGTAGTTTTAACATTGTTTTGGGTTGTTCACATATTGTCTAGGCGAAATTAGAAAGTTCGATCGAATGTCAAAAACCCATTTTTCCAAGTTTAACGTATTCGGAAAAATATGCATGTGATTTTGTGGACCCTCTAGAAGAACGAAACCTTAACTCGATTATGTGGCCGTCAAAACTGCCACTGAACCCTAGGGTTTGTGATAGTTTAGAATTTCACATGTGAGGCATTGATTTGACCCTTTTACGGCTGGTTCATAGGTACTGTGGTATCTTCTGGGTATTACTAAAACTGTGCTCAAGTGTTGAGCTGTCGGGAAATTGTGGGACTTTGATGAATCGATCGAAGAGTTTAAAGTCGTCCAGATATTATGTGATGGGATACAATATTTGGAATCCACAAGTAGTTATGAGATAACTAGTTTGAATGTTATAAATCTAGCAATTTAGTCTCATTTGATCGGTTGCCTCGGGATTTTGATGAGATCAAAAGTCTGTCGCAATCACTTAGTGTACGCGGATACTCGCCGGGTAAAATTAATAGATAGCCACTCCCCATAGCCCCGACCAAGTGAATGTAGGATAACCCCGTCGCCAAAAGCATCCGTTCGGATGCTCGCGGCAGCGATGTTCCGCCTTAGTGCACTTCGTCGACAGTATCGGGGGGTGCAACCGTCTACTAAAGTTTCAGACGAGCATTCGATCAGGATGTCGGGAATCTTGTTGAATTGCCCGACTAGATATTGAAAAGTGTTTTCGAGATTGAGACTAAAATGCGGGGTTTATAATTGTTAGGCATGCGATGTCTAAGGAATTCATTTGGTTAGGCATGAAATCCAAAGTATGAGATACGTTGGGTTTATGATGTCTAAGGTGGTTGCGGATTCCAACTGTTGTAGTTTTTCACTTTCTTTTCTGCGACCGTAAGTGTAATATGTGGTGTATCGCCGGTTTC
Source organism: Agapanthus africanus (assembly GCA_030015575.1). NCBI lineage: Eukaryota > Viridiplantae > Streptophyta > Magnoliopsida > Asparagales > Amaryllidaceae > Agapanthus > Agapanthus africanus. The sequence goes on from CM057342.1 coordinate 243,578,423, forward strand.
GGTGCTATATGTCAACGACAATTGGGATACGCATATTTACATACGTTGATGACATGTGATGTTATGTGTTGCTGTGATATGTTATATTGGATTTTCGTGATTGAATAGCCGGGGGTTTTATGTGAGATGAGAGTTTTCTTTTTCATTCATGTAAAATTCATTGTATGTAATATTCTTTTGTTAAGGCACTTCCGGGTTGAGGATGATGTCACCATTGTATATTATTTACTTTTCCGCATTAGGATAGACGCAATGCGGGGAGCACAAGTAACCGGGTTCTGGAGTCCAGTGGGAGACCATCTCGAGGAGTCGAGACCGGGTCTCCCAACTCTAGAATTGGTAGGGTTGCTTGCCGCTCTCGTAGGGGTCTAGGGGTATGGGATTGGCTATTCATCACGACCGTGGAATCCGTGTTTTATACAGGCTTAATATAAAACACGGAAACCCTAGTATATCCAATATTTCATATATGTTCTTCTGCTGCAATATTCTGTGATGAGATCATATTACTGCCTGAGATGAATGCTTATATTATATATATATGATATATATTATATATTGTTGTTTTCGTTTCATATGTGATGCTTGGGAAGCATAATAAATGTGACTTCATTAATTAGATTAATGAAATAAAAGAAACCTAAAGATATTGTAGAAACTTGTCTCGAAAACTGGTAGCTCTAGTTCATGCTTTGCATAGCGGTATTCCTTGCACAATATCCAGCACCTTATTCGATAAGGAAAGAGCCGTGATCCCTTCACCGGGAGTGACCTCTTTAGCGAAACTAGCAGATGCTACAAACTCGGTTTGTCTTTTGATTACTTTTATAGTATTTTGCTTTGCATAGTGGTATTTGTGAAATATCCTGCACCTTATTCGATAAGGAAAGAGCCGAGATCCCTTCACCGGGAGTGACCTCTTTAGCAAAACTAGCAAAGGCCTAAAAAATACTCCTTTTCAAATTCACTCGATTCTACAACGATATCAAGTTCATTACGCTCATGGTTTTCTTAAAATCTTGCGTAGCCCTCCGTCATTTCAGATAAGTACTACTTAGTATTCATGCTGCGGTAGTTTGGTATGCGTCAAGGCGTAGTGTACGGTAGCTAACTAGTGCTTATCTGCTTGCATACGATGCAATTGGATTAGGGTATTCGTACGGCGTTGTTTGGCATGCATCAAGGGTCGTGCGGGTGGGTTTAATTCAATCAGAAAATGCACGGATTGAACTTGACTAGCGGACTATGGGTTGTTTAGCATGCGTCAAGGTCATAGGATACTAGGGGTAAAATATTATCGGGAATTTCAAGTGTTGAAATTTGCAATGAGATTGCATACCTCCTATGAGATAGTTGGATCCCGATACCCACTGCGAGTAAGAGTTACTCCTGGGAGAGTTTTACACATTACAATTAGCCGATCAAGTAGGTGTCTAGAAAGGTGTCAACGGGGTTACGCCCCTGGGAAAACGAGGTTTATTTTAATTAGGTTCATGCGAAAGCACGGAGAACCTCCCTCAAAGTACCGGCACTGGCCTGGCTGAAAGTTTGGCGAACTTATAGGGTGTAATTAATACCGGCTAGTCTTTCCTTTTAGGGTTTGAAGGAAGACTTGACTAAAACAGTGGGAGCCATCTTGATTAGATAAATTAATAACCAATCTAATCTTGCAAGAGCTTACGCTGAGTGTTTTCTTCTCTCTCTCTCCAGGTAGTGACTATGTCACGCCTTAATCAAGATAATAATACGGATATATTGACCGAACCTGCTTGTTATACTGAGCTGGGGAATGTTGGTCCCACTCTAACTTATAATTGTTATAAGACCGAGCAGGAAACAAGGGTCGTACCGCCCAAACGAATAAAGTGCATGCTGATACATCATCTTCGGGTGTGTTCATTACAGAGAACTGTTTCTCAGTATCCTTTATGTCCTGGGTATGAGATGCCGGATCAGGATCCCAGATATGTAATCTGTTACATGGGCTACAGATAGGTAGAGAACTGAGAATGGTGATAAGTTTCAAGAGTTGGAAACGATGCAATTGTTGCAAGCCAAGCAGTTGGCAGTTATCACCTTGTATTACCAAATACATTGATTCTGAACGAATGTTATTAGATACCGAACATGATATACAACATCATATCAGTCTCTTTATTTATTAAAGAAGGATATAAGTTTGTATCGTTGGATAATATTTTGAACATTTTCTATATCAAAAGTTGATCGGTTCAGACACGTTATCTAAAAGCATATATGTTCTAAATCAAACTACAGTTCTTAACGTACAAAACACACATAAGGGGAAGAGTTCAGAAATGAACGAATCCTTCTTGAGGCATTGTAGACTGGGTTATATCAATGGGACCCGACTAGCTGAAGTTACATAAAGATGCATATTTAAATCAGTTTGAATTTACATCTTCTGAAACTTGCTAGTCATGTTACAAAGATAAGATGATCATAGCTCCGTTTATTGGAAACAGAGAAAGAGTTAGTTAACTCTTGGGATTGATACATGATGATGTATGTAGGTCCCCTGTCTACACATGCCCGGACTGGTTCTTTGTACTTTATTATATTCACTGATGGTCTCTCAAGATTCACACATGTATTCCTGTTGAAACACAAGTTTGAACCTTTTGAGAAATTCAAAGAATGTAAGTTAGAAGTAGAGAACCAAAAAGGGTATAAGTATTATGTCTCATGATGAGACCAGGGAGGAGAATACTTGAGCACGAAATTCCTGGACTATTCTAAAGGAGAATGAGATTCTCTCTCAGCATTACTACTCCGCATACACCACAGTTCGTTGGTGTATCGGGGCGGAGCAATCACACCCTATGTGATATGGTGTGCTCTATGATGAGTACTACTGAGTTGCCTATTTCCTTTTGGGGTTATGCACTTGAGAAGCTGCATACCTATTGAATAGGGTTCCAATCAAATCAGGTGCCTGCTACTCCATATGCGATATGGTATGGGAAGAGCCCATCTTTTAAGGATGTTAAGATTTGGGGTTGTCCGGCCTATGTCTAAAAGAAAAATCCGGACAAGCTCGAGGCAAGGTCAGTTCTGTGGAAGTTTGTTGGATATCCCAAGCACTCGCAAGGGAATATCTTCTACCACACTGAGAAGCAAAAGGTGTTTTGTTTCTCAGCATGCCACCTTTAAGAAAGGGAATTTCTTGTGAAGAAATTAGTGCTCATGAGGTAGAACTGGAAGAAGTTCCAGCTATACAAACTGCAGCTAATGATTTGGTAGAACCGGAGGATTCAATAGTTCCCAACGAACCTCAACCTCTCCGCCGATCTAGTAGGGTTCCTCACCCACCTGAGAGATACTTCGGTTTCCTCTATGACAGTGGGAGCGAGGATTGCATCATAAGATAATAACCCAACTAGTTTCGAGCAGGCCATCAGAAGTGGGGACTCTGTGAGAATGGATGGATGTTAAGCGATCTGAGATGGAATCCATATACACCAACAAAGTATGGACTTTGGTTGCTTTATCTGAAGGGTTAAATCCCCATCAGGAGGAAGTATATCTTGAGAAGATTACTTGGTGTACATGGAAAAGTTGAGACTTTCGAAACTATGCTTAAGTCCATCCAGATCCTACTTGCCATTGCTACATACCATGACTACGATATCTGGCGGTTGGGTGTCATGACTGCTTCTCTAAATATGATTTAGAAGAGAGCGTCTATAAGTACACAGCCAGAAGGCTTCGTAAACAGTGGGAGCAGCGGAAACGTGTGCAAGTTTCTTTATGAGTTAAAGCAGGTATCGCGGAGTTGGAACGTCTGTTTTGATGTGGTAGTCAAAGCGTTTGACTTCATCAAAATGGTAGATGAACCTTGTATATACAAAAAGGTAGTAGGGAGTATGGTGGTGATCCTCGTATTGTACGTGGATGACATATTCCTGATAGGGAAGGGGTTTCCTATGCTACGCTCGGTCAATCTCCTCTTATCACAAGGATTCTCCATATAGGATCAAGGTGATACCTCCTAAATCCTGGTTTATGGATCTATGAGATAGATCTAAGTGGATGTTAGGATTCTCACTAGGTGTAGTGAGATGGTATCAATCGATCCTGGGGAGAATCACTGGATAGCTTCTAGGGTGGTAAGGTCGACTGAATATCAGTCACAGGCATTGTCTTTACCCTCAGTGGAGGGACGGTATGTTGGAAGAGTTCCAAGCTAGATACCGTGGCAAACTAGACGATAAAGGCTAGATACATTGCTACCAAAGATGCTACCAAAGATGTCGTCTATATGTATATTGGTTCATGAGATGAACTTCGTTCCTACCATTGTGTGACAATAGAGTTATGGTTTAGGCCTGGGAACCCCCGTCCCATAAGTGATCCAGACATATTCTTAGATAGTATCACCTGATCATGGAGATGGTTGATCTCTAGGGAGATCAAGGATAGGAGAGTAGACACAGAGGACAACAGCGTGGATCCACTCACAAAGGCCTATTCCCAGGAGAGACTTTTATGGGATGGTTGAGTATGAGATACTTCAACCACTGCTGATTGTTGGGTATGAGATACTACAACAGATGGCCCTAGTGCAAGTGGGAGATTGTTAGTAATGTGTATGCCCTAGAGGCCATTACTGTACATACGATGTATATTGTAGTGGATGCTTGGACATATATAGGGAGGACTTTCTTGCTCGACATGATAGTATGCTATCTGGTTTCTTCTTATCTTAACATGTACGCTGATTGTCTCTATGTTACACGTTGATAAAGCCCTTAGGATGAGTACTTGACTACCAGGATTATGTTGCAGATCATACTAGTGGAAACAGAGTAGTCGCTAAGTACATCCTTCAAATGTTCCTAGTCGTAGGTGTATCGAGACAGGGCATCGATATACCAGAGTAGACTAGCGTATAGCTTCTCGACCCATACAGATGGGCGATGGATGATCCCATATCCATTGGTGTTTGACATCAGAGACAGTATACGGGTGCTCAGTAGAGACTGGGTACACTGAACGGACTCGCCGAGAACTCCCAGATGGTATTATACCTAACGTCAGACGGCAGTTCTCTGGTGACACTGGTACAGGTTAGTCTGTAGACTCGAGATCGTCATAGAGTCTTGTGTGACTCCCACTGTGCTTTGATTTCCACCTTACCACGTTCAAGAGAATGTGCAAAATGGTGGCTTTTGGGTACAGTCCCGAGTCACATGGAGGCAATGAGCGATAGGAGGGGTTTCGTCTCTCCCGGTATAGGGAGTTGATGTTGCGCTGTGTTCGATTGGCTATAACAGGAAGTCCTTGGTTAAGGCTGCTTCAAAGATATACTGGTAAGTGTTATCAGTAGTTTCTCGACCCGTTATGAGCCTCATATCGACACGAATTATCGAGTTACTGGGGTCTGACGTTTACCACCCCTAGACGAGATATGCGACATATCAGACGAAGAGACCGGACTGTACGGTAGTGTTACTGATTGGATTCACAGGAGTGTGAGCAGGCTTTCTTGTTGATCTTATGATCGCTCAATACCCAGGTGGCCGTTACGTTTAGCAGACCGCTTGCGGCTTGTGGGTATTTGATATGATCATCACCTACTGCCGGCGTATTGACGAGTCTTTAGAGTCCTACACAGGGGTTTCCTGGCTCAAGCGAAATGGAGTAGGAGCGCATATGTGATATGTGCGGGACTGAGAATGATACGATATGAGATACCGTATTCTATTCTCGCGATGTGTGACATGGATGGTTATATATGATATAGCCGGGTTATCGGATCAAGTGTTGATTCGATAAGATGTTACATTATGATATTAGTCGGTTATATGTGATACAGCCGGATTATTAAATCAAGAGTTGATTTAATAATTTAATGTATAATTATATATTTGATATATTACATTACATTAACTAGTATTAGCTCACTAATGATTTCTTTTCTCACTTTGGATACATTGATGTATATGTGATATTTGTTAAATGTATCATGCTAGGTTACAAATGCAACTAAGGTTAATGAGGGTTATAACATGCTAGGGTTAAGATTAGGGTTTGTATTTATCATTAAATTATTCAAATAATGTGGATATTTGTCATGAAAGATATTTGATGAATGCTTGTAGAAGCTTCAAGTCTTCTTTGACTTTATCCACTCCTTTTGTCTAGCTTAAGATATTTTTGACCTAACCATTAAGCATAGCATATGGTTAACTCTCTACAAGGGTTAAGCATGACATGCTTAACCCTTGGTTGCATTATTAAACTCACTAATAATTCATTTGATGAGTTAGCTTATCTTCTTCTTCTTCCTCCTCAAAATCTTTCTAGCTCTAATGGAGGTATGAGATAAAATGTGAGAAAATCATTTCTAATGTGAGCAAACTTCCTACTTCATCATCCTCTACTACTTGCCATTTAGTAGAGGGTGTTCTTTTCACAAAGTTCTTGACCTAGTGAAAAAATAGCTTGGGTTAGTGTCTCCCCGACGTAGATCATTTTCGGCCTCGAAGTCATCGAAGCAAGCATGTTCGTTTTTTCGTGGAGCCTCTCTAGAGTCCGGAGTTTGCGATCACAGCGAAGGGGACTTCTACATGAAGCTATTGAAGTGAAGGACCGGTCTACAAAGGTTGTATTTCTCGCTCTCTTTACTTATTGCAAAGTTTTTGGCTTTAGATTCCGTATATTTCTAGTTTACGATTCAAGTTAGGGTTAGCTAAAACGGCAAACTTTTAATTTGGCATAGACGATGCCTCCCGAAACCTTGCTACCGTCTTGGGTAACCCTTCAATGTATGCCCTAGAGGCCATTGTTGTACATGATTGTGTATTATAGTGGATGCTTGGACATATATAGAGAGGACTTTCTTGCTCGACATGATAGTATGCTATCTGGTTGCACTTTATCTTAACATGTACGCTTATGTATCTTTATACCGTCTCTCTATTACATGTTGATAAAGCCTTTAGGATGTGGACTTGACTATCAGGACTATGATGTAGATCATATTAGTGGGGCCAGGATAGTCCACAAGTACATCCTTTAATTGTTGCTAGTCGAGAGAGTATCGAGACAGGGCATCGATATTCCAGAGTAGACTAGTGTGTACGATTCTTGACCCTGTATGGGACGATGGTTGATCTCATAACCATTGGTGTTTGACATCAGAGGATGTGCATAGGTGCTCATGAGAGAATGGGTACACCGAACAGGACTCACCGTGAACTCCTAGCTGGTATTATACCTAATGTCAAATAGCAGTTCTCTGATGACACTGGTACATGTTAGTCTGTAGACCCGAGATCGTCATAGAGTCTTGTGTGATTCCCACTGTGCTTTGATTTCCATCATACCACGTTCAAAAGAACGTGCAAACTGGTGGCTTTTGGGTACAGTCCCGAATCATATAGAGGCATTGAGTGATAGGAGGGGTTTCGTCTCTCCCGGTATTGGGGGTTGATGTTGCGTTGTGCTCGATTGGCCATAACAGGAAATCCCTGGCCAGGGTTGCTGAGATTTACTGGTAAATGTTATCGATAGTTTCTCGAACCGTTATGGACCTCACATCGGCATGACTTATCAAGTTACTGGGGTCTGACGTTTACCACCCCTAGACTCGATATGGGACATATCAGACGAAGAGACCGGACTGTACGGTAGTGTTACTTTTTGGATTCGCAGGAGAATGAGCAGGCTTGCTTGTTGATCTTTTGATCGTTCAATACCCGGGTGGCCGTTACGTTTAGCAGACCGCTTGCGGCTTGTGGGTGACTGATATGATCACCACCCACTGCCGGAGTATTGACGAGTCTTTAGAGTTTTACACAGAGGTTTCCTAGCTCAAGTAAAACGAAGTAGGGCACATCTGTGATATGTGCAGGACCGAGATAGATACGTGTATATGATACCGTATTCTGATTTCGCGATATAGGTTATATATGATATAACCGGATTATTGAATCAAGTATTGATTCGATGATTTAATATTAGTCGGGTATATGTGATATAGCCGGATTGTTAAATCAAGTGTTGATTTAATAATTTAATATATATATATATATATTAGATATATTAATATATATTAACTAATATAAATTAGCCCACTTAAGAATTTTCTTTTCTTCATTTACATTATATATATACATATATGATATATATATATTTAATGTATTTTGATAATTGTATCATGCTTGATGATACATGGAACTTGGGTGTATGAGACTCACACCTTAGTTAAGATAATGTGGGTATTAATTTACTTAGAGAAAACCAAAAATGACATGGAAATTGGCATGGTTGTGAAGCTTGGAGAAGCTTGTGGAAACCTTGACTAAACTCCACTCATTTTTGTTTTACACTAGATATTATTTAACCTAATCATTATCCTAGCTATAATTAAGTCTCTACAAGGTTTTGTATTAAATATTTTCTCACCCATGGTTCATTAGATGCTTTATCTTCTTCATCTCTTTTTCTTTACTTGATTTTCTTGAGGTGAAAAAGAATGAGAGGAAAAATATTCTAAAGTGAGCTAAATTCCTACTTCATAAATTTATACCATATTAGCTATATAGTGTAGGTTGTTTACTTCACTTATTTATAGATTAGTGAAGAGGTAGCTTGAGTTGAGTCTCCTCAAAGTAGATCATCTTTGGCTTCGAAGATCATTAAGCAAGCTCGTTCATTTTGACTAGTGGAGCCTATGGAGAGTCCGGAACACCACTACATGGAGTGAAAGGACTTCTACACGGAGCATTTGAAGTGATGGACCGGTCTACAAAGGTTGTATTCCATAATCACTTAGGTTTATGCTTGCTTACTTTTTTTTTAACCCGAATTCTCTAGTTCGATTCTAAGTTTGAGTTCATTAGCACATTATGTTTTTAAAATTGTATACTTGATACACCTTGAAACCCTAGTAGATGTGCTAAGAAACTCTAAAAGGACTTGGAGTCATCCTTGTCACTCGAGAAGTTGGAGTCGGCGATGGTCTCGATCTGGAGGTCTTCTTTGCTGTACACCAAGAACATCTCCTTAGTTTTTCCCAGGTACTTGAGAATGTTCTTCACTGCTATCCAGTGCTTCTCCCCTGGGTTTGACTGAAACCGGCTTACCACGCTCAGGGCGTATGCTACATTTGGTTTGGTACACAACATCGCATACATATAGAGCCTACCGCAGATGCGTAGGGTATAATAGACATGCGAGCCCTTTCCAAATCAGTCTTGGGAGACATCTTTTTGAAGAGAGTGATTCCGTGACAAACCGGTAGATTACCACGCTTAGAATCTTCCATACTGAATCGTTTCAGTATGGTGTCAATGTACCTTGACTATGAGAGTCCCAACATCCGTTTAGATCTGTCACGATAGATCTGAATCCCCAGAATGTAGGAGGCATCACCCAGGTCCTTCATGGAGAACCTCTATGATAAGAATCCATTGACTAATTGTAGCATAGGAATGTCATTTCCTATCAAGAGAATGTCATCCACGCACAGGACGAGGAATACCACACTTCTCGCTATAATTTTACTATATATGCATGGTTCATCTAGATTTTTGATAAAGTCGAATTCCTTGACCGTCTCATCAAAACAGATGTTCCAACTCCGCGATGCCTGCTTTAGCCCATAAATGGACTTAAGCAATTTGCACACTTTCCCGCTGCTCCCACTCTGAATGAAACCCTCCGGCTGATCCATATAGACACACTCTTCTAAATTACGATTTAGAAAAGCGGTCTTTACGTCCATCTGCCAGATTTCATAATCGTAGAAGGCAGCAATGGCAAGAAGGATCCGAATGGATTTGAGCATAGCCACTGGAGAAAATGTTTCATCATAGTCCAAACTAGGTCATTGATGAAAAAATTTTGCAACAAGTCTAGCTTTATAGGTTTCCACCTGTCCATCTACACCAATCTTCTTTCTGAAGATCCATTTGCAGCCTACAGGTTTTACCTCTTCTGGAGCAAAGTCCAAAGTCCATACTTTGTTGGTGTACATGGACTCCATTTCGGTCCGCATTGCATCCAGCAATTTTAGCGAGTCTCGGCTATGAATGGCTTTCTGGAAGCAAGTTGGCTCATCATCTTCGATGATGCAATCCTCTGGATCCCCATCTATGAGAAAATCGTAATATCTCTCGGGCGGATGAGATAGCCTACTAGTTCTTCGGAGTGGCGCGGGAGTGTCCAGTTCTTTCGAAACGTCTGGTTCTACCATGCTTTCAGTAATAGCTTGTGGTTCTGGAATTTCTTCTAGTTATATTGCGCTCCCACTTATCTCATTTTCTAAAAATTGAGTTTCCAAGAAGTGGGCATGCCAAGAAACAAAGACTTTTTGTTCCTCTGCGTAATAGAAAAGATATCCCTGGAGTTCTTTGGGTATCCTACAAACTTACACAATACTGAGCGTGCCTTGAGCTTGTCCGCATGCTGCTTTTTTACAAAAGTTGGACATCCCCATGTCTTAAGGTACTTAAGATAGGGTTTCTTCCCACTCCACATCTGATATGGTGTGGTAGGCACTGACTTAGTAGGAACCTTGTTCAAAAGATATGCAGCTGATTCTAGTGCATAGCCCCATAAGGATCGCGGTAACTCAGCATTACTCATCATGGAACGAAGCATATCCAATAAGGTTCTATTTCATCTTTCTGATACACCGTTGTGCTGAGGTATGTATGGAGGAGTAAGCTGAGAGAGAATTCCATTCTTTTTTAAGTAGCCCAGGAACTCGGCACTTAAGTATTCACCACCTCGATTAGATCTCAGTGTCTTTATACTTTTGCCGGTTTGTTTTTCCACTTCATTCTTGTATTCCCGGAATTTCTCAAAGGCCTCGAATTTATGTTTCATCAAGAATACATGTCCGTACCTAGAAAAATCATCCGTAAAAGTAATGAAGTAGGAATAACCACTTCTCTCATGTATAGGCATTGGACTACACACATCGCTGTGTATGAGTCCCAAGAGCTCGCTCGCTCTTTCTCTGTGTCTAGTGAACATAGACTTTTTCATCTTTCTTTTGAGACATGATTAGCAAGTTGCATAGGACTGATATTACAACGGATCTAAATATCCCTGCTTATGTAACTTTGTCAATTGTGTTTCATTGATGTGACCCAGTCTATAATGCCACAAGAAAGCCTGATTTAATTCCGGAGACTTTCTTTTAAGTGTGTTCTGGCTACTGAAAATCTGAGCTTGATTCAGTACATATATTCTGTTATCTAATGTACCTGGCCCAATCAAATTTTGATTCAGGTGGATGTGTACTACATCTCTTACAAATGTAAAATCATATCCTTCTTCAGAAAGTAAAGATACAGATATGATATTACAGGTTAGACTAGGTACATACAAACAGTTACGTAAAATCAATATCTGTCCACTTGTCAATCCTAGGTGATATTCCCCTACGGATTCAGCGTCCATACACATCCCGTTAACAACTCTGAGAGTCATATCACCTACCTTGATAACTCTACGGTTTCTCAAAGCCTGTAATGAATTAAAAATATGAGATCCTGATCCGGTATCAAGTGCCCAGGAAATAGAGTTAATAGAGAGACGGTTTTCAATTACAAACACACTTGAAGCCGAAACCACAACGTGCTTCAAATCCTGGCTTCTGGCTTTCCAAGCCCTGCAGTCCTTCTGACAATGCGCTTTTCTGTGACTACAAAGACATGCCTCCTTCCCTACTACTAGCCACAAAACTTTTGCCCTGCCCTTTCTCTCTACCTTACTGACACCTCTTATCGTCTTGGTGGAGGTCTTCTTCTTCTCTCCCTTGGCATTTGCCTCGGATCTAGAAGAGAAAGATTCCCCAATAAGCAGAGCGGGTGTCTCCCTGAATTCTTTCAGGGTGCTCTCTGAGCTCCTCAATAACTTAAGGAGACTTGAAAGTGTAACTTCCTTCCCTTGAATTTTGCAATCCAAGATAAACTGGGTGTAAGTAGATGGTAGGGACTGCAGAATTGATTGATCATCTTTTGTGTGTAAGTAAAATATTTCACAACCAAAGAAATTTATACCGCAATCAATTAACGGTGTCGATGTAGCGCGTTAATGAAAACGGATCGTCCTCTGAGACGCGTGAATTTGTTTGATCTTGCCTTAGATGAGTCAAAATGAAAATATAAAAGAAAATGATTCAAGATTTGTGAGATTTCATTTCAAGAAACAAAAAGAAAATAGATCTAGAATCAAGAATTAAGAAGATGTCCAAACCAATTTAGTTATCAAGATTTGTAGAATAGCTTGTAGGATTCGATCAAATTAGTAGTAGTGATGAATCTAGAGATGACTAATCTTATCTATTGATAATTTGTAGCTAGAACGATAGTGACGAATGAAGATTAGGGATCTATTGAAGAAACTAGGGTTTCTCCTTCTCTATCCCTTGTCTTTTCATTGATCATCACTTGGATCTAGCCTTTAGCAAAGGGAATCATCAATCGTTTAATCCCTAGTTTGCAACGAAATTACTAAGAATATGATCTCTCTTCAAATTAGGTCATTGATGATTCTTTTTCCTAAATTTCACAAATCTCATAAGACTTAAGATTAGTAAAGGATCTTATCATCACTAAATCTACCGATTCTCTCGAATCCTCCACAAGCGGAGATTTCACTCAAACATCATGAAAATTAAAGAATCAAGAATGAAGAATTTCATAATGCAAGAATGTAATGAAAAAGAGAATTAACAATTTATCACCTTCATTAAATCTTCTTCAAATTTACACAACTCCTCAATTCGAGGTACAAGATTAAGCTCTCGATCGCTCCTTCGAAGAGGTGAATTAGTCATCGATCTTTGCGAAACTCGATCGCCGTAAGTCGCGGATCGTCGTGGATCTCTTGCTCGGATGATGATCGGCGTTGCGATGAAGGATTGTTGATTGGTCGCTTGATTTGCTTCTCAATGGCTCTTGATCTTGAATTGGAATTTGATTTGGGTTAGGGTTTGGATTGGATCACAAGTCGTGCCACTCAACTTGTGTGTGAAATTATTGAACCCCCAATTAATGAACAAACTCAACCTTAGATCTAGATCTCCTTTTATAAATTAAAATTAAAATTTCCCTCCAAAAGCTAGGTTGTTAGAGAGAGCCTTCTAGAATGAGGTTGTTACAAGGAGCTTTCTAGAATGTGGTTGTTATAAGGAGCCTTCTAGAATGAGATTGTTGCAGAGAAGTTTCCAGAAGAAGTCTGTTACGATGGAGCGTCTCAGGTAAGCAAGGTTGTTAGCATGAAGCTTCTGGAGAGAACACGTCGCCTAAAGCCCTAGCACGGCTACGGATCCGCGGCAACTCGGCCGACTCGGCCGCGGTTCCGCGGCCATTTGAAGAGATCACTGTGTTATTTTTCTGGGGTGTTCTGATGTAGGCTTTTGGGTTTTCTTCTGATGTCTGGAATTTTATAATTCTTTCTTGGTTGCTACAAGATTTCAAGTCTTTGACTTGATGCATTTTATTGACACTTTTGCGATTCCGGTTATTTGACCTGAAGAATTTTCTGCACACAATCTCGATAAAAATGTGTTGAGATATACAATATCATGCGTGTAGTAATAAACACACAATTTCCCTCATAATGCCGGTTATAATATATAAGACATGTTATTTGATATTTTGCAGACGAATTGCTAATATGTGCTATATTTATACCAAACACTTTTAGATGATTAGAAATAGTAGGGAAATTGATGTGTTAAAAATGCAATATTTTCGACTGATCAAATTCCCCCAAACTTAATTTTGCTCGTCTCGAGCAAACTTGTTTTATTCAAGAGAAGGAGAAAATAGAAAGAAAAAGAAAAAACTAACTAGCACACTTTCGTAGGCAACACGATTGCACTGAGCACGTGCAACAAGCCTTTCAACCTCTAGGTGTCCTTAGTAGGAGGAGTGTTGTGTCCTGAGGGTTTTCATTGGATTGCACCCACAAAATCCAATAATAAAAGTAAGACTGTGAAAGTTACATGTAAAGATAAGAATTATAAAAGAATGACTTTGAAACTTAGAGTTTTCAACTACACTAGCTTTTCGGTTGTCATGAGCCCTATCTTAATAGTCATGATGTTAGAAATCACATCATCCCTCAATAAAACATCGTCTTTATTCTTCATTCCTATCTTTCTTCCAAACACCGATCATATACCCCTACGTGTGTGTAAAATACATCCGTACACTCGAAGAATTCAATTCATGCTATCATACTCTTGTCCATCTGCCTCAGTACTTTTTAATCGGTGAATATTTAGATGAATTTGCTAACACATTTTTCATGCGACCGTTAATACTTCTTAAGGTACTAATCGACCGATTACTCTTGTGCTTGCTTATTAGGCGTATTACTATTTTCCTCGTCTTGCAACACCTAAGGCTTAGCTGTGACTCTCAAACCAGTTGGTCTAAGGCACTAGGTGATGAAGCACTCTCGCTATATTTTTTTATTGCTGTCTTGGTGATTACAAAACCAGTGTTCATTTTTCTTCACCATTTTATATTTTATGCTTCATTTATTATTTTCTTCGTACTTTGGCTTTTAGACAAGAGCATTTCAAGATATCGTCTACTATCCTGAGTTTCAAGACGTGTGTAAGTGCACATAGTAGGGTATCAACATTCAAATGTTTGGATTCCAGAATAGGAACTATTTTTCAGACTTATTTTTATCCTCAGATTAGTGACTTCTTTCATCTTACCAACTCTTGGGACAACGGCCCATAATTACTTATTACTAGTTTCGTTTAAGAAAACATCTAATTTTCTTGGTTTTCTTAAACTTTTCCAATCTTTTAGATGTAATTTTTCACTTTCTAATCTTTATTATCTTATTTATGTATAATTTTTTTATTATATGTTTTGTTCTTATGCAAAGTATGATGCAAAGTGATTCGTAAATAAGCACAAACCTCCCCCAAACTTGTTTAGAACAGTGTCCTCACTGTTGCCATTCGTTAAATCTCAAAAACCTGTAGGCTTGGGAGAAAAATTTATTAGCGGGGTCAAGAAATATGGACGTGAAAATCTCCCCCAAACTTATTTTTGGCTCACAATTTTTGAGGACAACTTTTATTTTCAAGAGCCAAAAATACACCCCCCCCGAAACTTGAGTTAAACAATATTAATCTTTTAAAATCATAAGAGGGGGTCAAAGTTACTGGTCAATGAAAAGCTTTACAAAGACCGAAGGTCAACACCAACCATTTGAAGATTTTATCAGTGTAATGCACCGGTTGGTGGAAGAACATGTTGTATAGAGCCATGAAGAAGTGTGGAAAAGATAAGTGGTGTAAAAGAAAGGGTTTGCGTCTCGCTTTGGAGAGATGACACAGTGATTGTGATGATGGATTACTTGCATTCTTATGATTGTCAAGAAGAAGGGGTGGAGGTTCAATTTCTTTCTATAGTTGATTCATCTCAACACCCGTGTTTTCTAAAAATGCGAGTTCATCAACGAAGCTTTCATCGATATCCCGAAGAATAATCTCATCAGAAAGAGCGGGATGATCCCCAGACTCCATAAAAGGTTCATAACAAGCGTTAAATGTTGACCCGAACAACTCGATAGAAGAGTCCATATGTGTATAATACATAGCTGGGTCAAACAATAACATATCAAAGAAGTCCAGATCAATATCGTGAAGCTGTTCAAATTCGCTGCTGTTGACATCCATTAATTCGACAGAACATGCTTGAGCAGAAGGTTCGGAGGGTACACTTCCCAACTTGTAAATGTTAAGCTCAATTGATATCTTTCCGAAGGATAGGGTCATAGAGCCATTACGACAGTTGATTACAGCATTGGAAGTGGCCAAAAAGGGTTGACCGAGAATCACCGGAATTTGGTTCCGTGGGTTCGCTACCGGTTGTGTATTTAAAATAATAAAGTCCACAGGAAATATAAATCAGTCTGCTATCTGGAGAGTTGTGTTCGAGGTCTTTAACTCTCCGATACCTAATTGCTCATAGACAGAATAAGGAAGCAAGTTCACACTAGCGCCTAAATCGAGTAAAGCACGATTGATATTCTTACCCCCAATAGAAATAGAAATTGTAGGACAGCCAGGGTCCTTACGTTTCCTTGGTAATTGTTGGGGAAAAGCTGTGTTTACAGCACTCGACATGAAATTTTTTTTGGCACTTGAGTCTTCCTCTTCCTAGTATACAAGTTCTTATGAATTTTCGTATAAGACAGAACTTGTTGGATAGCATCTAGGAGAGAGATATTGATGTTAACTTGCTTAAATATGTCCACAATCTTCTCTATTTGTGCATTAGGTTTGTTGGCCCTCAATCTGTTTGGAAATGGAGCTTTATCAATAAGTGTTGGGTACAACATTTGTGGAGAAGTTTGTGGGGGTGGGAAGGATGAAGCGGGTGGAGTGTTCGAGCCTTGGGGAAAACGGAGAATAGGCTCGGAAGAAGAATGTAAACTAGACGAAATAGGACAAGGAGTAGAAGTAGGAGTGGAAGTGGAAGTGGAAGCCGGGGTGTTAATGATCAATTCATCATTATTAATTTGTTCACCCACATGATTGTCTAACACTCTTCCAGGTCTCAATGTGGTAATAACACTCACATCATTATAATGTGAGGGTCCAGGATCAGGTAGGGGTTGAGCTGGAAGTTTCCCTTTCTCTCCAGCACTCATTTTGGCTGTTAACTGTGCAATTTGTTCTTCTATCGATTTGATACTCTCACCGTGGGAGACAGAGTTCTTCTTTATATCAATGACAAAAGACTTCATCTCAGCCAAAACTTGCATGAAATTTGTCATAAGCAAATTCATGGTTTGTTCGAGTGCAGAGGAGTTATCAGTACCGGTAGAAAATGGATCAAAGTTGTTGGCCGGGTTTTGAAAATTTTGTGGTTGAAAAGGGTGCCGACTCAGTTGTGGTGGTTGCTGTTGCTGTGGAGGGACCCATTAAAAGTTATTCTGGTTTGGATCCGTGTATTGAGTTTGGTGTTGGATCCAAGCAAAATCAGGGTGCTTCCTCCAACCTTGGTTATATGTGGAAGAAGAAGGATCGTTTCTAGGTTGTTGCTGAAATGCAGCATTAGTGTGACCTTGAAACGGTACATTCAATGGACATTCTTCCGTCAAATGTGATGGGTTGGAACAACAACCAGATACGGTTTTGGGAAGTGTGTATTGGTTTAGGGAGGCTGAAGAGATTTTGTTTTCTATAGCGTCAAGTTTCCTTTGTATTGCGGCCATTTCGGCTTTCATCATGACAGAAACATCGAGTTGATTGATACTTTCCCTAGACGATGAGTGACTCACATTTTCCCATTGTAAAGTGTTTGAGCTAAATCTTCTAGGTATTTCCAGGCTTCACCATCATCTTTAGATAGGAATTGGCAATGGCACATGGTTTCAAGCATCTGTTTCGTAGTGAGATCAATATCTACATAGATACTTCGACACAGATCCCATCTAGAGATTCCGTAATGAGGACATTGGAGAAGAAGATCCATGAACCGTTCAAAGCATTTCCAAAATGTTTCATTGGGAAGTTGGGTAAATTTGAAGATTTCGCTCCGAACACGGCTGGTCTTATGATTGGGATAAAATTTCTTAAGGAATACTGCAACGAACTCGTCCCATGTGGCAATAGAGTGTGCGGTTGTGTTATAAAGCCACTTCTCGGCTAAATTGCACAAAGTGAATGGGAGAAGACGTAAACGCAGAGCATCCATAGACAGTTGTGATGTTCCAATCATTGCGCATACGTTTTCAAATTTGTTGATAAAAACGTACGCGTCTTCAGACCCAAGACCGTGAAATTTGGGTAACAGTTTGATAAATTGGGGTTTGATTTCAAAATTTTCCCCGTTGGCAGGTCGAATAGAAAGGCAGGTGGGAAGGGGAACACGTGTAGGATAACATCTCTCTTGGAGAGAAATGCGTGGAGGATTCTATGCACCTGCGGGCGGTGGCAGGGTGGTGTTAAAGTTTGATGGAAATCCGTCCATCGCGGTCGTAGTGGATGGTGGGAAAGAAGACGAAGAATTACCGACTTCTGGGCCGATAGGAGAAACGCGAACAAGACGGGCACTAGAATCCCGTGTCCAGCCTAGCTTGCACTAAAAGGTTTAGCACAAGTGGAAGCGTTGTGATAATTAGGGGAAAGTTTGTTTGGTGTTTATTTTGAAAAATACGGGTTTTGAAAAAATCAAATCACAAAAAAAAATGCACACACCACCCTAGATCTAATAGTCACCTAGGTCAAGTCACTAGACCGCTCCTAAACTTCCAGAAGACAAATCGCAGGATAAATCCTCTACTGCCTCTTTATCCCTTCTGTGGCCAGGTAAGTGCCAGGTAAGTGGGATGTTCTCCACTACGTAAGTAGTTGGCCTAATTAAGTAACCATTTGCTTTAGACACACTTGCCTTAGACACCACAAAAGAAATACGGATAAACAGTAGATTACCCACGACCTCCTTTTGTCCTAATTGAGTGCGACGGTCCTTAGAGTCTTGTCTAGATCTTTTTTAGTTAACGAGGGTGATGCGGATGCCAGTTTTGTGATTTTTGGGGCTTAGGAAGGGCAATGAAATCCCTATCTAATCTGAATTTAGTCTTTACCCCTTAATCCGTATTAAAATATGCAAACAACCAAGATCAAAACATGCAACAAATTTTTCTTTTAGCGGTGCTGCGAATTTTGCAAAGAATCCTGCAGAAAATGGTTATTGGATAAGATCAGAGAGAAGAAGAGAGAACAGAGAGTATACCACAGAAACTTGAATCACTGAAACGCCTAAACGGCGGCGGAACCGCCGCAAAAACGCACTATTCACCGCGGATCCACGGTTCACTGTGGGGACTAGGGTTTCAAAATTTTTCTGTAGCTTCTTTGACTCCTCTGGAATTTGCAGAACTTCTCTGAATCTTGGTTGCACTGCTACAATGATTCCAGATTCCCTCGCAAAAATTCACAACTAATCGTTAAGCACTTGATGCGATTTTGATCTAAAAAATTCTGATGGAATAATAATTTTTCAACTCAAATAACAAAAACGAACAAAATAGCACCCATCCCCGGCAACGGCGCCATTTGATTGATCATCTTTTGTGTGTAAGTAAAATGTTTCACAACCAAAGAAATTTATACCGCAATCAATTAACGGTGTCGATGTAGCGCGTTAATGAATACGGATCGTCCACTGAGATGCGTGAATTTGTTTGATCTTCCCTTAGATGAGTCGAAATGAAAATATAAAAGAAAATGATTCAAGATTTGTGAGATTTCATTTCAAGAAACAAAAAGAAAATAGATCTAGAATCAAGAATCAAGAAGATGTCCAAACCAATTTAGTTATCAAGATTTGTAGAATAGCTTGTAAGATTCGATCAAATTAGTAGTAGTGATGAATCTAGAGATGACTAATCTTATCTATTGATAATTTGTAGCTAGAACGATGGCGACGAATGAAGATTAGGGATCTATTGAAGAAACTAGGGTTTCTCCTTCTCTATCCCTTGTCTTTTCATTGATCATCATTTGGATCTAGCCTTTAGCAAAGAGAATCATCAATCGTTTAATCCCTAGTTTGCAATGAAATTACCAAGAATGTGATCTCGCTTCAAATTAGGTCATTGATGATTCTTTTTCCTAAATTTCACAAATCTCATAAGACTTAAGATTAGTAAAAGGATCTTATCATCACTAGATCTACCGATTCTCTCGAATCCTCCACAAGCGGAGATTTCACTCAAACATCATGAAAATTAAAGAATCAAGAATGAAGAATTTCATAATGCAAGAATGTAATGAAAAAGAGAATTAACAATTTATCACCTTCATTAAATCTTCTTCAAATTTACATAACTCCTCAATTCGAGGTACAAGATTAAGCTCTCGATCGCTCCTTTGAAGAGGTGAATTTGTCGTCGATCTTTGCGAAGCTCGATCGCCGTGAGTCGCGGATCGTCGTGGATCTCTTGCTCGGATGATGATCGGTGTTGCGATGAAGGATTGATGATTGATCTCTTGATTTGCTTCTCAATGGCTCTTGATCTTGAATTGGAATTTGATTTGGGTTAGGGTTTGGATTGGATCACAAGTCGTGCCACTCAACTTGTGTGTGAAATTATTGAACCCCCAATTAATGAACAAACTCAACCCTAGATCTAGATCTCCTTTTATAAATTAAAATTAAAATTTCCCTCCAAAAGCTAGGTTGTTAGAGAGATCCTTCTAGAATGAGGTTGTTATAAGGAGCCTTCTAGAATGAGCTTGTTGCAGAGAAGTTTCCAGAAGAAGTCTGTTATGATGGAGCGTCTCAGGTAAGAAAGGTTGTTAGCATGAAGCTTCTGGAGAGAACACGTCACCCAAAGCCCTAACACGGCCGTGGATCCGCGACAACTCGGCCGAATCGACCGCGGTTCCGCGGCCATTTGAAGAGATCACTGTGTATTTTTCTGTGGTGTTCTGATGTAGGCTTTTGGGTTTTCTTCTGATGTCTGGAATCTTATAATTCTTTCTTGGTTGCTGCCAGATTTCAAGTCTTTGACTTGATGCATTTTATCGGCACTTTTGCGATTCCGGTTATTTGACCTGAAGAATTTTCTGCACACAATCTCGATAAAAATGTGTTGAGATATACAATATCATGCGTGTAGTAATAAATACACAATTTCCCTCATAATGCCGGTTATAATGTATAACACATGTTATTTGATATTTTGCAGACGAATTGCTAATATGTTCCATATTTATACCAAACACCTTTAGATGATTAGAAATAGTAGGGAAATTGATGTGTTAAGAATGCAATATTTTCGACTGATCAAGAATCAAGTCGATGCATAACTCATTCTCCAACGTGGTCCCATGGTCCATGAGCTCTTCAAAGTAGCTAATCATTGTTGGGACGGAGTCCCCTACAGTTGACCCGACAGCCAATCTCGCTTGAAGCAATATCTTTGAGGTCTCATATCTTGCGATACGAGATTGCTCTCCATATAAAACTTTGGAATGGAGGAAGATGGAAGCTAAGTCTATCTTCTCGTGCCGCCTCTGGTGTTCACTATCCATTGAGGCTAACACGAGGCACTTGACTTTCGCACACCCATATCAGACGGATATCCATATTCACGAAGGTGGAAATCGGACCTGGGACGGCGAGGGGTTTTGTAGCAAGGAGGTAGTCTAGCTTGTCATAAGTATGTGCCATCTGGACATACCATAGCCAATCAATATAGTTCTGCTCAGTCAAATTATTAGCTAATAACCTATGTCCGGTCATTGTGGTCGCTGCAAATAGGAGAGAGAGAAGAAACACTTAGTATGGTGCTCTTGCTAGTTTATATTGTTTATTAGTTTATCTAAACAGGATAGCTCCCACTGTTTCCTCGAATCCTTCCTCAAACCATAAAAGAACAATTAGTCAGGATTAATCTCACTTTTACAATTCTTGCTTAAACTTTCAGCCAGGCTGATGTTGGTATTTCGAGAGAGGTTTTCCAACACTTTCGCGAAATTCCTTAATTACATAACCTTTTTTCCATGGATGCGTAGCCCCGCTAATACCGTTCTAGACACCTACTTGGTTTATAACATTGATCGTTTAGTGAAAAAATCTCCCGAAGAGTAGCGCATACTCACAGTAGGATCGGGATCCAAATATCATTGTATGATAACCAAGAAAGAAGCCTACCATGATTATCACACTCCAAATGGTATGCAACACCAGCAAGTTTCAGTACCTTAGAAACTCCCGATGTAGATTTTTGCCCCATGCTCTTATGGCCTTGACGAAGGCCAACATATCATAAGTCATATATCAAGTTCTACCCGTCATTATCTAGGTTAATTTGAACCCACCTGTACATACCCTTGATGAAGGCCAACATAGTAGTACGACTGTCCCAAACCAACGCATCTATCTATGCTAGATATGAATACTCAGTAGCTACCAATCATTATGCCTTAGCGAAGGTCAAAATACATAGCTTGAATACTACTGAATATTCATATGAAATGACGGAGGGCTACGAATGGTTTTGGAAAAACCGTGAATATAGTGAACTTGTTATAGTCGAAAGAACCATGATAGCTTTTTAAAAGGAGTGGTTTAAGCTCCACATTTAAAATTGCTTTTGAAGAAAACCGAGTGGTTTTGAAATTATTCCAACGATTAAGCTTTAGATTGTTTTATCTTGCATTAATCTTTGTTAATGTGGTCCTATCATTTACAAATCCTATCATTGCAGCAAAAGAAAACGAAAATATAATGTATGCTTATGCCACCCGCATTCGCCCTTGAGCACCCCGCATTCGCCCCTGGGCCCCGTCTAACACCGCTAGGTTACTTAACTAACGCCAGAGCAGGTGCTGGACTAGCACGGATGCAAAACATAAACAACATCTACTTAATATATATATATATATATATATATATATATATATATATATATATGCATACGTCTCACGCAATAATAGGCATTCCAGACCACAGATGAATATATTGGATATACTAGAAATTCCGCGTTTCGTTTAAGCCTGTAACGAAAGACGTATTCCACGGTCGTGATGAATAGCCAAATACCCCACCCCAGACCCCTACGGGTGCGGCAAACTACTCGCCAAATTCCTGAAGTGAAGCAATCTCCCTCAGTAAAATGAGTAGTCTATTCGGTACTTCAATGAACCCGGTAGTTTGTGCACCCCACCTTTGGTCTATCCTAGGAGCAGAAACAGTAAAAAGAAATAATATACAACGGTGGCTACAACCTCAACCCGGATGTGCCCCGCAAAATAATATTACATCAATATTACAAATTACATGAATGAAAGAAAAGAAAACACTCTTCTCACATTCCCCGGCTATTCATCCATGATGATCCAATAAAATTCATATACACAAACCATCACAGATCACAGATATGTGCAACCCTAACTAATCGACGTATAGCAGTTAGCGGAGGTTTACGAACACATATATCAAACACAGAAAACCCGATTAGCTAAAGTCCTTAGAATTTCGATCGATAATCCAAATTTGAATCTACCCCAAGTACAACACTATGCATAAAAGATCCTGGGCAGAAACAAAATATCCTAAAATTCATAACTCAACAATATAGACCCACTGTAGAAAATCGGCTTGAGTCACCCTTGACTCGGCCGCGGAACGGCGGCCAAACGCATGGTTTGGCTGTGTTTCCGCAGCGGTCTTGGGGATTTAGGGAACCAATTTTCGCCAGTAGTCTCCAAAAACCCTGCCCGTATTTTTAAGGCCCCTGAAAAGATTTTTGGACCAGTTTTTAAAATCAATAGAAAATGCAATTTTTGAATGCAATTTTGGAATTTCTTCGTCGATCTAATTTCTAACACTTTGCTAACTAGCTAGTTAAGGTTTTGTAGGCTCTGACACTACTGTAAGCCGATGTCGCGCAGCCCGCGGTTCGCGGGGAGGCAGAATTTTCAAAAACGATGATGTTTACTATGCAACACCGGCTAAAACTATAGGATCTTTACTAAAGCTTTAACTAGCTAATCTATCTAGAGGTTTAACTACTCTGTTAGAATGGTTATACCTCCAAGATCGAGTCCTTCGGGTCTTCTAGTGTTCCTTTCCAAGGCTCCTCGGTGATCGGATCGGGCTTGCTCCATCGGCCTTCTTGCGTCAAAGATGATCCACCATGAGAGAATGTGTTCCAAGTTTCAACCTCTAAATGAGATAACTAAGGTAGATGGTTTGATAAACCAACTAGGAGATGTAGTGAATACTAATGGATTGTTTGTCTCACTAAACCCTTGGCTTACAACACATGTGAATGTTAGGGTTTAGTTGTTTGAGGAAGAAGGAGATGGAGAGACCCAGAGAGCTCAAGGAGAGCAACTCAAGAAAATCTCAAGAGAGAAGAATGGACCATCAAGAGAAAACAAGTGTAGAGAATGGTTAAGTATATGCTCACTTATTGAGCCATGGAATATCTCATAATAGAATATAGCATCCATGCCTCAATAGTGATCCCAAACCAAATAAAATAATACAAGAGCCATTCCTCACACCATGCTAGCAAAATCTCTTCCATTTCCACCTCATTAATCCATTTGGAAAATGGATAATAAAAATAATGAGGTGACACCTTCTAGAAGCACGCCTTGACAAATTACAAGAATGCCCCTCTCACCGCATATACATACCCTTATCCGTATTCCGAAAAATACGGATACACTGAGACGATAACAATCCAATAATACAATACTAGGATCCGACTTAAACCAAAACCCACTAGTATTGTCTGCCCGATCAGCATCTATGTACAGGTACAGGTATGTGATCGAAGCCCAGTCGTAAAACTATACGACGTCTACATCAATTGCCTGAAGCAGGTAAACCCTCTGTGTGGGATTCTAAAGACTCGACAGTACACTGGCAGTGGGTTTAACTACAAGCCGTCAGCGGTACTAGCTGCACATAACGGCTACCCAGGTATTAGTTGATAAGAAGACCGATGAGAAAACTTACCCGGACTCCTATTGAGCCTATTGGCGACAATCTCCGTACAGTCCGGTCTGTTTGTCTGAGATACTCGCATATCCGCCTAGGGGAATGGTAAATGTCAGACCCCTAACAACGTGATAAGTCGTGTCGGAGGAGAGCCCAATACACCATGAGAAAATACTGGAGTACCTTACCAGTATTTCTCAACTGCCCTGGCCAGGGACTTTATTTAATAGCTTTCCGAACACTGCGCGATATCAACCTCCAATACTGGGAGAGACGAATCCTATCTGATCGCTATTGTCTCCAAGTGCTTCGGGACTACACCTAACTACTATCTGTTTGCATGACTCCTTCTAGCATGGTAAGGTAGTAATCAAAGTGGAGTGGGAACACACTCGAGACGAAGTTGCAATGGCAATTAACGGACTAAGCTGTACTCATGCCACCTGGGAACTGCTACCTGACGATAGGTATAATACCAACAAGAAGTTCCCGACGAGTCCTGTCCAGTGTAACTCACAACCCAGTGATCACCTGCTCTAGTACGTCGTACTAATGGTGGTGGGACAGACCATATCCCCTGCTGGGATGAGAAGCGTATACCTTAGTCTACTCCAGAGTATTGATTCCCCGTCTCGATAATCCAACGACTAGGGACCTGTATAAGGATGTGCTTATAGACTACCCATCCCCCATGAGTGTGACTGCCATCACAACACTGGCAGTCAAGCAAAGATCCTAAGGGCTCTACTAATATGTATAAGCGATATGCTAAAAGAAACACATATACATATTGAGGTAGAATAAAACCAGGTAGCATACTACCATATTGAGCAAGACTGTTATTATAACTGTGAAATATCCCAAGCATCCAATATATAATATACAATCCAGTATGATACAATAATGGCCTCTAGGGCATATATCACTAACAATCTCCTACTTGCATTAAGGCCATGTATTGGCATATCGCAGACCTATCATCTCGATTAGCCGCACGAACCGAGTCTGAGGAATAGCCTTTGTGATTGGATCTGCAGTGTTGTTCTTTGTCTCTACTCTCCTCACTTCGATCTCTCGTCGATCAATGATCTCCCTGATCAGGTGGAACCGCTTCAGGATGTGTATGGACTTCTGATGGGACCTCGGTTCCTTCTCCAAAGCTAGAGCGCCGTTGTCACAATACAACGGTATTGGATCAATAAAGGATAGAACCACCTGAAGCTCTGTCACGAACTTCCTGATCCAGACTTCTTCCTTCACGGCATCACAGGCAGCAATATACTCCGCTTCCAGAGTTGAGTCAGCAATGGTTTCCTGTTTGGAGCTCTTCCAAACAACCGCCCCACCATTGAGGGTAAGGACATGACCCGACATGGACTTGGAGTCATCCTTGTCACTCTAGAAGCTGGAGTCGGCGAAGGCCTCGATCTGGAGGTCTTCCTTGCCGTACACCAAGAACATCTCCTTAGTCCTTCTCAGGTACTTGAGAATGTTCTTCACTGCTATCCAGTGCTTCTCCCCTGGATTTGACTGATACCAGCTTACAACGCTCAGGGCGTATGCTACATCTGGTCTGGTACACAACATCGCATACATATAGAGCATACCACAGATGCGTAGGGTATAGTAGACATGCGAGCCTTTTCCAAATCAGTCTTGAGAGACATCTTTTTAGAGAGAGTGATTTCGTGACAAGACGGTAGATTACCGCGCTTAGAATCTTCCATACTGAATCGTTTCAGTATGGTGTCTATGTACCTTGACTGTAAGAGTCCTAACATCCGTTTAGATCTGTTACGATAGATCTGGATCCCTAAAATGTAGGAGGCATCACCCAGGTCCTTCATGGAGAACCTCTATGACAAGAATCCCTTGACTGATTGTAGTATAGGAATGTCATCCACGTACAGGATGAGGAAAACCACAATTCTCGCTATAATTTTACTATATATGCATGGTTCATCTAGATTTTTGATAAAGTCGAATTCCTTGACCGTCTCATCAAAACAGATGTTCCAACTCCGCGATGCCTGCTTTAGCCCATAAATGGACTTAAGCAACTTGCACACTTTCCCGCTGCTCCCACTCTGAATGAAACCCTCCGGATGATCCATATAGACACACTCTTCTAAATTACCATTTAGAAAAGCGGTATTTACGTCCATCTGCCAGATATCATAATCGTATAAGGCAACAATGGCAAGAAGGATCCGAATGGATTTGACATAGCCACTGGAGAAAAGGTTTCATCATAGTCCAAACCAGGTCTTTGACGAAAACCTTTTGCAACAATTCTAGCCTTATAGGTTTCCACCTGTCCATCTACACCAATCTTTTTTCTGAAAATCCACTTGCAGCCTATGGGTTTTACCCCTTTTGAAGCAAAGTCCAAAGTCCATACTTTGTTGGTGTACATGGACTCCATTTTGGTCCGCATTGCATCCA
Source organism: Agapanthus africanus (assembly GCA_030015575.1). NCBI lineage: Eukaryota > Viridiplantae > Streptophyta > Magnoliopsida > Asparagales > Amaryllidaceae > Agapanthus > Agapanthus africanus. Next base: position 243,605,359 of record CM057342.1, read on the forward strand.
GCCATTTTACCGAGTCTCGGCTCTGAATGGCTTGCTGGAAGCAAGTTGGCTCATCATCTTCGATGATGCAATCCTCTCGATCCCCATCTATGAGAAAACCATAGTATCTCTCGGGCGGATGAGATAGCCTACTAGTTCTGCGGAGTGGCGCGGGAGTGTCCGGTTCTTTCGAAACGTCTGGTTCTACCATGCTTTTAGTAATAGCTTGTGGTTATGGAATTTCTTCTAGTTATATTGCGCTCCCACTTATCTCATTTTCTAAAAATTGAGTTTCCAAGAAGTGGGCATGCCGAGAAACAAAGACTTTTTGTTCCTCTGCGTAATAGAAAAGATATCCCTTGGAGTTCTTTGGGTATCCTACAAACTTACACAATACTGAGCGTGCCTTAAGCTTGTCCGCATGCTGCTTTTTTACAAAAGTTGGACATCCCCATGTCTTAAGGTACTTAAAATAGGGTTTCTTCCCACTCCACATCTGATATGATGTGGTAGGCACTGACTTAGTAGGAACCTTGTTCAAAAGATATGCAGCTGATTCTAGTGCATAGCCCCATAAGGATCGCTGTAACTCAGCATTACTCATCATGGAACGAAGCATATCCAATAAGGTTCTGTTTCATCTTTCTGATACACCGTTGTGCTGAGGTGTGTGTGGAGGAGTAAGCTGAGAGAGAATTCCATTCTCTTTTAAGTAGCCCAGGAACTCGGCACTTAAGTATTCACCACCTCGATTAGATCTCAGTGTCTTTATACTTTTGCCGGTTTGTTTTTCCACTTCATTCTTGTATTCCCGGAATTTCTCAAAGGCCTCGGATTTATTTTTCATCAAGAATACATGTCCGTACCTAGAAAAATCATCCGTAAAAGTAATGAAGTAGGAATAATCACATCTCGCATGTGTAGACATTGGACCACACACATCGCTGTGTATGAGTCCCAAGAGCTCGCTCGCTCTTTCTCCGTGTCTAGTTAACAGAGTCTTTGTCATTTTTCTTTTGAGACATGATTGACAAGTTACATAGGACTGATATTCGAACGGATCTAAATATCCCTGCTTATGTAACTTCGTCAATCGTGTTTCATTGATGTAACCCAGTCTATAATGCCACAAGAAATCCTGATTTAATTCCGGAGACTTTCTTTTAAATGTGTTCTGGACACTGAAAACCTGAGCTTGATTCAGTACGTATATTCCGTTATCTAATGTACCTGACCCAATCAAATTTTGATTCAGGTGGATGTGTATTACATCGCTTACAAATGTAAAATCATATCCTTCTTTAGAAAGTAAAAATACAGATATGATATTACAGGCTAGACTAGGTACATAAAAACAATTACGTAAAATCAATATCTGCCCACTTGTCAATCCTAGGTGATATTCCCCTACGGATTCAGCGTCCACGCTCATTCCGTTAGCAACTCTGAGAGTTATATCACCTACCTTGATAACTCTACAGTTTCTCAAATCCTGTAATGAATTAAAGATATGAGATCCTGATCCGGTATCAAGTACCCAGGAAATAGAGTTAATAGAGAGACGGTTTTCAATTACAAACATACTTGAAGCCGAAGTCACAACGTTCTTCGAATCCTGGCTTCTGGCTTTCCAAGCCCTGCAGTCCTTCTGACAATGTGCTTTTCTGTGACTACAAAGACATGCCTCCTTCCCTACAACTAGCCTCAAAACTTTTGCCCTGCCCTTTCTCTCTACCTTACTGACATCGCTTATCGGCTTGGTGGAGGTCTTCTTCTTCTCTCCCTTGGCTTTCGCCTCGGATCTAGAAGAGGAAGACTCCGCAATAAGCAGAGCAAGTGTCTCCCTGAATTCTTTTAGGGTGCTCTCTGAGCTCCTCAATAACTTGAGAAGACTTGAAAGTGTAACTTCCTTCCCTTGAATTTTGCAATCCAAGATAAACTGGGCGTAAGTAGATGGTAGGGACTATAGAATCAAGTCGATGCATAACTCATTCTCCAATGTGGTCCCATGGTCTGTGAGCTCTTCAAAGTAGCTAATCATTGTAAGGACGTGGTCCCCTACAGATGACCCGACAACCAATCTCGCTTAAAGAAATATCTTTGAGGTCTCATATCTTGCGATAAGAGATTGCTCTCTATATAAAACTTTGGTATGGAGGAAGATGGAAGCTAAGTCCATCTTCTCGTGCGTCCTCTGGTGTTCACTATCCATTGAGGCTTACATGAGGCACTTGGCTCTCACACAATCCTTTTCCCATGTCAGACGGATATCCATATCCACGACAGTGGAACTTGGATCTGAGACGGCGGGTTTTTTAGTAAGGAGGTAGTCTAGCTTGTCACAAGTAAGTGCCATCTGGACATACCGTAGCCAATCAATATAGTTCAGCTCCGTCAAATTATTAGCTAATAACCTATGTCCGGTCATTGTGGTCGCTGCAAATTAGAGAGAGAGAAGAAACACTTAGCATGGTACTCTTGCAAGTTTAGATTGTTTATTAGTTTATCTAAACAGGATGGCTCCCACTGTTTCCTCGAATCCTTTCTCAAACCATAAAAGAAGAATTAGTCAGGATTAATCTCACTTTTACAATTCTTGCTTAACCTTTCTGCCAGGCTGGTGTTGTTACTTCGAGAGAGGTTTTCCAACGCTTTCGCAAAGTTCCTTAATTACATAACCTCTTTTCCATGGAGGCGTAGCCCCGCTAACACCGTTCTAGACACCTACTTGGTTTATAGCATTGATTGTTTAGTGAAAAAATCTCCCGAAGAGTAGTGCATACTCACAGTAGGATCGGGATCCAAATATTATTGTGTGATAACCAAGAAGGAAGCCTACATGATTATCACACTCCAAATAGTATGCAACACTAGCAAGTTTCAGTACCTTAGAAACCCCCGATGTGGATTTTTACCCCATGCTCTTATAACCTTGACGAAGGCCAACATATCATAAGTCACATGTCAAGTTCTACCCGTCATTATCCAGATTAATTTGAACCCACCCGTACATACCCTTGACGAAGGCCAACATAGTAGTACGACTGTCCCAAACCAACACATCTATCTATGCTACATATGAATACCCAGCAATTACCAATCACTACGCCTTGGCGAAGGTCAAAATACATAGCTTGAATACTACTGAATATTTATATGAAATGACGGAGGGCTACGAATGGTTTTGGCAAAACCGTGAATGTAGTGAACTTGATATAATCGAAGGAACCATGATAGCTTTTAAAAGGAGTGGTTTAAGCTCCACAATTAAAATTGCTTTTGAAGAAAACCGAGTGGTTTTGAAATTGTTCCAACGATTAAGCTTTGGCTTGTTTTATCTTGCATTAATCTTTGTTAATGAGGTCCCAGCATTTACAAATCCTATCATTGCAGCAAAAGAAACGAAAATACAATGTACGCTTATGCCACCCACATTCTCCCCTGGGCCCCGTCTAACACCGCTAGGTTACTTAACTAACGCCAGAGCAGGGGCTAGACTAGCGCGGATGCAAAACATAAACAACGTCTACTATATATATATATATATATATTTATATGCATTCGTCTCATGCAATAATAGGCATTCCAGATCACAGATGAATATATTGGATATATTAGGAATTCCACGTTTCGTTTAAGCCTGTAACGAAAGATAGATTTCACGGTCGTGATGAATAGCCAAATACCCCACCCCAGACCCCTACGGGTGCAACAAACTACCGCCAAATTCCTGAAGTGAAGCAACCTCCCTCATTCAAATGAGTAGACTATTCGGCACTTCAAAAAACCAGGTAGTTTGTGCACCCTACCTTGGGTCTATCTTAGGAGCAGAAACAGTAAAAAAAATAATATACAATGGGGGCTACAACCTCAACCCGGATTTGTGCCGCAAAATAATATTACATCAATATTATAAATTACATGAATGAAAGAAAAGAAAACACTCTTCTCACATTCCTCGGATATTCATCCCCGACGATCCAATAAAATTCATATACACAAACCATCACAGATATGTGCAACCCCCAACTAATCGACGTATAGCAGTTATCGGAGGTTTACGAACACATATATCAAACACAGAAAACCCGATTAGCTAAAGTACTTAGAATTTCGATCGATAATCCAAATTTGAATCTACCCCAAGTACAACACTGTGCATAAAAGATCCTGAGCAGAAACAAAATATCCTAAAATTCACAACTCAACAATATAGACCTACTGTAGAAAATCGGCCCGAGTCACCCTTGACTTGGCCGCGGAACGGCGGCCAAACACATGGTTTGGCTGCGTTTCCACGGCAATCTTGGGGATTCAGGGAACCAATTTTCTCCAGTAGTCTCCAAAAACCCTGCACGTATTTTTAAGGCCTCTGAAAAGATTTTTGGACCAGTTTTTAAAATCAACAGAAAGTGCAATTTTCGGATGTAATTTTGGGATTTCTTCGTCGATCGAATTTCTAAAACTTTGCTAACTATCTAGTTAAGGTTTTATAGGCTCTGACACGACTGTAAGCCGATGTCGCACAGCCCGCGGTTCGTGGGGAGGCGGAATTTTCAAAAACGATGATGTTTACTATGCAACACTGGCTAAAACTCCAAGATATTTACTAAAGCCTTAACTAGCTAATCTATCTAGAGGTTTAATTACTCTGTTAGAATGGTTATACATCCAAGATCGAGTCCTTCGGGTATTCTAGTGTTCCTCTCCAAGGCTCCTCGGTGATCGGATCAGGCTTGCTCCATCGGCCTTCTTGCGTCAAAGATGATCCACCATGAGAGAATATGCTCCAAGCTTCAACCTCTAAATGAGATAACTAAGGTAGATGGTTTGCTAAACCAACAAACCTAGGAGATGTAGTGAAATACTAATGGATTGTTTGTCTCACTAAACCCTTGCCTCACAACACATATGAAGGTTAGGGTTTAGTTGTTTGAGGAAGAAGGAGATGGAGAGACCTAGAGAGCTCAAGGAGAGTAACTCAGGAAAATCTCAAGAGAGAAGAATGAACCATCAAGAGAAAACAAGTGTAGAGAATGGCTAAGTATATGCTCACTTATTGAGCCATGGAATATCTCACAATAGAATATAGCACCCATGCCTCAATAGTGATCCCAAACTAAATAAGACAATACAAGAGCCATTCCTCACACCATGCTAGCAAAATCTCCTCCATTTCCATCTCATTAATCCATTTGGAAAATGGATAATAAAAATAAAGAGGTGGCATCTTCTAGAAGCATACCTTGACAAATTACAAGAATGCCCCTCTCACCGTATATACATACCCTTATCCGTATTCTGAAAAATACGGATATACTGAGACGATAACAATCCATTAATACAATACTATGATCCGGCTGAAACCAAAGTCCACTAGTATTGTCTGCCTGATCAACATCCGTGTATGAGTACAGGTACATGATCGAAGCCCAGTCGTAAAACTATACGACATCTATATCAATTGCCTGAAGCAGGAAACCACTCTATGTGGGACTCTAAAGACTCAACAGTATGTTGGCAGTAGGTTTAACCACAAGCCGTCAGCGATACTAGCTGCACGTAATGGCTACCCAGGTGTCCGTCGATAAGAAGACCGATGAGCAAACTCACCCGGAATCCTACTTAGCCTATCGGTGACAATCTCCGTACAGTCCGGTCTGTTCGTCTGAGATACTCGCATATCCGCCTAGGGGAATGGTAAACGTCATACCCCTGACTACGTGATAAGTCGTGTTGGAGGAGAGCCTAATATACCATGAGAAACTACTGGAGTACCTTACCTGTATTTCTCGACTGCCCTGGCCAGGGACTTTATTTAATGGCTTTCTGAATACTGCGCGATATCAACCCACAATACCGGGAGAGACGAATCCTATCTGATCGCTACTGTCTCCAAGTGCTTCGGGACTACACCCAACTACTACCTGTTTGCACGACTCCTTCGAGCGTGGTAAGGTAGTAATTAAAGTGGAGTGGGAACACACTCGAGACGAAGTAGCGATATCAAGTCAACGGACTAAGCTATATTCATGCCACCTGGGAACTAAGCTGTACTCATGCCACCTGATCGAATGCTCGTCGGAAACTTTAGTAGACGGCCGCACCCCCGTTGCCATTGACGAAGTGCACTTAGGTGGAACACCGCGGCCGCGAGCACCCGGGGGGATACTTCTGGCAACAGGGTTCTCCTACAGTCACTTGGTTGGGGCATTGGGGCGTGGCCATCTAGTAACGTTACCCGGCGTGTATCCGTGTACACTACGTAATTGTGACAGAGTTTTGATCCATATCAAAATCCCGTGGAAACCGATCAAAAGAGACTAAATTGCTAGGTTTACAAAATTCAAATTAGTTTTCACAAAACTAATTATTGTGGATTCCAAATATTGTATCACAATTCACAGATAGTTAGACGAAGTTAAACATTTCAATCGAATCAACAAACACCCAAAATTTCCCAGAGAGCTCAACACTTGAGCATAGTTTAAAAATACCAAGAACATGCCACAGCACCTATGGACCAATCGTAGAAGGGCCGACCCATTCCTTACTCATAGCGCCGCGGAACCACAACAAACTCTATGGTTTAGCCGCGGTTCCGTGGTCAAAGAGTCGAGTTTGGGTATCGTTCTTTAAAGGGTCCATAGAATTACCTGCATGGTTTTTGAATATTTTAAACTTGAAAAAATCCAACTTTTGGAATATTTTCCAGAGAGGGGTGAAAAAAATGGGTTTTTGATATTCGTTCGAACTTTTTAATGTCGTCAAAGTTACCCGAAAGGATGTTAAAATTACGACTACGAAACACTCTGAATCGCCTTTACAGAAAGATAACATCATATGCAATCTTAGTAAAAACAAACAATATCTGAAACACCAAACCCCAGAAACTAGAACACAAGAAAAATCCGAAGCCAAAACAACAGAAGAAAACCGGTGGGGCCGGTTTTTTCATGATTTTCGCCGGGTCAAATCCGGTGAAAGGGGCTCGTTTTTCTCTGGTGTTCATATTACATCACATGTAACATTCTGCATCTGCCTAAAAAAATTTTAGAGGCTCTGAAAAATTCGACAGAAACTAGGGTTTTGTTTCGACTGTTTCGGAGTTGTTTCGGTTTCGTAATTCTACTAACATCGTCTAATTCTCTAGCTCGGCTCTGATACCACTGCTGGGTTCCCAAGCACCCCACTAGGTTATCCAATGAATCAACCATGCAAGTTTAAAAAATTTAAGGTGCTAAAGAACCCTTAGCCTAGGATCTAACTAAAGGAATTAGGGTAAAGCAACATGTAATCAAACATTACACTAAGTGAATGAGGAATAAAACCTTTGTAGACTGGTCCTTCACTTCTAAAGCTCCGTGTAGTAGTCCCTTCGCTCCAAGTAGTGATCTTCCGGACTCATGTTAGGCTCTACAAAGAGAAATGAACAAGCTTACTTGAAATCTTCGAAGCCAAAGATGATCTACGTCGAGAAGACTTTAACTCAAGCTACCTCTTCTCTAATTTGGAATTAGTGAAGCAAACAATCTAAACTAAATGGCTAATCTAGTGAAAGTTGATGAAGTAGGATTTTTTCTCACTTTAGAATAATTTATCTCACAATATTTCTTCACCTCAAGAAAAGCTAGAGAGCTTTCTTGAGATGAAGAAGAAGATGAAGTTGTGAATAGAATTGAGTGAGAATAGCAACCATGGATGAGATAATATCTCATATTAACTCATGTAGAGACTTAACCATGGCTTAAGATAATGGTTGGGTTAATAAATATTTAGAGTGAGACAAAATTAGTGGACTAAGTCAAAGGTTACCACAAGCTTCTTAACCTTGACAATTTTCCATCTAATTTTGTTTTACCCTTAATAATTAAAACCCCACATTATCATTAGCATGGTGTGAGTCTCATACACCCATGTTAGATGTATCATCAAGCATGATACAAATAATATATATCACATATATATTGAATGTGCACATATGAGAAAAATAAATGCTTAAGTGAGCTAATATTAGTTAATGTAAAATTAATATATCAAATATATAATCATATATTAAATTATTAAATCAACACTTGATTTAATAATCCGGCTATATCACATAAAACCGACTAATATCATTTGTATCAACTTATCGAATCAACACTTGATTCGATGACCCGGCTATATCACATATAACCGACTAATATCATTTGTATTAATTTATCGAATCAACACTTGATTCGATAACCCAGCTATATCAAATATAACCGACCGATATCACATATCGCGAGATTAGAATACGGTATCACATACACGTATTAATCTCAGTCCCGCACATATCACATATATGCTCATACTTTGTTTCTCCCGAGCCAGGAAACCTCTGTGTAGGTCTCTAAAGACTCGTCAATAGGCCGGTAGTAGGTGATGATCATATCGGTCACCCACAAGCCGTCAGCGGTACTATCTGGACGTAACGGCTACCCGGGTATTGAGTGATCAGAAGATCAAAAAGAAAGCCTGCTCATACTCCTGCGAATCCAATAAGTAACACTACCTTATAGTCCGGTCTCTTCGTCTGATATGTCGCATATCCAGCCTGGGGGTGGCAAACGCCAGACCCCAATAGCCTTATAAGTCATGCCGATGTGAGGCCCATAACGGTTCGAGAAACTACTGATAACACTTAACAGTAAATCTCAGCAACCCTGGTCAGGAATTTTTTTTATGACCAATCGAGCATAGCGCAACATCAACTCCCAATACCGGGAGAGACGAAATCCCCTCCTATCGCTCATTGCCTCCATGTGACTCGGGTATGTACCCAAAAACCACCGTTTTGCATGTTCTTTTGAACGTGCTAAGGTGGAAATCAAAGGACAGTGGGAATCACACAAGACTTTATGACGATCCCGGGTCTATAGACTAACCTTTACCAGTGTCACCAGAGAACTGCCATCTGACGTAAGGTATAATACCATCTAGGAGTTCTCGGCGAGTCCTGTTCAGTGTACCCAGTCTCCACTGAGCACCCGTATACAATCTTTGATGTCAAACACCAAAGGATGTGGGATCATCCATCGCCCATCATATGGGTCAAGAAATGTATACGCTAGTCTACTTTGGAATATCGATACCTCGTCTCGATACTCCCACGACTAGGAACAATTGAAGGATGTACTTATAGACTACCCTGACCCCACTAGTATGATCTGCATCATAATCCTGGTAGTCAAGTACACATCCTAAGTGCTTTATCAACATGTAACAAAGAGACAATAAGTGTACATGTTAAGATAAAGAGTAACCAGATAGCATACTATCATGTCGAGCAAGAAAGTCTTCCCTATATATGTCCAAGCATCCACTATAATATACATCATACGTACAATAATGGCCTCAGGGGCATACATACAACTAACAATCTCCCACTTGCACTAAAGCCAGTTGTAGTATCTCATACCTAACGTCCCATAAAAGTCTCTATAGGGAATGGCCTCTATGAGTGGATCCGCCGTGTTATCCTTCATGTCAACTCTCCTTACCTCGATCCCTTGGAGATCAACCATCTCATTGATCAGGTGATATTGCCTCAGAATATGTCTGGATCGCTGATGGGACCGGGGTTCCTAGGCCAAAGCCACAACTCCATTGTTGTCACAATAACAATTATTGGATGCTCAATGGTAGGAACCATATTCATCTCATGAACAAAAAATATCCAGACAGCCACTTTGGAAGCATCGTTGGTAGCGATGTATTCAGCCTTTATCGTCTAGTTTACCACGGTATCTAGCTTAGAACTCATCCAACTTACCGTCCCTCCATTGAGGGTAAAGACAAAGCTTGAGACCGATTTTCAGTCGACCTTATCACTCTGGAAGCTCGAATTGGTAAAGGACTCTTATTGGACTTCACCGTTACCAAACACCAAGAACATTTCTTCAGTGCTTCTCAAATACTTAAGGATGTCCTTCATAGCTATTCAGTGATTCTCCAAAAGATCCGATTGATTTTCAATCACTACGCCTAGTGAGTCAGCTACATCTGGTCTGGTGCATAACATCGCATCCATGATAGAGCCTACTGCCGAAGCATAGGATATCCCTTGTATGCAAGTTCTCTCTAAATCAGTCTTGGGAGACATCTTTTTGGAGAGAGTGATTCCTGTGTAAGTGGGCGAACCACCACGCTTAGAACCTTCCATACTAAACCCCTTCAGTATGGTGTTAATGTACCTGGATTTGGGTCACTCCCAACATCCACTTAGATCTATCTCTATAGATCTAAATCCTCAAGATGTAGTAGGTATCATCCAGATCTTTCATGAAGAATTCTCGTGATAAGAGGAGATTGACCGAGTGTAGCATAGGAAACCCATTTCCTATCAAGAGTATGTCATCTACATACAATACGAGCAAGACAACCTTACTCTCTACAACTTTATTGTATATACAAGGTTCATCTACCTTTTTGATGAAGTCAAACTCTTTGACTGCCACATTAAAACAGATGTTCCAACTCCGCAATGCCTGCTTTAATCATGATAGATTTAAGCATAACCACTGGAGAAAATGTTTTATCATAATCCACACCTGGTTATTGACGAAAACCTTTTACTACAAGTCTAGCTTCGAAAGTCTCAACTTTTCCATCTACACCAAGAATCTTCTAAAGATCCAATTGCTCTCGATGGGTTTTACCCATTTAGGTACAACTTTCAAAGTCATACTTTGTTGGTGTACATAGATTCCATCTCAGATCGCATTGCATCCAGCCATTTCACAGAGTCCCTACTTGTGACGGCCTATCTGAAACTAGTTGGGTCATCATCTACCATGATGCAATCCTTGCTCCCACTGTCATCGAAAAAACCGTAGTATCTCTCAGGCGGATGAGGAACCCTACCAGATTCGCGGAGAGGCTGAGGTTCATTGGAGACTATTGAATCCTTTGGTTTCACTAAATCATCAGCTGTTAGTTTGTCTAGATGGAACTCCTTCCAGATCTACCTCATGACCACAAATTTCTTCCATAAGAAATTTCTTTTCTAAAGATGTGGCACGCTGAGAAACAAAACACCTTTTACTTCTCATTGTGGTAGAAGATATACCCTCGCGAATGTTCGGGATATCCAAAAAACTTATACAGAACTGACCTTGCCTCAAGCTTGTTCAGATTTTGCTTTTCAACATAGGCCGGACAACCCCATATTTTAACTCGTTTAAGACATGGTCTCTTCCCATTCCATATCTCATATAGAGTGGTAGGCACAGATTTGGATGGAACCCCATTCAATAGATATGCAACTTCTCAAGTGCATAACTCCAAAAGGAAACATGCAACCGAGCAGTACTCATCATAGAGCGTGGCATATCTCATAGGGCGCGATACCTCCGCCCCAATACACCATTGTGCTGTTGTGTACACGGAGGAGTAAGCTGAGAGAGAATCCTATTCTCTTTTAAATAATCCAGGAACTCCGTGCTCAAGTATTCTCCTCCTCGATCATATTGAAGGACTTTAATACTTCTATCTATCTGGTTCTCAACTTCAAGCTTATATTCCTTGAATTTCTTAAAAGTTTCAGACATGTGTTTCAACAAGAACATATGTCCGAATCTTGAGAGATGGTCAGTGAATATAATGAAGTATGAGGAACCAACCCTGGCATTTGTAGATATAGGACCGTAAACATCACCATGTATCAGTTCCAAGAGTTCAGTAACTCTTTCTCTATTTCCAGTAAACGGAGTATTGATCATTTTACCTTTGAGACATGACTGACAAGTTTCATAAGATGAAAATTCGAACGGATTCAAATATTCGTCCTTACGTAACTTAGCTAGTTGTGTCGCATTGATATGACCTAGTCTACAATGCCACAAGAATGATTTGTTCATTTCTGAACTACTCCTCTTGTGTGTGTTTTATATACTTTGAACCGTGGTTTGATTTAGAATGTATATGCTATTACGTAACGTGCCTGATCTAATCAACTCTTGATTAAGGAAAATGTTCATAACATTATCCTGCAATACAAAATTATATCCTTCTTTAACTTAATAAAGAAACTGATGTAATGTTGTATATCAGGTTTGGCATGTAATAGCATTTGTTCAGAATCAATGTATTTACCATTTGGTAATACAAGGTGATATTTGCCAACTTATTTGGCTGCAACAATTGCACCATTCTCTACCCTTAGAGACATATCACCCAATCCCAGTTCTCTACCTTTCTATAGCCCATGTAACAGATTATATATAAAGGATCCTGATCCGGTATCTCATACCTAGGACGTAGAGGATACTGAGAAACAGTTCTCAGTAACGAACATACCCGAAGAATATGCATCAATATGCTTTTTCCTCGATTGGGTCGGGTAGGAATCCAGATATTCTCCTATTTCCTGCTCGGACTTAAAACAATTATAAAATAGAGCGGAACCAATGTTCCCCAGCTCAGCATAATAAGCAGGTTTGGTCAATACATCCATATTATTATCTTGATTAAGACATGTCACGGTCGCTACCAGGAGAGAGAGAGAAGAAAACACTCAGCGTATGCTCTTGCAAAATCAGATTGGTTATTATTTAATCTAATTAGGATGGCTCTCGCTGTTTTTATCAAATCTTCCTTCAAACCCTAAAAGGTAAGACTAGCCGGGATTAATTATAACCTACAAGTTCGCCAATCTTTCGGCCATGCCAGTGTCGGTAGTTTGAGGGAGGTTCCCTGTGCTTTCGCATGGACCTAATTAAAAATAAACCTCATTTTTCCAGGGGCGTAACCCAACACCTTTCTAGACACCTACTTTGATCGGCTAATTGTAATGTGCAAAACTCTCCCAGGAGTAACTCTTACTCGCAGTGGGTATCGAGATCCAACTATCTCATAGAAAGTATGCAATCTCATTGCAAATTTCAACACTTGAAATTCCCGATAATATTTTGCCCCAAGTGATCTATGACCTTGACAAGGTCAACAAACCATAAATCGCAAGTCAAGTTCAACTCGTACATTTCATGATTGAATTAAACCCACCCGCATGACCCCTGACAAGGTCAACAAGCCCACATGACTACCCTAATCCAATCGCATCTCATGCTTTGCAGATAAGCACTAATCAGCTACCGCACACTACGCCTTGACAAGGTCAACAAATGCAGCACGAATACTAAATAGTCCTTATCTGAAATGACGGAGGGCTACGACATGTTTTTAAGAAAACCTTTTACGTAATAAACTTGATATCGTTATAGAATCGAGTGATTTTGAAAAGGAGTGTTTTTAAGGTTTTTACTAGTTTTGCTAAACAGGTCATTCCCGGTGAAGGGATCTCGGCTCTTTCCACATCGAATGAGGTGCTGGATATTCATGAATACCACTATGCAAAGAAAGAACTAGAAAATCAATCAAAAAACAAAACCAAGTGGGTTGTAGCATCTGCTAGTTTCGCTAAAGAGGTCACTCCCGGTGAAGCGATCTCGGCTCTTTGCTTATCGAATGAGGTGCTGGATATTCATCAAGGAATACCGCTATGCAAAGCAAGAACCAGAGCTACCAATTTTTAAAACAGAAATCTACAACATCTTTAGGTTTCTTTCCTTTCATTAATCTCATTAATGAAGTCTCATCATTTATGCTTCCTAAGTATCACAGATAATGAAACGAAAAAAAAATGTACGCTTATGCCATCCGCATTCGCCACAGTGTCCAGTTATGCACCATTAGGTTACTTAACTAATGACATAGCGGGGCAGGACTAGCGCGGGTGTAAAACATAAGAAACATTTATTATATATCATATATATAATAACAACATTCGTCTCATCATATAAAGCGATCACATCACAGAATATCAGCGGCAGAAGTCCATATATGAAATATTGGATATAGTAGGAATTCCGTGTTTTAATTAAGCCAGTAAAAAACACGGATTCCACGGTCGTGATCAATAGCCAAATCCACATCCTTAGACCGCTACGAGAGCGGCAAGCAACCCTACCAATTCTAGAGTTAGGAGACCCGGTCTCGACTCCTCGAGATGGTCCCCCACTGGACTCTAGAACCTGGTTACTTATGCTCCCCACCTTGGGTCTATCCTAATACGGAAAAGTAAATAATATATATCAATGGTGACATCATCCTCAACCTGGAAGTGCCCCAATAAAAGAATATTACATACAAGTTTTTACATGAATGAAAATGAAAAACTCTAATCTCACGCAAAAACCCCCGGCCATTCAAACACGAGGATCCAATATAACATATCACAGCAATACATAACATCACATGTTATCAACGTAAGTATATATGCGTATCCCAATTGTCGTTAACATATAGTAACGAAACCGGTGATACACCACATATTACACTTACGGCCGCAGAAAAGAAAGTGAAAACTACAACAATTGGTATCCGCAACCACCTTAGACATCATAAATCCGAAATATCACATACTTTGGATTTCATGCCTAACCATATGAATTCCTTACACATCATAAACCCGGAATATCTCATATTCCGAATTTCATACTAAACATTGTAAACCCCGTATTTTAGTCTCGATATTGAAAACACTTTTCAATAACTAGTTGGGTAATTCAACAAGATTCCGGACAACCTGATCGAATGCTCGTCGGAAACTTTAGTAGATGTCCGCGCCCCCGTTGCTGTCGACGAAGTGCACTTAGGCAAAACACCGTGGCCGCGAGCACCCGGGGGATGCTTTTGGCAACGAGGTTCTCCTACAGTCACTTGGTCGGGGCATTGGGTCATGGACATCTAGTAACGTTACCCGATGAGTATCCGCGTATATTACGTGATTGCGATAGAGTTTTGATCCATATCAAAACCCCGTGGCAACCGAAATTAGGGTAAAGCATTTCGATTGAATCAACAAACACCCAAAATTTCACAGAGACCTCAACACTTTAGCACAGTTTAAAAATACCCAGAACATACCACAACACCTATGGACCAACCGTAGAAGGGCCGACCCATGCCTCACTCATAGCGCCGCGGAACCACCGCAAACGCTATGGTTTGGCCGCGGTTCCGTGGTCAAAGAGTCGAGTTTGGGTATCGTTCTTCTAGAGGGTCCATAGAATTACCTGCATGGTTTTTGAATATTTTAAACTTGAAAAAATCCAACTTTTGGAATATTTTCCAGAGAGGGGTGAAAAAATGGGTTTTTGATATTCATTCGAACTTTTTAACGTTGTCAAACTTACCCAAAACGATGTTAAAAGTACTACTACGAAACATTCCGAATTGCCTTTACAGAAAGATAACATCACATGCAATCTTAGTAGAAACAAATAATACCTGAAACACCAAACCTCAGAGACTGGAACACCAGAAAAATTCGAAGCCAAAACAACAGAAGAAAACCGGTGGGGCCGGTTTTTTCATGATTTTCGCCGGGTCAAATACGGTGAAAGGGGCTCGTTTTTCTCTGGTGTTCATATTACATCACATGTAACAATCTGCAACTGCTTAAAAAATTTCAGAGGCTCTGAAAAATTCGACAGAAACCAGGGTTTTGTTTTGACTGTTTCGGAGTTGTTTCGATTTCGTAATTCTACTAACGTCGTCTAATTCTCTAGCTCGGCTCTGATATCACTGCTGGGTTCCCTAGCACCCCACTGGGTTTTCTAATGCATCAACCATACAAGTTTAAAAAATTTAAGGTGCTAAAGAACCCTTAGCCTATGATCTAACTAGAGGAATTAGGGTAAAGCAACATGTAATCAAATATTACACTAAGTGAATAAGGAATAAAACCTTTGTAGACCGGCCCTTCACTTCTAAAGCTCCGTGTGATAATCCCTTCGCTCCAAGTAGTGATCTTTCGGACTCAAGTTAGGCTCCACAAAGCGAAATGAACAAGCTTACTTGAAGTCTTCGATGCCAAAGATGATCTAGGTCGAGGAAACTCTTACTCATGCTACCTCTTCTCTAATTTGGAATTAGTGAAGCAAATAACCTAAACTAAATGGATAATCTAGTGAAAGTTGATGAAGTAGGATTTTTGCTCACTTTAGAATAATTTATCTCACAATATTTCTTCACCTCAAGAAAAGCTAGAGAGCTTTCTTGAGATGAAGAAGAAGATGAAGTTGTGAATGGAATTGAGTGAGAATAGCAACCATGGGTGAGATAATATCTCATATTAATTCATGTAGAGACTTAACTATGACTTAAGATAATGGTTTGAATTAATAAATATCTAGAGTGAGACAAAATTAGTGGATTGAGTCAAAGGTTACCACAAGCTTCTCCAAACTTCTTAACCTTGACAATTTTCCACCTAATTTTATTTTACCCTTAATAATTAAAACCCCACATTATCATTAGCATGGTGTGAGTCTCATACACCTATGTTAGATGTATCATCAAGCATGACACAAATAATATATATCACATATATATTGAATGTGTACATATGAGAAAAAGAAATGGTTAAGTGAGCTAATATTAGTTAATGTAAAATTAATATATCAAATATATAATCATACATTAAATTATTAAATCAACACTTGATTTAATAATCCGGCTGTATCATATATAACCGACTAATATCATTTGTATCAACTTATCGAATCAACACTTGATTCGATAACCCGGCCATATCACATATATCTGACCGATATAACATATCGCGAGATTAGAATACGGTATCACATACACGTATTAATCTCGGTCCCGCACATATCACATATGTGCTCCTACTTCGTTTCTCCTGAGCCAGGAAACCTCTGTATAGGACTCTAAAGACTTGTCAATACGCCGGCAGTAGGTGATGATCATATCGGTCATCCACAAGCCGTCAGCGGTACTAGTTGGACATAACGGCTACCCGGGTATTGAGCGATTAGAAGATCAACAAGCAAGCCTGCTCATACTCCTGCGAATCCAATAAGTAACCCTACCGTACAGTCCGGTCTCTTCATCAGATATGTCGCATATCCAGCCTAGGGGTGGTAAATGCCAGACCCCAATAGCCTGATAAGTCATGCCGATATGAGGCCCATAATGGTTTGAGAAACTACTGATAACACTTACCAGTAAATCTCTGCAACCCTGGCCAGGGATTTCCTGTTATGGCTAATCGAGCATAGCGTAACATCAACCTCCAATACTGAGAGAGACGAAATCCCTTTCTATCGCTCATTGCCTCCATGTGACTCGGGACTGTACCCAAAAACCATCGTTTTGCACGTTTTCTTGAACGTGGTAAGGTGGAAATCAAAGTACAGTGGAAATCACAAAAGATTCTATGACGATCTCGGGTCTACAGACTAACCTGTACCAGTATCACCAAAGAACTGCCATCTGACGTAAGGTATAATACCATCTAGGAGTTCTCGGCGAGTCCTGTTCAGTGTACCCAGTCTCCACTGAGCACCCGTATACAATCTTTGATGTCAAACACCAAAGGATGTGGGATCATCCATCGCCCATCATATGGGTCAAGAAACGTATACGCTAGTCTACTCTGGAATATCGATCCCCCGTCTCGATACTCCCACGACTAGGAACAATTGAAGGATGTACTTATAGACTATCCTGGCCCCACTAGTATGATCTGCATCATAATCCTGGTAGTCAAGTACACATCCTAAGGGCTTTATCAACATGTAACAAAGAGACAATAAGTGTACACGTTAAGATAAAGAGTAACCAGATAGCATACTATCATGTCGAGCAAGAAATTCCTCCCTATATATGTCCAAGCATCCACTATAATATACATCATATGTACAATAATGGCCTCTAGGGCATACATACTACTAACAACTGCTACCTGACGATAGGTATAATACCAACAAGCAGTCCCGACGCATCCTGTCCAGTGTAACTCACAACCCAGTGAGCACCTGCATACCTTCTCCAGTATGTCGTATTAATAGCTGTGGGACAGACCATATCCCCTGCTGGGATGAGAAGTGTATACACTAGTCTACTCCGAAGTATCGATACCCCGTCTCGATAATCCAACGACTAGGGACCTGTATAAGGTTGTGCTTATGGACTACCCATCCCCCATGAGTGTGACTGCCATCATAATGCTGATAGTTAAGCAAAGATCCTAAGGGCTCTACTAATATGTATAAGCGATCTGCTAAAATAAACGCATGCACATATTGAGGTAGAATCAAACTAGGTAGCATACTACCATATCAATCAAGACTGTTATTATAACTGTGAAATATCCCAAGCATCCAATACGTAATATACAATCCAGTATGATACAATAATGGCCTCTAAGGCATATATCACTAACAAGAGAGGAATTGGATAGACGAGCAACTTGACAAGCTTCATCTAATGGGGTAGAGGATGGGGAAGAAAAAGAAGAAGAAATCCATTCAGTGAAAGTGCTAAGTTCACCCAATATGTCAACAACTTGTGAGGTACGAGATAAGGGAAATACTCGCTCATTGAATATAATATGGCATGATATATACACCCGACCAGTAGAATAATGAAGACAGCGGTATCATTTATATTTATCACCGTAACCTATAAAAATACAAGGTAGAGAGCGTGGATCTAATTTTGTGACAGCATAGTCTCGAAGGTATGGAAAGCATAGAGTTCCCAAGTCCCGTAAAGAGAAATAATCATGATCCCTTTTATATAATGATTGAAGAGGGCTTGGCATGTTTAAATTAAAAGATGAAAACCGATTAATTATAAATATTGCAGTAGAGAAAGCCTCCATCTAATATTTTTGAGGAATATGAGCATTAAACATCATTGCCAATGGGTGCATCGACATGACGATGTTTTGAGATCCACAAAGAATACCATTTCCTGTATGAGTAATAGGAAGACAATTTCCATCTCCAACCATAACATAATCAGATCCATAGTAAGAAAATAAATTTCTCAGAATACCTGGGTTGGCTATCATATGTGCACTTGCCCTCGTGTCAGGAAGCCATTTTTCAGTGGATGCATCACTTAAGTGCAATGCAGCAAAGGCTTTCAGAATATCTTGTGGTTGATAGTTGTTGTTGAAGCGATGCTAACAGTGCAAAGCATCATGATTGCAACGTCCACAAATTTGGCAAATTAATGTTTGATTTTGAGCTCGAGATGATGCTTGATCAGGACTGGAGTCATGACGAGGTGGTGGAACTATTTTGGTTGGCCATTACGAGCAGCAGCGCTATTATTTTGAAACCCGTGCGCTTGAGAGTTGAAGTTTTGCATATGATTGCTTTGACAATGATTCTTGTATTTATCCTTTTGGTTATAAAGGCCATGGATAGACGCACGGATTCTCATGAAGCATTTTTTAGAAGTTCATGATTTTGTAAAAATGACAAAAGAACAACATATGATGGAATTGGAGGCTTGAGCATAGTAGTAGTAAAACTTTCATGCTTAGGTCCAAGGCCATGCAACAAGGTAAAAACTTTTTCTTGATCGGCAATCGGTTTGCCGATAGCATTTAATTTAATTGATCACAAATTAATTTAAATTCTTTTAAATACTCAAAAAGAGAGGACTCGCTTTTTTTAAGGTACCAAAGTTTTGACTTAAGCTCGTACTCTTTGCTTGAGAGTTTTGCGAGAAAGCCGATTGTAATGCTTTCCAGACTTCAACGGATGTTTTAAGTCCAACAACAATAATGTCATGCCCCGGTTCCTAGTAGACGGAAATGGTGACGTGGCAAGCCTGCAATATATTTATTATGAGAATGCCATTTCCCTTAATAAATATATTAAGCGTATGTAAACAATATAACAATGTGTAAGAATAACATGAGTAATAAAAAAATAAACAACAATTTTATTTACATTCAAAATTCAAATACAACTATATGAAATAAAAGATACAATGATTGAAAGGTGCCTGAACAATGGCATACAGAAAGTAAGTGTAGAAAATGAAATAGTAGTCAGGCTGGGTAGTGAGCTGGTCCAAGTCTTCCTGGCTCAGATCTATCTCCTCAGAGTCCGGTCCTTATGTTGAACATTCCAAGGAAAAGAAACAGAAAGAAATGTTGTCAGTGAACTAGCACTCGGTAAGTCCCCAAAAGAAGTAAATAAAGATGACTGAATAGTATGTAAAATGAATAGAATTCGTTGCTTCATCCAAATGTGTAAAAGATCATAGTCGCACTTAAAAGCCGAAGTAAATGCGAACAGGTAAGGTTGTATGTGAGAGTATCTAAGTATGTCGTTTATATATATAAGATAGTTATTCTAACGTGGTTGTTTGTAGTTTGATAAAGAAAGTATTCATGTATACGAGAGGAGTTCAACTTACCCCGTGGACTGAGCTAACAGGAAGTACACGGCTCCGTCAAAACCCATGGGTCAACGACACATGAATGCAGGTTAGGTGTCTTTTAAAATGACCTCTCGTGCCACGATATACATTCCGTACCATCCCACCTCTTATCCCCGTGTATTGTAGTGTATAGTTCAAGTTTACATGTCATGCCCCGCTTCCCAGAAGACGAAAACATGCACGTGACAAGCCCGCGGCGTATTTGTTCCGAAAAGGTCATTTCCCGGAGTAAATACGCTAAGCGTAGAATAAGTAATATAAAATGGCAAGAAATTAAAATGAGATTTAAACTTCAACAACTTTATTTACATTTAAATTTGATACATTTACAATACACGAGTTCAACTGAAAAAGAAATACAAGAACAGAAATGCCTAAACAGGTGGTATATAAACTTAAAGAAAAGATGAGTTAACCTAAGTTTGAGTATTGATCTGGTCGTAATCCCCTGCAGTCTCTTCTATCTCCTCAGTCTCTAGACCACTTGACGAACATCCAAAAGAAAAAAGAGATGGGTGGATGCCCGTCAGCGAACTTTCGCTCGATAAGTCCCCAAGAAAAAGTGTGAAGTATAAAAGTATAGTGACAAGTTGAAAATGGATATCATGAAGCAATGGACTAGGAGATATGGTATTTAAATATGTCATTTAATATAAGTATGACAATTCTATGTAACATGCAGTTCTACATATCATGGCAAAGTAACATGAGCATAGTATAGTATGGCCGTGTAGTGTAGGTATAGTGAATATGAAGTGCATGTAAGTGTCCTAAAATGTCTATACAAGGGTAAACCAATCTAATGTAAGTTCAAGGGTGAATGCCAACCAATCTTAAAAGTATTCATGAACCCAACATGTTGTAATTCAGGGGTAAGGAACCATGGGCTCGAATCAAGTGTTAGTAACGGAACTTCAATCTAGTGTTGAAGTATTCCAAACTCAACATGCTATAATTCAGGAGTAAGGAAACACGAGCCCTCATGATAGATTTTTTGTATTAGTAGACATGAATTCATGATCTAGGAGAACTCCTGAGATTTTGTTGGATTCACATTTGAACTATCCCAACACTCCGTGCATTCTAAGATTACAGTTCAAATTACCAGTCTTGCTCGATTTCATGAATACATCAAATTGCAAGATTGAGTTCATGTCAAGATCAAGTATTCATGTCAATTGTTCGTATATTCATATCAAGTTGTATTCCTGGTTCGAGTCAAGTCAGTTCAAGAGTAGACATTGGGTTCAGGTATTCATGTCAAGTTCAAGTATCAAGTTCAGATTCATGTTTAATTTCTAGTTCAACTTTGATTTCGAGTTTAATTTCACATCTAAGTCATTATCGATTTTGTATTCAGGTTATAATCTTTTGAATAACTTTAATCTTATATATTCTTATGTTCGGGAATAATCGGACAACCGCTGCACATGGATGGCAGGATTTGTGTCTTTTTCCAATACGATTGCCATTGATAACTCTGTTAATTTGCAGTGTTGTTTAATCTGAATAGGCAAGCACTCACTTTCTCCAGCTCCCTGGAGATCAAGAGAAATGATACCGCTTAAACCTATGTTAATTTAGGGTCCTTAAAGATTTATTCAAGTTGTTTACATTGTGTTTACATTGTTTGCATTTCTCGAGAGGGTTTTATGAAAAAATATTTTAATATTGTTTAAAAATAAATCTCGAGGGTGATTTAGAATATTAGGAGTTTTTATAAAAATATATTTTAGTTTAGTGTATTTTAGTGATAAAACCTAGCTTTTTAAAAGTAGTTTATGATATTTTTACGAAAACTATATTTTTGGGAACTTAATGGTATTTTATTTAAAACTTTAATATTTCATTTAAAAAATAATTTTCTCAAATTTTTTTATTGAAAATACGGATTCATAATTTATATAAATTTTAAAATGATTTAATTTGTTTTAAAAATTAGTATTCTTTAAAATCATATCTTTATTCTTTTCGAGACCGAATTCTCCGTGAGGAGTTCTGCATCTCGCTTTACTATCCTAAGGACGTGCGATAACCCGCACCATCCGTAAATGGGTCCTTTAACGAGGGTTGTAAAGACGTAATTGCAAAGGGTTAAAAATAGCGATAAAAAGCATTTTGTAGAAGTGAGGGTATTTTAATCTAAATTGTTTCATTTCGGATAAAACTTTGTAATCTAAAATATCTTGCTATGAAACCATAGTGTATGTGATGGGGTAGGTCACTATCCTAAGAATTTTCTATAGTTATAATTCATGATAAAATTAAAAGGGTATAAACAAAGTTCATGGTATTTTGGCGTTACATGCATTCTAGGGTAGTTTTAACAATAACAAAATTCATTTTTAAATTCATATGATATGTAGGTGAAGCATGACATGTAATGATAGTATGATGGTAAGTGATAATTCCTTATTAATATTAACATGAAATTATAATGGATAATTCAAAGTTTTACAACAATTAATTTAAATGTGAAATTAACCACTAAAAGCCGTATTTTGATGGTGATGTAAGAAGAAGCAAAAAAGAATGAGTCAAGAGGGTTGGAACTCAAGAATCTAGATGTAGGAGAGGAAAGAGAAAGGCGATAGGGATGGAGATTTACAGTTGTGCGTTCGTACTTTTATGAACGAGAAGGAAGAGTAGAGGCCTCGGTTTGTGGAACCGAGACCGAGATTGCGACTAAGAGATATGCTTGATCTACCGATGTCTCCTATGCGAGTTGTGTAGCAACTTAAAGGAATCTTGGAAGGATTTTTGAGTGCTTCGACTTCGAGAGCATGCCTTCACTTTGATATTAAGATAGATGAACTTGAGGGTATTTGAGAGTTACGATTTTGAGTGGTATTTTTAGAATAAAATAGGAGAAGAACTAAGGAGAAAGACTAGGCATTTATAGGGGAATGTATAGGGGCATGGTGAATTAAAATAGGATATTAAAATGATATAAAAGAGTGTTAATAGGGTAAATGAATGGTTGGGAGTTTTCTGTTTAATTTCAGGAAAATCAAATAGGAAAAAGGAGCAGAGGAGAGCTGTAGGGGTGCACGGGCGAAGCATGAAGGGAATTGGGGACATCTTGACCGCCGGTAGGGGTTTTGGGAAGGATTTGGGTGGCCAAGATGAAGAGTTGGGTCTCGGGGGTTCATGCAGTGCATTCATCTGGGTATTTATGTATCATTTTTATTGTTTGATTTATTTGCAACTCTTCATTTCTCCATGTAATGCACGTGCAACTCTTAGGCTTCCGAAAAATTAAAAAAAAAATTAAAAATAATTGGAACTGATGGGATTCGAACTTGCAGGCTAAAGAACAGCACTGGATAGGCTTAACCAGTGAGCAACATGTTTTTTGTACATAAGTTATCAATAATAACTTATAACTCGAAATCAGAATAGAAATATACTCTTTTATTAACATTGGATCAATAAAAATGTATATGAATTTTTGGGTCATTACATTACAGGTCTTGGCCGAATCCACGAATATAAAGAGTACAAATTCATGTTCAAGTTGTAATCAGATATTCAGGTATTCATGTCAAGTTCAGTCAAGTTATATTCATGGTTCAATGAAGTCAAGTCAAGTGTTCAAGTTCAAGATCAAGTGTTCAAGTTTGGGTTCGAGTTCGAGTTTAAAACAAGCTTGAGTTTATATTCAGGTTATAGTCAATATCTTATGAATGGATTTAACTTTTGAAATTCTTAAGCTCGGGAATAATCGGACAACCGCTGCACATGGGCGGCATGATTTGTGTCTTTATCCAAGATGATTGCTATTGATAATTCCTTTAAATTGCAGTGTTATCTAAGCTGGATAGGCAAGCACTCACTCCTCTGGCTCCCTGAGCTTCAAGAAAAATGATACCGCTTAAACTTATATTAATCTAGGGTTCTTAAAGATTTATTCAAGTTGTTTATTATGTATTTACATTGTTTGCATTTCTCGAGAGGTTTTTATGTAAAATGTTTTAATATTGTTTTAAAATTAAATCTCGAGGGTGATTTGTAATATTAAGAGTTTTTATAAAAATGCATTTTAGTATTAGTGGTATTTTAGTGATGAAACCTAACTTTATAAAAAGTTTATGGTATTTTTATGAAAACCATACTTTTGGAACATGGTAGTATTTTTGTGTAATTTTAATTTTTTATTTTAATAATATATTTTTTCAAAATTAGTTTTCATAGAAAAATACGGATTTATGATTTATGAAAATTTTCAAATGATTTAATTTGTTAAAAAGTCGTATTCTTTAAAAATCGTATTTTTTTATTTTCTTTTGAAACCGAATTCTCCGTGAGAAGTTCTGTATCTCGCTCTACTATCGATAGAGGCGTAATTGCTAAGGGTTAAAAACAACGATTAAAAAGTACTTTTAAAAAACATTGGTATTATAATGAAAATTGTTCCTTTTAGAAAGAAACATGTATCTAAATTATCGTGCTATGAACCATAGTATGTGAGTGGGGTAAGTCGTTATCCTGTGAATTCTCTATAGTTATATATTCTATATATCGATAAAAGGTACTTTTAAAGTTCATGATATTTATATGGCAATGTTTGATATATGTTATTTCGCATGAAATCGTCAGCACATTAAAAAAATAAATGATGTGAATGATAGTGTAAAGCGATGTTAGAGGATTTGTGTGGCTTATTTGGCCTATCAAAGATGATAAAAATGTTTAAAAAGAAATGATAATAAAGTTAACTCCACTTTTGTCGATATTGTTTTTAAGAATTGTTTTGAGATGAACGAATGAGAGAAAACGGGACTTGCGGATTTTGGAGCGTTGAAAAGGGAGGAAAAAGAGAGAGGAGGTCTTGTGGAGTCATGGTATTGTCGTGAATGTCTCCGGTCTTTAAAGGACCGAACTTGGATTTCTAACCCCATTAGATTAGTCTTAACCCTTTTTGAGTTTAGGAATTTTAGAGATTTTTTACTAGATTTTCAGAATAGGGGAGAGATAGGTAATGAGGTGGTATATATAGGGTAAAAATGAGAGTGTGTGAATTAAAAAAATGAATTAAAAGAGATTAAATTGTGTTAATGGGGTAGATGAATAGTTTTGAAGTCTCTTGTTGAAATCAAGAAAAATTAAGTGTAAAAAGGTGTAGAGAGGAGCCAAAGGAACGCACGTGCGAAGCACGGAGGCGATCGAGCAAGATCTAACAGCAAATTGCGGTTTTGGCCTTTTTTTGGCGGCCAGATCGAGGCTACGTGTTTCGAAACTTTGGCCATGTGTTATATTTCGTTTTAACGCCTCATTTCTCCAATTAGTTTTCTCTGAAACTTTTCGATTCTCCGTGTATTGCATGTGCAACTCTTGGGCTTTCGAAAAGTTAAAAAGAAAAAAATATTAAAAAATAATTGGGGCAGATGGGATTTAAACTTGCGGGCTAAAGAACAGTAGTGGAGAGTCTTAACCGGTGAGCTATAAGTTACTTCTTGCTTTTATTAAACAATTTTAATTTGTAACTCCTAATCAGGCTGAAATACCATTTCTATATATTGAACAAGTTACATTTGTACAGGGATTTCAGGGTCGTTACATCCTACCCTTACAAAAATTTCGTCCTTGAAATTTATATAAAAGACTAAACTTCAAATAGATGAGGGTATTTTGTACGCATACCTTCTTCTCTCTCCCAGATTAATTCTCCCGGCGAATCCTTTCTCCATATCACTCGGACTAAGTTCACCTCCTTGTTCCGTAATGTCTTCACCTTTCGATCCAAGATCTCGACTGGTTGCTACTCGCAAGATAATTCGATTTGAATAATGAGCTTTGAGTGATCAAGTATGTGGCCGGAGTCACTCACATATCGTCATAGCTGGGATATATGGAACACATTGTGCACTTCTTCCAATGAGTATGGATGTGCCAAGCGGTACGCAATTCTCCAACTCGTTCAAGTATGTCGAACGGTCCGATGTACCTTTGACTAAGTTTACCCCGTTGGCCAAAACGTATCACTCCTGTGTTCAGGGAGATCTTCAGAAATACATGCTCTCCGGGTTGGAACTCTAAGGGTCGCCGCTTTGCATCTGCCCAATGCTTCTGTCGGTCATGAGCCATGCACATCTTTTTCCTGATCGTGCGAACTACATTGACAGTTGCCACGATCATCTCTGGCCCAAGGAGTTCACGATCTCCAACATTGTCCCAACTCAGCGGGGAACGACACTTACGTTCATAAAGTGCCGCGAATGGTGCCATCCTAATACTTGCCTGGTAGCTGTTGTTATAGAAAAACTCCATAAGGTGTAGGTGATCTTCCTATGAATCTCTGAAGTCTAGCATACATGTTCTTGGCATATCTTTTAGGATCTGAATTGTTCGCTCGGATTGTCCATTTGTTTGGGGATGATACGCCATGGTGAAATTCAAACTCGTTCCCTGGCTGGCTTGAGGACTTTGCCAAAACTGAGATCGGAATCTAATATCTCGATCGAAGACGATGCAGACAGATACCCCATGTAATCTCACGATTTCCTGCATGAGTTTATGAGTATCAAGACAAATATGGTATATCTTGAAAGTTGAAATCTTTACTTTAGATTTTACTCACCTCCATATACTTTCTTGTTAGCGTCTTGGTTGATTGACTAACTCTGACTGGAATAAAGTGAGCCGATTTGGTAAGTCGATCCACAATAACCCAAACTATGTCGTTACCTTTCATGGTGCGAGGGAGTAAAGGTACGAAGTCTATGACAATGTGCTGCCATTTCCATTCTGGTATTGGTAACGGCTGAAGTAGACCAACGGTTTTGTGATGTTTAGTCTTTACTTGCTAACAGATTAAGCACTTTTCTACACTCCTTACTACTTTTCGCATCATTCCATGCCACCCGTAGCGTTTCCATAGTTCTTTGTATATCTTCGTGCCGCCGGGGTGTAGATAATATGGAGGGTTGTGAGCTTCTTTCATCAACTCTTCTCGAACAGGGCCAACTAGTATGCATAAACGGCTCCCATACCGTAAGGATCCATTTTCGTGGATGATGAATTCGGTTCGAAGACCACTTTCTACTTGTTCTCGGATCCTTTGTAGTTCGGCATCATTTACTTGAGCTGTCTTGATCTGATTGACAAGAGTGGGCCGGACTCATAAGTTCATCAAGGTGTTAGTGATATATGCCCTAGAGATCATTATTGTATAGTACTGGATTGTATATTACATTTTGGAAGCGTGGGATATACACAAATATAATAACAATCTTGCTCAATATGATAGTATGCTATCTGGTTTGATTCTATCTTAATACGTATATATGTTTCTTTTATCATATCGCTAATACATATTGATAGAGCCCTTAAGATCTTTGCTTGACTACCAGCGTTGTGATGTAATCACACTAGTGGGGGCTGGGTAGTCTATAAGCATATCCTTATACTTGTCTCTATTCATAGAATTATCGAGACAGGGCATCGATACTCCACAGTAGACTAGTGTATACGCTTCTCATCCCAGTCAAGGGAGATGGCCTGTTCCGCAGCCATTGGTATGCCGTACCAGAGATAGTATATAAGTGATCATTGGGTTATACACTGGACGGACTCGATGGGAACTGCTGGTTGGTATTATACCTATCGTCAGTTAGCAATTCCCGGGTGATATGAGTACATGTTAGTTCGTAGACTTGACATCACTATTCTTCTCGAGTGTGTTCCCACTGTACTTAGATTACTATCTTACCACGACTCAAATGAGTCGTTCAAACAGGTAGTGGTAGGGTGCAGTCCCGAAGCACTTGGAGGCAGTAGTTGATAGAAAGGATTCATCTCTCCCGGTATTGGGAGTTGATATCATGCCGTGTTTGGATAGCCAATACATAAAGTCCCTGTCCAGGGCAAATGAGATTTACTGGTAGGTACATCAGTAGTTTCTAAGGGTGTATTGGGCTCTACACCGACATGACTTATTGCGCTATTAGGGCTCTGACATTTACCACCCCCTAGGCGCGATATGCAATACTCTTAGACGAACAGACCGGACTATACAGAGATTGTCACGGATAAGCTTAGTAGGGTTTCAGATGAGTTCACTCGTCGTTTCAGATGAGTTCACTCGTCGACCTTCTTTTCAACAGATACCTGGGTAGCCGTTACGTACATCTAGTACCGCTGACGGAATTGTCGTTAAATCCACTGCCAGCGTACAAGTCGAGTTTTTAGAGTCCCACATAGAGGGTTTCCCTAGTTCAGGAGAAACGATGTAGAGTCCGTATGGTTTTATGTGCAGGGTTCCGATCATATACGTGTACTGGCTACACAGATGTTGTTCGGGTGGATAATAATAGTGGGCTTTGGTTTAAGACAGATTCTAGTATTATATTATTGGATTATTATTATCTCATCATATTCGTATTTTTGTAGTACGAATACAGGTATGTATATACTGTTAGGGATATATATGCCATAGATGCCATTATTGTACATTGATGTATATTATAGTGGATGCTTGGACATATATATAGAGGACTTTCTTGCTCGACATGATAGTATGCTATCTGGTTGCTATTTATCTTAACATGTACACTTGTATTATTATACTGTCTCTCTGATACATATTGATAAAGCCCTTAGGATGTTAGCTTGACTACCAGGACTATGATGCAGATCATACTACTGGAACTTGTGTAGTCTATAAGCGCATCCTTTAACAGTTCCTAGTCGAGGGAGTATCGAGACAGGGTATCGATATTCCAGTGTTGACTGGTGTGTACGTTTCTCGACCCTATAGGGGACGATGGTTGATCCTATATCTATTGGCGTTTGATATCAAAGATTGTACACATGTGCTCATTAGAGAATAGGTACACTGAACAGGACTCACTGAGAACTCCTAGATAATACTATACCTATCGTCAGATAGTAGTTCTTTGGTGACATTGGTACAGGTTAGTCTGTAGATCCGAGATCGTCATAGAGTCTTGTGTGGTTCCCACTGTGCTTTGATTTCCTCCCTACCACGGCTCAAAGGAGTCGTGTAAACATGAGGATTTTGGGTACAGTCCCGAGTCACATGGAGGTAATGAGTGATAGGAAAGGTTTCGTCTCTCTCGGTATAGGGAGTTGATGTTGCTATATACTCGATTGGCTATAACAGGAAGTCCCTGGCCAAGGTTGTTGATGAGATTTACTGGTAAGAGTTATCAGTAGCTTCTTATACCGTTATAGGCCACACATCGGCAGACTTATCAAGTTTTCAGGGTCAGACGATTCCACCCCCAGACTCGATATGCGACATATCAGACAAAGAGACCAGACTGTATGGTAAGTGTTACCTCTAGCTTTATGGGAGTTTGGAAAAGCTTGCTTATTGATCTTCTAATCGCTCAATACCTGGGTAGTCGTTATGTACAGCTAGTACCGGTGACGGCTTGTGGGTAACTGAAGTGATCATTACCTACTGCTGGCGTATTGATGAGTCTTTAGAGTCCCATACAGAAGTTTCCTAGTTCATGCGAAACGAAGTAGGGCACATATGCTGATATGTGCGGGGGCCTGATTAAATACGAGTATGTGATACCGTATTCTAATCTGACGGTTATTTGATATCAGTTAGGTTATATGTGATATAACCAGATTATTGAATCAAGTGTTGATTTGATAATATGATATACAAATAAATGATATTAGCCGGTTATATGTGATATAACCGGATTATTAAATCAAGTGTTGATTTAATAATATGATATATATTTATATTTGATATAATTATATATTAACTAATATTATTGCTCACTAATTATTTGCTTATCTTTATATATATATATATATTAATATATATGTAATATATATATATATATATATATATTATATGAAGCATGGTTGATTTTCTATCTTTAGAAAATAGAAAAAGAGGTGGAAAATGGGGATACTTTTGAGGAATGGGATGAAGCATGACTTTTATTTTTGTTTAATCATTTGGACTCACTATTGAAGCATGGTTGGAATAAACAATTTGGTTTATTTCATGCTTCAATAAGTGTGGTATTTTGATCAAGCCATTATACACTTGCATTCTAGTGTTGTTCATTTTTCTCACTTGAGATCCTTGCTCTCTAGCTCTCTTCATCTTCTTCCTCATCTCCTCCAAACTCAATCCCTCACATGAGTTGTGAAACCTTGAGCTTGTGAGAATCCTAGTGAGCAAACAAAACCCCTAGTTCACCATTCTACACTAGATTAGCACTCAAGTGTAGTGTGTTTCCTTCACTAAAGGAGTTTAGTGAAGAGATAGCTTGGATTAGTGGAGTTTCGGGTGGATCATCTTCGGCACGAAGGTCATCGAAGGAAGCTTGTTCATTCTTCAAGTGGTGCCTAGTGGAGTCTTAGGGACTACAACCCAGAGCATTTGAAGCAAAGGACTCGATCAAAAAAGGTTGTTGATTCTATCCTTAGCTTAGTATTTATTGATATCATCATAGTTAACCCTAAATTATCTAGTTATATTCTAGGTTAGTCTTGTTTAGCACCCAAAAATTTTGAAGTCGCATGCTTGATGCCGGTTTTGACCTCATGGTGGTGCTAACAAACACTTTCATGGTATCAGAGCCAAGCTAGAAGATTAGGGGAGGTCTTTACGACGTTAAAGGGTTCGATCGAGTTTCGAAACCCGCAAAATGTCATGTTTCTGTCCATTTTTCAAAAGTTGAAATTTTTATGATTAAAAATATGCAGAAAAATGTGCAGGGTTTTTTATGGAGTCTCAAGAAGTTCGAGGCCCCAACTCCTCTAAACAGCCGCGGAACCACGGCCCAAACCCTAGTTTGGCGGCGGTTCTGCCGCAAGTTTGGGAGATTGTGGGGTCCTTCTTCTTGTGTGGCTCCATTATCTTATTTGGCACTTTCTGGATGTTTTTAGTAATGCTCAAGTTGTTGAGGTCTCTGGATTTTGTGGGCGTTTGTTAAATCGATCGAAATATTTAGCGTCGTATAGATTATGATGATATGTGATACACTATTTGGAATCCACAACAATTGGTTTTGAAAAAACTAGTTTGTGTTTTATAAATCTAGCGTTTTAGTCTCGGTTGATTGATTGCCACGGAGTTTCAATTCGGATCAAAACTCCATCGCAATCACGTATTGTACGGGATCACTTAGTCGGGAATCTTGTTGAATTATCCGACTGCTTATTAAAAAGAGTTTTCATTTTGAGTCTAAAATGCAAGGTTTATAGGTTAGGCATGAAATTCGGAATATGAGATATTTCGGGTTTATGATGTCTAAGGTGTTTGCGAATTCTAATTATTGTAGTTTTTCATTTCTTTTCTGCGACCGTAAGTGTAATATGTGGTGTATCCCCGATCTCGTTGCTATATGTCAATGGAATTCCGGATACGCATATTTACTTACGTTGATGACATGTGATGTTATGTGTTGCTGATATGTTATATTGGATCGTCATGATTGAATAGCCGGGAGTTTTTGCGTGAGATGAGAGTTTTTCAATTTTCATTCATGTAAAATTTGTATGTAATATTCTTTTATTGGGACACTTCAGGGTTGAGGATGATGTCACCATTCATGTATATTATTTACTTTTCCGCATTAGGATAGACCCAAGGCGGGGAGCATAAGTAACCGGGTTCTGGAGTCCAGTAGGAGACCATCTTGAGGAGTCGAGACCGGGTCTCCTAACTCTAGAATTGGCAGGGTTACTTGCCGCTCTCGTAGGGGTCTAGGGATGTGGGTTTGGTTATTCATCACGACCATGGAATCCGTGTTTTTCATTATTGGCTTAATTTAAAATACGGACCTCCTAGTATATCCAATATTACATATGTTTGACTTCTGCTGCTTGGTTCTGTGATGTGATCATATAACTGTGTGAGACGAATGCTATATATATGATATATAATAAACGTTGCTTATGTTTTGCACCCGCGCTAGTCCAGCCTCCGCTTTGCCGTTAGTTATGTAACCTAACGGTGCATGACGGGGCCCCGTGGCGAATGCGGATGGCATAAGCATACGTTCAATTTTCGTTTCTTTTTCTGTGATATTTAAGGAAACGTTAAATGATGGGACTTCATTAACGAGATTAATGAAAAGAAAAGAAACCTAAAGATGCTGTAGAATCGAAATTTTAAAAAGGTACCTCTAGCTTTTGCTTTGCATAGTGGTATTCCTTGATGAATATCCAGCACCTCATTAGATAAGAAAAGAGCCGAGATCTCTTCACCGGGTGTGACCTCTTTAGAAAAACGAGCAAATGCTACAACCCACTCGGTTTTGTTTTAATAGCTTCTTTAGTTCTTTTTTTGTATAGTGGTATTCCTTGATGAATATCCAGCACCTCATTCGATGAGGAAAGAACCGAGATCCCTTCACCGGAAGTGACCTCTTTAGCGAAACTAGCAAAAGCTACAAAAAACACTCCTTTTCGAATCACTAGATTCTACAACGATACCAAGTTCATTACGTTAAAGGTTTTCTTAAAAACCAGTCATAGCCCTCCGTCATTTCAGATAAGTGCTATTTAGTATTCGTGCTGCATTTGTTGATCTTTTCAAGGCGTAATGTGCGGTAGCTGATTAGTGCTTATCTGCCGCAAATGATGCGATTGGATTAGGGTAGTTGTACGGCTTTATCGACCTTGTTAAGGGTCATACGGGTGGGTTTAATTCAATCAAGAAATGACGGGTTGAACCTTGCTAGCGCTTATGATTTTTTGATCTTGTTAAGGTCTTAAGTGGCTAGGGGTAAAAACATATATTGGGAATTTCAAGTGTTACTCCTGTGAGTAAGTGTTACTCCGTGTTAATCTTATCTTTTTAGGTTTGAAGGAAAATTTGATAAAAACAGTAGGAGCCATCCTGATTAGATAAGATAATAACCAATCTGATCTTGCAAGAGCGCACGCTAAAGTGTTTCCTTCTCTCTCTCTCCAGGTGGCGACCAATGACACGCCTTAATCAAGTTAATAATATGGATGTATTGACCGAATCCGCTTATTATACTGTGCTAAGGAACGTTGGTTCCGCTTATTCTTATGATTGTCATAGAGCAAGGAATAGGGGAATATCAGGATTCCTAAGCCACACGAACGAAGAAGGAGCATGTTGATGTATCTTCTTTGGGTGTGTTCGTAACCGAAATCTGTTTCTCAGTTTGCTATACGTCCTGGGTATTGGATACCGGATCAGGATCCCACGTATGTAATTTGTTACATGGGCTAAAGAGAGGTAGAGAACTGGGAAAAGGTGATATGTCCATCAGAGATGAGAATGGTGCATTTTTTGCAGCCAAAGCAGTTGGCGAATATCACCTTGTATTATCAAGAGGTACCACAATGATTCTGAGCGACTGTTATTTCATACCAAAAATATTGTGAATGTTTTTCTAAATCAAGTGTTGATTGGGTATGGTACGTTGTATAACGGTATATGCGTTCTAAATCAAAAAACAGTTCTAAGTATACAAAACACACACAAGAGGAACAGTTCAGAATGAACGAAGCCTTCTTATGGCATTGTAGATTAGGTCATATCAATGCGATAAGATTGGATAAGTTGCATAAGGATGGAATTTTGAATCAGTTCGAATTTACATCTTATGAAACTTGTTAGTCATGTATCAAAGGCAAGATGACTAAAACTCCGTTTACTGGACACGGAGAAAGAGCTACTAAATTAGGACTGATACATAGTGATGTATGCGGTCCTATGTCTGCACATGCTAAGAATGGTTCCTCGTACTTTATTACATTCATCGATGATCTCTCAAGATTCATACATGTGTTCGTGTTGAAACACAAATCTGAAGTTTTTGAGAAATTCAAGGAATATAAGTACAAAGTTGAGAGCCATACGGGTAAAATTATTAAAATCTTTCATTCTATGGAAAGAGAATACTTGAGCACGGAATTCCGTGACTATTTAAAATAGAATGGGATTCTCTCTTAGCTTACTCCTCCGTATACACGATAATACAACGGTGTATCGGAGCGGAGGAACGCACCCTTTTAGATATAATGCGCTCTATGATGAGTGTTGCTGAGTTACCTATTTTCTTTTGGGGTCATGCACTTGAGACAGCTGCATACCTATTGAATAGGGTTCTGACCAAATCCGTGAGTACCACTCCATGTGAAATATGGAACGGGAAGAGACCATCTCTTAAACGAGTTAAGATATGGGGTTGTCCGGCCTATGTTAAAAAGCAAAATCCGGATAAGCTCAAGGCAAGGTCAATTCTATGCAAGTTTGTAGGATATCCCAAACATTCACGAGGGTATATTTTCTACCACACCGAGGAACAAAATCTGTTTGTTTCTCAACATACCACCTTTTTAGAAAAGGAATTTCTT
Source organism: Agapanthus africanus (assembly GCA_030015575.1). Lineage (NCBI taxonomy): Eukaryota > Viridiplantae > Streptophyta > Magnoliopsida > Asparagales > Amaryllidaceae > Agapanthus > Agapanthus africanus. The sequence continues at coordinate 243,639,970 of CM057342.1, forward strand.
TTAAAAGAAATTAGTGGCAATGAGGTAGAACTGGAAGAAGTTCCAGCAACACAAACTATAACCGATGATTTGGTGGAACCGAAGGATTCAATAGTCCCCAACGAAGCTCAACCACTCCGTAGACTTAGTAGGGTTTTTCATCTACCTGATAGATACTACGGTTTTCTCATAGACGGTGGGAGCGAAGATTGCATCAAGGAAGATGATGACCCAACTAGTTTTGAGCAGGCCATCACAAGTGGAGACTCTGTGAAATGGCTGGATGCTATGCGATCTGAGATGGAATTCATGTACACCAACAAAGTATGGACTTTGAAAGTTACTCCTGAAGGGGTAAAACCCATCAGGAGCAAGTGGATCTATAAGAAGAAAATTGGTGTAGATGGAAAAGTTGAGACATTCAAAGCTAGACTTACAGCAAAAGTTTTTCATCAATGACCTGGTGTCGACTATGATGAAACCTTTTCTCCTGTCGCTATGCTTAAGTCTATCAGGATCCTACTTGCCATTGCTGCATATCATGACTATGAAATCTGGCAGATGGACGTCAAGACCGTTTTTCTAAATGATGATTTAGAAGAGAGCGTGTACATGACACAGCCATAGGGCTTCGTAGATAGTGGGGGCAGCGGAAGTGTGTGCAAGCTGCTTAAATCAATCTACGGATTAAAGCAGACATCGCGGAGTTGGAACATCTGTTTCAATGAAGCTATCAAAGAGTTTGATTTCATAAAAAAACGTAGCTGAACCTTGTATATACAAGAAGGTTGTAAAGAGTAAGGTTGTTTTCCTCGTATTGTACGTGCATTCCATACTCTTGATAGGAAATGATGTTCCTATGCTACACTCGGTCAAGCTCTTCTTATCACACAAGTTCTCCATAAAAGATCTATGTGATGCCTCCTACATCCCGAGGATATAGATTTATAGAGATAGATCTAGACGGATGTTGGGATTGTCCCAATCCAGGTATATAGACACCATACTAAAGAGCTTTAGTATGAAAGATTCTAAGTGTGGTAATTTACCCGCTTGTTCAGGAATCACTCTCTCCAAAAAGATGTCTTCTAAGACTGATTTGGAGAGAGCTCGCATGCAAGGGATACCCTATGCTTCGGCAGTCGGGTCTATCATATATGCTATGTTATGTACCAAACCAGATTTAGCTTACTCACTAGGTGTAGTGAGTAGGTATCAATCAGATCCTGGGGAGAAACACTCGACAGCTGTGAAGAACATTCTTATGTACTTGAGAAGGACTATAGAAATGTTCTTGGTGCATGATAATGGTGAACTCCAGATAGAGTCCTTTACCGATTCGAGCTTCCAGAGTGATAAGGAGGACAATAAGTCGGTCTTGGGTTTTGTCTTCACCCTCAATGGAGGGGCGGTATGTTGGAAGAGTTCTAAGCAATATACCGTAGAAGATTCGACGATGGAGGTTGAATACATCGCTGCCAACGATACTTCCAAAGAGGCTGTCTGGATGAAGAAGTTCATAGCTGAACTTTGTGTGGTTCCATCTATTGGGAATCCAATACCTGTGTATTGTGATAACAATGGAGCTATGGTTTTGGCCAAGGAACCCCGGTCCCATCAGAGATCCAGACATATTCTTTGGAGGTATCACCTGATCCGGAAGATAGTAGATTACCGGGAGATCGAGGTCAGAAGAGTTATCACGAAGGATAACACAGAGGATCCACTCACGAAGGCCGCAGATGCAATTCGAGAGACTTTTTGGGATGTTGGGTATGAGATACTACAACTACTGGCCTTAGTGAAAGTGGGAGATTGTTAGGGATATGTATGCCCTAAAGGCCAATATTGTACATTGATGTAAATTATAGTGGATACTTGGACATATATATAGAGGACTTTCTTGCTCAACATGATAGTATGCAATCTGGTTTCTCTTTATCTTAACATGTACACTTGTATTATTATACTGTCTCTCTGATACATATTGATAAAGCCCTTAAGATGTTTGCTTGACTACCAGGACTATGATGCAGATCATACTACTGGAACTTGTGTAGTCTATAATCGCATCCTTTAACAGTTCCTAGTCGAGGGAGTATCGAGACAGGGTATCGATATTCCAGAGTAGACTGGTGTGTACGTTTCTCGACCCTATAATGGACGATGGTTGATCCCATATCCATTGGTGTTTGACATCAAAGATTGTACACAGGTGCTCATTAGAGAATAGGTACACTGAACAGGACTCGCCGAGAACTCCTAGATGGTACTATACCTATCGTCAGATAGCAGTTCTCTGGTGACATTGGTACATGTTAGTCTGTAGACCCGAGATCATCATAGAGTCTTGTATGGTTCTCACTGTGCTTTGATTTCCTTCCTACCACGGCTCAAAGGAGTCATGCAAACATGAGGATCTTGGATACAGTCCCGAGTCACATGGAGGCAATGAGTGATAGGAAAGGTTTCGTCTCTTCCGGTATAGGGAGTTGATTTTGCGCTATGCTCGATTGTCTATAACAGGAAGTCCCTGGCCAGGGCTGTTAATGAGATTTACTGGTAAGAGTTATCAGTAGTTTCTTATACCGTTATAGGACACACATCGGCAGAGTTATCAAGTTATCAGGGTCTGACGATTCCACCCCCAGACTCGATATGCGACATATCAGACGAAATGACCGGACTGTATGGTAAGTGTTACCTATAAGCTTCATGGGAGTTTGGACAAGCTTGCTTGTTGATCTTCTAATCGTTCAATACTTGGGTAGCCGTTATGTCCAGCTAGTACCGGTGACGACTTGTGGGTAACTGATATGATCATTACCTACTGCTGGCGTATTGACGAGTCTTTAGAGTCCCATACAGAAGTTTCCTAGTTCATGCGAAACGAAGTAGGGCACATATGCTGATATGTGCGAGGGCCTGATTAAATATGAGTATGTGATACCGAATTCTAATCTGGCGGTTATTTGATATCAATTAGGTTATATGTGATATAACCGGATTATTGAATCAAGTATTGATTTGATAATGTGATATACAGATAAATGATATTAGTCGGTTATATGTGATATAACCGGATTATTAAATCAAGTGTTGATTTAATAATATGTTATATATTTATATTTTATATAATTATATATTAACTAATATTATCGTTCACTAATTATTTGCTTATCTTTATATATTTTAATATATATGTGATATATATATATATATATATATATGAAGCATGGTTGATTTTCTATTTTTAGAAAATAGAAAAAGAGGTGGAAAATGGGGAGACTTTTGAGGAATGGGGTGAAGCATGGCTTTTATATTTGTTTAATTATTTGGATTCACTATTGAAGCATGGTTAGAATAAACAATTTGGTTTATTCCATGCTTTAATAAGTGAGGTATTTTGATCAAGCCATTCTACACATGCATTCTAGTGTTGTTCTTTTTCCTCACTTGAGCTCCTTACTCTCTCCATCTTCTTCATCACCTTCTCCAATCTCAATTTCTCACATAAGTTGTGAAACCTTGAGCTTGTGAGAACCCTAATGAGCAAACAAAACCTCTACTTCACCATCCTATACTATATTAGCACTCAAGTGTAGTGTGTTTCCTTTACTAAAGGAGTTTAGTGAAGATGTAGATTGGATTAGTGGAGTTTCGGGTGGATCATCTTCGGCACGAAGGTCATCGAAGGAAGCTTGTTCATTCATCAACTGGAGCCTAGTGGAGTCGTAGGGACCACTACCCGGAGCATTTGAAGCGAAGGACTCGATCAACAAAGGTTGTTGATTCTATCCTTAGCTTAGTATTTATTGTTATCATCAAAGTTAATCCTAATTATCTAGTTAGATTCTAGGTTAGTCTAGTTTAGCATCCTAAATTTTTAAAGTCGCATGCTTGATGCCGGTTTTGACCTCATGGTGGTGCTAGGGTAGACTTTCATAAACGGTGAGGGCATTCTTGTAATTTCACAAGAGATGCTTCTAGAAGGGGACGCCTCATTATTGGATTTATCTATTTTTGGAAATAGATTAATGAGGTGGAAAATGGAGATATTTTTGGTATGGTGAAGCATGGATTATTGATTTGTTTATTGGTTTGGACTTACTATTGAAGCATGGTCGATATTTTCTATGGAAAATAATCCATGTTTCATGTGAGAAAAAAAATGAGCCATTCTTCACAAGACACAACACTTAGCTCATTTGCATTCTTTTTTTCTCTTTCCATTTTCTTCTCCTGCTTCTACCTCAAGACCCTAACTCTCACATGTGTCGTGAATCGTAGGGTCATTTGAGATTAAATACTCCAATTAACTCTCTACATCTCCTATGCTACTTGGTTTAGCGAACTAGGTACTTTAGTTACCTCAGTTTAGAGGTTGGAGCTTAAACCATAAACTCTCGGGTGGATCTTCTTCGCCACGAGGAGGCCGACGATCGAGCTAGATCCACAACTTTGAGGAGCTCAAACTAAGGATAAGAAGACCCGAAGGACTATAATCAAGGAGGTATAAACACTATCAGAGTAGTTAGAACCTCCAAGTAGTTTAGCTAGTTATGGTTTTCGAAAAGATTCTGTAGATTGGTCGATATTGCAAATATAAATTTTTTTTGTGTATTCCACCTCCCCACAAGTGCGTGGGGTGTGCGACATCGACTCACAGCGGTATCGGAGCCTAATTAAATCTTAACTAGTTTGTTAAATGAAATTTAAAGTTACGAAACCGAAATCTCCGAAACAATCAAAACGAAATCCAAGTTTCTGTTGTTTTTAAAAGAGCTTCTAAATTTTTTTTAAACAGGTGCGGAATGCTCCTCATAAAGTAACTAGAAAACTATAGAAAAAAGAGATACAAACTCCAAAGTTTGACCAGCGGAATTGATCATTTTTCCGGCTTCGCCGGTTTTTTAAGGGAGTTGGGTCTTGTGTTTTTTGTGGTGTTCTATACTATTGGATTTAGGTTTTTAGGTATTGTTTGATTTTGCCCAGATTTCATATTCTGTTATTTTTGTGTTGGGGCAATATGGAGTATTTCGAAGTCCCAGTTTTAACTCGTTTATTCGTTTCAGTTTGTATATATGTTGCTAAACGTCTACTAATTACTATATGTCGATCAGTAGGGGTTGCAAATATCTAGTATTTTGTTGTTGGTTTGTGGATATGAAGTATTGGATCATCGTGAATGAATACCCGGGGGGATGTGAGAAGAGTGTTCTTTTCTTTCATTCATGTATATTTGTAAATTGATTTAATATTATTTTGCGGGGCACATCCAGGTTGAGATTGTAGCCACCGTTGTATTATTTCATTTACTTTTTCTTGCATCTATGATAGACCCAAGGAGGGGTGCACAAACTATCGGGTTCTTGAAGTGCCGAGTGACCTACTCATTTCATTGAGAGAGGTTGCTTCGCTTCAGGAATTTGGCAGTTAGTTTGCCGCACCCGTAGGGGTCTAGGGAAGGGTTTGGCTATTCATCACGACCGTGGAATCCGTTTTTCATTCTAGGCTAAAACGAAACATGGAAATCCTAGTATATCCAATATATTCATCTATGTTGCTGTGATTTGTGATCTGAAATACCTATTATTGTGTGAGACGAATGGCTATATATATTATATATAATAAATGTTGCTTATGTTTTGCACCCGCGCTAGTTCAGCCCCCACTCTGCCCTTAATTAAGTAAGCTAACGGTGCATGACGGGGCCCCGTGGCGAATGCGGATGGCATAAGCGTATGTTCTATTTTCGTTTCTTTCTGCAATGATAGGGTTAAATGATGGGACCGCATTGATATTGATTAATGTAAAGAAAACAAAACAAATTTAAATCGTTGGAATAATTTCAAAACCACTCGGTTTTCTTAAAAAAATAGTTTTTAACTGCGGAGCCTAAACCACTCCTTTTAAAAGCTATCATGGTTCTTTCGACCATATCAAGTTCATTACGTTCACAGTTTTCGCCAAAACCAGTCGTAGCCCTCCGTCATTTCAGATGGGTATTCAGTAGTATTCAAGCAATTTATTTTGACTTTCACCAAGGCATATTGATAGGTAGTTGCCAGGTATTCATCTGTAGCATAGATAGATGCGTTAATTTGGGATTGGCGTACAGCTATTTTTTCCTTCGTTAAGAATTTGTACGAATGGGTTCAAATTAAGCTGGACAATGACGGGTGGAACTTGAATTGCGTCTTATGATATGTTGGCCTTCGTCAAGGTCATAAGCGCTCAGGGCAAAAATCCACATCGGGGGTTTCAAAAGAAAAGGAAACTTGCCAGTTTTGCATACCATCTGGAGTGTGATGATTTTGGTAGAATTCCTTCAAAGTTTTCATGCAATGATAGTTGTATCCCGATTCCACCGTGAGTTTTGTTACTCCTCAGGAGAGTTTTTCACTTTACAATCAATGCTATAAACCAAGTAGGTGCCTAGAACGGTGTTAGAGGGGCTACGCCTCTAGGGAAAAGAGGTTATGTAATTAAGAAATTTCGCAAAAGCGTTGGAAAACCTCCCTCGAAGTACCGATACTAGCCTGGCCGAAAGGTTAAGCAAGAATTGTGTGTGATTAATCCCAACTAATTCTTCTTTATGGTTTGAAGGAGGATTTGAGAAACAGTGGGAGCCATCCTGCTTAGATAAACTAATAACCAATCTAAATTTCCAAGTGCATCATGCTGAGTGTTTCTTCTCTCTCTCCTAGTTGTAGCGACCAAAATGACCGGACTTAAGTTACTGCTAGATAAAAATATATTGACGGGGCCAAACTATAAAGATTGGCTAAAGAATGTACAGATGACAAGCTGGGCTACCTTCTTACTACCAAAGCCCCCACCGTCCCAGGTCCAGATTCTACCATCGCGGATATTGAGATTCATAATACATGGGAAATAGACTGTGCGAAAGCCAAGTGCCTCGTGCTGGCGTCAATGGATAATGAACACCAAAGGCAGCACGTGAAGATGGACTTAGCTTCCATCTTTCTCCATACCAAAGATTTATATGGAGAGCACTATTTTATCGCAAGATATGAGACCTCGAAGAAATTGTTTCAGGCGAGGTTGGCTATCGGGTCATTTGTAGGGGACCACGTCCTTAAGATGATTAGCTATTTTGAAGAGCTCGCGGACCTTAGGACCACTTTGGAGCACGATTTATATACAGGCTCAATTCTACAGTCCCTCCCCTCTACTTATGCCCAGTTTATCTTGAATTTCAATATTCAAGATAAGGAAGTTACATTTCCAGAATTTCTTAACATGTTGAGGAGTGCAGAGGACACCCTGAAGAAAACCAGGGAGACACCCGCTCTGCTTATTGGGGAATCTTTCTCCTCTAGATCCAAGGAGAAAGCCAAGGGGAAGAAGAAGAAGGCCCCCACCAAGCCGAAAGGAGGTGTCAATAAGGTACAGGGGAAGGGCAAGGAAAAAGTTTTGGTGCCGACAGTAGGGAAAGAGGAATGCTTATATTATCACAGGAAAGGCCATTGGAAGAAAGACTGTAGGTCCTGGAAAGCCCAGAACCAGGATTCGAAACAAGTTGTAGCTTCGGTTTCAGGTGTGTTTATGATTGAAAACTATTTGTGAATTAACTCTACTTCCTGAGTATTGGATACTGGATCAGGATCTCATATCTGTAATTTATTGCAGGCACTGAGAAGCCGTAGAGTTATAAAGGCAGGTGGTATGACCCTCATGGTTGCTAACGGAGAGAGCGTGGATCCTGTGTCCGTAGGGGAATATCACCTAAGAATTACAAGTGGACACATTTTGGTTTTGCGTAATTGTTTTTGTGTACCTAGTTTGATATGTAATATCATCTCTGTATCTTTACTTTCTAAAGAAGGTTATGATTTTATATTTGTAAGCGATGTTGTAAATATCCACCTTAATCATGGTTTGATTGGGTCCGGTACAATAGACAACAGTATATACGTATTAAATCAACACCAAGTTTTCAATATCTAGAACACACTTAAAAGAAAGTCTCCATAATTAAATCAAGCTTTCTTATGGCATTGTAGACTAGATCACATCAATGAAACATGGTTGACGAAGTTACATAAAGAGAGATATTTGGATCCGCTTGAATATTTGTCTTACGCAACTTGTCAATCATGTCCCAAAGAAAAGATGACAAATACTCCGTTCATTGGACACGGCGTAAGAGCCACCGAGCTCTTGGGACTTATACAAAGCGACGTGTGTGGTCCAATGTCTACACATCCAAGAAGTGGTTATTCCCTCTTCATTACTTTTACGGATGATTTCTCAAGGTATGGACATGTATTCTTAAAGAAACATAAATCCGAGGCCTTTGAGAAATTCAAAGAATACAAGAATGAAGTGGAAAAATAAACAGGAAAAAGTATCAAGACACTTCGATCTGATCGAGGTGGTGAATATTTAAGTGTCGAGTTCCTGGATTATTTAAAAGAGAATGTAATTCTCTCTCAGCTTACTCCTCCATACACACCTCAGCAAAACGGTGTATCGGAAAGGCGGAAATGCACCTTATTGGATAAGGTACGTTCCATGATGAGTAACGCCGAGTGACCGTGACTCTTCTGTGGTTATGCACTGAAATCTGCTGCATATCTTTTGAACTAGATTCCTACTAAATCAGTGCCTACCATACCGTATGAAATGTGGAGTGGGAAGAAACTCTATCTTAAATATCTAAAGATATGGGGATGTCCAGTTTTTGTCAAAACGCAGCATGCGGACAAGCTCGAGGCACGATCAGTACTGTGTAAGTTTGTGCGATACCCAAAGAACTCCAGGAGGTACTTTTCTATTAAGCGGAGGAGCAAAAGGTTTTTGTTTCTCGGCATGACCACTTTCTGGAGACTCAATTTCTTGAAAAATAAATAAGGGGGAGCGCAATAGAATTGGAAGAAATTTCAGAACCACAAACTATTATTGAAAGCATGTTGGAACCAGAAGTTTCAAAAGAACCGGACGTCCCTGCACCACTCCACAGATGTAGTAGGCAGTCTCATCTGCCCGAGAGATACTACGGTTTTCTCGTAGACAGGATAGAGAGGATTGCATCATCAATGATGATGAGCCAACTAGTTTCCAGCAGGCTATTACGAGCAGAGACTCAATAAAATGGTTGGATGTAATGCGGACCGAGATGGAATCCATGTACACCAACAAAGTTTGGACTTTGGACATTGCACCTCAAGGGGTAAAACCCGTAGGCTACAAATGGATCTTCAGAAAGAAGATTGGTGCAGATGAACAGGTTGAAACCTATAAGGCTAGAATTGTAGCAAAAGGTTTTCGTCAAAGACTTGGTTTGGACTATGATGAAACTTTTTCTCCAGTGGCTATTCTTAAATCCATTCGGATCTTTCTTGCCATTGCTACCTTCTATGATTATGAAATTTGGCAGATGGACGTAAAGACCGCTTTTCTGAATGGAAATTTAGAAGAATGTGTTTATATGGACCGGACAGAAGATTTCATAGAGAGTGGGAGCAGTGGAAGAGTGTGCAAGTTGCTTAAATCCATTTCTGGATTAAAGCAGGCATCGCGGAGTTGGAACATCTGCTTTGATGAGATGGTCAAAGAATTTAACTTTATCAAAAATCAAGATGAATCATGAATTTATAGTAAGATTGTAGCAAGAACTGTAGTATTCCTCGTATTGTACGTAGATGATATTCTTCTAATAGGAAATGACATTCCTATGCTACAATCAGTTAAAGGATTCTTGTCACAGAAATTCTCCATGAAAGATCTGGATGATGCCTCCTACATTCTGGGAATCCAGATTTATCGTGATAGATCTAAGAGGATGTTGGGACTTTCACAGTTCAGGTATACTGACACTATACTGAAAAGATTTAGTATGAAAGATTCCAACCGCGGTAATCTACAGGCTTGTCATGGGATCACCCTCTCCAAAGAGATGTCTCCCAAGACTGATTTGGAAAGAGATCACATGAGTATTATACCCTACGCTTCTATAGCAGGCTCTATAATGTATGTGATGTTGTGTACCGGAACAGATGTTGCTTACGCACTGAGCGTGGTAAGCAGGTATTAGTCAAACCCTAGGGAGAAGCACTAAATAGCAGTTAAGAACATTCTCAAGTACCTAATAAGGAATAAGGAGATGTTTTTGGTATACGGCAGTAAAGACCTCTAGATCAAGGCCTTCGCTAACTCCAGCTTCCATAGTGATAAGGATGACTCCAAATCCATGTCGGGTTATGTCTTTATCCTCAATGGAGGCCGCAAAAGAAGCAGTCTGGATAAAGAAGTTCATTACAGAACTTCAGGTGGTTCCGTCCATTGTTGATCCAATATCTTTGTATTGTGACAACAACGGGGCTAAGGAACCAAGGTCCCATCAGAAGTCCAGACATATCTTAAGGCGGTTTCACCTGATCAGGGAGATCATAGATCGCCGGGAGATCGAGGTGCGGAGAGTAGACACGGAGAACAACACTGCAAATCCACTCACAAAGGCCATCTCTCAGACGCAGTTTGAGAGGCTATTCGAGATGATAGGTCTGCGATATGCCAATACATTGCCTTAGTGCAAGTGGAAGATTGTTGGTGATATATGCCATAGAGGCTATTATTGTATAGTACTGGATTGCATATTACATTTTGGAAGCTTGGAATATACACAGATATAATAACAGTTTTGCTCAATATGATATTATGTTATCTGGTTTGATTCTATCTTAATATGTGTATATGTTTCTTTTAGCATATCGCTAATACATATTGATAGAGCCCTTAGGATGTTTGCTTGACTACTAGCGTTGTGATAGCAGTCACACTAGTAAGGGCTGGGTAGTCTATAAGCACATCCTTATACTTGTCCCTAGTCGTAGGATATCGATACTCCAGATTAGACTAGTATATATGCTTCTCATCCCAGTCAGGAGAGATGTCCTGTCCCGCAGCCATTAGTATGTCGTACCAGAGATAGTTTACATGTGATCATTGAGTTATGAGTTACACTGGATGGACTCGATGGGAATTGCTAGTTGGTATTATACCTATTGTCAGTTAGCAATTCCCGGGTGACATGAGTACATGTTAGTCCGTTGACTTGACATCACTATTCGTTTCGAGTGTGTTCCCATTGTACTTAGATTACTACCCTACCACGGCTCAAATGAGTCGTGCAAACAAGTAGTGGTTAGGTGCATTCCCGAAGCACTAGGAGGCAGCAGTAGATAGAAATGATTCATTTCTCCCGGTATTGGGAGTTGATATCGCGCTGTGTTCGGATAGCTAATACACAAAGTCCCTGACCAGGGCAAGTGAGATTTACTGGTAGGTACATCAGTAGTTTCTCAGGCTGTATTGGGCTCTACACCGACACAACTTATTGCGCTATTAGGGGTATATCGTTTACCACCCCTTAGGCCCGATATGCGATACTCTTATATGAACAGACCGGACTGTACGGAGATTGTCACGGATAGGCTCAGTAGAGGTTCGGATGAGTTCACTCATCGGCCTTCTTTTCGATAGATACTTGGGTAGCCATTACGTATAGCTAGTACCGCTGACGGACATGTGGTTAAACCCACTGCCAGTGTACTGTCGAGTCTTTAGAGTCTCACACAGAGGGTTTCCCCGGTTCAGGCGAAACGATGTACAGGTCGTATGGTTTTACGTGCAGCGTTCCGATCATTTACGTATACTAGCTACACAGATTTTGTTCGGGCAGATAATACTAGTGGGCTTTGGCTTAAGCCAGATTCTAGTATTATATTATTGGATTATTATTATCTCATCATATTCCTATTTTTGCAGTACGAATACAGGTATGTATATACGGTGAGGGCATTCTTGTAATTTCACAAGAGATACTTATAGAAGGGGACACCTCATTATTGGATTTATCTATTTTTGGAAATAAATTAATGAGGTGGAAAATGGAGATATTTGTGGTATGGTGAAGCATGGCTTATTGTTTTGTTTATTGGTTTGGACTTACTATTGAAGCATGGTTGATATTTTCTATGGAAAATAATCCATGCTTCATGTGAGAAAAACAATGAGCCATTCTTCATAAGACACGACACGTAGCTCATTTGCATTTTTCTTTCTCTCTCCATTTTCTTCTCCTCCTTCCTCAAGACCCTAACCCTCACATGTGTTGTGAATCCTGGGGTCATTTGAGATTAAATACTTCAATTAACTATCTACATCTACTAAGCTATCCAGTTTAGCAAACTAGGTACTTTAGTTACCTCAGTTTAGAGGTTGGAGCTTGAACCATGGACTCTCGGATGGATCGTCTTCAATACAAGGAGACCGGCGACCGAGCTAGATCCGCAACATCGAGGGGCTCAAACTAAGGAGTAGAAGACCCGAAGGACTAGAATCAAGGAGGTATAAATACTATCAGAGTAGTTAGAACCTCCAAGTTGTTTAGCTAGTTAAGGTTTCCGTAAAGTTCCTGTAGATAGGTTGATGTTGCAAATATAAAATATCGTTTTTTGTGTATTTCGCCTCCTCACAAGTGTGTGGGGTGTGCGACATCGACTTACACAAAGATGATGTGTTATTTGGCATAACTGTAGTTCTTGCTGTTGCCTCCATTGAGCGGTGAGGTTCATTGCTTAAGGCTGGCGACTAAGTGCATAGGGAACTGCATTCACCTTTTCAAGATGATATTGTAGGTTGATGTCGAAGTCTGCCATAAGCTCTAACCATCTACTCTACCGCATGTTGAGTTCTTTTTGAGTAAATACATACTTCAGACTCTTGTAGTCGGTATATATATCCACTCGCTCTCCCAAAAGATAGTGACGCCAAATCTTGAGTGCTAAGATGACGGCTGCCAATTCCAGATCATGTGTTGGATAGTTGTGCACATGAACTTTTAACCGTCTTGATGAAAAATCCATAACCTTTCCATGCTGTTGCAGAACACACTCCCTATGAAAGGATTTGGACTCTTTTCCTCATCGAATGAGGTATGGGATATTCATAATCGAATAGTACGACGCAAAGCAAAAGAATACGGCTACAAAAACAATTTTAGTAACACAAACTTTTGCCCAAGAGCGAGCTCCCAGTAATGGGACCAATGCTTTCCTCTTTAGAAAAAGTTGGTTCCTACAACGTATAGATTTATTTTACTTTGTATTAATGCAATTAATACAATCCCATCATTTAGATAATCTAATTATCTAGTATTATCCTTCTCATACAAACATTACAGAAAAGTATGAAAAGGAAAAATATAATGCATATATATGCCATCCGCATTCGCCACGGGGCCCTATCATGCACCGTTAGGTTACTTAACTAACGGCAGAGCAGGGGCAGGGCTAGCGCGGATGCAAAACGAATATAGCATATATATATATATCACATATATAAATATACCATCACATTACAGCATGAGGAAAAACAATATCACAGAGTTTGGAATGGTCGGATCACCTAGGAATCCCGCGTTTCGTTCGAGCCACAAACGAAGCACGAATACCCCTTTCGCGCGAACAGCCTGTGTGTTACCAAAAGCAGACCCCTACGAGTGCGGCAAGTCATCCGCTAAACCAAGAAACGAGGCAACCCGGCATCATCACCATGATGGGGCCACCCAGCACTTTCTCAAATCCGAGGACAAGAGCACTCCTCCGTGGGTCTATCCTAACCCACTACAAGCACGGAAAGCAGCTCGTCAATCCTAGAATCGAGTGGTCCGGTCTCAGCTCCTTGAGATGGCCACCCGCTGCAATATAGAATCCAGCTGCCAGTGTGCTTCTCCGTGGGGTAATCCTAATACCTGTATAATACAACGGTGACATCGATCGCAACGTGATCGAGCCATGGAAAATAATAATACAATAAGCGGAAACGACGGCCATAAGTCAAACGCTCGTCCCGAATAAAAGAATATACATCTTGGCTATAACATGAATGAAAATGAAACATATAACATCGCAACATCCAAATACGCACAGGGCTATTCATTTCGCGATGATCCAATCCACACCAAACGAAATTAACATAGAACATCACAAACTCACAAATACATATCAACAAGTATGTATCATCGTATTAACTGAGTTAAACACTTTAACATCATGAATACGGAAATGCTACGATGTTACAGTTTTGATCGCTAACTTCCTAATACAATACGAGATCAAATCTCAATACTGGTAAAAACAAAAAATACCAAAAATCCTATTTCCACAAGTTTAAGCCCCCAGAGAAAATTGGGGGCTTTTCGCAATAAAATGGCCAGTGAAGAACCGGTATAGCCGGCCAAATAAAGGCGAAATTCCCCCAGTTTTCTCCCATGTCATTTTCACATCAAAATTAACATTCTGCAATTGTTTAAAAAAAATTTTAAATCACTTTTGAAATTCAGACAGAGAAGGGGCTTAAAATCGGAAATCGGAATCGGAAAATTGTCAATCGAAACTAAAACGTCGCCAAAGCTAGTCCTAGTGCTTGGTTGGCTTTGATACCACTGTAAGGACGGGGACGCCCCATGCGTGCGCACAGCGGAAGTAGGAACGGACAGAAAACAAAAATTCTGTGGGGGCGTTGTTCCCTCATAAAATATCAGGAAAAAACCCAATAGGGCATCACGTGATCAGGGGTCACGTGCTGACACGTGATGGTTTCCTGGGGATTCTATTGAAATAGAATTAAATTCTAATCAAACAAGCAACCAATGGGGTCACGTGCCCACACGTGATGGGCTTTTAAAAACCCACTGAAAAGAATTAAAAGTATAATAAAATAGTAAGTAATACCCCAATGGGGCATCACGCGTCCGCACGTGACCAAAGGTCACGTGCAGACACGTGATGGGTTCCTAAGCTCTTTAATTAATAGAATTAAATTCTATTTAAATGATCAAACAGTGGAATCATGTGCCAACACGTGATAGGCTTTTAAGCCCTCTGAACTAATAGAATTAAATTCTAATTAAGAGGGAATCGAGAAGCCTAACTGGAAAAATATTTCTCTAAATCTTTCCAAACAAAAAAAGATTGTGCTCTGTAAAGTGGAGCACCGTTGTATTAAAAATCCAATGGTGATTAAAAATCACCAATCTATAGAAAGATTCTATACAAGGAAAGATTTCCCTAAAATTCACCAAGAATAACAAATAAAATATCTTTTGGATTAAAAATCCAGTGGTGAATAAAATTCGTTGAGTAATCTAAAAGATCATGTTGGTTACAAAATCAATCACAATCTTTTAATAAAAGATTGACTAAACAAACTGATTCTTTTCTTTCTCCTATAAATAGGAGCCAAGAAGAGAAGAGAAAGGATTTTTTTTGAGAGAGATACAACAGAGAAAAAAGAAGAGAATTTAATTCTCCAGAGAGAAAAGAAGATTTCCTCAGAAAACAAAGAAACCCTAGATGAGAAAGGGAAAGAGATCTAAGCTCCATAAAACAAAAAGAGAATTTAATTCTCAAATTAAGAGTTTAACTCTTCTGAATAAGAACTTAGTTCTTCTTTTGGTTGAAGATCTGCAGAAGCAGATCTCCCCTTAAGTTGAGAATTTAATTCTCATCGGGGAGATTCTGCCATGCAGATCTAAAACCTAGCGGGAGAATTGAGTTTAATAGAATTTAATTCTTCCAAATACTTAGGAATTTAATTCTTCCAACAAAGACAGGGTTTAACCCTTAAAGCAAGAACTTAGTTCTTTTTCATGGTTGAAGATCTGCAGAAGCAGATCTCCCATAAGTTGAGAATTTAATTCTCATCGGGAAGATTCTGCCATGCAAATCCAAAATTTAGAGGGAGAACTAGGGTTTAAAGAATTTAATTCTTCTATATACAAAGGAATTTAATTCCTCTATACAAAATTAGGGTTTAACCTTACAAAAGAATTTAATTCTTAAAACAAGGGACTTAAAACTCTCCATGCACGTAAAGAAATCAATATCCAACCTGGTCATGTGGCAACACGTGACCCTCCCCCTCAATGATTAAAAAGAGAACGAACAAGACTAGGTCACGTGCCCCCACGTGACTCTTAAACAGACTTCTCAAAAAAAGAAGGGCAGAACATATTTTGGGTGCCTCACGTATCCCCACGTGACCCCTGACAAACACCTCTTTAAAAAAGAGAAGATGGAAAGAACTGAAGGATTAAAATCCAACGCATGGGCGCCCTCACGTGACCCCTAGCAAATCCCTTTAATATCCAGTGTATGGATGCCCATCACGTGCTCACACGTGATAGCCTTAAAGATTAAAAGTGTTTAACACTTATTTGAATATTCTGGGAAGAAAATAAAGGAGGTTTGGCCCAATTCTCAGGCGCCTCACGTGACCCCACGTGACCACCTCATTTCTAGTGTTTAACACTATTTTGAGTGTTTTGTCCCTAGTGTTTAACACTATTTTAAGTGCATCATATGGGAACACGTGATCGTCAAATATGTGTTAGTGTTTAACACTATTTTCAACCCGTCTTAGCCTAAAATCAGCTAAGTTTTCCAGAGACAAGATCTCCCCTTTGATTGAACCCCGACTACATTCTTCCAAACTTGATCATTTCATATGACATTCAAAGTAAAGTCCAGATCTATAATGAATGGCTAGTGCTCAGCCAAAGACAAAATATTATCAAAGCCCCAAACCCCTGTTTAGCATTGCTAAATAATGGGGGGCTGAACCCAGACAAATGTTCAACAATCCAAACAAAGGTCCAACATTTCAAACCTAATTGGACTTAGCCCAAGTTGGCCATAAGCCCTTAATTCAGATTTAACTGAGCCCATGTGCTCATAATCTAATTAATTGATCTTAGTCCCAAATTGGACTACAGATTTCCCAATCAACATTGGTTCAAGGGTATATCTCTTCACTCCTTTGATATTTGTCGTTGTAATCCTTCAACGTCTTCAGAGAGGTGACGGGTCTCGATAATCAATCATTCCATGGACCGTGGGGTCCTTAAACTCATGGACTATGATGTCCTTAAATTTTATAGACTATGACGTCTTTAAACTACGGACTGTGGGGTCCTTAAGCCTATGGACTATGATGTCCTTAACCTCGGACTGTGGGGTCCTTAAGCCCATGGACTATGATGTCCTTAACCTCGGACTGTGGGGTCCTTAAGCCCATGGACTATGATGTCCTTAACCTTTACAGACTATGATGTCTTTAAACTGGACCACCATTTCCTTAAACTGGTAATCGACCGCAATGTCCCTAAACTAAACAACAGAGCCCGAATGCTCTTTTGTTGGATCTAAACAATCCCGTTAAGTTGATCTTAGTCTGAAATTAGACGAACGTATCCTTAACAGACGTTTAAGTTGATCTTAGTCTCAAATGAGACTAACGTATCCTTAAACCCAACCCCAAACCCAAATCTAAGAAGATACGGATTTGGACTAATCCACGCCCTACGGGCGACAACATAAATTAGTCTCCGTATACAATCCATGGGCAACCAAAAACAAAACAAACACACACGACACGAAGTGACTATGTGGAGATGGAGAAAGTGGTTACCGCGATGCGGTAGCGTAATTAACTGCAGGGGCTTGCGCCTACAGGGAAGAGCGTCCCCACAATCAAAAACCCCTCAATGAGGGGGAATCTGACGAAGTCTGCTACACCGGCCGCATCCATTTAAACATTCGATACATGGTGCCATAAATCAACTTGGCATCTTCGGAGAGGTAGACGGATAGCACTAATTAGCATCTTCCCCCAAATTCAGGCAAGACGAACCTACGCGGTTGCGTCTCTGTGTTCGGAGGAGAACAATTCTGGCTCGCCCGGTGGGACCTTTTCCTCTTTCCACTCCACACTTCGTGTGTGTTCGCGAACGAATCGCGGTTTGCTATGGTTGCTCCTGGATTCGAAGTACTAAGATTTGGTTTCTTGCTCCATGCAGAAAAAAAAGAACATCAATGGCATCCAACTGCTCCAGCTGCAACTGCAACTCCCATTCCGCCTCATTTGGAGGTGTAACTTACGGGCTCCAAGCGGCCTCTCTGTTCAAGATGCCAGTGGAGCAAGTAACTCAGGCCACCACTGGGCTGTTCTTTGGGACCATGATCCCGCCGATGAGCTTCCATGCCCCACTGCTGTCGCAAGAAGCCCCAAAGAAGTCGGCCTTTGATCGACTTACCACTACTGTGGCCCCTCTCAACGGGTCGCCCAAATCCAACGCCTCAGTCATTGACAGATTGGGCCAAAGCTCATGTGGGCCCGTGAAGAAGCATGCGATACCAGAAAGGGTTATCCCCAAAAGGATAGCCATTCCTGCTAATGAAGTCATAAGGGCGGCTTCTCCTGCCAAAGGGTCGGTCTTCACAAGACTGACTGTTTCAGCTCCTATTCCAGGCGAAATCGTCAAAGCTCCTTTCCCTGCTCAAAAGTCTGCCTTCGATAGATTGGTTATCCCCACTCAGAGGACATCAGTCTTCAATAGGCCGACAACGACAACTTCTGACCAACACATGGGGCATGAGGAAGTCACCCCTACAGCTGAGACAATCCCAACGGCTCGACATCGCCACTGGCGCCGAGTAAGGAAGGCTGGAGGCAACTCTCCTTCTGGACTGACTCCGCCGGCTCCAATGGTGGAAATCGATGCTGCTGTTCCAACTGTGAACAGCTTTGTACCGCTAAGGAGGGTGCGCAAAAACTCTCCGACAGCCGTGCTGAAGAGATCTCCTCCACCCATGGAGAATGCTACAAAGGTGAAGCTAGAGCAGCCCCCTCAGCGACTGTCCTCTAAAATTTACAAGGTCTGGCGACAGGTTCAGGACTCAGTGATTGATCAAGATTACTCTCGCCGACAGAAAAATGTGAAAGTTCAGCAAGAAGAGGACCATCCTGTCAAGCCATAAAAGGCGACAGCTACTTTGGTGCCCACTACAACGGCCCTCTCAACCTCGACCGCTCACAAGAGGAGAAAGCTAGAGAAAATTCCGGTGTCTGCGACGAATCGCAAGAACACTGAATCTAAACGCCCCAAGTCTGGGGGCATGGTGGTGCATACCGTCTATACGGCATCTGGAAAAGAGGATAGCCGTATCTCCACAGGTCATCGACCGCTTACGCGATCAGTGACTAGGGCTTAGGAGCAACAACAACAAAAGCTCCAAGAAATGCTAACAGCTATGGCCGCACTTACGGGACCGAAAGCAAGTCCGGAGACATCCTCGGAGCAGCGCCGTGAGCAGAAAACTGATGTTGAATTCCTTCGGAGAATGCTTGAGAAGAAGGACAAAGAGGTCGCGGAACAAGTGGCCAATAAAAAACAAATGGCCCTTCTGTTCCAAGATATGGTGGACATGATGATCCAGCCGGACCCTCCAGCCGAAGATCCTCCAGTAATAATTGAAGATGATAGAGGAGAGACATCAAATCCTCTGCCGGCTCTGTCAACGGCCAAGGAGGAGACAATCTCCAAAGCTGCCCTGGATGATTACATCGTTCAGCAGATACGAGTTCGCCAGGCGAATGAAGCGGCTGGGAAAGTTGTTAAAACTAGACGACCCTATCCGGGTTGATATGACCAAATAAAGTACCCGTCTATTAGTGTTTATGCCCTAGAGGCCATTACTGTATCATACTAGTTTGTATATTACTTAATGGAAGCTTAGGATATTCACAGTTCTATTGACAGTCTTGCTAAAAATGGTAGTATGCTACTTGGTTTGTTTCTACTTTAATATGTGCATATGTTTCTTTTAACATATCGCTTATACATATTAGTAAAGCCCTTAGGATCTTTGCTTCATTACCAGCGTTGTGATGGCAGTCACACTAGTGGGGGATGGGTAGTCTATAAGCAACATCCTATACAGGTCCCTGGTCGTAGGATTATCGAGACGGGGCATCGATACTCCGGAGTAGACTAGTGTGTACGCTTCTCATCCCAGTTGGGGAGATGGTCTGTCCCACAGCCATCCGTATGTTGTACTGGAGATAGTATGCAGGTGCTCGTTAGGTTACGTACACCGGACATGACTCGCCGGGAACTGCAGGTTGGTACTATACCCATCGTCAGATAGCAGTTCCCAGGTGACATGAGTACAGCTTAGTCCGTCGACCTGACACTGCTACTTCGCCTCGGGTGTGTTCTGTTCATACCATAATATTGCATTATTATATTCCCCATTCTTATTCGTTTTATAAATAAACAGGTGATTTTGACGCATGTCTGCTACATATTACAGGTTACAGGTTCGTGGATCTAAAACAGTGAAAAAGATAAAAGACGATGCAAAAGTGGAACTACAACCAACAAACAGAAGGATCTTGATAAAGCCTACATAAAAGATAAAGTTTACAAAGCACAAGGCAATGCAAGGTCCAAGATCGCGAAGCCACGGTTAAAGTCCACACCAATTCTTCACTGGAAAATCTGGAAAAGAATCAGAAGGCAGGTTCAGAAAAGAACCAATGAATTAAGAATACCAAAGATCCAGAAACCAGTACCCAAAATCCCAGACTTCAATTCCATAATTGGGCCGCGGAACCGCGGCCCAACCCATGCTGCAGCCGCGGTTCCGCGGCCGTCCAGAGGCCTTGTCGTCAAGAAATTTTACTATAATTTTGTTGCGGCGCTGAATGGGTCTACCTAGGGGTATTTTGGTAAATGCAGACGTGCGGGTCAATTGTAACCTAGGGTTTCTTTGTCCTATAAATAGAAGCCTAAATCATTGTATTAGTTTATGCCTCCCTCATGCCTCTTTTTATGAATAAAATTCAGAATTCTTTTGGAGAGCATCGATGCCTCTTTTCATATCATCTATTCAGATCTGACAACCCTGTGTAAATGTTTGGAGAGTGCCATCTGTAAAGTAAGTAGGTAATTTCAATTCTTGCCCTAAGTAATTCTTCATTCTCTGCCCTAGATAAATGTTTTTAAATTCCATAATAAGCGAGTAGTCTCCTCGCTTGTTAGGGTTAAATTTGGGGAAGGCTTTTGAGAGATGAGATCTCTCATCCCTTTCTTGCCCATTATACTTTTTAATAGGACTCCATGCATACATGCACATACCACTCCCTACGGCACCCTATCCCACGAGGTAGCGGTGATACCGTAGTATAAAGGCCCGGTTGTGATGGTTTTCCATGGAGGTTAGGATAAGGATCAATAAAGGAAGGACAAGAAGCTAGAGGAAGAAAACATCTTCCCGAATGGTTCTAATCCCTTTTATTGATAATTACCATAACTCCTCTTAGATCCTAATTTGGGTATAGAAAGCGTTGAGATTTATTTACATTTCCAAACCTACCCTAAACCTAACCCTAGCAAGATTTAGATCTAGATAATCTTAGTATAGATAGATTTAGTTTTTAGATTTAATAATCAATCCGAGCACCCATCGGAATTAACTCGTTTGAGCGACTAGGAAATTCACAACATCCATGTGGACCGACCCGTACTCGCCGGCTAGCTACCATGCGACGCCGTTCTTGATTGCGGTTAATAGATAGTTTTTGAGATCAATCAAATGGCGCCGTTGCCGGAGATGGTGTGTTATTTCCTTTTTGCAATTTCGGGTTAATATAAATTAAAAAAATCATAAAAACTGAAAAGTCAAAAAATATAAAAATATATCATCTGTTATTTTTTGGAAAGGGTATCTTTGTGAGAATTTTGTAGGATCTACGAACAAATTCGGATCTGGAAATATACAGAGGCCAAAACAGCAGATAGACGATCCTATCAACAGAAGATTGCAACCACAGAGGAACTGAAAAATTCTGGAGATCTGAACCCCCTACCACACCGCGTTTCCGCCGCCTTACCTACCTTCAGATCGCGGATCCGCCGTGCTCTGGAATAATCGTCATCTCAGATTTTTTTTGGGGAACTGTGCAGGCCAGATGACCGCGGAAACGCGATAATAGGCGCGATTTGACCGCGGAAACTCGGCATTTTGGTGACGTCGTCTTGTGAAAATTTTCTGTAAGCTCCTCTGTTCTTTCTCCTCTGCAAATTTCAATATATCTTCTAAAAAAATTCCTGCAGGATTCTGTGCGTTTTAAAAATCTTTTCCCTTCCAAAATAACAAGTCTTGTGCAGGATTCTTTGCGCCGCGGTTAAAATACATAATTGATTGAAATTGATTTTTTCTGTTTTGCATATCTTTTTTCAAAAATCCTTTTGCAAAACTTCCAAATAAAGAGCAAACAGAGAAAGGAAATTTTTTTTTTACAACTTGAAAATTTTGCCGCTAAGAAATCATAGCACCACCTACCTTCTTTCTCTTCTCTTTCTTCTATCATGGGTACCCCACATCATAAATCACTTTCCGAACTTTGGTATCCCGAACCTAACTTTGCGTCGTACGTCAATTGTTTCGGTCGATTTAAAGAAGATCCCTCCGTGCCCAAAATTTCTGTGAAAGATCAAATAGAAGCGTCTAGGAGAAACAGTTCGACTTTGCAACCCACTTGGTGTCAACCATATCAACCTTCCCCGCCTTCGTACGTTGATACCACTTTTTCAAGTCCTACTGTAACTCCTAAACCGATTTCCATTGCTGAGCATATCGCTTAATCTCGTAGCCGATCTTTCACCCCTCTCAACACATCTAGTTCTAGGAATCAACAAGTTCATTCACCTTTTTATTCACATGTTGACCCTACTCCTGCCCAACCATCCAATTCCTACCAGTCCTACCCGACTTTCCCACCTTCACTAGATATTGCCTCTACACAGCCATTTGGGAGTTTCACGTATCCAAATAATTTCGAATCTTTTACCGAAACCCCTTCACAACCCATGTTTAGTTTGGAACAGTCGTTGGAGGCGTACATCGCAGCAACAAACAAAATGATTAGAAATGTGGATGCGTCCATTATCGCCCTTATGCAACCTAGTAAACCGGCGGCTAGTTTCCAACTAGCTCCAAATTTTTCAATGTATAAGGAGGCGGTCGGACAGAGTGAGAATTTGAGAGTAGCGAGTGAGTTCTACACAATTCCAAATCAAACCTACCCATACCCAATTGAAGCCCACAATTCCGGTTTTCCATCGATTGCCCCAAATGATTTACTAGTTACAAATAAAATATCCAACGAGTTGTGTGACTTTGTAGTTCTTGATTTGCCAGATTGTGAAGAACCCTTTTCGAGTGAAACCACACTTAACCCTTTCGATCTTTACACCTCCAATCTAGAACCTGAATTGATAAATATCCATGCTTTTGATGAGATATCAAAAAAAAATGATTTTCACTTGATTGAGGATATACACGCCGGGAATATTTTGGATGATGAACCCATCAATTTGATTGAAATTTTATGTCCAATTCATCATCCCGAGTCATTAAATGTTTCTCCGGAACTTCATATGCGTCTTGATTTTGATGATAATGGCATGGATAGGCTAAATATTAAGGAGAATTATGAGGATAGTATTGAGGAGAGTATTGAGGATAATATTGAGGTTGAACCATTTTTGTTTGATGTGTCGGATTTTCCAATTCATTCTCCTGAACCTTTAACTGTTATATCACCCTCCCTCCTTTCCATCGTTCCGACCACGCAAAAGATCATGCTTGAAAACCGTGAGCTTGAAAAATTTCCCTTTGAATCTGACACAGTTCTCACAGCCGATAACACTTACGAGTGTTTCACTTTTTCGGACGATGTTGATGACTCACCGCCCGAGTTTGAGTCCTTTGCATTTTCACATAAGTTGGTTGAACCATCAGACTCGGTTGCTTACAGTCGTTTCGAACCATTGATGGAATCTTTCCAGTTCGAGACAGTTTACTACGGTGAGAATAAGACTATCCCTAATTCACTCCCTTTCGTCCTTCCTATCGTTCCGACCTTACAAGAGACCGTTACGCTTTCATCTCCATTACCAAGTTCGGCGTACCCATGTTTTCTTGCGAATCTTGAGGGATTTGACCCCATTTCTCGACGGGTTGATAGATTGGCACAATCGCTTTTAACACATCGGTCATCACAAATTATGCTAATTTATTCACTCAATTTACACCCTCAAGATCGTACCACACTTCTTTCTCTTTTCCGCCATTCTCCTCCTCCACCGAGACCGTATACCGCTTCTATCTCTATACGGTCTCGTGTGCTTCTCATTTCTTTTCTTTCCACTCCATTCTTTCACCAACTCTACCATTACCACGATAAGATTTTTGAATGGTTGGTGCTAACCTTTGGCTTGTGTAAGGCCTTGCTTAAGTTTTGGGGGAACCTTGTTGTATATATGTACATATATTTTTTGTTTTCTTTTTCTATAAAAAATTAAAAAAATAAAAAAAAATTTAAAAAAAATTATAAATAAATAAACATGGGAGTGCCGGCATTTTGACCCTCTTGGTGTAGCATGACAGTGAGGACACTGTCAAGGTTAAGTTTGGGGGTGTGCTCGGTACGTCTTCTTCCTTCGCATTCATATGTATATATTTTTGCATTTGCATATTTATTTGAAAACCCATAAAAATTGAAAAATCTCAAAAATTATAAAAATTAATGTATTCAATTTTGGCTTTATTTGACTTAAGTTTGACAAATAGGTTACTTAGCTAGGAACAACTAAATCTTAGAATTAGTAAATTAAAAATCCTAAAAATAATATTCCTTAAAGTTTAACGGTAGAAAGTGTATGTCTTTGTAGTTTATTTAGAAATAGGCAAATTTTGAGTTCAATTCTTGGGCTAAGTCAAAACAAGAGAAAAGTATTGATATTTTTATTAGAGTATAAGTTTGAAAAATAAATCCTAGCTTAAGTCTAGATTCTGAAAATGTATACCCTACAATTTGCACAATCACGCACCTTAAAACTTGGAATAGTAGAGGAGACCTTGAAATGCTCTTGTCTGAAGTCCTTAGTACGAAGAAAATGAAATAAAAAATACAAGTGTGAATAAAGAAAGAAAAAAATGAACACTGATTTTTGTGATTACTTAAAGCTGCAAAAATAGAAAAAAATATTTAGCGAGGGTGCTTCATCACCTAGTGCCTTAGACCAACTGGTTTGGGAGTCACTGCTAAAAAGCCTTGGGTGTTGCAAGACTAGGAATTATGCTTTAATATGCAAACACATCTTGTAATCAGTTGTTGGTACCTCAAGAAGTATTAACGGTCGCATGAAGGATGTGTAAGCAAAATTCATTTAAAAATTCACCTATTAATAAGTACTTTGGACAACGGACGAGAGTATGATTGCTTGATTTGAATTTCCAAGTGTAGGGGTGATCTATACACACACGTAGGGATATGTGATTGGAGTTTAGATGAGAGAAAGGAATGAAGAATAGAACTTGTATCTTTAGTAGAGTTGATAAAAATTCCTAAGTGGAGATGGAACCCTACAAGGAAAACTTAAGTGATGCCGAAAGCTAAGTAAGTCTATAGAACATATATAATCTTAAGTTAAATAATGAGGAAGTGTGAAGAATATGGGTAGATAATTTACGAGTTGAAGATAATAGAATTCCTTGTTGGAAAACCTAATTGAAGAATAAAAGTCGATAAGCCAAATTGATAGGATTTTATGGGTAGTATCCGCTGAAAACCCTCAGGAGACAACACTCCTCCTACTAGGGACACCTAGAGGTTTAACGGCCTGTTGCACGAGCTCAGTGCAATCGCGTTTCCCTGCGAAAGTGAGGTTAGGTTTTTTGTTGAGAATAAAAAATAAGTTTGCTCGAGGACGAGCAAAAGATAACTTTGGGGGTATTTGTTCATACCATAATATTGCATTATTATATTCCTCATTCTTATTCGTTTTATAAATAAACAGGTGCTTTTGACGCATGTCTGCAACATATTACAGGTTACAGGTTCGTGGATCTAAAACTGTAAAAAAGATAAAAGACGATGCAAAAGTGGAACTACAACCAACAAACAGAAGGATCTTGATAAAGCCTACATAAAAGATAAAGTTTACAAAGCACAAGGCAATGCAAGGTCCAAGATCGCGAAGCCACGGTTAAAGTCCACACCAATTCTTCACTGGAAAATCTGGAAAAGAATCAGAAGGCAGGTTCAGAAAAGAACCAATGAATTAAGAATACCAAAGATCCAGAAACCAGTACCCAAAATCCCAGACTTCAATTCCATAATTGGGCCGCGGAACCGCGGCCCAACCCATGCTGCAGCCGCGGTTCCGCGGCCGTCCAGAGGCCTTGTCGTCAAGAAATTTTACTATAATTTTGTTGCGGCGCTGAATGGGTCTACCTAGGGGTATTTTGGTAAATGCAGACGTGCGGGTCAATTGTAACCTAGGGTTTCTTTGTCCTATAAATAGAAGCCTAAATCATTGTATTAGTTTATGCCTCCCTCATGCCTCTTTTTATGAATAAAATTCAGAATTCTTTTGGAGAGCATCGATGCCTCTTTTCATATCATCTATTCAGATCTGACAACCCTGTGTAAATGTTTGGAGAGTGCCATCTGTAAAGTAAGTAGGTAATTTCAATTCTTGCCCTAAGTAATTCTTCATTCTCTGCCCTAGATAAATGTTTTTAAATTCCATAATAAGCGAGTAGTCTCCTCGCTTGTTAGGGTTAAATTTGGGGAAGGCTTTTGAGAGATGAGATCTCTCATCCCTTTCTTGCCCATTATACTTTTTAATAGGACTCCATGCATACATGCACATACCACTCCCTACGGCACCCTATCCCACGAGGTAGCGGTGATACCGTAGTATAAAGGCCCGGTTGTGATGGTTTTCTATAGAGGTTAGGGTAAGGATCGATAAAGGAAGGACAAGAAGCTAGAGGAAGAAAACATCTTCCCGAATGGTTCTAATCCCTTTTATTGATAATTACCATAACTCCTCTTAGATCCTAATTTGGGTATAGAAAGCATTGAGATTTATTTACATTTCCAAACCTACCCTAAACCTAACCCTAGCAAGATTTAGACCTAGATAATCTTAGTATAGATAGATTTAGTTTTTAGATTTAATAATCAATCCGAGCACCCATCGGAATTAAATCGTTTGAGCGACTAGTAAATTCACAACATCCATGTGGACCGACCCATACTCACCGGCTAGCTACCAAGCGACGCCGTTCTTGATTGCGGTTATAGATAGTTTTTGAGATCAATCATGTTCCCACTGTACTTAGATTACTACCCTACTACGGCTCAAAGGAGTCGTACAAACAGGTAGTAGTTGGGTGCAGTCCCGAAACACTTGGAGGCGGTGGCGGTTAGACAGGATTCGTCTCTCCCGGTATTAGGGGTTGATATCGCGCTGTGTATGGAGAGCCATTACGCAAAGTCCCTGGCCAGGGCAAGCGAGATTTACTGGTAGGTTCCAGTAGCTTCTCAAGGTGTAATGGGCTTCACTTCGACCCGACTTATACCGCTATTAGGGGTCTGACGTTTACAGTCCCCTAGGCCCGATATGCGGTAGTCCTAGACGAACAGACCGGACTGTACGAAGATTGTCACATCAGGCTCAGTAAGAGTTCGGATGGGTTTCCTCATCATCCTTCTTATCGACTTCTACCTGGGGACCGTTACGTACAGCTACTACCGCTTGCGGCCTGTGGTTAAACCAACTGCTAGCGTAGTGTCGAGTCTTTAGAGTCTCACACAGAGAGTTTCCCTGCACCGGGCAAAAGGTGTAGAGGCCGTATGGTTTTACGGCAGGGCCGCGATCACTTACGTACACTTATGCGCGTACTGTGACCGGGCAGATAATACTAGCGGGCTTTGGTTTAAGCCAGATTCTAGTATTATACAGATGGATTTATTCAGTCAAAGATTATCCATGTTTTCGAAAATACGGATGGGAGGGGCAGTCTCGTAATTTGTCGGGAAGCTTCTAGAAGAAGGTGACTCATTTGTATTTATTTCTTTTGGATTAAACACAAATGAGGTGGAGAGATGAGGTGTAGGTTTTCATTAAATTCTTAATAACTCATGAGGTGATTCACCATTAGGATTAAATGAAGCTTACAAGATATTTCTAGATATTTATCAAGAGATATTTGTATGCTTGATATTATTCTATCATGAGAATTT
The DNA here is from genome assembly GCA_030015575.1 of Agapanthus africanus. Lineage (NCBI taxonomy): Eukaryota > Viridiplantae > Streptophyta > Magnoliopsida > Asparagales > Amaryllidaceae > Agapanthus > Agapanthus africanus. The sequence continues at coordinate 243,667,927 of CM057342.1, forward strand.
AATCATTTCATTATCACAAAAGCTTTCTCTCTCCTCAAGTCTTCATGTTCTTCCTCAAAACCCTAAAAGCTCTCATGAGTTGAGAATCCTAGGGTTTAAGTGACTAAGTAATCCATCTAATTACTCTACACCCTCTAGGACTTCTAGATTAGCAATCTAGAAATCGTAGTTATCTTAGATTCGAGATAGGAGCTCGGACTATAGACTCTCGGGTGGATCATCTTTGACTCGAGGAGGCCGTTGAGGTGCCCATATTCCATAGAGCCTACAAAGTGTGGAGGACAGCGATGAAGACCCGAAGGACAAGTAACGCGAGGTATAACTTCGAATCCAAGTAGTTAAACCTCTCATAGTTTGCTAGAAATGGTTTAGACACGATCCGTGTGCTCAAGTCCGTATTACGAAGCTTTGATAATTGTTTTTCATATATTCCGCCTCCCCGCGAGCACGTGGGGTGCGTGACATGGACTTACAGTGGTATTAGAGCCTACTAAACCTTTACTAGCTTGTTAGCAACTATTTAGAACTTCGATCGTCGGAAAAACACGAAAACTTAACCCCGGACCTCTCAAGTTTCTGTCGATTTTAAACCTGTCGAAAAAATTATTTCAGAGGTATGAAAATTCATAGCAGGGAATTCTAAGAATACTGGAGAAATACGAGGTGCTAACTCGGTTGGAAGGCCACGGAAGTGCGGCGTATTGGTGCAATCCGCCATGGATCCGCGGCCGAGTCAACTCTGAGTTGACTCGTATTTACACAGTAACTCTTATTTTTGGGTGTTCTGTTTTCCTGTATATTTTGTTGCTGCCCAGGTTATTTCAGTGCTGGCTTGCATTTGGGGTAGACACGGAAAAAGGTTGTCGATCGAAATTCTAAGTTATTTGCTAATCAGGTTTTATCTGTGTTGTTTGATGTGTTCGTAAACCTCCCCTAATTGCTAGTATGTCGGTTAGCAGGGGGTTGCATATTTCTGTAATGTTTTTTTACTGGTTTGTGTATATGAACTTCATTGGATCGTTGTGATGATTAGCCGGAGTTTGAGATGAGTTTTTATATTCTTTCATTCGATGTAAATTGTAATATGATGTAATATTCTTTTGCGGGGCACATCCGGGCTGAGGTTGTAGCCACCGTTGTATTATTTCATTTACTGTTTTCTGCTCCTAGGATAGACCCAAGGTGGGGTGCACAAACTATCGGGTACTTTGAAGTGTTTAGTGGCCTACTCACGTTGTTGAGGGAGACCGCTTCACTTCGGGTACTTGGCGGGTAGTTTGCCGTACCCGTAGGTGTCTAGGGTGGGGTAATGGCTATTCATCACAACTGTGCAATCCGTCTTTCGTTGCAGGCGCAAAGGAAACGCGGATTGCTTGTATATCTAATAATGTTCATCTGTGATCTGGAATGCCTATTATTGCGTCTGACGAATGCACAATATCTATATATGATATCTAGTAGGCGTTGCTTATGGTTTGCATCCGCGCTAGCCCAGCCCCCGCTCTGTCGTTAGTTAAGTAACCTAACGGGTGAATGACGGGGCCCAGTGGCGAATGCGGATGGCATAAGCGGACATTGTATTTTCATTGTTTTCTGCAATGATAGGATAAATGATGGGACGCATTATTTTAATGCAAAGAAAACAAACCAAAGTTGAATCGTTGGAACACATTTAAAATAAACCACTTGGTTATTTTAAAAGAGCAGAATTTTTAATTGCGGAGCTTTAACCACTCCTTTTTTAAAAAAAAGCTATCAGGTTCCTTCGATTATATCAAGTTCACTACGTTCACGGTTTCGCCAAAACCAGTCGTATCCCTCCGTCATTTCATATGGATGGTCAGTAGTATTCAAGCTATGTTTGTTGGCCTTCGTCAAGGCATAGTGTTTGGTAGCTGCTAGGGTATTCATATGTAGCATAGATAGATGCGTTGGTTTGGGACAGTCGTATTACCTTGTTGGCCTTCGTCAAGGGTATGTACGGGTGGGTTCAAATTAACAGGGATAATGATGGGCAGAACTTGACATGTGACTTATGATTTGTTGGCCTTCGTCAAGGTTATAAGAGCATGGGGCAAAAATTCATATCGGGAGTTTCTAAAGAAACTGAAACTTGCTAGTGTTGCATACCATTTGGAGTTTGATAATGTTGGTAGGATTCCTTCAGCATTATCACACGATGATATTTGGATCCCGATCCTACTGTGAGTATATGCTAGTCATCAGGAGATTCGTCGCTTAACAATCAATACTATAAACCAAGTAGCTGTCTAGAACAGTGTCAGCGGGGCTACGCCTCAAGAGAAAAGAGGTTATTTAATTAAGGAACTTCGCGAAAGCGTTGTTAAACCTCCCTCGAAGTACCGATACTAGCCTGGCTGAACGGTTAAGCAAGTATTGTACGGTGAGATCAGTCCTGACTAATTCTTCTTTTAAGGTTTGAGGAAGGATTCGAGAAACAGTGGGAGCCATCCAGTTTGGATAAACTAAAAACCAATCTAAACTTGCAAGAGCATCATGCTAAAGTGTTTTCTTCTCTCTCTCAACTGCAGCGACCATGTGACCATGACTAGGTTACATCTAGATAACAAGTTGACTGAATCTGACTTTTATGATTGGCAAAGGTCTGTCCAGATGTCCATTGCCTATGAAAAGTTGGACCACCCTATTACTACTCAAGCCCCCACCGTCCCAGGTCCAGTTTCCACCGTCGCGGATATGGATATCCGTCAGACAAGGGAAAAGGATAGTGCGAATGCCAAGTGCCTCGTGTTGGCTTTAGTTGATGGTGTATACCAGAAGCAGTACGAGAAGATGGAGTTAGTTTCCATCTTTCTCCATAACAAAGATTTATATAGAGAGCAATCTCGTATCGCAAGATATGAGACCTAGAACGAATTACTTCAAGCGAGGGTGGCTGTCGGGTCATCTGTAGGGGACGACGTCCTTACGATGACTAGCTACATTGATGAGCTCAAGGACTTGGAGACCACGTTGGGAAACAGGTCATGCGCTGACTTGTTTCCACAGTCCCTACCCTCTACTTACACCCTGAAAGAAACCAGGGAGACACCCGCTATGCTTAATGGGGGACCTTCTTCTTCTGCATCTAGGGCGAAAGCAAAGGGTGAAAAGAGGAAAACCTCCACAAAGCCGATATACGGTGTCGGTGAAGTAGAAGGAAAGGGAAGAGTAAAAGTTTCGGGACTTGGGGTAGGGAAGGAGGGATGTTCCTATTGTTATAGGAACGGGCATTGGCAGAAGGATTGTAGGGCTTTGGAAGCCAGTAGCTAGGATTCGAAGCATGTTGTGGCTTCGGCCTCGGGTGTGTTTGTGATTGAGAACCGTTTATCAATTAACTCTACTTCCTGGGTACTAGATACCAGAGCAGGATCTTATATCTGTAATTCATTACATGCGTTGAGAAACTATAGAGTTATCAGGGTAGGCAATTTGTCTTTCAAAGTTGCAAACGGAATGAGCGTGGACGCTGAATCCGTGGGAGAATATCGCCTAGATTTGATAAGTGGGCAGATATTGATTCTACGTAACTGTTTGTATGTACCTAGTTTGACTTGTAATATCATATCAGTATCCTCACTTTCGAGAGGGGGATATGATTTTACATTCACAAGCGATGTGGTTCACATCCACCTAAATCAAGTTCTGATTGGGTCTGGTACATTAGATGACAGTATATATGTATTGAATCAAGCTCAGGTTTTCAATGTCCAGAACACACTTAAAAGAAAGTCTCCAGAAGTAAATCAGGATTTCTTATGGCATTGTAGACTAGGTCACATCAATGAAACACGGTTGACTAAGTTACATAGAGAAGGATATTTGAATCCGTTCGAATATCAATCTGATGCTACTTATGAATCTTGTCTCATGGGAAAGATGACAAAGACTCCGTTTACTGGACACGGAGTAAGAGCGAGCGAGCTCTTGGGACTCATACACAGCGATGTATGTGGTCCAATGTCTATACATGCACGAGGTGGTTATTCCAACTTCATTACTTTTACAGATGATTTCTCTAGGTATGGACATATCTTCTTAATGAAGCATAAATCCGAGGCTTTTGAGAAATTCCGGGAATGCAAGAATGAAGTGGAAAACCAAACAGGCAAAAGTATCAAGACACTGAGATCTGATCGAGGTGGTGAATACTTAAATGCCGAGTTCCTGGGTTACTTAAAAGAGAATGGAATTTTCTCTCAGCTTACTCCTCCATACACACCACAACACAATGGTGTATCGGAAAGGCGGAATCGAACCCTATTGGATATGGTTTGTTCCATGATGAGTAAGGCTGAGTTACCACGATCTTTCTGGGGTTATGCACTAGAATCAGCTGCATATCTTTTGAAAAAGGTTCCAACCAAAACTGTGCCTACCACACCATATCAAATATGGAGTGGGAAGAAACCCTATCTTCAGTACCTGAAGACATGGGGATGTCCAGCTTTTGTTAAAAAGCAGCACACGGACAAGCTCAAGGCACGCTCAATACTGTGTAAGTTTGTGGGATATCCAAAGAACTCCAAGGGGTATTATTTCTATTACGCAGAGGAACAAAAGGTTTTTGTTTTTCGTCATGCCCACTTCTTGGAAGCTGAATTTTTAGAAAATCAGAAGAGTGGGAGCGCAATAGAACTGGAAGAAATTCCAGAACCACAAGCTGTTACTGAAAGTATGGTAGAACCAGAAGATTTAGAAGAAAGGGACATCCCGGCACCTATCCGCAGAAGTAGTAGGCAGTCTCATCCGCCCGAGAGATACTATGGTTTTCTCATAGACGGGGATCGAGAGGATTGCATCATTGACAATGATGACCCTACTAGCTTCCAGCAAGCCATTCAGAGTGGCGACTCGGTAAAATGGCTGGATGCAATGCGGATCGAAATGGAGTCCATGTACACCAACAAAGTATGGACTTTGGACATTGCTCCAGATGGGGTAAAATCCATAGGATGCAAATGGATCTTCAGAAAGAAGATTGGTGTGGATGGACAGGTTGAAACCTATAAGGCTAGACTTATTGCAAAGGGTTTTCGTCAAAAACCTGGTTTGGACTATGACGAAACCTTTTCTCCAGTGGCTATGCTCAAATCCATTCGGGTCCTTCTTGCCATTGCTGCCTTCCACGATTATGAGATCTGGCAGATGGACGTAAAGACGGCCTTTCTAAATGGTAATTTGGAAAAGTGTGTCTATATGGATCAGCCAGAGAATTCATTCAAAGTGGGAGCAGCGGTAAAGTGTGCAAGTTGCTTAAGTCCATTTATGGACTGAAGCAGGCATCGCGGAGTTGGAACATCTGTTTTGATGATACTGTCAAAGAATTCGACTTTATCAAGAATCCAGATGAACCATGCATTTACAGTAAGATTGTAGGGAGAGCTGTTGTATTCCTCGTCTTGTATGTGGATAACATTCTCCTAATAGGAAATGATATTCCTATGCTACAGTCAGTCAAAAGATTCTTGTCACAGAAGTTCTCCATGAAGGACCTGGGTGATGCCACCTACATTCTGGGGATCCAGATCTATCGTGATAGATCAAAGAGGATGTTGGGACTTTCGCAGTCCAGGTATATAGATACCATATTGAAAAGATTCAGTATGGAAGATTCTAAGCGCTGTAACCTACCGGCTTGTCACGGAATCAACTTCTCCAAAGTGATGTCTCCCAAGACTGATTTGAAAAAGGGATCACATGTCGATTATACCCTACGCTTCTGCGGTAGGCTCTATAATGTATGCGATGTTATGTACCAGACCAGATGTAGCATACGCATTGAGCGTTGTAAGTCGGTATTAGGCAAACCCAGGGGAGAAGCACTGGATAGCAGTAAAGAACATTCTCAAGTACCTGAGGAGCACTAAGGAGATGTTCTTAGTGTATGGCGGAAAAGACCTCCAGATCGAGGCCTTTGCCGACTCCAGCTTCCAGAGTGAAAACGATGACTCCAAGTCCATGTCGGGTAATGTCTTTACCCTCAATGGAGGGACGGTCTGTTGGAAGAATTCCAAGCAGGACACCGTTGCTGACCCAACGATGGAAGCGGAGTACATAGCTGCTTGCGATGGCGCAAAAGAAGCTATCTAGATGAAGAAGTTCCTCACAGAACTTCAGGTGGTTCCTACCAGTGTTGATCCAATACTTCTGTATTACGACAACAACGGCGCTATAGCTTTAGCGAAGGAACCCAGGTCCCATCAGAAGTCCAGACACATCTTAAGGCGGTATCACCTGATCAGGGAGATCGTAGATCGCCGGGAGATCGAGGTAAAGAGAGTAGATACGGAGAATAACACTGCTGATCCATTCACAAAGGCCATTCCTCAGACGCAGTTCGAGAGGCTATTTGAGATGATAGGTCTGCGATATGCCAGTACGTGGCCCTAGTGCAAGTGGGAGATTGTTAGTGTTTATGCCCTAGAGGCCATTACTGTATCATACTAGTTTGTATATTACTTAATGGAAGCTTGGGATATTCACAGTTGTATTGACAGTCTTGCTAAAAATGGTAGTATGGTACTTGGTTTGTTTTTACTTTAATATGTGCATATGTTTCTTTTAACATATCGCTTATACATATTTGTAGAGCCCTTAGGATCTTTGCTTGATTACCAGCGTTGTAATGGCAGTCACACTAGTGGGGGCTGGGTAGTCTATAAGCAACATCCTATACAGGACCCTGGTCGTAGGATTATCGAGACGGGGCATCGATACTCCGGAGTAGACTAGTGTGTACGCTTCTCATCCCAGTTGGGGAGATGGTCTGTCCTATAGCCATCAGTACGTTGTACTGGAGATAGTATGCAGGTGCTCGTTAGGTTACGGATACACCGGACAGGACTCACCGGGAACTGCAGTTTGGTACTATACCCATCGTCAGATAGCAGTTCCCAGGTGACATGAGTACATCTTAATCCGTCGACTTGACACTGCTACTTCGCCTCGGGTGTGTTCCCACTGTACTTAGACTACTACCCTACCACGGATCAAAGTAGTCGTGCAAACAGGTAGTAGTTGGGTGTAGTCCCGAAGCACTTGGAGGCAGTGGCGGTTAGACATGATTCGTCTCTCCCGGTATTTGGGGTTGATATCACGCTGTGTATGGAGAGCCATTACGCAAAGTCCCTGGCCAGGGCAAGCGAGATTTACTGGTAGGTTCCAGTAGCTTCTCAAGGTGTAATGGGCTTTACTCCGACACGACTTATACCGCTATTAGGGGTCTGACGTTTACCGCCCCTAGGCCCGATATGCGATAGTCCTAGACGAACAGACCGGACTATACGGAGATTGTCACATCAGGCTCAGTAGGAGTTCGGATGGGTTTCCTCATCGTCCTTCTTATCGACTTCTACCTGGGGACCGTTACGTATAGCTAGTACCGCTTGCGGCCAATAGTTAAACCCACTGCTAGCGTAGTGTCGAGTCTTTAGAGTCCCACATAGAGAGTTTTCCTGCACCGGGAAAAAGGTGTAGAGGCCGTATGGTTTTACGGCAGGGCCGCGATCACTTACGTACACTTGTGCACGTACTGTGACCGGGCAGATAATACTAGCGGGCTTTAGTTTAAGCCAGATTCTAGTATTATACAGATGGATTTATTCAGTCAAAGATTATCCGTGTTTTCGGAAATACGGATGGGAATGGCAGTCTTGTAATTTGTCGGGAAGCTTCTAGAAGAAGGTGACTCATTTGTATTTATTTCTTTTGGATTAAACACAAATGAGGTGGAGAGACGAGGTGTAGATTTTCATTAAATACTTAATGACTCATGAGGTGATTCACCATTAGGATTAAATGAAGCTTACAAGATATTTCTAGATATTTATCAAGAGATATTTGTATGCTTGATATTATTCTATCATGAGAATTTAATCATTTCATTATCACAAAAGCTTTCTCTCTCCTCAAATCTTCATGTTCTTCCTCAAAACCCTAAAAGCTCTCATGAGTTGAGAATCCTAGGGTTTAAGTGATTAAGTAATCCATCTAATTACTTTACACCCTCTAGGACTTCTAGATTAGCAATCTAGAAGCCGTAGTTATCTCAGATTCGAGATAGGAGCTCGGACTATAGACTCTCGGGTGGATCGTCTTTGACTCGAGGAGGCCGTTGAGGTGCCTATGTTCCATAGAGCCTACGAGGTGTGGAGGATAGTGATGAAGACCCGAAGGACAAGTAACGTGAGGTATAACTTCGAATCCAAGTAGTTAAACCTTTCGTAGTTTGCTAGCAATGGTTTAGACACGATCCGTGTGCTCAAGTCCGTATTACGAAGCTTTGATAATTGTTTTTCATATATTCTGCCTCCCCGCAGGCACGTGGGGTGCGTGACATGGACTTACACCGCCGGGATACACGATCCCCAAATTCCACATATATAAGGGGATGGGGAATCCACATCAGCACGTCGCTCAATTCAGAGCCTTGTGCGGCAACACTGGGGGTAACGATAAGCTATTGCTTCGCCAATTCGTTAGCAGCTTGTCGAAGACGACATTTGAGTGGTATTCGGAACTCCCGAATGACTCTGTCAAGACATTTGCAGAGATGGAGCTGCTATTCACCCAGCGTTTCGCAAGTGCTAGCAAACGCACCCCAATCACGGCATTGATCAAAACCAGGGTGAAGCCTAGAGAAATATGGGTTCAGTATGCAATACGGTGGCGGAATCTATGGTCGAAGTGCGAGCAGCGCATCGAAGAAGCACCTGCGGTAGGCATGTTTGTGGGTACTCTCGACACTCAAGCGACCATCTCCCAATTTATGATGTTTTTCAAGCCAACCACTTTCCAGGCCTTGATTGACAAGCTAGCCCAAATGGATCAGATGGGTCATAGACCATCTCCTTTGAAGCTGGAATCTCGAAATGAAAAAGGGAAAGGGAAAGCAACCTTCGTCGCCAATACTCAACAACAGCCAAACAACTTAAAGTCAGTTGTTCGCCAAAACAACGTGCGTCCACACCCATCTCTCGAGGAGAGACTGGGACGTCCTTACTCATTTCCACGGGATAAAACGAGGAGACTGTTCGAGCTGGCAGTACGCAACAGACTCATCAATCTGCCGTATCCAAAACGTCCGTTGCAGCCAGGCGATGTCAACAATCCTAATTACTGCCCTTACCACCAAGTAGTAAGCCATCCAATCAAAGATTGCTTCGTCTTCAAAGGCTGGATTGAGGACCAATAACAACTGCGCAAATTCGCGCTTTCTGAAAACCGGAAGATGAACCCGCCACAACCATATGATCCGAAAAAGATGGACATGCCGGGGGCATCGTGCTCATTCATAGAGAAAACCCCTGGACCGAAAAGTCTGTAAACTAGAAATTTCCTCGAATACGGCAACGCCGGACCGGAATGTCGTTAAACTAACAATGGACCACTATGTCCTAAAACTGGCTATTGACCGAGACGTTGATAAACTACTACGGACCGCAGCATCCCAAGGTTGAGAAAAAAACGGTATATCCATGAACAAAATGGGCATGGATGAAAACCCGAAAGGGCTCCGTGAGTAAAAACAGCAGGGCTACTGGCGAGTTTGTGAAAACCCGAGGGGGCCCAGGCTCGTAAAAAAATTCATGCACACTTGCGTGATCCTCTCGACCTTGTAAGGAGAAAATACCTGCGTGAGATCCTTACGACACACAAGGGAGCAACACATTAAGGAATCCCCACGATTCCTAAGGAGAAAATACACTTGCGAGATCCTCACGACTCGTAAGGAGAATTCCCCTTTGAGACCCTCACGGCTCATAGGATTCAAAAGCCTTAAGCTATAGGGATCTGAACATATTCTTAAGCCATCACAACCTCTAGCGTTGCCCTACAAGTGGTTCAGTATTGACTCTTGTATTCAATCCACGGGCGCGAATAAACATTTCCCTAACAAAGTCCCACCAGAGACTGGGGATATGCTCATATGGCAAAAGACACTTGTAAGTCCTCTCGACTTATAAGGAGAAAACACTTTTGTAAGATCCTTACGACTTATAAGAGACCATACACTTAGGAGTCCTTACGATCCCTAAGGAGAAAAGCACACTTACGAGATCCCCACGACTCGTAAGGAGAAATACCTTTATGAGACCTTTACGGCTCGTCAAGTCAAAAGCCTTAGTCGAAAGGATCCTAACCCTATTCGCTAAGCCACCTTTGTTCGACATCGACAGAGGCAAATGATGATTCGCTCCTGGCAATATCCCAGTTGTAGCGATACTGATGCCGAAATCAGTATCAAATCCCGTCGCAGCGAAAAGCCAGCAATCCACAAATGCATATGAAATAGCCGAAATGATGGGGCAACTTGCAACGAAATCAGCAAGTAAAAATGTATGCATACAAAATAGCCGAAATGGTTGGGCAACTCGCAATAAAAAGCAGCGAGTAAATAAAAAAAATAGCCGAAATGATTGGGCACTGCGAAAAATAGCCGAAATGATTGGGCAATCGCGACTTTCGCGATATAAAAGCTGAAATGATAGAGCATCGCGGAAAGAAAAATATATAAAATAAAACTTTTTGCCCTACAGGTGAGATCACATCGATCCCTGTATACAATCCAGGGACGCAAAGAAAGAGGGAATTATATCATCCCACCAGGCTCCATCAGAAAGAGAGCCAAATCTTAATGGCAATATCTACAGTCTAAAAATCAGCAACGGCGTTCCTCCTCATTCCAGCAGGATTCGAATGCGACAGTCAATCTCAGAGCCATGGCAGAGTCCCTAATTCCAAGTCTCAACGGCTACATCTACAGCCTGGAGACTCACAACGACGTCCCTTCTCGTTCCAACCAGAAGCAGACGTGACACCAACAACGGAGCCACGGCAAAGTCCCTAGTTCCAGGTCCCGACGGTTCACCAACAACCTAGAGACCACCTCGACGTTCGTCTCGATACAGAAGATGTGATGTCATCCCAGCATTCTTCCTCCAGCAGGATTCAGATACGACAATCAAACAACGGAGCCACGGAAAAGTCCCTAGTTCCAGATCTCGACGGTAATCTAGAGACTACCTCGACATTCGTCTCGTTACAGCAGACACAGTGTCAACAACGGCGTTTCTTCTCAACTCCAGCAGGATGCAAACGCAACATCAACAATCAACCCCAGGGTCAAAACAACGAACCAAAGGCAATATTCAATATTCCTAGGTTCAGGGTCTTGACGGCAACTTATATAAAATCTGAAAGACTATCGGAGATCATCCCACACAAGCGCGGAGTGGTCACCACCTCGACGTTCGTCTCAATACAGCAGACGAGATGTCGCCACAGCGTTCTTTCTCCAACAGGATTCGGACGCGCCAAAACAATGAAGCAAAGGCAATATTCATAGCTTCAGGGTCTTGATGGCAACTCATATAAAACCTGAAAGACTATCGGAGATCATCTCATACTAGCACAGAGTGGTTATGACTCATCAGGGCTCCCCAAACTGAGCCTAACCTCAAGTAAAAAGCGGCATAGCAAAATTCCTAATACTTGCTCTTCCGACGGTCAAACTGCCTAGGAAGATTTCTTGAAGACGTCTTGTCCAGCCCCCGAAGGGATCAGAGACACGAAGTCGCAAGGCTACTCGAATAGCAAGATTACCTATCGAGGGATACATCAGCCAATGCGACGGTACGACAGGCAAAACCCTAGTACCACAGAACCTAACGGACCTTTGTCGTAAAGAGAAGAGGTTAACTGTGATGTTAGGACATCCTTGCGAGAACTTCTCGATTCGTCTCGACGCGTAGAGAAAAGCCTTAGGCAGTGGGGATTAAAAAAACCTGTTTCCTAAGCACTGGGGCTCTGCAAGTCGGTCCAAAATGGACTCTTGCACACTATTCGCGGGCCATACTCTCCAAAGTCGAATCCTGACAAGGAGGGAAACAACCGCTTACGAGTCCTCTCGACTTGTAAGAGGAAAAATTCTCTTGTGAGATCCTTACGACTCTCAAGAGAAAGCACACTTGGGGATCCTCACGATTCCTAAGGAGAAATTACACTTACGAGATTCTCACGACTCGTAAGGAGAAATACCTTTATGGGACCCTCACGGTTCATAAAGTTGGAAAACCTTAGGAGACAGATCATAACCTGACTCCTAAGCCACGCTGTCCTACAAGGAGATCAAAATAGATTATCCACAAAATGCATTTACTAAAAAAGACACACCATCTTGGAGCAAAATATGTCTTTTATTTATGAATCAAAATGAATACAAAGTACAATTTATGAAAGAATGAATAAAAAAAATATATTCTCATTCATGAGTATGTACAAAAGAAGAATAAAAAGAAAAATATACAATTCTTCAAGCCGGCGGACGATTCAATAGATTTGCTAGTTCATCCTTTTTCCACTGGGCTTCGGCTTCATGATTCATTATCGCTAAAAGACGGGCCTCCGCTTGAGCCAGTTGGGCCTGGTACGAGGCAAGCCGACTTTCGAGCTCTTTTTCGGTAACCTTATGAGCTTCGACCATTTCGCGAGTGAAAATGACGGCTTTATCAATGGCTACCACCTCTCGGATAGCTCCTTGAAGCACCCGCCAAAGTTCATACGCCCGAGTGGTCTTGGCCGTAAGATTAGCTTGAAGTTCTCCCAACGCAGTTGAAGCCAGCTTTCTCTCTGAAAATTTTTGGCTGAGCCGCTTCTCGCATGACAGCATATTTGCGGCGCACCGTTCGATTAGCCCCCGCAAGCTCGCCTTTGCGGCCACAACATCTGAAGGAAGGTGCGTACATTCAAGAATATGCAAGCAAGCCTCCACCCGACGACAAAACTCAACCCAGACTTGCACCAATGTTTCGTTGTGGTAAGCAGCAAGAAAGGGGAGAGAACTGTTGGCTTCGGCGGCAAATTCTTCGGCCGTGATCAAACTACCAGCACGAAGGTCTTCGATCAGAGCTGACAAAGAATGAAGGCTTAGCTTTGCCGTCCGTTCCGAGGTACGTAGAGCATAGGGGCCGGGCGGCATCACGATGCGAGATTCCAACGTGGTAAGAACTCGCAAAGCAGTTAAGATTCATAGAAAACAATCAGCGAGACTCGCAAGCAAAAAGCGGGTGGAATAGCGTCGAAACTTTACTTATCCACAGTAATGCAAGAAGGGTCTGAAGGATCCCCGGGCCCATCAAGAATCTCAACTTCGTCATCGGCTTCCAGAACTGTAGAAGACATCAGTGTCATTATATGAAATAATAATAATGCCGTGAGAAAAGGGCAAATAACACTAACCTTGTCCGGAAGAGAGGACGATACGTTGAGGAGATATCGCCTGTGGAGCGGCCATCTCTAACAGACGCTGAAAAGACTTCCTGGGGGACAAGTCCACGATGGACGCTGCCAATCCTTATAGCTCTGAAAAGACAGAAAGGTTCAGATAATGAAGAAATCGTTAAAATAAAAGATAGAAGAATACCTTCGATACTCCTCCCACTCTGGACTGGAGGGATAGCAGCTTCGGCGGCCTCCTCCGTGCCCCCAGGCACATCATCGGGCATGTGGGCCAGTATGACAACTTCCAATTGAAGAACAGTGGCCATCGCTGAAGGCTCCAATGAAAGGACGGTTGCCTCGACCACCTGTCTCATAGTCTCCGGGCCATCCCCAGAAAGATCCATTGAATCCGCGGCCAATGAAGATGCCTATTCCGGGGGAGCAAGCAACGGGAGAACGGAAATCACCGATGGGAGCTCCATGGCAGGAACAACAGTTGTATCGACCCCCTCCACACTTACTAGTGTCTCATCGGGGATATTTGCAGAATCCATAGTCAAGGCGCCACTCGGACTCAGATCCTCTGCCATTGCCGAAATCCCTGCAAAGTTTTCACGAAGATAAAGATATATACATATATATATATGAACAGTGCAAAATACTATAAAGAGACATATAAGTATACCAATGCGCAAAGGAGCTTCTAGTATGGCTTTTTCAAGCTGGCGTTCCTTCTCAAGAATTCATGCCCGCTGGGGTGCGAGGGTAGACTCGTGGCCACCAGTCCACAGCGACAATGCATCTTCGACATCGGCCGAGATAGGCTGCTTAAGGGCTCTCTCGCCTCCCTCTTCCAAAGGACCTATAAATATTCGCCGTATCGATGGAGGAACTTCGTAGAAGATGACGGCAGGATAGAGCCTCTTCAAGACCCTTACATTCTCAGCTTCATCCTGGGAGCGTCTTATGGCTTCAGCCAATTGCTTGGCTTCCTCGGCAGATGAACCGGGAAAAAGAAGACCACCATCCGGCTCTTGCATGGCTATTGGCTCATCCTGAAGAATGGGCTCGGATTCCACTAAAAGGTCGAGCAGATTGGTGACCGTCTTCCTTCGCCTCTTGGACCCAGAACTAACACCAGAAGACAATCGCTTCTTTCCCCTCGGTGCTTTGCTGCGGCATTGACCCACTTCGCTTTCAGTATCCTCTCTCGACAGTGCTACTGATGAGGATACTGCCATCGCAGACGCCGCAGCCGATGAAACTGTTATCGGCGCCTTATCCGAAACCTTTGCCTGAGCTCTAGTGCGCATTGGTATACCAACTGTCGGAGTTAAGTCCACATCTGCCACCTTAGGAATGAGTACGGTACCAGTATCCCTAAAGGGAGGGCAAACCATTGTCCGCGATCGCGGCGGGACTCCCGTAGCCTGGAGCGGGGCGGGAGCTCTAAGCCCAAAAAGTATCCTTCTCTCCTCAGCAATGATTGGACTAACCCGGTGGCGATACCAACCCGTGAAAGCCCCCACGCACCTCGGAATGTAGTCGGCTTCGGGGATCATGAAATGAGAACCGGTGTTCATCCTCGTGAAATGGTGGGTGGCGTCACGAACAGCTTCCAAAGAAGGGCTGGGCTCCGCTGTGAACGCCTCGAAGGGGACACCCTGGTCATAACCCAATTGTCGGGCAAAGCGGTGTGGATTGTACCGCATGAAAAGAGACGCATTGTTTCAACGGAACAACAGATAACCGGGTCTGATTGAATATAAGTGAATGGCTTCCTTGGGCTTCAAGGAGGGTGCTCCCTCTTTCGAAAAGTCAAAAAGCTGTTGAACAGGTCCCGAGGGAGAACAGGGGATTCGATCATTAAATACCAATCCTCCTTCATTGGCATATGGATTGAGCAGCACACGAAGAACCCCTAATTGAGTCGGGTCAGGAGCAGAAGCGTCCACCAACCTCATGAGTCGCGAAAAGGTATAAGCATCATAAAAGCTCGGTCTCTGATGCGCGGCAAATTCCCCTAGCACGTGCATCTCAATCCACGACGTAATGTAATGGAGAGAGAAACTTACTACGTTCACGCCTGGAGTTGAGGTATTAGCTGCACCGCTCAGCCCATGGTACAGATGCGATAGCCCTGCAATGCCCACGGCTAGTTACATCCCTCCGGCGATGCGATGAGCAGGGTAAATGACCGAGGCTCTCATGAATCGATGGTGCGTTGGAACTACAAACCAGCTGAACCAAACACTGATAAAGCCAAGGAGGAAAGTCTCTTCATCCATGCCAGGAGCTGCGATCGACTCAAAAGGTATAGCTGACAAGATTGGAATGTAGAATTGGGGCAAATCCTCCTCTCTAGACGGTAGCTTATTTAAACCGAACCCGAAGGGGTCGTTGATATTCGCGAACTTCGGAGCCGCCTTTGATAGAACGTCTCCATGAAGAAAGCAGGCAATAAAGCTTTTGAAAGTGACGCCATGTTCTTCTGATTCCGTTAACAGCTTCTCAAAAATCCCCAGCGTCTTAATTAGACTCGGGTACTTGTGGCGGACGGCGTTTTCAGTCGACAAGCCGTCAAGCATAGCCGGCATAGTCTCGAAAACATACTCGTCAAGGGGCAGCAATTTTTCGTAAGGCGCTCCCCTGATCGGTAAACCCAAGATCTCGCGGAACTCTTCCAAAGAGATCGAAACTTCGTGGTCCCCTAACAAGAAAGTATTTGTGGGAAGATTCCATTTATTTAGGAAAGCTTTAACCCACCATACATGGGGAGACTGATAGTGGAAGAGAGACGCATACACTGCCTGGTAAAGCGCGACCCTCTGTAGTCGTGCACGATGAGCGGACAAGATGTAACGAGCCCAGAGAATGTAGCCCGTGGGATGGCGAGGGGTAAGCCCTATCTTGTAAACTTGTTCCTAAGGCTGGGCTTCACTTTGGCAGATACGAAGCCCCAAGATGTCTATGGCTGGCATAGGCTGATTTGGTATCCCGGTTGTCGAGGGTTCGAGCCGGCCGGTAGGGGTCCAATTTTCCACCTTTACAGCAAAAGCAGTCCGCGGACGATCCACAGGCAGGAATGGGCGGATAGGCTCCATTGGTACCTCGCATAGAAATTTTTGACGACCGCGGACGATATGACCGTACCAGGTCCCTCATAAAAGTAAATTGGTGCAGTCAGGGTCATGAGCTCTAATCATCGCCATCACCTCTTCGTCAGACGGTGAATGAGGAAAGGCAGCCTCCGAGCGGGTGAAAGAGAAGTATGGAACAGAAGCCATTGTGCCTGAAATAAAAGAAGGAGAAACTGTTAGTGAAGCCAACACGTGTGTGTCTGTGTCTATATATATATATATATATATATATATAAATACAGTGGAAGAAAGAGACAAGAAAACTTATTTTATGGGACCATTGGTTACAAAACATAGGGGCCCCACAAAATCAAGATGGCGGCTCACTATTGATGAGGAAAGGTAATCATTATGAAAACAAAAGGAAGATTCTCAATAAATGAACAGTGGATTTCAAACAACTCTACACATTCCCCAAAAACACCCACTGCAGAACTCTATGCAAATCATGAAGGATCTCTCTGGAAACATTTTTGTAAAGAACAACTCAGGGCAAGAAAATCCCAAGAAGTTCTCTGTGAAGAACAAAGTTCTTTAGAGGAATTAAATTCCTTTTGAATAGAGGAATTAAATTCCCATAAAACATTTTCAGAGCTAAAACTCTTTGGAATGGAATTAAATTCCAGAGAGAAGACAAGTATCACCATCGATTCCTGAGACCAGAGAACCCCTAACAAAAGGGGTTTATTATTTAAAGATTAAACATTTTTTTAAGAACTTAGAAAGATGGGTTCTTGTTAAAGGAAAAAACCCGTGGTGTGGATTTAAAATCTAAAGAAAATTTCTACAAGAAGTTCTTTGGCCGTTCAAGATCCTTACCTGAAAAAGGAAATCTTTTGTTGACCGAGTTAAACTCTGGAAATTTTTGAAGCAGAGAACTGAGCTCTGGGAAAGAGAATTAAATTCTCAGAGGAAAACGAACAAGGAAGAAGATGGAAAAAGCAGAGGCGCTTCTGAAGAGACCCCTGCATTTATAGAATGTGATGGGAAACGGTTCATCTACCTAGGCAGATCCAACGGCCACAAAAGGTGACAGCATTGCACTCACATGCAAACATGTGAGAACAACGCTGTAGGGGCATTTTTTCCCTCATAAAATATCAGGAAAAAACCCAATGGGGCATCATGTGCCCACACGTGATCAGGGGTCATGTGCTGACACGTGATGGTTTCCTGGGGATTCTGTTGAAATAGAATTAAATTCTAATCAAACAAGCAATCAATGGGGTCACGTGCCCATACGTGATGGGCCTTTAAAAACCCACTGAAAAGAATTAAAAGTGTAATAAAACAGTAAGGAATACCCCAATGGGGCATCACGCGTCCACATGTGACCAAAGGTCACGTGCAGACACGTGATGGGTTTCTAAGCTCTTTAATTAATAGAATTAAATTCTATTTAAATGATCAAACAGTGGGATCACGTGCCAACACCTGATAGGCTCTTAAGCCCTCTGAACTAATAGAATTAAATTCTAATTAAGAGGGAATCGAGAACCCTAACTGGAAAAATATTTCTCTAAATCTTTCCAAACAAAAAAAAAGATTATGCTCTGTAAAGTGGAGCACCGTTGGATTAAAAATCCAATGGTGATTAAAAATCACCAATCTATAGAAAGATTCTATACAAGGAAAGATTTTCCTGAAATTCACCAAGAATAACAGACAGAATATCTTTTGGATTAAAAATCTAATGGTGAATAAAATTCACTGAGTGATCTAAAAGATCATGTTGGTTACAAAATCAATCAAAATCTTTTAATGAAAGATTGAATAAACAAACTGATTCTTTTCTTTCTCCTATAATTAGGAGCCAAGAAGAGAAGAGAAAGGATTTTTTATTTGAGAGAGATACAACAACAGAGAAAAAAGAAGAGAATTTAATTCTCCAGAGAGAAAAGAAGATTTCCTTAGAAGAGAAAGAAACCCTAGGTGAGAAAGGGAAAGAGATCTAAGCTCCATAAAACAAAAAGAGAATTTAATTCTCAAATTAAGGATTTAACTCTTCTGAATAAGAACTTAGTTCTTTCTTTGGTTGAAGATCTGCAGAAGCAGATCTCCCCTTAAGTTGACAATTTAATTCTCATCGGGGAAATTCTGCCATGCAGATCCAAAACCTAGAGGGAGAATTGAAATTAATAGAATTTAATTCTTCCAAATACTTAGAAATTTAATTCGTCCAACAGAGACAGGGTTTAACCCTTAAAATAAAAACTTAGTTCTTTTTCATGGTTGAAGATCTGCAGAAGCAGATCTCCCCATAAGTTGAGAATTTAATTCTCACCGGGGAGATTCTGCCATGCAGATCCAAAACTTAGAGGGAGAACTAGGGTTTAAAGAATTTAATTCTTCTATATACATAAGAATTTAATTCCTCTAAACAAAATTAGGATTTAACCCTACAAAAGAATTTAATTCTTAAAACAAGGGACTTAAAACTCTCCATGCACGTAAAGAAATCAATATCCAACCTGGTCACGTGGCAACACATGACCCTCCCCCTCAATGATCAGAAAGAGAACGAACAAGACTAGGTCGCATGCCCCCACGTGACCCTTAAACAGACTTCTCAAAATAAAGAAGGGCAGAACAGATTTTGGGTGCCTCACGTGTCCCCACGTGACCCCTGATAAACACCTCTTTAAAAAAGAGAAGATAGAAAGAACTGAAGGATTAAAATCCAACGCATGGATGCCCTCACATGTCCCCACGTGACTCCTAGCTAATCCCTTTAATATCCAGTGCATGGATGCCCATCACGTGCTCACACGTGATCGCCTTAAAGACTAAAAGTGTTTAACACTTATTTGAATATTCTGGGAAGAAAATAAAGGAGGTTTGGCCCAATTCTCAGGCGCCTCACGTGACCCACATGACCACCTCATTTCTAGTGTTTAACACTATTTTGAGCGTTATGTCCCTAGTGTTTAACACAATTTTAAGTGCATCACGTGGGAACACGTGATCGTCAAATATGTGTTAGTGTTTAACACTATTTTCAAACCAGTCTTAACCCAAAATCAGCTAAGTTTTCCAGAGACAAGATCTCCCCTTTGATTGAACCCCAACTACATGCTTCCAAACTTGATCATTTCATATGACATTCAAAGTAAAGTCCAGAGCTATAATGAATGGCTATTGCTCAGCCAAAGAGAAAATATTGTCAGATCCCCAAACCCCTGTTTAGCATTGCGAAATAATGGGGGGCTGAACCCATGCAAATGTTCAACAGTCCAAACAAAGGCCCAACATTTCAAACCTAATTGGACTTAGCCCAAGTTGTCCATAAGTCCTCAATTCAGATTTAACTGAGCCCATGTGCTCATAATCTAATTAATTGATCTTAGTCCCAAATTGGACTACAGATTTCCCAATCAACATTGGTTCAAGGGTATATCTTTTCACTCCTTTGATATTTGTTGTTGTAATCCTTCAACGTCTTCAGAGAGGACAGGTCCCGATAACCAATCATTCCATAGACTGTGGGGTCCTTAATCTAATGGACTATGATGTCATTAAACTTTGTAGACTATGACGTCTTTAAACTATGGACTGTGGGGTCCTTAAGCTCATGGACTATGATGTCTTTAACCTCGGACTGTGGGGTCCTTAAGCCCATGGACTATGATGTCCTTAACCTCGGACTGTGGGGTCCTTAAGCCCATGGACTATGATGTCCTTAAACTTTACAGACTTTGATATCTTTAAACTAGACCACCATGTCCTTCAACTGGTAATCGACCGCAATGTCTCTACACTAAACAACAGAGCCTGAATGCTCTTTTGCTGGATCTAAACGATCCCATTAAGTTGATCTTAGTCTGAAATTAGACTAACGTATCCTTAACATACGTTTAAGTTGATTTTAGTCTCAAATGAGACTAACGTATCCTTAAACTCAACCCCAAACCCAAATCTAAGAAGATAAGGATTTGGACTAATCCACGTCCTACGGGCGACAAAATAAATTAGTCTCCGTATACAATCCACGGGCAACCAAAAACAAAAAAAAACACACGACACGAAGTGACCATCTGGAGACGGAGAAAGTGGTTACCGCGATGCGGTGGCGTAATTAACTGCAGGGGCTTGCGCCTGCAGGGAAGAGCGTCCCCATAATCAAAAACCCCTCAATGAGGGGGAATCTGACGAAGTCTGCTATATCGGCTGCATCCGTTTAAACCTTCGATACATGGTGCCATAAATCAACTTAGCATTTTCGGAGAGGTGGACAGATAGCACCAATTAGCATCTGCCCCAAAATTCAGGTAAGACGAACCTACGGGTCGCGTCTCTGTGTTCGGAAGAGAACAGGCGCGATCGACCATACGCAAAAATCGTCCAAACACTAGTTTCTAGCTAAACTAAAAAGCATAATGAAAGAGTTCAGAGATGCTACAACCTTTGTAGCATGTTCGGCTGATCCCGAAAGATCCCGTTGTTTACTGCCAGAAACCGGGAAGACAAACGTCTTGCCTGAATTTGTGGGCAGATTCAATTTGGTTTTATCTGTCTACTTCTTTGAAGATACCAAGTTCATTTATGACACCCTGTATCTAAGGTTTAAACAGATGCGGCCGTTGTAGCAGACTTCGTCAGATTCCCCATCATTGTGAGGGTTTTTTTGATTGTGGGGTCGCTCTTCCCTGCAGGCGCAAGCCCCTGCAGTTAATTACGTTACCACGTAGCGATAACCATTTTCTCCTGCTCCAGAACATCACTTCGTGACGTGTGTGTTTGTTTTATTTTTGGTTTCGCGTGAATTGTATACGGAGACTAATTTGTGTTGTCACCCATAGGACGGGGATTAGTCCAAATCCGTATTTTCTTAGATTTGGGTTTGGTTTGATTTAAGGATCATTAACCTCGTTTGAGATCAAGATCAAGTTAAATGTTTGTTAAGGATACGTTAATTCGATATTGGACTAAGATCTACTTAACGGTGGTTCAGGATCACTTTTATTCCAACGAAAGAGCATTTGGGTTCTATCGTTTTAGTTTAGGGATATTACGGTCCATTGGGTTTAAGGACGTCATAGTCTCTGTTTTAGAATATCATAGTCCATAGAGTTTTGGGTTTAAGGACATCATAGTCCATGGAGTTTTGATTAGGGATGTTTTGGTTTGTTTGGTTTAAGGACATCATAGTCCATCATTAGTTTAAGGATATTGCAGTCCATTAGGTTTCCATTGGGTTTAAGGACATCATAGTCCATAAAGATTAGTATAAGGATATTACGGTCAATAGTTAGTTTAAGGACATTACAGTCCATGTAGATTAGTTTAAGGACATTGCATTCCATAGCTAGTTTCAGGACATTGCGGTCCATTGAATTGTTGGTTGTCGGGACCCGCCACCTCTGTGAAGACGTTGAAGAATTACGATGTCATATATCAGAAGTGTTGGGAGATGTATCCTTGAACCAATGTCAGTTGAGAGATCTGTAGTTGGTTTTAAGACTAAAATCAAATTTAGAAAAATTGTGAGCCCATGGGCTTGGTTGATCTGAATTAGGGGCTTTTGGTCAGCTTGTACTCAGCCCACTCAATTTTTGAATAAAGTGTTAAACACTTATTTTGGGCTTGGTCCCTTTTGTTCAACAATGTTGAGCATTGATATGGGCTTTGATGCTCACCCTTTCTTTTTTTTCATTGAGTGTTAAACACTCTTTATGGCGCTGGGCTCCATTTACAGAGCGCTTTATGTTAAACAGTGCCCACGTAAGAAGCACGTGAGGCGCTCGGTGCTAGGCGCCAACCATTGAGTGCAGAGCACTCTTTACTTTATCAGCTCCCACATGAGGGGCACGTGGAGCGCTTGGCGCTAACCCTTGAGTGTTAAGCACTCCTCATCTTATTAGCGCCCACGTGAGGGGCACGTGGAGCGCTTGGTGCTGGGCACCAACCCTTGAGTGCTAAGCACTCCTCATCTTATTAGCGCCCACGTGACGGGCACGTGGAGCGCTTGGTGCTGGGCACCAACCCTTGAGTGCTAAGCACTCCTCATCTTATTAGCGCCCACGTAAGGGGCACGTGGAGCGCTTGGCGCTGGGTGCCAACCACTGCGTGCTAAGCACTCCTTATTTTATTAGCGCCCACATGAGGGGCACATGGTGCGCTTGGCGCTGGGTGCCGATCACTGAGTGCTTAGCACTCTTTATTTTAGCAGCGCCCACGTGAGTGGCATGTGGGGCGCTCGGCGCTTTTTCCCTCTTTGTGCATTTTTCTGAAGAGTTCAATTCTTTGTTCTCCCATGGATCTTCAATCCCCGAGAACAAATTCATCCCTATGAGAATTAAATTCTCATTTGTGGGAGACTTGTCTCATAGATCTCAGATCCAGGGAAAGAACTATGTTCTTTTATAAGGGTTAAACCCTTGGGTATGCAGATGAGATACTATGATCTCTATTCATCTTGAAGAAAGTTCTTCTTCTTTCTTTTCTCTTCAGGCTCTTTTTGCTTGCTCTTCTTTTTGAACTTAAAGTTTATGGGGGGGTTCGTCTGTACAAGACTTGAAGTCTTTGGTCCTTTATATAGGGGAGGCTGATTTGTTGATTCAGTTAAGGAAATCTCTCATTGAGAGATTTCTTAATTGATTTGGGGAATTTATCCACCGTCGGATCTTTGATATAAGGACTTTTGTTTTACAGAAGACATCTTTCTTGTTTTTAACAAGATTGGGAAAATATTTTTCCGTATAGAACTTATTCTGTATCTTGATGATTTTTAATCACTATTGGATTTTTGATCCAACGGTGCTCTGATTTACAGAGCACAATCTTTCTTGTTTAGAAAGATTTGAGGAGCATTTTCTCAATCAGAATTTAATTATGTGCTATGATGATTTATCATCTCCGTTGGATCTTTTGATCCAAGAGTGGAGAACTTTTAGTTCTGGCGCTGGCGCTCTCGTGCTTGGCACGTGAGGCGCTGCCTCAGAGTTTTTAACTCTTGGCGCTGGCGCTCTTGTGCCTTACACGTGAGGCGCTACCTCAGAGTTTTTAACTCTGGACACTGGCGCTCTCGTGCTTTGAACGTGAGGCGCCGTCTCAGTTCAAATTTTGAACAGAGCCTTACTCTCTTATTGGGGGAAACAAATGCCCCCCTATTGCGCTCACGTGGTTCACACGTGAGTGCAGCAATGGTAACCTTTCCACCGTTGGATCATCTTAGAAGCTGGATCGCCTTCCAGCCCCTATAAGTAGGGCCTTTGGCCCTTAAGATGACTCTATTCATCTTCTTGTTTTCTTGTTTCTGAGAATTTAATTCTCCCTTCAGAGCTTAGATCTCTGCCTAAGGAAATTCCTTTTAGAGTTAGAACTTTGCCCAAATTTGGTAAGGATCATAATCGAACCCCTTAAACAGAGCTTTGCTCTTATCAGATCATAGATCTAAAAAAATGGATTTTTAGGGTTACCTAACTCATTGATTAGAACACTGTTCATCTCTATGAAGAACTATTAGAGTTCGTTTTGTAGATCTTAATGATCTTGGAGTTTTTACTCTGCAAAAAGCTTTGATTTTTTAGGGTTCTGATAGATTACTCCATCGTTTTCACAGAGCATGGCTCTTTTTGAGGAATTTTTATTCCTCTTATAATTAATGTTGACAGATGTAATTTCTGTTTGCAGAGCATTGCTCTCGAGGGAGTTTAACTCCTTGGCCCAATGAGTTTCTCATTAAATGAGAATCTTTTTAGGATTTCTTCCTTAATAATTGACTGTCTCATCAATGATGAGCCGTCACTTTGATTTTATGGGTCCCCCTCGGTCCCTTTTCCCTGCATTGCAGGGTGGTACAAATTTAAAGTACCGGATGTCAGAATTTATAATGTAGAATTGATATCTAACCCTTGTTTCTTTTCATGCAGGTACTATGTCTTTTGACTCTTCTTTCCCATTTATTCGCCCAGAAAGTGCATACGCCGACGCGCCCGTGGATCGGGAAGTTTTTGCATTGATTAAAGATCACGACCCGGAGCAGAAGTCTCTTCACATATGGGGGTTGTGGTTCAACCAAATTATTCAGGGTCAGCGCAGTTTCTCTTGTGCGGTGCCTTTAGAGCTAATTTCCTCCATTCATTATGCTGACTCACCCTAGGTGAATTATACTGTGGAGGAGGTTAAATGGATTACGGATGGACGCCTCCAGCCCTCTATGGGCTCGATACCTGTACAGCCGCTGATGGCTTTAGATATTCTTGGGCCGCACATAAGTCAAGGCGAGTCATGCCCTTAGGGACAGGCGTACATGATAGGCTTGACTCTTCGCCATTCAGCCGGATACTTGCAGTGAGCTCGATACATCTTGTCGGCCAAAAAGTCACTGCTGCTGAAGCTCGGGTTGCACCCTGCTATCTACGCTTCTCTTTTCCACTATCCCGCGCCTCACGTATGGTGGGTCAAGGCTTTCTTGGAATAGTGGAATATCCTGACTCACGCCTTTCTTTTGTCAGACCAGGAGGTTTCGATTTTCTTGGAGGAATTTGCAGAAATTTCGGGCCTACCCGTCAGAAGGGAACATTACGAGGAAATACTTCCCCCTGACGAATACATCTTCGCCACCAAATCAGAGGTGATGGGGCTTACTCCGGAGAATGCTATTCAACATCGATTCCCGAGTCTAATCAAGTTGTTGAACATTTACGAGAGTCTGTTTCTCGAGTCCGGAGGGCACGAAGTCAGATTCGCGGATTTCATCGCCCGCTTTCTTCGCCCGGAAGCCTTATAAAAACAAACCACGAAATTCGCCAAGCTTGACGATCCTTTTGGTTTTGGCTTGCACAGTCAGCAGACAACGGAAGCGGATCAAAGGAATTTCTTCCTCCCAGATACCCCGGTCGTCCCCTTTTCAGAGCTCGCAGCTTCAGACATTGACGAAGATGTGTTCTTTTTGGGGTTCCTCGGCCTATGGTTAAGCTGGTTTGTGCTCCCAATTGACCCTTGCTACATGAGGCCATCCATCTTCTATCCGGCTCACCGAATGGTTGCCGGGACGCGAGTGGCCGTCGGGATCGCTGGGCTGGCTCACCTGTATCATGGCCTCAGCTTAGAGGCAGACACCACTCAGCCGAGGGTACAGCCCGTAAATCTCCCGCTGCACTATTTCACGTCGTGGATCGAGATGCATGTGCTCGGCGTTTTTGGAGTCCACAAACGGCCCAGTTTCTACGACAGTTATAATTTCCGTCGGGTTATGTTCCTAGTTGACGCTTCTACTTTAGATCTGTCACAGCGAGAGGCTCGGGGTCTGGTCCTTCGCCCGAGTATGGTCGGGGATAGCATAACCTTCATCGATAAGGTCTTAACTATCGGCAAGGAATCCACTAAAATGGTGCAGCCGTTGCGCGATACCTTCAAAGACGGGGCTCCTACATTGAAGGCTCGGGAGATTCTGCATTTGTATTGAATCAGGCGGGCTTTTTAGTGTTCAGGAAGAATGACTCGGTGCTGTTCATGAGGTATAACCCGCACCGTTTTGCTCAACAGTCGAGCTACGATCAGGGTGTCCCGCTAGAGGCCTTTTTAGCTGAGCCGGTTGCTACAGAAGAGGGTATCCGCAGCGCGCTGCATCATTTCAAGCGGCTAAACACCGGGTCCAACTTTTTTATCAGTTAGCCGAGCTGCGTTCCGAAAGCCTCGAACGCATACGTGGCGTGGTACCAGCATACGACGGGTTCTGTTATTAGGGAAGAAAAACGGTTACTGCTCGATCGCAAGGGTGCAACCCCTGCTGGTAATCCAGCTGTCCCCATAAAGTGACGGACCATTGTTCATCCTTCCTTAAGAGAAGCTGCTGCAGTTGCGGTCCCGCGCACTTTTCCTGAGAATCCCCTACCCCATGTTCCTGAAGAAACGGTAGCTGCAGCGTCCCCGGAGTCTGGAGTGGGTATGGAAATCGGGACTCATCTCCCAAAAATGCCCACCAAGCGCAAGCTCGTGTCATCGGCTACCGGCGTTCGCTTATAGAAAAAGAAGAAGTCACTCTTTTTTGCTGACGTTGTACTCGGCCAGGAGCCCCATGCTCCCTACAGCGAAGGCTTGTGTGAGTATAGAACTAACGATGGCTTGTTCGACACACCTGTGACCGACACCGATCTACAGGCTGCCCTTGTGGCCTCCGAGCGACTGGCACACGAAGAAGCGGTGCTGATCACTATCGCGAAGTCAGGTATACTTCGGTTGTATTTTTCCGCGTACATTCCTTCCTTATTGTTATGCTTTTACTGATGCCCTTTTCTTCAATAGGTATTTCAGCCGAAGAGGCTCACGCGGCTTCCATCAAGACGTTCGAAGAGGAAGAGAGGCTCCACACTTCTTTGGGTCTTGGTATAATTCAGCTCATTGTGCCTTCATTCCCCCCCTTTTTTATTTGTGTTCTGACCCTCTTCCTTATTTTACTGCAGGGACTACCTTGACCCAAGCTATTTTGAGTGCGGTACCAATCCCGAGCGGTGGTGTAGTGACGCTTCCAGAGCCGTCTATTTTGGCCCCAGCTCCCCCAACATGACCGCAGGAGGCGTCGCTAAAGCAGCCGATGACAGATGCCGTAACGGCTCCGGAGGAAGAGCTTAGTTCGGACGACGACGTCCTTTTGTCAGAGGTCTTGAGGAGATCATTTCTCACTGCTCAGACCGAAAAGAAGCGTAGGAAATGTGCGGCGAGGGAACGCGATGCCAGTTTGGCCGTGGGTGCAGGCTCAAGCAGCATCCCCCTTATTGACACTCTTTCGGCAGATGTTCCCCCTGCGTTGTCTACCGCCCGTAGACAGGTTGCGCGGGCAGCTCAGGAAGAAACTGAAAAGCTGCTCCAAAGTAACGTAACGCTGAGTTTTTTTATTAGAACTAGATCTTCAAATTTTGACATATGGATTTTCTGCAGGGCCAACTCTTGGCGATGGGATGTGGGTGAAAGCCTGGTGGTTACCATGCCCGAAATTGCAACCCTTTCCCTAGAATCTGGGACCATCCAGACCGCTGCTCTTTCCCTGTGCAGCTCCCTGGTATCGGCAGGCGTCGCCAGCGTCATGACATCCCTTGTTGAGTCAAGGGATGAAGCCACGGGCGCAGAAACTATTCCACTGAAGGAGAGCGAAGAAGCCGCTATGCCTGGTAATGCTTCCATCGCGTTTTTGGTTGATGACCCATCAGGTAGGTCTTGGGTCACCGTTATTTTTTTATTTCTCAATCCTGTTCAGCCCCGTCTGATGATATTTTGTTTTTTTTTAGTGTAGGTGCAGTGAACGCTGAGATTGTGCCATCTGAAGCACCTCCGGCCGCCGCCATCATGGCTGTTGTTCCCTCGCCTTCTCCTATGTCCTCAGAAATGCTGGGAGATATAGGTTTGTGATTTATCGGCTTCACTGTGTGTAATATCCTCCTTGTACTGACAGTGTATTGTCACAACTTTGCAGGAGTCCTTTTTGACCATCTATATCAGGTGCTGAACCCGCATTTCTCCTTCCAGTCGGAGATTGCCCTACCTGCTGATGTCGGTGAGTATAGTCTTTAGCCAGCGCTCCTCCTTATCTTTTACGCGTAAACGTATTGTTTTTAATTTTTCTTCATATTGATCATAGTGTCACGGGTCGAAGGTAGGGGAAAAAGAATAGCCGTGGCTTCGACACTCCCCCTCCTGTCGCCTGTCACAGCTGGTATAATAGACTTTATTGACCATGTGATTTCTTTATTTCGTGAGTCAGCATTTAACCGTAATTCATTTTGCAGCTATCGCACCGGCTCTAGCTCCCTTTGAGTCTCGCATTCCCATGCCCGCAGGGCCTTTTGGTAAACGCACATCTTCGCGGGGTGCTGCAAACAGCCGACGAATGTTGAGCGAATTGTCGAGGATCTTGATGCCGACGCTCTTACATCCGCTGCAGATTTTGCTATTGAGGTCAATCCAATCCTGGCGACGCTCATGAACTTCCATGATGAAGATATCATCGAGTCTTGGGTTAATTACTGCAGACAGATCGAGGCTTGCCTGCACAAAATTGAGCTCAAGCATCTCGCTCCTGAGGTTCTGGCTTTGAACTCTCAGCAGGTTACATGGGTTGAGCAGAGTGTTCCTTTCCTTCGCCATTTTGAATAAGACGTGACCCTGAGACGGAAGGAACATGAAGCGGCTTCCAGCGAGTCTGTCCAATTGCGTGCCCTGGTCGAAGCGAATACTGCGCAGCTGAAAGTTATTTTTGAATACCTCCAACGATGTATTTCTGATGGGGTGGTGCTGAGGCAGAAGCTTAACTTCACTAAGCGAGTTACGTAGAGTTGCGAAGCTGCTCAGCAGGAAATCGATGAGAAGCTTTCATCCTGTTTGCAGCAACGGGCTCGAATTGAAACGGAGTTGGCCGCGGTGGCTGACCATGAAAAGGTGTTGAGAGGAGTGCGTGAGCGGCTTGCTGACTTACTGAAGATGCCTCCTTCTCAGTGGCCGTCTTTGTATCGACTGGAAATTTGTAATCTATGAATAACATGCATTCATCATTTTTTTAATTCTTTATATGATGTATCTTATATTCAATTGAATTCATGAATAAAAGACACATTTTTTATCTCCAACTATCGCTTTCTTTTCTCTGTTCTGTCGTTGGCATGTTACTTTTGGAATGTGGCCCGTAGATGGTATATAATAGTCCATCTTGACCTCCTTGCAGGATAGCGATATCTTAAAAGACAAGTTCAGATTTGCCGTCTAAGACTTTTTCAACTTTATGAGCCGTGAGGATCTCATAAAGACTTTTCCCACTGCGAGTCGAGAGGATCTCGTAGGTGTAATTTCTCCTTAGGGGTCATGAGGACTCCTAAGTGAGTTTTCTCTTGAGATTCGTAAGGATCTCACAACAGAGTTTTCTTTTTATGGGTTGAGAGGTTCATGGGCTGACTTGTTTCCGAGTCAGAGCATTGTTCTGACGGGGAGGTCATTGGCTGACTTGTTTCCGAGATGGAGCGTTGTTCCGACGGGGAAGTCATTGGTTGACTTGTTTTCGAGATGGAACGTTGATCCGGCGAGGAGGTCATTGGCTGACTTGTTTCCTATATGGAGTGTTGTTCCAGCGGGAATGTCATTGGCTGCCTGTTTCCGAGACGGAGCGTTGTTCCGGCGGGTAGGTCATTGGCTGACTTGTTTCCAAGACGGAGCGTTGATCCGGTGGGGAGGTCATTGGCTGACTTGTTTCCGAGACGGAGCGTTGTTCCGGCGGGGAGGTCATTGGCTGACTTGTTTCCGAGATGGAGCGTTGTTCCGACGGGGAGGTCAATGGTTGACTTATTTCCGAGACGGAACGTTGTTCCGGCAGGGAGGTCATTGGCTGACTTGTTTCCGATACAGAGCGTTTTTCTGGCAGGGAGGTCATTGGATGACTTGTTTCCGAGACGGAGCGTTGTTCCGGCGGGGAGTTCATTGGCTAACTTGTTTCCGAGACGGAGAGTTGTTCCGGCAGGGAGGTCGTTGGCCGACTTGTTTCCGAGATGGAGCGTTGTTCCGGCGGGGAGGTCATTGGATGACTTGTTTTCGAGACGGAGCGTTGATCCGGCGGAGAAGTCATTGGCTGACTTATTTCCGAGACAGAGCATTGATCCGGCGGGGAGGTCATTGGCCGACTTGTTTCCGGGTCAGAGCGTTGATCCGGCGAGGAGGTCATTGGCTGACTTGTTTCCGAGACGGAGCGTTGATACGGCGGGGAGGTCATTGGTTGACTTGCTTCCGGGTCGGAGCGTTGATCCGGCGGGGAGGTCATTGGTTGACTTGCTCCGCTTTCTGCGGTGTCGGGAAGAAACGCCGCGTTGATCTCCTGGGATGCAGATGTTGCCGTCGAGATCTGACTCTCCCTTTTACAAAGTCTGTTGGGAAATGTGGTTCCCTTTTCGTTTATGCCAATGGATTGTATACAGGGGTCAGTATGGAATCGCCTGTAGGGCAAAAGTTTCATTCTTTTATTTTTTTTATTATTTCCGCGATGCTCAATTATTTCAGCTCTTTATATCGCGAAAGTCACGATTGCCCAATCATTTCGGTTATTTATCGCGGTGTTCAATCATTTCGGCAATTTTTCTTTTTACTCGCTGCTTTTTATTGCAAGTTGCCCGATCATTTCGACTGTATATATATATATTTTTGTGTTTCTGGCTCGCTGATTTTGTTGCGAGTATAGACCTGAGATCTGATACCAATCTTAGCATCAGTATCGCTGCGACTGGAATATTGCCAGGAGCGAATCATCATTTGTCGTGAAAGGACTTGGAATTTGTTGCCGATTTAGGCATCAGTATCGCTACAACTGAGATATTTCCAGAAGCGAATCATCATTTGCCTTTGTCGGTTCGATCAAAGGTGTCTTAGCAAACAAGGTTAGGATCCTGTCGACTAAGGCTTTTGACTTCATGAGCCGTAAGGGTCTCATAAAGGTGTTTCTCTATACGAGTCGTAAGTATCCCGTAGGTGCGTTTTCTCCTTAGGAATCGTGAGAATTCTTAAGTGCGTGTTCTCTTATAGGTCATAAGGATCTTACAAGAGTTTTTTTTTCCTTATAAGTCGAGAGGACTTACAAGTGTCGTTCACCACATGAGGACATTTCACGCCATTGGTGGAACTTGGTAGGGGAGACGTTTATTTGTGCCCGTAGATTGTATACAAGGGTCAATATTGAACCGTTTGTAGGGCATCCTGGGGGATGTGATGGCTTTAGAACAGGTTCAGATCCCTATAGCTTAAGGCATTTGAATTCTATGAGCCGTGAGGGTCTCATAAGGGAATTCTCCTTATGAGTCGTGAGGATTTCGTAAGTGTAATTTCTCCTTAGGAATCATGAGGATTCCTAAGTGTTTTGCTCCCTTATGAGTCGTAAGGATATCACGTGGGTATTTTCTCCTTACGAGGTCGAGAAGACCGTGCAAGTGCACAGAAAATTTTTTACGAGTCTGCGCCCTTTCGGGTTTTCACAAACTCGCCGGTAGCCCTGCTGTTTTTACTCACGGAGTCCTTTCGGGTTTTCATCCGTGCCCATTTCTCTTATGGACGTACCATTTTTTTGCTGCTGCGTTAGTCTAAGGATGTTGCGGTTTGTAGTAGTTTAGGGACATTTCGGTCCGCAGCCAGTTTAAGAACCTTGCGGTCCATTGTTAGTTTAGGGACGTTTCGGTCCGCAGCTAGTTTAAGGACATTACGATCCATAGTTAGTTTAGGGACATTTCGGTCCGCGGCTAGTTTAAGGACATTACGGTCCATAGTTAGTCTAGGGACGTTTCGGTCTGCAGCTAATTTAAGGACATTACGGTCCATGTATATTTGAGGCGAGATTTCGCCTGATATTACTTATTGAGTTTAGACTCAGGAAGATAGCGAGCGGGCATAGGCATCGTCATCTATCATTGACCTGAGCCGTAACTCGTCAGGCGTAGTATTATTTTAGGAATCGGCCGTTTATTGGCCGGAAGGGTCTTTCTCCATGCATATCCTTAAGCAAGTAAGCCCCACCTTGGTAGACCTTGTCTATGATGTATGGGCCCTCATAGTTTGGCTCGAATTTCCTCTGTTTGGCACGATTGGGGATCAGGTCTTTTGAAAACTAGCACGAGTTCGCCTTGGCGGAATGTTCTCGGCCTAGTTAATCTTTCGTATGAGCGCGTCATCTTTGCTTTGTAAGCCTCCAAGTTTTGCTGCGCCATAAGACGAGTTTCCTCGAGGGCTTCGACCTCCTCAAGACGAAGACGAGCATTCTCATCATCTGTTAGCTCGTAATGAACCGCCACTCATAGAGAGGGTAGCTCTATCTCGAGGGGGAGTACCGCTTTTGTGCCGAATACCAACGCGAATGGCGTTGTATTTGTGGTCGTTTTGAACGTGGTCCGATAAGCCCAAAGAGCTTCATGCAGTCTCTTCTGCCAGTCCTTTTAATTTTTGGACACCGTCTTCTTTAGGATCTTTGTCAAGGTTTTATTGAAAGCCTCAGCAAGACCGTTAGCTCGGGGATTATAGACAGAAGAGTATCTCCAGTCTATATTATGCTGATGTGCAAAGTGGCTGATTCTGTGACTTCTGTAGGCCGGCCCGTTATCGGAGATAATCCGTCGTTGAGTGCCGAACCGATAGATGACGTGTGTCTAGAAGAAGTGGAGGATATTCTCCATCTTCACTTCTCTTAGCGGTATGGCTTCTGCCCACTTAGAGAAGTAATCGGTAGTTGCTAATATGAACCGATGTCCTCTGGATGACGCTAGTTCGATGGGCCCAATTATGTCGGTTCCCCACATTTAGAACGGCCAGCTAGCCACTGTTGGGTGTAGCGGGCTTGGATGCTGGTGGATGAAGTGTCCATGAATTTTGCATGAGTGACATTGCTTCGCGTGTTCGAGGCAGTCCTGAATCATCGTGGGCCAATAGTAGCCCATCCTTTTGATCTTCAGCTTCATCTTCGGCCCGGCTTGATGAGAACCGCAGAGTCCGTCATGAGTTTCTTGGATGACTCTCCTTACTTCTTCCGGCCCCAGGCATATCAGCAACAACTCTAATTTTAGTGTACAAAAATTTGTTTAAAAATTAATGTATACTTGGGGTATTTGCATTTACTGAGATTGCTATAAGTAATTAATTTGCTTTTTAACAGCAAGAAGGAGCTTGTAGCTCATTGGTAATACCTTGCACTGCTGAACCAAGCCACCAGAGTTCAAATCCCATACCCCACATTATTTTTAATATTATTTTCTTTTTAAAATTTTAGAAGCTCAAGAGTCTACACGTACTAAACCCGTAAAACCCCACTACACTAAATAAGAAAACTGGACCAGAGGGATAATGAAGCGACAGGAAACACTCCGGGCACCGGACTCGGCCGGGATCGGCCGAATTGGCCGGAGACTCGACCGACTCGGCCGGACCGCCGAGTCCCCAACATGAAAAAGTTGCCTCTTGGTCTCCCCTGCACTCCTGTATACTTTAAATGTACAGACTAATACCTGAGACTCTTTAAAATCCTATTTACTCCATTTTAATACAATTTAACACATTTTTTCAATTTAACCTTTCACCTACCCTAAACCCTAGCCTTACCCTATAAATATAACCCTTAAACACACACCCCTCACTCCAAAATTCTGATCAAAACTCTCAAGAAATTCCTAGAAGCTTAGTGTATTTTTGGAGTTAGCGAAGGGCGAATCTCCGACGATTTTCCGACGACGACCCTAGGAGCTCCCAGCGACGAAACGACGCACCGGAACTTACGTTCACTTCCTCTTCCTCATCCCTAACATCTAAGCCAGTAATTCCCACCTCCCTCTTCTCTTTTCTTTTCTAAAAATACGAAATTCCAAACCCGGCGGAATCGGAGTTAATCCGATTTCCGATTCGGTTATATTTCTAAAAATCCAACCTTTTCTTAAAATCAATCACACTACACCTTCATATGTTGACAAATAAATATTAACGTATCATATTGAATAAATTTCATATCAAAAGGATTTCCATTTCAATTTCTACCGCTCTTTTTCAGTATAATACCATGTAGTTTCTTTTCGACTTTAAAACAACCTTAATATTGCTATACCTTTAAGTAGATCATGAGATAATAACCTACCTCCTCACAACACTCATATGCAACATAGCTTAATACTTTCGGGAACCTAGAATACGGGAAAACGAAACCTTTAAAATAAATACCATTTACTAATAAAACCGTTTTCTAAAAAGATTAAGTATTTTACAAATCTTTGCAAAGCGCCACTACAACCCATTTTGGGGAACCCGACTGGGATGGTGCGGATTATCGCACATCCCTGGGCTTAGTAGTGCGAGATGCAGACCTCCGCAAGGAGCATACGATCTCGAAAGATTTAAAATACAAGAATCTTAAGAAAATGAGATTTCTAGAAATATAATATATAGTAAAATTATTTTTATATAAATATATATATATATGTATCATTAAAATATCTATTTTGTGTTAATAAAAATATTCCAATTTTTTTTAAAAATATTCCAAGGATCACTTTACATTAAAATACCATGAAATCCATACAAGTTCAATATTATAATTAAATACCATATATTATGAAAAATAGATTATTCTCACTAGAAATGTCACAAATATAAAATCTACATTTATTACAACTCTAATGACGATAAATAAACATTTGGGGTGTATTTTGAAAATTATACAAAGTAATTTTATATAAAACCCCCTCAAGTTCTATAAATTACCCTAAGGACCCTAGTAAATATAGGTTTAAGAGGGACCAATCTCTTGAGCCTCAAAGAGCCGGAGAAGTGGGTGCTTGCCTATTTAAGGTAGACAACTTAACAACAGTATTATCAACACGGTAATCGTCTCTGAAAAAGACACAAATCCTGCCGCCCATGTGCAGCGGTTACCGATAACATCAAAACAATCAGGACTTCAATTTACTATTCTAATTGTCTGACTCAGACTGAGTCTCATTAACAGTCTGACTTGAATATAATTCAAGTACAATCTACAATTCAACATGAATCCATGAATACGTATATTCAATCTATTCAATCTGTATTGACCGAACCGAACCATGGATATACTTCCAATTACATGATTCTCCAGTTACATCCATTTACTGATATCATGGTTTCGGCAAGTCATCTATCTATACAAGAAAATACAATTTACAATACAACACAAACAATACAAACAAGACATCGAGGGGTTTAAGGGGTAGATTTGTACGGAAGGTGTTAGAAGTGGCACGAGACTGCAAGATTAAGACACCTAACCTATATTCCGTTGTTGTTGTACCGTGGCATAACGGTTCCTTGTACTTCCGTTTGCTCTAGTCTCTGGCATATAGAGACTCCTCTCGTATACACTGGCATCCTTCTGTATCAAGCTACAAACAACAGCGTTAACACTAATACAATATAATACAACTTTAAAAGCTACTCTCTCCTTCTTTCTATTCCGTTTCTCCCTTATCTTTGGGACTTACCGAGCGATTGTTCGCTGACGACATTCCTTTTCGTTCTTCCTTGGAATGTTGTCAGGTGATCTGGACACTTAGGAGATCGAACCTACCAGCGAGGACTTAGACCAGCTTGCATACGATCCAGAGCTCTAGCTACATTGTACACTTTTATTTCAGTACTTTTCTTTTCTGTTATTCCACTGTTTACGCATTGCTTTCATCAGATGTATTTACTTTCCATGCATTGTACTAAAGAATGTGAATAAATAAAGTTGTTGTTTTATTATATCTTGTCCCTTGTGCATTTATATTTATATTGCTTAGATACGCTTAACGTATTTATTTCAGAGTAAATGCGTAGCGGCTTCGTCGCGTCCTCTGCCCGTATGCTGGGAAGCGGGGCGAGACAGGTTTTGTCACGCCCCGCTTCCGGGTATACGGCGAAGGGGACGGGACGAGGCCGCTACGTATTTACCATCAGCACACGGAATTGAAAATCCCCCCTGTGAAGTAAATACGCTAAGCGTATCTAAGCAATATAAAAGTAAAGCATAAGAGACAAGATATAATAAAACAGCAACTTTATTTATTCACATTTTTTCTGTACAATACATGGAAAGTAAATACAACTGAAATAAAAAGCAATGCCTAAACAATGGCATAACAGAAAAAGAAAAGTACTGAAATAGAAAGTGTACAATGACTAGAGCTCGGGGTCTTCACCGAACTGATCCAAGTCTTCAGCAGTGGGCTCGATCTTTGATGGGTCCAGATCACCTGACGACATTCAAAGAAGAAAGAAGGAGAATGTCGTCAGCGAACAGATCGCTCGGTAAGTCCCAAAGATAAGGGAGAAGTAGAATAGATAGAATAAGAAGGTAGCTTTTAAAGTTGTATTATATTGTTATAATGTTGT
This sequence comes from Agapanthus africanus, assembly GCA_030015575.1. NCBI lineage: Eukaryota > Viridiplantae > Streptophyta > Magnoliopsida > Asparagales > Amaryllidaceae > Agapanthus > Agapanthus africanus. Next base: position 243,704,157 of record CM057342.1, read on the forward strand.
ATTTAGTATTAACGCTGTTGTTTGTAGCTTGGTACAGAAAGATACCGGTGTATACGAGAGGAGTCTCTATATGCCAGGGACTATAGGCAAATGGAAGTAAAAGGCTTCGTTATACAACCCGGAACAACGGCAATTGGATTCATGTTAGGTGTATTAAGTCTGACTATCTCGTTCTACTTCTAACACCTTCCGTACCAATCTATCCCTTAAACCCCGAGATGCCTTGTTTGTATTGTATTGTATTATAAATTATGTTGATTGTATAATTGGATGACTGACCAAAACCATGATATCAATAAACGGATGTAACCGTAGAATCATATATGTAACCGTAGAATCATATATGTATACGAGAGGAGTCTCTATATGCCAGAGACTATAGGCAAATGGAAGTAAAAGGCTTCGTTATACAACCCGGAACAACGGCAATTGGATTCATGTTAGGTGTATTAAGTCTTACTATCTCGTTCCACTTCTAACACCTTCCGTACCAATCTACCCCTTAAACCCCGAGATGTCTTGTTTGTATTGTATTGTATTGTAAATTGTGTTGATTGTATAATTGGATGACTGACCAAAACTATGATATCAATAAACGGATGTAACCGTAGAATCATATATGTAACTGTATAATTATGTAAATGGAATGTATATCCATGGTTCGGTTCGGTCAAGTTGATAGATTGAATATATGGAATAATGGATTCATGAATTCATGTTGAATTGTAATATTGTAAATTGTTGATTGTGGATTGTAGATTGTAGATTGTACTTGAATCATATTCAAGTCAGATTATAATGAAACTCATTCTGAGTCAGACAATTAGAAAACTAAATTGAAGTCCTGATTGTTTTGATGTTATCGGTAACCGCTGCACATGGGCGGCAGGATTTGTGTCTTTTTCAAAGACGATTACCGTGTTAATAACACCATTGTTAAGTTGTCTACCTTAAATAGGCAAGCACCCACTTCTCCGGCTCCCTAAGGCTCAAGAGATTGGTCCCGCTTAAACCTATGTTTACTAGGGTCCTTAGGGTAATTTATAGAACTTGAGGGGGTTTTATGTAAAAATACTTTTGTGCCAAGGCGACCGGGAGTACCGAACAACCGTCCTAGCCCAGCCTTTTGTTCCTGCTGCAAGAGAAATGGACATATGATGAAAGACTGCCGGCGAGCCAACCGTCTTTGCTTAGTCCGCGGCTCAGCTGCTCATGATATTGGCTCTTGTCCCCAAAGACAAAACCCAGTTGCTGCACCCAGGCCAGCAATCACTTACCCGCAGCGACCAGCCCTCCAAGCATCTGCTCCAAGACTTGCACTACCTGCTCCACCACATAGAGGACGACAAACTGCACCTCCTCCCCATCAGTTCCATCAAGCTCAAAGGAACGTTTCTGGAATGCTCCTCAGACCAGGAGGAATGTACCACGGCACCAGGCTTTCATGATGACCGTGGAAGAAGCTGAGGCCACTAGCTAAGTTATCACTGGTAACCTTTCTTTCTCAAATTTTCTTTCAGTCTTACTACCTATCTACATACTTTTACCTACACCTAAAACATATCCCACATACCTTAGGTACAATCTTTGTAGCCTCACTTCCTGCACTAGCACTGTTCGATACTGGAGCATCTCACTGCTTTATAACGCAACGGTTCGTCCGAACTCATGTGATTCCAGTCACACCGCTTGTATCCAGCTGGAATGTCAGTTCAGGAAATGGCGTTCTAAAGGCAACAATGGGATACAGCTTATGTCCAGTAGTCATCTGCAGCAGAGAATTCTATGCTGACTTCAAAGTGCTGGACATACCGAAATTCGATGTGGTTCTAGGTATGGATTGGCTCGGAACCTTTTTATGCTACCATCGACTGTCGTCAAAGGAGGGTAGTATTCGAGATTCCAGACCATATGGTCTTCTATTTCAAAAGTGGAGACCGTACACTGGAGCCAAGTACATACAAAGCAAAGCCAAGGGACACAGTGATTGCAGCAACTCAAGCAAAGGAAGAATCAAGGCCAGAAGTGGTTCGAGAGTTCGACGATGTATTTCCTGACGATATATCAGGTTTGCCTCCCGATCGAGCTCTTGAATTCAGCATTGAGTTAGTACCAGGAGCACGACCGGTGATCAAAGCACTTCATCGATTATTTTCGGAAGGTTTGAAGGAAGTCCGAACACAGTTGGACGAATTATTGGCGAAAGGATGGATTCGTCCCAGCACTTCAAGTTGGAGATCACCTGTACTACTGGTGAAGAAGAAGGAAGGTACATACAGAATGTGCATTGATTACAGAGCCTTAAATGAAGTCACGATAAAGAACAAGTATCCACTCCCGCGCATCGACGATTTATTCGATCAGCTAAGTGGATCTTGTGTTTTCTCTAAATTAGATCTTCGTTCAGGTTATCATCAGGTGAAGGTCAAGGAAGCTGATATTCATAAAACGGCTTTCAGAACTCGCTATGGACATTACGAATTTCTAGTGATGCCATTTGGAGTGACCAACGCACCAGCAATATTCATGAACCTGATGAATCAAGTTTTCCGGGAGTACTTAGACAGGTTCGTTGTCATCTTCATCGACGACATCCTGGTGTATTCTAAGAGTTGGAAAGAATATATCGAGCACCTAAGAATTGTCCTGGAAACTCTACGACAACATCAATTATATGCCAAGTACAGCAAATGCGAGTTTTGGCTAAATCAAGTTAGTTTTCTTGGACATATCGTATCATGAGAAGGAATCTATGTGGATCCAGCGAAATTTCAGCAGTAAGCGAATGGCCGACACCAAAGTCAGTGAAGAACATTCGGAGTTTCTTGGGTTTAGCTGGATATTACAGAAGGTTCATTGAAGGCTTTTCTAAGATAGCAACACCCCTGACGAAGCTCACACGTAAAGATGAAGACTTTGTGTGGCCAGAAGCTTGCAAACAGGCTTTCGTAGAACTCAAGTCAAGATTGACATCAGCGTCTACTCTTGTTATACCGGACCAGTCTGGAGGTTTCGAAGTGCACTGTGATGCATCCGGTTAGGGATTAGGATGTGTTTTACATCAGCACAGTAAGGTTGTGGCTTATGCTTCAAGACAGCTGAAGACTCATGAGCGCAATTATCCGACACATGATTTGGAGTTGGCAGCCGTTATCTTTGCTCTCAAGATTTGGCGCCATTATCTTCTTGGTGAACGAGTGAACATATACACAGATCATAAGAGCCTGAAATATGTGTTTACTCAGAAGGAGTTGAATATGCGGCAGAGACGATGGTTAGAACTCATGGTGGACTTTGACATCAACCTGCAATATCACCCAGGGAAGGTGAATGTGGTTCCAGATGCTCTTAGTCACCAACTATTAGCAATGCATCTCACCGCTCAGTGAAAGCTTCAACAAGACTTGTATCAGATGGAGATTGAAATAGTCATGTCAGGTAATGCTTCAAGTTTGATGACTTTACAAGTTCAATCAACAATTGTCAATCAGATCAAAGCAGCTCAAGCAAGTGATGCTAAGTTGCAAAAGATCAGAGAACAAGTGGAGAATGGACTCAGAACAGACTTCATCATCCATAAAGACGGATCTTTGAGATACGGCAGCAGGTTATGTATACCAAAAGGTTCTGTTTGGAAAGAGTTAATGAAAGAAGCTCACAGCTCTCCCTACTCAGTACACCCTGGAGGTACAAAGATGTATAAAGATCTATGCCACAATTACTGGTGGTATGGAATGAAGCGTGAAGTAGCCAGAAGCGTCGCTAAATGCTTGGTGTGTCAGTATGTAAAGGCTGAACATCACAGGACTGCTGGATTACTTCAACCGTTACCAATTCCAGAATGGAAGTGGCAATACATCACGATAGATTTTGTGACTGCTCTTCCTCGCAGCACAAAGGGTAATGATGCGGTATGGGGTCATTGTGAATCGACTCACAAAGTCAGCTCACTTCATCACATTTCGAGTTGGCCAATCAACTGAGACATTAGAAAAGAAGTACATGGAGGTAATAATCTACTTAAGATTTAAACTCTTCGAATATGTACTATCTCTGATACCCATGAACTCATACAGGAAATTGTGCGACTTCATGAAGTACCGGTCTGCATTGTCTCCGATCGTGACACCAGGTTCCGATCATAATTTTGGCAGAGTCTGCAAGCAAGCTTGGGAATAAGTCTGAACTTCAGCACGGCTTATCATCCATAAACAGATGGTCAGTTTAAGTGAACTATTCAGATCTTGGAGGATATGCTCAGAGCATATATGTTAGACTTCAAAGGATCGTAGGAAGATCACCTACATCTTGTGGAGTTTTCATACAACAACAGCTACCAAGCAAGCATAGGAATGGCACCTTTTGCAGCACTATATGGAAGGAAGAGTCGATCGCCATTAAGTTGGGACGACATCGGAGATAGGAAACTTCTTGGACCTGAGATGATAGTAGCAATTGTTGATGTAGTACGTACTATCAGAGAAAAGATGCGCATAACCCAAGATCGACAGAAGCACTGGGCTAATGCAAAGCGACGTCACTTGGAGTTCCAGCCAGGAGATCACGTATTCTTAAACATATCTCCGAACCGCGGAGTGATCCAATTTGGAAGACAGGGAAAGTTAAGTCCAAGGTACATTGGACCGTTTGACATACTCGAACGAGTCGGTGAAGTGGCATACCGCTTAGCACTTCCACCTTCATTGGAATGAGTGCATAATGTGTTCCACATATCCCAACTCAGAAGGTATGTGAGTGACCTCAGCCATGTTTTTGATCATTCCGAGCTCACTATACATCCCGACTTATCCTGTGAGCAACCTGTGGAGATCCTGAATAGAAAAGTGAAGTCACTTCGGAATAAGGAAGTTAACTTCGTTCGAGTGATATGGAGAAAAGACACTCTAGGAGAATCAACTTGGGAAAGGGAAGATGAGATGCATACAAGATATCCTCACCTCTTTGTAAACTAGTCCTTAAAATAAAAGTTGTAAATTTCGAGAACGATATTTTTTTATGCAGGGTAGACTGTAACAACTCCAATTTTAGCGTACAAAAATTTGTTTAAAAATTAATGTATACTTGGGGTATTTGCATTTACTGAGATTGTTATAAGTAATTAATTTGCTTTTTAATAGCAGGAAGGAGATTGTAGCTCATTGGTAATACCTTGCACTGCTGAACCAAGCCACCAGAGTTCAAATCCCATACCACACATTATTTTTAGTATTATTTTCTTTTTAAAATTTTAGAAGCTCAAGAGTATACACGTGCTAAACCCGTAAAACCCCACTACACTAAATAAACAAACTCGACCAGAGGGATAATGAAACGACGGGGACACTCCGGGCACCGGACTCGGCCGGACCGCGGAGTCCCCAACATGAAAAAGTTGCCTCTTGGTCTCCCATGCACTCCTGTATACTTTAAATGTATAGACTAATACCTGAGACTCTTTAAAATCCTATTTACTCCATTTTAATACATTTTAATACAATTTAACACATTTTTTTCAATTTAACCTTTCACCTACCCTAAACCCTAGCCTTACTCTATAAATACAACCCCTAAACACCCCCCTCACTCCAAAATTCTAATCAAAACTCTCAAGAAATTCCTAGAAGCTTAGTGTATTTTTGGAGTTAGCGAAGGGCGAAGCTCCGACGATTTTCCGACGACGGCCCTAGGAGCTCCCGGTGACGAAACGACGCACCGGAACTTACATTCACTTCCTCTTCCTCATCCTTAACATCTAAGCCAGTAATTCCCACCTCCCTCTTCTCTTTTCTTTTCTAAAAATACGAAATTCCAAAACCCGACGGAATTGGAGTTAATCCGATTTCCGATTCGGTTCTTTCTAAAAATCCAACCTTTTCTTAAAAACAATCATACTAAACCTATATATGTTGACTATTAAACATTAATGAATCATATCGAACAAGTTCCATATCAAAAGAATTTCCATTTCAATTTCAATCGCTCTTTTTCAGTTTAATACCATGTAGTTTCTTTTCGACTTTAAAACAACCTTAATATTGCTATACCTTTAAGTAGATCACGGGGTAATGACCTACCTCCTCACAATACTCATATGCAACAATGCACAATACTTTCGGGAACCTAGAATACGGGAAAACGAAACCTTTCAGATAAATACCATTTACTAATAAAACTGTTTTCTAAAAAGATTAAGTATTTTACAACTCTTTGCAAAGCGCCGCTACAACCCATTTTGGGGAACCCGACTGGGATGGTGCAGATTATCGCATATCCCTGGGTTTAGTAGTGCGAGATGCAGACCTCCGCAAGGAGCATACGGTCTCGAGAGATTTAAAATACAAGAATCTTAAGAAAATGAGATTTCTAGAAATATAATATATAGTAAAATTATTTTTATATAAATATATATATATGTATCATTAAAATATCTATTTTGTGATAATATAAATATTCTAATTTTTTTTAAAATATTCCAAGGATCACTTTACATTAAAATACCATGAAATTCATACAAGTTCAATATTACAATTAAATACCATGTATTATGAAAAATAAGTTATTCTCACTAGAAATGTCACAAATATAAAATCTACATTTATTACAACTTTAAAGACGATAAATAAACACTTGGGATGTATTTTGAAAATTATACAAAGTATTTTTACATAAAACCCCCTCAAATTCTATAAATTACCCTAAGGACCCTAATAAATATAGGTTCAAGCGGAACCAATCTCTTGAGCATCGGGGAGCCGGAGAAGTGGGTGCTTGCCTATTTAAGGTAGACAACTTAACAACGGTGTTATGAACATGGTAATCGTTTTTGAAAAAGACACAAATCCTGCCGCCCATGTACAGCGGTTACCGATAATATCAAAACAATCAGGACTTCAATTTACTTTTCTAATTGTCTGACTCAGACCGAGTCTCATTAATAATCTGACTTGAATATAATTCAAGTACAATCTACAATCCAACATGAATCCATGAATACGTATATTCAATCTATTCAATCTGTATTGACGGAACCGAACCATGGATATACTTCCATTTACATGATTCTCCAGTTACATCCATTTACTGATATCACGGTTTCGGCAAGTCATCTATCTATTCAAGACAATACAATTTACAATACAACACAAACAATACAAACAAGATATCGCGGGGTTTAAGGGGTAGATTGGTATGGAAGGTGTTACAAGTGGCACGGGACTGCAAGATTAAGACACCTAACCTATATTCCGTTGCTGTTGTACCATGGCATAACGGTTCCTTGTACTTCCGTTTGCTCTAGTCTCTGGCATATAGTGACTCCTCTCGTATACACTGGCATCCTTCTGTACCAAGCTACAAACAATAGCGTTAACACTAATACAATATAATACAACTTTAAAAGCTACTCTCTCCCTCTGTCTATTCTATTTCTCCCTTATCTTTGGGACTTACCGAGTGATTGTTCGCTGACTACAATCCTTTTCTTTCTTCCTTCGAATGTTGTCAGGTGATCTGGACACTCAGGAGATCGAGCCTACCAGCGAGGACTTGGACCAGCTTGCATACGATCCAGAGCTCTAGCTACATTGTACACTTTTATTTCAGTACTTTTCTTTTCTGTTATACCACTATTTAGGCATTATTTTCATCAGATGTATTTACTTTCCATACATTGTACAAAAGAATGTGAATAAATAAAGTTGTTGTTTTATTATATCTTGTCCCTTGTGCATTTATATTTATATTGCTTAGATACGCTTAGCGTATTTACTTCAGAGTAAATACGTATCGGCCTCGTCGCGTCCTCTGCCCGTATACCGGGAAGCGGGGTATGACAATCTCAGCCATAGAGAGTCGAACGATTTTTTTATATGGAGTATCATTGATGAAGGTGAAAGACAGAGCTCGTTTTATGAGCTGATGTCTTGAAGATGCATCTTCAGGTGTTCGACGGGATTTGAAGTAGTCTATAAAGACTTCTCTCCGATCCTTAGCTCTTTCTTAGTCTTCTATTTGTAGGGCTGTTTGCGTGGTCGCTTCCTTTTCTTCAGACGACTCCGAAGACATTTCTGTTGGTGAAAGAACCAGACGGCTTTGTACAATGATCCTTACGTCATCGAGATTTTCGTCAGCCAGTTCTTTAGCGACTTTGGCTAATGCGTCCGCTTTGCTATTTTCTGTACGCGGTATGCTTTCCAAGGTGTAAGAGGGAATTTGAGTTAGTAACTGTTGCACTCTTTTGCCATACTTCACCAAATCTGGTTTGCACATTTGATAGTCACTGTTTACTTGGCTAACGACCAGTTGGGAGTCTCCGTATATGAGGAGGTTTTCGATTCCCATGTGGACAGCGATCTCAAGACCTGCTATCAAAGCCTTATATTCTACTTCATTTTTTGTCCTCGACTCTGTTAGGGAAAAGGCAAAGCGCATTTTCCCTCCTTGCGGACTCACGAAGATAAGATCTACCCCAAATTTGATTATAGGGGTGTTGTGCTGTCGCTTCTTCATAGAAGATGCTCCGTTGAAATAGAGTTCTCGTCGGGTATCACTTCCTCCTTTCTCCCCATTGATCGTGTCAAACGCGTGCTCGTCTGGCAGTTCGCAATTTAAAGGTGAGTCGCCAGGTATCGGATGTTTAGTGAGGAAGTCGGCGATGGCTTGGCCTTTTACTGCCTTGAGAGTTCGATAAATTATCGAAAACTCCATCAAGAAGAGGGCCCATTTAGCGAGTCTTCCTGTTAGTATGGCTCTTGACATCAAATATTTGAGAGGGTCCACTTTTGATATGTGATGGACCTCATGCGCTAAAGCATAATGCCGAAGCTTCGTTATCGCGAAGATTAACGTCGGGCAGTGTTTTTCGATAGGGGAGTAGTTATTTTCTGCCCCTATGAGAACTCGACTCAAATAGTAGAGGGCTCTCTCCTTCCCTTGGTCGTTCTCCTGTGCCCATAGCGCGCCTAAAGAACCTTCAAGGGTTGTTGTGTACAGGATGAGGGGCTTTCCCATAACTGGAGCGATCAGTACCGGCGAATTCTGCAGGTATTGCTTGATTTCGTCCAGTGCATTCTGGCATTTACGATCCTAAACAAACGGGGTTCCCTTCTTCATCAAGTGACTGTAGGGACAACATTTTCCAGAGAAGTTGGCTATGAGTTGTCGGATATACGCGAGCTTCCCTTGTAGAGACCGCAATTATTTTAAAGTTCTTGGAATGGGCATTTCCATAATCGCCTTGATCTTCGATGGATCTATTTCGATGCCCCGGTGTCGTATGATGAACCCTAGAAATTTTCATGAGGAGACTCCGAATGCGCATTTCAGAGGGTTTATCTTCAGGTTATACTTCCGAAGACGCTGGAATACTATTTTCAAATGCTCCCAGTGTTCCTCATATGATTTGCTTTTCACCACGAGATCTTCGATATAACATTCGACAATCTTGTGTATGAGGTCATCGAAGATCTTTGTCATAGCCTTCTGGTAGGTGGCGCCAGCGTTCTTCAGACCGAATGGCATCACTTTGTAGCAGAATATGCCCACTGGAGTCCGGAAAGCAGTGTGCTTTTGGTCTTCGGGATGCATCTTTATTTGATTGTACCTCGATGATTCGTCCATGAAGGAGAAGATTTCGTAAGTGGACGTATTATCTATCATCAACTCGGTAACCGGTATGGGAAAATCATCCATCGTACAGGCTTTGTTGAGGTCCTGAAAGTCTATGCAGATGCGCACTGTCCCATTTTTCTTCATCACCGGGACAATGTTAGCAATCCGGTCGGGGTATTGAACTTCTTGGATGAAGTCGGAATCGATTAACTTCTTGACTTCGGCGTTGATACTCATTTCAAGTTCGAGCCGATTCTTCTTGGTGCTTGTTTGACTGGCTTGACGTCCGAAGATATCGCTAATTTATGCACGGCTATTTCTGGATCTAGCCCCGTTATCTCGGAATAGTTCTATGCGAAGCAGTCTTTATACTGCATGGGCATGTCTTTTAGCGTAGCCACCTGTTCTTTAGACAGCATCTCGCTGACGAACATAGGCCGCGGATCGTTTTCCATCTCCAAGTCGATTTTCCTTAGGTTATCCGCAGTAGTGTGTATTCCATCTTCCAACTCTTTTGGCGCCGGTGGAAATTCTGAGATCACCTCGTCTTCATCCTCATTTTTGAAGCACCAGGAGAGGTCATCCATATTCTTGCACTCTCCTTCTTCCGACAGTGTCATCACGTGACAAGTACGAGATCGTTTCCAAGACCGATGTTGATCTGGTTCTACTCTTGCTATGTACATTGGTTTTGGCACATGCTTTTGTGGTGTGGCTACACTCCAACTGTTGGACAGAGTGAATCTACCGAGTTGATATTGGTCTTCGACCTAGTTTTTGAAGGTGAAGCAGTCTTCAAGAGGATGTCCTATCGTTCGGTTATAGGAGAAATAATCCGGGTGATGAACCTCGTTTGCTTGATCAGGGTGCCGAGACTCCGCGAGTGTCATCATCTGATGTTTCATAACAAGGTCAAAGATTCTCCTTGTCTTGTCTTGAGGGAAAGAATATGCTCGACCCATCTTTTTCATAAGAGACGGATTCCGGCTGACCTTTTCTCGATCACGTGGCCTTTTGGATCCGTTTTGCCGCCGTCGAACATTTTTTCCATTCTTTAACTTGTTTTTGCCTCCACGTCGGGCCTTTATCTTGTCTTGGGAATGCATGGCGGGCTGACGGTGAAGGGCATTGTCATCCTCCATAGCCTGCTGAAAGAGGCGTTGCGTCTTGGCTTTCTCGTAAATGGACATTTCGCGGCTGTGGTCGTTCCGAACCTTTTGACCCACTTCCCTTATTAGCTTGTCTATTTGTTCTTCAAATGACGAACTCGGCATTTTTATGGCGGGACCTCGTTCTGGTCCAACGTCAGCGTCTTTTAAAAGAGCATCCCCTTCTTCATCGAGGTCAATTATGACATGGCAGCCATGGAATTGCTCCCGTTTCTTGGACTGGACATATCCATGCCCAACCGTTTCCATTTTTCCGTTGGGCAGTTTCGCTGAGTTCCGGGGACGTTCCAAATCCTGTTGTAGAACTGAGCTTGTCGAGTAGTTTGTTCGAAAGGTGCGTGATTGTTAGATTTCTTGCGTGCTTAGTTAATTACCGCAATCAAGACGATTTCGCTTGGTAGCTAGCCGGTTGAGTACGGGTCGTCCGCAGGGAGATGGGAATCTTTTTCTATGTGCTTTAACGAGTTAAGTCCAAATGTCCAGGTTTGTTTGAGATTAACTATGTGCTAAAATGTATATAAAGAGAGCTTGTTAGGGTTAGGATTAGGTTAGTTTGAGATAGGAGTCGCTCACTTCTTTCGTTGCCACTCTTAATATCGGTGTTACGGTAATCGGCAACAACGGGGATTAGCACGACTAGGAAGGAACTTGCGAGTATAAGCTAGGCTTTCCAATGCTTAGGTTCTTCCTTTTGGTCCTTGTTCGTCCGTTCTTGGCTCTTAACCTTAACCTCCGGTTAATTCAACCACAACCGGTCTCACTAAGGAATCACCGCTATCATGTAAGATAGGGTGCCGTAGGGAGCGGATTGTGGTTCAATTAACGGCAGTCCGAATTAAGATGTTGGGCAAGAAAAGAGTGAGAGAGATTTGCTTTTCTCAAACTTTCCTTATCCTACCCTAACAAGTGAGAAACTACTCACCCATTACAAAAAAAAAGAAAATACAACAAAGGGAGGAAGATAGAAAGAAAGAGGTTAGAAGATTACAACTAGCTATTTGAGACCTCACTTTGGTAAGGATCAATCTTAAGCATCATTGTTGTTAAGGATAAAGAAAAATAGAAGAAAAAAGAAACAAACAACAAATAACAACAACTAGATTAGCAAATGAAAATTACAAGCAAATATAATTAACAAAGTAACAAGACAAGCATGATAAAGAAAAGAACTCTTTTATTCATCACTTCACTCATAAAAGCTCACTACAAGATTTTAATGGAGAAAGATGAAAAGAGAAAGAAGAACTACAAAATCTCTCCTAAAATCTAACACAAAAATAAGCACCCTTCACTTGGCATTGTTCTGGGCTATTTATAGGCAGGAAACTGAAACCTAGGGCAACATTCTGGCCCTGAATGATATTACCAAACTGCCCCCAAAACATCTTCTGTCACCGAGTTAACTCAGCCGCGGATCCGTGGCCGAGTCGCTATATTGGCCGCGGATCCGCGGCCGTTTGGTTGATGTGATGGCTCATTTTTTCTGGGGTTTTCCATGTTGTTGTTCCCTTCAGTGTGGTATACTTGGTTTCTCAGAAGCTCTTCACATTTCTTCCAGATTTTCAGCAGATCAAAAGGTGATTTGATGTGGATCTTTTGCCATGATTTTCTTGAGCTCCGCGTAGAAATCTTGGATCTTGTGTTGCCCTTGTGTTTTGTGCATGAAAATGACCATTGATTTGCCATTTTGTCCTTTAAACTGGTGTGTGGCAACATACGGATAGAGAGCGGAGACCCGTATTTTATCTGTGGTTGGCAGTAGTCCAGAATTTGTCACGCTTTTTCCATGAATTTCACTGCCTAGAGCTGAGAACCTGTAACCTGCAATTATCTAGCAAACACGGATCAATAGTACCTGCCTATAAGCAATGTGCTCAAAAATGGGCGGTACAAAAATGCAAAAATCCGATATGCACAGTGCGCCTTGGCATCTTAATAACCTTTTCAATCCCTCTGCGTAGTATCTGGGCAAACGGATTGATTGGAGCCTGTCGAGCGCAAAATCGGCACCATGCCAGACTTCTCTTTCGACTATAGTCTCCGTAGATCAATAGAATAGGATCGCCTTTTCACCTCTCCGCATGGGAGGGACGTAGAATGTCTGCAGCTCTTGCACACTATATGTCTCAAGCGCATCAAGCTCTCTGTAGTGCTGCCGCGGAACCATGGCAATTTGCAAACTCTGATCATCTCCAGCGAAGGCCTGCACTGATGGACGGACCGAGAACACTGCGTTGACTTCGTCTTCAGAGTCACTGCCAAAGACCAGAATAGGGGTAGATAGTCCCGTCCTGTTGCATTGGGGCGGCTCCGAATAGACTATCTCTTCTTCCTTCTCGGTATCGCTCCAGAAGAATGGAATAGTAGTGATGGCTTTTTGCTTATTCTCCGTTTTATGGCTTCTTTCCGTGTCTTTAAATTCTGGTAGGAAATACTTTGCATCTTCGTACTTTCGGACTTCATTTACGAAGAATGGGTTTAGTTCCCCCGTCACGGTATACTCGAGACCATCTTTGAAATACTTCATACACTGATGTTGTGTAGAAGAGATGATGTTGTACTTGTGTAACCAAGGCCTACCGAGCAAAGCGTTGTAGCAGGTCCTGCGTCAATGACATGAAATTTGATGTCAGTGACGAGCAGCCCGAAGCGTAACGTCAGTATTACAGATCCGAGCGTCCATGATGACTGGGAGCCGAACCCAGAGATGGTGATTTTATCCCGAGCGAGGTGCTGAACGCTCATGCAGATTTCTTTTAGCACCCTCACATTTAGGAGGTTGACAGAGGACCCATTGTCAACTAAGATTTTCCCTATCTTGATATCATGGCAGTACCCGGTGACATATAGGGGACGGTTGTGCTCGCACATTCCGAGGAGGAGATCTTCATCGCCGAAAGTGATGTCAGCTATGTGCACTTCTCCAGCTTGTCCTTCATCTTTTCTTCAGCAAGCAAAGCTTGAAACTGATCGGGCTCTTATAATACCTTGATCAGAGAATCTTGTGTCTCTTTAGACAACCGAAAGGCATCCAAAACGCTTAGCTATGAGGGTATCTTCCTCAGATGTGCTAGGACATTGTAATCCACTTTGTTTTACTTGGGCGGGTCCTTGGCTGCCAGCTCTTCGATAACTCGATCATCGAGGGCGATATCCTAAGGGACTTTTTCCTTCCCCTTATCATTTTTGTTCGATCCCTTGTTTGTAGATCCGAGATTCTTTTCGGGCAACGTACGGTTGCGCAGCTGAATATTCTTACAGTTCTTCATCTCTTCTTCTTTTTCTGAGGTGGATTCTTTGAAGAGATGGCTGAGGGCCATTTCTTCGTCAGAATCGCTTCTGAAGGTAAGAACTTGAGATCTCTTGGTATCAGCCATGTGACAGTTGCCGGCAGCTCTTTTATGCTCATCTGTCATATTTCTATGGTCCCGACGAGTTTTGCGCTTCATCCGCTTGAATTATTGTCGGTGAGCAACGTATCCCTGCCACCATTTCTTGAAGGCATTCCAATCTTCAGTGGGACGTGTAACCTTTCGATGGTACAAGTAGTAGCTCGGATGAACGTCCGCTTCGTCAAGGTATATACTGCCAGGAGTATCTCCTCTGAAAGGTGGAAGCTTCATTCTCATTGACAGGGCTTTAGCGAACCGTTTCCTTGTCTTAAGCCTATTTTTGTCTACCGCGGGCACGCTTTGCCCTTTTGAATATGTCCATTTCATGCTCTTGATCAGCTTTGCTCTTCTGACGGGCTTCGTTCAACAACATGTCAATCATCTCGTCTGACGGGTCTAAGGATTTTGGCACCGATCCTGCCCCCAGCTCCTCTATATTATCTTCTGATGCCAAGTGAGCATCTTCGTCGTATATTAGTGAATGAGAGATCATGTGACAACTTGCCACATAATCCTCGGGTTCTTCTGACGAGTTGTTTCCGTCGTCATTGTCATTATCTCCGCTCTCAAGGATATCAAAAAAGATGTGTAACACCCGAGCCCAATAATACAATTTCTATTGCTAGTTGAGTGTTATGCATTGCTCATTTCAATTATATTGCTTGTTTGGTGCTTTTGCTAAATTTTAACCGGCTAAGTCATTTTGGCACATAACAAATTTTAACACCTAAAATGAAATTAAAAATATCCATGTTGGCCTACTCGTCGTCACTAGTCGCGTGGTAACGTCCGTGCGTCGAGATTTCATCCCGTTCGGCGAAACGGGCAAGTTTGGACGATTACACGCGCGTGCAAGTGTCCGATTTGGGGGCATGCATTTTAATCATTAAACACCTCTTTTCAAAAGTTGGAACTCGCTTAAAATCCTATAATTTGAATTTGGAACATTTGGGCGCAATCCGGACGCGATTTGGAAATATTTCATTTAGCGCCGAAATGCCCAATTAATTAAATATTTTTTTAAACCATATAATATATTTTCGGTTCTATTTACAACGATAAAAATCACACAATCTTTTACTATTAACTATTCCTTCCCCTCCACCAATCACGAGCTCCTTCTCGTGGGCCCCCATCACCATATCTCTCTCTCTCTCTCTCCAATCCTATTCTTTCTCTCTCTCATCCTATAATCTCTCTCTCTCCTCTAATAACACCTCTCTCTCTATCCCTCTATTTTTCCCCACGTCCTTCAGAAACCCATCACGAGAACCCCGAAGCCTAACCCTAGCCACCACGAGCCGTCGCCGCCGATCTCCCCGCGACAACACCACCACCACCGTCTTCATCGCCTCCTCGGCCTCGACAGCATCCTTTCCTTCCTCCGTTCTCCCTCCTCCAGAAACTGCAAACCCACCCGACGCCATCACCAGCATCCAGTGGTGTCACGACCCGCAGGGTACGGAACGTGACTGGCACTTAAGTTTACGAAACGTCTAAAGACGTCCGTAAAATAAGTAAGCCAAAGCCCAGAAAACAAAACCAATTAAGCAAAAGAGTGAAGAAAACCCAATCAGTTGAAAGCGAGTTATCAAATAAGTCATGTACAACCCTTTTTAAAAACAATACCAATTTTTCCGAAAATTTCGGCAGAGTCTCCTTTGTAAATACTGGCCCCCAAAATGGGTACAACAAAAATATACATGAATCCAACAAAATAGGGCACCCCCAAGCGGGAGCTAGCTCTTTGCCACAAGGCGGTCATAAATCCCACGCAATATAAATGACAACAAGCATAATAATCATAATAAAGCATAAGAAAATATCATGTCGACTCAAGTGAGCTCGACCCCAAAATACAGCATAAAAGTCCCCAAACCTCACAGTCTCATCTCTAGGTCAATATACAATAAATCTGGTAGAAACAGTAGATGGAGTACACTAGATACAAGAATATACAAGGTGGTACAAAAATAATAACGTAACCCACCTATGAGCAAATCTCGAGCTCAGGCAAAAGAGGCAAAAGAACAAGTACGCCCGCCGCTACTGAACTGACGGAGCGGACCTGCAAAAGACTGTGGCACAACGGGGGTGAGTTGCCAACTCGTGAGTAATAAATAACATCTACAAAGGCTATCGTATGCATGCACACAAGCATCCTAGCATCTATAATACAGGTATGACTGGATGCACTAGCAGGTGTGTATACAACATCAGTGTACGAATATGTATGCAACATGAATATCTGAGGTCTCAATAGGTATATATAAGAAACATTTATCTCTTTTTGTTTTTGAAACTCTTTTAGAATGCCAGCATAATACTCAAAGAATCGACGAGAACCGGTGTCTAGCAACGACACCCAAAAGCTGTCTCAAATATCCTAAATGTATCTCTGGCCTCAGCCGTCCGGCTGACCCATCTCAAATATCAATATCTCATCATCTAGCGGCCACGGTCGGTATCCTCTGGATATCCGCCGTCCCAAACAGTCACCGGTAGGTAATCCGTCCCCTGCCAGGCTCAACGTCAACACCACATTCCTCTTGCCCCGGGGTACCTTACCGGGCCCACCATGTACCCGTGCCGGTTCCTCCACTCCTCGACACGGATTTCCAAAACCACAGCAAACTCATGGTGGACGACACTTACATCACTAGAAAACCGCAATTTACATATTTTAAAAATATAATAAGTTTAGAAATTTTGCGGCTTTCCCCCGAAATCCAGCAATATCATAAAATCTCAAGAAATCCTCATAAGTGCATATAACAGTGATAATGAATGCATATGATATCAATAATCAAGTTGCGATGTGTGATTAATGGATTAAGCATGAACAATTAATATGATGAAGTACATGCACATGAATAGCAATTCTACGGTTTCATTTTAAGGAATTAAAGGCAATAGCACAAGTTTAAGTATCAATTGGTAAAAGGTTTAAATTTAAAGGTTATCTAGTGTGGTGGCATGGCAATTACCAGGGTGTGTGTGTAAGCATGAATAGTGCTCGTGCTGCATATAAAAACCCTGGCAATGGTGCAGGTGTCCTATAAAATGGTTTCGTATAGGTATGTCAATATCATCCATGGATGCAGCAAATAGTCAAATAAGTATTTCACCCCTAATTACTAACATCACTAAGGGTCTTGTAAGTTACTAAAACTATCGGGCGGCTTGCGCCATCCAACGATAGTCCCCCGTAGATATTACATCTACTCACCGGAATCCCTGGCTAGCTGTGTCCAATCACCGCTTTCCCCTTTCGCGCCGCGTCTGACGTCTCCGCGACCGAACCTGGAATTAACATCAATACCAAACATAAGGTTACATATCAAGAACGACGCAAAACCCAAACGAAACTACTAACGTTCGCTAGCTAGGTACAACGTGCACAAAGTGCGCGGAACACACGCGAAAATCGCAAAAACTGCCAAAAAACGCCGATTTGGTCGCCCGGCAAAACTAAAACCCGACTACCCAAAAATCCGCACTCACGCATCCTAAAAGTCGTAGGACAAGCCATTACAATTATCAAGATATCAAAAATAATTCATCACATAATTTTATAACAAAACTAGTAAGCATTTGCATTCCAAAATCGGTGCAAAAATCGCCGATTTGCGACAAAACGACTACAATCTAGCATAATCACCCAAGTCACGCCATTAGATAACTACTACACAAAATTTCAACACAATAACCATGCTCCAAAACCTAAATTCCACAACCAACCCTTTCTTGATTTTTCTCAAAAGCAATTGCAAATCAAAATCCATACTAGAAAAACTTAACTAACACTAATTTCAAACCCAATTAGCAAGTTAACCTTCTAGATTAGGTTAGCAAAACAACTAGATAACAAATTAGGTTTAATCAACTAAATAATGGTTTCTAAACCTTAATCAACTCACTAATCATGCTTCACAACCCAATCCATACATAAACCCTCTCTTGAAAATCCTAAAACAACAATTTACAACCAAATCACACTTCTAAAATTAACTAAATTAGCATAATTGAAGACTACATAAACAAGGTGACCATATAGATTAGTTAATTAACAACTAGATTAACTATAAAACAATCTAATTAACTATCATGGCTTCAAAACCCTAATTTAAACAAACTACTCTTTTTTTTAAAAAAAACAAGATTAGAAATTAGCTAACTTTTAACACTAAACCATGCAATTAAAGGAATTTAGCAAAAAAAAGAAAGTAACTTGATGGAATTTATACCTCAAGATCTATGGATCAAGCAAGTGATTTGCCTCTAAGGATGGCTTCCTAGCTCCAAGATTCAAGCAAGAATGGCTAAGGATAATGATAGCATAAGGATTTTGTTTGGATTTTTGAATTAATTATGGATTTTGATGTGGTTTTTTTGAAGAAAATTGAAGAAAAATGAAAAGAAAAGAGATGAAGAAGAGAGGGTTCAGGTTTCGGCTAGAGGAGGTAAGGGGGAGGGGTGTGGGTGAGTGGGGAAAGTCAATGGTCAAGTCTCCAAAGTCAAATGCACCATACCTTATTCATTATAATTAAAATAAAGCCATAAACTAACTAAATCAACTCAAGAAAGCAACCAAGGAAATGAGGCCAGAAATTTCTGGACTTGCACAAGGTGGGGCTGTCCTAGGGCTGAGGAAAAAGAGAGAGGGGTTTTACAAAAGAAATTTTATGCAAAAAGGCCCCCTACAAGTCAAAAATTGCAAGTTTTAGCTCAAAATTCAATAAATTCGTTTCATATCATAAAAATTTGTTAAAAATCAAAATAAATTACTAAAAATTTATGTTACCACTAGCTTTTAATTATCATAATTTTAGAGATTAAAATTAGCCCGGAAAAATTTGTATTTATCGCTAATATAATGTATTTTCTTACCGGCTTAAAATAATATTAAAAAATTGAAAAAAAAGGGAAAATTTTTAAACGACCAGAATTTCATAATTAACTCATTAGCTACTAAAAATAAGCAATTACCTATCCATTTTAGGTATAATTAGCCCTAAACTGCAAAATAACAAGAAAGACGGTTTTCGGAAAAATACCGAATTTTCACTGAATTTCAGGAAAACACCAAAACGACTTTTCAAGACGCTACAATCTTCCCCCCTTAAAGAAATTCGGTCCCCGAATTTAAAAAAAATATAGCTACGCGTACCTTCAAAGAGATGGGGATATTTCTTCCTCATCTCGCCCTCGGTCTCCCAGGTAACCTCCTCGCTGCTCGGGCTACGCCAAAGGACCTTGACGGTTGGTATAATCTTCGACCTCAACTTCTTCACCTGCCAATCCAGGATGGCCACCGGCTGCTCTGCAAAAGAAAGGTCGCGCTCTAGCTGGACTGTCGGGTGCTGAATCGCATGCGAAGGGTCGTGAAGGTACTTGCGGAGCATCGAAACATGGAAGACGGGGTGAACATCGGGAAAGCTGGGTGGAAGAGCCAAACGATAAGCAACAGCGCCAACCCGCTCGAGGATCTCGAAGGGACCTACGAATCTAGGGCTAAGCTTCCCCTTTCGCCCAAAACGCATCACGCCCTTCATCGGAGAGACTTTCAGAAAAACATGGTCGCCAACTGCGAACTCTAATCTGCGACGGCGCCTGTCTGCATACGATTTCTGTCTGCTCTGAGCTGCCCTCATCCGGTCTCGGATCAACTGTATCTTCGCTGTCGTCTCCTCAACAAGCCGCGGCCCCAAAATGCTGCTCTCGCTGAGCTCTGTCCAACAAACGGGCGATCTGCATCTCCTCCCATACAATGCCTCGAAAGGTGCCATCTGAATAGTATCCTGGAAGCTGTTGTTGTAGGAGAACTCCACTAGAGGTAAATGATGATCCCAGCTACCACCAAAGTCTAAAACGCACGCTCTGAGCATGTCCTCGAGAGTCTGAATGGTCCGCTCTGACTGTCCGTCTGTCTGCAGATGAAACGCTGTGCTGAAGCTCAAACGAGTGCCCAAAGCCTCCTGAAGTCTCTGCCAAAGTCGGCTGGTGAACTGAGTGCCTCGATCTGACACGATACAAGTCGGTACGCCATGTAGTCGCACGATCTCGTCAATATAGAGCTGAGCATACTGAGCGAAGCTGAAAGTCGTCTTCACTGGAAGAAAGTGAGCCGCTTTCGTCAATCTATCCACGATCACCCAGATGGAGTCGTACCCTCGACTGGTCCCGGGTAGACCCACAACGAAATCCATCGAAATCTGTTCCCATTTCCACTCTGGAATGGGTAACGGCTGTAGCTCTCCTGCGGGCCTCTGGTGCTCGGCCTTGACTTGCTGACAAGTCAGGCATCTCGAAACGAACTCCGCAATGTCCCTCTTCATCCCGTCCTACCAGTAGGTCTCTCTCATATCATGGTACATCTTGGTGGAACCGGGGTGGACACTATACACTGATCGGTGTGCCTCCTCAAGAATGTCGCGCCGCAATCCATCAGCATCTGGTACGCACAGTCTAGATCCATATCGTAAAATCCCCTGATCGTCAACCACGAACTCGGAAAATCTGCCCTGTCCCATCTGTGCCATGATCTCTGAGCAACGGTCGTCACTGCGCTGTGCCTCACATATACGGTCAAGCAACTGTGGGCGTGCACGAACATGCGCGAGCTGTCCCCCTGTCTGAGTGAACTCGAACTCAACTCGGCTGTCGCATAACATCTGCCAATCTGCTGACGACTGCCTCTGCACTGCACGCAAAAAGGATAGACTATCCCCGGGCCTCCTACTCAACGCATCTGCCACCACATTCGCCTTGCCTGGGTGATATAAGATCTCGCAGTCGTAGTCTTTCACCAACTCCATCCAACGATGCTGTCTGAGGTTCAGGTCTCGCTGCTGAAATATGTACTTTAAGCTCTTGTGATCGGTGAATATCTGACACGACTCGCCGTAAAGGTAATGTCGCCAAATCTTCAGTGCAAAGACTACTGCAGCCATCTCCAAATCATGAGTGGGGTAGTTCTGTTCATGCTTCTTCAACTGCCGAGAAGCATAAGCGATCACCCGGCCATGCTGCATCAATACGCATCCTAATCCCACTCGCGAAGCATCACAGTAGACAACAAATCCGCCTGATCCCGAAGGCAAAGATAATACCGGCGCCGTAGTCAAACAAGTCCGTAGCTGCTGAAAACTGCGCTCGCACTCCTCTGTCCAAACGAAAGGAACTCCCTTCCGGGTCAAACCGGTCAACGGTGCAGCTAAACGGGAGAAGTCCTGAACAAAACGCCTGTAGTAGCCCGCCAAGCCTAGAAAACTACGGATCTCAGTAACCGATGTAGGTCGGGGCCACTGCTGAACAGCCTCAATCTTCTTCGGGTCCACACAAATGCCGTTTCTCGTAACCACGTGACCCAAGAATCCGACGCTGTCCAGCCAGAATGCACACTTGGAGAACTTCGCGAACAGCTGGTGCTCCCTCAGAGTCTGTAACGTAATCCGCAAGTGCTGCTCGTGCTCCTCTCTACTCCGGGAGTACACCAAGATATCGTCGATAAACACGATGATGAACAGGTCAAGATACGGCCTGAATGTACGGTTCATCAAATCCATGAATGTTGCTGGGGCGTTGGTGAGTCCGAACGACATCACCAAAAACTCGTAGTGGCCGTAGCGCGTGCGGAAAGCTGTCCTCGGTATATCCTCCTGTCGAAATCGCAGCTGATGGTATCCTGATCGCAAGTCGATCCTCGAAAAATACCCCGCACCCTGAAGCTGGTCGAACAAATCATCAATGCGCGGCAACGGATATCTATTCCGAACGGTAACTTTGTTCAGCTGGCGGTAGTCGATACATAAGCGCAAACTTCCATCCTTCTTCTTGACAAACAGGACCGGAGCACCCCACGGAGAAACACTAGGTCGAATAAGCCCTTATCTAACAAATCCTGCAACTGATCCTTCAGCTCTCGAAGCTCCGCCGGGGCCATCCGATAAGGTGGTATAGAAATAGGCCCCGAGCCGGGAATCAAATCAATGCAGAACTCAACATCGCGCTCAGGCGGTAGCCCAGGTAGCTCATCAGGGAAAACATCAGGGAACTCACAAACTACCGGGACCCGGTCTAACGGAACCTCTGCAGCTCGAGTATCACAAACAAACGCTAAGAATCCCTGACATCCCTTCCGCAAGAGCTGACCAGCGCGAATAGACGAAATTAAGCTGGGAAGGGTGACACTGCGGTCTCCCTGAATAACAAGGACTGGCTCTCCCGGAAAGCTAAATCTGACTGCCTTCTCACGGCAGTCCACCGAAGCATAACAAGCGGCTAGCCAATCCATGCCCAGAAGCACATCAAAGTCCAACATATCGAGGAGTATCAAATCAACTGATGAATCCCTCTCCCCGATACGAACGGAACACAAACGAAAAACAAAACGAGCGACAAACGACTCGCCTACCGGAGTACTAACAACAAGCGGCTGATCTAACGACGACGACTCACGGCCCAATATCGGTGCAAAGTGTGTAGAGACGTACGAATGTGTGGAACCTGGGTCGAATAATACCCGTGCGTCGAAAGAACAAACTGGCAAGGTACCTGTCACAACGGCATTGGATGCCTGCGCATCCTGCGGTGTCAAAGCAAAAACTCGGGCCTGTCCTCCACCGATAGCGGGCTGACCTCGTCCTCGGCCTCTGCCTCCTCGTCCTCTCTGAACAGGACCGCCGCGTCCACGGCCTCTGGGTGCACCTAACTGACATGGAGTATCGCCTGGGGTAGGAAGTAGGGCTCTCTGAGGAAGGGGTGGTGATGGTGGTAGGGTCACATGCGGAACTGTCGCTGCTCCCTGTCGTCTCACCGGACAGTCTCTGACAAGATGGTGCAGACTCCCGCACCCAAAACATCCTGGCGACGGTTGCTGCCCCTGGGGATAAGAACCATATAACTGTCCCTGCCCAAATCCTCTGCCAGGCCTATCTCTCGGAAAGAATCTGGCGCGCTGCCTCTGAGACAGTACATCGGTGCGCATCCTCTTCGGCCCAGAAACGGCCGAAGTCCGTGATATGCGTGCCTCCATCCGCAATGCCGTATCCATAGCAGCTGGATAAGTGTCGTAGTGCTGGGCGCCAATGGCAAGATATAGCTGGGCATCAAGTCCCTGTACGAACCTCTTTACTATCTTCTCCTCGGTATCCACCAAATACTGAGCATATCGGGATAACTGTGTAAACTGGATGTCATACTCAGACACCGTCATCCCAGGTGTCTTGACTAAGGCCTCGAAGCTACGAGCTCTGGCGTCACGAACGCTCTCTGGAAGGAAACGGGCTAGAAAGACCGCTGTAAACTCGGCCCAAGTCATAGGCGGTAGACCTGCAGCTCGACCTCTCAAGACTGACTCCCACCATGTCTGCGCGAGACCCTCTAGTCGGAAACTCGCAAGCTCTACCCATCGATCATCCGAACATCTCAGCGAACGGCAGATCCTGGCTAAACTGTCAAGGAACGTCTGTGGGTCCTCCGCTGCCTCGGTGCCGGTGAATACTGGAGGTCTCAGCCTCATGAAATACTGTAGTGAAACCGGAATGGCCACGGTGGTAGTAGTAGGAGCAGGTATCATGGTCGTCTGTGATGTAGTAGGTACGTCATCCGGCCTCGGTGTACGACTGGCTGCAACTAGAGATCCTACCATCTGACGTAGCTCCTGCATGCCTCCCATCATCTGTCGCAACTCCTCCATACCAGTCTCGAGCCTATCCATACGGCCTGGGGAAGGTGGATCGGTCTGTCCCTGCGGCGTAGGCATACCACCCTGCTCAGTCCTAGTCTCGGACGAGCCAGCTCGAATCTCGTCTCTGGCGGCAGCCCTCTGTGCCCTCGTAGCCTTCGGCGGCATAGTGGCTGTTACAGGAAAACGGATAGTAAGGACAGTGCAATAGGATCATAGGATACACGGAATTGAAGAAGGAATTTTTCAAGCAAGTATATCCTAAAGTCACTTAGGCGGAGTACCGTATCGTAAGTATGCCGCGGACATACGCACGCTAAGTTACCCTGCTTAAGTCACTTACTCCATCTACCAAGGGTCATCCTACACTCAAAAAGGTAAAACCTATCGCTCTGATACCAACTTTGTCACGACCCGCAGGGTACGGAACGTGACTGGCACTTAAGTTTACGAAACGTCTAAAGACGTCCGTAAAATAAGTAAGCCAAAGCCCAGAAAACAAAACCAATTAAGCAAAAGAGTGAAGAAAACCCAATCAATTGAAAGCGAGTTATCAAATAAGTCATGTACAACCCTTTTTAAAAACAATACCAATTTTTCCGAAAATTTCGGCAGAGTCTCCTTTGTAAATACTGGCCCCCAAAATGGGTACAACAAAAATATACATGAATCCAACAAAATAGGGCATCCCCAAGCGGGAGCTAGCTCTTCGCCACAAGGCGGTCATAAATCCCACGCAATATAAATGACAACAAGCATAATAATCATAATAAAGCATAAGAAAATATCATGTCGACTCAAGTGAGCTCGACCCCAAAATACAGCATAAAAGTCCCCAAATCTCACAGTCTCATCTCTAGGTCAATATACAATAAATCTGGTAGAAACAGTAGATGGAGTACACTAGATACAAGAATATACAAGGTGGTACAAAAATAATAACATAACCCACCTATGAGCAAATCTCGAGCTCAGGCAAAAGAGGCAAAAGAACAAGTGCGCCCGCCGTTACTGAACTGACGGAGCGGACCTGCAAAAGACTGTGGCACAACGGGGGTGAGTTGCCAACTCGTGAGTAATAAATAACATCTACAAAGGCTATCGTATGCATGCACACAAGCATCCTAGCATCTATAATACAGGTATGACTGGATGCACTAGCAGGTGTGTATACAACATCAGTGTACGAATATGTATGCAACATGAATATCTGAGGTCTCAATAGGTATATATAAGAAACATTTATCTCTTTTTGTTTTTGAAACTCCTTTTGGAATGCCAGCATAATACTCAAAGAATCGACGAGAACCGGTGTCCAGCAACGACACCCAAAAGCTGTCTCAAATATCCTAAATGTATCTCTGGCCTCAGCCGTCCGGCTGACCCATCTCAAATATCAATATCTCATCATCTAGCGGCCACGGTCGGTATCCTCTGGATATCCGCCGTCCCAAACAGTCACCGGTAGGTAATCCGTCCCCTGCCAGGCTCAACGTCAACACCACATTCCTCTTGCCCCGGGGTACCTTACCGGGCCCACCATGTACCCGTGCCGGTTCCTCCACTCCTCGACACGGATTTCCAAAACCACAGCAAACTCATGGTGGACGACACTTACATCACTAGAAAACCGCAATTTACATATTTTAAAAATATAATAAGTTTAGAAATTTTGCGGCTTTCCCCCGAAATCCAGCAATATCATAAAATCTCAAGAAATCCTCATAAGTGCATATAACAGTGATAATGAATGCATATGGTATCAATAATCAAGTTGCGATGTGTGATTAATGGATTAAGCATGAACAATTAATATGATGAAGTACATGCACATGAATAGCAATTCTACGGTTTCATTTTAAGGAATTAAAGGCAATAGCACAAGTTTAAGTATCAATTGGTAAAAGGTTTAAATTTAAAGGTTATCTAGTGTGGTGGCATGGCAATTACCAGGGTGTGTGTGTAAGCATGAATAGTGCTCGTGCTGCATATAAAAACCCTGGCAATGGTGCAGGTGTCCTATAAAATGGTTTCGTATAGGTATGTCAATATCATGCATGGATGCAGCAAATAGTCAAATAAGTATTTCACCCCTAATTACTAACATCACTAAGGGTCTTGTAAGTTACTAAAACTATCGGGCGGCTTGCGCCATCCAACGATAGTCCCCCGTAGATATTACATCTACTCACCGGAATCCCTGGCTAGCTGTGTCCAATCACCGCTTTCCCCTTTCGCGCCGCGTCTGACGTCTCCGCGACCGAACCTGGAATTAACATCAATACCAAACATAAGGTTACATATCAAGAACGACGCAAAACCCAAACGAAACTACTAACGTTCGCTAGCTAGGTACAACGTGGACAAAGTGCGCGGAACACACGCGAAAATCGCAAAAACTGCCAAAAAACGCCGATTTGGTCGCCCGGCAAAACTAAAACCCGACTACCCAAAAATCCGCACTCACGCATCCTAAAAGTCGTAGGACAAGCCATTACAATCATCAAGATATCAAAAATAATTCATCACATAATTTTATAACAAAACTAGTAAGCATTTGCATTCCAAAATCGGTGCAAAAATCGCCGATTTGCGACAAAACGACTACAATCTAGCATAATCACCCAAGTCACACCATTAGATAACTACTACACAAAATTTCAACACAATAACCATGCTCCAAAACCTAAATTCCACAACCAACCCTTTCTTGATTTTTCTCAAAAGCAATTGCAAATCAAAATCCATACTAGAAAAACTTAACTAACACTAATTTCAAACCCAATTAGCAAGTTAACCTTCTAGATTAGGTTAGCAAAACAACTAGATAACAAATTAGGTTTAATCAACTAAATAATGGTTTCTAAACCTTAATCAACTCACTAATCATGCTTCACAACCCAATCCATACATAAACCCTCTCTTGAAAATCCTAAAACAACAATTTACAACCAAATCACACTTCTAAAATTAACTAAATTAGCATAATTGAAGACTACATAAACAAGGTGACCATATAGATTAGTTAATTAACAACTAGATTAACTATAAAACAATCTAATTAACTATCATGGCTTCAAAACCCTAATTTAAACAAACTACTCTTTTTTTAAAAAAAACAAGATTAGAAATTAGCTAACTTTTAACACTAAACCATGCAATTAAAGGAATTTAGCAAAAAAAAGAAAGTAACTTGATGGAATTTATACCTCAAGATCTATGGATCAAGCAAGTGATTTGCCTCTAAGGATGGCTTCCTAGCTCCAAGATTCAAGCAAGAATGGCTAAGGATAATGATAGCATAAGGATTTTGTTTGGATTTTTGAATTAATTATGAATTTTGATGTGGTTTTTTGAAGAAAATTGAAGAAAAATGAAAAGAAAAGAGATGAAGAAGAGAGGGTTCAGGTTTCGGCTAGAGGAGGTAAGGGGGAGGGGTGTGGGTGAGTGGGGAAAGTCAATGGTCAAGTCTCCAAAGTCAAATGCACCATACCTTATTCATTATAATTAAAATAAAGCCATAAACTAACTAAATCAACTCAAGAAAGCAACCAAGGAAATGAAGCCAGAAATTCCTGGACTTGCACAAGGTGGGGCTGTCCTAGGGCTGAGGAAAAAGAGAGAGGGGTTTTACAAAAGAAATTTTATGCAAAAAGGCCCCCTACAAGTCAAAAATTGCAAGTTTTAGCTCAAAATTCAATAAATTCGTTTCATATCATAAAAATTTGTTAAAAATCAAAATAAATTACTAAAAATTTATGTTACCACTAGCTTTTAATTATCATAATTTTAGAGATTAAAATTAGCCCGGAAAAATTTGTATTTATCGCTAATATAATGATTTTCTTACCGGCTTAAAATAATATTAAAAAATTGAAAAAAACGAGAAAATTTTTAAACGACCAGAATTTCATAATTAACTCATTAGCTACTAAAAATAAGCAATTACCTATCCATTTTAGGTATAATTAGCCCTAAACTGCAAAATAACAAGAAAGACGGTTTTCGGAAAAATACCGAATTTTCACCGAATTTCAGGAAAACACCAAAACGACTTTTCAAGACGCTACAAGTGGCCACCGTCGCCGCCGCATCCCATCGCCGACGACGCCCGAAACTTCCTCCCTTCATCCTCGTCCCGACCTCGTCGTCCTCTTCCTCCTCCCCTCGCCGGACCACCACCAACCCGAGCCCAACCCCCATCACCTAACCCTCCAGTTCGCCGGAAAAGGGACACCGTCGACCCCCTCATCGTCGCCAGCACACCGACGACCACCTCCTCTCCTCCCTGCAACCCGGGCCAGGCTAGAACCTCTCCCCTACTCACCGCACCCTCGATCCAGCCACCTCCAGCCATTGCCGCGCCCACTGTTCATCGCCGCCGGCGCCCCATCGCCGTCAAACCCGTCGTGGTTGCCCTGGTGTTTCCCTGTAAGCATCCCTATCTTTCCATTAATGTTAAACCCCCTCTCGCTGGTCCTTGTCTTTGTATATCGTGTTTTGCTAACTTCGTCGCTTTTGTCTTTCGCCGGATTCCGGCCGTGCCGTCGTTTGGACCCGACTCTCCAGCGAAGTGCTCTGGTCTGTGTGGTCCCGCTGTTCGCTGTTTGGACTCGATCCGTGGCCCGTGCACCCGTCTCGTGTTTTCCGCCGACTTTGCATTCGTGTTTTCCGGTTTGCGAAACCGTCGAGGCAAGATTTCTTGCTACATGCTACGTTAAACTAATTAAATATTTGACTCATAAAACTTGCTATTTTAACTAAGTATTGTTACTTGTCCTCATTGGACGAAATGTGATATGCATTATAATACTGCCATCTAAATTGTACTTTGCCACCATAACTTTAATAACGACTACCTGCTAATCATTTCACTATTTAGAGGATGATAGTCGCACACTTAAATCTTTATTACCTGTTGTTATTGATATTGCGCTACCCTGTGATTATTGCACCCCAAGGGTGCTCGAACCTGTTAATATCATACAACTGCACCATATTCATGTGCTATTGTGATTAAGTGAACCGTTATTGTTAATTACTTTTTCTTGCTGCTGTTACTTATTTGATTGTATACCTGTTGAGAGCACATACTCGGTTACATTGCATATTGACTCGACCCTGCTACACCTGATATATATTTACATACTGATACATCGGACATGACACCCTGTACTTACTGACTCAACCTACGGTACTACGACCTGACTTGTTACATGATCTCATGCCTAATGCCGACAAACTTGACTTGGGGTCCTCATGGACCACTCCTGTTGCCTATCCAGACAAACCTGACCTGTTACATGATCCTGTGTCGGCATTAATCCTTGATTATTGAATACCTGACCTGACATACATAACTTGGGGGTATGGGGAAATCAAAGGTGAAACCGACTTGTAACTCAACAGTTCGATACCGGTTCTGATCATTCTTACGGGCTTGGCCTGCCCCGGAGTGATGATGCTGACATCACTCATCCATCCAGCTACCTATTACTGCTTAGCGGCACGTCTCGGATTCAGCCCCGAGAACCTTGACCGTGGTCCCGGGCACGCATGGGATACTATTGAGTTACATCGACGATTCATCAATTGATTTCAAAGACTATAGAGTAGAAACCTGATAGGACAGTTTAGTTACCACTGCACATTACCCTGCACTGTTATTTCTTAGTACTGCTTTATTCATATTCATACCTGCATTGCTTATTACCATGTTTATATTATATTATTTGGTTGACATGACGCGCTGACGTCTGGGTTTTGCATGGCCCAGGTTCTTTACCACTGTCGCCGACCGAGCAGGAGTACTTCAGCCAGCAGGCTGATTTGTGAGTTCTGTAGTGGTTAGTTTACTTATTGCACTTTATTTCCTGGTGCGATCCCGCATTACGGGACATACCTTTCTATTATTGCATTGGATCACTTGCTTCCGCACTTATTGTTTATTGATTCTTGTTATTATGGATTTGGACATGTATTAGATCAGTTTATTATTTTGTTCTTGATATCTCTACAACCGTAATGTGACTGTGGATGGATATTTCCTACCCACAGGTAGCATGGTTGGCTATGTCACGTGCCCAATCTTGCGTAATCTGGGAAGCGGGGCGTGACATGGTTCTTTTGGTATCAGAGCCATAGGTTAGTCGGGTTAATTCTTTTGTAGTTGGGTATTGTACCCAATACACGAATCAGAATACCCGTGTTTAGGAAACATGTCCTGCCACCTTGACCGTCTTACCATTCTTGAATCACATTCTTCCGGATTATATCTTTTACGACGTGCAAACTTACTTTGCATGTCGACTCGAAAACCTGATTTCTTGTTATCCCTAGGACTTGGGCGACTTGGATGGAGTTAAGTAATTGCGGCTATGATACCGCGGCATAGCTACAATGCAGTACTCTATTTAAGTATCTTGGAGTTCTAGCCTCGATCTATATTCAGAATCTATCTCATGCTAATATTGGGTGTTTTGAGTTCAGGATTATGACAGGTAAGAAGTTGAAGACGTACCGGGGGCGTGTGAACGAAGCCGCCGTGCTTGGAGTGATAAGAGAAATGCTGGAAATCAAAGAGACAGACTGAGCTGATACAGCAATAGCAGATTCGTTCCAGGAAGGTTTGCAGATCGTTCAGCAGTCTGTAAACAACGATGGAACTAGAACAGTTGACCGAGTAAGGACCGTAGCAGATTTCAGACTTTTGGGTCCGTCTACTTTCACTGGTCTGGAGGAGCCGTTGCCAGCCGAGCAGTGGCTAGTGACACGGGGGATTTGTTGATTGCGACACAGATTCCATAGGACAAAGGAGTTGATGTGGTGCGCATTCAGCTAGTGGATTACGCCCGAGAGTGATGGCTTGTGGAGGAGACCCGCTTGCCCAAGCCAAACAGTGGACGGATTTCTCTAAGAGTTTCCTGGAGAAGTCCTTCCGCGGACTGCGCGGAGGAAATGGAAGAGAAGTTCATCGGAATAAGGCAGAATGGAGCAGCCGTGGACGTGCATGCAGCAGAATGGACGAGACTCAGTAGTCTCGCTTGATCTTTCGCGGCCAACGATGCAGACAGCAGTTGCGGTAAGGAAGCAGTTCTGTCGGGCCAGTCGAATTTAGGGCTAGGCCGACAAACAGTGTTCTTGCAGCTATGGAAGATGATAGTAATGAAGAGCCGGCAGTTGTCCGCGACTTTATGGATGTATTTGCAGATATTTCGGGCTTACCGCCGAAGCGAGATGTGGAGTTCGCGATTGATCTTATTCCTGGTGCAGCGCCAGTATCAAAATCTTATTATCCGATGGCACCAGTGGAATTGGAAGAAGTTAGGAAACAAGTTGGTGAATTACTTGAGAAGGGATGGATTCGAAGCAGCAACTCACCATGGGGAGCTCCAGTTCTTTTAGTAAAGAAGAAGGATGGCACGAGAAGGATGTGCATTGATTATCGAGAATTGAACCGGGTGACTATTAAGAACAAGTACCCGATCCCTAGCATTGGAGAACTTTTTGAGCAGCTTAGTGGCGCGAGAGTATTCTCGAAATTGGATTTGCGATCAGGATATCATCAGGTCCGAGTAAAAGCAGAAGACATTTGCAAGACGGCGTTTCGAACTCGATATGGACATTTCGAGTATCTAGTGATGCCCTTCGGAATGACGAATGCGCCGGCAATATTCATGGATTTGATGAACATGATCTTTCACCATTCTTGGACCAGTTTATTGTGGTATTCATTGACGATATTCTGGTGTACTCGAAGAGTCCGGAGGAGCATGCTGAGCATCTAAAGATCGCACTGCAGACACTGAGACAGGAGAAATTGTATGCGAAGATGAGTAAGTGCGAATTTTGGCTGGAAGGAGTGAAGTTTCTGGGGCATGTTGTGTCGGGCGATGGAATCGCCGTCGATCCCGAAAAGATTGCAGCAGTTCGAGATTGGCCTATTCCAAGAAATGTGGCTGAGATAAGAAGTTTCCTTGGTTTGGCCGGATACTACAGGAGATTTGTGGAGAACTTCGCTCGTTTGGCAGAACCGTTGACCAAGCTTACGCGCAAAGAAGTACCTTTTGGTTTGGACGGATAAATGTGCATTGGCTTTCGAGACGTTGAAGCAGAAGTTGATAACCGCCCCTATTCTGACCGTGCCAAACAATTCTGGAGGATTGGTGTTTCACAGGGACGCATCTGGGAAAGGATTGGGATGTGTTTTGATGCAGCATGGGAAGGTTGTAGCATACGCATCGAGACAGTTGAAGACCCATGAGAAGAATTATCCAACTCATGACTTGGAGCTTGCGGCTGAAATTTTCGCTTTGAAGATTTGGAGACAATACCTTTTGGGCGAAAGAGTCGAAGTCTTTACAGATCACAAGAGTTTGAAGTATGTGTTCACTCAGAAGGAGTTGAACATGAGGCAACGCAGATGGTTGGAGCTGATGGCCGACTACGACCTTGATCTTAAGTACCATCCGGGAAAAGGTTAACGTCGTGCCGGAGGCGCTTAGTCGGTTACCAGCGATTCAGGTTTTGACTGCACAGAGGGAGATCATTGCGGATTTTCGGAGATTTGATTTGGAGGTTGTGCTACCACATGCTATGGGACAGTTGATGCTGTTGCAAGTACAGTCGTCCTTAGTGGAGAAGATTAAAGCGTCACAATCGCAGGATCCTAGACTGCAAAAGTTTCGAGAGCAGGTTGAAGCCGGACTACGAACCGATTTACTGATCCACGAAGATGGTTCGTTGAGATATGGTAGCCGTGTGTGTGTGCCTAAGGGAGATGTGCGTGAAGAGCTTATGAAGGAGGCACACAGTTCAGCTTACTCTGTACATCCAGGAGGGACGAAGATGTACCGAGATATTCGACAGCACTTCTGGTGGGAAGGTATGAAACGGGAGATTGCTCGCTTCGTGGCTAAGTGCTTGGTGTGTCAGCAAGTCAAGACGGAACACCAAAGGGTTGCTGGTTTGTTGCAACCACTTACGATCCCTCAGTGGAAGTGGGAACATATAACCATGGATTTCGTGACGGCTTTACCACGGAATCCAAAGGGCAACAATGCAGTATGGGTGATTGTTGATCGGTTGACCAAGGCAGCTCACTTTATTCCTTTTCGGGTTGGTCAATCGACGGAAACGTTGGCAGAGCAGTACATGCAGGAGATTGTAAAATTGCATGGAGTACCGGTGAGCATCGTGTCCGATCGGGACACTCGGTTCTTGTCGCACTTTTGGAGGAGTTTACAAGAAAGTTTGGGGACTCGATTGAAGTTTAGCACAGCTTATCATCCTCAAACTGATGGACAATCGGAGAGAACGATCCAGACCTTTGAAGATATGTGGAGGGCTTGCATGTTGGACTTCAAAGGTTCTTGGGAGGATCATCTACACCTGGTGGAGTTTTCGTACAACAATAGCTTCCAAGCGTCTATTCAGATGGCTCCGTTTGAAGCGTTGTATGGTCGTAAGTGCCGTTCACCGGTTTGTTGCGATGATGTTGGTGAACGAAGGTTACTAGGACCAGATTTGGTAGTACAGACAGTCGAGAAGGTGAATACAATCAGGAAGCATATGAAGGCAGCTCAAGACAAACAGAAAAGTTGGGCTGACACGTCAAGAAGACCTCTAGAGTTCGCCGTGGGTGATTTGGTATTCCTGAAGATATCACCGACTAGAGGGGTGATCCGCTTTGGGAGTCGGGGAAAGCTTAGTCCTCGATTCGTTGGACCCTTCGAGATATTGGAGCGTGTTGGAGAGGTAGCGTACCGTTTAGCGTTACCACAGTCCTTGGCAGGAGTGCACGATGTGTTTCATGTGTCTCAACTACGAAGGTATGGCCGAGATGGAACACACGTTTTGGATCGTTCGGAGCTAACAGTACGTGAAGACCTAACTTTTGAGGAGCGACCGGTTGAAATCAAGGATCGATGGGAAAAGTTCTTAAGGACAAAGTTATCCCTCTTATGCTAGTTTCTTGGGATAATCGATCGCATGGAGAATCCACTTGGGAACAAGAAGACGAGATCCGGCAGAAGTTTCCTCACCCGCTCCTGTAGTTAGCTATCTTGTATTCTTGGAATTTCGAGGACGAAATTCTTTTGTAGTTGGGTATGATGTAACACCCGAGCCCAATAATACTATTTCTATTGCTAGTTGAGTGTTATGCATTGCTCATTTCAATTATATTGCTTGTTTGGTGCTTTTGCTAAATTTTAACCGGCTAAGTCATTTTGGCACATAACAAATTTTAACACCTAAAATGAAATTAAAAATATCCATGTTGGCCTACTCGTCGCCACTAGTCGCGTGGTAACGTCCGTGCGTCGAGATTTCATCCCGTTCGGCGAAACGGGCAAGTTTGGACGATTACACGCGCGTGCAAGTGTCCGATTTGGAGGCATGCATTTTAATCATTAAACACCTCTTTTTAAAAGTTGGAACTCGCTTAAAATCCTATAATTTGAATTTGGAACATTTGGGCGCAACCCGGACGCGATTTGGAAATATTTCATTTAGCGCCGAAATGCCCAATTAATTAAATATTTTTTTAAACCATATAATATATTTTCGGTTCTATTTACAACGATAAAAATCACACAATCTTTTACTCTTAACTGTTCCTTCCCCTCCAACAATCACGAGCTCCTTCTCGTGGGCCCCCATCACCATATCTCTCTCTCTCTCTCTCTCTCTCTCTCTCCAATCCTATTCTTTCTCTCTCTCATCCTATAATCTCTCTCTCTCTCCTCTAATAACACCTCTCTCTCTCTATCCCTCTATTTTTCCCCACATCCTTCAGAAACCCATCACGAGAACCCCGAACCCTAACCCTAGCCACCACGAGCCGTCGCCGCCGATCTCCCCGCGACAACACCACCACCACCGTCTTCATCGCCTCCTCGGCCTCGACAGCATCCTTTCCTTCCTCCGTTCTCCCTCCTCCAGAAACTGCAAACCCACCCGACGCCATCACCAGCATCCAGTGGCCGCCGTCGCCGCCGCATCCCATCGCCGACGACGCCCGAAACTTCCTCCCTTCATCCTCGTCCCGACCTCGTCGTCCTCTTCCTCCTCCCCTCGCCGGACCACCACCAACCCGAGCCCAACCCCCATCACCTAACTCTCCAGTTCGCCGGAAAAGGGACACCGTCGACCCCCTCGTCGTCGCCAGCACACCGACGACCACCTCCTCTCCTCCCTGCAACCCGGGCCAGGCTAGAACCTCTCCCCTACTCACCGCACCCTCGATCCAGCCACCTCCAGCTATTGCCGCGCCCACTGTTCATCGCCGCCGGCGCCCCATCGCCGTCGAACCCGTCGTGGTTGCCCTGGTGTTTCCCTGTAAGCATCCCTATCTTTCC
The DNA here is from genome assembly GCA_030015575.1 of Agapanthus africanus. Classification (NCBI taxonomy): domain Eukaryota; kingdom Viridiplantae; phylum Streptophyta; class Magnoliopsida; order Asparagales; family Amaryllidaceae; genus Agapanthus; species Agapanthus africanus. Next base: position 243,739,375 of record CM057342.1, read on the forward strand.
ATTAATGTTAAACCCCCTCTCGCTAGTCCTTGTCTTTGTATATCGTGTTTTGCTAACTTCGTCGCTTTTGTCTTTCGCCGGATTCCGGCCGTGCCGTCGTTTGGACCCGACTCTCCAGCGAAGTGCTCTAGTCCGTGTGGTCCCGCTGTTCGCTGTTTGGACTCGATCCGTGGCCCGTGCACCCGTCTCGTGTTTTCCGCCGACTTTGCATTCGTGTTTTCCGGTTTGCGAAACCGTCGAGGCAAGATTTCTTGCTACATGCTACGTTAAACTAATTAAATATTTGACTCATAAAACTTGCTGTTTTAACTAAGTATTGTTACTTGTCCTCATTGGACGAAATGTGATATGCATTATAATACTGCCATCTAAATTGTACTTTGCCACCATAACTTTAATAACGACTACCTGCTAATCATTTCACTATTTAGAGGATGATAGTCGCACACTTAAATCTTTATTACCTGCTGTTATTGATATTGCGCTACCCTGTGATTATTGCACCCCAAGGGTGCTCGAACCTGTTAATATCATACAACTGCACCATATTCATGTGCTATTGTGATTAAGTGAACCGTTATTGTTAATTACTTTTTCTTGCTGCTGTTACTTATTTGATTGTATACCTGTTGAGAGCACATACTCGGTTACATTGCATATTGACTCGACCCTGCTACACCTGATATATATTTACATACTGATACATCGGACATGACACCCTGTACTTACTGACTCAACCTACGGTACTACGACCTGACTTGTTACATGATCTCATGCCTAATGCCGACAAACTTGACTTGGGGTCCTCATGGACCACTCCTGTTGCCTATCCAGACAAACCTGACCTGTTACCTGATCCTGTGTCGGCATTAATCCTTGATTATTGAATACCTGACCTGACATACATAACTTGGGGGTATGGTGAAATCAAAGGTGAAACCGACTTGTAACTCAACAGTTCGATACCGGTTCTGATCAGTCTTACGGGCTTGGCCTGCCCCGGAGTGATGATGCTGACATCACTCATCCATCCAGCTACCTATTACTGCTTAGCGGCACGTCTCGGATTCAGCCCCGAGAACCTTGACCGTGGTCCCGGGCACGCACGGGATACTATTGAGTTACATCGACGATTCATCAATTGATTTCAAAGACTATAGAGTAGAAACCTGATAGGACAGTTTAGTTACCACTGCACATTACCCTGCACTGTTATTTCTTAGTACTGCTTTATTCATGTTCATATCTGCATTGCTTATTACCATGTTTATATTATATTATTTGGTTGACATGACGCGCTGACGTCTGGGTTTTGCATGGCCCAGATTCTTTACCACTGTCGCCGACCGAGCAGGAGTACTTCAGCCAGCAGGCTGATTTGTGAGTTCTGTAGTAGTTAGTTTACTTATTGCACTTTATTTCCTGGTGCGATCCCGCATTACGGGACGTACCTTTCTATTATTGCATTGGATCACTTGCTTCCGCACTTATTGTTTATTGATTCTTGTTATTATGGATTTGGACATGTATTAGATTAGTTTATTATTTTGTTCTTGATATCTCTACAACCGTAATGTGACTGTGGATGGATATTTCCTACCCACAGGTAGCATGGTTGGCTATGTCACGTGCCCAATCTTGCGTACTCTGGGAAGCGGGGCGTGACAAGATTTTTCAGCTCTGCGATGCCTTCTTTAATCCGTAGATTGATTTAAGCAACTTGCATATGCTTCCGTTGCTCACTGTCTATGAAGCCCTCCGGCTGTGTCATGCACACGCTCTCTTCTAAATCACCATTTAGAAAAATGGTCTTGACGCCCATCTGCCAGATTTCGTAGTTATGGTATACAGTAATGGCAAGTAGGATCTTGATGGACTTAAGCATGGCGACAGGAGAAAATGTTTCATTATAGTTGACACCTGGTCGTTGACGAAAACCTTTTACTATAAGTCTAGCTTTGAAAGTCTCAACTTTTCCATCTACACCAAGTTTCATCTTAAAGATACACTTGCTCCTGATGGGTTTTACCCCTTCAGGAGCAACTTCCAAAGTCCATACTTTGTTTGTGTACATGGATTCCATCTTGGATCGCATAGCATCCAGCCATTTCACAGAGTCTTTACTTATGATGGCCTTCTCGAAACTAGTTGGGTCATCATCTTCCATGATGCAATCATCACTCCCACCGTCTACGATAAAACCGTAATATCTCTCAGGTGGATGAGGAACCTTACTAGATCTGCGAAGTGGCTGGGGTTCGTCGGGGACCATTGAATCCTCCGGTTCTACCAAATTGTCAGTTATAGTTTGTGTAGCTGGAACTTCTTCCAGTTCTACCTCATGACCACTAATTTCTTTCATAAGAAATTCCTTATCTAAAAAGGTGGCATGTTGAGAAACAAACACTTTTTGTTCCTCGGTATGGTAGAAGATATATCCATATGAATTCTTTGGATATCCCACAAACTTGCACAAAACATACATTGCATCGAGCTTGTCCGGATTTTTCTTTTTAACATAGGCCGGACAACCCCATATCTTAACTCGTTTAAGAGATGGTCTCTTCCCATTCCATATCTCATATGGAGTGGTAGGCACGGATTTGGCCAGAACCCTGTTCAATAGGTATGCAGTTGTCTCAAGTGCATAACTCCAAAAGGAGATAGGTAACTCAGCAACACTCATCATAGAGCTCACCATATCTGTTGGATATGTATGCCCTAGAGGCTATTATTGTATATGCATACATGTGGATGCTAGGGATATGTATGTACATGACATTCTTGCTCGGTTATATAGTATATTGTTTCAGTTGTCTTTTATCAGGATATGTGTATTTGTTTTTATTCATGCTTTATCTTGCTCAGTTATATAGTATATTGTTTCAGTTGTCTTTTATCAGGATATGTGTATTTGTTTTTATTCATGCTTTATCCAGCTTGCACATATTGATAAAGACTTGATACAGTGATATACTATTATGGTTTGAGTTTATCTTAACATGGCATATGTTATACATGTTATTAAATATTGCGGTTACATGTTGATAAAGCCCGTAGGATCTTGCTTGACTACCTGCGTTGTGATGGCGATCATACTTGTGGGAGCAGGGTAGTCCATAAGCACATCCTTAAACGGTCCCTAGTCGCGTGAGAATCGAGACCGGGCATTGATACTCCAGAGTAGGCTAGTGTATATATTTCTAGCCCTGACAAGGGCAACGGTTGGTCCCGCTGCCTTTAGTCAGATGCACCTAAGGTCGTATACATATGCTCACTGGGTATGAGTACACTGGACGGACTCGCGGAGAACATCCAGATGGTACTATACCTATCGTCAGATGGAAGTTCTCAGGTGACATGTGTACGGGTTAGTCTTCGGACCTGAGATCATCATTTGTCTCATGTGAGTTCCCAATGTGCTTTGATCACTACCCTACCACGGCTCTACTGTGTCGTGCAAACAGGTTTTGGTTGGGTACAGTACCAAGTCACATGGAGGCAGTGAGCGATTATTGGGGATTCATCTCTCCGTCGATATCGCACAGTGTTCGATTGGTCGGGACCATAAGATCTTGGCCAAGGCAGTTGGGATTTACTGGTAGGTTGATCAGCAGTTTCTTAGATTGGTCCTGAGCCATATCAGCATGACTTATCGGGTTATTAGGGTATGACGTTTACCACCCCCTAGACCCGGTATGCGATACTCTTCGATCACATACATGTACTTGTGCACGTGTGATATTCGGTCGGATAATACTAGTGGGTTTTGGTTTAAACCGGATCCTAGTCTTATATTGATGGATTATTTTCGTCTTATTGTATTCGTATTCTTCGGAATACATATAAGGGTATGTATATACGGATGATGGGCATTCTCGTAATTCACTCGAGAAAGCTTCTAGAATGAGACACCTCATTAGGGTTTCCTTTTAATCTTTTGATTAAAGATTAAAGCTTTTAATCTTTTGATTAAAGATTAAAGATAAATGAGGTAAAGGAAATGAGGTGGTGATATTTTTGGATGAAGCATGACTTATAGCTTGACAAAATAGATATTTGTGAGGCATGGTTGATATTTTGAAGAGATATTTTATCTCACCATTTATTTGTATGCTTCATAGATATTATTATTATCTCACATGACCCATTCATTCTTCATCCAAGCCTTTTCTTCACTTGCTCTTCCTCAATCTCTCTCTTCTTCCTCATAACTCTAAACCTCTCATTAGTTGAGAAACCTATGGTTCCAAGAGACAAACTAATTCATCATCACTCTCTACACACTCTAGGCTACATAGATTAGCAAGCTAAGTAACCTAGTTACCTTGTTTTGGAGGTAGGAGCTCAAAATCGGAACTCTCGGGTAGATCATCTATTACGCGAGGTGGCCAAAGTTCAAGCACGATCCGTACTTCTTTCGAGGAGCTAGAGGAGAGGATTGAAAACCCGAAGGATTTGATTCTCTTGGTATAACTTTCTATCATAGTAGATAGATATCATTTGTAGCTAGTTGGGTTTATGGTAAAGATCCGGATTAGGGTTATTATAGCACCTAGTTTTGTTCGTTATCAAAATTTATGTTCCGCAAATGGCCATGGGAGATGGCTAGGGCGCTAGTATAAGCTTTCATGGTATCAGAGCCAACCCAAAATGCAAGGTTCCCTACGTCGTCACTGGGTTTCGGGAGGCATCGACCATGCCATTTAAAAAAAATTGGCGCGCTAAAGAACCCTAACCTAGAATCTTAACTAGAGAATTAGACGAATCAAGAATGCAAACACCTTTACATCTAAGTGAACAAGAAATACAATCTTTGTAGATCGGTCCTTCACTTCAATAACTCCGTATAGTAGTCCCTTCTCTCCAAGTAGTAAACTCCCGGTCTCAAGAAAGGCTCCACAAGATGGAACAAGCTTGGTTGAAGTCTTCGAGGCCGAAGATGATCTACGTCGAGGAGACACCAACTCAAGCTACCTCTTCACTAATGTGGAATTAGTGAACCAAACACCCTAAACTAAATATTTAATCTAGTAGAGGATGATGAGGTAGGAATTCTGTTCACTTTAAAAATATTTTTCTCACTCATTTTCTTCACCTCCTAAAAAGCTAGAGAGCTTGAGGAAGGTGATGAAGAAAAGCAACCATGGAAAAAGTCTAGTGTAGAATGGCAACCATGGGTGAGTTAATATCAAATACTAACTCATGTAGAGACTAAACTATGGCTAATCATAATAGTTGGGTTAATAAATATCTTAAGTAAAACAAAATTGGTGGACTTAGTCAATGATTCTACAAGCTTCCACTAAGCATCAACCATGACTAAATTCCACTCAATTTTGAATTGCTTTAAATAAATAAAACCCTTGATTATGTTAAGCATGGTGTGAGTCACATACACCCATGTCACATGTATCATCTAGTATGACACACAAAAATGTACATTAATTATAACACATATATACTAAATGCACAAGTGAGAAAAAGAATTCTTAAGTGAGCTAATATTAGTTAATGCAAATTAATATATCAAATATATAATTATACATTAAATTATTAAATCAACACTTGATTTAATAATCCGGCTATATCACATACAACCGAATAATATCAAATGTATCAACTTATCGAATCAACACTTGATTCGACAGCCCGGCGATATCACATATAAACGACCGATATCATATATCACGAGAATAGAAGACGATATCACATACATGTAAGTCGATGTTAGACACCCCACATGATGCGAGGAGACGGAATAGGTAAAACAATCATTTTGTTTAAACTAACATCGACTAACTATACGGATCTTTGCCAAACCCTAACTAACAACAACATAGGAGGGATTAGCTACTATGAAAGAAGATTATACCTAATGAACCAAGTCCTTCTTGTTCTCGTTGACCACCTCCTCGTCGGCCTCCTCTTTGTGATAGAAGATCCACCTGAGAGCTACTTCTCCAAGCTTGAACCTCACTTTTGAGGTAACTAGGTAACTAAGAGTGCTAATCAAAGCAACCTAGAAGATATAGAATAGGATTAGGGATCTTTGAGTCTTGCTAACCCTAGGATCTCAACACATGAGAGGATTAGGGTTAGGGTTTGAAGAGAGAGAGCTTGAGGAGAGAGAAGGTGAGAGTGAGAATGATATGAAATAATATCTCATTTAGAATATATGAAGCATAATAATTATTAAATGAATAATCAAATGATAATATCAACCATGCTTCATTTATTCACTTTGTGTGATTCATCTCATGAGTCATTAATCATTAAATGCATCATTAACTCATATGGATGAATCGCACCATGAGTCATTAAACCAATTAATGCAAATTCCACCTAAGCCTCCAACTCATCAATCTTCTATAAGGTTCTCGACAAATTACGAGAATGCCCCTCCCGTCCGTGAAAACACGGAATTACTGAGACTGTATAAATCCAATAATCCAATACTAGAATTTGGCTTAAACTAAAGCCCGCTAGTAAAAACTGTCCGAACATCGTACGTGCGTAAAAACACATATGTGTCCGAACCCTGTCGTAAAACCATACGACCTCTATATCGTTTCGCCCGAAGAAGGGAAACTCTCTGTGTGGGACTCTAAAGACTCGACTACTACGCTGGCAGTGGGTTTAACCACAGGCCGCAAGCAGTACTAGCTGTACGTAACGGTCCCCAGGTAGATGTCGATAAGAAGGCCGATGAGGAAACCCATCCGAACTCCTACTGAGCCTAATGTGACAATCTCCGTACAGTCCGGTCTGTTCGTCTAGGACTATCGCATATCGGGCCTAGGGGGTGGCAAGCGCCAGTCCCCTAAAAGCGGTATAAGTCGTGTCGGAGCGAAGCCCAATACACCTTGAGAAGCTACTGGAAAATCTACCAGTAAATCTCGCTTGCCCTGGCCAGGGACTTTGCGTAATGGCTCTCCAAACACAGCGCGATATCAACTCCCAATATCGGGAGAGACGAATCCTATCTAACCGCCACTGCCTCCAAATGCTTCGGGACTGCACCCAACTGCTACCTGTTTGCATGACTCCTTTGAGCCGTGTGTAAATCCCCGTTTCCATCTCAATAAAAGTTTCCTATTTTCCAAATTCCAGTGATTTCCTTTCTTTTTTCCCTCGTATTTTAATTGGTTGCTTAACCTTAATATTTAAACTTTATTTTCCAGCCTTTTAAAAATCATAGTCCAAAACCAAAAGCTAAAATATACTAATATATACACAACCCTAAAAGCCAAAACCCAAGATTTAAAACTAAAGCCAAATTAAACTAAAACCAAACTACTTTCTTAAACCCTCAGCCCATTTAGTTTTTCTTTCCATTTAAATTCATAAATTAACTTCCTTCTCAGCCCGCCACCTCTTCAGCCTATTTAAATTTTTCCTTTAAAATTAACCCAGCCCGTTCCCTCTCCTCAGCCCACTCACCGTATTTTTTTTAAATAAATTCTTTATTTAAAAATCCCGTCCCGTTCAAACCCTCAGCCCACGAAAACTTAATTAATAAAAAAAAACCCAAGCCCAACTCCCTCGGCCCGTGACCAGCGACCCGACCCGCTTCTCCCTTTCTCCTCCAACGGTAACCTTCCTCCATTCCCGCTCGCGACCCGCCTCCTCCACCACAGCTTCCGCCCATGCCCACGCTCGATATTGCAACGTTACACCCACGACTTCAACCCTCATTCACTTCCTCACACCCTCATCTCTTTCTCGCTCACCAACTCCATCACAAAAACTCTTTCCTCTCAAAAATTTCTCCCCGAACCCACTGCAACCTCGACGCCGGCGATCACCCCATATCTTCGTCGACCTCACCTTTCCACCTCGCTCTCTTCTCTCCACAACTCACCCCACCGAGCTCCCTACACCTTCAGCTGCCGCCAAGAACCCCTGCACACCCAACCCCCTGCACACCCGAGTTCCCCTGCACCATTCGGCCACCCCTTCCACTCAACGCCGGCGAGCCCCCAACTGACCAGGAACGCCTCATCGATCTTCTACATCCTCAGCATCGTCATCATCACTCCAAAATCCAGAACCCGAGCCCCACTTCTCTCTCTCTCTTCAAAATATACAAAACCACACACATCCCGACACCCACTGCAGCCTATCGCCGGAGCGACGCCGTCGACCGTCGTCGATCCCTGTGCACTCGCTGAGAACCACTGAGCACCCCTCAACCTCCAGTGACTGTGCGACGACTCCGGGCAACTCCGACACAAATTCCGTATCGGGAGCCAAGCTCGTGCAAATCGTTTCACGACGTACATCGCGCGTTCGTGACGCCGCTACTGCCGTGCAACCCCGAGACGTTTCCAGGCAAGTGTTTTACTTGCAACATGCTAATTTAATTGTGATACAAACTTAAATCGTTTAGTTTATAATTTACCGATTCCCGATATATTTTGCGACCTATGTGTTCGATGCTAGACCCCAATGAAAATACTTGCTTAATTTGACGGAAATAGATGTTTTCTGTTGGCCCATATAATGACGAATATCGTATATAAATCTCACTGGAAAATACGATTGTTAGTGACTAAAATTGATACCCCCAAATATGCCGATAAAACTAGAATTTTTCCATATCTGAAAATGATTAAAATCACTGTAAATTATGTGCATACTGGAATGATGCGTTCGAGGGCTTAAATCGAAGCCGACTCGACGAACTTTAATTCTATGTAAACTTATAATGTTTTCTGTACAGTAAATACGATGATATTTTGATCGGAGTGCGACTCTGGACTGCAGTCCAGAGCGGCTCTGATTACTGTGTATTGTCCCAAAATGTGTGTCACTTTGTTTCCTGAATTCTTATGTTACGGAACTCTACAATGGATTAAAGATAGATCTGTTATCTAAACAAAACAAATGGTTTCATTCCGTTTCATTGCCATTTGCTATTTAAATTGTAATTAAAAGGGCAGGACGTATAACTGTCCAGAGCAGATTTAGAAGTGACATACTGATGTTAAACTGTGTATAACTTTCGACGTACAGACGCGATTGAAGATCCGTCTATTGCGTTGAATACCCTATCGAGAATCCTATATTTTATTCAACTGTAGCATCGCTAAATTCTGAGCCCAACTGGGTGCAATTCGTGTCGCGAAACGGACGTTCAGTTCTGAAACTGAATTTCCAGCCGCGAGCACTTAAAATGAAACAGCTGTATCTTGAATACCGGAAATCCGATTGAACCGAAATTAATTTTGAGGAATTTCTGACTGAGTGTTCTATTTATCGTATTTGTATCATTTCGTTGAATTCTAGACAGACGAATTTATGCAATTTTTGTAAGTTAATGACATGCATATTGATTCATAACATACTTAGCTTATTGATGGCATACATACATATATCATACCCCATTTGCCATATACTTAGTGTTAGCGCGTGTTAGAGACAGTGGACATTGCATTATCGTGCGTGATTGATGTTGGTTTAGGAGTGACGAGTACACCAATGGAAAGTGAATATTCGTGACAGTGATTGATACAGTGAACAGTGATAAAACCGTGCCATTGGTATACTTGTACACGACTAAATCAAAATCATAAATAGTGTAAACCTGGGGATAAAGGGGAAATCGAAGTGGAAAGAGAATCGTATTTAGCGGGACCGTGTTTTAGAGGATGATCATTCGAGCAGCGATATATATATTAGGTAGGATCTAGCGATCCGGCTGACAGGGTTATGTCCCAGGCATGTGGACCGTTGTCTCGGGTATGTACGAGACTCCTGTTAAACATGATCCTCCTTCCACTATGCGATTTCAAACATGACCTAGAGACCGATAGGGACACAGATCATATTCTGCATCATATAGTGACATAGTGATTACTCGCATTGTACTTTCACTAGTATCACCTCTTTTACCTGTTTCTCTTATTATAATAATATTGCTATTGTGTCGCTCTGACGACCTGAGTATGCATGCACAGATTCCGTGGAAGGACCAGCACAGGAGACGGATCTACCTTTCGAGTTCACGGAGATATAGTCGAGTGTACTTTCTTCCTTTACTGCTTTCCATAAAAGTGATCGTGAGATTGAACTTGGTTAGTAATTGTTCTTGTTATCTGTAATTTGTGAACAATGGATTTTAATGTAATAAATTAGTGATGTGATTCCTGGGAACTGTTAACTGACGACGGGTATAATACCAACCAACAGTTCCGTGCGAGTCCTGTCCGGTGTACCCGTAACCCAACGAGCACATGTATACTATCTCCAGTACGACGTACTGATAGCTGTGGGACATACCATCTCCCCAACTGGGATGAGAAGCGTACACACTAGTCTACTCCGGAGTATCGATACCCTGTCTCGATAATCCTACGACTAGGGACCTGAAAAAGGATGTACTTGTAGACTACCTAGCCCCCACTAGTGTGACTGCCATCACAACGCTGGTAGTCAAGCAAGATTCTAAGGGCTCTATCAATACGTACACACATATTAAGATAGATATAAACCAAGTAGCATACTACCATGTTTAGCAAGACTGTTAATATAACTGTGAATATCCCAAGCTTCCATTAAGTAATATACAAGCTAGTAAGATACAATAATGGCCCCTAGGGCATATACACTAACAATCTCCCACTTGCACTAGGGCCATGTACTGGCGTATCGAAGACCTATTATCTCGAGTAGCCTCTCGAACTGAATCTGAGGTAAGGCCTTAGTGAATGGATCAGCAGTGTTCTCCTATGTAGCAACTCTCTGGACCTCGATCTCCCGGCGATCTATGATCTTCCTGATCAGGTGATACCGCCTTAAGATGTGTCTGGACTTCTGATGGGACCTGGGTTCCTTTGCTAAAGCTATAGCTCCGTTGTTATCGCAATACAATGGTATTGGATCAACAATGGTAGGAACCACCTGATGTTATGTTAGGAACTTCTTCATCCAGACCGCTTCTTTTGCGGCATCACAAGCAGCGATATACTCCGCTTCCATCGTAGAGTCAGCAACGGTGTCCTGCTTGGAACTCTTCCAGCACACCGCCCCTCCATTGAGGGTAAAGACATAACCTGACATGGACTTGGAGTCATCCTTGTCACTCTGGAAGCTGGAATCAGCAAAGGCCTCAATTTTGAGGTCTTTTCCGCCGTAAACCAAGAACATCTCCTTAGTCCTTCTCAGGTACTTGAGAATGTTCTTTACTGCTATCCAGTGCTTCTCCCCTGGGTCTGACTGATACCTGCTTACCACGCTCAGTGCGTAAGTTACTGTGCAAAATTGGGTGGGTGAAGACATCATACGGCCGCGGAACCGCCGCAGAAGCCAGGCTTCTGCCGCGGTTCCGCCGCACTATGGAGGAATTGGGTGATCGTGTTTCACAGTAATTCTTAGAAAGTCTTGCTGAATTTTCTGCATATTTTTAATTTGGAAAAAACCCAGTTTTTAAAAAATGTACAGAGAGCAACTTTGATATTAGGGTTTCGGTTCGATCGGACTTCAAACTCCGTCTGGACTTCACCTAAGGCTCTAGCTAGGCTCTGATACCACTGTAGGGTTCCTAGGCACGCTAATGAAGTCTCACAAGGCATCAACCATGCCAATTTCAAATTTTACGGGTGCCGAGAAACCCTAATACGGATCGTTGACTAGAAGTTTAGGCGAAATACGAATCTAGTTAACAACTTAACTAAAGATAAGAAGCTACAACCTTTGTAGATCCGGATATCCACTTCCTTGGCTCCACGTAGGCGTCCTCTCGCTATCCATCTCGAATCCCGGACTCAATCGTCGGCTTGATCGGAAAAATGGGCGGACTAGGTCGTCGGCTTCGTGCCGAAGATGATCTACGTCGAGGCATCACAAGTTCAAGCTCCGACTTCACAAATTTGTGAAACTTGTGAAGAAAACACCCAAAACAACTTGGCAAGAGGTAGAGGGTGAATAAATAGGAGGTGGGTTCACTTTAGAATTGGATTTCTCACTTTAGAACTCAAGTTGCCATTGATGGCATCAAGCTTTCTTTCTTGATGAAGATGATGAAGAAGAAGAAAGAATATGATAAGTGTTGATTTAAAATGAAAATAAATCAATACTTATCATAAGCTAACTAAGGTTAAGTGTAGAGAATAGACCATGGTAAATGGGAATGGTTAGGGTTAAGCATGAAGACAAATGGTCTCTTTAGTCAAAGCTTCATGAAGCTTCAACAAGCTTCATGATAAAAAGAAACCATTTTCTTTTCTTTTATCTATTTAAATAAATAAAGAATGGATAAATAAATAGATGAATAACACAAAACCCTAACCATTATCATAACCATGGTTTAATTCTTTGCACAAACCCAAGTAAGTATGTATCATCAAACATGATACAATCAAGTGCACACAAAAGCATATCATATATACAATGTGCACTTCAAGTGAGAAAATCCTTTTAAAATGAACCAATACTAGTTAATGCAAATTAATATATCAAATATACAATTATACATTAAATCATTAAATCAACACTTGATTCAATGATCCGGTCATGTCGCACATAACCGACTAGTATACAATGTATCGATTTATCGAATCAATGATTCGATAACTAGGTTATATCGCATACAACCAATCGAAACATTCATCGCGAGAATGAAATACGGTATCACATACACGCATTATTCTCGGTCCCGCACATATCTCATATGCGCTCCTATTTCGTTTCGCTTGAGCCAGGAAACCTCTGCGTAGGACTCTAAAGACTCGTCAATACGCCGGTAGCAGATGATGATCATATCAAGCACCCACAAGCCGCAAGCGGTCTGCTAAACGTAACGGCCATCCGGGTATTGAGCGATCAGAAGATCGACGAGCTAGCCCGCTCACACTCCTGTGAATCCAACCAGTAACACTTACCGTACAGTCCGGTCTGTTCGTCTGATATGTCGCATATCAAGTCTAGGGGTGGTAAACGTCAGACCCCAATAACCGATAAGTCATGCCGATGTGAGGCTCATAACGGGTCGAGAAACTACTGGTAACACTTACCAGCAAATCTCTGATCAGCCCTGGCCAGGGACTTCCCTGTTACGGCCAATCGAGCACAGCGCAACATCAACCCCCAATACCAGGAGAGACGAAACCCCTCCTATCGCTCATTGCCTCCATGTGACTCGGGACTGTGCCCAAAGACCACCATTTTGCACGCCCTCATGGACGTGGTAAGGTGGAGATCAAAGCACAGTGGGAATCACACAATACTCTATGACGATCTCAGGTCTACAGACTAACCTGCACAAGTGTCACCTGAGAACTTCCATCTGACGTGAGGTATAATACCATCTAGGAGTTCTCGGCGAGTCCGTCCAGTGTACCCAGTCTCCACTGAGCACCCGTATATTATCTCTGATGTCAAACACCAATGGATATGGGATCATCCATCGCCCATCTCATGGGTCGAGAAGCGTATACGCTAGTCTACTCTGGTATATCGATGCCCTGTCTCGATACACCCACGACTAGGGACTTTGAAGGATGTACTTATGGACTACCATGTCCCCACTAGTATGATCTGCATCATAGTCCAGGTAGTCAAGTACACATCCTAAGGGCTTTATCAACATGTAACTATAAGACAGTTTAAAGAGACAAGTGTACATGTTAAGATAAAAAGTAACCAGATAGCATACTATCATATCGAGCAAGAAAGTCATCTCTATATATGTCCAAGCATCCAATATAATATACATCATCTGTACAATACTGGCCTCTAGGGCATACATACAACTAACAATCTCCCACTTGCACTAGGGCCAGCTGCTGTAGTATCGCATACCGAGCATCCCGAAGAGTCTCTCAAACTGTATCTGGGGAATGGCCTTCGTGAGTGGATCCGCCGTGTTGTTCTTCGTGTCAACTCTCCTGACCTCGATCTCCCGGCGATCAACTATCTCCCGGATCAGGTGATACCACCTCAGAATATGCCTGGATCGCTGATGGGACCTGGGTTTCTTGGCCAAAGCCACCGCTCCATTGTTATCGCAATACAAAGGTATTGGATACTCAATGGATGGAACCACTTCAAGTTCAGTAATGAACTTCTTGATCCAGACAGCCTCTTTGGCAGCATCGTTGGCAGCGATGTATTCAGCCTCCATCGTCGAGTCTGCCACGGTTTCCTGCTTGGAACTCTTCCAGCTAACCGCCCCTCCGTAAAGGGTAAAGACAAAGCCCGACTGCGACTTAAAGTTGTCCTTATCACTCTGGAAGCTCAAATCGGTAAAGGACTCCACTTGGAGTTCTCCGTTACCATACACCAAGAGCATCTCTTTAGTCCTTCGTAAGTACTTGAGAATGCTCTTCACAGCTGTCCAGTGACTCTCTCCAGGATCAGCTTGATACCTGCTCACTATACTTAGTGAGTATGCTACATCGGATCTGGTACATAGCATTGCATACATGATAGAGCCTACAGCCGAAGCATAGGGTATCCCTTGCATGCGAGCTCTCTCCAAATCAGTCTTGGGAGACATCTCTTTGGAGAGAGTGACTCCAGAGATCGTGGGCAAGTTCCCACGGTTGGATTCTTCCATACTAAACCTCTTTAGTATGGTGTCAATGTACCTGGATTGGGACAATCCCAATATCCGTTTGGATCTATCTCTATAGATCCTTATTCCCAATATGCAGGAGGCATCACCAAGATCTTTCATTGAGAATCATTGTGATAAGAAGAGCTTGACTGATTGCAGCATAGGAATATCATTTCCTATCAAGAGTATGTCGTCCACGTACAATACGAGGAAGACAACCTTACTCTCTGCTGCCTTCTTGTAAATACAAGGTTCATCTGGATTTTTGACGAAATCAAACTCTTTGATAACGACATCAAAGCAGATGTTCCAACTCCGCGATGCTTGCTTTAATCCATAAATGGATTTAAGCAGCTTACACACCTTCCCGCTGCTCCCACTGTCTACGAAGCCCTCTGGCTGAGTCATGTACACGCACTCTTCTAAATCACCATTTAGAAAGGCGGTCTTAACATCCATTTGCCATATTTCGTAATCATAATATGCAGCGATGGCAAGCATGATCCGGATGGATTTAAGCATAGCTACTGGAGAAAAGGTTTCGTCATAGTCCACACCTGGTCTTTGACGAAAACTCTTTGCAACAAGTCTAGCTTTGAAAGTCTCCACTTTCCCATCTACACCAAGTTTCTTTTTGAAGATCCACTTGCTCCCGATGGGTTTTACCCCTTCAGGAGCAACATCCAAAGTCCATACTTTGTTGGTGTACATGGATTCCATCTCGGACCGTATAGCATCCAGCCATTTCACTGAGTCCCTACTCGTGATGGCCTGCTCGAAACTAGTTAGGTCATCATCAGCCATGATGCAATCCTCGCTCCCACCATCCATGAGAAAACCGTAGTATCTCTCAGGTTGGCGAGGAACCCTACTAGATCGGCGGAGAGGGTGGGGTTCGTCGGGAACTACTGAATCCTCTGGTTCAACCAATTCTTCTGTCGTAGTCTGTATTGCTGGAACCTCTTCCAGTTCTACCTCCTTGCCACTAATCTCTTTATCAAGAATTCCTTTTCTAAAAAGATGGCATGTCGAGAAACAAACACCTTTTGTTTCTCGGTGTGGTAGAAGATATACCCGCGCGAATGTTTGGGATATCCAATAAACTTACACAGAATGGACCTTGCCGCGAGTTTGTCTGGATTTTGCGTTTTTACATATGCCGGACAACCCCATATCTTAACATAATTAAGACATGGTCTCTTTCCTTTCCATATTTCATATGGAGTGGTTGGCACGGTTTTGGTGGGAACCATATTCAATAGGTCTGCAGCTGTTTCCAGTGCATACCCCCAGAAGGAAATAGGTAACTCAGCTGTGCTCATCATAGAGCGCACCATATCCAATAGGGTGCGGTTCCTCCGTTCTGATACACCGTTGTGCTGTGGTGTATATGGAGGAGTCAGCTGAGAGAGAATCCCATTCTCTTTTAGGAAGTCCAGGAATTCATTGCTCAAGTATTCACCTCCTCGATCAGATCGAAGGATTTTAATACTTTTTCCGGTTTGGTTCTCAACTTCTTGTTTATATTCTCTAAATTTCTCAAAAGCTTCTGATTTGTGTTTCATCAGGAACACATACCCGAACCTAGAGAGATCGTCAGTGAATATAATGAAATATGAAGAACCATCCCTGGCATGTGTAGACATAGGACCGCATACATCACTATGTATCAGTCCTAAGAGTTCAGTAACTCTTTCTCCGTGTCTTGTAAACGGAGTTTTGGTCATCTTGCCTTTAAGACATGACTGGAAAGTGTCATAAGATGAAAATTCAAACGGATTCAAATATCCATCCTTATGCAACTTAGCCAGTCGTGTCGCATTGATGTGACCCAGTCTACAATGCCACAAGAAGGATTCGTTCAGTTCAGAACTCTTCCTCTTGTGTGTGTTTGTTATGCTCAGAACTGTTGATTGATTTAGGACATAAATGCCATTGCACAACGTGCCTGATCCAACCAACTTTTGGTTACGAAAAATGTTCATAACATTGTCCTGTAATACAAAATTATATCCCTCTTTACTTAACAAAGAAACCGATATAATGTTGCATATCAGGTTCGGCATGTAATAACATTCGTTCAGAACCAAAGTATTACCAGTTGGTAATACAAGGTGATATTCCCCGACAGTCTTAGCTGCAACAATTGCACCATTTCCAACTCTAATGTCTTTATCACATTCTCCAAGTTCTCTACCTTTTCTAAGCCCATGTAACTGATTACATATATGGGATCCTGACCCGGTATCTAATACCCAGGACGTAGGGCAAATGGAGAAACAGTTCTCTGTAACGAACACACCCGAAGAAAATGCATCATCATGTACTTTCTTCAATCGGGTGGCATGGGAATCCTGGTATTCCCCTATATCCTGTTCATTCCTATAACTCTTATAAGAAAGAACGGGACCAACGTTCCCTAGCACAGTATAACGTGCGGGTTCAGTCAATACATCCATATTATTATCTTTATTAGGGCATGAAATGGTCGCTACCTGGAGAGAGAGAGAAGAAAACACTTTAGCGTAAGCTCGTGCAAGATCAGATTGGTTATTATCTTATCTAATCAGGATGGCTCCCACTGGTTTTTATCAAATCTTCCTTCAAACCCTAAAAGGAAAGACTAGCCGGGATTAATTACACACTACAAGTTCGCCAATCTTTCAGCCAGGCTAGTGTCGGTACTTTGAGGGAGGTCCTCCGTGCTTTCGCACGAACCTAATTAATGTAAACCTCATTTTCCCAGAGGCGTAACTTCATTAACACCTTTCTAAACACCTACTTGATCGGCTAATTGTAATGTGTAAAACTCTCCCAGGAGTAACTCTTACTCACAGCGGGTATCGGGATCCAACTATCTCATAAAAGGTATGCAATCTCATTGCAAATTTCAACACTTGAAATTCCCGATAATATTTTGCCCCTAGCGTCCTATGACCTTGACGCAGGCCAACAAACCATAGTGCGCTAGTCAAGTTCAACCCGTCATTTCCTGATTGAATTAAACCCACCCGTACGACCCTTGACGCAGGCCAACAAAGTCGCACGACTACCCTAATCCAATCTGCATCATATGCATAAGCAGGTAAATACTAGTTAGCTACCGCACACTACGCCTTGACGCAGGCCAACAAACGT
Organism: Agapanthus africanus; assembly: GCA_030015575.1. Taxonomy (NCBI): domain Eukaryota; kingdom Viridiplantae; phylum Streptophyta; class Magnoliopsida; order Asparagales; family Amaryllidaceae; genus Agapanthus; species Agapanthus africanus. Next base: position 243,757,073 of record CM057342.1, read on the forward strand.
AGCACGAATACTAACTACTACTTATCTGAAATGACGGAGGGCTACGCAGGTTTTTCTGAAAACCATGAGCGTAATGAACTTGATATCGTCGTAGAATCAAATGAAGTTTTGAAAATGGAGTGATTTTGAGGCTTTTCTAGTTTTGCTAAAGGGGTCACTCCCGGTGAAGGGATCGTCGGCCCTTTCCTCGTCGAATGAGGTGCGGGATATATCATATATATCACTGTGCAAAGCAGAAACTATAGAAGCAATCAAAAGTCAAACCGAGTGTGTAGCATCTGCCAGTTATTGCTAAAGGAGTTACTCCCGGTGAAGGGATCTCGGTCCTTTCCTCATCGAATAAGGTGCAGGGTATATCATATATACCGCTATGCAAAGCAAGAACTGTAGCTACCTGTTTTGTTTAAAATTTGATTCTACAACATCTTAGGTTTCTTTTCTTTCATTAATCACATTAATGAAGTCCCATCATTTAAATACATAAACATCACAGATAAATACGACGTACACTTATGCCATCCGCATTCGTCTCGATGTCCCCTCGTGCACCGTTAGGTTAGGTAACTAACGACAGAGCAGGGCAGGGCTAGTGCGGGTGCAAAACATAAGTAACGTCTATATAATATAGCATATATACTATATAAAGTATCTATCACAGAACATCACAGATATCGCAGCAGAAGAAATATATGAAATATTGGATATACTAGGACGTCCGTGTTTTCAATACGAGCCAGTATAAAACACGGATTCCACGGTCGTGATGAATAGCCAATCCCACACCCCTAGACCCCTACGAGAGCGGCAAGCAACCCTGCCAATTCTAGGGTTAGGATACCCGGACTCGACTCCTCGAGTTGGTCTCCCACTGAACCCCAGAACCCGGTTACTTGTGCTCCCCTTCTTGGGTCCATCCTAATGCGGAAAAGAAAATAATATACAAAAGGTGACATCTTCCGCAATCTGGAAGTGCCCCAAAATAAAAGAATATTACATACAAGTTTTTACATGAAAGAAAATGAAAAACACTCATCTCACATAAAAAAAAACCCGGCTATTCAAACACGACGATCCAATATAACATATCCAGCAACACATAACATCACATGTCATCAACGTAAGTAAATATGCGCATCCCAATTGTCGTTGACATATAGCAACGAAACCGGCGATATCACATATTACACTTACGGTCACAGAAAAGAAAGTGTAAAACTACAACAATTGGAATCCGCAACCTCTTTAGACATCGCATGCCTAATCAAAATGAAATACTTAGACATCACATGCCTGACAGTTATAAACCCCGCATTTTAGTCTCATTATCGAAAACTCTTTTCAATATCAAATGAAACTAAACCGCTAGATTTATATCATTCATTCAGTTATCTCATAACTGTTTGTGAATTCCAATTATTGTATCCCATTCCGGATAAATAGAAAATATTAAACTTTCCGATTGAACATTCGAACACCCAAGTTTTCCCGAAACCGTCCAACACATGAAATAGGTTCAAAGACATTCACTTCATGCCTCAGTACCAACGGTCCAGCCGTAGAAGGGTCAAGCCAACGCCTCACATGTGGCACGCCGTACTGCCCCAAACCCGAAGGTTCAAAGGGCAGTTCAAGACGGTCACATAATCGAGTTAAGGTTTGTTGTCTTCTAGAGGGACCATCGCGTTACTTGCACTACTCAGAACGTCCTTAAACCACACAAAAATCCAACACTTGGATATTTTCCGGCAGGGGAAAAGTTGGGTATTTATATCCGGTCGGACTTTTTAACATAATCAAAAAATTATCCGGAAAGCACTTAGACAAAGTTCGATAATCCGATCGAAATACCGAGTCCCCAATACAACCCAGAATCCTCAACTCTTGAATAAATATTAAAAATTCCCAGAGAACTCAGCACTGAATAAAAAAAGTTACTGTGCAAAATTGGGTGGGTGAAGACATCATACGGCCGCGGAACCGCCGCAGAAGCCAGGCTTCTGCCGCGGTTCCGCCGCACTATGGAGGAATTGGGTGATCGTGTTTCACAGTAATTCTTAGAAAGTCCTGCTGAATTTTCTGCATATTTTTAATTTGGAAAAAACCCAGTTTTTAAAAAATGTACAGAGAGCAACTTTGATATTAGGGTTTCGGTTCGATCGGACTTCAAACTCCGTCTGGACTTCGCCTAAGGCTCTAGCTAGGCTCTGATACCACTGTAGGGTTCCTAGGCACGCTAATGAAGTCTCACAAGGCATCAACCATGCCAATTTCAAATTTTACGGGTGCCGAGAAACCCTAATACGGATCGTTGACAAGAAGTTTAGGCGAAATACGAATCTAGTTAACAACTTAACTAAAGATAAGAAACTACAACCTTTGTAGATCCGGATATCCACTTCCTTGGCTCCACGTAGGCATCCTCTCGCTGTCCATCTCGAATCCCGGTCTCAATCGTCGGCTTGATCGGAGAAATGGGCGGACTAGCTCGTCGGCTTCGTGCCGAAGATGATCTACGTCGAGGCATCACAAGTTCAAGCTCCGACTTCACAAATTTGTGAAACTTGTGAAGAAAACACCCAAAACAACTTGGCAAGAGGTAGAGGGTGAAGAAATAGGAGGTGGGTTCACTTTAGAATTGGATTTCTCACTTTAGAACTCAAGTTGCCATTGATGGCATCAAGCTTTCTTTCTTGATGAAGATGATGAAGAAGAAGAAAGAATATGATAAGTGTTGATTTAAAATGAAAATAAATCAATACTTATCATAAGCTAACTAAGGTTAAGTGTAGAGAATAGACCATGGTAAATGGGAATGGTTAGGGTTAAGCATGAAGACAAATGGTCTCTTTAGTCAAAGCTTCATGAAGCTTCAACAAGCTTCATGATAAAAAGAAACCATTTTCTTTTCTTTTATCTATTTAAATAAATAAAGAATGGATAAATAAATAGATGAATAACATAAAACCCTAACCATTATCATAACCATGGTTTAATTCTTTGCACAAACCCAAGTAAGTATGTATCATCAAACATGATACAATCAAGTGCACACAAAAGCATATCATATATACAATGTGCACTTCAAGTGAGAAAATCCTTTTAAAATGAACCAATACTAGTTAATGCAAATTAATATATCAAATATACAATTATACATTAAATCATTAAATCAACACTTGATTCAATGATCCGGTCATGTCGCACATAACCGACTAGTATACAATGTATCGATTTATCGAATCAATGATTCGATAACTAGGTTATATCGCATACAACCAATCGAAACATTCATCGCGAGAATGAAATACGGTATCACATACACGCATTATTCTCGGTCCCGCACATATCTCATATGCGCTCCTATTTCGTTTCGCTTGAGCCAGGAAACCTCTGCGTAGGACTCTAAAGACTCGTCAAAACGCCGGTAGCAGATGATGATCATATCAAGCACCCACAAGCCGCAAGCGGTCTGCTAAACGTAACGGCCATCCGGGTATTGAGCGATCAGAAGATCGACGAGCTAGCCCGCTCACACTCCTGTGAATCCAACCAGTAACACTTACCATACAGTCCGGTCTGTTCGTCTGATATGTCGCATATCAAGTCTAGGGGTGGTAAACGTCAGACCCCAATAACCGATAAGTCGTGCCGATGTGAGGCTCATAACGGGTCGAGAAACTACTGGTAACACTTACCAGCAAATCTCTGATCAGCCCTGGCCAGGGACTTCCCTGTTACGGCCAATCGAGCACAGCGCAACATCAACCCCCAATACCGGGAGAGACGAAACCCCTCCTATCGCTCATTGCCTCCATGTGACTCGGGACTGTGCCCAAAGACCACCATTTTGCACGCCCTCATGGACGTGGTACGGTGGAGATCAAAGCACAGTGGGAATCACACAAGACTCTATGACGATCTCGGGTCTACAGACTAACCTGCACAAGTGTCACCTGAGAACTGCCATCTGACGTGAGGTATAATACCGTCTGGGAGTTCTCGGCGAGTCCGTCCAGTGTACCCAGTCTCCACTGAGCACCCGTATATTATCTCTGATGTCAAACACCAATGGATATGGGATCATCCATCGCCCATCTCATGGGTCGAGAAGCGTATACGCTAGTCTACTCTGGTATATCGATGCCCTGTCTCGATACACCCACGACTAGGGACTTTGAAGGATGTACTTATGGACTACCATGTCCCCACTAGTATGATCTGCATCATAGTCCAGGTAGTCAAGTACACATCCTAATGGCTTTATCAACATGTAACTATAAGACAGTTTAAAGAGACAAGTGTACATGTTAAGATAAAGAGTAACCAGAAAGCATACTATCATATCGAGCAAGAAAGTCATCTCTATATATGTCCAAGCATCCAATATAGTATACATCATCTGTACAATACTGGCCTCTAGGGCATACATACAACTAACAGCGCGGGTGTAAAATATAAGTGACGTCTAATAGCTATCATATATAGATATTGTACATTCGTCAGACGCAAAAATAGGCATTCCAGATCACAGATGAACATATTGGATTTTCTACGAATCTGCATTCCTTTTGAGTCTGCAAAGAAAGACGGATTACACAGTCGCGATGAATAGCCAAAACCCCACCCTAGACCCCTACGAGTAAGGCAAACTACTCGCCAAGTACCCGAAGTGAAGCGGACTCCCTCAACAACGTGAGTAGGCCACTAAACACTTCAAAGTACCCGATAGTTTGTGCACCCCATCTTGGGTCTATCTTAGGAGCAAAAATCAGTAAATGAAATAATACAACGGTGGCTACAACCTCAACCCAGAAGTGCCCCGCAAAAGAATATTACAACAATTTACAAATTACATTTGAATAAAAGAAACGCTCGTCTTACATGCCCGGCTATCCATTCACGACAATCCAACAAGTCCATAAACACAAACAGTAAAAATCATTACAGAAATGTGCAACCCCCTGCTAACCGACATACTAGCAGTTAGGGGAGGTTTACGAACACATTAAACAAATCACGGATATAATCAAATTAGCCAAACATCGTAGAATTTCGATCAAACAAACACAAATGATTCTACTCCAAATAATTCTCTGTGCACCTGAACCTTGAGCAGAAACAAAACATCCCAGAAAATACAAAATTAACACAAAAGAGTTACTGGGGAATTTTGGGCCGACTCGGCTTCAACTCGGCCGCGGATCCGCGGCGGATCGCTTGGATTGGCCGCGGTTCCGCGGCGGTTTGGCCGAGTCACGAACCCAAATTTCTCCAGTAATCTTATAATTCCCTGCTTGTAATTTTAAGGGTCCTTGAAAAAATTTTAGACCCCGTTTTAAAATCGACAGAAACTATGTGAAAATTAGGTTTTTTTCGGTTCGTTTTGCGATCGAATTTCTAACGACTTTGCTAACAAATTAGTTATGGTTTAGCGAGGTTTTGATACCACTGTAAGTCGACGTTAGACACCCCACATGATGCGGGGAAGCGGAATAGGTAAAACAATCATTTTGTTTAAACTAACATCGACTAACTATACAGATCTTTGCCAAAGCCTAACTAACAACAACATAGGAGGGATTAGCTACTATGAAAGAAGATTATACCTAATGAACCAAGTCCTTCTTGTTCTCGTTGACCACCTCCTCGTCGGCCTCCTCTTTGTGATAGAAGATCCACCCGAGAGCTACTTCTCCAAGCTTGAACCTCACTTTTGAGGTAACTAGGTAACTAAGAGTGCTAATCAAAGCAACCTAGAAGATATAGAATAGGATTAGGGATCTTTGAGTCTTTCTAACCCTAGGATCTCAACACATGAGAGGATTAGGGTTAGGGTTTGAAAAGAGAGAGCATGAGGAGAGAGAAGATGAGAGTGAGAATGATATGAAATAATATCTCATTTAGAATATATGAAGCATAATAATTATTAAATAATAATCAAATGATAATATCAACCATGCTTCATTTATTCACTTTGTATGATTCATCTCATGAGTCATTAATCATTAAATGCATCATTAACTCCTATGGATGAATTCCACCATGAGTCATTAAACCAATTAATGCAAATTCCACCTAAGCCTCCAACTCATCAATCTTCTAGAAGGTTTTCGACAAATTACGAGAATGCCCCTCCCATCCGGGAAAACACGGAAATACTGAAACTGTATAAATCCAATAATCCAATACTAGAATCTGGCTTAAAGTAAAGCCCGCTAGTAAAAACTGTCCGAACATCGTACGTGCGTAAAAACACGTATGTGTCCGAATCCTGTCGTAAAACCATACGACCTCTATATCGTTTCGCCCGAAGCAGGGAAACTCTCTGTGTGGGACTCTAAAGACTCGATTACTACGCTGGCATTGGGTTTAACCACAGGCCGCAAGCGGTATTAGCTGTACGTAACGGTCCCCAGGTAGATGTCAAGAAGGCCGATGAGGAAACCTATCCGAACTCCTACTGAGCCTGATGTGACAATCTCCGTACAGTCCGGTCTGTTCGTCTAGGACTATCGCATATCAGGCCTAGGGGGCGACAAGCGTCAGTCCCCTAAAAGCGGTATAAGTCGTTTCGGAGCAAAGCCCGTTACACCTTGAGAAGCTACTGGAAAACCTATCAGTAAATCTCGCTTGCCCTGGCCAGGGACTTTGCGTAACGGCTCTCTAAACACAGCGCGATATCAACTCCCAATACCGGGAGAGACGAATCCTATCTAACCGCCACTGCCTCCAAATGCTTCGGGACTGCTCCCAACTGCTACCTGTTTGCACGACTCCTTTGAGCCGTGGTAGGGTAGCAATCTAAGAACAGTGGGAACACACTCGAGGCGAAGCAGCAGTGTCAAGTCTGCGGACTATGCTGTACTCATGTCACCTGGAAACTGTTAACTGACGACGGGTATAATACCAACCAACAGTTCCCTGCGAGTCCTGTCCGGTGTACCCGTAACCCAACGAGCACCTGTATACTATCTCCAGTACGACGTACTGATGGCTGTGGGATAGACCATCTCCCCAACTGGGATGAGAAGCGTACACACTAGTCTATTCCGGAGTATCGATCCCCTGTCTCGATAATCCTACGACTAGGGACCTGAAAAAGTATGTGCTTGTAGACTACCCAGCCCCCACTAGTATGATTGCCATCACAACGCTAGTAGTCAAGCAAGATCCTAAGGGCTCTATCAATACGTACACACATATTAAGATAGATATAAACCAAGTAACATACTACCATGTTTAGCAAGACTGTTAATATAACTGTGAATATCCCAATCTTCCATTAAGTAATATACAAGATAGTATGATACAATAATGGCCCCTAGGGCATATACACTAACAATACACGTATTAATCTCGGTCCCGCACATATCGCATATGTGTTCCTACTTCGTTTCGAGCCAGGAAACCTCTATGTAGGACTCTAAAGACTCGTCAATACGCCGGCAATAGTTGGTGATCATATCAGTCACCCACAAGCCGCAAGCGGTCTTCTAAACGTAACGGCCACACGGGTATTAAGCGATCAGAAGATCAACAAGAAAGCCTGCTCATACTCCTGCGAATCTAATCAGTAACACTACCGTACAGTCCGGTCTCTTCGTCTGATATGTCGCATATCACAGCCTGGGGGTGGTAAACATCATACCCCAATAGCCTGATAAGTCATGCCGATGTGAGGCTCATAACGGTTCGAGAAACTACTGATAACACTTACCAGTAGATCTCAGCAACCCTGGCCAGGGATTTCCTGTTATGGCCAATCGACCATAGCGCAACATCAACCCCCAATACCGGGAGAGACGAAATCCCCTCCTATCGCTCATTGCCTCCATGTGACTCGGTGGTGGGTTTTCCTAGCACCTCATCATGGTTTGGGTTGCATCAAGCTTGCTAAAATTAAAAAAATTTGGGTGCTAAGTAAACCTACCTAGGATCAAACTAGAAATTAGGGTAGCAAAAACATAGTATCACATACTATGAGAGAGTCTAACATTAAGAGATGAGAAATACAACCTTTGTAGATCTCCCCTTTGTGACTCCTTGGATCAATAAGTGTTTGAACCGGTCCGCTTGAATCCTTCATTGTCCACGACGATCCACCTGGAGTTCCTTTGCTCAAGCTCCAAGCTCCACTTGATCAAGGATGAAGATGAACCAAACACTCCACACTAGTTGGCTAGACTAAAGTAGAATGGTGATGTGGGTTTTAATCTCACTCAAAAGTCTTTCCTTTTTAATTCTTTCTCTTTCTTTTCAAACCCAAGAGAGCTTTTTGGAGAAAGAGGAAGAAGAAGATGGGAGCTTAACTTGACTCAAGTGAAAAAGATATGAGACATAATCCTAAAATGAGTATAATAATCCTCATGCTAAACTATGGTTACAAAATATCTAGATATTTTGTGACTTGAGCTTAAGCAAAAACCATGGGCTACAAAACCATGGGCAACAAAACCATGGTATTGACTTTGGTCAACACAAGAGAAAAGAGTTGACTAGTCAACCATGATTTTTTTCTCATTTTGCTTTTCTCAAATAAACAAAATATATATAAATATATGCAACCATGTGAGTCTTGTATTGCCACCACCAATGAATCATCAACCATGACACATGTATGCTTGCATGTGTGCATCCATATTAAAATATACATACACCCGTGCATGCATCATAAAGAAATAGGCTAATGGTCATTAATATTAAATCAACAATTGATTTAATAAACTGGTCATATCACATACGACCCGACCAATAGAAACTGCCAGATTATAATGCGGTATCATATACACGCATTTAATCAAGCACCCGTGCATATCACTATATACACCCCCACATCGTTTTGCCTGAGCTAGATAACCTCTTTGTGGGGCTCTAAGACTCGTCAATACGCCGGCAGTAGGTGATGATCACATCAAACACCCACAAGCCGCAAGCGGTTAGCTAAACGTAACGGCCACCCGGGTATTGAGCGAGCAGAAGAAAAACAAGCGAACCTGTCAAAACTCCTATCGAGCCAACCAGCAACACTTACCGTACAGTCCGGTCTCTTCGTCAGATATGCTGCATATCGAGTCAAGGGATGGCATCGTTGAACCCAACAATTTAATAAGTCATGTCGATGTATGGCCTATAACAGATCGAGAAACTACTGATAACACTTATCAGTAAATCTCATCAACCCTGCCAGGGACTTACTGATATAGCCAATCGAGCACAGCGCAACATCAACCCCCAATACCGGGAGAGACGAAACCCCTCCTATCGCTCATTGCCTCCATGTGTCTCGGGACTGTACCCAAAAGCCACCTGTTTGCACGACTCAGTAGAGCCATGGTACGGTGGAAATCAAAGCATAGTGGGAGAACACACAAGACTCTATGACGATCTCGGGTCTACAGACTAACCTGAACCAGTGTCACCTGAGAACTGCTATCCGACGATAGATATAATACCACATAAGAGTTCTCGGCGAGTCCATCCAGTGTACCCAGTCCCCACTGAGCACCCGTATACAATCTTGGTGTCAAACACCAATGGATATAGGATCATCCATCGCCCATCTCATGGGTCAAGAATCGTATACGCTAGTCTACTCTGGAATATCGATGCCCCGTCTCGATACACCCACGACTAGGGACATTTCAGGATATGCTTATAAACTACACACGTCCCACTAGTATGATCTGCATCATAATCACAGTAGTCAAGCAAATATCCTCAGGGCTTTATCAACATGTACCAAATGAATAAAAGCATGATCAAGTGAACATGTCAAGATAAAGAGTAACCAGATAGCATACTATCATGTCGAGCAAGAAAGTCTCATGAACATATATATATATATACATCCACTATCAAATAATGGCCTCTAGGGCATACATATATCCAACAATCTCCCACTTGCACTAAGGCCAATTATTGGCATATCTCATACCCAACATCTCAAAAAGTCGCTCATGTTGCGGCTGAGGGAGGGCCTTGGTGAGTGGATCCGAGATATTATTCTTTGTATCTACTCTTCAAATCTCGATCTCGCGGCATTCTACTATCTTCCGGATCAGATGAAATCGCCTCAGGATGTATCTGGATCGCTGATGGGACCTGGGCTCCTTGGCTAACGCCATATCCCCATTATTGTCACAATACAATGGTATTGGATCAATAATGGTTGGAACTACTCCTTACTCTGAGACGAACTTCCTCATCCAGACGGCTTCCTTGGCGGCATCATTTGCAGTATTGTACTCAGCTTCCATCATAGAGTCTGCAACGGTATCATGTTTGGAACTCTTCCAACACACCGCCCTTCCATTGAGGGTAAATACAAACCCAGAAATTGATTTGTTGTCGTCCTTATCACTCTGGAAGCTCGAATTGGTAAAGGCCTCCATTTGGAGATCTCCATTACCATACACCAAGAACAATTCTTTAGTCCTTCGTAAGTACATAAGAATATTCTTCACAGTCATCCAGTGATTCTCCCCTGGGTTGGACTGATATTTGCTTACTACACTTAGTGCATAAGCTACATCAGGGCGTGTACACAACATCGCATACATTATAGATCCTATGGCTGAAGCGTAGGGAATAATGCTCATGCGAGCTCTCTCTTCATCAGTTTTTGGGCAAAAGTCCTTGGAGAGAGTGACTCCATGGCAAGCGGGTAAGGTACCCCACTTGGAGTCTTCCATACTAAACCTCTTTAGGATGGTGTTGATATATCTGGTTTGGGACAATCCCAATAACCTTTTGGATCTATCCCTATAGATCCGAATGCCCAATATATACATGGCATCACCCGGGTCCTTCATAGAGAACCTTTGTGATATGAATGATTTGACCGACTGTAGCATAGGAATATCATTTCCTATCAGAAGAATGTCATCCACGTACAATACGAGGAATGCGACAGTTCTCCCTACGGTCTTCTTATAAACACAAGGTTCATCTGGATTTTTGATGAAATCAAACTCTTTGATAACATCATCAAAATAGATGTTCCAACTCCATATGCCTGCTTTAATCCATAAATGGATTTAAGCAATCTACATGCTTTTCCGCTGCTCCCACTATCAACGAAGCCCATTGGTTGATCCATATAAACGCATTCTTCTAAATCACCATTTAGAAATGCAGTTTTAACGTCCATCTGCCAGATTTCATAATCGTAGTGAGCAGCAATAGCAATTAGGATCCGAATGGATTTAAGCATGGCTACGGGGGAAAGAGTTTCGTCATAGTCCAGATCTGGTCTTTGACGAAATCCTTTCACCACAAGTCTTGCCTTATAGGTCTCCACCAGCTCATCTACACCAATCTTTCTTTTAAAGATCCATTTGTACCCTACGGGTTTTACCCCAGAGGGTACAACGTCCAAAGTCCATACTTTTTTGGTGTACATAGACTCCATTTCAGATCTCATGGCATCCAGCCACTTCACTGAGTCACCACCCGTGATAGCTTGCTGAAAACTAGAAGGATCATCATCCTCTATCATGCAATCTTCTCTATCACCATCAATGAGGAAACCGTAGTACCTCTCCGGTGGGTGAGAAGTCCTATTAGATCTACGGAGTGGCTGAGGTTCATTAGTCTCTGTTGCAACATCAGGCTCAACCAAGTCGCCATTTGTAACTTGTGTCTCTAGAACCTCTTCTAGGTCTACCACATTGCCATCTGTATCATTTATAAAAATTTCTTTTTCTAAAAATGTGGCATACTGAGAAACAAACACCTTTTGTTCCTCCTTGTGGTAGAAAAGATATCCATAAGAATTCTTTGGATATCCCACAAACTTACACATGACTAACCGTGTCTCGAGTTTGTCCGGATTCTGCTTTTTGACATAGACCGGACAACCCCAAATCTTAACTCGTTTAAGAGATGGTCTCTTCCCATACCATATCTCATATGGTGTGGTAGACACAGTTTTGGTTGGAACCCTATTCAACAGAAACGCTGCAGTCTCCAATGCATGTCCCCAAAATGAGACAGGTAACTCAGCATCACTCATCATAGAACGTACCATATCTAATAGGGTGTGATTCCGTCGTTCTGATACACTATTGTGCTGTGGTGTGTAAGGAGGAGTGAGCTGATAGAGAATCCCATTCTCTTTTAGAAAGTCTGAAAACTCTGTACTGAGGTACTCTCCACCTCGATCCGATCGAAGTATCTTAATGCTCAATCCGGTTTGTTTTTCTACTTCATGTTTGTACTCAGTGAATTTCTCGAAAGCTTCAGACTTATGATTTATTAAAAACACATGAACAAATCTTAAGAAATAATCAGTAAAATTTATGAAGTAAGAAAAACTGCCTCTAGCCTGTGTAGACATTGACTCTCATACATACTATGTATGAGACCTAAGAACTCAGTAGCTCTTTCTCCGTGTCCTGTAAACGGAGTTTTGGTCATTTTGCCCTTGATACAAGATTGGCAAGTCGCATAAGATTTATATTCAAAAGGATTCAAATATCCATTTTTATGTAGCTTATTTAGTCTTGTTTCGTTAATATGACCAAGTCTACAGTGCCAAAGAAAAGTTTTATTTATTTCTAAAAATTTTCTTTTATTAGTGTGTTGTATGCTGAAAACCGTGTGTTGATTTAGGACGTATATCCCGTTATTAAGTGTACCATACCCAACCAACATTTGATTCAGGTTAATGTTCATAAATTATTCTGCAATACAAAATTATATCCTTCATTGTCTAACAAAGAAACGGATATTATATTACAAAGCATACTAGGTATATAATAACATGGGTTCAAAACCAATATACACCCTGATGGAAACCCCAGGTGATACTCTCCCACTAAAACCGCATGTACATTGGAACCATTTCCAACCCGGAGAGTATGGTCACATGTCTTCAAAACTCTGCTATTTCTCAGCCCCTGCATGGAATTGCATATGTGAGAACCTGAACCGGTACCCAGGAAGTAGAGTTTATAGAAAAACAGTTTTCTGTCATAAACACACCTGAAGCGGAAGCATCACCTGCTTCTTCTTCATGAGATCCAGGTACTCAGTACAGTTGTGCTTTCAGTGTCCCGCTTAGTGGCAGTAATAACATTCCCCTTTCCTCGATTCCCCAGTCGTGGACTTATCTTTCTCCTTAGCCTTTTTGACTCCACCTCTAGGTTTGGTGGGTTTCTTCTTCATCTTTCCTTTGGCCTTGGCTTTTGGGCGAGAAGAGGAAGATGGCCCAGCAATCAAAGCGGGGGTCTTCACTGCTTTGAGTGTGCTCTCTACACTTCTCAACATTTTTAAAAGTTCAGTTAGTGACGTCTCCATGTTGTGCATGTTGAAGTTTACTACAAATTGAGCAAAGGAAGGGGGGAAAGACTGTAGAACAATATCAACATATTGTTCGTTCTCCATTGTCCATCCGAGGTCCTCAAGCTCTTCAATAAGAGTTATCATCTTCAAAACATGGTCACCTACTGGTGTGCCAGGAGCCATCCGCATCTAAAACAACTTTCGTGATGCTTCGTATCGTAGGACACGAGATTACTCCCCATACAAGTCTTTTGTATGGAGAATGATGGATTGAACATCCATCTGCTCGTGCTGCTTTTGATATGTGTTATCCATCGATGCAAGCGTGAGGCATTTGTCCATGGCACAGTCAATATCCCATGTTTTGCGGATCTCTCGATCCGCAAATGAAGATTCAGGGCCTGGGACGGGTGAGGTTGGAGCTGTGAGGACATATGATACCTTATCATAAGTTAGGGCAATGTTAATGTTCCTCATCCAGTATTTATAATTATTCCCATTCAGTTTATTTTTCTCTAGTAGAAGCTTAAGTCCTGTCATTGGTATCTGCCATTAAGAGAGAGAAAAGAATACACTCAGCGATAACTCTTGCAAAAATCAGATTGGTTATTATCTTATCAAATCGATATCTCCCACTGCTTTTATCAAATTTTCCTTCAAACCTTAAAAAGAAAACTAGCCAGGATTTATTATATTCTACAACTTCGCTAACCGTTCAGCCAAGCCAGTGTCGGTACTTTGAAGGACGTTCCCCATGCTTTCGCACAGACCTAATTAAAATAAACCTCGTTTTCCCAGAGGCGTAGCCCCGTAGACACCTTTCTAAACACCTAATGAGTTAGCTAATTGTAAAGTGCAAAACTCTCCTGGGAGCAACTCTTGCTCACAGTGGGATCGGGATCCAACCATCATATGGAAAGTATGAAATCTCATTGCAAATTGCAACTCTTGAAACCCTCGATGTGGTTTTTACCCCGAGCACTCATGACCTTAACTATGGTCAACAAATCATAAGCATTAGTCAAGTTCTACCCGTCATTTCTTGATTAATTAGACCCGGTTATATGACCCTTAACTATGGTCAACAAAGTCATATAATTGTCCCAAGTAATCGCATCATATGCTGTATAGGAAGACATCACTTAGCTACCGTACACTACGCCTTAACTATAGTCAACAAACGTAGCACGGATACTAAGTACTCTACTTCCTTAAATGACGGAGGGTTACAGATGGTTTTTAAGAAAACCTTTAACGTTTTGAACTTGATATCGTCATAGAATCAAATGGTTTTCAAAAGGAGTGGCTTAAGCTCTGCAATTTTAAAATGTAGCTTCTTTGTAAAAAGCCGAATGGGTTTCAAATTCGATTCTACAACATCTTTTTATGTTTATTTTCCTTTACATTAATCACATTAATGTACTCCCAACATTTAAATCCTTAAGCCATCACAGAAAAGAAACGAAAATAGAATGTACGCTTATGCCATTCGCATTCGCCACAGTGTCCCGTTATGCACCGTTAGGTTACTTAACTAATGGCATAGCGGAGCGGGACTAGCGCGGATATAAAACATAAGCAACCTTTATTATATATCATATATATAATAATACCATTCTTCTCATCATATAAAGTGATCACATCACAGAATATCAACAGCAGAAGCACATATATGAACATATAGGATATACTAGGATTTCTGTATTTTATATTTAGCTAATGATAGAAAATACGGATTCCACGATCGTGATGAACAGCCAATCCCACACCCTAGACCCCTACGAGAGCGGCAAGTGACCCTACCAATTCTAGAGTTAGGAGACCCGGTCTCGACTCCTCGAGATGGCCTCCTACTGAACTATAGAACCCGGTCACTTGTGCTCCCCACCTTGGGTTTATCCTAATGTGGAAAAGTAAATAATATACATTAAAGGTAACATCATCCTCAACCCGGATGTGCCCCAATAAAAGAATATTACATACAATGAATTTTACATGAATGAAAAAGAAAACTCTCATCTCACATAAAAACCCCGGCCATTCAATCACGACAATCTTATACATCATATCACAGCAACACATAACATCACATGTCATCAATATAAGCAAGTATGCGTATCCTAATTGCCGTTGATATATAGCAACGAAACCGGCGATACTCCACATACTACGCTTACGGTCGCAGAAAAAGAGAGTGAAAAAGCTACAATAATTGGAATTCGCAACAATCATAGGCATCATATGCCTAACTATTATAAACCCCACATTTTAGTCTCGATATCGAAAACACTTTTCAATATCTAGTCGGGAAATTCAACAAGATTCCCAACATCCTGGTCGAATCCTCGTCGGAAACTTTAGTAGACGGCCGCACCGCCGATACCGCCGACGAAGTATATTTAGGAGGAAGACCGCGGCCGCGAGCACCCGGACGGATGCTTTTGGCAACGTGGTTCTCCTACAGTCATTTGGTCGGGGATATGGGGCGTGGCTATCTATTAATGCTATCCGGCGGGTATCCACGTACGTAATGTGATTGCGACAGACTTTTGATCCATATCAAAATTCCATGGCAACCGATGAATTGAGACTAAATTGCTAGACTTATAAAATACTAATCAGTTTTCACAAATCCGATTAATCTGGATTCCAAATATTGTAACATAATCACAGAAAACTAGACGAAGTTAAATAATTCGATTGAATCAACGAATTTCCAAAATTCCCAGAGAGCTCAATACTTGAGCAGGGTTAGAAATACCCAGAGACATACCCCGGTACCTATGGACCAGTAGCTGAAGGGCCATCCCTTGCCTCCATAGTGGCGCCGCGGAACCACCGCTAAAACCATGTTTTGGCCACGATTCCGCGGTCACTAAAGCGAGTTAGGGACTCGTTCTTCATATGGGTCCATAAAATAACTTACATGATTTTCTGAGAATTTTTAACATGAAAAAATCCAAACTTTTGAAAATTTCCAGAGAGCGGGTAACAATGGTTATTCGGAGTTCGTTTCGAACTTTTAACTTCGTCTAGACTACACCTAATGATCTAGCTTGGTTCTGATACCACTGGTGGGTTTTCCTAGCACCTCATCATGGTTTGGGTTGCATCAAGTATGCTACAATTAAAATTTTTGGGGTGCTAAGTAAACCTACCTAGGATCAAACTAGAAATTAGGGTAGCAAAAACATAGTATCGCATACTATGAGAGAGTCTAACATTAAGAGATGAGAAATACAACCTTTGTATATCTCCCCTTTGTGACTCCTTGGATCAATAAGAGTTTGACCCGGTCCGCTTGAATTCTTCGTTGTCCACGACAATCCACCCGGAGTTCCTTTGCTCAAGCTCCAAGCTGCACTTGATCAAGGATGAAGATGAACCAAACACTCCACACTAGTGGGCTAGACTAAAGTAGAATGGTGATGTGGGTTTTAATCTCACTCAAAAGCCTTTCCTTTTTAATTCTTTCTCTTTCTTTTCAAACCCTAGAGAGCTTTTTAGAGAGAGAGGAAGAAGGAGATGTGAGCTTAACTTGACTCAAGTGAAAAAGATATGAGACATAATCCCAAAATGAGAATAATAATCCTCATGCTAAACTAAGGTTACAAAATATCTAGATATTTTATGACTTGAGGTTAAGCAAAAACATAGGCTACAAAACCATGGGTAACAAAACCATGGTATTGATTTTGGTCAACACAAGAGAAAAGAGTTGACTAGTCAACCATGATTATGTTCTCATTTTGCTTTTCTCAAATAAACAAAATATATATAAATATATGTAACCATGTGAGTCTTGTATTGTCACCACCAATGTATCATCAACCATGACACATGTATACTTGCATGTGTGAATCTATATCAACATATACATACACTCATGCATGCATCATAAAGAAATAGGCTAATGGTCATTAATATTAAATCAACAATTGATTTAATAAACCGGCCATATCACATACGGCCCGACCAATAGAAACTGCCAGATTATAATGCGGTATCATATACACGCATTTAATCAAGCACCCGCGCATATCACCATATGCACCCCCACATCGTTTCGCCTGAGCTAGGTAACCCCTTTGTGGGGCTCTCAGACTCGTCAATACGCCGGCAGTAGGTGATGATCACATCAAACACCCACAAGCCGCAAGCGGTCAGCTAAATGTAACGGCCACCTAAATATTGAGCGAGCAGAAGAAAAATAAGCCAATCTGTCAAAACTCCTGTCGAGCCAACCAGCAACACTTACCGTGCACCCCGGTCTCTTCGTCAGATATGCTGCATATTGAGTCTAAGGATGGCATCGTCGACCCCAATAACTCAATAAGTCAAGCCGATATATGGCCTATAACAGATCGAGAAACTACTGATAACACTTATCAGTAAATCTTATCAGCCCTGGCCAGGGACTTGCTGATATAACCAATCGAGCACAGCGCAACATCAACCCCCAATACCGGGAGAGACGAAACCCCTCCTATCGCTCATTGCCTCCATGTGTCTCGGCGCTGTACCCAAAAGCCACCTGTTTGCACGACTCAGTAGAGCCGGGGTATGGTAGAAATCAAAGCACAGTGGGAGAACACACAAGACTCTATGACGATCTCGGGTCTATAGACTAATATGTACCGGTGTCACCTGAGAACTGCTATCCGACGATAGATATAATACCACATAGGAGTTCTCGGCGAGTTCGTCCAGTGTACCCAGTCCCCATGTTCCCTGATTAAAAATCAGGAATTTTATCAATGAGGCATCACGTGTTCACACGTGACTAAGGGTCACGTGTTGACACGTGATCCATTTACAGAGTTAAAGTTTAAGCAAAACAGAAGTAGGCGGCTGAGGAAAGACCCAAAAAGGGGCGTCACGTGTTCACACGTGACCAAAGGTCACGTGCTGACACGTGATGGTCTTTAGCCCAGTTGAAATGCAGAGTTTAATTCTACCAAGTTATAAAGGCCTCAACGAGGCATCACGTGTTCACACGTGACCAAGGGTCACGTGTTGACACGTGATCTATTTACAGAAGTAAAAATTCTAAGTAAAACAAGTGGCTGAAGAAAGACCCCAAAGGAGGGGCCACGTGCTCACACATGACCAGAGGCCACGTGTTGACATGTGATGACCCTTCAGCCCAATTAAAGTACAGAATTAAAACTCTGAAGGAGGAGCGGTCACGTGCCAACACGTGATAGGCTTTGAAAGCTTCATAAATCAATAAAATTAAGATTCTAAATTTCTCCAAAATCTTTCCAAATAGAGAAGAATTAAGGAGAATTGTTGGATTAAGAATCCAAGGGTGATTAAATATCACCAATTTATGGAAAAATCTTGGACAAGGAAAGATTTCCCCAAAATCTCACCGAAATAACAAATAGAATATCTTTGGATTAAAACATCCAACGGTGAATAAAATTCACCTAGTAATCTAAACGCTCAGATTAATGATGAAAACAAATCAAATCTTTCAATGAGAGATTTACTAAACAAATTGATTCTTTTCCTCCTCCTATAAATAGGAGTCGAGAAGGGAGAATTAAAAAGAGAGGAGAGACAGAATTTTGCAGAAAAAAAACTTTGAAGAGAATTTTAGCATCTTGAAAATTCAAAAAAGAAAACCCTTAGGTGAGAAAAAGAAAGATGATTAAAACTTCGGAAAAAAGAGAATTTAATTCTCAAAGATCAAGAGTTTAACTCTTTTGCAAAGAACTTAGTTCTTTCTCTGGTTGAAGATCTGCAAAGTGCACATCTCCCCATAAGTTGAGAATTTAATTCTTAACGGGTCGAGATCCTGCCATGCAAATCTAAAACTTAGAGAAAGAATTGAGTTTGGAGAATTTAATTCTCCCAAAGCTATAGGAATTTAATTCCTCCAAGATAAAATTTAGGGTTTAACCCTATATGAGAATCCAATTCTCCAAAATTATAGGAATTTAATTCCTTCAAGATGGACAGAACTAGGGTTTAAGCTTAATTGAGAATTTAATTCTCTCAAGCTCGCAGGAATTTAATTCCTCTTAAAATGAAATTAGGGTTTCACCCTATGCCAGAACTTGATTCTTTACATATATGGGAATTTAATTCCCACAAAAGAAAAATTAGGGTTTAACCCTACCTAAGAATATAATTCTTCCAAAGAAAATAGGAATTTAATTCCTCCAAACTTATAGGTAGGGTTTAACCCTATGAAGAATTTAATTCTTAAAAAGATAAATAAATCTTCAAACAGGCAAGAACCAGGGTCGCGTGTCCCTACGTGACCCCTGTAAAGATCCGCAGAAAAGAACTCAGAGGCAACGCCTTACGTGCTCCACGCTCACGTGCTCCACGTGACCCCTGAAGCACAGAAGGAAAAAGCAAAAGAAATAGAAGCCCTGGGCCCTCTCACGTGTTACCACGTGACCCCTTGGCAAATCAGCACACAAACCCCCGTCACGTGTCAGCACGTGATGCTCCAAAATCAAATATAAAAAGTATTCAATACTTTTTTGCAGAACAGAATAAGGGGAACCTGGTCCCACCTTTGGGCGCTCTCACGTGTCCACATGTGACCCCTTTTTCTTTAGTGTTTTGACACTAATTAGAGATCTTCATTCCCAGTGTTTAACACTGATTTTTCTTAGTGTTTAACACTAATTTGAAAACCCTATTTGCAGTGTTTAACACTGATTATTTTCTTGTGTTTGACACTAAATCGAAAACTATATTTCCAGTGTTTAACACCGATTGTTCTTTTAGTGTTTAACACTAGTTTGAGAATTCTGTCTCTAGTGTTTAACACTTTTGTTATTTAGTGTTTAACACTACTTTTAACCAAATTGGCTAATCTTTCAGAGGCAAAGCCTCCCCTTCAATTGAACCTCAAAATTGAATAACATCCAGAGCTACAACAGAAATGTTATCAAGCCCCTCCAAACTTTTTGTGGACTGGAACCAGACAAATGCCAAACGGTCCAACAAAGGGCCAGACTTAACTGGACTTAGCCCAAGTTGGCCATAAGTCCTCAATCCAGACTTAACTGAGCCAATGGGCTCACAATATGATTAATTGGTCCTGGTTCCAAATTGGGCTATAGATCATTCAATCTACCTTGGTTCAAGGGTACATCTCTTCACTCTTTTGATATTTATCGTTGTAATTCCCCAACGTCTTCAAAGAGGTGACGGGTCCCAACAACCATACATTTCATGGACTGTGGGGTCCTTAAACTCACGGACTATGATGTCCTTAACCTTGACCGTGATGTCTTAAAACTAACAACGGACTATGATGTCCTTAACCTTGACCGTAATGTCTTAAAACTAATATCGGACTGTGGAGTCCTTAAATCCACGGACTATGATGTCCTTAACCTTGACCGCGATATCTTAAAACTAACATTGGACCGCAATGTCCTTAAACTACCTATCGACCGCAACGTCACTAAACTAAACAATAAAGCCCCCAATTACTCTTTTGTTGGATCTAAACGATCCCGTTAAGTTGATCTTAGTCTAAAATGAATCTAACGTATCCTTAACAAACGTTTAAGTCGATCTTAGTCTCAAAAGAGGCTAACGTATCCTTAAACTCAAACCCCCAAACCCAAATCTAAGAAAGAAATGGATTTGGACTAGTCCACACCCTACGGGCGACAACATAACTTAGTCTCCGTATACAATCCACAGGCAACCAAACACAAAAAAAAACACCCACGACACGAGGTGACCATATGGAGAAGGAGAAAGTTGTTACCGCGAAGCGGTAGCGTAATTAACTGCAGGGGCTTGCGTCTGTAGGGAAGAGCGTCCCCACAATCAAAAAAACCCTCAAACGAGGGGGAATCTGACGAAGTCTGCTACATCGTCTGCATCCATTTAAACCTTCGATACATGGTGCCATAAATCAATTTGGCATCTTCGGAGAGGTGGACGGATAGCACCAATTAGCATCTGCCCCGAATCTCAGGCAAGACGTTCGTCTTGCGCGTCTTTCGGAGGGGAACAGATTCTGGCACGCCCGGTGGGACCTTTTCCTCTTTCCACTCCACACTTCGTGTGTCATGCTCGCAAACCAATCGCGGTTTTTCAATGGTTGCCCTTGGGTTTCGAGGTACTAGGATTTGGCGTTTTGCTCGCTGCAGAAAGCAAAAGGATCAATGGCTGGCACCTGCTCAAAGTGATCCACATGCAACTGCAACCTACCCTCCGCCTCGACTGGGGGCATAACCTACGGGCCCCAAGCGGCCTCTTTGTTCACGATGCCCGTAGAGCAGATTACTCAAGCCACCACGGGGCTGTTTTTCGGGACCATGCTCCCGCCAGCAAACTTCACCGCTCCCGTGCCAGTACCGGAAGCTCCCAAGAAGTCGGTCTTTGATCGGCTTACAGCGACTACGGCCCCTCTCAACGGGTCGTCCAATACTGGCACCTCGGTCTTCTCCAGATTGGGCCAAAGTTCAGGTGGGTCCATGATGAAGCCTGCATCTCAAGAAAAGGTTGTCCCAAAGAAGATAGCCATCCCTGCTCCTGAAGTCGTCAAGGCGGCTTCTCCTGCCAGAGGGTCGGTCTTTGCAAGATTGACTGCTTCCATTTCCGCTCCCGCTCAGAAATCTGTCTTTGACCGGTAGGACATGGCTTCTCAACGGACGTCAGTCTTCAAAAGGCTGACACCAGCAACAGCCCCTCACCTGAACATGGGGCAAGACAAAGCCATCCCCGTCACCGAGCCAACTTCATCAGCTCGACATGCTCGACGTCGCCACTGGCGCCGGATAAGGAGGGTTGAGGGCAACTCCCCCTCTGGGCTAACTCTACCAGCTCCAACGGTGGAAATTATTGTTGCTGTTCCAACCGGGAACAGCTTTGAGCTGCTGAATAGGGTACGCAAGAACTCGCCTACTGCCTACTAAAAAGATCTCCGCCACCGGTAGAGACCGTCGTAGAAACAAAGCCGGAGCAGTCTCCTCAACGGCTGTCTTCCAAAGTCTACAAGATTTGGCGACGAGTCCGAGAATCGGTGATTGATCCAAATTTCTCCCATTAGCATAAGAAGTCGAAAGTCCGACAAGAAGAAATCCACCTTGTTAAGCAACGGAAGACGACGGCCACCTGGGTGCCCACAGCAACGGCCCCCTCAACTTCATGGCCCACAAGAGAAGAAGGCCGGAGAAAGTCCCCACGCATGCGGCAAATGTCAAAGGCAGTGAGCCTAAACGCCCTAAGTTCGGGGGTATAGTGGTACATACCATCTACATGGCGTCCGGGAAAGAGGATAGCCGTATATCCACAGGTTATCGAACGCTTACGCGATCAGTGACTAAGGCTCAAGAGCAGCAGCAGAAGCTCCAAGAGATGATGACCGCAATGGCCGCACTCACCGGGCCAAAAGAAAGCCCAGTAGCATTCTCGGATCAGCGACAGGAGCAAGAAACCGATGCCGAGTTCCTTCGCAGGATACTTGAAAAGAAGGATAGAGAGGCTGCGGAACAAGCAGCCAATATAAAACGAATGGCCCTTCCGTTCCAGGACATGGTGGGTATGATGATCCAACCGGATCCCCCAGCCGAAGACCTTCCGATTATCCTTGAAGATGACAGAGGAGAAACGTCAAACCCACCGCCGGCTCTCTCAACAGCCAAGGAGGAGACAATTTCCAAAGCTGCCCTGGATGACTACATTGCCCAACAAATACGAGTTCACCAGGCAACTGAGGCAGCCGGCCAAGTTGTCAAAACGGGACGACCATATCCGAGCTGGTATGATCAGATCAAATACCCGCCGGGCTACATGATCCCAAAATTCCATGTCTACAAGGGGACAGGCAATCCCCATCAACATGTTGCCTAGTTCAGGGCTCTTTGTGGCAACACCGGCGGCGATGATAAGCTCTTGTTTTGCCAATTCGTCGGCAGTTTATCGGAGACGGTATTTGAGTGGTATTCCGAACTTCCAAATGACTCCGTCAAAACTTTCGTTGAAATGGAGTTGTTGTTTACCCAGCGTTTCGCAAGCGCCAGCGCACGCACCCCGATAACGGCATTAATTAATGCAAGGTTGAAGCCGGGCGAAACCTGGGTTCAATATGCGATCCGATGGCGGAACTTGTGGTCGAAGTGCGAGCAGCGCATCGAAGAAGCACCAGCGGTGGGCATGTTCATGGGCACCCTAGATCCTCATGCGACTATTTCACAGTTCATGATGTTCTTTAAACCGACCACGTTCCAGGCCCTAATCGACAAGCTGGCTCAGATGGATCAAATGGGTCACAGACCGTCTCCCCCGAAACCGGAACCGCGAAACGACAAGGGTAAAGGGAAGGCAACCCTCGTCGCGAACACCCAACAGCAGCCCAGTACCCCAAAGCTAGCGGATCAACTGGAAGAGAGACGACGCTATTACAATGAGAAAATGAAGCGTCCTTACTCATTCCCACGGGACAAGACGAAGAGGCTATTCGAGATGGCTATGCGCAACAAGCTTATCAACGTGCCGAATCCCAGGCGACCGCCGCAACCCAGCGAGGTGAATAAACCTAATTACTGCCCTTACCACCAAGCAGTAAGCCATCCAATCGAAGATTGTTTCGTCTTCAAAGGCTGGATGGAGGACCAATACCAACAAGGCAAGTTCGCATTATCCGAAAATTGGAAGGTGAACCCACCACAACCTCACGCCCCTAAAAAGGTGGACATGCCGGGGGCATCGTGCTCCTTCATAAGGGAAGCCCCATTGGAGGACGTTCTTTCAGCCGAGACGAAAAGAATGCTGAAAGATCTCCAAACATGACCGGCGATCAGATGGAAAAATCCACTGGAAACCGAGATCATAGAGGGAATGCTGAAACCGCGCCCAACTCCAAAAACGGGTGGTGATGGTCAGAGCGCTCACACCCAGCCGTCAAAGTCTTCGAAGAAGAAGAAGAAGACTAAAAAGCCCGTGCAGCCTGGTGACAAGCGCACGGACCTGCAAAAACAGATTGACGCGTTGGAAGAATATAATCAGAAGGCGCAGACCCCAGTCACACTCCAAAAATTTCTCAGCCACGTCCTTGAGGACGGAGATGATGATAATGGAGAAGACTCGTCGGATGAATCTGAAGGTTATGTGGCAAGCTGCCATGTGATCTCTCACTTGTTGATAGATGATAAAGAGGCTCCTTGCGCCGAGAAACCGGGAGCGGGTCCTGAATCAGAACTTCTATGGCCGTCAGACGAGATGATCGACGCCTTCCTGAATGAGATTCGTCTGAAAAGTAAAGCCAATCGGGAGCGTGAGATGGCCATATTGGAAGGAGCCAGACGCCGGTGACTAGACGAAACAGTCGAGGCTCTCCCGTCAAATCAAAAGACATCCGTTGCGGATAAAAACAAATTCAAGACGAGGAAAAGGTTTGTTAAAGCCATATCAAGGGGAATGAAGCTACCACTCTCTGAAGAAAACACTCTCGGTGGAGCAGAGATGCATCCTAATTATTGCTCATATCATCGAAAGATTTCGCACCCCACCGAGGAGTGCGACGCCTTTAAAAGATGGTGGAAGGGATATGTTGCTTACCGTCAACATTTTAAGCGGACGAAACGCAAAACTCGTCGGGAGCAGAGAAGTATGACCGAGGAGCATAAAAGAACTACCGGTAACTGTCGCACGGTAAACGCCGGAGGATCACAGGTTCTCACCTTTGGGAGCGACTCTGACGAGGAAATGGCTCTTGGCCCTCTCTTTAAAGAATCCATCTTAGGGAAAGAGGAAGAAACAAAGGCCTGTGAGAACATTCACCTGCGCAATCGCACGCTTCCATAAAAGAATCTCGGACCCACGAATAGAAAAGATAAGGGAAAAGAAAAGGTCTCTGAAGATATCGTCCTAGATGACCAAGTCATGAAAGAGATGACTACTAAGGGCCCGCCAAAGAAAAGTAAGGTGGACTACAACGTCCTAGCGCACCAGAGGAAGCTACCCTCTCAGCTCAGCATTCTCGACGCCCTCTTATTATCAAAAGAAGCGAGAGATTCGTTAATCAAGGCACTGCAAGAGCCAGAGCAATTCCAAGCCTTCCTCGCCGAAGAAAAAATGAAGGACGAGCTGGAGGAAGTACACACAGCCGATACCACTTTCGGCGATGAAGACCTTATTTTTGGGACGTGCAAACACAACCGTCCCCTCTATGTCTCAGGATATTGCCACGATATAAAGATAGGCAAAATCCTGGTAGACAATGGGTCTTCCGTCAATCTTCTCAACGCACGAGTGTTGAAGGAAATCTGCATGAGCGTTCAGCACCTCGCTCGTGATAAAATCACCATCTCTGGTTTTGACTCCCAGTCATCGCGAACTCTCAGATCTGTGATACTAACATTACGCTTCGGACTACTCGTCACGGATATTAAGTTTCACGTCATTGACGCCAAGACCTGCTACAACGCTTTGCTCGGTCGTCCTTGGTTACACGAGTACAACATCATCCCTTCTACGCAACATCAGTGTATGAAGTATTTCAAGGATGGTTTTGAGTATACCGTGACAGGAGAGCTGAATCCATTCTCCGTGAATGAAGTCCGCAAATACGAAGATGCAAAATACTTTTTGCCAGAACTTGAGGACACAGAGAGATGTCACAAACCGGAGAACAAAGCCGTCACCACCATTCCTGTCTTCAGGAGTGATACCGAGGAAGAAGAGGAGATAGTTTATTCTGGGCCGTCTCGACGTAACAACCAGGGACTGTCCGCCCCCATATTGATCTTCGGAAGCGACTCGGAAGATGAGGTTAATGCTGTGTTCTCCAGTCGGCCGTTAATACAAGCATTCGCTGGTGATAATCAGAGTTTGCAAATTACCATGATTCCGCGGGAGCACTACAAAGATCTCGACGCACTTGAAGCTTACAGTGTGGAAGACCTGCAGACATTTTACGTCCTTCACAGGAGAAAAGGTGAAAAGGCGATCCTATTCTATCGGTCCACGGAAACAAGAGTGGAGAAAGAAATCTGGCACGGCGTAGATTCTACACTTGACAGATTCCAACCCATCCGTTTGCCCAGATACGACACGAACGGGCTAAAAAGGCTATTGAAGTGCTAAGGGGTATCTTTCAAACAGACTATTCGACAAGCTCGGTTCTACAACAAGATTTGGGATGTCCCTGGGACTCAGCGCAAGTTGCCCAACGGGAGAGTGGAAACGCTTGGGCTTGATATGTGAAATCCAGGAAATAGGAACGAGTCCATGGTAGCTACGCCATATATAACTTCGATGAAGAAGAGGACGCCCTATCAGAAAATGCCGAACCCGCACCAAAACAAGATCCTCCAATCAAAATGCCGAGTCCGTCATTTGAAGAACGAATGGACAAGCTTATCAGAGAAGCGGGTCAGAAAGTTCGAGACGATCATAACCGCGAAATGGCCATCTATGAGAAAGCCAGGACGCAGCGCCTTCTTCGACAGGCCGCGAAAGATGAAAATTCTCCTCCTTGTCAACCTGTTGTGCAAAAGGCCCGACGCAGAGGCAGAAACAAGTCAAAGAGCGGAAAAGGCGTTCGACAGCGACATAGCGGGACTAAGAATTCACGCTGTCGAGAATCAAGTGGTCCGGATTTGTCCCTTATGAAGAAGATGAGTCGAGTATACTCTTTTCCTCAAGATAAGACAAAGAAGATACTTGACCTCGCTATAAAACATCAAATGATTACACTTCCAGAGTCGAAACACCCCGAGCAAGCAGGCGAAGTCTCTCACCCAGACTATTGCTCTTATCACCGAGTAATAGGACACCCCCTCGAAGATTGCTTCACCTTCAAGAACTGGGTCGAAGATCGATATCGGCTCGGCAAGTTCGCGTTATCCGATAGTTGGAGGGTAACACCACCGCAGAAGCACGAACCCAAAGCTACGAGAGTAGTACTAGATACACATCGGTCTTCGAAGCGAATTCGTACTTGTCATATGATAACATCATCAAAAGAAGAACCCGAGAATATGCATGACCTTCCCTGGTGCTTCGAAAACAATGATGACGAGGTGATCTCAGAATTTCCACCAGCACCGAAAAAGCTGGAAGATGGAATACATACCACTGCAGAAAACCTCAAGAAAATCGATTTGGGGATGACAAGTGACCCAAGGCCTACGTTTGTCGGCGAGCTGCTGTCCGAAGAACAGGTGGCGACACTCAAAGACGTGCTCATACAGTACAAAGACTGCTTCGCATAGAACTACTCCGAGATGCCGGGATTAGATCCAGAGATTGCTGTGCATAAGTTGGCAATATCCCCGGACATCAAGCCAATCAAACAAGCACCGAGAAGAATGCGGCTCGAGCTTGAGATGAGCATCAACGCCGAGGTCAAGAAGCTGATCGACTCCGGCTTCATCCAGGAAGTTCAATATCCTGACTGGATCGCCAATATCGTCCCGGTAATGAAGAAAAATGGGACAGTGCGCATATGTGTGGACTTTCGGGATCTCAATAAAGTCTGCCCGAAAGACGACTTCCCAGTACCGGTCACCGAGCTGATGATAGACAATACGTCCACTCACGAAGTCTTCTCCTTCATGGACAGCTTATCAGGATATAATCAGATAAAGATGCATCCCGAAGACCAGAAGCACAACGCTTTCCGGACCCCTTTGGGTATATTCTGCTACAAGGTGATGCCCTTCGGTCTAAAGAATGCCGGTGCCGCCTATCAGAGGGCCATGACGAAGATCTTCGATGACCTCATACATGAAATCGTCGAATGCTATATCGACGACCTCGTAGTAAAAAGCAAATCATACGAGGAACATCTTGAACATCTGAAGATCATATTTCAACGCCTTCGGCAATACAACTTGAAGATGAACCCTCTCAAATGCGCGTTCAGAGTGTCCACAGGTAAATTCCTAGGATTCATCGTCCGACACCGAGGTATCGAGATAGATCCGTCAAAGATCAAGGCGATCATGGAGATGCCCCCACCAAGGACTCTCAAGAAATTGCGGTCTCTCCATGGGAAGCTCGCGTATATTCGGCGATTTATAGCCAATCTCTCTGGCAAGTGACGTCCTTACAGTCGCTTGATGAAGAAGGGAACCCTGTTCGTCTGGGATCGCAAATGCCAAAGCGCGCTAGACGAAATCAAGAAATACCTGCAGAATCCGCCAGTACTGGCTGCTCCGGTCAAGGGAAAGCCCCTCATTCTGTATACAACAGCCCTCGAAGGTTCTTTAGGCGCATTATGGGCACAGGAGAACGACCAAGGGAAAGAACGAGCCCTCTACTATTTGAGCCGAGTTCTACTGGGGGCAGAAAGCAATTATTCTCCCATCGAAAGACACTGCCTGGCATTGATCTTCGCAATAACGAAGCTCAGACACTATGCGTTGGCGCATGAAGTCCGTCTCATATCGAAGGCGGATCCCCTCAAATACTTGATGTCAAAGGCCATATTGACAGGACAGCTCGCTAAATGGGCCTTGCTCCTAATGGAGTTCTCAATAACCTATCAGCCTCTTAAGGCAGTGAAAGGCCAGGCTATCGCCGACTTCCTCGCTGAGCATCCAATACCTGCCGATTCTCCTTTGAATTGCGAACTGCCAGACGAACATGCGTTTGACACGATTGACGGAGGTGATACCCGATGGGAACTTTACTTCGATGGAGCATCCTCCATGAAGAAGCGCAAACAAAACACTCCCATAATCAAATCGGGGGTAAGCCTTATCTTCGTGACCCCACAAGGAGGGATAATGCGCTTTGCTTTCTCCTTAATACAGCCGAGGACAAACAATGAAGCCGAGTATGAAGCTTTGATAGCAAGCCTCGAGATCGCCATTGACATGGGGATTGAGAACCTCCTCATATACGGAGACTCCCAACTGATCATTAGTCAAGTAAATAGCGACTATCAAACGTGCAAACCGGAATTGGTGAAGTACGGTGAGAGGGTACAGCAACTACTGACCCAAATACCATCCTACATCTTGGAAAGCATACCGCGTGCGGAAAATAGCAAAGAGGATGCATTAGCCAAGCTCGCTAAAGAACTGGCCGACGAAAACCTTGATGATGTGAAGATCGTGGTGCAAAGCCGTCGGGTTCTTGCACCGGCGGAAATATCTCCGGAGTCATCCAAAGAAAGGGGAGCGATTAAGCAAATGGCTATGCAAGTAAAAGATCAGGAAAAAGCCAAGGATTGGAGGGAAATCTTTATAGACTACTTCAAATCCCGTCGAACTCCTGAAGATGCGTCCTCAAAACATCACCTCATGAAGCGAGCCCTATCTTTCGCTTTCGTCAATGATACTCTGTACAAGAGGTCATTCGATTCTTTATGGTTAAGATGCCTGGGACTTGAAGAGGCGAAGAGAGTCGTCCAAGAAACTCATGACGGACTCTGCGGTACTCACCAAGCGGGCCCGAAGATGAAGTTGAAGATTAAACGGATGGGCTACTACTGGCCCACGATGATTCGGGACTGCCTCGAGTATGCGAAGCAGTGCCACTCGTGCCAGATCCATGGGGACTTTATCCATCAGCATCCGAATCCGCTGCATCCAATGGTGGCTAGCCGGCCGTTCGAAATGTGGGTAACTGACATAATCGGCCCCATCGAACCAGCATCGTCCAGAGGACATCGATTCATTTTGGCGACAACTGATTACTTCTCCAAATGGGCAAAAGCATTACCGCTGAGGGAAGTGAAAATGGAGAATATCCTCCATTTCTTCAAGACGCACGTTATTTATCGGTTTGGAACTCCGAGGCGGATCATCTCCGATAACGGGCCAGCCTACAGAAGCCACAAGATCAGCCGCTTCGCACAACAGCACAACATAGACTGGAGATACTCCTCAGTTTATAATCCCCGAGCTAACGGTCTAGCCGAGGCTTTCAACAAGACCTTAACGAAGATCGTAAAGAAGACGGTGTCTCGAAACAAGAAAGACTGGCACGAGAGACTACAAGAAGCTCTCTGGGCGTATCGAACCACGTTCAAGACGGCCACAAACACAACCCCGTACGCGTTGGTATTCGGTACAGAAGCAGTACTCCCCCTCGAGATAAAGTTACCCTCTCTAAGAGTGGCAGTTCATTACGAGTTGAACGCTCACCTTCGGCTGGAGGAGCTTGATGCCCTTAATGAAACCCGGCTCATAGCGCAACAAAATCTGGAGGCTTATAAAGCAAAGATGACGCGCTCATATGAAAGATTGACCAGACCGAGGACATTCCGCCAAGGCGAACTTGTGCTAGTGGTCAAAAGACTATGATCCCCAATCGCGCCAAGCGAGGAAAATTCGAGCCGAACTATGAAGGCCCGTACATTATAGACAAGGTCTACCAGGGTGGAGCCTATCTACTCATGGACATGCATGGTGAACGACCTTTCAGGCCAAAAAACGGTCGCTTCCTGAAGAAATACTACGCTTGACGAGTCACGGCCTAGGTCAATGGTAGATGACGACGACTATGTCCGCTCGCTATCTTCCTAAGCCTAAACTCTATAAGTAGTAACCGGCTTTCTTTTCACGGACCAAAACGTCCTTAAACTAACAACGGACCGAAACGTTCTTAAACTAACAACGGACCGAAACGTCCTTAAACTAGCAACGGACCACTATGTCCTAAAACTAGCTGTTGACCGAGATGTCGATAAACTACGGTGGATTGCAACATCCCAAAGCTGATAAAAAAAAAGAATAAAAAAAACGGTATGTCCATAAGCAAAATGGGCACGGATGAAAACCCGAAAGAGCTCCGTGAGTAAAAACAGCAGGGCTACCGGCGAGTCGTGTGAAAACCCGAAAAGGCGCAACCTCGTTAGAATAAAAAAGAAGAAGAAGAAGAATAAAAATAAAAAAATAAAAAAAACGGTATGTCCATAAGCAAAATGGGCACGGATGAAAACCCGAAAGGACTCCGTGAGTAAAAACAGCAGGGCTACTGGCGAGTGTTTGTGAAAACCCGAAAGGGTGCAACCTCGTTAAAAGACACTTACAGGGTCCTCTCGACCTTATGAGGAGAAATCACCCGCGTGAGATCCTTACGACTCACAAGGGAGCAACACACTTAGGGATCCCCACGATTCCTAAGGAGAAATTACACTTGCGAGATCCTCACGACTAGTAAGGAGAACTCTCTTATGGGACCCTCACGGCTCATAAGATTTGAAAGTCTTAAGTTACAGAGACCTGAACCTGTTCTTAAGCAACCCCCACAACCTCCAATATTGCCCTACAAGCGGCTCAATGCTGACCCTTGTATACAATCCACGAGTGCGAATAAACATTTCCCTAAAAAAGTCCCATACGTGACTAGGGATATGTTCGCACTGTGAAAAAACCTTGTGAGTCCTCTCGACTTATAATGAGAAAACCCTTTTGTAAGATCCTTACGACTTACGAGAAGCCATACACTCAGGAGTCCTCACGATTCCTAAGGAGAAAACACACCTACGAGATCCTCACGACTTGTAGGGAAAAATACCTTTGTGAGACTCTTACGGCTCATGAAGTCAAAAGCCTTAGTCGACAGAATCCTAACCCTGTTTACTAAGCCACCTTTGTTCGACATCGACAGAGGCAAATGATGATTCACTCCTGGCAGTACCCCAGTTGTAGCGATGCTGATGCCGAAGTCGGTGTCTGATTCCAAGCCTGCAGAAGCTAGCAAGCCACACATGCATACGAAATAGCCGAAATGATGGGGCAACTTGCAATAAAAAGCAGCAAGTAAAAGATGTATGCATGCAAAATAGCCGAAATGATAGGGCAACTCAAAAAAAAGTGAGTAAATCAAACAAATAGCCAAAATGATTGGGCACCGCGAGAAAATAGCCGAAATGATTGGGCAATCGCGACCTTCGCGATATAAAAGCTGAAATGATAGAGCATCACGGAAAGAAATAAAAAAATGAATGAAATGATTGCCCTACAGGTGATATCACATCAATCCCTGTATACAATCCAGGGACGCAGACAAAAAAGGAATCATGCCTCTCCTCTCCAGGCTTCATCAGCGGAAGAAGCCAAATCTCAACGGTTCACAAATGACCTGGAGATCATCTTGACATTCGTCTCATTACAGCAGACACAATATCAAGCAAAGCGGAACAACGGCAACTCCCAGCTCCATGACTCAACGGTGTACAGCTGACTAAGAGTCAAACACCAACTCCGTGAAATGCGGATAAAGTCAACCCTTCCTGGTCACGTAGAACGCAGATAACGTCACTCTTTGACCCTGTGGAAAACGTCCAGAGCGGAGCCTGGTCCTCGCCAAACACGGCAGTGAACCCGTGGGAAGCATCCAGAGCAAAATTCCTGGTTACGTGGAACGCGGATAACGTCACTCTTTGACCCCGTGGAAAACGTCCAGAGCGGATCCTGGTCCTCGCAGAGCACGGCAGTGAACCCGTGTGAAGCATCCAGAGCGAAGCCTGGTCCTCGCCGAACACGGCAGTGAACCCATGGGAAGCATCCAGAGCAAAATTCCTGGTCACGTGCAACGCGGATAACGTCACTATTTGACCCTGTAGAAAACGTCCAGAGCGGAGCCTGGTCTTCGCCAAACACGGCAGTGAACCCGTGGGAAGCATCCAGAGCAAAATTCCTGGTCATGTGGAACGCGGATAACGTCACTCTTTGACCCTGTCGAAAATGTCCAGAGCGGATCCTGGTCCTCGCAGAGCACGGCAGTGAACCCGTGTGAAGCATCCAGAGCGGAGCCTGGTCCTCGCCGAACACGGCAGTGAACCCGTGGGAAGCATCCCGAGCAAAATTCCTGGTCACGTGGAACGCGAATAACGTCACTTCTAACCCCGTGGGAAGCATCCAGAGCGGAGCCTGGTCCTCGCCGAACACGGTAGTGAACCCGTGGGAAGCATCCAGAGCAAAATTCCTGGTCACGTGGAACGCGGATAACGTCACTCTTTGACCCCGTAGAAAACGTCCAGAGCGGAGCCTGGTCCTCGCCAAACATGGCAGTGAACCCGTGGGAAGCATCCAGAGCAAAATTCCTGGTCACGTGGAACGCGAATAACATCACTCTTTGACCCCGTGGAAAACGTCCAGAGCGGATCCTGGTCCTCGCAGAGCACGGCAGTGAACCCGTGTGAAGCATCCAGAGCGGAGCCTGGTCCTCGCCGAACACGGCAGTGAACCCTTGGGAAGCATCCAGAGCAAAATTCCTGGTCACGTAGAACGTGGATAACGTCACTCTTTGACCCCGTGGAAAACGTCCAGAGCGGAGCCTGGTCCTCGCAGAGCACGGCAGTGAACCCGTGTGAAACATCCAGAGCAAATATCGGACTGTAGAGTCCTTAAAATCCACGGACTATGATGTCCTTAACCTCGACCGTAATGTCTTAAAACTAACGATCAACCATAATGATTCTAGACTGGTTTTACCTTGGTTCAAGGGTACATCTCTTCACTCCTTTGATATTTGTCATTGTAATTCCTCAACGTCTTCAAAGAGGTGACGGGTCCCAGTAACCACACATTTCGTGGACTGTGGAGTCCTTAGATCCACGGACTATGATGTCCTTAACCTTGACCGTGATGTCTTAAAACTAACATTGGACTGTGGAGTCCTTAAATCCACGGACTATGATGTCCTTAACCTTGACCGTGATGTCTTAAAATTTACACTGGACTGTGGAGTCCTTAAATCCACGGACTATGATGTCCTTAACCTTGACCGCGATGTCTTAAAACTAACATTGGACTGTGGAGTCCTTAAATCCACGGACTATGATGTCCTTAACCTCGACCGTAATGTCTTAAAACTAGAAACGGATGGTGGAGTCCTTAAACCTACGGACTATGATGTCCCTAACCTCGACCGCGATGTCTTTAAACTACGGTACCCCGGAGAACATCCAAAGCAACCCCTGACCCCGTGAAATACGGATAAGGGCAACTTCACCCAGCACTTGCGGGTCCTCACGACCCGTAAGGAAGCAAATTCTCTTGTGAGATCCTTACGACGTTCAAGAGAAAACACACTTAGGAATCCTCACGATTCTTAAGGAGAAATTACACCTATGGGATCCTTTCGACCGGTAGGGAGAAAATTCTTTATGAGACCCTCACGGCTCATAAAGTTGAAAAGTCTTAGGAGGCAGATCTTAACCCTGAATCCTAAGCTATCGTTGTCCTGCAAAGAGATCAAGATAAACTATCCGCAGAATACATTCAATAACAAGGGACACACCATTGAGAAGAAAATATATGTCTTTTATTCATGAACCAAAATGGATACGAAGTACAATTTGTGAAAGAACAAAAAAATATACTCTCATTCAGGAGTATGTACAAAAGGAAAAAAAAGGGATATATAAGTCTTCAGGCCGGCGGGCGATTTAGCAGCTTGGTCAGCTCATCCTTCTTTCGCTGGGCCACGCCTTCATGATTCAGTATCGCCAGAAGACGGGCCTCTGCCTGAGCCTGCTGGGCCTGATATGAGGCAAGCCGACCTTCGAGCTCCTTCTCGGTAGCTTTGTGGGTCTCGACTCTTTCGTGAGTAAACTCGGAGGCCTTGTCGATGGCCACCACCTCCTTGATGGCCTCTTGAAGCACTCGCCAGAGTTCATACGACGGCAATAGTCGATCTAAAGCACGCGTACATCACCTGGTATGGGAAGCAACAAGAAAATTTTCGATGTATATCCTATCAAGCATGCATTCGCAACTATATGAATATTCGAAAAGAAATGATACCCGAAGCTATGATGTGCACGCAACATGATGATAGTGTTCACAATTAAGGAAAGTTCTCATGGGAAAAATATGAAGCACATTTACGCAAGCAAGACACACATGTGCCCAACATACATGAAGATTCAACATAAAGCATGCGAAAACTAATGATAAAAAGAGTATACTGATTTGAATATACTACGCTAGCGGGAAAATGTCACCAAACAAAGGATCAGTAGCACAAGAGTTAACAAAACAAAGAACAAAATTCTCCATCTCTCTCTCTGCTTTCTCCAACACATCAAAGCGACGGTTCTCGCGAGGAGTCGCTCACCACCGATTGGCGCCATGTTCGTCCGCAAAGGCAAACATAATAGCCCGCCGGGCTCTTATTTGGCTCAACAGGTGAACTGAGCGATCTTTCAAAGCCTGAGTAATCAAGCACGCTTCGTGAAAACACTCGAGCTTTTCTTCAGCCGCGTCAAGAGTCGCCAGGGTCATCTCCGCCGGGTGAGGAGGGATGTCGGCAAGCACGGCAGTAAGAATCATCCGGAGCCAGAAGGAGCCCATTGGGAGGGGGACCCCCTACGGATCGAGAGTTCATATGTCGCTGAATCACATTCGTCGTCGGTAAGGAGGGGATCCACCAATCGTGCAGCAAAGCGAGGAATAATCTCCTCGATAGGCACTTCCCACGGTTGTCGACGAGCATGGGGGCGGTTGCAGGCCATAACACTCGGTTATTTCCTCAAGACAAATCACACTAAATTGAGAATAAGGGAAAAAGAAGGCCATGGCCTCAGGTTATAAAGAGGGGCATTAAATGCCGCACACGGAGAATATTGCATGGTGGGACTATTTCCGAGGCCCAAAAAAGGGAAAGCATTGGAAATCAAGGAGATGGAACTATTTCCAAGGCTCCTTTTCAGCATCTAATCCTGCACACAGAAAATATGGCATTAAATAGCCCCATAAAAGGGCCCCACGTGTAGAGCACGTGAGCACCACGCTTGGTGTGTACTGAAAAGTGAAATAGTGCCTTACATGCTAAACACATCAGCAGCAAAAATAGTAAAAATGACAAAATCCCACAAAAAGGCATGCAGACATAGAAGAGCACGATAAAACTTATCACTCGTATTTTGAAAGTTCATACAAAATAAAAAGAAACGATTACAACGGCAAGACCTCAGACGCGGGGCATGAATTGAGAAACTCGAACGTAACTTTGTCCAAGATCTTCCAGGCATTTTGAACCATCCTAGTATGTTTTCTCTCGCGATCACAAGCGTCGGGGTCCTCACGAATGTCCTCCACCCTCCGATAGGCAGCAAGTATGGCCGACTGCTGAAAAGCCTGGTGCAAGAGATCAATGAGGTTGTCTCGCCTCCTCTTCGAGATTAGGCTCATCAGGTACACCGAATGTACCTTATCCTCGGCGGCGTCCAATGCCCTGAGCCGTACGCCGGTGCAAAAGAGAGGGAGTGCCTCCCAGATCGCCAGCACAATGAGTCTCAGAAGAGCAAAGCGGCGAGAGAGTAGCCGACCGTTGTACTCGTCGAAGCAGCTCATGATCTCAGCACACTGAGCATTGGTGAACTCCTGGTTCTGGCTGCGGCCCAGTGCACGAATATTCCCGTAAGAAATGATTTCGTCAAGATCATACAAATGAGCATCCATAATACCTGAAATAACGATCATGAAAATTCATTAAAAACTTCTTCTTCTTGGTTGTGAAGAAGACAACTAGGGGCAAGAAAATCCAAGGAGTTCTGTGGGAAGGACTGGGTTCTTCATAGGAATTAAATTCCTTGTTAAAAATGGGGGGAATTAAATTCCCAGAGACATTTTTCAGAAACAAAACTTTTGGGATGGAATTAAATTCCATAGAAAAGACAGGCACCACCACCGATCCCTAAAGATCAAGGAAACCCTAAGAGATCTAGTATTTGAAGATTAGATGGTTTTCTGTTTTTGTTAAGGAACTTGAAAAATGAGTTCTTATTAAAAAAGGGAAAACCCTTGGTGTGGATTTAAAATCCCGTGGTGATTTCTGTGAAAGTTCTTCGTTCGTTCAAGAGCATTACCTGAAGAGATGGGTCTTTCTTCAACAGAGTTAAACTCTGGAAAATTTGCAAAGCAGAGAACTAAGCTCTGGAGAAGAAGAATTATATTCTCAAAGGAAAAGAGATAGCCAAAGGAGGAAGATGAAAAGCGGAGGCGCTTCTGAAGAGACCCCTGCATTTATAGGATGTGACGGAAACGCTTCATCTACCCTACTCCCTAGACAGATCCAACGGTCACAAAAGTGACAGCGTTGCGCTCACGTGCAGACACGTGAGAGCGACGCTGTGGGGGCATTTGTTCCCTGATTAAAAATCAGGAATTTCCTCAATGAGGCATCACGTGTTCACACGTGACCAAGGGTCGCATGTTGACACGTGATCCATTTAGAGAGTTAAAGTTTAAGCAAAACAGAAGTAGACGGCTGAGGAAATACCCAAAAAGGGGCGTCACGTGCTCACACGTGACCAAAGGTCACGTGCTGACACGTGATGGTCTTTAGCCCAGTTGAAATGCAGAGTTTAATTCTACCAAGTTATAAAGGCCTCAACGAGGCATCACGTGTTCATACGTGACCAAGGGTCACGTGTTGACACGTGATCTATTTACAGAAGTAAAAATCCTAAGTAAAACAAGTGGCTGAAGAAAGACCCCAAAGGGGGGTCACGTGCTCACACGTGACCAGAGGTCACGTGTTGACACGTGATGACCCTTCAGCCCAATTAAAGTACAGAATTAAAACTCTGAAGGACCCTTCAGCCCAATTAAAGTACAGAATTAAAACTCTGAATGAGGAGCGGTCACGTGCCAACACGTGATAGGCTTTGAAAGCTTCATAAATCAATAAAATTAAGATTCTAAATTTCTCCAAAATCTTTCCAAATAGAGAAGAATTAAGGAGAATTGTTGGATTAAGAATTCAAGGATGATTAAATATCACCAATTTATGGAAAAATCTTGGACAAGGAAAGATTTCCCCAAAATCTCACCGAAATAACAAATAGAATATCTTTGGATTAAAACATCCAACGGTGAATAAAATTCACCTAGTAATCTAAAGACTCAGATTAATGATGAAAACAAATCAAATCTTTCAATGAGAGATTTACTAAACAAATTGATTCTTTTCCTCCTCCTATAAATAGGAGTCGAGAAGGGAGAATTAAAAAGAGAGGAGAGATAGAATTTTGCAGAAAAAAAACTTTGAAGAGAATGTTAGCATCTTGAAAATTCAAAAAAGAAAACCCTAGGTGAGAAAAAGAAAGAGGATTAAAACATCGGAAAAAAGAGAATTTAATTCTCAAAGATCTAAGAGTTTAACTCTTTTGCAAAGAAGTTAGTTCTTTCTCTGGTTGAAGATTTGCAAAGTACACATCTTCCCATAAGTTGAGAATTTAATTCTCATCGGGTCGAGATCCTGCCATGCAGATCTAAAACTTAGAGGAAGAATTGAGTTTAGAGAATTTAATTCTTCCAAAGCTATAGGAATTTAATTCCTCCAAGATAAAATTTAGGGTTTAACCCTATATGAGAATTCAATTCTCCAAAATTAGAGGAATTTAATTCCTTCAAGATGGACAGAACTAGGGTTTAACCCTAATTGAGAATTTAATTCTCTCAAGCTCGCAGGAATTTAATTCCTCTTAAAATGAAATTAGCGTTTCACCCTATGCCAGAACTTGATTCTTTACATATATAGGAATTTAATTCCCACAAAAGGAAAATTAAGGTTTAACCCTACCTAAGAATATAATTCTTCCAAAGAAAATAGGAATTTAATTCCTCCAAAGTTATAGCTAGAGTTTAACCCTATGAAGAATTTAATTCTTAAAAAGATAAAGAAATCTTCAAACAGGCAAGAACCAGGGTCACGTGTCCCCACGTGACCCCTGTAAAGATCCGCAGAAAAGAACTCAGAGGCAACGCCTCACGTGCTCCACGTGACCCCTGAAGCACAGAAGGAAAAAAGCAAAAGAAATAGAAGCCCTGGGCGCTCTCACGTGTTACCACGTGACCCCTTGGCAAATCAGCACACAAATCCCCGTCACGTGTCAGCACGTGATGCTCCAAAATCAAATATAGAAAGTATTCAATACTTTTTTGCAAAACAGAATAAGGGGAACCTGGTCCCACCTTTGGGCGCTCTCACGTGTCCACATGTGACCCCTTTTTCTTTAGTATTTTGACACTAATTAGAGATCTTCATTCCCAGTGTTTAACACTGATTTTACTTAGTGTTTAACACTAATTTGAAAACCCTATTTGCAGTGTTTAACACTGATTATTTTCTAGTGTTTGACACTAAATCGAAAACTAAATTTCCAGTGTTTAACACTGATTGTTCTTTTAGTGTTTAACACTAGTTTGAGAATTCTGTCTCTAGTGTTTAACACTTTTGTTATTTAGTATTTAACACTACTTTTAGCCAAATTGGCTAATCTTTCAGAGGCAAAGCCTCCCCTTCAATTGAACCTCAAAATTGAATAACATCCAGAGCTACAACAGAAATGTTATCAAGCCCCTCCAAACTTTTTGTGGACTGGAACCAGACAAATGTCAAACGGTCCAACAAAGGGCCAGACTTAACTGGACTTAGCCCAAGTTGGCCACAAGTCCTCAATCCAGACTTAACTGAGCCAATGGGCTCACTATATGATTAATTGGTCCTGGTTCCAAATTGGGCTATAGATCATTCAATCTACCTTGGTTCAAGGGTACATCTTTTCACTCCTTTGATTTTTGCCGTTGTAATTCCTCGACGTCTTCAAAGAGGTGACGGGTCCCAACAACCATACATTTCATGGACTGTGGGGTCCTTAAACTCACGGACTATGATGTCCTTAACCTTGACCGTGATGTCTTAAAACTAACAATGGACTATGATGTCCGTAACCTTGACCGCGATGTCTTAAAACTAACATCGGACTGTGGAGTCCTTAAATCCACGGACTATGATGTCCTTAACCTTGATCGCGATGTCTTAAAACTAACATTGGACCGCAATGTCCTTAAACTACCTATCGACCGCAACGTCACTAAACTAAAAAATAGAGCCCTCAATTACTCTTTTGTTGGATCTAAACGATCCCGTTAAGTTGATCTTAGTCTAAAAGGAGGCTAACGTATCCTTAACAAACGTTTAAGTCGATCTTAGTCTCAAAAGAGGCTAACGTATCCTTAAACTCAAACCCACATACCCAAATCTAAGAAAGATACGGATTTGGACTAGACCACACTCTACCGGCGACAACATAACTTAGTCTCCGTATACAATCCAAGGGCAACCAAAAACAAAAACAAACACCCACGACACGAGGTGACCATATGGAGAAGGAGAAAGTTGTTACCGCGAAGCGGTAACGTAATTAACTGTAGGGGCTTGCGCCTGCAGGGAAGAGCGTCCCCACAATCAAAAAACCCCTCAAACGAGGGGGAATCTGACGAAGTCTGCTACATCGGCCGCATCCGTTTAAACCTTCGATACATGGTGCCATAAATCAACTTGGCATCTTCGGAGAGGTGGATGGATAGCACCAATTAGCATCTGCCCCGAATCTCAAGCAAGACATCCGTCTTGCGCATCTTTCGGAGGGGAACACCCCACTGAGCACCCGTATACAATCTTGGTGTCAAACACCAATGGATATGGGATCATCCATCGCCCATCTCATAGGTCAAGAATCGTATACGCTAGTCTACTCTGAAATATCGATGCCCCGTCTCAATACACCCACGACTAGGGACATTTCAGGATATGCTTATAAACTACACGCGTCCCACTAGTATGATCTGCATCATAATCATAGTAGTCAAGCAAATATCCTCAGGGCTTTATCAACATGTAACAAATCAATAAAAGCATGATCAATTGAACATGTCAAAATTAAGAGTAACCAGATAGCATACTATCATGTCGAGCAAGAAAGTCTCCTGAATATATATATATATATATATATATATATATATATATATATATATATACATGTAAAAATACATCCACTAACAAATAATGGCCTCTGGGGCATATATATGTCCAACACTCGGGACTGTACCCAAAAATCACCGTTTTGCACGATCTCTTGAACGGGGTAAGGTGGAAATCAAAGCACGGTGGGAATCACACAAAACTCTATGATGATCTCGGGTCGACAGACTAACCTGTACCGGTGTCACCAGAAAACTGCTATCTGACGATAAATACCATCTAGGAGTTCTCGGCGAGTCTGTTCAGTGTACCCAGTCTCCACTGAGCACCCGTATACCATCTCTGATGTCAAGCACCAATGGATGTGGGATCATCCATCGTCCATCATATGGGTCAAGAAGCGTATACGCTAGTCTACTCTGGAATATCGATGCCCCATCTCGATACTCCTATGACTAGGAACAATTGAAGGATGTACTTACCGACACCTTTTCCCCACCAGTATGATCTTCATCATAATCCAGGTAGTCAAGTACTCATCCTAAGGGCTTTATCAACATGTAATAGTGAGACAATAAGTGTACATGTTAAGATAAAGAGCAACCAGATAGCATACTATCATGTCGAGCAAGAAAATCCTCCCTATATATGTCCAACCATCCACTATAATATACATCACATGTATAATAATGGCCTCTAGGGCATACATATAACTAACAATCTCCCACTTGCACTAAGACCATTTGTTATAGTATCTCATACCCAACGCCCCATAAAATTATTTCTAGGGAAAAGCCTCTGTGAGTGGATCCGCCGTGTTATCCTTCGCGTCAACTCTCCTTACCTTGATCCATTGGAGATCAACCATCTCGCTGATCAGGTGATACTGTCCTCAGAATATGTCTGGATCGCTGATGCGACCGGCGTTCCTAGGCTAAAGCTATAGCTCCGTTGATTGTCACAATGACAGTTATTAGACGCTCAATGGTAGGAACTATGTTCATCTCATGAACAATAAATATCCAGACATCCACTTTGGTAGCATCGTTGGTAGCGATGTATTCAGCCTTTATCGTCTAGTTTGCTACGGTATATAACTTAGAACTCTTCCAACATACCGTCCCTCCACTTAGGGTAAAGACAAAGCCCGAGACTGACTTTTAGTCGACCTTATCACTCTGGGAGCAAGAATTGGTAAATGACTCCCACTGGAGTTCTCCTTTACCAAACACCAAGAATATTTCTTTAGTGCTTCTCAAGTACTTAAGAATGTCCTACACAACTGTCCAGTGATTCTCCCAAGATCCGATTGATTCTTGATCACTACACCTAGTGAGTTAGCTACATCTGGTCTGGTACATAACATCACATACATGATAGAGCCTACTGCCGAAGCATATGGTATCCTTTGCATGCGAGCTCTCTCCAAATCAGTCTTGGAAGACATCTTTTTGGAGAGAGTGATTCCTGAGTAAGTGGGCGAATCACCACGTTTAGAATCCTCCATACTAAACCCCTTTAGTATGATGTTAATGTACCTGGATTTGGGACACTCCCAACATCCACTTAGATCTATCACCATAGACCATAATCCACAAGATTTAGTAGGTATCATCCAGATATTTTATGGAGAATCCTCGTGATAAGAGGAGCTTGACCGACTGTAGCATAGGAAACCATTTCCTATCAAGAGTATGTCATCTACGTACAATACGTGGAAGACAACCTTACTCTCTACAACCTTCCTGTATATACAAGGTTCATCTACCTTTTTGATGAAGTCAAACTCTTTGACTGCCACATCAAAACAGATGTTCCAACTCCGCGATGCGTGATCTAATCCTGATGGACTTAAGCTTAGCCACTGGAGAAAAGGTTTCATCATAAACTATACCTGATTATTGAAGAAAACCTTTTACTACAAGTCAGCTTTGAAAGTCTCAACTTTTCCATCTTACACCAAGAATCTTCTCAAGATCAATTTTCTCCCAATGGGTTTTACCCCTTCAGATGCAACATTCAAAGTCATACTTTGTTGGTGTACATGGATTCCATCTCTGATTGCACAGCATCCAGCCATTTCACAGAGCCCCCATTCATAATGGCCTGCCTTAACCTAATTGGGTCATCATCTACCATGATGCAATTTTCGCTCCTACCGTCACTAAGGAAACCATAGTATCTCTCAGGTGGATGAGGAACCCTACCAGATTCGCGAAGAGGCTGAGGTTCATTGGAGACTATTGAATCCTTTGGCATCACTAAATCATCAGCTGTTAGTTTGTCTAGCTGGAACTCCTTCCAGCTCTACCTCATGACCACAAATTTCTTCATAAGAAATTCCTTTTCTAAAAAGGTGGCATGCTGAGAAACAAAACACCTTTTTCTCCTCAGTGTGGCAGAAGATATGCCCTCGCGAATGTTCGGGATATCCAACAAACTTATACAGAACTTACCTTGCCTCGAGCTTGTCTGGATTTTTCTTTTCAACATAGGCTAGACAACCCCATATCTTAACTCGTTTAAGATATGGTCTCTTCCCATTCCATATCTCATATGGAGTGGTAGGTACTGATTTGGATGGAACCCAATTCAATAGGTATGCAGCTTCTCAAGTGCATAATTCCCAAAAGGAAACAGGCAACTCAGCAGTACTCATCATAGAGCGCGCCATATCTTATAGGGCGCGATACCTCCACCCCGATACACCATTGTGCTGTGGTGTATACGAAGGAGTAAGCTGAGAGAGAATCCCATTCTTCTTTTAGAAACTCCAGGAACTCCATGCGCAGGTATTCCCTTCTCCGATCACATCGAAGGACTTAATACTTCTACCCGTCTAGTTCTCAACTTCAAGCTTATATTCCTTGAATTTCTCAAAAGTTTCAGACTCGTGTTTCAACAGGAACACATGTCCGAATCTTGAGAGATCGTCGATGAATGTAATGAAGTACAAAGAACCAACCCTGGCATTTGTAGACATAAGACCCTATACATCACCATGTATCAGTCCCAAGAGTTCAGTAACTCTTTCTCTGTTTCCAGTAAACGGAGTATTGGTCATTTTACTTTTGAAACAAGACTGGCAAGTATTATAAGATAAAATTTTGAACGGATTCAAATATTCATCCTTATGTAACTTAGCTAGTTGTGTCGAATTGATATGACCTAGTCTATAATGCCACAAGAAGGATTCGTTCATTTCTGAACTACTCCTCTTGTGTGTGTTCCAGATACTTTGAACTGTGGTTTTTTAGAACATATATGCCATTATATAACGTGTCTGATCCAATAAACTCTTGATTCAGGAAAATATTCACAACATTATCCTCCAATACAGAATTATATCCTTCTTTAACTTAATAAAGAATCTGATGTAATGTTGTATATCAGGTTCAGTATGTAATAACATTCGTTCAGAATCAATGTATTTACTATTTGGTAAAACAAGGTGATATTTGCCAACTTATTTGGCTGCAACAATTGCACCATTCTCTACACTTAAAGACATATCACCCAATCTCAGTTCTCTACCTTTTTGTAGCTCA
This sequence comes from Agapanthus africanus, assembly GCA_030015575.1. Taxonomy (NCBI): domain Eukaryota; kingdom Viridiplantae; phylum Streptophyta; class Magnoliopsida; order Asparagales; family Amaryllidaceae; genus Agapanthus; species Agapanthus africanus. The sequence continues at coordinate 243,801,571 of CM057342.1, forward strand.
TGTAACAAATTACATATATGGGATCCCGATCCGGTATCTCATACCTAGGAGGTAAAGTATACTGAGAAACAGTTCTTGGTAATGAACACACCCAAAAAATAAGCATCAACATGCTCATTCCTTGATTGGGTCGCGTAGGAATCCAGATATTCCCCTATTTCTTGCTCGGACTTATAACAATTATAAGATAGAGCGGAACCAACGTTCCCCAGCTCAGCATAATAAGCAGGTTCGGACAATACATCCATATTATTATCTTGATTAAGGCGTGACATGGTCGCTACCAGGAGAGAGAGAGAAGAAAACACTCAGCATATGCTCTTGCAAGATCAGATTGGTTATTATTTTATCTAATCAGGATGGCTCTCACTGTTTTTATCAAATCTTCCTTCAAACCCTAAAAGGTAAGACTAACCGGGATTAATTACACCCTACATGTTCGCCAATCTTTCGGCCAGGCCAGTGTCGGTACTTTGAGAGAGGTTCCCCGTTCTTTCGCACGGACCTAATTAAAATAAACCTCGTTTTCCCAGGGGCGTAACCCCGTTAACACCTTTCTAGACACCTACTTGATCGACTAATTATAATATGTAAAACTCTCCCGGGAGTAACTCTTACTCGCAGTGGGTATCAGAATCCAACTATCTCATAGAAAGTATGCAATCTCATTGCAAATTTCAACACTTGAAATTCCCGATAATATTTTTCCCCTAGCCTCCTATGACCTTGACAAAGGCCAACAAACCCTAGGATGCTAACAAGTTCAATCCGTACATTTCATGATTGAATTAAACCCACCCGCACGACCCTTGACAAAGGCCAACAAGGTCGGACGACTACCCTAATCCAATCGCATCACATGCTCAAGCAGATAAGCACTAATCAGCTACCGCACACTACGCCTTGACAAAGGCCGACAAACGCAGCACGAATACTAAATAATCCTTATCTGAAATGACGGAGAGCTACGACAGGTTTGTAAGAAAACTCTTTGCGTAATGAACTTGATATCGTTATACAATTGAGTGATTTTGAAAAGGAGTGTATTTTAGGCTTTTGCTAGTTTTGCTAAAGAGGTCACTCCCAGTGAAGGGATCTCGGCTCTTTCCTCATCGAATGTGGTGCTGGATATTTCATAAATACCGCTATGCAAAGCAAGAACTAAAAAGCAGTCAAAAACCAAACCGAGTGGATTGTAGCATCTGCCAGTTTCGCTGAAAGGTCACTCCCGATGAAGGGATCTCGGCTCTTTCCTTATCGACTAAGGTGCTGGATATTCGATAAGGAATACCGCTATGCAAAGCAAGAACTAGACCTACCAGTTTTTAAAACAAGATTCTACAATATCTTTAGATTTCTTTTATTTCATTAATCTCATTAATGAAGTCCCATCATTTATGCTTCCTAAGCATGACCGAAGAAACGAAAGCAACAATATTTATTATATATCATATATATAATATAAGCATTCATCTCAGAATATCAAGTGATCACATCACAGAATATCAGCAGCAGAAGAACACATATGAAATATTGGATATATTAGGAATTCCGTGTTTTAAATTAAGCCAGTAAAAAACTCGGATTCTACGATCATGATGAATAGCCAAACCCACATCTCTAGACCCCTACGAGAGCGGAAAGCAACCCTCCCAATTCTAGAGTTAGGAGACCCGGTCTCGACTTCTCGAGATGATCTCCCACTGGACTTTAGAACCCGGTTACTTGTGCTCCCCTCCGTGGGTCTATCCTAATGCGGAAAAGTAAATAATATACATCAATGGTGACATCATCCTCAACCCGGAAGTGCCCCAATAGAAGAATATTACATACAACTTTTTACATGAATGAATATGAAAAACTCTCATCTCATATAAAAAAAAACCTAGCTATTCAAAACACGATGATTCAATATAACATATCACAGCAACACATAACATCACATGTCATCAACGTAAGTAAATATGTGTATCCCAATTGTCGTTCATATATAGCAACGAAACCGGCGATACACCACATATTACATTTACGGTCGCAGAAAAGAAAGTGAAAGACTACAACAATTGGAATCCGCAACTACCTTAGACATCATAAACCCAATGTATCACATACTTTGGATTTCATGCCTAACCAAATGAATTCCTTAGATATCGCATGCTTAACAATTATAAACCTCGCATTTTAGTCTCGTTACTGAAAACACTTTTCAATAACCAGTTGGGTAATTCAACAAGATTCCCGACAACCTTGATCAAATTCTCATCGGAAACTTTAGTAGATGGCCGCACCCCCGATGCCGTCGACGAAGTGCACTTAGGCGGAACACCGCGGCCGCGAGCACCCGAACGGATGCTTTTGGAGATGGGGTTCTCCTTCAGTCACTTGGTCGGGACTATAGCGCGTGGCTATCTAATAAGGTTACCTGATGAGTATCCGCGTACGCTACGTGATTGCGACAGACTTTTGATCCACATCAAAATCCCGTGGCAATCGATCAAATGAGACTGAATTGCTAGATTTATAAAATTCAAATTAGTTATCACAAAACTAAATATTGTGGATTCCAAGTATTGTATCACAATCACAGATAACTAGACGATATTAAACTTTTCGATCGAATCAACAAACACCCAAAATTTCCCAACGAGCTCAACACTTGAGCGGAGTTTAAAAATCACCCAGAACATGCCACAGCACCTATGTACCAACCGTAGAAGGGCCAACCCTTGCCTCACCTATGGCGCCGCGGAACTACTACAAACCCTAGGGTTTGGTGGCAGTTCCGACGGTCACAAAATCGAGTTAGGATTTTGTTCTTCTAGAGAGTCCAGAGAAAACACCTGTATGATTTTCTGAAGATTTTAAACTTGGAAAAATCCAACTCTTGGAAAATTTCCAGCAAGAGAAAAATTGGGTTATTGATATCCGTTCAAACTTTTTAACGTCATCTAAATAACCTGAAACGATGTTAGAATTATGACTACGAAACACTCCGAATTGCCTTTACAGAAATATAACATCACATGGAATATCAGTAAAAACAAGCAACACCTGAAATACCAAAACCCAGAGACTGGAACACCATAAAAATTTAAAGCCAGAAGCCCACTACAAAACCAGCGAGCTTGAATTTTTCAGACATGTTGCCGGCCAAATTCCAGCGAGGAGGGTTCAAATTTCTATGGTGTTCATGTTACATCTCATATAATATTCTGCAATTGCTTAAAAAAAATTTAGACACCTTAAAAATTTCGACAGAAACTTGGTTTTTGTTTCGGGTGTTTCGGAGTTGTTTCGGTTTCATAATCCTACAAACATCGTCTAATTCTCTAGCACGGCTCTGATACCACTGCAGCGTTCCCTAGGTCGCCGCTGGGTTTCGGGAGGCATCGACCATGCCATTTTAAAAAATTTGGCATGCTAAAGAACCCTAACCTAAAATCTTAACTAGAGAATTAGACGAATCAAGAATGCAAACACCTTTATATCTAAGTGAACAATGAATACAACCTTTGTAGACTGGTCCTTCACTTCAATAGCTCCGTGTAGTAGTCCCTTCACTCAAAGCAGTAAACTCCCGGACTCAAGAAAGGCTCCACAAGATGAAATGAACAGGCTTGCTTGAAGTCTTTGAGGCCGAATATGATCTACGTCGAGGAGAAACCAACTCAAGCTATCTCTTCACTAATGTGGAATTAGTGAAGCAAACACCAAAAACTAAATGGCTAATCTAGTAGAGAATGATGAAGTAGGAATTTTTCTCATTTTAGAAATATTTTTTTCACTCATTTTCTTCACCTCCCAAAGAGCTAGAGAGCTTGAGGAAGGAGATTGTTCCCCTCCGAACGGCGGCCGAGACATGGACTGTCTTGCCTGAGGTTCGGGGTAGATGCTAACAGATGCTATCCGTCCACCTCTCCGAAGATGCCAAGTTGATTTATGGCACCGTGTATCGGAAGTTTAGATGGATGCGGCCGATGTAGCAGACTTCGTCAGATTCCCCCTCGCTTGAGGGGTTTTTGATTGTGGGGACGCTCTTCCCTGCAGGCGCAAGCCCCTGCAGTTAATTACGCTACCGCATCGCGGTAACAACTTTCTCCTTCTCCAGCTGGTCACTTCGTGTCGTGGGTGTTTGTTTTGTTTGTGGTTGCCCGTGGATTGTATACGGAGACTGATTTATGTCGTCGCCCGTAGGACGTGGATTAGTCCAAATCCGTGTTTTCTTAGATTTGGGTTTGGGGTTTTGGGTTTAAGGATACGTTAGCCTCATTTGAGGCTAAGATCAACTTAAACGTTTGTTAAGGATACGTTAGTCCAGTTTGAGACTAAGATCAACTTAACGGGATCGTTTAGATCCGACAAAAGAGCATTTGGGCTCTAATGTTCCAGTTTAGGGACATAGTGGTCCATTGTATGTATGGCCGTCGGGACCCATCACCTCTCTGACGACGTTGAAGGATTACAACGACAGATGTCAGAGGAGTTCAGAGATGTACCCTTGAGCCAGAGTTAATTGGGGGGATTCATAGTCCAGTCTGTTTGAAGGTTTAGGATACGTTAGCCATATTTGAGGCTAAGATCAACTTAAACGGTTGTTAAGGATACGTTAGTCCAGTTTGGGACTAAGATCGACTTAACGGGATCGTTTAGATCCGACAAAAGAGCAATTGGCTCTATTGTTCCAGTTTAGGGACATAGGGGTCCATTGCCAGTTTAGGGACATGGTGGTCCATTTCCAGTTTAGGGACATAGTGGTCCAATACCAGTTTAAGGACATAGTGGTCCAATGGTAGTTTAAGGACGCATAAGTCCATGGGTTTAAGGACCCTACAGTCCATATGGGTGTGTTTAAGGACGCATTAGTCCATTAGTTTAAGGACGCATAAGTCCGCGGGTTTAAGGACCCCACAGTCCGTATCTTAGTTTAAGGACGCATAAGTCCATGAGTTTAAGGACCCCACAGTCCGTGTTGATGTGTGGTTGTCGGGACCCGTCACCTCTCTGAAGACGTTGAAGGATTACAACGACAAATATCGGAGGAGTTTCGAGATGTACCCTTGAACCAATGAGTTGGTTGGAAGAGCAGATGTGCTCAGTTCAAGATGATTTGAGGACTTATGGCCAGTTTGGGCTAAGTCCAATTATGTTTGAAATATTGGCCCTCTGTTGGTCCATTGAAGAAGAGGCTTTGCCTCTAGAAACTTAGCCAATTGGGCTAAAGCTAGTGTTAAACACTAGAGGTCAACAGTGTTGAACACTGGGAATAAGATTAGCAAGTTAGTATTAAACACTAAAAGACAATCAGTGTTAAACACTGGGAACAGAGTTTTCAAATTAGTGTTAAACACAAAGCAAATCAGTGTTAAACACTGCAAATAGAGTTTTCCAAACTAGTGTTAAACACTAAGAAAATCAGTGTTAAACACTGAGGACAAAGTCTTCAAATTAGTGTTAAACACTAAGGAGAGAGGGGTCACGTATGGACACGTGAGAGCGCCCTGATTCCCTTTATTTTATTCTGCAGATCAGTGTTTAACTCTTTTAATTCTGGCGGCCATCACGTGTGAGCACGTGATGGAGGCCCCCGCTCTGGTCTGTTAGGATGCTCATTAGGGGTCACGTGGTGACACGTGAGGGCGCCCTAAATGTGGAGTCAGATCTCCCGCGAATAAGTGTTAAACACTTTTTATGTTTTCTTTGGAGCATCACGTGCTGCCACGTGAGGAGGATTAGTGCGCTGATTGTTAGAGCATCAGCCAATGGGTCACGTGGGAGCACGTGAGGGCGCCCAAGGCCTTTATTTCCTTTGCTTTTTCTTTCTGCGTTTCGGGGGTCACGTGGGAACACGTGAGATGATGCTTCAAAGTTCTTTGCAGGGGATCTTTTCAAGGGGCACGTGGGGGCACGTGACCCTAGTTCTTTTCATGAACAGAGATCTTTTAAGAATTGAATTCTTTGTAGGGTTAAACCCTAATTATGATTTTGGAGGAATTAAATTCCTATCGTGAAAGAATTAAATTCTTATTTAGGATAAAACCCTGATTTCTTTTCAAAGAAATTAAATTCCCAGATATGTAAAAGAATTAAATTCTTGATTAGGGTTAAACCCTAGTTTTGTTTTAGGAGGAATTAAATTCCTGAAAGTTTGGGAGAATTAAATTCTCAAAACTCAATTCCTCCTCTGTGTTTTAGATCTGCATGGCAGGATCTCAACCCAATGAGAATTAAATTCTCAATTCATGGGGAGATGTGCACTTTGCAGATCCTCAACCAGAGAAAGAACTAAGTTCTTTTTTTTTTTATGTAAGAGTTAAACTCTTTTGAGAATTAAATTCTCTTTTGAAGCCTCCCTTTTCTTACCTAGGGTTTTTCTTTTGCAGAGAATTAAATTCTCTTCTCTTTTCTTTTTTTCTCTTGAGAATTAAATTCTCTTCCCTCTGTTTTTCTCCCAAAAAAGTCGATCCCCCCCTCTTCTTTTCTTGGCTCCTATTTATAGGAGAAGGAAAAGAATCAATTTGTTTAGCAAATCTCTCATTGAAAGATTTGATTTGATTGTTGAGAGATTTGATTTATATTTATCATTAATTCTGGGCCTTTAGATCATTCAGTGAATTTTATTCACCGTGGATTTTAAATCCAAAAGATATTCTGTTTGTTATCTCGGTTAGATTTAGGGGGAATCTTTCCTTATTTAAGATTTTTCCATAAATTGGTGATTTTTAATCACCCTTGGATCTTTAATCCAACGGTTCCCCATGAACCTTTTCCATTTGGAAAGATTCAGAACTTTTAGAATTTAATTCTATTAAATTATAAGGCTTTTAAAGCCAGTCACGTGCTGGCACATGACCTTTGGTCACGTGTGAGCACGTGACCCCCAATTGGGTTCCTTTCTCAGCCGCTTATTTATGTTTCAGTTTTTAACCATCACGTGTCAGCACGTGACCATTGGTCACGTGTGAGCACGTGATACCTCGTTGAGGTATTTTCTGACTTTTAGAATTAAATTCTATTCATTATTTTAGAGGCCTTAAAAGCCCATCACGTGTCTGCACGTGACCCATGGTCACGTGTGAGCACGTGATGCCCCATTGGGGTCTTTTCTGAGTTTTTATTATATTTTTTAACTCCTCCAGCGGGTTCTTAAAAGTCCATCACGTGTGGACACGTAATTCCTCATAACTTTTGATCCCGGATGAATTACGAGGCCCATAATATATCAAATCGAAGGGATTTTCGAGCCGCTTTCGATACCATCAGAATTTATCTGTTTCTCATTCGGAAGTTTATCAAAATATAGGCCGGAAGATACTGGTTCGCATTTCCTTAAGCGTATCGCTGTCATTTGATACCTTGAGCTCCTTTGCGCAGAAATTTTTGGCGGGAACAGAGATGAAGAAAAGCAACCATGGAAAAAGTCTAGTGTAGAATGGCAACCATGGGTGAGTTAATATCATATACTAACTCATGTAGAGACTAAACCATGGCTAATCATAATGGTTGGATTAATAAATATCTTAAGTAAAACAAAATTGGTGGACTTAGTCAATGATTCTACAAGCTTCCATGAAAAATCAACCATGACTAAATTCCACTCAATTTTGAATTGCTTTAAATAAATAAAACCGTTGATTATGTTAAGCATGGTGTGAGTCACATACACCCATGTCACATGTATCATCTAGCATGACACACAAAAATGTACATTAATATATATCATATATATATATACACACACACACACACTAAATGCACAAGTGAGAAAAAGAATTCTTAAGTGAGCTAATATTAGTTTAAGTTAATATATCAACTATATAATTATATATTAAATTATTAAATCAACATTTAATTTAATAATTCGGCTATATCACATACAACCGACTAATATCAAATGTATCAACTTATCGAATCAACACTTGATTCGACAGCCCGGCTATATCACATATAACCGACCGATATCACATATCGCGAGAATAGAATACGGTATCACATACACGTATTAATCTCGGTCTCGCACATATCATATAGCAGCTCCTACTTCATTTCGCCTGAGCCAGGAAACCTCTGTATAGGACTCTAAAGACTCGTCAATATGCCGGCAGCAGGTGGTGATCATATCAGTCACCCACAAGTCGCAAGCGGTCTGCTAAACGTAACGGCCACCCGGGTATTGAGCGATCAGAAGAACAACAAGCAAGCATGCTTATACTCCTGTGAATCCAATCAGTAACACTACCGTACAGTCCGGTCTCTTCATCTGATATGTCTCATATCACAGCCTGGGGTGGTAAACGTCAGACCCCAATAGCCTGATAAGTCATGCCAATGTGAGGCTCATAACGGTTCGAGAAACTACTGATAACACTTACCAGTAGATCTCAGCAACCCTGGCCAGGGATTTCCTGTTATGGCCAATCGAGCATAGCGCAACATCAACCCCCAATACCGGGAGAGACGAAATCCCCTTCTATCGCTCATTGCCTCCATATGACTCGGGACTGTACCCAAAAACTACCATTTTGCACGATCTCTTGAATGTGGTAAGATGGAAATCAAAGCACAGTGGGAATCACACAAAACTCTATAACGATCTCGGGTCGACAGACTAACCTGTACCAGTGTCACCAGAGAACTGCTATCTGACGATAGGTATAATACCATCTAGGAGTTCTCGGCGAGTCCGTTCAGTGTACCCAGTCTCCACTGAGCACCCGTATACCATCTCTGATGTCAAACACCAATGGATGTGGGATCATCCATCGCGCATCATATGGGTCAAGAAGCGTATACGCTAGTCTACTCTGGAATATCGATGCCCCGTTTCGATACTCCTACGACTAGGAACAATTGAAGGATGTACTTACCGACTACCTTTTCCCCACCAGTATGAGCTGCATCATAATCCTAGTAGTCAAGTACTCATCCTAAGGGCTTTATCAACATGTAATAGCAAGACAATAAGTGTACATGTTAAGATAAAGAGCAACCAAATAGTATACTATCATGTCGAGGAAGAAAATCCTCCCTATATATGTTCAAGCATCCACTATAATATACATCACATGTATAATAATGGCCTCTATGGCATACATATAACTAACACATAAAACCTAAACTAGCTAGTTCTAACGTGTTTAAAAGATCGATCGAAAAAACTTTCCGAAATCACATTTTCAAACTTGGGTTCTCTGCCGATTTTTAAATGCGTTCAAAAATTATTTTTCTATATCTCATAAATTCGTGCAGGGTATTCTAGCACACTATGTGAAATTTGGACACGTGTCACCATAAGAAGGCCGTGGATTCACGGCAGAACACCCTTGTTTGCGGCGATTCCACGGTCAACCTAGGGAAACAGTGCACAAAATTTCACATGGTGTTCTAGTTTTTGGAGAAGTGATTTCTAGAACATTTAGTTTCTGGCCCAGATTTATTTGAGTTCTGGATTGCACTTGGGGGCCAATGCGGAAGATTTTGTCGATCGAAAATTTTCAATGCGTTAAGTTTCAGTGCCTACATTACTATCTGCGACCGTGAATGTTATTAGAGCGGTATAACTCGTCTAATTTCTATATGCTCTTTTAGACGGGTTTGTGAACATGACATTCGCGTTGATGTTCTGTGTTTGTGTTGTGGTTGTGGTTTGATAGTCATGATGGATAGCTTATGGTGCAATGATAGTAGTACAGTTAAAATTCATTTATACATTTGATTTTGCAAGATGAGCATCCGACATGTGGACTGCCGTCTTTGCCAAATTGTATATTATTTGTTTGGGGCATGACCGGATTGAGGTCGATGTCACCATTGTACATATTTATTTCATTTTCTGCACTAGGAGTACCCCGCGGAGGAGTGCACGAATAGACGGGTTCTATAAGGCAACAGGCCCGCATTTCATGGCGTTGAGACGGAGGGGGCTTCATTCTAGAATTGGCGGGCTATTCTCCGCACTCGTAGGGATTATAGGTTGACCCAAGGTGGGGCGCCCAAGTTACCGGATTTCGTGAAGTGCTGGGTAGCCCATTCACTTTGATGAAGGGAGCTGCCTCACTTCTGAGATTGGCGGGTAACTTGCCGCGCTCGTAGGGGTCTAGGTTTTCATTGCACAGGCTATCCACACGATCGGGAACGTCGGGTTTTATTTGCAGCCCAAATAAAATCTGGGGCTCCAAGATTATCCACTATTCTGTATTGTTAGCTGAGATTCTATGATGTTTCTTACTATCATGCATGGGACGAATGTTGTGTGTGTGTGTGTGTGTGTGTGTATACTAGTAGATGTTGTATATGTTTTGCACCCGCGCTAGTCCAGCCTCCGCTCTGTCGTTAGTTAAGTAACCTAACGGGTGATGACGGGGCCCAGTGGCGAATGCAGATGGCATATACGTACATCATATTTTTGTTCTTTTCTAGTGTGATAGGTTAATTGATGGGACCACATTAATTTTGATTAATGCAAGTAAAGAAACCTAAAAGATGTTGTTGGAACAATTTTCAAAAAACTACAGTTATGTTCTTTCGCTTTGCATAGTGGTATTCGGTCATGAATATCCTGCACTTCATTCCATGAGGCAAGAGCCGAGATCCTTTCACGGGGAGTGACCTCTTGAGCAAAAGACTATACTATAGATTACTCGTTTTTTTTTTCAAAACCAGAAATTTTCAAAAGACGGAGCTTAAACCACTCATTTTCAAAGCTATCAGGTTCCTTCAACAATATCAAGTTCATTATGTTAACGGGTTTTTCGCCAAAACCCCAGCCGTAGCCCTCCGTCGTTTCAGAAAATTAGTACTTAGTATTCATGCTGTGTTTGTTGATTATTCGTCAAGGCACAGTGAACGGTAGCTGAGTAATGATTCTCTGTTGCGTGGATAGATGCGATTGGTTAGGACGGTCACAAGATTTTGTTGATTATTCATCATGGATCATGTGGGTGGGTATAATGCAATCAGGATAACGACGGGTTGAACTTGACTAGGACCTTTTGATTTGTTGATTATTCATCAAGGTCACTTGGGTCTTAGGGATCAAGAGTTTCGAATATACAGAAAACTTGCAGATTTAGCATACCTTCTGGAGTGTGGTGACTAGAGTGGATTCCATTTAGGTCATCACACAATGATAGTTGGATCCCGATCCTACAGATGAGTAGGATTACTCTCGGGAGATTATTTCACTTAACAATCGATGCTATAAACCAAGTAGGTGTCTAGAACGGTGTTAGCGAGGCTATACCTCCAGGGAAAAGAGATTACATAATTAAGAAACTTCGCGAAAGCGTTGGAAAACCTCTCTCGAAGTACCAACACTAGCCTGGCTGAAAAGTTAAGCAAGTATTGTGACGTGCGATTAATCCTGACTAGTTCTTCTTTTAAGGTTTGAAGAAGAATTTGAGAAAACAGTGGGAGACATCCTGGTTAGATAAATTAATAACCAATCTAATCTTGCAAGAGCGCACGCTAAGTGTTTCTTTTCTCTCTCTCCAGGCAGCAACCATTTCACGCCCTAATCAAAATAATAAAATGTATCGCTTGACCGATCCGAATTCTTATTCGGGGTTGGGGAACGTCGGTTTGGCTCAACTTATGATGGTGGTCATAAGAATGAGCAGAGGAAGGAGGATAGTCTGAATTCCTTGGAGACCCCAACGAAGAAGAAGCATACTATTCCATCTACTTCAGGTGTTCTTGTAATTAAGAACTGCTTTTCGGTCAGTCCTACCTCCTAGGTACTAGATACCGGATCAGGATCTCATATCTGTAATTTATTACAGGGACTGAGAAAAAGTAGGATAGTTGGACCTGGTGATATGTCCCTCAGAGTAGGGAACAGAGCACAATTTGATGCTACAGCCATCAGTGAATATCACCTGATGTTGCAAAATGGCAATACTATAATTTTGAACAATTGCTACTGTAACAACCCTAAACTTTCTGTACAATTTTTTTCAAAAATACAGAAAGGGATATTTGAGCATGAGCACAAGTTATAAATTTAAATTACTTTTGAACAGCAAGAAGGAGCTTGTAGCTCACTGGTAAGACCGTGCACTGCTGTTACAAAGCACCAGAGTTCAAATCCCATCAGCCACATTATCTTTTTAATTATTTTTCTTTTAATCTTTTAGAAGTCCAAAGGTCTACACGTGCACAACCCGCAAAAACCAAGAGTCACAGCCTAAACAAACATGTCCACGAGGATAGACCAAGCGTCAGGGACACGTGGCACCAAGATGAGCCCCGACTCGTCCGAATCGGGCCGGCGAAAACCTTGACTCAGCCGGCGCCGCTGGTTCAACTCGGTCCAAACCCATATTTTTTTCAACTCTAGCGACTCTTGGACTCCCCTCATAACTCCTGTATTATTTGTTTTTCATGCACATTTACAGAGCACATTAAAATACACATTTAATCCAATTTAATACAAATTTTTAATACACCCTTTCACTACCCTAAAACCCTAATTTTTCCTATAAATACCACCCTCAAATCACCCCTTCTCACTCCTAAATCCCTGCCCAAACTCTTAAAAAAATTCCCAAGTCTTTTGTGTGCAAGTGGAGTTAGCAAAAGGGCGAAGCTTCGACGAACTTCCGACGGCAATCCGAAGAGTTTCCGACAACGAAACGACGCACCGGAAACCCCCACCTCTTCCTCTTTCTCTCCTCTAGCCAATCATCCAGTAATTCCCAACTTCTCATTCTTTTCTCTATTCTAAAAACATTTAAAACTAAAACTCGACGGAAGCGGAGTTAATCCGACTTCTGATTCGGTTTTTCCTTAAAATGTTCTATTTTTCTTAAACACAATAATACCAAACTTTTATGTCATGACCATTAAATATTATCAAACTTAATAAAACAAGTTGCACATCAAACTAATCATTTTTGTAACTTTTATTATACTTTTTCAGAAAAATACCATATAATTTAGTTTCGACATAAACCATCATAATTCTTTGTTATACCTATAGATAACTCATGAGGTAATGACCTACCTCCTCACAACACACATGCCTAACATAACACGATGAAATTTGGGAACATAGATTCGAAAAATACGACTTTACATATAACTACCTTCAACTATTAAAATCTTTTTCTACAAGAAATGTATTTTAACAAATCTTTGCAATTGCGCCTCTACAACCCATTTTGGAGAACCCGTTTGGGATGGTGTGGATTATCGCACATCCTCGGGCTTAGTAGAGTGAGATGCAGACCTCCGCAAGGAGCATACGATCTCGAAAGATTTAAAATATAATTTTCTTTAGAAAACATGATTTCTATTATAAATAAAACTTATATTTTTATAAAATGAATATATATGTAATTAATATCAAAATATCTATTTTTAATATTTATAATATTCTACATTTCTAAAACTCAAGAAAAATATCTCATTTACAAAGAAATACCATACAAATTCAATATTACAAATAAATACCATATATTATGAAATTAGGTTTTATTCACTAGAAATGTCACATTGATAAAATATATATCCATGAAAACTCTAAAGATAATAATAAAATACTTGAGGTGTATTTTTAAAATATAACAAAACTATTTTACATAAAACCCCATCGAGTTATACTAAATTACACTAAGGGCCCTAGTAAACATACGTTTAAGCGGGACCAGTCTCTTGAGCCTCAGAGAGCCGGAGATAAGGGTGCTTGCCTATTTAAGGCAGACAACTTAACAAACGGTGTTATCAACACGGTAATTGTCTTTGAAAAAGACAAATCCTGTCGTCCATATACAGCAGTTACCGATAGCATCAAAACATAATTCAGGACTTCAATTTCTTTTCTAATTGTCCGACTCAAACCGAGTCTCGATATAATTAATCTGACTTGAATATTATTCAAGTATCAAACTTTAATACAACATGGATCTATGAATCCGTCTATTCAATCTAATCAATCTATATTGACTCAACCGAACCATAGATATATTCCATCTACATGTTCATCCATTATCCGTTCCATTACTGATATCATGGTTTCAGCAAGTCATCCATCTATATAAATCAAGACAATACAATACAAACAATACAATCAAGACATCGCGGGGTTTATAAGGGTTAGACTGGTACGGAAGGTGTTAAAAGTGGCATGAGACTGTAACCATAATACACCTAACCTGAATTCAATTGCCGTTGTACCGTGGCTGAACGGTTCCTTATGCTCCGTATACCCTAGTCTCCGGAATAGTGGGACTCCTCTCGTATACACTGGCATTATTCTGTACCAAGCTACAAACAACAGCGTTAACACTAAATATAACATTATAACAATATACTCTCTATTCTGTCTATTCTATTCTTGTCTATTTACGGGACTTACCGAGCGATTTGTTCGCTGACGACATTCTCTTTCTTCTTCTTTGGAATGTCGTCAGGTGATTCGGACTCACTGGAGATCGATGCCACCAGCGAAGATTTAGACCAGCTAGCTTTCGACCCGGAGCTCTAGTTACTTGTACATTTCATTTCAGTATTTTCCATTTCTGTTATGCCACTGTTTAGGCATTGCTTTCCATTCCATGTATTTACTTTTCAGATATATTGCAAAGAATGTTAATAAATAAAGTTGTTGTTCAATTATATCTATTGTCACTGTCTCTTGTGCATTTTACTTATATTGCTTAGATACGCTTAGCGTGTTTACTTCAGAGTAAATACATAGCGGCATCGCCGTGTCCTCTGCCTGTATACCGGGAAGCGGGGCGTGACAGGTTTTGTTGGTGGCCCATGCAGATCAGAGCTGTATGGAACCCTACCATACAGTTCAGTTCTGCGTGGACACCCTAAGCAATATAACACAAGAATCAGCAACCGAAAACATTCTTTACAATTCATACTTCTTGAATCTTCCAATTTCATATATTTTGAATCTGTCCAAACCCAAATTTTTCTTTCAAGGTTATGGATTCCCCAAACAACACTAGCACCAACTTCAACAACACTCCCCCACCACTACTACTCACATCTGTCGTTGCTGCTCCTATCAATGAGAAGACGATTCTGCTTGAAGCAATCTGTAGCCTCCTGGAAGGACAGCAACAGCAGACTGCTATATTATTGAACCGACCAGAAGCGGAAGCAACTGGTATAAAGCGCTCTGCCACCCAGATGGCAGGAGGAGCCTATCCTATACAACCTTCAAAACCCAAGAGACAGAAAGAAACAATTAACCAGCCAAGTCCAGATTTTTGTTTCTATTGCAAGAGGAATGGACATTTGGTGAAGGACTGTAGGCGCGCAAAACGTCTGTGCTTAGTTTGTGGTGCATCAAATCATGAAATTAGAAATTGTCCTTATAGACGCAACTCAGCTCACACACCCACCAACTACCCGCAGCGGCCAGCTATCCAGGCTCATGCACCTCGTCTGGCACTCCCAGCTCCACCACCTGCACAATTTACTCGTTAATTCCAACAGGCAATGAGGAACATGCTTCGAGGGCAGAGAAACATACCCTAAGGAAAAAGGAATGTGGCTCCAGCTAGGAGGAATGTACTGCGGCGTCAGGCTTTCCTTTTAGCGGCCGAAGAAACAGAGGCCGAAGACGAAGGTAACCCTGGTAATTTCCTCAAATCTTTCGCATTCTTTCATTCCTTCACATATTATTCACACACTACCAATAGTTCTATCACCAAACTTTCCTTGAATCTGTTACACTTTACTTTTACAAATTTCGAGGACGAAATTTTTATAAAGAGGGTAGAATGTAACAACCCTGAACTTTCTGTATAATTTTTTTCAAAAATACAGAAAAGGGTATTTGATCCTGAGCACAAGTTATAAATTTAATTTACTTTTGAACAGCAAGAAAGAGCTTGTAGCTCACTGGTAAGACCTTGCACTACTGTTACAAAGCACTAGAATTCAAATCCCATCAGCCACATTATCTTTTTAATTATTTTTCTTTTAATTTTTTAGAAGTCCAAAGGTCTACACGTGCACAACCCGTAAAAACCAAGAGTCACAGCCTAAACAAACATGTCCACGAGGCTAGACCAAGCGTCAGGGACACGTGGCACCAAGATGAGCCCCGACACGCCCGAATCGGGCCGGCGAAAACCTCGACTCGGCCGGCGCCGCCGGTTCAACTCAGTCCAAACCCATATTTTTTTCAACTCTGGCGACACTTGGACTCCCCTCATAACTCCTGTATTATTTGTTTTTCCTGCATATTTACAGAGCACATTAAAACACACATTTAATCCATTTCAAATTTTTAATACACCCTTTCACTACCCTAAAACCCTAATTTTTTCTATAAATACCACCCTCAAATCACCCCTCCTCACTCCCAAATCCCTGCTCAAACTCTCAAGAAAATTCCCAAGTCTTTTGTGTGCAAGTGGAGTTAGCAAAAGGACGAAGCTCTGACGAACTTCTGACGGCAATCCGAGGAGTTTCCGATGACGAAACGACGCACCGGCAACTCCCACCTCTTCCTCTTTCTCTCTTCTAGCCAATCATCCAGTAAGTCCCTACTTCTCCTTCTTTTCTCTATTCTAAAAATATTTAAAACTAAAAGCCGACAGAAGCGGAGTTAATCCGACTTCCGATTCGGTTTTTCCTTAAAAAATTCTTTTTTTCTTAGACACAATAAAAATCTTATGTCATGACCATTAAACATTAACAAACTTAATAAAATAAGTTGCACATCAAACTAATCATTTTTGTAACTTTTATTAAACTTTTTTAGAAAAATACCATATAGTTTAGTTTCGATATAAACCATCATAATTCCTTGTTATACCTATAGATAACTCACGAGGTAATGACCTACCTCCTCACAACACACATATCTAACACAGCATGATGGAATTTGGGAACATAGATTCGAAAAATACGACTTTACATATACCTTCAACTATTAAAACCTTTTTCTACAAGAAATGTATTTTAACAAATCTTTGCAATTGCGCCTCCACAACCCGTTTTGGGGAACCCGTTCGGAATGGTGCGGATTATCGCACATTTGCGGGCTTAGTAGAGTAAGATACAGACCTCCGCAAGGAGCATACGATCTCGAAAGATTTAAAATACAATTTTCTTTAGAAAATATGATTTATATTATAAATAAAACTTATATTTTTATAAGATAAATATATATGTAATTAATATCAAAATATCTATTTTCAATATTTATAATATTCCACATTTCCAAAATTCAAGAAAAATATCTCATTTACAGGAAAATACCATACAAATTCAATATTACAAATAAATACCATATATTATGAAATTAGGTTTTATTCACTAGAAATGTCACATTGATAAAATATACATCCATGAAAACTCTAAAGACGATAATAAAATACTTGAGGTGTATTTTGAAAATATAATAAAACTATTTTACATAAAAACCCCTCGAGTTATACTAAATTACAATAAGGACTCTAGTAAACATAGGTTTAAGCGGGAGCAGTCTCTTGAGCCTCAGGGAGCCGGAGATATTGGTGCTTGCCTATTTAAGGTAGACAACTTAACAAACGGTGTTATCAACACGGTAATTGTCTTTGAAAAAGACACAAATCCTGCCGTCCATGTGCAGCAGTTACCGATAGCACCAAAACATAATTCAGGACTTCACTTTCTTTTCTAATTGTCCGATTAAGACTGAGTCTCGATATAATTAATCTGACTTGAATATTATTCAAGTATCAAACTTCAATACAATATGGATCTATGAATCCGTCTATTCAATCTAATCAATCTATATTGACCGAACCGAACTATGGATATATTCCATCTACATGTTCATCCATTATCCGTTCCATTACTGATATCATGGTTCCGGTAAGTCATCCATCTATATAAATCAAGACAATACAATACAATCAAGATATCGCGGGGTTTATAAGGGGTAGATTGATACGGAAGGTGTTAAAAGTGGCACGAGACTGTAACCATAATACACCTAACCTGAATTCAATTGCCGTTATACCGTGGCTGAACGGTTCTTTGTGCTCCGTATACCTTAGTCTCCAGAATAGTGGGACTCCTCTCGTATACACTGGCATTCTTCTGTACCAAGTTACAAACAACAGCGTTAACACTGAATACAATATTATAACAATATACTCTCTATTCTGTCTATTCTATTCTTGTCTATTTACGGGACTTACCGAGCGATTTGTTCGCTGACGGTATTCTCTTTCTTCTTCTTTGGAATGTCGTCAGGTGATTCAGACTCACTGGAGATCGAGCCTACCAGCGAGGATTTGGACCAGCTAGCTTTCGATCCGGAGCTCTAGTTACTTGTACATTTCATTTCAGTATTTTCTATTTCTGTTATGCCACTATTTAGGCATTGCTTTCCATTTCATGTATTTACTTTTCAGATGTATTGCAAAAGAATGTTAATAAATAAAGTTGATGTTCAATTATATATATTATCACTGTCTCTTGTGCATTTTACTTATATTGCATAGATACACTTAGCGTGTTTACTTCAGAGTAAATACATAGCGGCCTCTTCGCGTCCTCTGTCCGTATACCAGGAAGTGGGGCGTAACAGCTACTATGTATCTTTCATGGTTTGCAACATAATATTAGTTTCTTTACTTGATAAAGATGGATATAATTTTGTTCTTGATAGAAATATTATGAACATTTACCTTGATAAGGTACTGGTTGCAGAAGGTATACTGTTTAATGGTATCTATGTTCTAAATCAAAAAGCAATTTTCAATAAACAAAACACACACAAGAGGAAGAGTTCAGAAACGAACGAATCCTACTTGTAGCATTGTAGACTTGGTCATATCGGAGAGAAAAAAATAAGTGAGTTGCATAAGGATGGACTTTTGAATACGTTTGAATTTTCATCTAATGAAACTTTTCAGTCTTGTCTTAAGGGAAAGATAACCAAATCTCTGTTCACCGGACACGGAGAAAGAGCAGCAGAGCTTTTGGGACTCATACACAATGATGTATGTGGTCCAATATCTATACATGCAAGGGGTGGGTTCTCGTACTTCATCACATTCACTGACGATCTCTCTAGGAATATGTGTATCTTTTGAAACACAAATCTGAAGCTTTTGAAAAATTCAAAGAATTCAGAAACGAAGTAGAGAACCAGATTGGAAAAAGTATCAAGATCCTCCTATCTGATAGAGGAGGGGAGTACTTGAGCACGGAATTCCTAGATTATCTAAAAGAGAATGGAATTCTCTCTCAGCTTACTCCTCCGTATACACCACAGCACAACGGTGTATCGGAGCGGAGAAACCATACGCTATTGGACATGGTTCGCTCTATGATGAGTAATGCCGAGTTGCCTCTTTCATTTTGGGGATATGCGCTTTTGACAGCGGCATATCTTTTGAATCAACTTCCATCCAAATCCGTGCCTAAGACCCCGTATGAAATATGGAGTAGTAAGAAACCATGTCTTAAATTCATTAAGATATGGGGTTGTCCGGCCTATGTGAAAACATAGAAATCGGACAAACTTCAGGCACGATCAGTTCTATGTAAATTTGTGGGATATCCTAAGGATTCATCAGGATATCTGTTCTACCACACTGAGGAACAGAAGGTGTTTATATCTCGCCACGCTACCGTTTTAGAAAGGGAGTTTCATACAAAAGAAGCTAGTGGGAGTACGGAAGAATTGGAAGAAATTTCTGAACCATAAAATGTAACTGAAGATTTGGTAGAACCGCTAGATTCAATAGTCCCAGACGAACCTCGGTCACTCAGCAGATGTGGTAGGATTTCTCATCCGCCCGAGAGATACTACGGTTTTCTCATAGACGGGGATCGAGAGGATTGTATCTTGGAAGAAGATGATCCTACTGGTTTCAGGCAGGCCGTTATCAGTAGGGACTCTGATAAGTGGCTGAATGCCATGCGATCCGAAATGGAATCCATGTACACCAATAAAGTATGGACCTTGGATATTGCTCCACCTGGGGTAAAACCCGTTGGATGCAAATGAATCTATAAAAGGAAACCTTGTGTAGATGGGCAGGTTGAAATCTATAAGGCTAGATTCGTTACAAAAGGTTTTCATCAAAGACCAGGAGTGGACTATGACGAAACCTTTTCTCCAGTGGCTATGCTCAAATCCATTCGGATCCTACCTGCCATTGCTGCCTTCCATGACTATGAAATCTGGCAGATGGACGTAAAAACGGCTTTTCTAAACGGAAGTTTGGAATAGTGCATTTATATGGATCAGCCAGAAGGTTTTGTAGACAGTGGGAGCAGCGGGAAGGTGTGCAAGTTGCTTAAATCCATTTATGAATTAAAGCAGGTATCGCGGAGCTGGAACATCTGTTTTGATGAAACTGTCAAGGAATTTGACTTCATCAAGAATGAAGATGAGCCATGTATATATAAGAAGATTGTAGGACGAACTGTCGTATTCCTAGTCTTGTATGTGGATGACATTCTTTTGATAGGAAATGATATTCCTATGCGACAATCGGTCAAGTCGTTCTTATCACAAAGGTTCTCCATGAAAGACCTGGGTGATGCCGCGTACATTCTGGGGATCAAGATCTATAGAGATAGATCCAAGAGGGTATTGAGACTTTCGCAGTCCAGGTACATAGAGACCGTACTAAAGAGATTTAGTATGGAAGATTCCAAGCGCGGTAACATACCGGTATTGCACGGAATCACCCTCTCCAAAGAGATGTCTCCCAAGACTAACGAGGAGGGGGTTTGCATGAGCACTATACCCTACGCTTCAGCGGTAGGATCAATAATGTATGCGATGCTATGTAAAAGACCAGGTATGGCTTACGCGCTAAGCGTGGTGAGCCGGTATTTATGCTACAGATAAGTAATAATCAGCTACCATACACTACGCCTTGATGCAGGCCAAACTACCGTAGCATGAATACTAAATATTACTTATCTGAAATGACGGAGGGCTACGCAGGTTTTTATGAAAACCATGAGCGTAATGAACTTGATATCGTTGTAGAAACAAGTGTTTTGAAAAGGAGTGTTTTTGAGGCTTTTACTAGTTTTGCTAAAGTGGTCACTCCCGGTGAAGGGATCTCGGCTCTTTCCTTATCGAATAAGGTGCAGGATATTTCACAAATATCACTATGCAAAGCAAAAACTACAAAAGCAATCAAAAACAAAACCGAGTGAGTTGTAGCATCTGCTAGTTTCGCTAAAGAGGTCACTCCCGGTGAAAGAATCTCGGCTCTTTCCTTATCGAATAAGGTGCCGGATATTCTACAAGGAATACCGCTATGCAAAGCAAAAACTAGAGCTACCATTTTTGAAAATTTGATTCTACAACATCTTTTAGGTTTTTTTATCTTTCATTAATCTCATTAACGAAGTCCCGTCATTTATGCTTCCTAAGTATCACAGAAGAAATGAAAGCAATAATATTTATATATCATATATATATAGTATAAGCATTCGTCTCACGCATATAAAATGATCACATCACAGAATATCAGCAGCAGAAGAATCACTTATGAAATATTGGATATACTAGGAATTCCGTATTTTATTTAAGCCAGTAAAAACGCGGACTCCACAGTCGTGATGAATAACCAAACCCACATCCCTAGACCCCTACGAGGGCAGCAATTAACCCATCCAATTCTAGAGTTATGAGATCCGGTCTCGACTCCTCGAGATGGTCTCCCGCAGGACCCTAGAACCCGGTTACTTATGCTCCCCGCCTTGGGTCTGTCCTAATGCGGAAAAGTAAATAATATACAACAATGGTGACATCATACTCAACCCGGAAGTGCCCCAATAAAAGAATATTACATACAATGAATTTTACATGAATGAAAATAAAAACTCCCATCTCACATAAAACCCCCGGCTATTCTAATCACGACGATCCAATATAACATATCACAGCAACACATAACACCACATGTCATCAACGTAAGTAAATATGCATATCCCAATTGTTGTTGATGTATAGCAACGAAATCGGCGATACACCACATATTACACTTACGGTCGCAGAAAAGAAAGTGAAAAACTACAACATTTGGAATCCATAATTATCGTAGACATCATAAATCCAAAATATCACATATTACGGATTTCATGCCTAACTATATGAATTCCACATATTGTATCACAATCACAGATAGCTAGGCGAAGTTAGACAATTCGATCGATTCAACGAATTCCCAAAATTTTCCAGAGAGCTCAACACTTGAGCACTGTTAAAGTTAACCAGAGACATACAACAGTTCCTACGGACCTACAGCTGAAGGCCCGACCCAAGCGTCTCAAGTGGCGCCGCGGATCCGCCGCCAAAACCATGTTTTGGCCGCGGATCTGCGGTCACTTAGACGAGTTAGGGTTTCGTTCTTCAGGAGTGTCCATAGGATTCCCTGCATGATTTTCTGAATATTTTTAACATGAAAAATTTCAACTTTTGGAAAAATTTCCAGATAGGGGGTATTATTCGGGTTTTCGGGATTCGATCGGAATTCTAACTTCGTCTATACAACGCCTAATGCTCTAACTTGGCTCTGATACCACTGTAGAGTTAGCTTAGCACCTTAGCAAGGTTTTGGCAAGCATTAATCATGCTATTTTAACAATTTAGGATGCTAAACAAACCAACCAAGTAATCGAACTAGAGAATTAGGGTTAACTTTGCATGTAAACAACTTTACAACTAAGTGTTTAAGGATTACAACCTTTGTAGTCCGTTCCTTCGCTTCATAAGCTCCAAGTAGTGGTCCCTTCGCTGCGATCCAAGAACTCCCGGACTCTTGAGAGGCTCCACAAGTCGAATGATCTATGCTTGCTTGAAGACTTCGAAATCCAAGATGATCTACTTCGAGTAAACACGAACTCAAGCTATGACTTCACTAATATGGAATTAGTGAATCTAACACACTAATCTATATGGCTAGTATAGAAGAGGATGATGAAGTAGGAATTTTGCTCTCTTTAGTTTTCTTTTTCTCACAATCTTTCATCACAAGATCAAAAGCTAGAAAGCTTTTGCAATGAGAAAGAAGAAGATGAAGTGATGAAAAATAATTGAAGTGGGGTTAGAAATGCAACCTTGGGTGAGTATATGGTATGCACTAACTCATGTAGAGAGTTAACCATGGCTATGTGTAATGGTTAGGTTAACAAAATATCTCAAGTGAAACAAAAAGGGTGGACTAAGTCAATGGTTATCTACAAGCTTCTCCAAGCTTCTAACCATGAGTCATTTCCACTTAATTTTGAATTACTTGATATAGATAGAAACCCAAACATTATTAGTAGCATGGTGTAAGTCTCATACATCCATGTTGCATGTATAACCAAACATGTCATATTAATAATATATATCACATATATATCATTTGTGAACAAAAGAAAATAATACAATAAACATATATCACATATATGTTAAATGTATCACAAGTGAGAATAATAAATACTTAAGTGAGCATATAATATATATCATTTTATCGAATCAACACTTGATCCGATAACCCGACTATATCACATATACCCGGCCGATATCACATATCGCGAGAATAGAATACGGTATCACATACACGTATCAATGTCGGTCCTGCACATATCACATATGTACTCCTACTCCGTTTTGCCTGAGCCAGGAAACCTCTGTGTATGACTCTAAAGACTCGTCAATACGCCTGCAGTAGGTGATGATCATATCAAACACCCATAAGCTGCAAGCGGTCAGCTAAACATAACAGCCACCTGGATATTGAGCGACCAGAAGATCAATAAGCAAGCCTGTACATACTCCTGCGAATCCAATTAGTAAACACTACCGTACAGTCCGGTCTCTTCGTCTGATATGTCGCATATCCAGTCTAGGGTGGTAAACGTCAGACCCCAGTAACCAATAAGTCGTGTCAATGTGAGGCTCATAACAGGTCGAGAAACTACTGATAACACTTACCAGTAGATCTCCATATCAGCTCTAGCCAGGGACTTCTAGTTATAGTTAATCGAACACAGCGCAACATCAATCCCCAATACCGGGAGAGACGAAACCCCTCCTATCGCTCATTGCCTCCATGTAATTCGGGACTGTACCCAAAGGCCACCGTTTTGCATGTTCTCTTGAACGTGGTAAGGTGGAAATCAAAGCACGGTGGGAATCACACAAGATTCTATGACGATCTCGGGTCTACAGACTAACATGTACCAGTGTCACCAGAGAACTGCTATCTGATGATAGGTATAATACCAACAAGGAGTTCTCGGTGAGTCCATTCAGTATACCCAGTCTCTACCGAGCACCCGTATACCATCTTTGATGTCAAACACCAACGGATGTGGGATCATCCGTCGCCCATCATATGGGTCATGATGCGTATACACTAGTCTACTCTGGAGTATCGATGCACTGTCTCGATACACCCTCGACTAGGAACAGTTATAGGATGTACTTGTGGACTACCCTGGCCCCACTGGTATGATCTACATCATAGTCCTAGTAGTCAAGTACATATCCTAAGGGCTTCATCAACATGTGAGAGCAAGACAGTAACCTAATATAAGTCAACATGTTAAGACAAACAGCAACTAGATAGCATACTATCATATCGAGCAAGAAAGTCCTCTCTATATATATCCAAGCATCCACTATAATGTACATCATATGTACAACAATGGCCTCTAGGGCATATACATAACTAACATTTTTCACTTTCTAACTTTTTTTTCAAAATTTATGCAATACAATATTTACATGTTATGTGTGGATATATACAAGCCATTGAAAGGTTCCTAGGCACCCTAGTGAAGTCTCACAAGGCATCGAACATGCCAATTTAAAAAAAAATGGTGCCGAGAAACCCTAGACTACGGATCGTCGCTAGAATTCTAGGCGAAATATAAATCTAGTTAACAATTTAACTAAAGTTAAGATGCTACAACCTTTGTAGATCCGGATACCCACTTCCTTAGCTCCACGAGGGCGTCCTCTCGCTGTCCATCTTGAACCTTGGACTCTCGTGACGGCTTCATCGGAGAAACGTGCGGAATAGGTCGTCGGCTTTGTGTCAAAGACGATCTACGTCGAGGTTGCACAAGCTCAAGCTCCGACTTCACAAAGTTGTGAAACTTGTGAAGAAAACACCCAAAACAACTTGGCAAGAGGTAGAGGGTGAAGAAATAGGAGGTGGGTTCACTTTAGAATTGGATTTATCTCACTAGATCTCAAGTTGCCATTAAAGTAGCAAGCTTGAAGAAGAAGAAGAAGATGAAGAAGATGATGATAATGTTATGATAAGTAATTGAAATAAAAAGGAAAATCAATACTTATCATAAAGTAAACCATGGTTATGTGTAGAGAATTGACCAAGGTTAGATTAGTGGTTAGGGTTAAGGATGAAGACAAAAGGGATGACTTTGGTCAAAGTTTCATGAAGCTTCAATAAGCTTCATGAAGAAAAGAAACCCTTTTTGTTTTCTTTCACCTAATTAAATGAATAAATAATTAAGTGAATAATCAAAAACCCTAACCCTTATCATAACCATGGTTCAATTCTTCACACAAAGCCAAGTTATTATGCATCATCAATCATGATACAAACAAGTGTACACAAAACATATCACATATACAATGTGCACACCAAGTGAGAAAAATCCGTTTAAAGTGAACCAATACTAGTTAATGCAAAGTAATATATCAAATATATAATTATACATTAAATCATTAAATCAACATTTGATTCAATGATCCGGTCATGTCGCACATAACCGACTAGTATTCAATGTATCGATTTATCGAATCAATGATTCGATAACTAGGTCATATCGAATATAACCAATCGAAACATATATCGCGAGAATGAAATGCGGTATCACATACACGCATTATTCTCGGTCCTGCACACATCTCATATGCGCTCCTATTTCGTTTCGCTTGAACCAGGAAACCTCTGTGTAGGACTCTAAAGACTCGTCAATACGCCGGTAGCAGATGATGATCATATCAAGCACCCACAAGCCGCAAGCGGTCTGCTAAACGTAACGGCCACCCGGGTATTGAGCGATCAGAAGATCGACGAGCTAGCCCGCTCACACTCCTGTGAATCCAACCAGTAACACTTACCATACAGTCCGGTCTCTTCGTCTGATATGTCGCATATGAAGTCTAGGGGTGGTAAACGTCAGACCCCAATAACCGATAAGTCGTGCCGATGTGAGGCTCATAACGGGTCGAGAAACTACTGGTAACACTTACCAGCAAATCTCTGATCAGCCCTGGCCAGGGACTTCCCTGTTACGGCCAATCGAGCACAGCGCAACATCAACCCCCAATACCGGGAGAGACGAAACCCCTCCTATCGCTCATTGCCTCCATGTGACTCGGGACTGTACCCAAAGACCACCGTTTTGCACGCCCTCATGGACGTGGTAAGGTGGAGATCAAAGCACAGTGGGAATCACACAAGACTCTATGACGATCTCGGGTCTACAGACTAACCTGTACAAGTGTCACCTGAGAACTGCCATCTGACGTGAGGTATAATACCATCTGGGAGTTCTATGCGAGTCCGTCCAGTGTACCCAGTCTCCACTGAGCACCCGTATACCATCTCTGATGTCAAACACCAATGGATATGGGATCATCCATCGCCCATCACATGGGTCGAGAAGCGTATACGCTAGTCTACACTGGTATATCGATGCCCCGTCTCGATACACCCACGACTAGGGACCTTGAAGGATGTACTTATGGACTACCATGTCCCCACTAGTATGATCTGCATCATAGTCCAGGTAGTCAAGTACACATCCTAAGGGCTTTACCAACATGTAACTATAAGACAGTATAAAGAGACTAGTGTACATGTTAAGATAAAGAGTAACCAGATAGCATACTATCATATTGAGCAAGAAAGTCATCTCTATATATGTCCAAGCATCCAATATAATATACATCATCTGTATAATACTGGCCTCTAGGGCATACATACAACTAACAATCTCCCACTTGCACTAGGGCCAGCTGCTGTAGTATCGCATACCGAGCATCCCGAAGAGTCTCTCAAACTGTATCTGGGGAATGGCCTTCGTGAGTGGATCCGCCGTGTTGTTCTTCGTGTCAACCCTCCTGACCTCGATCTCCCGGCGATCAACTATCTCCCGGATCAGGTGATACCGCCTCAGAATATGCCTGGATCGCTGATGGGACCTGGGTTCCTTGGCCAAAGCCACCGCTCCATTGTTATCGCAATACAAAGGTATTGGACGCTCAATGGATGGAACCACTTCAAGTTCAGTAATGAACTTCTTGATCCAGACAGCCTCTTTGGCAGCATCGTTGGCAGCGATGTATTCAGCCTCCATCGTCGAGTCTGCCACGGTTTCCTGCTTGGAACTCTTCCAGCTAACCGTCTCTCCGTAAAGGGTAAAGACAAAGCCCGACTGCGACTTAGAGTCGTCCTTATCACTCTGGAAGCTCGAATCGGTAAAGGACTCCACTTGGAGTTCTCCGTTACCATACACCAAGAACATATCTCTAGTCCTTCGCAAGTACTTGAGAATGCTCTTCACAGCTGTCCAGTGACTCTCTCCAGGATCAGCTTGATACCTGCTCACTACACTTAGTGAGTATGCTACATCGGGTCTGGTACATAGCATCGCATACATGATAGAGCTTACTGCCGAAGCATAGGGTATCCCTTGCATGCGAGCTCTCTCCAAATCAGTCTTGGGAGACATCTCTTTGGAGAGAGTGACTCCAGAGATCGTGGGCAAGTTCCCACGCTTGGACTCTTCCATACTAAACCTCTTTAGTATGGTGTCAATGTACCTGGATTGGGACAATCCCAAAAACCGTTTGGATCTATCTCTATAGATCCTAATTCCCAATATACAGGAGGCATCACCAAGATCTTTCATTGAGAATCTTTGTGATAAGAAGAGCTTGACCGCTTGCAGCATAGGAATATCATTTCCTATCAAGAGTATGTCGTCCACGTACAATACGAGGAAGACAACCTTACTCTCTGCCACCTTCTTGTAGATACAAGGTTCATCTGGATTTTTGACGAAATCAAACTCTTTGATAACGACATCAAAGCAGATGTTCCAACTCCGCGATGCTTGCTTTAATCCATAAATGGATTTAAGCAGCTTGCACACCTTCCCGCTGCTCCCACTGTCTACGAAGCCCTCTGGCTGAGTCATGTACACGCACTCTTCTAAATCACCATTTAGAAAGGCGGTCTTAACATCCATTTGCCAGATCTCGTAATCATGATAAGCAGCGATGGCAAGCATGATCCGGATGGATTTAAGCATAGCCACTGGAGAAAAGGTCTCGTCATAGTCCACACCTGGTCTTTGACGAAAACCCTTTGCTACAAGTCTAGCTTTGAAAGTCTCCACTTTCCCATCTACACCAAGTTTCTTCTTGAAGATCCACTTGCTCCCAATGGGTTTTACCCCTTCAGGAGCAACGTCCAAAGTCCATACTTTGTTGGTGTACATGGATTCCATCTCGGACCGCATAGCATCCAGCCATTTCACTGAGTCCCTACTCGTGATGGCCTGCTCGAAGCTAGTTGGGTCATCATCCTCCATGATGCAATCCTCGCTCCCACCATCCATGAGAAAACCGTAGTATCTCTCAGGTTGGCGAGGAACCCTACTAGATCGGCGGAGAGGCTGAGGTTCATTGGGAGCTACTGAATCCTCTGGTTCCACTAAATCTTCTGTTGTGTTTTGTTCAGCTGGAACCTCTTCCAGTTCTACCTCAGAGCCACTAATCTCTTTTGCAAGAAATTCCTTTTCTAAAAAGGTGGCATGTTGAGCAACAAATACTCTTTGGTCCTCACTGTGGTAGAAGATATACCCTCGCGAATGTTTGGGATATCCAACAAACTTACACAAAACAGATCTTGCCTCGAGTTTGTCCGGTTTTTGTCTTTTGACATAGGCCGGGCAACCCCATATCTTTATAAAATTAAGATATGGTCTCTTCCCTTCCCATATCTCATATGGTGTGGTAGGCACAGATTTGGTGGGAACCCTGTTCAGTAGGTATGCTGCTGTTTCCAGTGCATATCCCCAGAAGGAAACAGGTAACTCAGCTACACTCATCATAGAGCGCACCATATCTAATAGGGTGCGGTTTCTCCGCTCCGATACACCGTTGTGCTGTGGTGTATATGGAGGAGTTAGCTGAAAGAGAATCCCATTCTCTTTTAGGAAGTCCAGGAATTCATTGCTTAAGTATTCTCCTCCTCGATCAGATCGTAGGATTTTAATACTTTTTCCGGTTTGGTTCTCAACTTCTTGTTTATATTCTCTAAATTTCTCAAAAGCTTCTGATTTGTGTTTCATCAGGAACACATACCCGAATCTAGAGAGATCGTCAGTGAATGTAATGAAGTATGAAGAACCATCCCTGGCATGTGTAGACATAGGACCGCATACATCACTATGTATCAGCCCTAAGAGTTCGGTAACTCTTTCTCCGTGTCCCGAAAACGGAGTTTTGGTCATCTTGCCTCTGAGACATGACTGGCAAGTGTCATAAGATGAAAATTCAAACGGATTTAAATATCCATCTTTATGCAACTTAGCTAGTCGTGTCGCATTGATGTGACCCAGTCTACAATGCCACAAGAAGGATTCGTTGAGTTCAGAACTCTTCCTCTTGTGAGTGTTTGTTATGCTCAGAACTGTTGATTGATTTAGAACATAAATGCCATTGCATAACGTGCCCGATCCAACCAACTTTTGGTTACGGAAAATGTTCATAACATTGTCCTGTAATACAAAATTATATCCTTCTTTGCTTAATAAAGAAACCGATATAATGTTGCATATCAGGTTCGGCATGTAATAGCATTCGTTCAGAACCAATGTATTACCTGTTGGTAATACAAGGTGATATTCCCCGACAGTCTTAGCTGCAACAATTGCACCATTTCCAACTCTAATGTCTTTATCACCTTCTGCAAGTTCTCTACCTTTCCTAAGCCCATGTAACTGATTACATATATGGGATCCTGACCCGGTATCCAATACCCAGGACGTAGAGCAAATGGAGAAACAGTTCTCAGTAACGAACACACCCGAAGAAAATACATCAACATGTACTTTCTTCATTCGGGTGGCATAGGAATCCTGGTATTCCCCTATATCCTGTTCATTCCTATAACTCTTATAGGAAAGAACGGAACCAACGTTCCCCAGCACAGTATAACATGCGGGTTCGGTCAATACATCCATATTATTATCTTCATTAGGGCATGAAATGGTCGCTACCTGGAGAGAGAGAGAAGAAAACACTTTAGCGTATGCTCGTGCAAGATCAGATTGGTTATTATCTTATCTAATCAGGATGGCTCCCACTGTTTTTATCAAATCTTCCTTCAAACCCTAAAAGGAAAGACTAGCCGGGATTAATTACACACTACAAGTTCGCCAATCTTTCAGCCAGTCCAGTGTCGGTACTTTGAGGGAGGTCCCCCGTGCTTTCGCACTAACCTAATTACTGTAAACCTCGTTTTCCCAGAGGCGTAACCTCGTTAACACCTTTCTAGACACCTACTTGATCGGCTAATTGTAATGTGTAAAACTCTCCCAGGAGTAACTCTTACTCGCAGTGGGTATCGGGATCCAACTATCTCATAGAAGGTATGCAATCTCATTGCAAATTTCAACACTTGAAATTCCCGATAATATTTTGCCCCTAGCGTCCTATGACCTTAACAAAGGCCAACAAATCATAGCATGCTAGTCAAGTTCAACCCGTCATTTCTTGATTGAATCAAACCCACCCGCACGGCCCTTGACAAAGGCCAACAAGGTCGCACGACTACCCTGAAACAATCTGCATCATATGCATAAGCAGATAATCACTATTCAGCTACCGCACACTACGCCTTGACAAAGGCCAACAAACGCAGCACGAATACTAAACAGTTCTTATCTGAAATGACGGAGGGCTACGACAGGTTTTTCTGAAAACCTATTGCGTAATGAACTTGATATCGTTGTAGAATCAAATGAAGTTTTAAAATGGAGTGATTTTGAGGCTTTTCTAGTTTTGCTAAAGGGGTCACTCCCGGTGAAGGGATCGTCGGCCCTTTCCTCGTCGAATGAAGTGCGGGATATATCATATATATCACTGTGCAAAGCAAAAACTCTTAAAAGCAATCAAAGCCAAACCGAGTGTGTAGCATCTGCCAATTATTGCTAAAGGAGTCACTCCCGGTGAAGGGATCTCGGTCCTTTCCTCATCGAATAAGGTGCAGGGTATATCATATATACCGCTGTGCAAAGCAAGAACTGTAGCTACCTGTTTTATTTTAAAATTTGATTCCACAACATCTTAGGTTTCTTATCTTTCATTAATCACATTAATGAAGTCCCATCATTTAAATACCTAAACATCACAGATAGATATGACGTACGCTTATGCCATCCGCATTCGCTCGATGTCCCCTCGTGCACCGTTAGGTTAGGTAACTAACGACAGAGCAGGGCAGGGCTAGTGCGGGTGCAAAACATAAGTAACGCCTATATAATATATCATATATACTATATACTATATCCATCACAGAGTCACAACACAGATATCGCAGCAGAATAAACATATGAAATATTGGATATACTAGGACGTCCGTGTTTTCAATACGAGCCAGTATAAAACACGGATTCCACGGTCGTGATGAATAGCCAATCCCACACCCCTAGACCCCTACGAGAGCAGCAAGCAACCCTGCCAATTCTAGGGTTAGGAGACCCGGACTCGACTCCTCGAGTTGGCCTCCCACTGGACCCCAGAACCCGGTTACTTGTGCTCCCCTCCTTGGGTCTATCCTAATGCGGAAAAGTAAATAATATACAAAGGGTGACAACTTCCGCTACCTGGAAGTGCCCCAAATAAAAGAATATTACATACAAGTTTTTACATGAATGAAAATGAAAAACACTCATCTCACATAAAAACCCCCGGCTATTCAAACAGGACGATCCAATATAACATATCCAGCAACACATAGCATCACATGCCATCAACGTAAGTAAGTATGCACACCCCAATTGTCGTTGACGTATAGCAACGAAACCGGCGATATGAACATACTACACTTACGGTCACAGAAAAGAAAGTGTAAAACTACAACAGTTGGAATCCGCAACCTCTTTAGATATCGCATGCCTAACAGATATAAATCCCGCATTTTAGTCTCATTATCGAAAACTCTTTTCAATATCATATGGGACTAAATTGCTAGATTTATAACATTCATTCAGTTATCTCATAACTACTTGTGAATTCCAATTATTGTATCACATTCCAAATAAACAGAAAATGTTAAACTTTCCGATCGAACAGTCGAATACCCAAGTTTTCCCGATACAGCTCAACACATGAAATAAGTCTAACAACATTCAGTTCGTGCCTCAGTACCGACGGTCCAGCCGTAGAAGGGTCAAGCCAACGCCTCACATGTGGCACGCCGTACTGCCCCAAACCCGAAGGTTCAAAGGGCAGTTCAAGACGGTCACATAATCGAGTTAAGGTTTGTTGTCTTCTAGAGGGTCCATCGCGTTACTTGCACTACTTAGAACGTCGTTAAACTACGGAAAAATCCAACACTTGGAAATTTCCCGACAGGGGAAAAATTGGGTATTTATATCCGGTCGAACTTTTTAACATATTCTGAAAATTATCCGGAAAAACACAAAGACGAAATTTGATACCCCGATCGAAACACCGAAGCTCTAAAACACCCCAGAAAATCCAACTCTGGAATAATTATTAAAAATCCCCAGAAACTCCAGCACTGCAAGGTAAGAATTACTGTGTGAATATTTTTGAACAGTGGGGCCGTACGGCCGCGGAACCGCCGCACGAGCCATGCTCGTGCCGCGGAACCGCGGCTGTTTAATCGAATTATGCCATCGAATTTCACAGTAAGTCTTACATTCTCCTGCTGATTTCTCTGCATATTTTTAATATGGAAAAAAACCCCAATTTTGGAAAATGTCCAGAGAGCTCATTTGGTTTAGGGTTTCGGGTTCGTTCGGGCTTCAAATTGCGTCTAGACTTCGCCTAAGGCTCTAGCTAGGCTCTGATACCAGTGAAAGGTTCCTAGGCACCCTAGTGAGGTCTCACAAGGCATCGAACATGCCAATTTTAAAAAAAAATGGTGCCGAGAAACCCTAGACTACGGATCGTCGCTAGAATTCTAGGCGAAATATAAATCTAGTTAACAATTTAACTAAAGTTAAGATGCTACAACCTTTGTAGATCCGGATACCCACTTCCTTAGCTCCACGAGGGCGTCCTCTCGCTGTCCATCTTGAACCTTGGACTCTCATGACGGCTTCATCGGAGAAACGTGCGGAATAGGTCGTCGGCTTCGTGTCAAAGACGATCTACGTCGAGGTTGCACAAGCTCAAGCTCCGACTTCACAAAGTTGTGAAACTTGTGAAGAAAACACCCAAAACAACTTGGCAAGAGGTAGAGGGTGAAGAAATAGGAGGTGGGTTCACTTTAGAATTGGATTTATCTCACTAGATCTCAAGTTGCCATTAAAGTAGCAAGCTTGAAGAAGAAGAAGAAGATGAAGAAGATGATGATAATGTTATGATAAGTAATTGAAATAAAAAGGAAAATCAATACTTATCATAAAGTAAACGATGGTTATGTGTAGAGAATTGACCAAGGTTAGATTAGTGGTTAGGGTTAAGGATGAAGACAAAAGGGATGACTTTGGTCAAAGTTTCATGAAGCTTCAATAAGCTTCATGAAGAAAAGAAACCCTTTTTGTTTTCTTTCACCTAATTAAATGAATAAATAATGGATAAATAATTAAGTGAATAATCAAAAACCCTAACCCTTATCATAACCATGGTTCAATTCTTCACACAAAGTCAAGTTATTATGCATCATCAATCATGATACAAACAAGTGTACACAAAACATATTACATATACAATGTGCACACCAAGTGAGAAAAATCCGTTTAAAGTGAACCAATACTAGTTAATGCAAAGTAATATATCAAATATATAATTATACATTAAATCATTAAATCAACATTTGATTCAATGATCCGGTCATGTCGCACATAACCGACTAGTATTCAATGTATCGATTTATCGAATCAATGATTCGATAACTAGGTCATATCGAATATAACCAATCGAAACATATATCGCGAGAATGAAATGCGGTATCACATACACGCATTATTCTCGGTCCTGCACACATCTCATATGCGCTCCTATTTCGTTTCGCTTGAACCAGGAAACCTCTGTGTAGGACTCTAAAGACTCGTCAATACGCCGGTAGCAGATGATGATCATATCAAGCACCCACAAGCCGCAAGCGGTCTGCTAAACGTAACGGCCACCCGGGTATTGAGCGATCAGAAGATCGACGAGCTAGCCCGCTCACACTCCTGTGAATCCAACCAGTAACACTTACCATACAGTCCGGTCTCTTCGTCTGATATGTCGCATATGAAGTCTAGGGGTGGTAAACGTCAGACCCCAATAACCGATAAGTCGTGCCGATGTGAGGCTCATAACGGGTCGAGAAACTACTGGTAACACTTACCAGCAAATCTCTGATCAGCCCTGGCCAGGGACTTCCCTGTTACGGCCAATCGAGCACAGCGCAACATCAACCCCCAATACCGGGAGAGACGAAACCCCTCCTATCGCTCATTGCCTCCATGTGACTCGGGACTGTACCCAAAGACCACCGTTTTGCACGCCCTCATGGACGTGGTAAGGTGGAGATCAAAGCACAGTGGGAATCACACAAGACTCTATGACGATCTCGGGTCTACAGACTAACCTGTACAAGTGTCACCTGAGAACTGCCATCTGACGTGAGGTATAATACCATCTGGGAGTTCTCGGCGAGTCCGTCCAGTGTACCCAGTCTCCACTGAGCACCCGTAAACCATCTCTGATGTCAAACACCAATGGATATGGGATCATCCATCGCCCATCACATGGGTCGAGAAGCGTATACGCTAGTCTACACTGGTATATCGATGCCCCGTCTCGATACACCCACGACTAGGGACCTTGAAGGATGTACTTATGGACTACCATGTCCCTACTAGTATGATCTGCATCATAGTCCAGGTAGTCAAGTACACATCCTAAGGGCTTTACCAACATGTAACTATAAGACAGTATAAAGAGACTAGTGTACATGTTAAGATAAAGAGTAACCAGATAGCATACTATCATATTGAGCAAGAAAGTCATCTCTATATATGTCCAAGCATCCAATATAATATACATCATCTGTACAATACTGGCCTCTAGGGCATACATACAACTAACAGCCATCCCCCCAAACTTGTTTACAGCAGTGTCCTCACTGATGTTGTCCAGTAAGCTCAAAACCTAAAGACTAAAAGGAACAGTTCAATAAGATGGTATAAATGAGGGGTCAAGAGTGAATGACATTAAAATCCTCCCTCAAACTTGTACTTGACTCACAATCGTGCAAAAATTTCTTTTCTTTCAAGAGCCTTTTTAAAAAATATTTTTCTTCTTTCCTCCCAAACTTGAGTAGAACAGTGTTTTCATTACTAAGCATTGAAATTCAACATAAGAGGGGGGAATATCGCGTTAGTATATACGAGGCTTTACAAAGCCCAAAAGTTAAAACCAGCTTTTCAAATATTGTATCATAATAAGCCTATGGTTAGTAGAAGAATGCGAAACGAATTTACGTTAAGAAGACTCAAGACTGTATTAGAATGGAGGTTGTATCATATCTCGAGTATAAGAAACAGAAATGAGAGTAACGATAAGATATGAAGTGGGGAAAACATAAAAGATGTAATCGAAAGGTTTTACATCTCGGTTGATGGAGACAAAAAAGTGATGGTGAATGAAAACGAGAATGTGAAAGATAAGGAATGGGTGGAACAGTCGCATTCTCATATGTGATTAGAAGAAGGGGTGGCGGTTACACTTCTACGGCCTCAAATCGAGGCGTATGAATTTCCGGTGGAGGTTGAATCATCACAGCATCCAAGTCTTTAAGAAACGCGAGTTCTTCGGCGAAAATACTTTCGAAACTTTCATCGATATTCTGAACGATAATCTCATCGGAAAGAAAAGAATAAGTGGAATAGGCAGATTCACTAGGAAGATTAAAGTTTCAAGGTCAATGTGTTGTGCACCAGGAATCAAAACACTCAATTTGTTAGAATTTATGGAGGTAGGAGACTCGAAAAGCTTGTCTACCTTAAAAGAGTCTAAATCAAGCAGTCTATCAAGAATCATAGAACTCGAAATATCGGAGTGTGGTTCATTAAATCTCGATAGAATTGAAAGAAGATGAGAAGAAGAACTAAAGAGAGTGTGTAATGAAATGGGTAAAAAAAACTTGGGTGTCGAGCATGGTTGATCCAGATGTGGGAGATGAAGGCTGAATATCGTTTTGCATATCGAATGGGTTGATGGTAAGAATAGGATCTGTTAAATGTACAGGAAGATGTTCACATTCAATAGAAAGGACATAATGGGTCGGGGAATCCAACTCATCCAACATAGCGAGTTCATCTTCAAAGATATTCTCATCACTGATCTCACTAACACCTTCAATCAAATCAAACGAATAGTTCTTTAAAAATTCATCAATTATATTATTCTTAATCGATAGATCACTAGGTTCACTTGATGGAATTGGAAGATTTGAAATGTCAAGAGTAGTCGGATAAGGATCGGTTTGATTTGAAATGGTGTAAGGCTCTCTTTCACACTCATGAGTAGAAAAGTCAAATATGTTATTCTCGGACACATCATTAATTAGATTATTAAGCGGTTGATCATTAAATACATTCGGTTGGGGTTCAGAATGGAAGGTGTCGAGATCAAAAGAATTGGTTCTGGTTTGACTTGGAGGGATCCATTGTTCTTTCTCACTACTCAATTCCAACTCTACTTCAAGTCTAGACATGCTTTGTGAAGAAGTTTCAATAAAGCATTCTATTTGAACCGTGGAACTTCCTAATTGATATTCAGAAATATTGTCTAGATAAGGTGCAACAGTTGAGTATGGTTGGAAAGTGTTTAATTTTTTGCTACGGACGAGTTCAATGTGTTCCGCAATAAAAATGGGTTTATGAATTGCCACATTAGCCTCAAGAGAAGTATCAACATGAGAGAGTGTGAAAGTTTGGTACTGTTGATAAGAGTTAGAAGCATGCATCCAAGTTTCATAAGCAGAATTAGGATCAACATTATGATATGAAGAAAATAGAGATTGGTTAAATTGTTGGCGACTGATTTTTGCAATTTTCTCAGCAATGGTCATGGCTTTAGAAGTTGCCATATTCGCCTCAAAAAGAGTATCAACATTTCCATATGAAGCGATTGTAATTGTTGCCCTAACGGTTTTGGAGCAGTGAAAGGTATGAAATTTTGGTTACGGGCCTTCGCAATATACTCAGCAATGGACGTTGGTTTAGAAGTTTCCTCACTAGCCTTAAAAGGATTATCAGCATAAGAAAGTGTTGAATTTTAACACGGTTGATAGGATTTTGAGTGAGATGTCCAACTGTTATTTTTAGAGCGTTCTATCATATCCCTTAAAAAATGGTAAGCTCCGAATTTCTACCCAAGCAATAACGATATAAAAAATATCTGATTGTGTATAACAAATCTCGCCAAGAGTTGGTCAGTTTGGGTTACCCATCATAAGAGAATGTAAAGAAAAGAGGGTGAAATGGTAATTTTTTAAAGCTTTTTCTTTCTTTTTTTTGAATTTTGAAATTGTTTTGCTTAGAATTAGGGATTCGACTCAACCAAACACAAACGTGCACAAACAATCCCTAGAGTTAGGATCACCTAGGTCAAATCACTAGACTGCTCCTAAACTTCCAAAAGACAAGACATAGGATAAATCTTCTATCATCTCCTTATCAATCCTGCAGCCAGGTAAGTGCCAGGTAAGTGGGAGGTATCCGCTATACGAATCACCGAAATAGCGTGCCTAATTAAATAAACCACTTTCCTTAGTCACACTTGCCTTAAACACCACAAGAAAAATGCGGATAAGCAATAAATTACCCACGATTCTCCTTTGTCATAATTGAGCGCGATTGTTCTTAGAGGTTTAGTCTAAATATTTTTTATTAATATAGGATGATGCTGTAGGGTGTTTTTCGTCACCCCATTGAGATGGGAATACGCGCGCGCTTGTCAGGCGCAGTACAGATTCCCTCTGCCTAGGGTAGGCTGGGGTTTATTGATTGTAGGGATCCGAATCTCCGGCAGCCGTGAACTAAGCTGCCGTTAATTACCCCTCGCCTTTGGAGCGAGAGAACCTCCGATTAATGGGTTAAACTGGTCATGCGAACTCAATGTGCGGCGTGCGTGTGTTGTGTTTTGAAAGGGGGTTTTGGACATATCGGGAGCCATGCAGAGTTTTTAAGGGGGTCCCACTACCCGGATAGCGGGCTGGGGGTCAAGAGGGCTAGCATCCCCCTTGCGGGGTGCGGGGCAGCGCCCCGTTAGATATTTTTTTCTAACAGGAACAGTGTCGGGGAGTATGTGTGTGTACATATGTGTGTGTGTGTGTGTGTGTCTATATATATATATATATATATATGTATGTATATATAAAAGGGGAAAAGGCATCCAAAGGATGCATGGGGCCAGCGCCAGCGCTTAGAGCGCTCACGCACCACGTGTCAGCACGTGGGCGCTCGGGCGCTAGCGCACTGAGCGCTAGCGCGCCACATGTCAGCACGTGGGCGCTCGAGCGCTAGCGCTCTGGGCGCTAGCGTGCTATGTGTCAGCACGTGGGCGCTCGGGTGCTAGCGCTTTGGGTGCTAGCGCTCTGAGCGCTAGCGCGCCACATGTCAACACGTGGGCGCTCGAGCGCTAGCGCTCTAAGCGCAAACACGCTAGCGCTATAAGCGCAAACGCGCTAGCGCTATAAGCGCTAGCGCGCCACATGTCAGCACGTGAGCGCTCGAGCGCTAGCGCTCTGGGCGCAAGAGCGCTAGCGCACCACGTGTCAGCACGTGGGCGCTCGAGCAGCAAAAGGGACTTGGTCCCTGCAATGGGAGTTGTACTCCCAGAAAGGAGCACTTATTATTCTGTATATATATATATATGAGGAGTTAAACCCCTAAGATGTTTTGCAGCTGATTAAGGGGGTTCTTCTTCTTCCTCCTGTTGTTTGGCCGGATCTTGATGATCAAGAGATGTGAGATTTTAAAAATCTCTTCCTTTTGAGATCTAATAGTAGATCCAAATTCCCCTTTGTGGATTTTGTGGTGAAAAACAATTTAGTTTTGGAAAAAGAAGAGTAAAACTCTTGATTTAATTTTTAAAAAAAGAATAAGGTTTGGAACCTTCAGAAAGGGGAAAGAGACACAAACCTTAGGTTTTTTGAGGGGAATGAAAAGTATTCCTTTATTCATCATCATGTTGCCTTTTATAGGCTTACATATTTACATATAGCCCCTTGGGCTTTACAAAAATGGCATTTTTCCCATCCCATGGCTCATGTGCCATTTCATTTTTGCACATAAGCCATGGGCTTACAAAATATTGGATTTATGCCCATTTTGCATACATTCATGTATAAAAAATTACATAAAAATTATTTATTACATGATTTTGTTGTTGGCATGGGGAGGCTGGCCGCGGGCTCGACTTGGGCATGGGCCCGCTTGACCTGGGCTTGGGCCCACCTAGCTTGGGGGTTGACCTTGACTTTGACTCGGTCAACCGGGGTGCAAATTTTGACCCCAACAAAGTGCCCCCCATCAATAAATGCACACTGCCCATTTGAGTTGTGTGCATGAAATTGATGGAGCTTGAAGCTGGACTTCAAGGTGGAACATCATTCCGAGGGCGGAGCATCCTTCGAGGAGCATGATTCCCGGGGATCGGAGCATCATTCTGATTTGCGGAGCATAATTCCAGGGTCGGAGTATCCCTCGGGGAGCATGATTCCCGGGGATCGGAGCATCATTCCGATTTGCGGAGTATAATTCCAAGGATCGGAGCATCATTCCGAAGGGCGGAGCGTGATTCCAGGATTCGGAGCATCATTCCGATGAGCGGAGCATGATTCCAAGGATCAGAGCATCATTCCGAAGAGCGGAGCATGATTCCAGGGGTTCGGAGCATCATTCCGAAGAGCGGAGCATAATTCCAGGATTCGGAGCATCATTCCGAAGAGCGGAGCATGATTCCAGGATTCGGAGCATCATTCCGAAGAGCGGAGCATGATTCCAAGGATCGGAGCATCATTCCGAAGAGCGGAGCATGATTCCAGGGATCGGAGCATCATTCCGATGAGCGGAGCATGATTCCAGGGGTTCGGAGCATCATTCCGAAGAGCGGAGCATAATTCCAGGATTCGGAGCATCATTCCGAAGAGCGGAGCATGATTCCAGGATTCGGAGCATCATTCCGAAGGCTGGAGCATGATTCCAGGATTCGGAGCATCATTCCGAAGAGCGGAGCATGATTCCAGGGGATCGGAGCATCATTCCGAAGAGCGAAGCATGATTCCAGGGGTTCGGAGCATCATTCTGAAGAGCGGAGCATAATTCCAGGATTCAGAGCATCATTCCGAAGAGCGGAGCATAATTCCAGGATTCGGAGCATCATTCCGAAGGGTGGAGCATGATTCCAAGGATCGGAGCATCATTCCGAAGCGCGGAGCATGATTCCAAGGATCGGAGCATCATTCCGAAGAGCGGAGCATGATTCCAGGGATCGGAGCATCATTCCGATGAGCGGAGCATAATTCCAGGGGTTCGGAGCATCATTCCGAAGAGCGGAGCATAATTCCAAGGATCGGAGCATCATTCCGAAGAGCGGAGCATGATTCCAGGGGTTCGGAGCATCATTCTGAAGAGCGGAGCATAATTCCAGGATTCAGAGCATCATTCCGAAGAGCGGAGCATAATTCTAGGATTCGGAGCATCATTCCGAAGGGTGGGGCATGATTCTAAGGATCGGAGCATCATTCCGAAGAGCGGAGCATGATTCCAAGGATCGGAGCATCATTCCGAAGAGCGGAGCATGATTCCAGGGATCGGAGCATCATTCCGATGAGCAGAGCATGATTCCAGGGTTTGGAGCATCATTCCGAAGAGCGGAGCATAATTCCAGGATTCGGAGCATCATTCCGAAGAGCGGAGCATAATTCCAGGATTCGGAGCATCATTCCGAAGAGCGGAGCATGATTCCGGCGCAGAGCTTTTTGGCTGACTTGATTCCGAGACGAAGCATAATTTCGACAGGGAAGGCAGATACACCGAGGCGAAGCATTATTTCGACACGGGGTGCATATTCTGAGACGAAGCATGATTCCGACGCAGAGCTTGCTGGTTGACTTGATTCCGAGGCGGAGCATACTTCCGACAGGGAAGGTAGATATCCCGAGGCGAAGTGTGATTTCGACACGGGGTAAATTCTGGGACGGAGCATGATTCCGCCGCAGAGGTTGTTGGTTTGATTTGATTTGGGTTAACATCAGCATCGCTACACTGGAATATGGTACCAGGAGCGAATCATCATTTGTCATGAGTGGATTTGAGGATTTCCGTTTTTGTTTGGCATCTGCATTGCTGCACTGGAATAATGCCAGGAGCAACTCATCATTTGCCCCGAGAGGATTTGGAAATTGGTGGCTTAGGAGGCAGGTTTAGATCCCTATCACCTAAGGCTTTTCAATTTATGGGCCGTAAGGGTCCCATAAAGGCATTTTCTCCCTACGAGTCGAAAGGATCTCGTAGGTGTATTTTCTCCTTAGGAGTCGTGGGGACTCCTAAGTGTGTTGCTCTTTTGTGAGTCGTAAGGATCTCACGTGGCAATTTTCTCCTCACAAAGTCGAGAGGACTTTGCAAGTGCATTTTATCTCTTTTTTACGAGTTTGCGCCCTTCCGGGTTTTCACAAACTCACCGGCAGTCCTGCTGTTTTTACTCATGGAGCCCTTTCGGGTTTTCATCCGTGCTCATTTTGCTTGTGGACAAACCATTTTTTTTCTTCTTCTCTTTTTTTTTCTTTTCCCTTTTTTTTGAATCTTCCCTGCCGGTGGGACTTTGAATGTGGTCTCACCGGTAGGACTTGGGAGAGATTGGGATCTTTTTACGTCCGTGGATTGTATACGGTTTGTAGGATGTATGATCCAGACCGTAGGGCCATAAAAATTTTGG
Source organism: Agapanthus africanus (assembly GCA_030015575.1). Taxonomy (NCBI): domain Eukaryota; kingdom Viridiplantae; phylum Streptophyta; class Magnoliopsida; order Asparagales; family Amaryllidaceae; genus Agapanthus; species Agapanthus africanus. The sequence goes on from CM057342.1 coordinate 243,843,728, forward strand.
GACTTTGTTGGCGTCTGCATCGCTGCACTGGAATATGGTACCAGGAGCGACTCATCATTCGCCACTTGGGGATTTGGATTTGGAATTTGGCTGGCGTCTGCATCGCTGCACTGGAATATGGTACCAGGAGTAACTCATCATTCGCCATTGGGGTATGGGATTTGGAATTTGGTCGGCGTCTGCATCGCTGCACTGGAATATAGTACCAGGAGCGACTCATCATTCGCCACTTGGGGATTGGGGAGCGATGGCTTAGGAGACGGGTTTAGATCCCTATCGCCTAAGGCTTTTCAATTTTATGGGTCGTGAGGGTCCCATAAAAGCATTTCTCCCTACGAGTCGTAAGGATCCCGCAGGTGCATTTTCTCCTTAGGAGTCGTGAGGACCCCCAAGTGTGTTTTTCCTTTGTGAGTCGTAAGGATCCCACGAAGGTTTGTTCTCCTCATGCATCGTGAGGACACATGAGTGGGTCTTCTCAATGGAGCATAATTCTAAAGGCGGAAACCAGCCGCGTAACTGGTGATTGCGGTGGGGCATAGGTATGATGGGAATTATTTGAGCCCGTGGATTGTATACGGCAGTCAATTTGGGGACTGGCCGTAGGGCCGAAAGAATTTTGGGAAATTGGATTTTGGTTGGCGTCTGCATCGTTGCACTGGAATATGGTACCAGGAGCGACTCATCATTCGCCTTTGTTTTTTTTTGTTTTGTTTTTGTTTTTGTTTTACCACGATTGCTCTATTATTTCAGCTTTTCTTATCACGAAGGTCGCGATTGCCCTATCATTTCGGCTATTTATTCGCGGTTGCCCTATCATTTCGGCTTTATTTTTCATCTTTATTTTATTCGCTGATTTTTATTGCTAGTTGCCCCATCATTTCGGCTTTTTTTTTATTTACACTTTTTTTTACATTCCCAGTTTAATAACGTGGTGGTCGATTGTTTCCAGTTTAATGACGTGGTGGTCGATTGTTTTCAGAGAGAGGCGGATATCTGAGAGAATCAGTTTCACGAAGAACTTCGGTCTCCGTTTGTATGAAATTGGCGGTCGCAGCTGGACTGTTTGTTAACACGCCTTTAGACAGTTCTATCTCTCCTGCCTTGTATTGTTTTTCGACCCAATCTTTGAAAACGAAGCAGTCCTCAATGGCATGACCTATCACTCTGTGATAGGGGCAGTATTTGGGGTCGTCGGTCCTATTCGCTTCCTGCGGTCTTTTTGACTCTGGCAGTTGTAGACCGTTCTTCAGGGCGTCTTTGAATATTTTACGGATTTTGTCCCTTCTGAAGGAATAGACCTTATCCAGGTTCTCTTTCAGTAGAGATTCTCCTCCCTCTCTAAACATTGGCTTCCGAGGCTGGTTGGCGCTAGGCCCGCTCATCCCTTGCTTATTTCGGTTAGCCGAAGTGTTGAAAGATTCAGAATCATCAGAGTTTCCGCCTTTGCGATTATCGTCCTTTCGGTTTCTCCAGGACCTATTGTTGTTTTGGGAATCCGAGAAGGACTCCTGTTTTGAGCACTCCAGCATCTGAACTTTCCTGGTCAGCTCTTGGAATGTTTTGAGACCCGCGGTGCATAGAACCGGGGCCATCCAATTGTTGAGATTTCCGACGAGGAGATTGACAGATTGGTCCTGCTCTATCGGCGGTTCGCATTTGACGGAGAGATTGCGCCATCGGGTTATAAAATCCGTGCTGCTTTCGTTGTTCTTGGGCTTGGTCCTTACGAGCTCGGCAATGGTGATCTTATCGCTGACGCTCATGAATCTTTGTCGAAACAAAGATTCCATTTGGACGAAAGTAGTAACGGAGCCATCCGGTATGCTCGCGTACCAGTCGAAAGCAACATCGGTCAAGCTATTAACGAACTGGCGGAGGAGAAGCGCATCATTGCCCCCAGTATTCGCGCATGAGGCTTTGAAGTGGGTGATGTGTTGATTCGCATTTCCCGTCCCATCGAATCTTCCAAATTTGGGGATGACATGGCCGCTAGGAAATTCTACCAGATCATACTGAGCAGGATATGGTCTCCCACTACTGCTGATATCTTTTTGCGCTTCGGTTTCAGCCACCAATGTTTTGACTTTGCTGGCAACCAAATCCATGATTTGATCTTGAGTTAGCGGGCTACTGTCATCAGTAGCCAAGACATTTCCTGAGATAGGATGCGATTGACTTTCATGCGGTCCGCCCACCTTTGGATTTGAGGGAATAGGCACCGGCTGTCTCGGGACAATGTTTCCCGGTTCATGAGCAGAGCCCTATGCTTGATTGGGCGGCTGAGAGGCAAGTTGGGCCGTAAGCCGTAAGACGACATTTGTCAAGTCATCGATCTTTGAGTAGAGCTTAGTCATCTCCTTGTCTTTGCTTCTGAGCTGTTTTCGGAGCTCTTGGAGAAGTTGCTGCTCCGCATTCTTAGGCTGGAAAGTTGACTCATCTTCGCTTTCCGAGCCCGACTCCTCATGGACCGAAGGGTCTTTCCACCTATCATCCTCATCGAGAAGGTTTTCATCACCCAGCGGGGACGGCTGTTCTTGGGAAGCGGCAAACACATTCAAGCCAGATTGGATTTGAAATGTGGTGGCCCCGTCCTTGCTCTTGCTGCGCGTGCCCACCATGTAGACAGTGTGGACCACATACCCAGCCATTTCCCCATCTTCGTCAGGGTAACCCTGTTCTTCGAACCTCATGAGGTTCAGCCTAGCAGGAGCCCTAGCCCTTTTGTTGGCTCTATATCTGAGCCTTTTCTGCCTTAACTTTTCAATTTTAAGGGCTCGGCGGGCATCCATTTCCTGGGAAGCCACCGTGAGTCGATTAGCGGGGAGCTTAGAGAAAACACCCGATCGAGCAGTTGTCAAGGGCACCGCCGGAGCTTGCTCGAGAGGCCTTGTTGCTTTGTTGGTGTTGATGGCCTTGCCTCCAGCTGGGGCTAGAGAGAGTCGTTCAAACACCGATTTGCGTTTGAGTTGGGGCGCCTTCAAGACCACCACATTTGGCCTCTTACCTTTTGAGATCGGTTTGTCTGTCACCGGGGCTTGAGGAGCTGGGATGGTGCCAACTGGAATGAACATAATAGAGCCAAATGGTAGAAGCGGCTCCTCCCATTGTCGCCCGAGACTGGCCGGAAGGACCATCCTGGAGTCTATCTTCATCGTGTAGGAGATGGGAGCTGAGTTCATCTTTGGAGACATTGTTGAAAGGTGATTGCTTGAAAACCTGCATGAAAAATCATTATTTCAGTATAAATATAGGTATGTATATTGACTGAGTTCGCATGAATGCTTAACCTGAAATATGGGAGGAGAGATTGGTCCCACCGGGCGTGCCAGAATCTGTAGGTTGTTTTTCGTCACCCCATTGAGATGGGAATACGCGCGCGCTTGTCAGGCGCGGTACAGATTCCCCCTGCCTAAGGTAGGCTGGGGTTTATTGATTGTGGGGATCCGAATCTCCGGCAGCCGCGGACTAAGCTGCCGTTAATTACCCTTCGTCTTTGGAGCGAAGGAACCTCCGATTAACGGGTTAAACTGGTCATGCGAACTCAATGTGCGGCGTGCGTGTGTTGTGTTTTGAAAGGGGTTTTGGACATATCGGGAGCCACGCAGAGTTTTTATGGGGGTCCCGCTACCCGGATAGCGGGCTGGGGGTCAAGGGGGCTAGCATCCCCCTTGCGGGGTGCGGTGCAGCGTCCCGTTAGAAAAAATTTTCTAACAGGGACAGTGTTGGGGAGTATGTGTGTGTGTACATATGTATATACATATGTATATATATATATATATGTATATATATAAAAAAGGGGAAAAGGCATCCAAAAGATGCGTGGGGCCAGCGCCAGCGCTTTGAGCGCAAGAGCGCTCGCGCACCACGTGTCAGTACGTGGGCGCTCGGGCGCTAGCGCACTGAGCGCTAGCGCGCCACGTGTCAGCACGTGGGCGCTTGGGCACTAGCGCTTTAGGCGCTAGCGCGCCACGTGTCAGCACGTGGGCTCTTGGGCGCTAGTGCTTTAGGCGCTAGCGCACTGAGCGCTAGCGCGCCATGTGTCAGCACGTGGGCGCTCGGGCGCTAGCGCTCAGGGCGCAAGAACGCTAGCGCGCCACGTGTCAGCACGTGGGCGCTCGGGCGCTAGCGCTTTGGGTGCTAGCGCTCTGAGCGCTAGCGCGCCACGTGTCAACACGTGGGCGCTCGAGCGCTAGCGCTCTGAGCGCAAGCGCGCTAGCGCTTGCTATAAGCGCTAGCGCGCCACATGTCAGCATGTGAGCGCTCGAGCGCTAGCGCTCTGGGAGCAAGAGCGCTAGCGCACCACGTGTCAGCACGTGGGCGCTCGAGCAGCAAAAGGGACTTGGTCCCTGCAATGGGAGTTGTACTCCCAGAAAGGAGCACTTATTATTCTGTATATATATATATATATATATATATATATATGAGGAGTTAAACTCCTAAGATATTTTGCAGCTGATTAAGGGGGTTCTTCTTCTTCCTCCTGTTGTTTGGCCGGATCTTGAAGATCAAGAGATGTGATATTTTAAAAATCTCTTCCTTTTGAGATCTAATGGTAGATCCAAGTTCCCCTTTGTGGGTTTTGTGGTGAAAAACTATTTAGTTTTGGAAAAAGAAGAGTAAAACTCTTGATTTAATTCAAAAGAAAGAATAAGGTTTGGACCCTTCAGAAAGAGGAAAGAGACACAAACCCTAGGTTTTTTGAGGGGAATGAAAAGTATTCCTTTATTCATCATCATGTTGCCTTTTATAGGCTTACATATTTATATATAGCCTCTTGGGCTTTACAAAAATGGCATTTTGCTCATCCCATGGCTCATGCGCCATTTCATTTTTGCACATAAGCCATGGGCTTACAAAATATTGGCTTTATGCCCATTTTGCATACATTCATGTATAAAAAATTACAAAAAAATTATTTATTACATGATTTTGTTGTTGGCATGGGGAGGCTGGCCGCGGGCTCGACTTGGGCATGGGCCCGCTTAACCTGGGCCTGGGCCCACCTAGCTTGGGGGTTGACCTTGACTTTTACTCGGTCAACCGGGGTGCAAATTTTGACCCCAACATATGCGTATACTTGTTTGTGATTTTTAGGACCTAGGAAGGATGATGAAATCTCCACCTAATCTGAATTTGGGTTTCTTATCCCTTAATGTCCGTTTTAAATATGAAAAACAAACCGAAATCAAAAACACGCAAAAAGATTTTTAGCGGCGCTGTTTGCAAAGAATCCTGCAGGTAGAAAAAATTTATTGGAGTTTCAGAGGTGAGAGGAAGACTATATGATAATACCAAAAAAATTTGGGTGCTTAACTCCCCAAGGTGGCCGCGCTTCAGCCGCCAAAAGCTCCCTCCGGCAGCGGTTCCACCGCCGTTTTATGGAATCTCCCCTTCAAGTTTTGGTACCACACTCTAATACCTCTCTACTCCTATTTGACAATCTCTGATGGTTCGCTTCAAGTGCTCCAGATTTCTCGTAAAACTCGTACAAAAATCGTTAAAAATACAAAATGCGGTTTTTTATTTCTATTTTTATGTTCTTTTGTTTTATATTAGAAATCAACCCGAATAACAAAAAAATAATTACGCCCGTTTCCGCGGCAACGGCGCCATTTGATTGGTTCGTGAAAATGTGTGTCTATGTATGTTCCTAAATACCGCAATCAGTAATGGTGTCGCAATAGCTAGCCGCTAATGAGTACGGGTCGTCCATAGAGAAACGGTGAACTAGTTTTCTTGCTTTACACGAGTTGATAGAAAAAATGTGGAATTGTTATCATTTATTATTAAAAAGATTTGAAAAATTTATAATAGAAGGCTTGTAGGGTTTATAGAATTTAGTAGTTAATGGATGGAGTTTTAAAACTAATTCTTTTTATTTTTTAATTATTTATTACTAGAGAAATAGCGATGATTGTGGATTATGGTTCTTGGAGGGAATTAGAGTTTTCCTCTACTGACCCTTGTCCATTCATTGATCCATATTTGTCTCAAGCCATAAATAAAACAATTATTAACGAATCTCAAATCGTGGTCATAACTATCATGAATTGATAGTACGCCCGATAAGAGGGTTAATATTTATTTTGCTAAAATTTATAAAAATTAAAACGTTAAAAAGAATTTAAGTGATATTGTTTTAATCCATTATTCTACCCTATCCTATAAACCCTAAGAAGCAGGAATTTACTCGCTCATGGAGATCAATGAAGTAGAAGAAAGGTGGAAGAAAACGAAACCCATAATTAAAATTAAAAATGCAGAAAGTAATTGCGGAAATTAAATGCGGAAAGTAAAATGTGACAAAATTAAAAGAAAGAACTACCTTTATTAATTAACTATCACATTACAAAACTTGCTCGCTGAAAAAGTAATTTACAAAACCCTAATTTACTCGCTAGATCTTAATCGATCAATGGATAGATGAATATATTGATAATTTTGATAGGTAGCTCTCGGTCCTTTATGTAGGCTCCGAAATGTGAAACCCTAGAAATCATATTCGAGTGTGTGAAAGATGATCATGACCTTGAAGTTCCACATCCTACGGCCAACAGAAAACCGCGCTTCCGCCGCCTATGGCACCCTTTGACCGCGCTTCCGCCGCCGTTTGGTGGGTTCGTGCCTCCAAATTTTTCGTACCTTTTCTTCTTGATATTTGGAGATCTTTCTGATAAAATGATTCTGAAAATATATCTCTTAATCTCTGCCGTTGCGAGATTCTTCAGTTTACTCCTAATATTCGGCAGATTTTGTTTGGTAAATCGATTTGTTATGGATCTTCTACTTATATTTCAGACCTGAACTAATCTGTTATAATATCTGCACAATATCTCAAATCAAATTATTAGTAGTATTTTTTTTATTTGAGATATTATTCCAACCAATTAATTGATATGATATCTTAAGAATATTGGTTAAGAATATTAGATATGATATGCATATTTTTATAATAAATAATCTCATGGATATTTCATTTAAATATGATATGCATATGTTTTCCCTAATTATATTAATTATATATTAAGAAACATATGATAATAATCTTTTTACAAATAAACTCACATATGTTCTTTATTTACAATTAACACATTTTAGTAGTTAATAATAATAGACAAAATGTCCATACAAATGTGCAATAAATTTGACTGATCACACTCACATACAATTTTCAATTATTTCCAATTGGTATCATATTGTTTTCAATTGGTATCTTTGTTATGTGAGTTACTTGCAACCACATGCTAGTATAACTTGTTTATCTTTTTCATGTGATTGGTTTTGATTTATTCATGAGTTAGTATCATTAAATTCTTTGACTTGTACTCCATTATATATTATGTTTGAGTTTCTAATGGTTTGGTATACAAGTGATTGTGAGATAAGACTCATGAATTGATCTGTTGGGCTTGCTTCTCGTTTTTGGAAGATTCAAGCATTTAGGGGAAATAAATCTCGCGTTTATGAGGTTATATTTCGTATTTACTTTCCCATTTTTGTGTTGTGCACATTTTAAAATTCCATGTGTTTAATGAAACACGCACACATCTTGCACATAAGTAATACGATATATCCAATGTTTCGTTTTATGAATCATATTCTATTCATGTATTCTAACTCATAAGTTTCAAAACTTGTTTTACTTTTTATGAGTTAGCGCATGTTTTTGAATTTTTTACTGAATATCGTTTTCAAAATATGCTTTTGTATATAATTTAAGCTCCATTTTCAAAATTATTTATTTTTCAATTGATATCAACTCATACTTGCCTCCACATGCCATTAAAACTTGTTTATATTTTGTTAATGTGGATATTTGTGCATGTATCCTTACTTTACTTTGCACATATCTTATATACATATTTTTTGATACGAGTTAAGCCTCATTTTCAAAATTTACATTTTACTTGTGCTCATATCCATTTCATAGTGTTCTCCTATGCATAAATTTAGGGGAAATAATTCAAACGTTTGATTTGCTTCAGGTGTACGCACATGTTTAAGGGGAGTAATTCAAATGTTCTAAACTTCCTAAATACTTTTTTTGCTTATGTCTAAAAAGGGGAGAATAATAAGAGTTTTAGTATATCAATATTGGATATTTGATTTTACTTGATATAGATATACTATTTTCTATTCATGTTTTGCCATTATAAAAAATGGGGAGATTGATAGTTTATGGATTTACATTAAATACCTTTGTTTTGATGATAGCATAAACATGAATTGTCATTTAGTGTTACTTGCTTATCTTGTTTTATTTTATCGACACTAAACTCGTATACACTTGATATTTAGCTTGTTTATCCCATATTTTGTGTATACCGAATAATATATCAATATCTCATGCTATACTTGTGTTATATTCATGATATCGATTTATTACTCTCATTCATTATTTTGGTAATTCACAATATATATAGCTTACTTGTCATATATCATGTATATATAGTATATTAATATCTCATACTTTGTAATTGATTGATACCTTGATATTGATATACTATTCTTGTTTGTGATACCAAAATAATGATTGTTCATATACTTGTGTTTATTAACTTACTTATATTTCATAACACTGTATATGATATACTTGGTCGTGTTGAAATTGATTTTCAGGATATCGGATATCTCACGATATAAGCGTTGGATGGAGAAAGGAGAAAATTGAGCTAAAACGACAAATCTATTGGAGGTTGGAGGTAAATGGACAAGAGCTTCTCAATGATCACATTCAAGCTCAAGAAACTAAGGAGCCAAAAGTACAAGTTCAAAAGAATTCAAGAAATCATGTCGAGATATCGAAAGATTCAAGATTTGGCAAAAGAACAATATCGACATAGGAAATCAATGCGAGTACTCGTGACTATGGAAAACACCACATTAAGCTTTTGCACACACTCTTCATGTTTTTGGTGAACAACTTGTGTTAGTTTTTATTTAAAATCTTGTTCAAAAACCAAGTTCAGATTTGTCTGAAAAATCCTTCTTCAGACGTGTGTAACATTGTACTTCAAATGTCAGTCATGTTTTCCAAAACATTCACAAGTTTAGAAATATCAGTTTCTTGCTTCAGAACAAACGTCTGGATGTTCTCTGAGCCTTTATTGTTTAAAATGTTTTATAGAATAAACGTCTATCAATACTTCTTCATACGTCTGTTTGTTCTCTGGATTTTTATTGGCTTAAAATTTTTTACAGAACAAGCGTCTGTCAAAACTACTTCAGATGTCTGGTTGTTCTCTGTATTTTCATGGCATTAAATTTTTTTATGGGAACAAACGTCTAAACCTTATTGACACAAACGTCTGAATGTTAAAAACTTTAAAAATCTTTTTTTTCAGATGTGTGTCACTTGTTCTTCAAACGTCTGTTTATTCTATGTACTTTCATTGGCCGTGTTTTGAAACCACGGTAAACGTCTGAAACTCAAGATTATTTGGAAATATTTCTTCTTCGGACGTTAGTGTCTCTTTCATCAGACGTCTATTTGCCTTTTGTGTCTTCTTGTAAAACCTATCGGCAAACGTCTATTTGCCTTTTGTGTCTTCTTGTAAAAACTATCGGCAAATGTCTGAAACTTTATTAAACACACGCCTGAAGCTATTTTATAGCCATTGCTGATCCTTCTTCAGACGTCTTTTGGTTAAACTTCAGACGTCTGATAACGAATATTTTTAACTGATTTGACTTGTAACGACTAATTTTTCTTGAATAAGTTTTATTGAGAATTGCTTTGGGTTTTAAACAGCCAAGACTTGCAAAATTATTCTGAAATGTTTCAAAGCCTTTTTCTCATCTCATGTGAGAGCAAAAACTTGATTTTGATTATTTTTCTCACACACTCAAAAGATCAAAGAACTTAATTTGATTATTCCATACTCATTGAGTATTAGTTGTGAGGTTTAAGAGAAATTTTATCAAAAGTATTATACTTCAAGTGTAATCTCTCTTTTCTTTGTGTTTAGGATCTTGAGTGTAAAATTGTTATTGTAAGAGAGGAGAGTATCTTTGTAGAGAGAAGAACGACGAGCTTGTATGGGAAGTGTTGTTTGTAGTGACGAACAACGTGTAGTCTTTTGAGGAGACATGTTTTGTTTAGCCTCCACCAAAAGCAGGCTTGTGTATTGTTTGTGGGCAACGTGTTTGCCTCCAAGAGAAAGACGTAAATTAGTGGAACAAGCTCATACACCTAAGAAAGTGGACTATGCGATCTCTCGAACCACTATAAAAGACTCGTGTTTGCGTTTGCAATTTTGTATCTCTTATTTGCTATTAATTTAGAAATTGTATGTCTGTTCCTAATTTGCTCTTTATACTCATTGCTTATGCTTTATATTGTTTTTACTTGCTATATGTTTTTATTTCACAATTGTACCATTGCTTAGCTAATTCTCTATTGGTATATCATTTGTCTAAGTTTACTATTGTGATTTCTATTTGCAAGTGTAGAATTTTTAATTTGAGCATATCGGTAATGTATTCCTATTCACTCGCCCTCTAGGAATGATATCAATCATCACCTCCATTAATTCTGTTAGTCTACCCGGCCCGTAAGGAAACCTGTGTTCCAAGAAATTAGACGGATCCTATGAAACTCTTATTTATTGGTCACTAGACCTGGAGTCCGATATAGCGCGCCGCTTCCGCACGACGATCTAAAAGCCCTTGTATAGTTAACATTACAGCCGGAATCTGATGTAGGCGTCGCTGAGCAGGGAACGCCCCCAACAATATTCTTATTATAGTTCATATCATAGAATGTGACAAAGTTTTATGTTGGCTGTCATAAACCTACCACAACTTTCACCCTTTCTCATCCGGACTGAGGACTGCCACCGGTGGATGAATGGGTGGAACCTAACCCAAGTTAAAATCATAAAACGGGTTTGGAAACTTATGATATACATGTAGCATGAGGAGAAATTTTTGAGAGCACAAACAGTCTTCAGACATTTTTTAAAATTATAAACGTTGGGGAAAATGTCAGGAAAAAGACAAGAAAGGGATGCAAGTGATTCCCACCCCGTTGTAGCCTATAGGTTGCTTAACCTAAAAGCCTGGGAACTTGACAAGTACGGACCTGATGAGTTAGCAGTCAAAAGCTAACACGTCTCCACAGTTGACGGCACACTGGTTTTTGTCTTTCTTCCTCGATTTGTCCTCGAAGTGGGACCCACATCAGTGGGGCCCACCTCTGGGTGGTCAAAATTGGAAACCCTGCCACCTGGAACCGGCCAAAAGGTCCTTGGAAACTCAACCCCCTATTGAACTATCAAAACTCGTCTGGACATCCATCGTCTTCACAACGGGAGTAGAGCCCAGAGATGTCACTAATGACAGGTTACCTGTCTTCTCCGCGGGCGGGCTTCTGTATTTATGTCGTAAAATTTTAACCCGTATCCGACCTGTTGGTTCGAGGGTTTTACCTTATTCGCTGACAGTGTAGATTTGATCCGTGGGATTAAGAGTTCTACCCTGCCGGTATTGTAAGAAATATTTCCAGTCATGACAATAAATAAAGGCTATAAGAGATCTGCAGGTAAGATACGGACCCATAACTGCAGTATCCAGACTGCAGGTTCCGAAGGGTTATGTGTAAAAAAGCCTCTAAGCCCCATATGGCCAACGGTCTAGACACCGCAGTCATGAACATGCAGTGTCATGTAGATCTCATTTCCTCTTTAAATAAATATATATAAAGGGTTTTTTGAATGTGCAATTGAATGTTGTTAAGTTATTGCCATTAATTAAGATTGTTATTCATGCTCCAAGAACTCTATTCCCACGGTCCCTCCCTTTAAATGGCAAAAACATTCTATAACACTCACAACTTACCCGTCCATCCGTACATGGATGACATGTTTATCTTTGCATGGTTACACGCACACCACTCTCATGTAACGGGTTGGTTGATGGACACGAAATTTTGTACTCGTTTAAATAATATGGACAATTATCCAAATGCTCGTTTTACTCGCTACCTACAATGATCTGTCTGCGGATGACCCGATCTATCCATTTGACACCTCTAAACATGGTTTAGGTTTTCGAAACCATGGTTGGAGTTTAGAGGCTAAACTCTATATACTGTAACTGAAATTCTTTTGGCAATAAAAATAAAGTTTTCCAAATCTCGGTCTCAAAAGGCTGCGATGGCTCGAAACTATTTTTTTGTAAACTTTAGAAGATTGGAGCTTCATAAGGTTTTAAGTTGTTCTCTTTGTAAAACGATATTCTAAACAAATCTTGATTTCAAGACTATTTTATTAAACTTTCTGAAACACCGGTATAAACGAAACCGCATTTTGCATACAGTTTTGTTTTGATTTATATGGTCCCTGTATAAATGTTATTGTCACCAAATTGTGGGATCCATTTGATTATCTTTTAGCAGTTAGCACCTGATTAACTATCAAATTCACTATTGATGACAGATGGAAGATGCGATAGTCAAGTACAAATCTTGATAGTAAAGGTTCCCCCTGAAAACTGCTTGACAAACTTCCTAATTTCCCCTTTTTCTGCAATTTTTTTCACCCAATTTTTTTGAGGAAATTTTTATATTACATCATGATCAGTTGGAAAAACCTCGGAGTATGTTCCATTTACCCTTAATCGTTGAATAACTTACTCAATCAAAAAGCTGTGGAGGCCCGAGAAATCATCCTTCCTCATGCATTTGTTACGGTTACAATGGTATTATTGTAATGGTATTATTGTTACTCGTTTAAACTATCAAATTCCTTTTGCAATTACATCAAAAACCGTCAATTCCTTTTGCGCATGTTTATTATCCAACAATAGCCGTGTCACCGATCAAAATAACACAATTCAATCAAAATACATTTACATATTTACAAGCAACCTAATACATTAACATTAATATTAATATATTGTTTAATTCCTAGAACACACCTAAATATTCTTGATATATATTGGATTTTAATAATATTATCATCTAGTCAAAAGTGTTCAAACTTTTGCCCAGAAGCATAGATTCTATGGAAAAGGCTATGTAGCTAACTTGTGAAAACGATACTTTAGACGTTGGAATGCAAAGTTTCCAATTACTAAGTATTTTTTCCCAACAACTTGCTTTCAAGTAGCCGATGAGGCTTAGCTCACACAACAAGAAATTTACTTTTCAAGTACAGAAGTCCGCCGGCGGGTTAGAATTTCAAAGGGGTCGCATAAAAATTATTTTCAAGAACAAAATAGTCTTGGAAGCAATTCAAAAAAGGAAAGGATAAGATAAATAGTTGTATAACTAAGGTTTTGATTTCCAAATTTTAAGTTTGAAAATTTCTGCTTTATCTCAGAAATAAAATCTTCTCAAAATAAGTTGCACCAGCATTCTTGGGAATTAATAATGTCCTTTCAAGATGTATTATAGCATTGATTAAGGATTTTGAGTGAAGAGGACTTTTGACTCGAGGATTTGATCGCATGCTTAAAAGTTGCCAGCTATTAATCCAATATATATTTTGTGCAAAGCAATTAGGCTTTACATAAATAAATATACCTGATATTCCAAAGATAATTTCCAAAGTCGGTCATTAGCAGGGACAGATCCAAGCTTTTATAGCCTTTTACTATCAATCAAAACCCAAATATATTAGAACGTAATAAGTCAATACTTCTGACAAATAGCAGCCTTCATCGAGCTTTGTTTCTAGATGCATGGTACCTCACTGGTATAAATGAAGTCTTTTTCACAATAGCGAAAGGTTTCACCATCAAACTCTAGATTAATTGCTTTGGGTAGACCGGTAAGGCTATTTCTCATGTAGGCATGCCCATACATATGCATAAGATTCAAGTTTACTTTAAATACATGATATGCATCTTATGCATAATCGTATTTCTATAGCAGTAATTCATGCAAAATAGCAAGTTACAAATTTTTATCTATTAAGAGGTGTATATACGGATGTTCTAGTACCCCTTCTTTTATTTTGGTCTCGAAAATGCAAATTATATTTAGTTATATATGTATTTTGTGTGAGCATACTGAATCTTATAATTACACATGTAATTATTGTCGAGTCGTCGATTTTTTGAAGAAATTGTCTTCTACATTTTCATTCCAGTTTCACTTGTCATTGATAAGCTATTTCTCATAAATTTTACCCAAAATTAGATATGAAACCTGTATCATTAAAGAAGAAGATTGCCACTTTTGGATTAACCAAAATGTCCCTTCATTACAACATTGATGAGAGGGAGACATGGACTACCAAGCTAATTAATAAGGTAACTTGTTTATCCCCACATAATATACATACATATCAACAAAATTGTGGGGTTAGCTCTCTAACCCTTATGATTGGATCTCTGGCCAATCCAATCAGCACCATATTATGCTCTCAAAACTCACGTGGGTCCACAAATATTACGTCATGACTGGCCATGGATTTACTCAAATCATCGCTCTCATTATCATCATCCACCGCCAGCTTCTTCATGCACCATACATCCTCTTCCAATGAAAACCTCTTCCAATGCAACACATTCTCCTTCACCTCGTCGCCGCCTCCCACTTCGGCGACCACCGCAGCGACCTCCTCATCCCCCATGGCAAGATCATGCGCGTATCTGCAGAGACACCGCATCAGGCGTCCTCCCTCCTCGCCCTTCATGCGCATCCCGTACATCACATACACTCCAAACGGCGCAAACACGTCTTTCACCGACGGTATCTTCATCCAAGGCATTAGCCTATCCAAGGCACGCGCCCACTTTCCAACCGATCTAGTAACTAACGATCCGCCGGAGAATTTCATCAGGAAAACCTGACTGCTGTTCCATAAGGACATTATCGCAAAAGAAGGCGGAAGCTGGGACAGCGGCTCTTCGACGGAAGAATGGACGGCGAGGAAGGTGCCGAGGGTCAGGGGGTGGGACAGAAGAGAGAGGATATCGGAGGGGAAAAATTCAGACCCGTTGCCGGAGAAGAGGCGGTGGTAGAGGGGGACGGAGAGAGATGGCGGAACGGGAAGGATCTTGGTTCGGGAATTTGGTAGGGAGAGAGGGTGGGCATGGACGGGTTGGGTGAGGATGGTGAGAGAACGGAACGGGGTGTAGGAGAGCCGTCGGTGGGTGAAGAGGTTCAGGGATGCGGTGTTTGATCTGTCCGCCGCGATGTAGGCGTACTTGGCTCCTTTCTGAATGCACCATAGTTCTACCATCTGAACCAGCTTCGTTCCAATCCCTAAACGCCTGCTTACCCATCCAAAGGAAGGAAAAAAACAAAGATATAATGAATATATTTATCATGTCATGTATAAACCATTTTTAACCGAAAGTTTTAGAGTCGCAGCATAACAGAGAAAAATCCATGTGCGCATGTTAGCAAAGGGCATGTTCATATATCCCTGCTAAAATGCACCTTCGAGGGACAAAATGATTTTGTTGAGGACAGGAGTGGTCCATACAATGCCATATGCATTTTCACCCTAATCACAGCATCTCAAAAGGAGAAAGGACAGGCTCAGGTGTTGCCGGCGGATGTTAGCAACTGTTCCTTTGTCTTGCTAACCTGCTTATGTCGGCCTGTTGTTTTTGTGGCTGAGGCTACCGAATAAAATAAAGAGTATGAAAGTGATATAACTAAAAAGGCATTATCGATAGGCGAAAGAAGCCTATAACTAGTTATCTATCGGTATGTTTATCATGAAATTAATTGGCGCCTGCAAGGTTCCGCGTGCATGGTAACTAACTTGGAAAAGATAAGCAATATTCCAAGAGTGATTTTGGTTTACTACAGGCGGTTCGGACATAGTAATGAGCCTTAACGGATTGCGATCTTTGTTATAATATAAAAATCAAAAGAAAAACGGAACAAAAACTAGAACCGCCGACAGAATGCTCACCTATGAGTTGGAGAGATGCGAAGGCCAAGAATATAAGCAACCCTTACATAACAAGGAGGGGGCCGCGGCGGCTGCTGCTGACATGTGGGATCCTCTACTGCCGATGAACCCCTAGTCACAGTCTTAACACAAGCCCTTATCACCCCAACTATTATCCCCCTTCTGTTAACCTCCCCGGATTCCGCCACCTAAGCAACAAATTAACAAAGAAAACAATAGAGATCAATGGAGATTGATCAATAAATGAATGATCACATACCGAACTTATTTCATAAGAAAAGTTTCGGGTTTAGGTTTTCGGGTTTACTAGCATGATGTGGTCCGGCAAGTGCCGGACACGGCACAATGGATCACCTAACTGATCCACGCAAAGAGAAACACCATCCTTCTTCTTTTTGTTCTTGCTATTGCCGGAGGAGGGGCCGACATCGCAGTTCCTCTCCATCTCTTCGACGGCCTTCAAGTCCTCCTCCATATCAAACTCCCTTATTATTATCATCTCTCTCTCTCTCTCTCCCTCTCTAAGTCTGAAGGTGAGTGGTACTAGCTTTTTATAGGGGAAGGTGGCTAATTTATATTGAAGTGGTGAGCATGGGTTGATGACTATGAGGTTTTTTTACATGATACACCCTTAATATTTCTTTATTATGTATTATATCTAATGCTGCGATTTATTTATTTCTTGTTGGCTAGACCCTTAATCTAGTGCATTCTTGTGATTGAGCCATATTGCATATATAATTCCTCACATTATGCGGAGGTGCACACATTAAATATTTGAGCTTTTAAGAACCATATATATGATTCCCCATACTTCTAAACGACATATATTCTGTTTAGAGTAATATTCATGCCACACTGCATCAATTCAGACCACCATAGTTGCTATTAGTTGCTGTTTCCTTAAATCATGGATTTAAAATGAAAAGTGGTTTTGAAATCTAGGATTGCATTACCTTAGTTGATATCCCAGTATAAGGATACAATTTCGGTCAGCTCCTTCTCAGCTACCACACCAAATACTAGTGATGGACATATACTCTACCTGCAGCAAAATAAATGTTATTTTTGATAGATAGCATTTATTTTACGTGATCACTCTAGAATGATATGGTTGTTTCTTTTACACGATCGATCTGAATTACCACATGTGTTTATGACATTTATTAATAAAGTGGTTAATCAGTTTAATACGTCTATTAAAACTCTAAGAACTGGTAATGCAAAAGAATACATGAGTGGTATTTTTCAAACTCTTTGTCAATCTCGTGGGATTATTCATCAAATTTCCTACTCATACACACCACAACAAAATGGTATCGCTGAAAGAAAAAACCGTCATTTACTTGACGTTGCTAGTTCTACTATGCTTAACAAGCATGTCCCAAAACGCCTTTGGAATTTTGCCTTACTTACTACATGTTTTTTGATTAATCGCATGTCTTCTATGATTCTTCAAAACCAAACATCGTTTACTATTTTATTTCCCGACCAAGACCATTTTCCGCTTTCTCTTAAAGTATTTAGGTGCGTTTACTACGTTCATACTCACCAATTAAATCGCGATAAATTGGATTCTTGGCTGTCAAATATATATTTATTAGTTATTTTAGGACTCATAAAAGTTACGTTTAACTGCTTCTTTCTACATTCACTGTCGTAGTCTTTCATGATATTACCTTTCTTGAGAATCGTCCCTTTTACCCCCCATCCACCCCAACGGAAAGTCCTTCTCACGTCCCACCACCACCATTTCCTATACGTCCAAATGACCAACCAATTCAAACCGAATTTATTACTGTCGAAATTCCTCGTCCTCCTCCGATTACGCAAGTCTATTGGCGTCGACCGAGTGCGGTGATAGATTCAACAACAGATACTGAAGCTTCTCTTTCATGTATACAGCCGGAAGCTGACGGGCCTTCACCTCTCCCTTCTTTTGATAGTTTGTCCGACGACTTACCAATTACTCTTCATAAAGGTATACAAACATGCACTATTTCTCATCCTCTAGTTTCATTTATTTCATATTATCGTCTTACTCCAGCTCTATATCAGTTTGTCTCTTTCTTATCAATTTGTTTCCCTTCCTAACTCTATATAAGAAGTTATGAGTCATCCAGTTGGTATAGAGCTATGATGGAAGAGTTGCAGACACTAAGGTCTAATCACATTACGGATCCGGTCAGCCTCCCTTCACAGGAAAAGGTAATTGGTTGCCGGTGGGTGTTTGCTCAAACATAATTCTGATGGCAGTGTATCTCATTTAAAGGCCCGCTTTGTTACCAAAGGCTATACTCAGCAATACGGTGTCGACTATGCTAAGAATT
Organism: Agapanthus africanus; assembly: GCA_030015575.1. Classification (NCBI taxonomy): domain Eukaryota; kingdom Viridiplantae; phylum Streptophyta; class Magnoliopsida; order Asparagales; family Amaryllidaceae; genus Agapanthus; species Agapanthus africanus. Next base: position 243,861,933 of record CM057342.1, read on the forward strand.
TTTCTTTAGTGGCCAAACTCACTACCGTTTATGTTCTGATCTCTTTTGTGATTGCTCCCGATCGGCATCTATATCAGCTAGATGTCAAGAATGTCTTCCTCAATGGCGTCTTTCCGAGACGGTTTATATGCAGCAGACTTCTGGTTTCAAGTGTGAGGGGGAGTTTCTTGTATGTCATCTTAAAAATCTATCTGGGTTAAAAAAAAACTTCTCATGTATGGTTCGATAAATTCAGCATGGTCCTGGAAAAAGATAAATTTCATAAGAATCTCGGCAGATCCATCTCTTTTTATACATATATGGAAAGAAGGAATGGTTATTCTTCTTGTTTATGTTGATAACATAATCATCACTGGAGATGATTCCGAAGGTATATCTAAGATCAAAACTCATTTGGCCTCACATTTTTACACCAAAAATCTTCGTCTTCTACGATATTTTCTTGGTATAGAGCTATCTTGAAATAAGAGATCATTATTTCTCTCACAGCGGAAGTATACTTTTGATCTTCTTAAACAAATAGGATTTCTTGGTTGCCGTCTGGCTGATACTCGCATGGATACAACAGTAATACTCTCTGGCGTTAGCTCAGCTGATGACCAGCCATTTTCTGATCCAGGTCGATATCGACGATTAGTTGGGAAACTAATATATCTCACGGTTACTCGTCCAGACATATCCTTTGTAGTCAGCACAGTGAGCCGGTTTATACAGGTGCCCTTAGTTTCCTATTTTCGGGTCGTTGAGCGCATTCTCGGTTATTTGAAGCGTGCACCTGAGCAAGATCTTCTCTATAAACCATGTTTTAATCTGTCTCTTCTGGGCTATGCTGGGACCGATTTTGCCAGATCTGTGGATGACCGTCGCTCTACAAATGGATTTTATGTTTTCTTTGCAGGGAACCTGGTTACCTAGCGCAGCAAGAAGCAACATGTTGTTGCACGCTCATCAGCCGAGGCTGAAGATAGGGCTATGGCCCATGCCGTCTCAAAATTGACATGGCTATTCACATTGCTTCGAGATCTCGGTGTTTGTTCTGCAATACCAGCATCCTTGTGTTGGATATAAGTGCCATCAAGGCAATTATCGTAGTTGTGGGAATGCAATTACTGAATTCAAGGAGGGCATATACCAAGAACAGTCTTGCTCGAGATGATAGTATGCTATCTGGTTTATATTTATCACTCATGAACATACGTTTTACTCGTTATAACGTATCACTAATACATGATGATAAGGCACATAGGATCGTTATTTGACTACCAGGATTATGATAGGGATCATACTAGTGGGGTGTGGGTAGTCTATAAGTATATCCTTAAAAGTCCCTAGTTGTAGGAGTATCGAGACTAGGCATCGGTACTCTAGTTTGGACTAGTGCTTACGTTTCATGATCATGTACGGGGCAAATGAATGATCCCATAACCATTAGTGTTTGACACCGATGATTGTATACAGGTTCTCATTGGATGAGTTACACTGGATGGACTCACAAAGAACTCTTAGACGGTATTATACCGATCGTCAGATAGTAGTTCTCTGATGACATGAGTAAAAGATAGTCCCTAAACCCAAGATCGCCATAATGTCTTGTGTGTGTTCCCACTGTACTTAGATTACTACCCTACCATAGTTTTAAAGAGCCGTGCAAATAGGTTTTAGTTGGGTACATTCTTGAAGCACGAGGAGACAATGAGCGGTCGAGAGAATTCGTCTCTCCCAGTATAGAAAGTTGATATCGCAATGTGCACAGCTGGTTATGACCATAGGTCTTTATCCAAGACAAACAGGATTTAATGATAAGTGTTATTAGTAGTTTCTCTGATAGACGTGAGTTTGACGTCAGCACGACTTATCGGGTTATTGGGAATCTGAGGGCTTCCACCTCTCAGGCCCGGTATGTGACAGTCTTAGATGAAGATACCGGAATGTACGGTGAATCTCATTGATAGGCTCTAGCAGGGTACGGACGCTTGTCGACCGGCTTTTCGTTCAATACCATAGTAGCCGTCACGCACAGCTAGTGTCGTTGACGTATTTGTAGGTTAACCCGGTGGGAGATTGATCTGAAAGTATTTCGGATCAATCGGATATGATCCTGATCTACTGCCAGCGTATTGCCGAGTTTTTATAGTTCTACAGAGAGAGTTTTCCCGTTCTAACGAAATGATGTAGTACACGTACGGCGATGCGTACGGTGTCTAATTAAAAATGTATATGTGATATTACATGTATTAATCGGACGGATAACACTAACCAGTTTATGATAGAACCGGGTCATTAAATCAAGTGACGATTTAATGATATTACTTATATATGATGATACATATATAAACAAGTATTATTGTTATATTCTTTTAGTCTCTTTGTTAATATGTTACATGTACATATTACATGTCATGTACATATTAATTAAATGTATACTAGTTATACATTTACATTTATATATGTATAATGTTGTTGTGTATATATATTTATATGTTTTCTTTTTTATTTCTCTTTTTACATGGCTAAGGGTGAAATGTATGCTATGTAGCATATACTCTCATTCTGAGTGTCATGTGTAAGAAGGGGAGAAAATATGTAGTGATATGGCTAAGTGGTAGGACTACTCTGGCTATAACACACCACCATATTCTCTCTAATCCTAACTAGAGAAATGGAGAAGATAAGAAAAAAAGAGTTTGAAAGTTCATCAAATTTCTACATCTCTCATTTCAATTCTAGCAAAATTGAATGAGAGTTATATCAAGTTGTTGATATTGAAATTAGAACCGATGGTTTTTGTATGGATCATCTTCGACGGAGCCAATCGGAGATCAAGCGCGATCCGGAGCGTCTCGGAGCTTAACCGAAGCCCTAGGTTCTATCTTCTCATCTTGCTTCTTTTGATTACAGGTTATACTCTATGGTAGTATTCTAGGGTTAGGAGGTCTTCGCTAGGATATTTTCGTTTTTCCGCTTCCGCAGCGTTTTTAAAAACCGTTCGGCGAGCACGACATCCTTACAGTGGTATCAGAGCCGTTCATACAATTTTAACTTGTTTGCACGAAATTATAATTTCGATCGACGGAATTTTCCGATTCACATTTTTA